>CM077676.1:298185865-299498365 GCA_039707655.1 Elymus sibiricus | reverse complement strand
TATGCGTCTCAAAATGAGGTTCTGTCACGATCTTGAGTTCATCACGAGATTGCGATAGAGCTTCATATTGGGCGTTACACCGAATAGGAGATAGTTGGTCTGACCGAAATACACTTAGAAGGTTTTGGAAGTCAGCCATAGTCAGATCGGTGGCTCCGAGTGTTCCTCACCCGGAGGGTCCGAAAGGAACTTGTTCAAGTTTTGTGATATAACAAGAATGAATTTGAGACAAGTTGAGATAGATAGCTAAAGAAGGTGCTTAGGCATTCTTGTACATCCAATTGACCAAATTAAACCAAATCAATCAAAACAACAAATGGATGTCCTTGAATGAGAAATATGCATAGCAACATGCTCACACAATAAGATAGCAAATGAAATATGTGGCAAACATGCACAACCAATTCTAGCATCTATCACATAATGGGCGATGACATAGTCATCTATATATGAGTATATTGACTTAGGAGTCAAATGAGAACATTTGATCATAGGTCATACTCATCGTTTAAGCACAAGTGGGGTTACCACTTTTACATAAAGCATTACCATTAGAGTTGCTTTAGCTCAAGTCTTAGAGCAAAGCTCCCCCCAGATGCGATATCCCCCCAAAGAGGGGTGAACTAACCTTGGGTTTTGTCGATGATGACTTCAGGTAGGTGTTGTAGATGTGGATGCTCAAAGTTGATGTAGACCATCAAGAGTTGGGAGCAATCCTTTTAATGATGCACTTTCAATACCTACATGGGTTAGTCCCACAAGGAACAAACAAGGATATCCATAGACATAGAGTGAAATGCACACAAGAGGATGTCCATGAATGCATTGAATACCTTGTCCCTTGACTTACCAACAAGAGGGTTTGTGACTCCATGAACTAGTGCAAGATGTTGAAGTTGGTTGCACAAGTCCTTGCCATAATGAATATGAGTGAAGTTTGTTGGCGGAGTCACCCTCAAGAAATTTCTAGTTCTTCTTCTTTGGGACCCACATCAACTTGATGGGAATCCTTGTAGTTGTAGTTGTACTTGAAGAATTAGAACTTGATGAAGTCTTGGGAACCCACTTGACCAAGGCTTGAGGTGGTTCTTCAAATGAGTCAATCTCTTCTTGAAGCTTGTCCTTGCCTTTTAGCTTGTAGTCTTACGGTGGAAGATCATCTTGAGCTTGTGTTCCCTTGAAGGAAGTAGGATCATACTTCTCTTGTTGAGGAACAAACTTCGTCTTGTGGTATTGATCTTCTTCCCACTCAACTCCATTTGCATTGAACTTTCGTTCAAAACCAACACCTTGGTTCTTCCGGTGCCTTCCTTGCTTGCGCACAATTTCCTCAAATTGCTTACTTCCGGCAAGGCTCTTGTAGACACCTTTTTCTATAATTTCTTTCAATAAATTGTTTTCTTTCTCAAGTGTAACTTGGCTAAGAGAATCATTAGTGGAATCAATAGAACTACTAGAAGCAACAACATTGGATTTAACATTGTTATTGTTACTACTAGATGTAGAACCCTTTTTACCCTTGTTAGTAGTTTGCTTAGATTTAACTTGTGCCATAAAGGTAGACAAGAGTAAATGTTTGGCAATGTAAGAGGAACTCTTCTTTTGAAGATCGTCATTGATAGCTTTTAGAAACTCATGCTCTTGCTCTAAAGTTAGCTTCTCGAAGCGTAGCTTCTCATGAGTTCTTAGAAGCTCTCTATGATCCTCTTGAGTTGTTTCATAAGCTAACTTAAGAGTGTTTAGTTCTTTAGTTAGACGCTCAATCTCCTTCATAGCATTGTCATTCGTTTCCTCTTGACTATCATGATTACTAGCAAGTTTAGTATAGCTCACATCACTAGTTTTATCAACAAGCAAATCATCATCACCAAGTAAATCATCCTCATCACTATTGAAATCAAGATACTCGGGGTGTGATACCTTGGGGCCTTTTGCCATGAAGCATCTTCCAATTCCCTCATTTGGTGAATCAAATAGGTCATAGGAGTTGGAGGATACGAGTGCAAGTCCGGCAACACCTTCATCTTGACTATAGTCGGAGTTGGAGTGCTAACTTCTCTCGGATTGGTTGTCAGAGTAAGAGCCGGAAACCCATTCACCAACATGAGCTTGATGTCTTCTTCTAGTGTAGCTCTTGGATGACTTGTCCTTCCTTTCCGAATCCTTGCTTCTCCGAGAAGGTCTTCATTCATAACGATCATCTCTACCCCTTCTCTCCTTGTGAGGTGATTCATCTCTTCTATACTTTCCTCTAGGTGATTTGTCTCTTTTCTTGTAAGGCGACGTACACTCATTGGAGTAGTGTCCGGGTCTTCCACAATTGTAGCAGTTATGGTCACGACTTGATGATCTTTGCTCATAATGTCTTGAGTTGGAGCTTCTCTCTTTTCCTCTATTCTTGTAGAACCTGTTGAATCTTTTCACCATTAGGCTTATCTCTTCATTGGATACTATCTTGTCACTCGATGTTGTGGGAGCATCGCTTGAGGCTTTGTAAGCACCACTTGACTTGTTGTGTAGCTCCTCTTTGTCCTTGAGTGACATCTCATGAGCAACAATCCTTCCAATGACTTCCGTGGGCTTGAGATCTTTGTAATTTGGCATCATTTGGATCAATGTGCACACGGTATCGTATTTTCCATCCAAGGCTCTAAGGATCTTCTTGATGATGAATTTGGCGGCCATCTCTTCACTTCCTAAGCCGGCAATCTCATTTGTGATGAGAGCAAGCCTAGAGTACATTTCGGCGACTCCTTCACCATCCTTCATCTTGAACTTGTCAAGTTGACTTTGAAGCACATCCAACTTGGATTCCTTGACGGACTCGGTACCCTCGTGCATATCAACCAAAGTATCCCAAATTTCCTTTGCATTCTTGAGGCGACTAATCTTGTTGAACTCCTCGGGGCACAAACCGTTGAAGAGAATATCACATGCTTGAGCATTGTATTGCAACATCTTCAATTCTTCCGCGGTTGCTTCACGATCCGGTTCCTTTCCATCCTCAAAGAATTCACCTTGCAAGCCAACACAAACAACAGCCCAAACGGCGGGGTTATGACCAAGAATATGCATTTTCATCTTATGCTTCCAACTAGCAAAGTTTGTACCATCAAAATATGGACCTCTACAGTGATAATTACCCTCACTAGACGCCATACTCTCCTAGGTTGTGAAACCAATGCAATGGAGACCAAAGCTCTGATACTTTGTAGGACCGAAAGTATGTCTAGAGGGGGGGGTGATTAGACTACTTGACCAAATAAAAACTTATCCTTTTCTCAATTTTAGTTGTAGGCAAGTTTTAGCAATTGTACCAAGTCAAGCAACACCCTACACATGCAAGTCTAAGAGTTGTGCAGCGGAAAATAAAGACTTTGCATATGAACGTAAAGGAGGGATCGAAGAAATCAAACGCAATGAAGACCGGTGGTTTTTGGCGTGGTTCCAATAGCTGGTGCTATCGTACATCCATGTTGATGGAGACTTGAACCCACGGAGGGTAACAGTTGCGCGAGTCCACGGAGGGCTCCACCCACGAAGGGTCCACGAAGAAGCAACCTTGCCTATTCCACCATGGCTTACGTCCACGAATGACTAGCCTCACTCGGGTAGATCTTCACGAAGTACACGATCTCCTTGCCCTTACAAACTCCTTGGTTCAACTCCACAAGATCTTGGAGGCTCCCAAGTGACACCTAACCAATCTAGGAAACACCACTCTCCAAAAGGTAATAGACGGTGTTGTTGATGATGAACTCCTTGCTCTTGTGCTTCAAATGATAGTCTCCCCAACACTGAATCACTCTCTCACAGATTTGGCTTTGGTAGGAGAAGGATTTGAGTGGAAAGCAACTTGGGGAAGGCTAGAAATCAAGGTTCAAATGGTTGGATTGGAATCTCTTGATCTCAACACATGAGTAGGTGGTTCTCTCTCAGAAAATGAATGGTGGAAGTGTATGTTCGTTCTGATGGCTCTCTTAGAGAGTAAGTGGGGGTGGAGGGGTATATATAGGCTTCACCCAAAGATCCAACCGTTACAAGTCTTTGACCTAACTCGGTGACACCGGACCAAAATCTCGGTGAGACCGACTAGTGTAAAAGATTCGAACGTTGGAAGTCTCGGTGAGACCGATCAGAACATCTTGGTGTGACCGAAGTGCAATGGCTAGGGCAAGATCTCATTTTGGTTGTTCTGATCAGTTCATCTCAGAAGTTCCGAAGTGAAGTGACATCGTTACAGAAACTTGGTCACGCTATCTCGATGAGACCGAGAGCCATTTCGGTTGCACGGAGAAGTTAGGGTTTGGCTTAGGCAATATGTGTGATCAACTCGGTGAGTCCGTGATGTGGAATTTCGGTGGGACCGAGATGATACTTTAGGGTTTTGGATAGATGTGATGTGTGATGTCTACTACGCAACTTTATTCTTGTAGACTCGTGTTGGGCCTCCAAGCGCAGAGTTTTGTAAGACAGTAACAATTTTCCCTCAAGTGGATGACCTAAGGTTTATCAATCCATGGGAGGCATAGGATGAAGATGGTCTCTCTCAAACAACCCTGTAATCAAATACAAGAAATCTCTTGTGTCCCCAACACACCCAATACAATGGCAAAATTGTATAGGTGCGCTAGTTCGGCGAAGAGATGGTGATACAAGTGTAGTATGGATAGTAGAAATATATTTTTATAATTTGAATAAATAAAAACATCAAGGTAGCAAACGATAAAAGTGAGCATAAACGGTACTGCAATGCTTAAAAACAAGGCCTAGGGTTCATACTTTCACTAGTGCAATCTCTCAACAATGCTAACATAATTGGATCATATAACAATCCCTCAACGTACGATAAAGAATCACTCCAAAGTTCCTATTAGCGGAGAACATAAGATAGAAATTGTTTGTAGGGTACGAAACCACCTCAAATTTATCCTTTCCGATCGATCTATTGAGCCATTCCTATAATTGTCACAAACAACCCTAGAGTTCATAGTAAAATAACACCATATGATACACATCAACCAACTCTAATGTCACCTAGATACTCCAATGTCACCACAAGTATCTGTGAGTTGATTATACGATATGCATCAAACAACTTCATAATCATAATATTCAATCCACACAAAGAACTTCAAGGAGCACCCCAAAGTTTCTATCGGAGAAAAGATAATGAAAACGTGCATCAACCCTTATGCATAGATTACCCCAAGGTCACCGCGGGAATCCGCGAGTTGAGTGCCAAAACATATATCATGTGAATCAATATAATACCCCATTGTCACCACGGGTATTCATATGCAAGACATACATCAAGTGTTCTCAAATCTGAAATATTCAATCTGACAATAACGAAACCTCAAAGGGAAAAGATTCGAATCATCACAACAAGGCTAGAGAGGGAAGAAACACCATATGATCCAACTATATTAACAAAGCTCCCGATACATCAAGATCGTGCCAAATCAAGAACACGAGAGAGAGAGAGAGATCAAACACATAGCTACTGGTACAAACCCTCAGCCCCGAGGGTGAACTACTCCCTCCTCGTCATGGAGACCGCCGTGATGATGAAGATGGCCTCCGGTGATGATTCCCCCCTCCGGCAGGGTGCCGGAAAAGGGCTGTAGATGAGATCTCTTTGGTACAGAGGCTTGCGGCGGCGTAAAAACTCATCTAGGTTAACTTTCGGGGGTTTCTGAATATATAGGATTTTTCAGCGTTGGAATCACGCAAAGAGGTGCCACAGGGGGCCCATGAGGCACCAGGGCGCGCCTAGGGGGGGTGCACGCCCTGGTAGCTTGTGGGGCCCCTGTGGGTCTTCTGCTGCTCCCCCGAAGCTTCCTGGGTCTGTTTCCTTCCAGAAAAAATCGTTAAAAAGTTTCGCTGCATTTGGACTTCATTTGATATGGATTTTCTGGAAAACCAAAAACAAGAAGAAAACAACAACTGGCACTGGGCACTAGGTCAATATGTTAGTCCATAAAAATCATATAAAAGCCATATAAAAGTTCACCAAAATCATACAAAACTATAATAAACATGGCATGAATACTTCATAAATTATAGATACGTTGGAGACGTATCAGCATCCCCAAGCTTAATTCCTGCTCGTCCTCGAGTAGGTAAATGATAAAAGAAATAATTTATGAAGTGTGAATGCTAGCATAGTGCATAAGTTTGATCAATGATAATTTCAATCACTTTTCCTCGCATCATAACAGCAACTCTTTCTCGTAAAACTCGTCATGATAAAGTAGCAATCAATTCACATGTTATGGTTCAAACAATGCAATCTCTTGAAACTTAACAACCTATGTTCTTAGTCACCAAACAATTGCAATTCAATTTAATTCAACAAAGTCTAAGTAAGAGCTCCACATACTCAATTATCATATAGTCTTCTATGATTGCTAGTACTCAAAGCATATTTTTAGAACAAATGGCATCCATCGAACACAGAGAAAGATAGGGGCTTAGTGTTTCGCCTCCCAACTTATTTATCATAGAGATAATTGTCAACAATAATAATTCATGATCAAATATATTTGACTGGCCATATGTGCCTGGATCTTTCCCCACCACATGATGCTTGCCAACTAGAGAATAATTAAGGTTGAAATGAGAATGAATACTCATTGACTCTTGCATAAAGGTAAATACATAAAAGTAAAAGATAGGCCCTTCGCAGAGGGAAGCAGAGGTTGTCATGCGCTTTTTATTTTTGGATGCACAAGTAGTATCTCTACTTAGTACGAATTTTTGGCTAGCAAAAGATCCTAAGCAAGCACCACATGTTGGAGGATCCATAACAATATAACTTCTATGCAAATATACCCAAACATAACTCATTACGTTGTCTTCCTTGTCCAACTTCAACTAATTTGCTCAAGTTTGAAAATAATTAATGGGTATTCACAATCATAAAAGATGTCCAAGATAATATATTTATATGTGAAAGTTCTCTTCCTTATACTAATCATTCATGAATTGCTTGTATGACCAATATTGTGATTGTCAAGCTTCAATAGATTTCACTTTCTAACCCAAATGTGAAACTACTACTAGACATGATACAAGCATATGAAGCACATATAATTTCAACTTTATGATATTCAATTCTTTCACAATTTACTCATAGGATATAAGTGAAGCACAAGAGTAAATGACAAACTACTCCAAAAAGATATAAGTAAAGATCAAATGAGTAGTTAAGTAAATAGGTAGCTATGTGAGGACTCTCTATCATTTAAAAATTTCAGATCTTATTATTTTATTCAAACAGAAAGAAAAACAAAATAAAATGACATTCCAAGAATAGCACATATCATGTGAAGAAGCAAAAACTTAGGCTCAACCAAAACTGACCGATAATTGTTGATGAAGAAAGGTGGGATGCCTACCGGGGCATCCCCAAGCTTAGATGCTTGAGACTTCTTGAAATATTAATTTGGGATTCCTTGGGCATACCCAAGCTTGAGCTCTTGTGTCTCCTTAATTCCTCTCATATCATGGCTTCTCCTAAATCTTTAAAAACTTCATCCACACAAAACTCAACAAGAACTTGTGAGATAAGTTAGTATGAATCAACGCAAAACCTTAACATTCTCTACTGTAGAAAATCACTAAAATTATAATTTAACATTGCATATTAAATGTCTCTACATATTTAATACTCCTATCCTCAAATAGAATCATTAAACAAGCAAACATATGCAAACAATGCAACTATAACAGCAATCTGCCAAAACAGAACAGTCTGTAATGGGGGATTTAAAATTCATACTTCCCTAACTCAAAAAATTCTGAAAAATTACCACGTGATATAGAACTCATGCATGCTTAATTTGTAAAAAATTCAGATTTTTATCATGTTCTGACTATTCAGGAATATTCTGCACATAATAGAAAACTTTCTGTTTTCAAACAGCAACACATAAACTTGCAAACTGAGCATGGTAAAGGCTATACTTGGCATTTTATTGAAATAAAAGATACAAAAAATTATTATTGATAACAGCAAGAAAATCTCAACAAAATAAAATGACGCTCCAAGCAAAACTCATATTATGTGACGAATAAAAATATAGCTCCGAGTGAAGTTACCGATAGTGTTGAAGAAGAAAGAGGGGATGCCTTCCGGGGCATCCCCAAGCTTAGACGCTTGAGTATTCTTTCAGTATTACCATGTGGTGCCTTGGGAATACCCAAGCTTAGGGTCTTGCCACTCCTTATTCTCCTCATATCGACATCTCACCCAAAACTTGAAAACTTCAATCACATAAAACTTAACGGATCTTCGTGAGATAGGTTAGTATGATAGAAATAAATCATCCACTTAGGTACCGTCAAGACAAGATTCATAATTATTCTCACATAAAGCCTACTGTATTCTATCATTTCCACAATTTATATTACTAAATATAAGCTATGGAAACACTAAAACAAGCAAACTATGCATCGAAAACAGAATCTATCAAAAACAGAACAGCATGTAGTGCGCGATTTAAATACCATACTTATGTACCTCCAAAAATTCTGAAAAATTAGGAAAACGTAAAAAATTTGTAACCCAATACTTTGTAAAAATTTCAGAATTTTTTCACTCTCCAGTACAGAATAGAAATTCCAGCACTGGACACAAAAGTTTCTGTTTTTGCACAGAATCAAATCAACAAGCATCCACACTATCCCAAAGGCTTTACTTGGCACATTATTGAAAGAAAACATATAAAACATGATTACTACAGTAGCTTAATCATGTGAACACACAAAAACAGTAGGTATAAATATTGGGTTGTCTCCCAACAAGCGCTTTTCTTTAATGCCTTTTTAGCTAGGCATGATGATTTCAATGATGCTCACATAAAAATAAAGAATTGGAACATAAAGAGAGCATCATGAATCATATGTTCCTCTCTCATAATAATTTTCAGTAGCATCATGAATGGATTCATCAATATATCTATCACGTAAAGCATTCTTTTCATGATCCACAAGCATATAATTTTTATTACTCTGCACATAAGCAAACTTCTTCTCATCAAACATAGCATCCCCAAGCTTGTGGCTTTGCATATCATAAGCATAATCACTTTTATCATCAATAGTATGAATAGAACCAATAGTATAACAATTATTATCATATTCCTCCAAGTTGGTGCCATAAAGATTTTCAAGATCATAAGAAGTATCATTATCTTCCCAATCATAATCATCACAACAAGCAATAGGCATAACAAAATCATCATCAAGTGTATCATCTTCCACAATTATTTTTGATTCATTATCATGAGGCACAACAATAATAGGAGCAACATTATTTGGGAGAGATACCTTTTTTCCTCTACTTTTTCTTCTTTTCTTCTTCTTCACCACATCATGTGTGGGTTTAATCAATTTTTCCGAGCTTCTTATTGATGAGATTGGTTGAATAGGAAGCTCCTCCTCGTCACCTATTTCATCATGAGAGACAATAGGAGGGAAAGTGGAAATCTTTACCCTTTCATTAGTGTTCCTTTTACATTCTATTTGTTTCCCCGTCTTTCTATAGTTGGCAATATAAGCATTCTCATTGCAATTTACCATACAAAACGTATAGATTTATTTTAGATTAGTTTCAATGTCATCCGTGAGAATGAATACTTCAAACCAACTATTTTTATGTGACAATTCCTCACACCCCAAAAATAGATAAGGCTCATTATATAGTTCAAGGGCGGTCAAGTCATTACAATATTTAGCCATGATTCGATCATGAAAAAGTATGCATTGAGAATTAAGGTGACCAACGTTATTGCAAAGTTCACAAGTAATAGGATAAAGAGAACACAATTTGTAGCAAATTCATCTATCACTTTGAGCAAAAAATTGGTTCTATCATGTTTATGCTTCTTACAAAATCTATCATCCCTATAAGGCATGTCTTCACAAACTTTATGCACTCCACAAAAATTGACATGCTTATAAGAAACATTTTTGTCATGACTAGTGCAATCATCTTTAGTATTTTGGATATTCATAGAATTCATACTAACAACATTGCAATCATGCTCATCATTCAAAGATTTTACGCCAAACATTTTATTGAATTCTTCTTCTATCAATTGAGCACAATTTTCCGCTCCATCATTTTCAAGAAAAACATTATAAAGACGAATAATATGAGGCAACCTCAATTCCATTTTTTGTAGTTTTCTTTTATAAACCAAACTAGAGATAAAACAAGAAACTAAAAGATTCGATTGCAAGATCTAAAGATATACCTTCAAGCACTCACCTCCCCGGTAACGGCGCCAGAAAAGAGCTTGATGTCTACTATGCAACTTTATTCTTGTAGACTCGTGTTGGGCCTCCAAGCGCAGAGTTTTGTAAGACAGTAGCAATTTTCCCTCAAGTGGATGACCTAAGGTTTATCAATCCGTGGGAGGCGTAGGATGAAGATGGTCTCTCTCAAACAACCCTACAATCAAATACAAGAAATCTCTTGTGTCCCCAACACACCCAATACAATGGCAAAATTGTATAGGTGCACTAGTTCGGTGAAGAGATGGTGATACAAGTGTAGTATGTATAGTAGAAATATATTTTTATAATATGAATAAATAAAAACAGCAAGGTAGGAAACGATGAAAGTGAGCACAAACGGTACTGCAATGCTTAAAAACAAGGCCTAGGGTTCATACTTTCACTAGTGCAATCTCTCAACAATGCTAACATAATTGGATCATATAACAATCCCTCAACGTGCGATAAAGAATCACTCCAAAGTTCCTATTAGCGGAGAAGATAAGATAGAAATTGTTTGTAGGGTACGAAACCACCTCAAAGTTATCCTTTCCGATCGATCTATTGAGCCATTCCTATAATTGTCACAAACAGCCCTAGAGTTCATACTAAAATAACACCATATGATACACATCAACCAACTCTAATGTCACCTAGATACTCCAATGTCACCACAAGTATCCGTGAGTTGATTATACGATATGCATCAAACAACTTCATAATCATAATATTCAATCCACACAAAGAACTTCAAGGAGCACCCCAAAGTTTCTATCGGAGAAAAGATAATGAAAACATGCATCAACCCTTATGCATAGATTACCCCAAGGTCACCGCGGGAATCCGCGAGTTGAGTGCCAAAACATATATCAAGTGAATCAATATAATACCCCATTGTCACCACGGGTATTCATATGCAAGACATACATCAAGTGTTCTCAAATCTGAAATATTCAATCCGACAATAACGAAACCTCAAAGGGAAAAAGATTCGAATCATCACAACAAGGCTAGAGAGGGAAGAAACACCATATGATCCAACTATATTAACAAAGCTCATGATACATCAAGATCGTGCCAAATCAAGAACACGAGAGAGAGAGAGATCAAACACATAGCTACTGGTACAAACCCTCAGCCCCGAGGGTGAACTACTCCCTCCTCGTCATGGAGACCGCCGGGATGATGAAGATGGCCTCCGGTGATGATTCCCCCCTCCGGCAGGGTGCCGGAAAAGGGCTGTAGATGAGATTTCTTTGGTACAGAGGCTTGCGGTGGCGTAAAAACTGATCTGGGTTAACTTTCGGGGGTTTCTGAATATATAGGATTTTTCAGCGTTGGAATCACACAAAGAGGTGCCACAGGGGGCCCACGAGGCACCAGGGCGCGCCTGGGGGGGTGGCGCGCCCTGGTCGCTTGTGGGGCCCCTGTGGGTCTTCTGCTGCTCCCCCGAAGCTTCCTGGGTCTGCTTCCTTCCAGAAAAAATCGTCAAAAAGTTTCGCTGCATTTGGACTTCATTTGATATGGATTTTCTGGAAAACCAAAAACAAGCAGAAAACAGCAACTGGCGCTGGGCACTAGGTCAATATGTTAGTCCATAAAAATCATATAAAAGCCATATAAAAGTGCACCAAAATCATACAAAACTATAATAAACATGGTTGCATACTTCATAAATTATAGATACGTTGGAGACGTATCAATGTGGAGAAGTGTTTGAGGATTTTGGAGCAATACCACTAAGCACTTGAGCAATTGAGTCATGATCAAAACCTCATCCCCTTTTAATAGTATTGGCTTTCCTATGGACTCAATGTGATCTTGGATCACTAAACCAAAAATGAAGAGTCTTGGAGCTTTGCCAATTCTTGTCCTTTAGCATTTTGAGGGGTCCAAAATCATTAGTCCTTGCCATGCCAATCATTGATCTTCTCTGAAATCTAATATCAATGAGCATTAGATCAATGACATATATGTTGTTATTAATTCCCAAAACCACCCGGGGATTAGTTGCACTTTCAAGTACTAGCCATATTGATGTATTGGTGCAAGATATGAGCCAAAACTATTTGCAGTGGAGGTTTACATGATTTTATGGCGCGCCGAGAGTGGAAGATAGACACCATAGTTGGCATTTTCTTCATACTTTATTTGCTTTACCACACTCGGCGTGGCTATGCATGGGCGATTTTAACGAGACTTTGTACACATCGGAACACTTTAGTAGATCACCAAGGCCGGAAGGGCAGATGCGGGTGTTTCGCAAGGTCACCGATGATTGCTCCTTCCAGGATCTTGGTTGGACGGGTTGTGTCTACACTTGGGACAATAGGCAATTTGGGGACTCCAATGTTAAAGCAAGGCTGGATATAGCCTTTGCAAATGAAGAATTCCGGCAACATTATGAGTATATCCGTGTTAAGCATCTTTCTGCATGTGAATCGGACCACTGTTTTGTTGTAGCGGATTTGCAAACCTCCTTTCCAGGGAGATCTCATCCTACAAGGCAAGGCATTTCAGATATGAAAATGTATGGCAATCGCATGTGGATTATGATTAACTTGTCTCGGATGCTTGGCGAGGCCATCAACGTGCACCAGGATTGTAGGGTATTGCGGATTCTCTTGATCATCTTGGACGCACCCTTGCCCCCTGGGGTGCTAAGGAATTTGGATGTCTCACACGTACGGTGTGACAGCTCCAGAAGAAGTTAAATAAACTCCGAAGCCAAACTGTTGGACATGGTCCATCTGATGAGGAGAAGTGCACTATGAGAAAGCTTTGGGAGGCTATGCATCAAGAAGAGATTTGGATGAAACAACACTCGCACGTCCTGTGGTTACGTGCGGGCAATCGAAACACATCCTACTTTCAAGCATAGGCCGCCCAAAGAAAATGCATGAACAAAATTGTCGGGTTACGGCGACAAGATGGTTCGGTCTGTGAGAATGAAGGGGAGGACAAGGCTGAAGTTCAAGCATTTTACTAGAGTTTATGAATCCCAGGGGTTCTATGATTCGAGTAACTTGCTGCAGTTTGTTCCGGTGAAGGTCACGTAAGCTATGAATGATCTTCTCGATAAACCCTATGATGCGACCGATGTGAGGGAGGCGCTGTTTCAAATGGCACCTTCCAAAGCACCGGGTATTGATGGTTTTACAACGGGGTTTTACCAACGTCACTGGAATCTTATCCAGGAGGATGTAACTCGAGCAGTGTTGGATTTCTTGAATGGGGGCGAACTGCTAGAGGGTCTCAATGACACCTCGATCACGCTTATTCCAAAGGTAAAGCACCCACAGTCAATCCTTCAATATCGCCCTATTGCTCTCTGCCCAGTACTTTACAAGATTGTTGTCAAGGCAATCACAAATCACATGAGGTGCATTATGGACGAGATTATAAGTGAAGAGCAAAGTGCATTCGTTCCCGAGCATTTGATCACGGACAATGTCTTAGTTGCATACGGAGGTGTGCACACAATGAAATGCTGGAAAAAATGGAAGAATTATTCTTGTGCAGTTAAGTTGGACATGATGAAGGCCTACAGCATAGTAGAGTGGCACTATTTGGAGGCTATCTTAACAAGGTTAGGGTTCTCCATTAATTTTGTGAGGCTCATCATGAAGTGCGTATCTTCTGTCAGGTTCTCGATTAGGGTAAATGGGGAGCTTTTACCCTATTTCACCCCGTCGAAAGGATTGCGACAGGGAGATCCCATATCACCTTACTTATTTCTAATTTGTGCGGAGGGTCTTTCTTCTCTGCTCAAGTTTTATGATGGAGGCTACATTGACAGGGGAATCAAAGTCAGCTACAGATCTCCTTGGGTCAGCCATCTTTTGTTTGCCGATGATAGTCTTATTTTCATCAGTTCAAAAGGGCAAAGTGTGGATAGACGGCATAATATTCTAGACATTTATGGCAACGCTTCCGGGCAAAGAATAAACAGAGACAAGAGTGCTATTTATTTTAGCACCAACACACCGGCTCCGGTTAGACAAGCATTTAAACTAGCTTTGGACATCCAAGTTGAAGCTTTTAGTGAGCATTACCTGGGCCTTCCCACTACTGTCGGATGTATAACAAGTGGTACTTTTGATCACATCAGTGACAGGGCCCGAGGTAAGATGCAAGGATGGTCTGAACGGTTATTGGCGTGTGCAGGCAGGGAGATACTTTGCAAAACAATTGTGCAAACCATTCCCATGTTTAGCATGAGCACTTTTCTTCTGACAAAAAAGGTGTGAAGAGTGTTACTTCACCAATGGCAAAAAAATTTGGAGTAACTCGCTTGACAAGAAGGTGATGCATTGGGTCTCTTGGGATAATCTAGCGATACCAAAGTACAAGGGGGGCATGGGCTTTTGGGACATGCACTAGTTTAATATAGCTATGCTTGGTAAACAGGGATGGAGGCTATTAACTCGGCCGAATACTTTGTGTTCAAGATTTCTCAAAGTGTGACGCCCTCTGCTCGACCGTGCACTAATCATACACGCAAACGTGTACGCTTGAGATCAGAGACTCACGGGAAGATATCACAACACAACTCTAAACTCAAATTTAAACATAAATCTTCATATTACAAACCAGGGGTCACGAGGACCCAAATACATAAGTCATACAAACAATATTATCTGGATACAGACATAGTTAGTCAAGTTTGCCTTAAGAAGGCTAGCACAAACAGCGACACTGATCGAAAAGGCGAAGGCCTCCTGCCTAGGGCCTCCGAACTACTCCTGGTCGGCTGGCTCAACCCAGTAGTACGTGCCTCTGGGGCTCTCCTGGTAGTAGTCTCCTGTGGTGGCATCTGGCTCCGGGGCTCCATCGTCTGATTTCAGCAATCGGGTATGGGGAAAAAGGTAGCAAAGCAACCGTGAGTACTCATCCAAAGTACTCGCAAGACTGACATCAGAACTATACTGATTATGCATCGGTATCAAAGGAATGGGGCTATATCTTTGGACTAAACTTCAGAAATGCCAGAACAGAGGGGGAGAGGCCTAGCCTATCGAAGACTAGCATCTTGAAGCATTTCTTGCAGCAATAGAAGAGAGTAGAGCAAGATAATATATAATCAATCATATTATAGTGTTGCCCTGGGATCCTTCCTCGACTACCCTGTGAGAAAGTGATCCCGAGCAGTAGTAGCAGTTTAATATTGTGACAGTATCCATTTGTAGTTGTAGCAGATCGAGATACAACTCTGAGCGTCCTGTTACCATGGACACGGCTATTCGAATAGATAACTTCCCTGCAGGGGTGCACTACTGTTACCCAACACGCTCGATCACATCTGACCGGACACACTTGCTGGGTAATGCCCGGCCTCGGGAGATCGACATGACGTAGTCCTACCTAGGCTCAGCAGAGAGGTCAGCACGCCGGTCTAAATCCTAAGCACGAAGGGGTCTTGGGCCATCGCCCTTCGCACTCCTGCACGTTACGTGGCTGGTCGGGGCCCATGCGCGACACTAAATACACCAGTGACGTAACCAGCCCACCCCAACGATCAGCCCGCATCTCTGAGCTGTGACGTCTGAAGAACTTTCGGCTAATACATACGACGTAGAGGGCCCCATTAAACCATTATCCCACATGGTGGTAGTGCGTATAAGGCCAGCGGCCTACTCATATCAAATACCCAAATCCGTTAGGCATATTTAGTAACTCGCAGAGACGAACAGGGTTCCTGTTGCTCCGACTTGGTAATACTCATCGCGCGGGTGCTCTTGGAGCCGACCCGACTTTAATATTATTCTCTCGCGGGCACCCTTGGGGCCAGCCTGACTTTAACAGTTTAAGTATTGCAATATGTAACATTTCCGTGATCATCTCCCAGACTGATCACGGCCCGATATCAAGCATGGCATACAGACAAGGGTGAAGGGCCACAGATGGATCAATAGCATAGCTAACTAAGCATCATGGGACAACAGGTAGAGTATCAGTAGCAGGCGACAAAATCAGGCTATGCATCAGAATAGGAGCTATCGGAGTAAGAACATAAGCAATTCTAATGCAAGCATAAGAGAGAAAGAATGGGCGATATCTGGTGATCAAGGGGGTTTTGCTTGCTTGGAAGCTCTGCCGAGAGGGGCTGGTCGTCTGAAGGCTACTCGTCAGGAGCGTAGTCGTACTCAGCTGCGTCGGCGGCGGCCTCGGCGTCTATCGGGAGAGAAGGAGGGGGAAGAAACAATAAATTCATGGCAATAATGCAACAGCGATGCAGGACATGCCTAACTGATATGCAGAGGTGATATATTGCCTATCTAACTGCTTTAGATAATTTAGGAATTTATTTGGACTTATTTTATTAAGGTAATGCACTATTCATTTATCGAAATCGGATAAAAAGTTTCATGTTCGGCATGTTAGAGGGGTGTGGCAGGTATGTGGGTGGCATATTCGTGTTCTTCATATTTTTCTGATCGTTTTTCATATATAAATTATTTTCATCCGAGTTACGGTTTAATTTATATGATTTTTCAAAGTTTTATTCATTTTCTGGAATTTTCTGAAATTATTTAATTCGAATTATCCGAAACAGTGAATGATGACGTCAGCATGACGTCACAGTGACGTCAGCGGGTCAAGCCCGGCTGAGCCAGGTCAAACCTGACCAGTGGGTCCCACTAGTCAGTGACTCGGCTGTTAATTAGGGATTAACTAAACTAATTAAAGATTAATTAGGTGGTGGGGCCTATTGTCAGTGACTAATTAGTTAATTAATTTAATTAACGGAATAATTAATGTTTTATTTACCTTTAAAAATGTTTTAAACAGTGGGGTCCACATGTCAGTGGCCCACGGGTGCCCAGTCAGCAGTTGACTGGGTCAACCCAGTCAACTGGGGCTAATGGGGCCCGTGGTCAGTGGCACAGGGGTGGGCCCTGGCCATGCCACGTCGGCGCCGGCCACCGGAGCACTCCGGCGAGCTCCCCGCGGCGGCCGAACTCCGACGACGACGAAATCGTTCTACGGGGCACCAAATCGGGCGCGGCCGGGCTCTCTGGAATGTGCGCTTCACGCCGCGTCCGATGGTGGTGGCCTCGGCGGCCGCGGTGGCTGGAATCGGCGACGACGACTTCGGGTGGTGCTCGGGCTCGATGCTACGGTGTGCGCGCGAGCAAAATAAGTGGCTAGGTGAGGCCTACGCGGCGCGGCGAATCTAACGGGCACGAGCCCGTGACCAAATGGTCACCGGAGACTCGCCGGCGACGAGCTCCGTGGTGGCGCGTTCGGTCACGACGGAGACGGCGGCTAGGGGACGACTGCGAGGGGGAGAGAAGAGGGGAGAGGTAGAGCAGCTCACGGGGAGCCTGCAGGTGTGCTAAAGTGGGCGCGGGGAGGCTGGACGGTGACGAATCAACGGCGACGACGCGGGCGCTCGTAGGTTGAAGATGACGACGTCGGCGATGTTGCAGCGGCTCCGAGCTCCAAGCAGTCGGGGCAGAGGGCGTAGTCGAGGTCGGGGAGGGCGGTGGACACGTCGGAGAGGCGAACGGGGGCCGGTGGCTACGCGGACGGCAGAGCAACGGCGAAGGCAGCGGCGGGCATGGCGGGAGGAGGAAGAAGGCGGGCGAGGGGAGGGGAAATATCTCAAGGGGGGCGGCTAGGGTTGCCGCGGTGGTGGTCTTATCCACCCCGCCGCCCTGTAGTGATGCGAGGCGAGTGGACGCGGCGGGAACGGCGACCGGCGACGGGCGCGGGCGTGCGCGGGCGACCGTGTGTGAGCAGTAGGAAGGAGACGCCGGGGTGGGCTGGGCCGTTCTCTGGTCTGACTTACGCCCAGTTACGGCGGCCTTTTTCTTTTATTCTTTTTCTTTTCTATTTTCTCCTTTTTCTTTTCTGTCTTGCAATTAGTTTAGCCACAATTTAAGTTTTGTAAAATATGTGACTTAGCTCAATAATTACAGTGCAATATTAACTATTATCAGAAATTGGTTGGGGACAATATAATTTCATTTGTAATTTTAATAAACAAAATGGTATTAAATAATGCTGTTTGGTGCTGATTTGATGGTGTTAGAGTCATCTAGGTAATTTAGGTGATGTTGTTTTTCTTAACATAATTAGTTATGGATTATTTGCTATAAAATGAACATTTTAGTTTCCAAATTGGAACAACTTTTATTTTTACTTCTAATTTGAATTTCAATTTGAATTGGAATTTGAAATGAGATATGATGCAAATGATGATCAAGCACTATTAAACATGATGACTTGGCATTATCAAAAGGTGATTATTGTAGCTCAATTACTTGGGGGTGTTACACAAAGGCCGTTACTTCACGGATGTAGAGTTCACGAACGTGGTAGTACCCCGATCAGCTTCAGCAACATGGCGAGCGATCGCGGCAGAACGGGAAGCTCTAAAGACCGGCTTGATCAAAAGGATGGGTGACGCGGCATCGACGTCCATCTGGACGGACAAATGGATCCCGGGTACTATTTCCATGTTACCATTGCTGAAACCACCGAACGCAACACTAGAAATAGTGTCTGATTTGATCGACATTGAGAATGGGATATGGCGACAACAGGTGATCAGAGATAACTTCATCATGCCGGATGCAGATGCCATACTAAACATACCACTTTGACATGATGGGGGTGATGATTTTCTTGCTTGGGCGCTGGAGAAGTCAGGCAACTATTCTGTTAAAACGGCGTACTGTGCTCTTATAACTCAAAAGGAGCGTGCAACTCTAGAGGAAGGGACGACTACCGGCACTTCACGGAATGATCAATAGATGTGGTCTGCACTTTGAAAATTGAATGCCGTCCCTAAGGTTAGGGTGTTCTGGTGGAGAGTTCTGAGTGGGATTCTACTACTTGTGATAGGCGTTCGGATTTCCTCGAAGAGGAAGGGTGATGTAGTATAGTAGCAGATAGTATTTCCCTCAATTAAGAACCAAGGTTATCGAACCAATAGGAGACACCAAGCAAACAAGATAAACGGTACCTACACACACACACAAAGCAAATACTTGCGCCCAACGCGGGCAAGAGGGTTGTCAGTCCCCTTGTATTCGTTAATTGCAAGGATTAAATCTGATAGTGGTAGATAGATAAATAAAAAGGAAAATAAAAGTAAATAAATTGCAGCAAGTATTTTTTAGGGTTTTAGTAAATATAAAGTGAATGGACCCGGGGGCCATAGCGTTCACTAGAGGCATCTCTCTCATGAGCATAGCAACGGTGGGTAAACAAATTACTGTTGGGCAATTGATAGAAAAGCGCATAGTTATGACGATATTCATGGCATGATCAATATATAGGCATTACGTCTGAGACAAGTAGATCGACATCCATCTGCATCTACTACTATTACTCCACCCCTCGACCGATATCCAACATGCATCTTAAGGTATTAAGTTCATAACAAACAGAGTAATGCTTGGAGCATGATGACATAATGTAGCCAATTAAAACCTAATATGTTCAAACCCCGTCGTTTTACCCTCAGTAGCAACAATACAAATACGTGCGTTGCAACTCCTCCTATCACAGAGTAAGGATACCGCAAGATTGAACCTACTACCAAGCACCTCTCCCACTGAAGATAAATCAATCTACTTGGCCAAAGAAGATGGATAGATCGGAGAGAAATACAAGGCTATAAAATAACACATAATAAATCTCAGAAAAGACTCAATTACTTTCAATGAATGATCTGATCATAAACCCACAATTCATTGGATCCCAACAAACACACCGCAAAAGTTTACATCAGATTGATCTCAGATGAGATCATTGTATTGAAGATCAAGAGAGAGAGAGAGAGAGAGAGCCATCTAGCTACTACTATGGACCCGTAGATCCTGTGGGAACTACTCACACATCATCCGGGAGGCAGCAAGGTTGATGAAGATGGCCTCGGTGATGGGTTCCCCCTCCGGCAGAGTACCAGAAAAGGCCTCTAGATGGGATCGTGGAAGAACAGAGGCTTGCGGCAGCGATAAAATTGTTTCGGGACCTCCCCTGAGGGTTTCTAGAAATATGGGAATTTATATCACTAGAATTAGGTCAATCGGGGCCACAAGGGGCCCACAAGGCACCAGGGTGTGCCCTACCCCCTAAGGCGCGCCCCCTGCCTTGTCGCTCCCTCTTAGGTCTTCTGGCCTCCTCCTGAAGCTTCCTAGGTCTCTTTTTTTCCAGAAAAAATCATCAAAAAGTTTCATCATGTTTGGACTTCGTTTGGTATGGATTTTCTGTAAACCCAAAAACAAGCAGAAAACATAACTAACACTGGGCACTGAGTTAATTGGTTAGTTCCCAAAAAATGATATAAAATGGCATATAAAGCATACAAGATTGATAATATAATAGCATGAAACCATAAAAAAATATAGATGCGTTGGAGACGTATCAGCATCCCCAAGCTTAATTCCTGCTTGTCCTCGAGTAGGTAAATGATAAAAACAGAATTTTTGATGTGAAATGCTACCTAACATGTCTTAATCATGTAATTCTTTTGGGTATGAATGTTGGGAAGCGATGACTTAATAGATATCAAGACTATAATATAGAAGAATGCTAGAAAATAAACGTTAGTTTTGAAAATAACAATGCTAAAAAATGTTATCCCTGCTCATTTAATCATGTAAGCATGGCATAACTCAGTCTTCATAGCACAAAGTATAAATCATGAACACCATAGTGCCAAACCAAGCAATTGTATCATACTTTCTCGCTTCAGCATTTTCAACTCCACTCAATACCTGAGCGTGAGCCATGGACTTAGCACTTTGGATGTCAAAGAGAATGATGGTAGGGGTTTATAAGAGAAGACAAAAAATTGAGAAAGTCTCGCATCAACTCGGCTGATCATTAGGCAATGGAGAGGCTTTACAATTGATATCAATGCGAGGAGTAGGGATTGCCATGCAACGGATGCACTAGAGCTATAAGTGTATGAAAGCTCGCTACTGAAACTAAGTGGGTGTGCATCCAACTTGCTTGCTCGTGAAAACCTCGGGCATTTGAGGAAGCCCATCATAGGAATATGCAATTCAAGTTCTATAATGTAAAAATTCCCACTAGTATATGGAAGTGACAAATCATGGAGACTCTCTATATGAAGAACATGGTGCTACTTTGAAGCACAAGTGTGATAAAGGATAGTAACATTGCCCCTTCTCTCTTTTTTCTCATTTTTTAGAACGATATCATGAACCTCATCCCCAATTTTTCGAGGACTCATCAGTCTCCATCATTCTTTTCCTCACTGGGACAATGCTCTAATAATGATGATCATCACACTTCTATTTACTTACAACTTGATAAACTGAATGATATGACTACATATGAATGCCTCTGGCAGTGTACCAGGATGTGCAATGATCTAGCGTAACATGTATAATAATGATGAACGGTGGCTATGCCATAAATATCATGTCAGCTCTATATGATCATGCAAAGCAAAATGACAATGAATGCTCAAGTCATGTGAATAGTAACGGTGGAAGTTGCATGACAATATATCTCGGAATGGCTATGGAAATACCATGATAGGTAGGTATATTGGTTGTTTTGAGGAAGGATATAATAAGGCTTATGTGTGATAGAGTGTTTCATATCACGGGATCTGGATGCACCGGCGAAGTTTGCACCAAGTCTCGAGGTGAGAACGGGCAATGCACGGTACCGAAGAGGCTAGCAAAATACGAACAGATGGAAGTGCTTATAGTCCACAAACTCACATTAGTCATAAAGAACTCAAATACTTATTGTGAAAGCCTATTAGCCCTCAAAGCAAAGTACTACCCACATGCCCCTAGGGAGGAGGTTGGTAGGAGTTAACCATCACGCGCCCCCGGTGTCGAGAGAATTACCCGCGGATTGGCCCCGACAGCCTAAGACACAACCCACCAAGGCCAGAAGGCCCAAGACCGGGTTATCCAGGAAGATACCTGGGCCGGGTCTCTGTGGGCCGGTGAGCCTAGAGGGAACCCGGCCGGTGGATGCAGGACCCGGTTTGCCTTGCCAGCTCTGCCAGACGTGTACGAGATGGAGGCTTCCTAACTTGGAAGGCACGAAGGACCTAGAAGACTTAGTGTAGGACTCCGATCATGGGTTGAACCTGGAATCTATTGTAATGCCAGGAACCCAGCTATTATATAAAGGGGGTTCTTGGGTCGTCAGAAGGGACGAGTTTCTAAGCTCTCGAGAGATAGGTAGCAAAACAACACCCTTGTAATCGAGATCATCATCATCAATAGCAATCAAGCAGGAGTAGGCTTTTACCTCCATCAATAGGGGCTGAACCTGGGTAAACCCGAGTCTCTCATTCCTGATCAGCCCCATCCAAGGCTTCACCTCGCAGCTATGGTCTCACTACTAAGTTCTCCTATGAGGACACTTGCCGTGACAACACCACGATAGTTGGTGCCCACCATGGGGCCCATGCACCAAGGTGTCATCTTCTTGGAGGGAGCCTCCCCAGGGATCGAGAAGCTCGCGATCGGCCGGATGAGAAAGAGCCGACGTGGAAGGATCTACATCAACAACGCAGGTGCTACTTGTGAGCTGCGTTAGGATTTCCCCCGAAGAGTAAGGGTGAAGCAGTACAGTAGAGATAAGTATTTCCCTCAGTGAGAAGCAAGGTTTATCGAAACAAAAGGAGAACCACACAAATCCTAGTGAACAACACCTACACACACAAAAGCAAATACTTGCACCCAACGCGGGCAAGAGGGTTGTCAATCCCCTTGAACTTGTTACTTGCAAGGATCAAATCTTGTATAGGTAGACAGATAAATTGCAAAACAAAATAAAAGTAAATAAATTGCACCAAGGTATTTTTGGTTTTTATAATATGATTAAAGTAGACCTGGGGGCCATAGTTTTCACTAGAGGCTTCTCTCTCGAACCCATAGCATACGGTGGGTAAACAAATTACTGGTGGGCAATTGATAGAAAAGCGCATAGTTATGACGTATTCATGGCAATGATCATGTATATAGGCATCACGTCCATGACAAGTAGACCGACTCCTGCCTGCATCTACTACTATTACTCCACCAATCGACCACTATCCAGCATGCATCTATTGTATTAAGTTCATGACAAACAGAGTAACGGCTTAAGCAAGATGACATGATGTAGACAAAGTAAACTCAAGCAATATGATTAAACCCCATCGTTTTACCCTTAATAGCAACAATACAATACGTGCCTCGCTACCCCTTCTGTCACTGGGTGAGGACACCGCAAGATTGAACCAATTACAAAGCACCTCTCCCACTGAAGATAAATTAATCTAGTTGGCAAAACCAAACGGATAGATCGGAGAGAAATACAAAGCTATAACAATCATGCATAATAAAGTTCAGAAAAGACTCAATTACTTTAAATGAATAATCTGATGATAAACCCACAATTCATCGGATCCCAACAAACACACCGCAAAAGAAGATTACATCGGATAGAACTCCAAGATCGAGGAGAACATTGTATTGAAGATCAAAGAGAGAGAAGAAGCCATCTAGCTACTAGCTATGGACCCGTAGGTCTATGGTGAACTACTCAAGCATCATCGGAAGGGCAGCAAGGTTGATGTAGAGGCCCTCCATGATTGATTCCCCCTCCAGCAGATCGCCGGAAAAGGCCTCCAGATGGGATCGCGGAAGAAAGAAGCTTGCGGCGGCGGAAAAGTTATTTTAGGTGGCTCTCTGTTGGTTTGGGAATATTTGTGAATTTATACAGGCGGAATTACGTCAAACGGAGCTACGTGGGGCCCACGAGCTCCCGGACCTTCTAGGGTCCCTTCTGGTCCAGAAAAAAACATTTTAAAGGTTTTATTCCGTTTGGACATCATTTGGTATTGATTTCTGAAAAGCCAAAAACAAGCAAAAAAACAGGAACTGGCACTGGGCACTGGGTTAATAGGTTAGTCCCAAAAAATGCTATAAAATAGCATAAAAATGCATATAAAGTATCCAAGATAGATAATATAATATCATGAAATAATCAAAAAATATTTGTACGTTGGAGACGTATCAGCATCCCCAAGCTTAATTCCTGCTTGTTCTCGAGTAGGTAAATGATAAAAACAGATTTTTTGATGTTGAATGCTACCAAACATGTGTATCATGTAATATCTTTACGGTATAAATATTGAGAAATGATGAAGTAACGATATCAACATAATAATATCCATGAATATAAGAAGCATAATCATTACTTTTTCAAAATATATGATCCATAAAGAATGTTATCCCTACTCATTTTATCATGTTAGCATGGCATGACTCCGCCTTCACCGCATAAATATAAATCATGAGCACCCCGGTGTCAAACCAGGCAATTGGATCGAACTTCTAACGCGCTTCAGCATTTTTAACTCCATGCAATACATGAGCGTGAGCCATGGATATAGCACTATAGGAGGAATAGAATGTGGTGGTAGTGATCAATAAGGGAAGTCAAAAAGGAAGAAAGTCTCGCATCAACTCGGCGTATCAACGGGCTATGAAGATGCCCATCAATCGATATCAATGGGAGGAGTAGGGATTGCCATGCAACGGATGCACTAAGAGCTATAAGTGTATGAAAGCTCAACGGAAACTAAGTGGGTGTGCATCCAACTTGCTTGCTCATGAAGACCTTGGGCATTTGAGGAAGCCCATCATCGGAATATACAAGCCAAGTTCTATAATGAAAAATTCCCACTAGTATATGAAAGTGATAACTCAGGAGACTATCTATATGAAGAACATGGCGCTACTCTGAAGCACAAGTGCGAAAAAAGGATAGTAACATTGCCCCTTCTCTCTTTATCTTTTTTTTGTTGGGCTCTTTTTGGCCTCTCTTTTTTTCTCTTTTTTTTTCATCCAGAGTCTCATCCCGACTTGTGGGGGAATCATAGTCTCCGTCATCCTTTCCTCAATGGGACAATGCTCTAATAATGATGATCATCACACTTTTATTTACTTACAACTCGATAACTGAAACAATATGACTCTATATGAATGCCTCTGGCAGTGTACCAGGATGTGCAATGATCTAGCGTAACATGTATGATAATGATGAACGGTGGCTGTGCCACAAATATCATGTCAGCTCTATATGATCATGCAAAGCAATATGATGATGAACACACAAGTCATGTAACGGAACAGTGGAAGTTGCATGGCAATATATCTCGGAATGGCTATGGAAATGCCATAATAGGTAGGTATGGTGGCTGTTTTGAGGAAGATATAAGGAGGCTTTATGTGTGATAGAGCGTATCAAACCACAGGGTTTGGATGCATCGGCGAAGTTTGCACCAACTCTCGAGGTGAGAAGGGCAATGCACGGTACCGAAGAGGCTAGCAAATTGCGGAAAGGTAGGAGTGCGTATAATCCATGGACTCACATTAGTCATAAAGAACTCACATACTTATTGTAAAAGTTTAGTAGCCCTCGAAGCAAAGTACTACTCGCATGCCCCTAGGGAATTGGTTGGTAGGAGTTAACCATCGCGCGCATCCGATTATAACAACACTCAAGTATTTCATTTCAGACATAAAAATGCTCAAACCTCCCCACCATGCCATGACCAACACTAAGTTGAGAAGTTAATAACAAGATTTAATACCGACATTTCTACTAACCAATGATCATGAACCAATATCCTTTCATATTACGACATCAATATTATTAAACCATACGTTTCTTATTTAATCTACATGAAAGTTTTTATTATATCCCCCTTGAATACCTATCCTTTTTGGACTAGTCTTATAACATGTGCACATTGCCATTAAAATTTATTAGACTCTAAAAAAGATTTAAGTGAGACATGAGATTGCAATCATTTCTATAAAATATAACCACCGCCGTGCTCTAAAAGATATAAGTGAAGCACTACAGCAACTGCCTAGCTCAAAAGATATAAGTGAAGCATGATACGTCTCCAACGTATCTATAATTTTTTATTGTTCCATGCTATTATAGTATCAATCTTGGATGTTTTATATGCAATTATATATCATTTTTGGGACTAACCTATTAACCTAGTGCCCAGTGCAAGTTGTTATTTTCTGCTTGTTTTTGGTTTTTCAGGAAATCAGTACCAAACGAAGTCAAAATGCGACAAAACTTTTTGATGATTTTTTTCTGGACAAAAGAGACCCTGTAAGCTTCAGGAGGAAGCCAGAAGCCTCACGAGGAGGCCACAAGGCAATAGGGCGCGTCCCCAGGGGGGCGCGCCTTGATGCCTTGTGGGCCCCTCATGGCTCCTTTTGACCTAATTCCACTTCTATAAATTCTCAAATATTCAGAAACCATTAGAGAGCCAGAAGAGAAAACCCTACCGCCGCCGCAAGCCTCTGTTCTTCCGCAATCCAATCTGGAGGCCTTTTTCGGTACTCTGCCGGAAGGGGAATCGATCACGGAGGGCTTCTTCATCAACCTTGCTGCCCTTCCGATGATGTGTGAGTAGTTTACCATAGACCTACGGGTCCATAGCTAGTAGCTAGATGGTTTCTTCTCTCTCTTTGATCTTCAATACCATGTTCTCCTCGATGTTCTTGGAGCTCTATCTGATGTAATCTTCTTTTGCGATGTGTTTGTTGGGATCCGATGAATTGTGAGTTTATGATCAGATTATTCATGAGAAATATTTGAGTCTTCTTTGAACTCTTTTATGCATGATTGTTATAGCTTTGTATTTCTCTTCGATCTATCCGTTTGGTTTGGCCAACTAGATTGATTTATCTTGCAATGGGAGAGGTGCTTTGTGATGGGTTCAATCTTTCGGTGCTCAATCCCAGTGACAGAAAGGAACATGACACGTATTTGTATTGTTGCCATTAAGGATAAAAAGATGGGGTTTAATCATATTGCTTGAGTTTACTTTGTCTACATCATGTCATCTTGCTTAAGGCGTTACTCTGTTTTATACTTAATACCCTAGATGCATGCTGGATAGCGGTCGATGGGTGGAGTAATAGTAGTAGATGCAGGCAGGAGTCGGTCTACTTGTCTCGGACGTGATGCCTATATACACGATCATTGCCATGAATCCGTCATAATTATTTGCTTTTTTATCAATTGCCCAACAGTAATTTGTTTACCCACCGTGTGCTATGTGTTCGAGAGAGAAGCCTCTAGTGAAAACTATGGCCCCCGGGTCTATCTTTATCATATATTAAAATCCAAAAATACCTTGCTGCAATTTATTTATTTTTATTTTGTTTTGCAATTTACTTTTCTATCTATCACTATCAGAATCAATCCTTGCAAATAACCGCTAAGAGGATTGAAAACCCTCGTATTTGCGTTGGGTGCAAGTGTTTGCTTTTGTGTGTGTAGGTGCTGCTAACGAGGTTCTGTGTGGTTCTCCTACTGGATTGATAGCCTTGTTTCTTAACTAAGGGAAATACTTATCTCTACTATACTACATCATCCTCTCCTCTTCGGGGAAATCCCAACGCAGTTTACAAGTAGCAGGAAGAATTTCTGGCGCCGTTGCCGGGGAGACATCAACAAAACCTATCAAGTACCTTCGCATAAACTATCATCCGCTTGTATTTATTTTATTTGCCTTTTTATTTGCATTTGCCTCATGTTTTCATCTCCCCCACTTCTCTAAAAAAATCAAAAATACCAAAAAAAAAATTGTGTGCTTTTCTTGCTTGTGCTGCCATGTGCCTTCTATTTGCTTACATCTTTGCTTGCTAAAAATTATTGATATGGATCCTCATCCACTTGCTAATCTTTTAAAAAAAATCCAATTATGATGAACTAATTGCTAGTGAGTTGAGTGCACTAGATTATCTCTATGAAGTTTTGCTTGAAAATCGTGAATCTGAAAATTGTGATGGAGTGTTAAAAGAAGAAATTTATAAAGTGATTCGTGATAGCTCCTTGAATGAAAAGCATGATTGCAATGATGTTATTATAAATTCTATTAATGTCAATTGTGTTAATAATATACAAAACTACAAGCTTGGGGATGATGATTTTATTATGTCTACTACTCATTGTAATGATCATGATTGGGGTGATGATGCTTCTTATGATCTTGAAAATTTATTTAAGCCTCATGATGAATATGTTATTGAGAATAATGTTTGCAATAATATTAAAAGTGGGTTTGGAAGAGTGTCAACTTTAGGTAATAATGATCCCACTACTTTGGAGAATTATCAATCTTATGAATTTTATGATAAAAGTGGGTTTGGAGAGGTCATGACTTTAGTTGATGTTAATCCCACTATTTTGGATGGTTATAAAACTTTTATGCATGTGGATCATGAAGAGAATATTTTATATGATAGCTATATTGTTGAATTTGATTATGATCCTACATGTAATTATTATGAGAGAGGAAAATATGGTTGTAGAAATT
This sequence comes from Elymus sibiricus, assembly GCA_039707655.1. Classification (NCBI taxonomy): domain Eukaryota; kingdom Viridiplantae; phylum Streptophyta; class Magnoliopsida; order Poales; family Poaceae; genus Elymus; species Elymus sibiricus. Next base: position 299,469,726 of record CM077676.1, on the reverse strand, counting down.
TTCATGTTACTAAATTACCTCTCGTTGTGTTGAGATTGTCAATGTTTTATTCTTCTTCCTTGCATATGCTAGATATTTTTTGTCTTGATAATTTGTTTGCTTATAAAATGCCTATGCATAGGAAGTATGTTAGACTTAAATATGTTTTTCACATGCTACATGATGCTCTCTTTGTGCTTCAATTCTTGTTTTTCATGTGAGCATCAATAAAATCTCAAGCCTATCTTAATGGCTATAAAGAATGGCGCTTGTTGGGAGGCAACCCAATGAATAAAATAAATTTTTGTTTCACTTTATGTTCTTGTGTGTTTACACAATTATAGCCTCTGTTATGATTGTGTTATTAGCTTTTAATTAGTGTTTGTGCCAAGTAATGCCTTTGGGATGATTTGGAAGATAGTATGATTGATGCTGTTTGAAAACAGAAACTTTTGCGTTCAGTACTGGAATTTTGATTTTTTGCTGGAGCGTGATAAAATTCTGAATTTTTTACAAATTATTGATATATGAATTTCCCACGTTGTCCTAATTTTTCAGAATTTTTGGAATTACATAAGTATGACGTTAAAGATCTTTACAGACTGTTCTGTTTTAGACAGATTCTGTTTTTGTTGCATAGTTTGCTTATTTTGATGAATCTATGGATCGTATCGGGGGGTATGAGTCATGGAGAAGTTGGAGTACAGTAGAATTATGCCAATATTAAATATGAATCAATTTACAACGGTACCTAAAGTTTAAGATTTGTTTGTTATACTAACGGATCTCACGAGGTTTCTGTTGAGTTTTGTGTGCTGAAGTTTTCAAGTTTTAGGTGAGACTACGATGGATAAAGGAATAAGGAGTGGCAAGAGCCTAAGCTTGGGGATGCCCAAAGCACCCCAAGGTAACATTCAAGGAAGACTCAAGCGTCTAAGCTTGGGGATGCCCCGGATGGCATCCCCTCTTTCGTCTACAATCTATCACTGTTGAGGATATCGCTTATCGTTATCGTCTCGGTCAGCTGGGGATTAGAGATTAATCGGAAATCGGTCGATTAATCGATTTTATCGGTCGACTATTAATCGGATAATTTTTGCAAATCCCAGGTTCCCAACACTAAAATATGCTATATTCAACACCAAAACTATATTGGACAGATGTGTTACCTTGATTCCTAGCCTTTGAATCCTCGTATAACGACAAAAAAATAGGATAAGAATACATATTGCGTAACAATTTCCACAAAACACAAATAAGCATAGATTTTGCAAACATAGTGCTATGAATAGTTCCGATTTATCGGTAGATTCCCGAAAAATCGCTTGTCAGAGCGATAAATCGGCCCAAAAGATAAACGGTGAAGATAAGGCATTATATTATCGGTCACCCCCCGAGTAGCGATAAATCGGAAGATTAATCGCTGAATCGGAAGATTTTTGGAACAGTGCAATCTATTGGTAACTCACTTGGAGCTATATTTTTATTCATCACATGATATGTGTTTTACTTGGAGCGTCTTTTGCTATAGTTTGTTTGCTTTTTAGTTTGTCACAATCATCTTTTCTGAACACACCTTTTTTGAGAGGGACACACATTATTCGTGATTTGTTAGAATACTCTATGTGCTTCACTTATATCTTTTGAGCTAGGCAGTTGCTCTAGTGCTTCACTTATATCTTTTAGAGCATGGCGGTGGTTATATTTTAAAGAAATAGTTGCACTCTCATGCTTCACTTATATCTTTTTGAGGGTCTAATGAATAGCAATGGTAATATGCACGGGTTATGAATTTGGTCCTAATATGATAGGTATTCAAGAGGGATATAATAAAAACTTTCATGTAGATCACTGAATATGATAAGTTTGATTCCTTTCAATAGTTTTGCGATATTAAGATGGTAATATGGGGGAGGTACTAGTAGATAATTGTGGTTTAATAAGAATATTGGTGTTAAGGTTTGTGATTCCCGAAGCATGCACGTATGATCTGTCGTTATGCTAAGAAGTTGGAGCATGATTTATTATTGATTGTCTACCTTATGAGTGGCGATCGGGGATGAGCGATGGTGTTTTCCTACCAATCTATCCCCCTAGGGGCATGCGTAGTAGTACTTTGCTTCGAGGGCTAATAAACTTTTACAATAAGTATGTGAGTTATGTATGACTAATGTGAGTCCATGGATTATACGCACTCTCACCTTTCCGCAATTTGCTAGCCTTTTCGGTACCATGCATTGCCCTTTCTCACATCGAGAGTTGGTGCAAACTTCGCCGGTGCATCCAAACCCCGTGATATGATACACTCTATCACACATAATCCTCCTTATATCTTCCTCAAAACAGCCACCATACCTACCTATTATGGCATTTCCATAGCCATTCCGAGATATATTGCCATGCAACTTCCACCGTTTCGTTTTTATGACACACATCAACATTGTCATATTGCTTTGCATGATCATATAGCTGACATAGTATTTGTGGCTCAGCCACCGTTCATCATTTTTTTATACATGTTACGCTAGTATCATTGCACATCCTGGTACACTGCCAGAGGCATTCATATAGTGTCATATTTGTTCTAGTTTCGAGTTGTAATTTTGAGTTGTAAGTAAATAGAAGTATGATGATCATCATTATTAGAGCATTATCCCAGTGAGGAAATAAAAAATAAAAAAAAGGAGGCCAAAAAGAGCCCACGGAAAAAAGGGAAAGAAAAAAAGAAAGGAAAAAAATGAAATGAGAGAAAAAGAGAGAAGGGGAAGTGTTACTATCTTTTTCCATACTTGTGCTTCAAAGTAGAACCATGTTTTTCATATAGAGAGTCTCCTATTTCGTCACTTTCATATACTAGTGGGAATTTTTCATTATAGAACTTGGCTTGTATATTTCGATGATGGGCTTCCTCAAATGCCCGAGGTCTTCATGAGCAAGCAAGTTGGATGCACACCCACTTAGTTTTTCATGTTGAGCTTTCATACACTTATAGCTCTTAGTACATCCGTTGCATGGCAATCCCTACTCCTCACATTGACATCAATTGATGGGCATCTCCATAGCCCGTTGATTAGCCGCATTGATGTGAGAATATCTTCTTCTTTTTGACTTCCCCTTATTAATCTCTACCACCACATTCTATTCCACCCATAGTGCTATATCCATGGCTTGCGCTCATGTATTGCGTGGGGGTTGAAAAAGCTGAAGCGCGTTAAAAAGTATGAACCAATTGCTCGGCTTGTCATCGGGGTAGTGCATGATAAATACTTTGTGTTAAGAAGATGGCACATGACAGGATTATATGATTTTTTAGGGATAACTTTCTTTAGCATTTTTATTTTGAAAGACATGATTGTTTGTTAGTATGCCTGAGTATTGATGTCTTTATATCAAATTATAGACTATTGCTTTGAATCACTCGGATCTTAATATTCATACCGTAAAGAGATTACATGATGAAACATGTTAGGTAGCATTCCACATCAAAAATTATGCTTTATCATTTACCTACTCGAGGACGAGCAGGAATTAAGCTTGGGGATGCTTGATACGTCTCCAACGTATCTATAATTTTTTATTGTTTCATGCTATTATAGTATCAATCTTGGATATTTTATATGCAATTATATATCATTTTTGGGACTAACCTATTAACCTAGTGCCCAGTGCCAGTTGCTGTTTTTGCTTGTTTTTGGTTTTTCAGGAAATCAGTACCAAACGAAGTCCAAATGCCACGAAACTTTTTGACGATTTTTTCCTGGACAAAAGAGACCCTGGAAGCTTCGGGAGAAAGCCAGAAGCCTCACGAGGAGGCCACAAGGCAATAGGGCGCGACCCCAGCGGGGCGCGCCCTGATGCCTTGTGGGCCCCTCGTGGCTCCTTTTGACCTAATTCCACTTCTATAAATTCTCAAATATTTGGAAACCATCAGAGAGCCAGAAGAGAAAACCCTACCGCTGCCGCAAGCCTCTGTTCTTCCGCGATCCCATCTGGAGGCCTTTTCCGGTACTCTGCCGGAGGGGGAATCGATCACGGAGTGCTTCTTCATCAACCTTCCTACCCTTCTGATGATGTGTGAGTAGTTTACCACAGACCTACGGGTCCATAGCTAGTAGCTAGATGGCTTCTTCTCTCTCTTTGATCTTCAATACCATGTTCTCCTCGATGTTCTTGGAGTTCTATCCGATGTAATCTTCTTTTGGGGTGTGTTTGTTGGGATCCGATGAATTGTGAGTTTATGATCAGATTATTCATGAGAAATATTTGAGTCTTCTTTGAACTCTTTTATGCATGATTGTTATAGCTTTGTATTTCTCTCTGATCTTTCCGTTTGGTTTGGCCAACTAGATTGATTTATCTTGCAATGGGAGAGGTGCTTTGTGATGGGTTTAATCTTGCGGTGCTCAATACCAGTGACAGAAAGGGACACGACACGTATTTGTATTGTTGCCATTAAGGATAAAAAGATGGGGTTTAATCATATTGCTTGAGTTTACTTTGTCTACATCATGTCATCTTGCTTAAGGCGTTACTCTGTTTTATACTTAATACCCTAGATGCATGCTAGATAGCGGTCGATGGGTGGAGTAATAGTAGTAGATGCAGGCAGGAGTCGGTCTACTTGTCTCGGACGTGATGCCTATATACATGATCATTGCCATGAATCCGCCATAATTATTTGCTTTTCTATCAATTGCCCAACAGTAATTTGTTTACCCACCGTGTGCTATGTGTTGGAGAGAGAAGCCTCTAGTGAAAACTATGGCCCCCGGGTCTACCTTTATCATATATTAAAATCCAAAAATACCTTGCTGCAATTTATTTATTTTTATTTTGTTTTGCAATTTACTTTTCTATCTATCACTATCAGAATTAATCCTTGCAAATAACCGCTAAGAGGATTGACAACCCTCTTATTTGCGTTGGGTGCAAGTGTTTGCTTTTGTGTGTGTAGGTGCTGCTAACGAGGTTCTGTGTGGTTCTCCTACTAGATTGATAACCTTGGTTCTTAACTGTGGGAAATACTTATCTCTACTATACTGCATCATCCTCTCCTCTTCGGGGAAATCCCAACGTAGTTTACAAGTAGCAAATCACATAGAGTATTCTAACAAATCACGATAAACGCGTGTCCCTCTCAAAAGGTGTGTCCAGCAAACAATGATTGTGGCAAACTAAAAGGAAACAAAAATAAAACTATGGTACAAGACGCTCCAAGCAAAACTCATATCATGTGATGAATAAAAATGTAGCTCCAAGTAACATACCGATAGATTGTAGACGAAAGAGGGGATGCCATCCGGGGCATCCCCAAGCTTAGACGCTTGGGTCTTCCTTGAATATTACCTTGGGGTGCCTTGGGCATCCCCAAGCTTAGGGTCTTGCCGCTCCTTATTCCTTCATGCATCGTGATCTCACCCAAAAACTTGAAAACTTCAGCACACAAAACTCAACAGAAACTTCGTGAGATCCGTTAGTATAATAAATCAATCATCCACTTAGGTACTGTTATAAACCCATTCATAATTGTTCTTGCATAATACCTACTGTATTCTAACTTTTCCATGACTTATACCCCCCAATATAATCCATAGTTTCATTAAAAACAAGCACATTATGCAATAAAAACAGAATCTGTCTAAAACAGAACAGTATGCAATGACAGAATATTTAACCATACTTCTGCAACTCCAACAATTCTGAAAATTAGGACAACGTAAAAAAATTGTATTCCAATACCATGTAAAAATTTCAGATGTTTCTGACGTTCCAGTAATAAATTAAAAATCAACTACTGGGCACAAAACTTTCTGTTTTCAAACAGCATTAATTATACTATCATCTAAGTCTTCCCAAAGGCATTACTTGGCACAAACTCTAATTAAAACATAAAAACACAATCATTACATTAGAAATAATCATGTCAACACTTAAGAACAGAAAGTAAAAAATGAAAATTTAAGATAACTATTGGGTTGCCTCCCAACAAGTTTCAAGTATCGTCATCCTTCAAATTAATTCCATAGGTGGCCCTCATAATAGATTCATATGGTGGTTTAATTCTCTTCCTTGGGAAGTGTTCCATCCCTTTCTTCAATTGAAAATTGGAATCTTATATTTCCTTATTTCATATCAATAATAGCACCTATGGTTCATAGGAAAGGCCTACCAAGTATTATAGGACAAGACGGATTGCATTCAATATCAAGCACAATGAAATCCATTGGCACATAATTTCTATTAGCAAGTATGAGCACATCATTTATTCTACCCAATGGTTTCTTAATAGTTGAATCCGCTAAATGCAAATTAAGGGAACATGCATCCATATCGGTGAGACCTAACACGTCACATAAAGATTTTGGTATAGTAGAGACGCTAGCACCTAGATCACACAAAGCATTACATTCATAACCTTTAATCTTAACTTTAATAGTAGGTTCCCATTCATCATGCAATTTCCTAGGTATAGAAACTTCCAATTCAAGTTTTTCTTCATGAGCTTTTATCATATCTTCTACAATATGTTTAGTAAAAGCTTTATTTTGTTCGTAAGCATTAGGTGAATTTATCATGGATTGAAACAAGTAAATAAATTCAATCAAAGAACAATTATCATATTTAAAGTCCTTGTAATCCAAAGTAGTGGTCACATCACTATTTAAAGTCTTGACCTCTCCAAACCCACTTTTATCATTTTTATCATTAAGATCATCACCCTCCGAACAATTGGGACGCCTTCTAGCTAAAGTTGACTCATCTCCAGTCCCTTTTTCATCAAGTTTTATATTACTAAACAAGGTTTCAATGGGTGTCACACCAATCATTTTTATATATTCATCATGATTACGATAAAAACCAGGCGGAATAGCTTTTTCTAGGAATTCTTGCTTAGCTCTCAACCTAGTGGTTCTCTCTTTACTTTCATTAATGGAGACTTGGATAGATTTAATAGACTCATTAATATCATGCTTAGGTGGAAAAGTTTTAATTTTAAGAGTTTCCACATCATGAGCAATTCTATCAATGTTTCTAGCCATATCATCAACTTTATGTAGTTTTCTTCTACCATAGCATTGAAAATCTTTTGAGAACTAATAAATTGTTTAATGTGGTTCTAAAGATCGGTAGGTATCCTATTATTATTATTATTATTATTATTATATGAATTACCATAGGAATTACCATAATTATTATAAGGATTTCCGGGATACGGTCTAGGATTAAAATTCCCTCTATAAGCATTACTGTTGAAATTATTTCGAGAGACAAAATTCACATCAATAGCATCATTATTTTGCTCAATAAAAGTAGATAGTGGCACATCATTAGGATCAACTTGAGCATTTTTACTAGCAAACATATTCATAAGAGCATCCATTTTATCACTCAAAGTAGCAATTTCTTCGACAGAGTTTACCTTCTTAGCAGTTGGAGCTCGTTTGGTGTGCCATTGAGAATAATTTGTTATCATATTATCAAGAAGCTTTGTAGCTTCTCCCATTGTAATTCCCATAAAGGTACCACCTGTGATGTCTACTACGCAAATTTTATTCTTGTAGACGTTGTTGGGCCTCCAAGTGCAGAGTTTTGTAGGACAATAGCAAATTTCCCTCAAGTGGATGACCTAAGGTTTATCAATCCGTGGGAGGCGTAGGATGAAGATGGTCTCTCTCAAACAACCCTGCAATCAAATACAAGAAATATCTTGTGTCCCCAACACACCCAATACAATGGTAAATTGTATAGGTGCACTAGTTCGGCGAAGAGATGGTGATACAAGTGTAGTATGGATAGTAGATATAGGTTTTTGTAATCTGAAGTAATAAAAACAGCAAGGTAGCAAGTAACAAAAGTGAGCACAAATGGTATTGCAATGCTTAGAAACAAGGCCTAGGGTTCATACTTTCACTAGTGCGATCTCTCAACAATGCTAACATAATTGAATCATATAACAATCCCTCAACGTGCGACAAAGAATCACACCAAAGTTCCTGTTAGCGGAGAACATAAGATGAAATTGTTGTAGGGTACGAAACCACCTCAAAGTTATCCTTTCTGATCAATCTATTGAGCCATCCCTATAAGTGTCACAAACAACCCTAGAGTTCGTACTAAAATAACACCATATGATACGCATCAACCAACTCTAATGTCACCTAGATACTCCAATGTCACCACAAGTATCCGTGAGTTGATTATTCGATATGCATCAAAACAACTTCAGATTCATAATATTCAATCCACACAAAGAACTTCAAAGAGTGCCCCAAAGTTTCTATTGGAGAAAAGAAGATGAAAACATGCAATCAACCCCTATGCCTAGATTACCCCAAGGTCACGGGAATCCGCAAGTTGATCACCAAAACATACATCAAGTGACTAAATAGAATACCCCATTGTCACCACGGGTATCCACATGCAAGACATACATCAAGTGTTCTCAAATCTGAAATATTCAATCCGACAATAACGAAACTTCAAAGGGAAAGACTCAATTCATCACAAGAAGATAGAGAGGGAAGAAACACCATATGATCCAACTATATTAACAAAGCTCACGATACATCAAGATCGTGCCAAATCAAGAACACGAGAGATAGAGATCAAACACATAGCTACTAGTACATACCCTCAGCCCCGAGGGTGAACTACTCCCTCCTCGTCATGGAGACCGTCGGGATGATGAAGATGGCCTCCGGTGATGATTCCCCCCTCTGGCAGAGTGCCGAAACAGAGCTCCGGATGAGATCGCTTCAGTACAGAGGCTTGCGGCAGCGGCGTGGGAGTTCTAGGTTTCTTTTTGGGGTTTCTATATTTATAGGATTTTTCAGCGTTGGATTCACGCTAGGGGGGCCCACGAGGGAGCGACAAGCTCGGGGGCGTGCCCTCAGGCTTTTCGTGCCCTCGTGGCTCTTCTGGCACTTCCTCGAAGCTTCGGGGGTCTCTTTTGGTCCATAAAAAATCACCGTAAATTTTCAGCCCAATCCGAGAACTTTTATTTCTGCACAAAAAACAACACCACGGTAGTTCTGCTGAAAACAGCGTCAGTCCGGGTTAGTTCCATTCAAATCATACCAAAACCATATGAAATTGCTGAAAACATGGCATGAATACTTCATAAATTATAGATACGTTGGATATGTATCAACCTGCAGCATAGTCTAGAAGATTTCTAGAAACAAAGTTTAGTCCTGCATAATTTTTTTGTATAATCATCCATAAGCTTAAACCATGGGTGGGACAATTTTTAATCATTAATTTCATTATCTCCCAAGATTGTGTAACATGTTCTTGCTCAAGCTGCTTAAAATTCATAATTTGATTTCTAAGAGAAATAATCTTAGCGGGAGGAAAATACTTGGCAATAAAAGCATCCTTACACTTATCCCATGAATCAATACTATTGCGGGGCAAGGATGAAAACCAAGTTTTAGCATGATCTCTTAGCGAGAAAGGAAATAATTTCAACTTAAAAATATCATTATCCACATCTTTTTTCTTTTGCATATCACATAATTCAACGAAAGTATTAAGATGGGATGCATCATCCTCATTAGGATTTCCGGAAAATTGTTCTTTCATAACAAGATTTAGCAAGGCAGCATTAATATCATATGACTCCGCGCTACTGGCGGGAGGAGCAATTGGGGTACTAATAAAATCATTATTATTAGTATTTGAAAAGTCACACAACTTGGTGTTTTCTTGAGACATAGTGATAAAGCAAGCAAGCGAGCAAACTAACAAAGTAAAATATTTTTGTGTTTTTCGATTTTATAGAGAAGTGGAGGGAGATGAAAAAGAGAGGCAAATAAAAAGGCAAATAAAAAGTAGAGCATGTAGATGATAGTTTGAGTGAAGGTAATTGTAGTGATTTGATGATGTCTCCCCGGTAACGGCGCCAGAAATTCTTTCTGCTACTTGTGAGCTGCGTTGGGATTTTCCACGAAGAGGAAGGGTGAAGAAGTACAGCAGAGATAAGTATTTCCCTCAGTGAGAAGCAAGGTTTATCAAAGCAAAAGGAGAACCACGCAAATCCTAGTGAACAGCACCTGCACACACAAAAGCAAATACTTGCACCCAACACGGGCAAGAGGGTTGTCAATCCCCTTGAACTCGTTACTTGCAAGGATCAAATCTTGTATAGGTAGAAATATAAATTGCAAAAAATACATAAAAGTAAATAAATTCTAGCAAGGTATTTTTTTGGTTTTTATAATATGATTAAAGTAGACCCGGGGGCCATAGTTTTCACTAGAGGCTTCTCTCTCTAACACATAGCATACGGTGGGTAACCAAATTACTGTTGGGCAATTGATAGAAAAGCGCATAGTTATGATGTATTCATGGCAATGATCATGTATATAGGCATCACGTACGTGACAAGTAGACCGACTCATGCCTGCATCTACTACTATTACTTCACCAATCGACTGCTATCCAGCATGCATCTATGGTATTGAGTTCTTGACAAACAGAGTAACACCTTAAGCAAGATGACATGATGTAGACAAAGTAAACTCAAGCAATATGATTAAACCCCATCGTTTTACCCTTAATAACAACAATACAATATGTGCCTCGCTACCCCTTCTGTCACTGGGTGAGGACACTGCAAGATTGAACCCATTACAAAGCACCTCTCCCGCTGAAGATAAATCAATCTAGTTGGCTAAACCAAACAGATAGATCGGAGAGAAATACAAAGCTATAACAATCATGCATAATAAAGTTCAGAAAAGACTCAATTACTTTCAATGAATAATCTGATCATAAACCCACAATTCATCGGATCCCAACAAACACACCGCAAAAGAAGATTACATCGGATAGAACTCCAAGAAGATCGAGGAGAACATTGTATTGAAGATCAAAGAGAGAGAAGAAGCCATCTAGCTACTAGCTATGGACCCATAGGTCTGTGGTGAACTACTCACGCATCATCGGAAGGGTAGCAAGGTTGATTAGAGGCCCTCCATGATCGATTCCCCCTCCGGCAGATCGCCGGAAAAGGCCTCTAGATGGGACCGCGGAAGAAAGAAGCTTGCGGCGGCGAAAAAGTTATTTCAGGTGGCTCTCTATTGGTTTGGGATTATTTGTGAATTTATAGTGGTGGAATTAGGTCAAACGGAGCTACGTGGGGCCCACGAGCTTAGGGGGTGCCCCTACCCCCTGGGGCGCGCCATGTGAGCTCGTGGCTCTCCCGTAGGTCTTCTGGCCTCCTCCCGAACCTTTTAGGGTCCCTTCTGGTCCAGAAAAAATCATTTTAAAGGTTTTATTCCGTTTGGACTTCGTTTGGTATTGATTTTTTGAAAGCAAAAAACAAGCAAAAAAACAGAAACTGGCACTGGGCACTGGGTTAATAGGTTAGTCCCAAAAAATGATATAAAATAGCATAAAATGCATATAAAGTATCCAAGATTGATAATATAATAGCATGAAACAATAAAAAATTATAGATTCATTGGAGACGTATCAGCAGGCTGGGGTCCCGAGACCGACTCTCTCGAGTCAGGATTCCGGGTCCCCTTTGGCAAGATTGACGTCTTCGTCGAGTTCATCGGCAGGGCCGCGCAGGAGCTGGAACCCGCCAGCGACTCCATCTTAGGAGGTGCGACGCTTGTCCACTCGGACAGCGAGTCATTGGTCGGCCAAAACGACTTCGACGAAACCGAGTCCATCCTCCCGCTTTTTGACAAGAAGTTGGGCAGATATTCAGATGAGGAAGAGTACCCGGCCTCTCACGGGCCACCTCGTCACGCAGCTGTCTACATGGGAGGAGGTCAACAGGACCAGCCTCGTTACGATGGCAATGGAAACCCGCTGATGACCCACAAGAATAGGGGATCAATCATAGTCCTTTCGATAAGTAAGAGTGTCGAACCCAACGAGGAGCAGAAGGAAATGACAAGCGGTTTTCAGCAAGGTATTCTCTGCAAGTAATAGTGGTAACAGATAGTTTTGATAGCAAGATAATTCATAACAAGTAACAAGTAACAAGTGTAACAAAAGTGCAGCAAGGTGGCCCAATCCTTTTATAGCAAAGGACAAGCCGGAACAAACTCGTATAATAAGCAAAGCGTTCTCGAGGACACATGGGAATTTCATCTAGTCACTTTCATCATGTTTGTTTGATTCGCGTTCGCTACTTTGATAATTTGATATGTGGGTGGACCGGTGCTTGGGTGCTGTTCTCACTTGAACAAGCCTCCCACTTATGATTACCCCCTCTCGCAAGCATCCTCAACTATGAAAGAAGAATTAAAATAAATCTAACCATAGCATGAAACATATGGATCCAAATCAGCCCCTTACGGAATAGCGCGTAAACTAGGGTTTAAGATTCTGTCACTCTAGCAACCCATCATCTAATTACTACTCCACAATGCCTTCCCTTAGGCCCAAAGATGGTGAAGTGTCATGTAGTCGACGTTCAAACGACACCACTAAAGGAAGCAACAACATACAAATCATCAAAATATCGAACGAATACCAAATTCACATGATTACTTATGACAAGACTTCTCCCATGTCCTCAAGAACAAAAGTAACTACTCACAAATCATATTCATGTTCAAGATCAGAGGGGTATTCAATATCATTAAGGATCTGAACATATAATCTTCCACCAAATAAACCAACTAGCATCAACTACAAGATGTAATCAACACTACTAGCAACCCACAGGTACCAATCTGAGGTTTTGAGACAAAGATTGAATACAAGAGATGAACTAGGGTTTGAGATGAGATGGTGCTGGTGAAGATGTTGATGAAGATTGGTCCTCCCACGATGAGAGGATCGTTGGTGATGTCGATGGCTTCGATTTCCCCCTCCCGGAGGGAAGTATCCCCGGCGGAATCGCTCCACCGGAGAGCAAAATTGCTCCTGCCCAAGTTCCACCTCAAGATGGCGGCACTTCATCCCGAAAGTCTTCTCTATAATTTTTTTAGGGCAAATGAGCCTATATAGAAGAAGGAGGGGGCTAGAGGCCAGCCTGGGGCCCCACAAGGCATCAGGGCGCGCCCAGGGGGGCGCACCCTGTTGCCTTGTGGGCAACTGGTGGGTCCCCTCCAGTATTTCTTTTCTCTAGTATTTTTTATATATTCAATAAAAAATCTTCGTGAAGTTTCAAGTCAATTGGAGCTCTATAGAATAGGTATCTTTGCTGTAGCTATTTCAGGTCCAGAATTCCAGCTGCCGGTATTCTCCCTCTTCATATAAATCTTGCAAATTAAGAGAGAAAAGGCATAATAATTTCATCATAAAGTGAAATAATGATCAAATACATTATAAATAACAATAGGAAATCATGATGCAAACTGGACGTATCAACTCCCCCAAGCTTAGACCTCGCTTGTCCTCAAGCGAAAGCCGAAATCGATAATCATGACCACATGTTTAGAGAGAGCGGCGTCGATAAAAATAAAATACGGAAATGAAGCATCATGATCTTTATTATAACAACAATATATCATCATAAAACTTCTCATGAAAAAGTGACAATTCATTCACAAGTTAAAGTATGAACCATAAACCTTATTGAAAACTAAGAAACTATGATCTCAGTCACTGAAGCAATTGCAATTCATCATATTGTCAGAAAGAGTCTATGTAAGAGCTTTGTTTAGCAAGTTCACATACTCAGCCATCATTTAGTCTTCTATGATTGCTGACACTGACGGCATACTTATGGAGCAAAAGTTTCAGTCAGACACATAGAAAGATAGGGGCTTATAATTTCACCTCCCAACGTATTTACCTCAAGGGTAATGTCAACAATAATAACTCATGATCACCTACATCCAACTGGATATATATGCCTGGATCTTTCTCCACCACATGATGCTTGCCAAGAGAGAAAAATAAAAACGAAATAGAGGAGAACACTATTGACTCTTGCATAAAAGTAAATACATAAAGTAAAAGATAGGCCCTTCGCAGAGGGAAGCAGAGGTTGTCATGCGCTTTTTATTTTTGGATGTGCAAACTCTTAATGCAGAGGAACGTCACTTTATATTGCCCCTTGTGATAGCCACCTTTATTATGCAGTCTGTCTCTTTTATTTCTCCACCATTACAAGATCATACAAAGCTTATTTTCCCTTACAATAAAAGGCATACATATTTATGAGCAATTTTTATTGCTTTTGCACCGACGACAACTTACTTGAAGGATCTTATTCAATCCATAGGTAGATATAGTGGACTCTCATGGCATGAAACTGGGTTTAAGGGATTTTGGATGCACAAGTAGTATCTCTACTTAGTACAGAATTTTTGGCTAGCAAAAGATAGGGGGCAAGCACCACATGTTAGAGGATCCAAAACAATATAACTTCTATGTGAATATAAGCAAACATAACTCATTACGTTGTCTTCCTTGTCCAACGTCGACTATTTGACATAGAATATTTAATGGGGGCTCACAATCATAAAAGATGTCCAAGATAGTATATCTATATGTGAGACCTCTCTTCCTTTATTGCTTTTTCATGAATTGCAACAATAACCAATGCTATGTTTGTCAACTTCCAACAAGTTTTATCAATTATACTTCTTTTATGTGAAGTCATCACTCCCCATGGGATTAGCATATGATCTTACTTTTTATTCTCTTTATTTATTTCTAAGATTGGATCAACAAAAGCAAAACACTCAACTCAAACTACTCTTTATTATATAACTTTCACACACGATTACATAGATAGATAGATCACAAAGCAAGCACTCGAAACTAGATCATACTAAAACTTTATTCCTCTAAATCATGAAATAACTAAGGATCAAACTAAGATAGATAATGATGATAAAAGTGATGGTGATACGATACCGGGGCACCTCCCCCAAGCTTGGCACAAGCCAAGGGTGGTGCCCATACCCATGTACTCAAGTCTCCTTTTTCGGTGATGGTGGTGTTGAAGTGATAGCCTTGTCCTCCGTCTTCCAAGGCATAGGTTCTCCATCATAAAAGGATGAACGTGTTTCCGGAGTCCTGAAATTTGCAGCTAAACTCATACCTTTGAACTTGGCCTCATACTCAAAATTTGGGTTTTGTAGATCATAGATTTGGGCCTGAAGATAATCAATCCGGTTATTGAGCTTGAAAATGATGTCCCCAATATTCTTGCCGTCCACCTTGTGCTCACGGATGAACTCCGTGATCATGGAGTGGTTAGCACTAAGTCCGCGCTCCACCATCCCTGGCACTTGAAGATCTCTTGTTCCACTGCTTCCAGCTTGGCCTTCTCGCGCCCGGTCTTCTTAGGCCCTTGAACGTCCCGGATGTGGAGCACCCCCTCACGCATCTCAATGGCTTGAGGGTGCTTCATCACCTCCGGTAGGTACGGGTTGATGACCTTCTCATAGAACTTGTCCTTGGACGAACTTGGAGACGCCATGGCGATCTAGATCTATCAGAAAAACAGCCCGAAACAAGAACAGAGAAGAAACTTGCGATGCGGTGGTCAAAACACCCGTGAGTATATATAAAGAATTTTTATCTTGCAAAACAAGCATACGAGAGGAAAACGGAGCCGGGAGGGCACACGAGGGGCTCACAAGGCATCACGGCGCGCCCTGTTGCCTTGTGGGCGACTCGTGGGTCCCCTCGGTTGTTTCTTATTTTTGTATTTTTTCTAATATTCCAAAATGGACAAAAATAATTTTTATGGAATTTTTAGAGTCGGTTTACTTACCGTATCACATACCTACCCCTTTTTAGGGTTCTGGAGCATTCCGGAAGGACTCTTTGATGTGTTCTTCCGGTGTCATCGTCTAAATAATATTAGTTTCAACATTAATGGGTGTACCTGAGATATAATTCTTAATTCTTTGCCCATTAACCACTCTCGAGTTGGTGCCTTCGGAGTTGTTTATTTTGATAGCTCCGGAGTGATAAACTTCTTCGATGATATATGGTCCTTCCCATTTAGAGAGAAGTTTTCTTGCAAAGAATCTGAAACGAGAGTTGTACAATAGAACTTGCTCACCCACTTTAAATTCCCGTTTTTGGATTCTTTTATCATGCCATCTTTTAACATTTTCTTTAAATAACTTGGCATTTTCATAGGCTTGGGTTCTCCATTCATCTAAAGAGCTAATATCAAATAACCTCTTTTCACCGGCAAGTTTAAAATCACAATTAAGTTCTTTAATTGCCCAATAAGCCTTATGTTCTAACTCAAGGGGTAAATGACATGCTTTTCCATAGACCATTTTATAAGGAGACATACCCATAGGATTCTTATAAGCAGTTCTGTAAGCCCATAATGCATCGTCAAGTTTCTTAGACCAATTTTCCTAGATCTATTAACGGTCTTTTGCAAAATATATTTTATTTCTCTATTACTCAATTCAACTTGACCACTAGACTGAGGATGATAAGGAGATGCAATTCTATGATTAACATCATATTTAGCAAGCAATTTACGGAAAGCACCATGAATAAAATGTGAGCCACCATCAGTCATCAAATATCTAGGGACTCCAAACCTCGGAAATATAACTTCTTTAAGCATTTTAATATATGTGTTATGATCAGCACTACTAGTTGGAATAGCTTCTACCCACTTAGTAACGTAATCAACAGCAACTAAAATATGAGTATACCCATTAGAGGAAGGAAAAGGTCCCATATAATCAAAACCCCAAACATCAAATGGTTCAATAACAAGTGAATAATTCATAGGCATTTCCTGATGTCTACCAACATTACCAATTCTTTGACATTCATCACAAGAAAGGACAAACTTACGTGCATCTTTGAAGAGAGTAGGCCAATAAAAACCAGATTGTAATACCTTATGTGCAGTTCTGTCTCCCGCATGTTGTCCTCCGTATGTGTAACACCCCAAAATATTTTCTTTGGATTTTAAAAATCTTTTCCTTAAAAGAAAATACTTTGAATTATTATGGCCCTATTTCTTTTCTTCTCTTTCTTCTGTTTGAAAATCATTTTTGAATTTTCAATTGGGTTTCAATTTTTTTTAAATGGTTCTAATTTGATGGGTTATTACTTGAGTAATTATTTTTAAAAGATCAAAAATATTTTCTTTTAGAAAAGTTTTTGGATAATTGAATTATTTCAATAGAAGGATCCATTTCATTCTTCTTTCAAACACTTATAAAATTCTCACAAAATCATTCTGTCATTTTCAATTATCATCCAAGTCATCCTCATACCCTAGGCCAGTACCCAATACCTCTCCTCTTCACAAAAATATTTTTACCATATTTAATGAATTCCAAAGTTGGAATTTCATTTAAACCTAGTTTCTTTGATTTACAAAGGAACTATATTTTTCTCAACTCTTTTGCACCCACAAAAAATTATCCCAGCTATTTGATAGTACCCACACTCCATCTCACCAAAAACCTTCTGTTCCACAGTTCAAAATTTTCAAATTTCATTCAAATGAAATTTGAACCAGATTCAATCTCTCTGATCAAAACCTATTTTTAATTGCTCCAAAAATTTTGAAATTTGGCCAGCATCTCCTTTATGCATCAATACATCACCACAAAAATTCTCAAAAATTTCTAAAATGCCTAGAGCCATCTAGCATTTCATCATACACTTGGTGTGCACACTGTAGCTACTGTCAAAAAATTCAGTTAAGCAGTGAAGTTCAGAGAACAGAGGAGATCGACGTTGTGCGGTACACTCCACCCCATTTCCTCCTCATCCGCCTCTCTGCTCGCCATCAATACACCACCTTGGGACCTCCTGGTCAGTTGCTCGCCGCCGACAGCACAGGAACAGGCCGGTGCAACGGCCACCGTCCTCAGCCGCGGCGGCCGAGCGGATCGGCACGGCTCCAGCCACCATCACTCTCCCACCGCTCCCTCTCCTACCTCCTCTCCACGCGTTGCCCTCCTCCGCAGCTTCCACCCGCCGTCCCGACCCCGCCTGGCAGTCGCCGGAGCAGCTCACCGCCGCCACACCAGTATAGGAGCTCATCCACGGGAGGGATGGATAGAGCTCAACCCCGTCCGAGCTAGCGCTTCGGGAGGGTTCCACCGACCACACTGATGACCACCAACCGAGCTCATCGGCCCTAGCTACGTCCGCCGCCCCCAGTTACTCCGGCGTGATCCGCTCCGCCTCTGACCACCTCGACTTGCCTATATAAGGAGTTGTTGAGCTCCGTTCGGTACTCGCACCACCCACACACACTCCCAATCGACCTCCCACGCACTTCCTCGACCTCGAGGAGGTCGTCTTCTCCATCTCCGGCCGGCCGATCCGCCTCGGATCCCCGCAACCACCCGACGCCAGTAGGCCATCTCCACCACTCAAACTTCGTCAGTAGCTCCTTAATCCACCATGTAATCGATTCCACGCTTCAATTTAACACCCGGAGCTCTCCCCGACAAGATCGAACACCACCCAATGCCGCCGTCCGTCGGAGTTGATATCGCCGTCGCTCCGGTGCTTGCCGGCGACCACCACCACCACCCACCGACGCGGAATCTTCCCCCGAGCACATCCCGACTATCGCCGTCCTCTGAAACGCCGACGATCGCCGCCGGTGATCACCGCAACCTCTCTGTGCCCGCGCGCGAGGCGCGTTTGAAATTCAAACCTGATGGGTGGGGCCCACCCGTCAGTGTTTTATTCTTTTCCATTTAAACTGAAAGCGTATTCTGTTTCTTTACGCTTTCTGTACTGGAAAGCCTATTCTTTTCCGAAACATTTTCTCTGTTTACTACAGGGACCCGGTAGTAGTTTTTATAATTACAAAAAGGTCCCTAGTTTCAAAACCTTAATAACTTTTAAACCACAAATCATTTTTAGTTGATTCTTTTTCTGAAATTCTTCTTTTTCACTCTAGTTTTTTTAGTATTTATTTGAAAATATTTTGAGACAACTTTTTTTTACTGTTGCAGAAATTTTAATTTTAATTTGAATTCTTATTTTCTAGAAAACGAAGAGGGGGACTTTGCCGGGTATTTCGAGGGATCATCTTCTGCCTACTTTGATCAAGGCAAGCATCTTGAACACTTGATATGGTGAATGCATTTTAATTATTTGCAAGAATAATTGAACCATGAATATGTTGAATTCAAATAAACTTTGCATATTGCTAGTTATGCATGCATGATCCCTTGATAATAATTTATCTTCATTTAAACATGAAGTATGAGTGAGCATGGTTGTTTTCACATGTCACATATGTCTATGTTGGTCCGGAACTAACATGCAGGAAAGAATCAGTCACGAGAAAAGTGACCGCGAGACTGAAATCTCGTTGTGACGAGAATGATCAGTGAGGGCATGTTGGGACATGCCAGGTGGTGACCCTGTTGGGTACTACCAAGGAAATATATATTGTGCTAACCACTGCGGGAAAACTTAAACCTCCTGGGTCGACCGTAGATCGAGTCTTGTTCCGGTAACCCCATACTTGTCTCGTGCTGCCACAGGTAGGGTGCGGTTCAGTAAGTTGTTAACCCCTTTCACTGCACACACACCTTACAGAGAGGCCATGGTGAAAGATACCAGAGGCCTCTGGTAGGCATGTCACCTGGTCAGGAGGCATGGGTGTATCCGGCTGGGCCGAGAGGGGGGCACCCCTTGTAATCCGCACGTTATAAATAGTGATCCCATGCTATTCGAGACGATGGTCTCCCCGTCTTAGAGTTTTTCTTGAACGATGCTTTGAGTGATTCCCGGTATCCAGAAAGTTAATCTGGTGTGTGCTGGATAGGTGTGTTTTCAACCCAAAGGCCGTAATGGGAATTAGTCAGTGTCTCGGTGCTGGCTAAAGAAATCCTTTACTTGTGGGTGAAGAGTACACCCTCTGCAGAGTTATATCTATTCAAATAGCCGTGTCCACGGTCAAGGACGTTAGCTGGGAAGGGTCAAGTGTCGGTCCCGGTGTCGGTCTTCGGAAGAAATAATTAAAATTGAGCATGATTCACTTTTGCAGGATAATTATTGCCACAATTGATGCTACCATGAATATTATTGTTATCATGGATATTATTGTGGACTAACCTTTTTTTCTGCTATGTGCAACCCTGGGTATCAGTTGGGATGGCTAGACCACCTGGATACTCAGTTTTATTTTCATTTCTGAGTATCACTTGGGATGGCTAGACCACCTGGATACTCAGTTTTATTTTCATTTCTGAGTATCACTTGGGATGGCTAGACCACCTGGATACTCAGTTTTATTTTCTTTTCTGAGTATCACTTGGGATGGCTAGACCACCTGGATACCCAGTTTTATTTTCTTTCTGAGTATCACTTGGGATGGCTAGTCCACCTGGATACCCAGTTTTATTTTCTTTCCGAGTATCACTTGGGATGGCTAGTCCACCTGGATACCCAGTTTTATTTTCTTTCCGAGTATCACTTGGGATGGCTAGTCCACCTGGATACCCAGTTTTATTTTCTTTCCGAGTATCACTTGGGATGGCTAGTCCACCTGGATGCTCAGGCTTATTTTCAAGACCACTCGAGGCGTCGCTTTTAGACACCTGTTTGGCATTTCTTTTCAAGACCTCTCGAGGCATCGCTTTCAGACACCCGTTTGGCATTCTTCTTGGAATTTCTCGGGCGGTCTAGCGCCCGATGTTCCATTTTATTTTCCTGGATTATTACCAAAGTTAGATAAATATTTAACCACACCATGTTAAAATTTATCATGCCATAATTTAATTCCGGTCAGCATATGCATATAATATAGTCCATCAAGAGCATATGCATTCGGTATATCATTTGTTCATAATGTTTGCGAGTACATTCCAACGTACTCACAGGCTTGTCCCTGGCTTGTTAATTTAGCCAGACCCGGAGGAAGACAAACTTGTGGAGGAAGAGTGCGCTAGCGAGCCCGACGCTTAGAGGTGTTCCCAGTCAGTCAGCTTGTGGTCTTGGAGTCTATCACGTGTATCATCCGCAGTGCTTCTGCTACCCCAATAAAATAGTCAAGCCTCACACTGACGCTTGGCTTTACTTTAGTGTATCAGTGTTGTAATATCACCACACCACTGTCATATTCCACCACCATCTTATATTGACGCGTTTGTAATAAATGTTGAGCACTCTGGCTCAACCCTGTGTAATATTATATATGTACTGGTTATCTATATCAAGGAAGTCCACCAGTTGTTCTGATCTTGGGGTTGGTGTGACTTGGGGCTATTCTGTGATTTAATCCGGAAACAGGCCCGACAGTATGCCTCGGATTTACACTTCTATAGGATTTGTTCCTGTTCATGCTCAGGTACACAATGTCTAATAATACCATCTACTCCTTCTTTATATAAATGTGGGTCATCCCAAAAGTAATGCCTTAAATCAAAGAAGAACTTTTTCTTTTGTTGGTATGTGAAACTAGGTGGTATATATTTAGCAACAATGTAATTACCATAGTCTGCATACCAAGGAGTGTTACGAGAAGCATTTATCATAGCTAATTGTTCATCAGGGAAATCATCATTAATAGGTAGTGGGTCATCAAGAACATTTTCCATTCTAGACAAATTATCTGCTACGTGATTCTCGGCTCCCTTTCTATCAACAATATGCAAATCAAATTCTTGTAGCAGAAGAACCCACCTAATAAGTCTAGGTTTAGCATCTCTCTTTTCCATAAGATATTTAATAGCAGCATGATCAGTGTGAATAGTAACTTTGGAATCAATAATGTAAGATCTGAATTTATCACACGCAAACAATTCCTTCTCAGTAGTAGCTTAGTTTCTTTGAGCATTGTCTAGAGTTTTACTAGCATAATGAATAACATTTAATTTCTTATCAACTCTTTGACCTAGAACAGCACCAACAGCATAATCACTAGCATCACACATAATTTCAAAGGGTAGGTTCCAATCAGGTGGTTGAACAATAGGTGCAGAAATTAAGGCTTTCTTAAGAATTTCAAAGGCTTCTACACAATCATCATCAAAAACAAATGGAACATATTTTTGCAAGAGATTAGTAAGAGGCCTAGAAATTTTAGAGAAGTCTTTTATAAACCTTCTATAGAAACCAGCATGACCAAGGAAGCTTCTTATACCTTTGATATCTTTAGGACATGGAATTTTCTCAATTGCATCAACTTTAGCTTTATCAACTTCAATACCTCTTTCAGAAATTTTATGCCCAAAGACTATACCTTCATTTACCATAAAGTGGCACTTCTCCCAATTCAAGACAAGATTAGTTTATTCATATCTTTGCAAAACTCGATCAAGGTTGCTTAAGCAATCATCAAAAGAAGTTCCATAAACGAAAAAATCATCCATGAAAACCTCAACAATCTTTTCACAAATGTCAGAGAATATAGTAGTCATACATCTTTGAAAAGTAGCAGGTGCATTACATAAACCAAAAGGCATGCGACGATAAGCATAAGTTCCAAAAGGACAAGTAAATGTGGTTTTCTCTTGATCTTCTGGTGATACATGTATTTGAGAGAAACCAGAATAACCATCTAGGAAGCAAAAGTGTGTATGCTTAGATAACCTTTCTAACATTTGATCAATAAAAGGCAAGGGATAATTATCTTTCTTAGTAGCTTTGTTTAATTTTTTGAAATCAATTACCATTCTATAACCGGTTACAATTTTTTGTGGGATAAGTTCGTTTTTATCATTAGGAACAATAGTAATACCTCCTTTCTTAGGAACATAATGAACAGGACTTACCCATCTACTATCAGCTATGGGATAAATTATACCTGCCTCCAGAAGCTTTAATATTTTAGTTCTTACCACATCCTTCATTTTAGGATTCAACCTTCTTTGGTGACCAACAACTGGTTTAGCGTCTGGCTCCATATGAATTTTATGCTGACATAAAGTGGGACTAATGCCCTTAAGATCATCGAGAGTATATCCAATAGCAGCACGGTGCTTCTTCAGAGTTTTAAGTAATCTCTTTTCTTCATGCTCTGAAAGGTTAGCACTAATAATAACATGATATATCTTCTTTTCATCAAGATAGGCATATTTAAGCGTATCAGATAATTGCTTTAATTCAAACACATGATCACTCTTCGGTGGAAGGGGATCTCCCAAAGTTTCAACAGGCAAATTATGTTTAAGGATAGGTGCTTGCTTAAAGAACAACTCATCTATTTCATTTCTTTCATTCATATGCATATCATTTTCATGGTCTAGCAATTATTATTCTAAAGGATCAGTAGGAGGCACAACAATAGAAGCAAGACAAATAATTTCATCTTTATTGGGTAATTCTTTATCATGAGGTTGTCTACGAAACTTGGAGAAATTAAATTCATGAGACACATCACCAAAATTAACACTGACAATTTCTTTACTGCAATTAATCTTAGCATTAACTATATTCACGAAGGGTCCACCAAATATAATGCGACAAAAATCATCTTGTGGTGATCCAAGAACAAGGAAATCAGTAGGGTATTTGATCTTACCACACAAGACTTCAACGTCTCTAACAATCCCAAGTGGAGTAACAGTATCTCTATTTGCAAGCTTAATAGTGACATCAATATCTTCAATCTCAACAGGTGCAATATCATTCATGACTTCTTGATAGAGAGTAAAAGGGATGGCACTAACACTAGCACCAATATCACATAAACCATGATAGCAATGATCTCCAATTTTAACAAAAATAACAGGCATGCCAACTACGGGTTTATTTTTATCTTTAGTGTCTGGCTTAGCAATTCTAGTTGCTTCATCACAGAAATATATGACATGTCCATCAATGTTATCAACCAAAAGATCCCTAACCATTGCAATATTAGGTTCAACTTTAATTTTCTCAGAAGGTCTAGGTGCTTTAATATTACTTTTATTAACCACAGTTGAAGCTTTAGCATGTTCCTTAATCCTAACAGGGAAAGGAGGTTTCCCTATATAAGCAGTAGGCACAACTGGATCAACATTGTAAACAATTGTTTCTTCTTTAACACTAACAAGTTCTTCATTTAATTCAATGGGTGGATGATATTTAAACCATTTCTCCATAGGGAGATCAACATGAGCAGCAAAGGATTCACAAAAGGTAGCTACTATCTCAGTGTCAAGTCCATATTTAGTACTAAACTTATGAAAAGCATCAGTTTCCATAAAAGATTTAACACAATCAAACTCAAGATTTATACCTGACACTTTACCTTTGTCGGTTTCCCAATCTTCAGAGTTACGTTTAATTCTTTCCAGAAGATCCCATCTGAATTCAACAGTTCTCTTCATAAAGGAACTAGCAGAAGAAGTATCGACCATGGATTGATCATTATGAGAAAGCCAAGCATAAATTTTTTGAATAATTATTTCTCTTGAGAGCTCATGATTGGGGCATGTGTGCAAAAAATACTTAAGCCTCCCCCAAGCTTGAGCAATACTTTCTCCTTCACAAGGCCAAAAATTATATATATAGTTCCCATCACGATGAACCAGATGCATAGGATAAAATTTCTGGTGAAATTCCAGCTTCCACCGGTTCCAATCCCACGTTTCAGTATCATCACATAGCCTATACCATGTCAATGCCTTTCCCTCCAAAGATAAAGGGAATACTTTCTTCTTAACTCCATCTCCGGATAAACCTGCAAGCTTAAGCAATCCACAACTTTCATCCACATATATCAAGTGCACATCAGGATGCACCGTTCCATCTCCTGCATAAGGATTAGCTAGCAGTTTCTCTATCATACCCCGAAGGAATTTCATAATAAATATTTTCAGTAGGTTCAGTAGGTTGAGGAGCAACTCTTAACGCCTCCGGTCGAGGTGAAGATACCCCGAACAAGCCCCTCAAAGGATTACTTTCCATAGTGACAAGTCACAGTAAATTTCAGCACGTAATATAAATGTTTCCTTACCAAATTCCACTCACCAAAGGCGCTTCACTCCCCGACAACGGTGCCAGAAAAGAGTCTTGATGACCCACAAGTATAGGGGATCAATCGTAGTCCTTTCGATAAGTAAGAGTGTCGAACCCAACGAGGAGCAGAAGGAAATGACAATCGGTTTTCAGCAAGGTATTCTCTGCAAGTACTGAAAATAGTGGTAACAGATAGTTTTGATAGCAAGATAATTCATAGCAAGTAACAAGTAACAAGTGTAACAAAAGTGCAGCAACGTGGCCCAATCCTTTTTATAGCAAAGGACAAGCCGGAACAAACTCGTATAATAAGCAAAGCGTTCTCGAGGACACATGGGAATTTCATCTAGTCACTTTCATCATGTTTGTTTTATTCGCGTTCGCTACTTTGATAATTTGATATGTGGGTGGACTGGTGCTTGGGTGCTATTCTTACTTGAACAAGCCTCCCACTTATAATTACCCCCTCTCGCAAGCATCCGCAACTACGAAAGAAGAATTAAGATAAATCTAACCATAGCATGAAACATATGGATCCAAATCAGCCCCTTACGGAATAGCGCATAAACTAGGGTTTAAGCTTCTGTCACTCTAGCAACCCATCATCTAATTACTACTCCACAATGCCTTCCCTTAGGCCCAAAGATGCTGAAGTGTCATGTAGTCGACGTTCGCACGACACCACTAAAGGAAGCAACAACATACATATCATCAAAATATTGAACGAATACCAAATTCACATGATTACTTATGACAAGACTTCTCCCATGTCCTCAAGAACAAAAGTAACTACTCACAAATCATATTCATGTTCAAGATTAGAGGGGTATTCAATATCACTAAGGATCTGAACATATAATCTTCCACCAAATAAACCAACTAGCATCAACTACAAGATGTAATCAACACTACTAGCAACCCACAGGTACCAATCTGAGGTTTTGAGACAAAGATTGAATACAAAAGATGAACTAGGGTTTGAGATGAGATGGTGCTGGTGAAGATGTTGATGAAGATTGGTCCTCCCACGATGAGAGGATCGTTGATGATGTCGATGGCTTCGATTTCCCCCTCCCGGAGGGAAGTATCCCCGGCGGAATCGCTCCACCGGAGAGCAAAATTGCTCCTGCCCAAGTTCCACCTCAAGACGGCGGCACTTCATCCTGAAAGTCTTCTCTATAATTTTTTTTAGGGCAAATGAGCCTATATAGCAGAAGGAGGGGGCCAGAGGCCAGCCAGGGGCCCCACAAGGCATCAGGGCGCGCCCAGGGGGGCGCACCCTGTTGCCTTGTGGGCAACTGGTGGGTCCCCTCCAGTATTTCTTTTCTCCAGTATTTTTTATATATTCAATAAAAAATCTCCGTGAAGTTTCAAAGCAATTGGAGCTCTGTAGAATAGGTATCTCTGCTGTAGCTATTTCAGGTCCAGAATTCCAGCTGCCAGTATTCTCCCTCTTCATATAAATCTTGCAAATTAAGAGAGAAAAGGCATAAGAATTGCATCATAAAGTGAAATAATGATCAAATACATTATAAATAACAGTAGGAAATCATGATGCAAACTGGACGTATCACCCGCCGAACGCATCCTCAAGCCAGAACCCGGTTTTCGGTACGCCGGGTCAGGTAGCTAATGCCCCGGTGGCAGCCGGCGGAGGAGCACCCACGACCGGAGGAGCCACCGTAGAAAGCTTGAGCGTCCAGGAGCTAGTAGCCATAGCGGCAGCACTCAGCGTGCTCCTTGCAGACCCAATTACTCCAGAAAACACGGAAGCACGGAAAGCAAAGATCGAGAAGTGTCGTGAACAGTTCGCCAAGGTTCAGCAGAACATCACAGCGAAAAACGCGCGTCTCTTCACGGCTCAGAACGCCATCCTTCAGGAGGCTCAGCGTCTGGAGAACGAGGGGATTCATCTTGGTTTTCGCCAAGGAGATCCAACCATGGTGCACCAATGGAGGCATCAGAGCCGGCTTCCAGTCGGGTTAGGCCTGCTAGAGCCATGGACGCTTTTCCAGACACCGCAGGCAGGAGCCGGCACGGGAGCACCGGGTGCAGGTACAGCTCCGGGAGCATGAAACACCATGCCCCAATCGGCTTGAGGTATCGTGCCTCCATACACGAACCAGCCCCAGATGCAACAGCAGCTGGCTCCGCATCAACCCCAGCTACAGCAGCCAGCTCCGCAACAGCATCAGCCACATCAATTGGCTCCGTGGTAGCTGATCCAGCAGCAGCCGACGCATTTTCATACACCGACTAGTCACTACTCTAACCTGGTGGATAATGTGTGGGCAGCGATGCACAACCTCTCTTTGATCCCAATCAATGGGAATAATCCGTTTGAAGTCGAGGCAAGGAAAGCAATTGAGATGTTGCAAACGGCAGTCACCCAGCAGGCGAACTATTCAAATATGACCAACATGTTACACTCTATGCCGTACAACTCGGCAAGCAGAAGCCGGCATGGGGATTCACCTGTTCCCGCAAGTTTGAGCAATGTGCGGCGCCAGAGGGAGCGTCAGATGTGGCACCCCGGCTCAGAGAAACCGGAACACCCCGTATTCCAGCCCAGAGATCAAGTCTTCTGGAATACGGCACTGCTTAGCATAGAACAAATCAGCTCTTTATTACGAATAAATGGGGTACAAGGGTCCGATATAACAAAGAATTACATCGGCATGGTGATACTACGCTTGCTAAGGTAGCTCTATGCTAGCAGCGGAACAACTCGTAGCAAAATAACTTCTAGCAGCGGAACAGCGACGATGGTGATGGACTCCACTCCGCAGGGACTCTGGCTGGGACGCATCCTAGAGCGCAACCTCGAGATCTTCGACAAACAATCAATCACGGCATCACCTGCAATCTGGCATGACATGCCAGGTGAGTACTTTGAATGTACTCGCAAGTTCACAGCAGCCAAAGCAATCAAGACAAACAACAGCATGGCATTTACAGGTTAATCATCAATGATGAACACGATACTACTAGAACAACATGAGCTTGGCATGTACATAAATTCATGATATGAACATGATGATACTAGCACTAGCATGCAAGGGGGGTCGACATTTAAGGTCTCATGGACCAACTTACTCTGCTCGGAGGTTATCTCGTAACCACCATAGGTATCAATCTTTCTTACCGTCATGATCATCACACGATCACCTCATGATCAACCATTATCAAGAATACCATCGTGATCATCTCGTGACCACATAAAAATCAACCAACTTCTTTTCTCATCGAACCGAGGTTGTTATTATTCAGGTTATTATTACTGTTGACCCATAGTGTGACCTACTACGAGCTGTGTCCATGACCGAGGACGCGGCTATCGATAGATTATACACTCTGCAGAGGTTAGTACACTATACCCACACCACGGAACTCATGGCCTCGTACTCCCATTCGGGTGGACCAACGACATTCCGACAAAACCAATCTATTGCATGATACTCTCCCGGCCACTCCGACAAACTCCCCTTTGGGCTATGTCCTGGGTTGCCCCGATGTCAACTCGTGACATCCGCCACCTTTGTGGCCGCCACCGTCGTGGCCAAAACAAACTCGTCCCAAACGGGGACACCCGGGTACAACACAACCCGGGCACACAAGGGTATGGCCGCCTACCTGATCAGGGTAGCGCGCGCACATAACCTTCCCTAGTTGGAGGTTCTGGCGAGAGGCATGACAATAGACCGCATTAGGGCCTCCCCATCCAGGCAAGTGTGGTTGCACCGGTGAGCTCGATTCGGTGGCACCATGGCTCAGCCAACAGATTTGTTCAAGTTCGATTAATGTCAGGTTCAACTTGAATGGTGATGAGCTGAGTCATAATAACATAATGAAATAACAATGCATATGAGCATGATATCAGTGTAACCATGGATGGGCAACGTAACCATTTAACAACCTAACATCAACAATGATAAATCATTTATTCTACGGGATGCAAATGAACATGGCATAACGATGGTCATGAATATCACAAGTATTTTCATATCAAACACTAACTATTCATATGAGCATATCATTATCACTAGCACCGGAAAATAATTACAAGAATAATATCATCAGCAATTAATCATTTCACCTACTAGATGAACAATGAACATGGCATAAGAAATGAGCATGGATTCACAAGCATATATTATTCACAAAATAATTAAATGAGCAAACAATCATTTAAATATTTAAGTGAAAACCATGGCTACTGCAAGGCCATCATGCGAGTGGCTGTTGTGGCTTCCCTGGGGTTGATGGATTCACCGGGGAGAGGTGCGATGAACTCGCGGAAAGAATCGCCGGAAAAGTTTCCCTCTCGGCGTAGCTGATTAGGGGGCAAGGGCAAAATGGTCATTTTTAGAATGTTACAACAAAGTGAAAATGATACCAACAGAACGGGCTCGACGAACTAAGATCGTGGGCTTTGGAATCACCTGATTCGGAGTTACGGTTGCCGAGTTACGGCCGTTCGTTTGTTAGGCGGAAAAAGAATAAAAATCTGTCCACTTCTGCCTTTAACGGACGAACGTCCGCCAATTAGTACTTTCGGCTCTGGGCTGAAAACTGAAAGCGCCTTTCTGAGATTACGCTTTCAAATAGAGAAACATATTCTGGCCCAAAGAGTAACCAAAATACGCTTTCGAGAAAGGAAGACGTATTCTGACGAATACGCCTCCACTTAAAATACGCGGGCCCGGCCGCTGGGTCTATGACGCGCGGGACCCAACCTCTCTCTCTCTCCTCCTCCTGGGTCATCTCCTTCCTCCCGATGCTAGTGAGACAGGGCGAGGCCGGCAGCCCCGACGCCGATTCCCGGCGACTCCGGCCACCGCTCGAGCCGGGCAACCTACCGGCGTGCTCAGGGGAGAGAGCCACTTCACCTGAGCCACCTTTCGTTCGCCGGAGAGCGCGGAGGATGGCAGGGCGTCGGCCACGGCGGAGGATGGTTTCGGCCATCACCGCGGGGCTCGGCCTGGGACACAGGAGGAAGGAGGTAGTTGTGGGGAGAGCTTCATGGAGGTCATAGAGGCCTTAGGTGGTGGTTAGAGGAAGAGGGAGAGCTGGCATTGCTCCAATTAAGGAGGAGTCTGACGGCGGCCATGGCTGCAATGCGGAGCGAGGAGGGCTCCTCGAGCTCCAAGGAGTGGCTAGGCGGGGCTTTGGGAGTGTGGTGAGAAGGTTTGTGAGGTCGGGAGGCCTCAGGGAGGGCTTATATAGCCGTGGTGAAGCCGTGGCCGTGGCGACGCGTGCGCCGCGCTCTGGGACTCGGGGACACGCGGAGGGAGAGGGGCCAGGGGGGTTCACGCGGTGCGAAGAGAGCTCGGGCGTGCTCGAGAAGACTCGGGACAGTGTGGCCGACCGGCCGTGGTGGAGCAGACGCGGTCTGCTCCCGGACGCGGTCGCCGCGATGCGTTGGGCAAGCGAGAGGAGGGGGAGAGGGGCCGGAGGGATACGTGGGCGATGGAGGAGGGTGGACGGCACCAGGGGATGAGCAGAGGCGGACGGGGAGAAGAGGCCTGAAGCAAACGACGCAGAGAGCATGACAATGGCTTCCCAGCCGCATGGTCACCGCGTGCACAAGTGCACGTGGTGCGCTCTGGCCAGTAAAAACATGTCTAGCGTGTAGTCCTTGCGTCCTAGGACCCTCCTGAGGTGATGGCTCGAAGAAATCGACTGTGTGCTGATGGGAGTGATCGACTGAAGTTTGTTGTAGCAAACTTGATCATGAAGTTGTGGTCAAAATGAATAGGATAAGGGATAATCAGGATGTCACAGAGGTTTAGGGTAGGATAAGGGATAACCAGGATGAAAAGATTTGGACCAGTATTTATCATAGTTGCTTTACAACTGCAAAAACTGGTCTAGAAACTAGATAATGAAGTAGCACTCACATGGATGATTGGATTGGGCTGAAAATTGGTATAGGGTGATGATTTGGGCATATGAAGGCACTGCAAAAATTTCATACCATTTGGATACACCAAAATGGTACTTGCTTCACAATGCTTTCTACTGGACAGAAGCTTGGGGGAATTTTGTGGAGAAAATGACTTGGCAAAATGATGTGAATTTTGGCATTCTCAAATGATATAGGGATATTTAGGTCCTGGATTAATTTCAGATTTTATCAAGCAATATAAAATATAGTTGCTTCACAACCTGAAATTATGACCAGAAACAAAGATTTGAAGGTGTGCTCACATAGATTGTTCGATGGGGATGAAATTTGGTGTAAAGTAATTATTTGACCATATAAATGATCTACCAAAATTTCAACTCATTTGGATAAGCCTAGCTAGTACTTCCTTCACAAAGCTTCTCTCTGGACAGAAACTTTGGAAATTTGCTGAGGAAGATTTACTAGGCAAATGGATTTTAATTTTGGCATGTGGCAATTATTTGAATAAGAGAGAGTGCACAAAATTTTTTAAGGCAATAAAGAAAAGATAAATAGCACTTCCTTCACAAAGTGCCATTCTGGACAGAATGAAAAATGAATATTCCTGAATTATTTTTGAATGAGACAAGGATAGATTTTGACATATTTGTGGAAGATATGATCCAAAGAATTTATGAGAATTTTGTGGGAATTTTTGGAAATATAGAAATAAAGGTTGCTTCACAACCTAGAGCAAACAGGGTTATTCCTTTAATAGAAAAAGGAATATTCCCAAGAAATAAAAATTAGGGTTGGGCTAAGATGGAAATGACATGGCCTTGAGAAAGATTTGAGAGTGACAAGCCACTTGGGAGTGGAAGAAGAGATGATCTCCCCAGGTTTCAAGACCACATAGCCACGGAAAAGGAATTCCAAATAAAAATTCGAAGAAATTCAAAAGAAAAAGAAATGGCCAGAAATTGGGGTGTTACATCAGACAAATAACCAGTAGCCAAGGCCAGTGACCTCACACGCACAGGCTATTGTCGACCCTAGGCATGCAGCACGCGCGGCGAACGAAGGTAATGTGGTCATTGAGCACATCCAGTCAGCGGCAGGAAATGTGACAAACCCGCCCGCCACAACCACGCCAGCTTCAACCCCAGCAGGAACCGGGTTCATTGGAAGGACCATCGGGACCCAGTGTCTGGGACCGGCTTTGAGGAATGAGGGCTTGCCACCGGATTTCAAGGGACCTCACAAGGTTCCTAACTACACAGCATACATGGAACCAGCAAACTGGATAAATAGTTATAAACTGGTCATGGATATGCTAGAAGTAAGCGATGGAGTGTGTGCTAGGTACCTGACCATGATGTTGGAATGACCAGCACGGACATGGCTGAAGAATCTGCCTACAAATTCAATTCACACCTGGAAGGAGTTGAAGGATCGTTTTATCAAAAAATTCCAGGGAACTTGCAAGCTTCCGACTACAATTGTTGATTTGGAGCACTGTGTCCGGAAAGAAGGCGAGTCGGCTCACCATTGGGCATGCCGGGTTGCAGAGATTATTCACTCCTCGGAGAGCATCACGGCACAGACAACTATTCTTGTCTTGGATAAAAACTACAAGTTTGAGCCTTTGGTTCATAAACTCGGGGCGTATCAAGAGAACTGTAAAATACACGAGTGAGCTCATGGATGCAATGACCAAATATGTCGAGTCTGATAAAACCAAGGACCCATATTCCGATGACGAGAAGTCTGGAAAGGGAAAGAAGAACGATGGTAAGGGCCATCAGAATAACAACAATGGGAATAGCAACAACGACAACAAGCGGAAGAGTGTAGAAGGGAGTTCCGACTTGGTTGCCAACACCAAATTAGGGTACAAGAATCAGCAGCAGAATGGCAACTCCAAAGGGCAGTCACAGGGATTTCGTCCAAGCAACTACCAGCAAGCCCTCAAAGGCCCTTGTCCACGCCATAGCAGGCCCGGGCGGCCGGTCGGCAAATCACTCTTGGGAGGATTGCTTCATTACGCAGGAATTTAAAAATGGGGGCTCTGGTGGCAACAACAATGGAGGTAACACTGGTGGACCCCCTGGAAATCCAGGAGCCGGAAATATGGGAACCGGCAATAAAAGAGCCGACAACCAGGGAGCCGGCGCAGGAGCACAACATCAGGGAGGTCCATTCGGGTTCCAGACCAATCCAAAGCAATTGAACTACGGACATTATCATGTTTTTACCACCAATACATGCAGAAAAGATAGAAAGTTACGGAAACGAGCTGTCAATGCAGTGGCACCAGCAGTACCGCAATGGTTGAATTGGTCAGAGCAGCCCATCACCTGGAGTCAAGTAGTTCATCCTCCTCGGGTTGATAATCCCGGGAATCTGGTGATACGTCTCCAATGTATCTATAATTTTTGATTGTTTCATGCTATTATATTATCAATCTTGGTTGCTTCATATGCGTTTTTATGCTATTTTATATCATTTTTTGGGTCTAACGTATTAACCCAGTGCCCAGATCCAGTTCCTGTTTTTTGCTTGTTTTTGGCTTTTCAGAAAATCAATACCAAACGAAGTCCAAACGGAATTAAACCTTTAAAATGATTTTTTTCTGGACCAGAAGGGACCCTAGAAGGTTCGGGAGGAGGCCAGAAGAGCTACGAGGGAGCCAGGAGCTCACAGGGCGCACCCTAGGGGGGTAGGCGTGCCCCCTGATCTCATGGGCCCCACGCAACTCTGTTTGACCTAATTCCACCTCTATTAATTCCCAAATATTCCCAAACCAACAGAGAGCCACCCGAAATAACTTTTCCGCCGCCGCAAGCTTCTGTTCTTCCGCGATCAAATCTGGAGGCCTTTTACGGTACTCTGTCGGAGGGGGAATCGATCACGGAGGGCCTCTACATCAACCTTGCTGTCGTACCGATGATGTGTGAGTAGTTCACCATAGACCTACGAGTCCGTAGCTAGTATCTAGATGGCTTCTTCTCTCTCTTTGATCTTCAATACAATGTTATCCTCAATCTTCTTGGAGTTCTATCCGATGTAATCTTCTTTTGCGGTGTGTTTGTTGGGATCTGATGAATTGTGGGTTTATGATCATATTATTCATTGAAAGTAATTGAGTCTTTTCTAAACTTTATTATGCATGATTGTTATATCTTTGTATTTCTCTCCGATCTATCCGTTTGGTTTGGCCAACTAGATTGATTTATCTTCAGTGGGAGGTGCTTTGTAATGGGTTCAATCTTGCGGTTCCTCACCCAGTGACAGAAGGGGTAGCGAGGCACGTATTGTAGTGTTGCTATTAAGGGTAAAACAACAGGGTTTAATCATATTGCTTGAGTTTACTTTGTCTACATCATGTCATCTTGCTTAAGGCGTTACTCTGTTTGTCATGAACTTAATACTGATACGTCTCCAACGTATCTATAATTTTTTATTGTTCCATGCTATTATATTATCAATCTTGGATGTTTTTATATACATTTACAGCAATTATATATCATTTTTTGGGACTAACCTATTAACTTAGTGCCCAGTGCCAGTTGCTGTTTTTTGCCTGTTTTTGGTTTTCCAGAATATCAGTACCAAACGAAGTCCAAATGCCATGAAACTTTTTGGAGATTTTTTTTCTGGACATAACAAGTACTGGAAGCTTCGGGAGAGGGCCAGAAGATGAAGTAGTGGCCCACGAGGGGGTGGCGCGCCCTGGTGGCTTGTGGGGCCCACACAGCTCCGTTTGACCTAATTCTACCACTATAAATTCTCTAAAATCGGGAAACCAACAGAGGAGTCCATGAAATACTTTTTTCACCGCAGCAAGCTTCTGTTCTCGAGAGATCCCATCTAGAGGCCTTTTCCGGTACTCCGCCGGAGGGGGAATCGATCACGGAGGGGCTCTACATCAACCTTGCTGCCCTTCCGATGATGCGTGAGTAGTTTACCACAGACCTTCGGGTCTATAGTTAGTAGCTAGATGGCTTCTTCTCTCTTTTTGATCTTCAATACACCGTTCTCCTCGATGTTCTTGGAGTTCTATCCGATGTATTCACTTTTTGCGGTGTGTTTGTTGGGATCCGATGAATTGTGAGTTTATGATCAGATTATCCATGAATATTATTTGAGTCTTCTCTGAACTCTTTTATGCATGATTATTATAGCTTCGTATTTCTTCTCCGATCTATTGATTTGGTTTGGCCAACTAGATTGATTTATCTTGCCATGGGAAGAGGTGCTTTGTAATGGGTTCGATCTTGCGGTGCTCAATCCCAGTGATAGAAAGGGACATGCCACGTATGTATCGTTGCTATTAAGGGTAAAAAGATGGGGTTTATTCATGCGTGAGTTTACTTTGTCTACATCATGTCATCTTGCTTAAGGTGTTACTCCGTTCTTTATGGACTTAATACACTAGATGCATGCTGGATAGCGGTCGATGTGTGGAGTAATAGTAGTAGATGCAGGCAGGAGTCGGTCTACTTGTCTCAGACGTGATGCCTATATACATGATCATTGCCTTGGATATCGTCATGATTATTTGTTTTTCTATCAATTGCCCAACAGTAATTTGTTTACCCACCGTATGCTATTTTCTTGAGAGAAGCCTCTAGTGAAAACTATGCCCCCCGGGTCTATCTAAATCATATATTAAAAACCTAAAAATACCTTGCTGCACTTTTACTTTATTTATTTTATTTTATATTTTAGTTTAATCTATCTATCTATCACATACAATTTAATCTTGCAAGTAACCACCGAGGGATTGACAACCCCTTGTTTGCGTTGGGTGCAAGGATTTGTTGTTTTGTGTGCAGGTGCTGCTAACGAGGTGTTGCGTGATTCTCCTACTGGATTGATAACCTTGGTTTCATAACTGAGGGAAATACTTATCTCTACTGTACTGCATCGCCCTTCCTCTTCAGGGAATTACCAACGCAGCTCACAAGTAGCAGGAAGAATTTATGGCGCCGTTACCGGGGAGACATCATCAACATCTATCAAGTACCTACGCATAAAACTTACATCTCCTTGCATTTATTTTATTTGCCTTTGCCTCTCGTTTTCATCTCCCCCACTTCTAAAAAGTTTTTACAAAAATATTTTCCGTTTGCCTTTTTCTTGCTTGCTTGCTTTATCATTATGACTAGTTCTTCGCTCATTACTATTACCCCTGAAAATGAAGTACTTAATTTTAAACAAAGGGGAGTAGAGAATTTAAAATATGCTTGGTATAGGATTTGTGATGCTCATAATAGATCAACTCGTAAGCAATCCACCACTATCCTTCTTTGCAATTTTTATGTGGGTATTACTACTTGGTATAGATTCGTACTTGATACTATTACCGGAGGGAATTTCTTGATGTGTCCCTCTATGGATGCTTTCAATGCTATGGGAAATTTAGTGAGATCACCACCTATCACTGTTAATGAAACAACTTTGACTTTGGAACTTGTTATGCAAAGGTTAGAGGCTATTGAAAGTAAAATGTCTACTATTGAACATCTTGAGAATTTAGATAAAAAAATTCATAATCATATCACTCAATTAGGTTCTAAGGTAGGAATCACATTGAAAACCTTAAAAGAGAAGGAACCGGTAGTTAATGAAAGAATAGAACAAAGCCCCGCTAGAATCGATAAGATAGAAGAAATTATTAATAATTTGGGGTCGGCTTTTTCCTCCATTAAGAATATTGATAGAACTCCTCCCAATAAAAATTGCAAGTTCATATATGTTCCTAAAACCAATGGTGCTACTTCTAGTAAGGGAAATGAGGATCTTAAAATGATTAGCGTGCACCCCACTTTCATTGATATAATTAAGGAACCTATT
This sequence comes from Elymus sibiricus, assembly GCA_039707655.1. Taxonomy (NCBI): domain Eukaryota; kingdom Viridiplantae; phylum Streptophyta; class Magnoliopsida; order Poales; family Poaceae; genus Elymus; species Elymus sibiricus. Next base: position 299,433,167 of record CM077676.1, on the reverse strand, counting down.
CACAAAAGTAAAATTCTTGATTTTGTGCCTAGAAGTGTGATGATGAGAAATACCTACGTTAAATCTATTAGAAAAAGTGGGTGTGTGATTGAGGAGTTGGAAACCAAAGATGATAATACTTGAAACTATGCATTCTGCCTAGCTAGGGGCATAAAACAATAGCACTTGTTGGGAGGCAACCCAATGAATAAAATAAATTTTTACTTTTTGTTTCTGTTATTGTGTGTTTTCACATTTATGCTACTGTTATGATTGTGTTTTTGTGTTTTTAATTAGTGTTTGTGCCAAGTAAAACATTTAGGATGATTTGGAAGATAGTATAATTGATGCTGTTTGGAAAACAGAAAGTTTTGCGTCCAGTGCTGGAATTTTGGTTCTGTACTGGAGTGTTAGAAAAATCTGAAATTTTTACACAGTACTGGTATATGAATTTTCCACGTTTTCCTAATTTTTCAGAATTTTTGGAGTTACATAAGTATAGCTTTTAAATAGACCTCTACAGACTGTTCTGTTTTTGACAGATTCTGTTTTTGATGCTTTGCTTGCTTGTTTTGATGAAACTATGGATTGTATCGGGGGGGTATAAGCCATGGAGAAGTTAGAATACAGTAGGTATAATGCAAAAATAAAATATGAATGGGTTTGCAACAGTACTTAAAGTAGTGATTTATTTTGTTATACTAACGGATCTCACGAAGGTTTTGTTGAGTTTTGTGTGATTGAAGTTTTCAAGTTTTGGGTGAGATCACGATGGATGAAGGAATAAGGAGTGGCAAGAGCCTAAGCTTGGGGATGCCCGAGGCACCCCAAGGTAATATTCAAGGAAGACTCAAGCATCTAAGCTTGGGGATGCCCCGGAAGGCATCCCCTCTTTCTTCTACCAACCATCGGTAATTTTACTTGGAGCTATATTTTTATTCCTCACATGATATGTGTTTTGCTTGGAGCGTCGTGTATTATATGAGTCTTTGCTTTGTTTGCTTTTTAGTTTGTCACAATCATCCTTTCTGGACACACCTATTTGAGAGAGCCACACGTTCATCATGATTTGTTAGAATACTCTATGTGCTTCACTTAAGTTTTTTGAGCTAGGCAGTTGCTCTAGTGCTTCACTTAAATCTTTTTGAGCACGGCGGTGGCTATATTTTGAAGAAATATTTAAACTCTCATGCATCACTTATATTATTTTGAGAGTTGATAAGATAAAATTTTGAAGAAATATTTGCACTTTCATGCTTCACTTATATCTTTATGAGAGTTGATAATGGTAATGGTAATTTGCACAAGATATGAATTTGGTCCCAAAGTGATGAATATTCAAGAGGGATATAATAAAAAAATTCATATAGATCATTGGATATGATAAGTGTGATTCCTTGCAATAGTTTTGCGATATGGAGATGATGATATGTGAGTCATGTTAGTGAGTAATTGTGATTTAGTAAGAATATTAGTGTTAAGGTTTGTGATTCCCTATGCATGCACATTAAGTCAATGGTTATGCAATGAAATTATATCCTACTTATGGTGCATTATTCGGTGTTAGTTATATTCAATGCATGTTTATGACCATTTTCACTTTTTGGTTGGTTGCTTCTCAATCTATTTGCTAGCCTTCATTTGTACTAAGCAGAAATACTGCTTGTGCATCCAAACTCCTTAAACCCAAGGTGTGCCAAATGAGTCCACCATATCTACCTATATGTGGTATTTCCATGTCGTTCCAAGTAAATTTGCATGTGCCAACTCTAATTTTAAAAATAATTTTCCATTTTGTGTGCCCGTACCGCTCATGAAGCGGCAGGGGATGGCCAATATTTTCCATGCTAGGTGTGTTATTCTCACGATGAGTGTTTATTCACTTGTCATTGCACAAGAGAGTGGCTGGTAATAGGGATGCCCAGTCCCACAATGAAATCAAAATTAATAACAACAAAATTCCTTGGAAAGTGTTGGTATGGAGGGCACCCGTAGATACGGCTAGCCATGGATTGTGAAAGAATGGTGGAAAGGAAATAAACTTTACTTTCTGTTTGGGAACCGCCTATGATGTGTCTAGCATGGAAGATATTGGGAATTCTCGGTCGTTTTCGTTGACAGGAAAAGCATGCCTCTCAAAATAATTTTATCTCTCTAATTTAAGCTTAGAGCTCTGGCACATTTGCAAATCTCCGCTTCCCTCTGCGAAGGGCCTATCTATTTACTTTTATGCAATTTTTATTTTTATTTTGAGTCTCCATCTTCTTTTATAAAGCACCAACTAGAGAGCACTATTGTCATACTTGTGCATTGAGTGTAGCTAATATTGAGTGTGTTTCATGAATGGATCAATGATTGAGCATAATGGGCTAGGGATAACTTTCTTTAGCATTGATATTTTGAAAGACATGGTTGCTTGTTAGTATGCTTGAGTATTTATATCTTCATGTCAAATTATAGACTATTGCTTTGAATCATTCAAGTCCAAATGTCCATGCTATAAAAGAAAAGAATATATGATGAATATGATAGGTAGCATTCCACATCAAAAATTCTGTTTTTATCATTTACCTACTCGAGGACGAGCAGGAATTAAGCTTGGGGATGCTGATACGTCTCCAACGTATCTATAATTTTTTATTGTTCCATGCTATTATATTATCAATCTTGTATGTTTTTATATACATTTACAACAATTATATATCATTTTTTGGGACTAACCTATTAACTTAGTGCCCAGCGCCAGTTGTTGTTTTTTTGCCTGTTTTTGGTTTTCCAGAATATCAGTACCAAACGAAGTCCAAATGCCACGAAACTTTTTGGAGAGCCACCTCTATTAATTCCCAAATATTCCCAAACCAACAGAGAGCCACCTGAAATAACTTTTCCGCCGCCGCAAGCTTCTGTTCTTTCGCGATCCCATCTGGAGGCCTTTTATGGTACTCTGTCGGAGGGGGAATCGATCACGGAGGGCCTCTACATCAACCTTGCTGCCGTACCGATGATGTGTGAGTAGTTCACCACAGACCTACGGGTCCATAGCTAGTATCTAGATGGCTTCTTCTCTCTCTTTGATCTTCAATACAATGTTATCGTTAATCTTCTTGGAGTTCTATCCGATGTAATTTCTTTTGCGGTGTGTTTGTTGGGATCTGATGAATTGTGGGTTTATGATCATATTATTCATTGAAAGTAATTGAGTCTTTTCTGAACTTTATTATGCATGATTGTTATATCTTTGTATTTCTCTCCGATCTATCCGTTTGGTTTGGCCAACTAGATTGATTTATCTTCAGTGGGAGGTGCTTTGTAATGGGTTCAATCTTGCGGTTCCTCACCCAGTGACAGAAGGGGTAGCGAGGCACGTATTGTATTGTTGCTATTAAGGGTAAAACAACAGGGTTTAATCATATTGCTTGAGTTTACTTTGTCCACATCATGTCATCTTGCTTAAGGTGTTACTCTGTTTGTCATGAACTTAATACTGATACGTCTCCAACGTATCTATAATTTTTTATTGTTCCATGCTATTATATTATCAATCTTGGATGTTTTTATATATACATTTACAACAATTATATATCATTTTTTGGGACTAACCTATTAACTTAGTGCCCAGTGCCAGTTGCTGTTTTTTGCCTGTTTTTGGTTTTCCAGAATATCAGTACCAAACGAAGTCCAAATGCCACGAAACTTTTTGGAGATTTTTTTTCTGGACATAACAAGTACTGGAAGATCTGGGAGAGGGCCAGAAGATGAAGCAGTGGCCCACGAGGGGGTGGCGCGCCCTGGTGGCTTGTGGGGCCCACACAGCTCCGTTTGACCTAATTCCACCACTATAAATTCTCTAAAATCGGGAAACCAACAGAGGAGTCCACGAAATACTTTTTTCGCCGCTGCAAGCTTCTGTTCTCGAGAGATCCCATCTGGAGGCCTTTTCCGGTACTCCACCGGAGGGGGAATCGATCACGGAGGGGCTCTACATCAACCTTGCTGCCCTTCCGATGATGCGTGAGTAGTTTACCACAGACCTTCGGGTCTATAGTTAGTAGCTAGATGGCTTCTTCTCTCTTTTTGATCTTCAATACAATGTTCTCCTCGATGTTCTTGGAGTTCTATCCAATGTAATCACTTTTTGCGGTGTGTTTGTTGGGATCCGATGAATTGTGAGTTTATGATCAGATTATCCATGAATATTATTTGAGTCTTCTCTGAACTCTTTTAAGCATGATTATTATAGCTTCGTATTTCTTCTCCGATCTATTGATTTGGTTTGGCCAACTAGATTGATTTATCTTGCCATGGGAAGAGGTGCTTTGTAATGGGTTCGATCTTGCGGTGCTCAATCCCAGTGACAGAAAGGGACATGATACGTATGTATCATTGCTATTAAGGGTAAAAAGATGGGGTTTATTCATGCGTGAGTTTACTTTGTCTACATCATGTCATCTTTCTTAAGGCGTTACTCCGTTCTTTATGGACTTAATACACTAGATGCATGCTGGATAACGGTCGATGTGTGGAGTAATAGTAGTATATGCAGGCAGGAGTCGGTCTACTTGTCTCGGACGTGATGCCTATATACATGATCATTGCCTTGGATATCGTCATGATTATTTGCTTTTCTATCAATTGCCCAACAGTAATTTGTTTACCCACCGTATGCTATTTTCTTGAGAGAAGCCTCTAGTGAAAACTATGGCTCTCGGGTCTATCTAAATCATATATTAAAAACCCTAAAAATACCTTGCTGCACTTTTACTTTATTTATTTTATTTTATATTTTAGTTTAATCTATCTATCTATCACATACAATTTAATCTTGCAAGTAACCGCCGAGGGATTGACAACCCCTTGTTTGCGTTGGGTGCAAGGATTTGTTGTTTTGTGTGCAGGTGCTGCTAACGAGGTGTTGCGTGATTCTCCTACTGGATTGATAACCTTGGTTTCATAACTGAGGGAAATACTTATCTCTACTGTACTGCATCTCCCTTCCTCTTCAGGGAATTACCAATGCAGCTCACAAGTAGGAAATACCATAGATGCATGATGGATAGCGGTCAATTGGTGGAGTAATAGTAGTAGATGCAGGCTGGAGCCAGTCTACTTGTCACGGACGTGATGCCTATATACATGATCATTGCCATGAATACATCATAACTATGCGCTTTTCTATCAATTGCCCAATAGTAATTTGTTCACCCACCGTATGCTATGTGTTCGAGAGAAAAGCCTCTAGTGAAAACTATGGCCCCGGGTCTACTTTAATCATATTATAAAAACCTAAAACTACCTTGCTGCAACTTATTTACTTTTATTTTGTTTTGTAATTTATCTATCTACCTATACAAGATTTGATCCTTGCAAGTAACGAGTTCAAGGGGATTGACAACCCTCTTGCCCGCGTTGGGTGCAAGTATTTGCTTTTGTGTGTGCAGGTGCTGTTCACTAGGATTTGTGTGGTTCTCCTTTCTGTTCGATAAACCTTGGTTATCACTGAGGGAAATACTTATCTCTACTATACTGCTTCACCCTTCCTCTTCAGGGAAAATCCCAACGCAGCTCACAAGTAGCATCTGGCTTTGGTTGTTGCCCACATGTTAGTGGTTATAAACTGACGAAAGTGCTCATGGATGGAGGCAGTAGTATCAACATACTATACTACGACACTTTCAATAGGATGAATCTCACAGAGAAACATCTGTAGCCGTCATCAACTGTCTTTCACGGCATTGTTCCTGGGAAGTTCGCTCAGCCCGTTGGCAGGATTTACTTGGAAGTTGCCTTTGGCACTGAGAAAAACTTCAGGTCCAAGATTCGTCCTTTTGAGGTTGTGAAATTCAAAAGCCCATATCATGCTCTGTTTGGACGGCCGGCTTACGCAACATTCATGGCGCGCCCATGTTATGTTTACCTCAAGTTGAAAATGTCGGGTCCTGGTGGGACTATTACCTTTGACGGAGATAGAGACATCGCGCTGGAATGCGAGGAAGGAGATGCCACTTATGCAGAGCCGGCCTGTGCAGAGGAGGAATTGAAACTCTACAAACTCCAGGTTCATCCTAAGGACATGACCTCGCTGAAGAGACGGACTATGGAGTCCGAGCTGAAGTTCAAGTCAGCTAAGGATACCAAGCAGGTTGATTTTATCCCTGGCGACTCCTCCCGGCAGTTCACCATTGGGGCACACATGACTGATAAATAGGAAAGCGCGCTCATCGAGTTCATCCATGAGAATCAGGACTTCTTTGCATGGAAGCCCTCTGACATGCCTGGTGTACCGAGAGAACTCGCTGAGCACAGTCTAAATGTGGATCCCAAGATGAAGCCTGTCAGACAATCCTCCGTCGTTTTAATGATGAGAGACGTAAAGCCATTGGAGAAGAGGTAGCCCGGCTCCTTGTAGCCGGGTTCATCGTTGAAGTTTTTCATCTTGAGTGGCTGGCTAACCCAGTCCTCATACTTAAGAAGAACGGAACTTGGAGAATGTGTGTTGAATACACCGACCTAAATAAGGCATGTCCCAAGGACCCGTCTGCTTTACCTCACATCGACCAGATCGTTGACTCCACAGCTGGCTGCGACCTCCCGTGTTTCCTGGATGCTTATTCAGGCTATCATCAGATCAAGATGAAGGAAGAGGACTAGGAGAAAACATCGTTCATGACACCTTTTGGAGTATTTTGCTATACATCAATGCCTTTTGGTTTAAAAAGTGCAGGTGCAACTTATCAGCGGTGTGTCCAGAATTGCTTAGTAACGCAGATCGGACACAATGTGCATGCTTGTGTTGACGACATTGTAGTCAAATCCGAGAAGGGCAAATCCTTGATTGATGATTTGACGGAGACGTTTGCAAACCTTCGGACCTGTCAGATGAAGCTGAACCCGACAAAGTGTGTTTGGGGGGTTCCAGCAGGAAAACTCCTTGGTTTCCTTGTATCTGAGAGAGGAATTGAGGCAAACCCAGAAAAAATCCAGGCCATCTGTAACCAGCTAAAGCCGGCTTGCCTTAAACACATCCAGAAGCTCACTGGCTGTGTCGCGGCTCTGAGTTGGTTCATAAGCCAGCTTGGAGAGAAGGACATACCTCTTTACCGGCTTCTGAAGAAAACAGACGATTTTGATTGGGACGATGAAGCCAATGCTGCTTTCCAAGCCCTCAAGAAGCAATTATCTGAAGCGCCTATCCTCGCAGCTCCTAGGAAGAAGGAGCCTATGTTGTTATACATCGCAACAAACAACAGAGCCGTCGGCGCTGTTGTGGTGGTGGAGCGCAAAGAGGAAGGAAAAGAGCATCCAGTCAAAAGACCAGTTTACTATGTGAGAGTCCAAGCAGCGATACCCACATTGGCAGAAGCTGGTTTTCAGTGCTTTCATGGTGAGTCGCAAACTGGAGCATTATTTCCAGGAGCACCCCATCACCGTTGTCAGCTCAGCACCTTTGGCTAACATTATTCAGAATAGAGAAAACAACGGGGAGAATTGCGAAGTGGGCTATTGCTACTTGTAAGCTGCGTTGGTATTTCCCCGAAGAGGAGGGGATGATGCAGTATAGTAGAGATAAGTATTTCCCTCAGTTATGAAACCAAGGTTATCAATCCAGTAGGAGAATCACGCAACAACTCGTTAGCAGCACCTGCACACAAAACAACAAATCCCCGCACCCAACGCGAACAAGGGCTGTCAATCCCTTGGCGGTTAATTGCAAGATTAAATTGTATGGTGATAGATAGATAGATCGAACAAAAATACAAAATAAAATAAATAAAATAAAATTGCAGCAAGGTATTTTTGGGGTTTTCAATATATGATAAAAGTAGACCCGGGGGCCATAGTTTTCACTAGAGGCTTCTCTCTTGAAAATAGCATACGGTGGGTAAACAAATTACTGTTGGGCAATTGATAGAAAAGCAAATAATCATGACGATATCCAATGCAATGATCATGTATATAGGCATCACGTCCAAGACAAGTAGACCGAAACGATTCTGCATCTACTACTATTACTCCACACATCGACCGCTATCCAGCATGCATCTAGAGTATTAAGTTCATAAAGAACGGAGTAACACCTTAAGCAAGATGACATGATGTAGACAAAGTAAACTCACGCATGAATAAACCCCATCTTTTTACCCTTAATAGCAATGATACATATGTGTCATGTCCCTTTCTGTCAGTAGGATTGAGCACCTCCTCTGTCTTCTGTCTTCTGGCCCTCTCCCAAAGCTTCTAGTGTCTCTTATGTCCAGAAAAAAATCTCCAAAAAGTTTCGTGGCATTTGGACTTCGTTTGGTACTGATATTCTGAAAAACCAAAAACAGGCAAAAAAGAGCAACTGGCACTGGGCACTAAGTTAATAGGTTAGTCCCAAAAAATGATATATAATTGCTTGTAAGTGTATATAAAACATCCAAGATTGATACTATAATAGCATGGAACAATCAAAAATTATAGATACGTTGGAGATGTATCAGCTATTGAGCTTGGGCCACATCATCTCAAGTATGAGCCACGCACTGCCATACAGTCACATGCCTTGGTTGATTTCATCAACGATTGGGCAGAGCTGCAAGCCCCTCCAGACAAGCCGGACACCAAGTATTGGATGATGCACTTTGATGGGTCCAGGCAGCTGGAGGGCTCGGGGTCTTGATTTGTCTTGAGTTCCCCCAGAGGTGACAAGTTCCGCTATGTGTTGCAAATTCCCTTTAGCTGCACCAACAACGCGGCGGAACATGAGGCTTTGCTTCATGGACTACGTATTGCCAAGGAGATGAACATGAGTTGCATCAGGTGTCTTGGTGATTCTAATCTTGTCGCTCAACAAGTTACATGTACTTGGGATTTGAAGGACCCGGTTATGGAAGCCTACAGGCGCGCGGTCGAAGTATTGGCAGGTCACTTCAAAGGATATCAGGTCGATCATCTAGACAGCCGGCTCAATGAAGCAGCTGATGCTTTGTCTCGGTTGGGTTCTCAGAAAAAGCCGGTTCCGCCCAATGTTTGCCTGGACGTGTTGCACAGTCCATCTGTCAAGTTGCCAATAGAGGAGGACTTCGCCAGTCTAGACCTAGAGTCTGAATTGGTTGCAGCACTTCATGCGATACCAGACTGGACAGAGCCCTATCTGGCTTACAAAACACGAGGCGAGCTCCCACAAGAGGAAATCATCGCCCGACAGATTGTACGACGCACCAAAGCATACACAATCATCAACGGAGAACTTCACAAACGGAGTCCCACATGAGTTTTCCAGTGATGTGTTTCTCCGGAAGAAGGCCAGCAGATCCTCCATAAGATCCACTCCAGAGATTGTGGCCATCATGCAAGTTCTAGGTCTTTGATCACGAAGGCTTTCAGGCATGGTTTTTTCTGGCTTACAGCCCACGCAGACGCAGAACAAATTGTTCGAACATGTGACGGGTGCTAGAGATACGCCAGGTAGGACCATATGCCGGCTCAGGCTCTCAGGATGATTCCAATCACTTGGCCGTTTGTGGTCTGGGGGATTGACATGGTTGGACCCTTCTGGCCATCATCTCGCTAGAAGACCCACCTCTTGGTCGCTGTTGATAACTTCACCAAGTGGGTGGAGGCATAACCTATTAGCAGTTGCGACGTGGAGAGAGAGGTGAAGTTCTTGAAGAAGATCATTTATCGCTTCGGGTATCCTCACAACATCATCACAGATAATGGCACCAACCTCTCTGAAGGAGCAATCCAAAAATTCTGTGAGAAGGAACATATCCGACTTGATCTGGCGTCAGTGGCACACCCACAGTCCAATGGGCAAGCAGAGCGTGCGAACCAGGAGTTGCTGCGTGGTATCAAACCCAGGCTCCGGGTCCCCCTTGAGCGCACCTCGGGCTTCTGGGTTGAGGAACTTCCTACTGTGTTATGGAGCATACAAACTACTCCCAACAGGTCAACAGGCTATACACCGTTTTTCCTTGTGTATGGTGCGAAAGCCGTATTGCCAAGTGACATCTGTCATGACTCACCAAGGGTTGCTGTGTACATTGAAACCGAAAACGACGCGGCTCGTCAAGACTCCCTTGATGCCTTGGAAGAAGTTTGCGATCTTGCAGCATCAAGATCAGCAGTCTATCAACAAGACCTATGTCGCTAACATAGCCATAGAGTACGAAGTCACACTTTTCAGGAGGGTGACTTAGTACCGCGTCTTAAATAGAAGCAGACTAGAATGCACAAGCTTTTCCCTCATTGGGAAGGACCTTTTGTTGTCAGCAAAAATCTGCATAATGGGTCCTACTACCTCGTTGACATACGTGAGGTGGATAAATCATGTACGTCCGAGGAAGAAACTCCTAGACCATGGAACATAGCTCAGCTACACCCTTATTACACATAGTTTTATTGCAATAATTATGTTTTATATAGGTTCATTTATGTTTATATTATGCATAGGTTAATTGTAATCACCATGTATATATTATGATCACTGGAATAAAGTCGGCACCTCTGGAACCCGTATTTGTCGTTTCACCTCATATCATTGTGCGTTGAGTCTTTATTTTTTATCATTGATCATTGGTTGCTTGGGGGTTGTAACTTAATGAGTTCAGCTAATCACCCTTGAACCCAACATAAGCCAAGAAATATTTCTTGGTTACACTTGCCTGTAAGCTACATGCCACTCGCAATTATGTGACCCGGCTGTGCACTTGATAAATCAATCAACTCTAACGCCCATTATGGACTTAGTTGACAATGAATTTATCAAAGTTGAAAACATCGGAGCAAGTCACGCGAAAGCTGGCTTCACAAAAAAGCAAAGATAAACCAAAAGGGCTATCAAGCCGGAATTTGCGGTGAAACTAACTTAGTTCATTACAAAATGCAAGTTCACAGGTGTACAGGCATACCATTAAAAGCAAGCTTAAGTTTTAAACTTATTACAAGCCCATCGGGCTAAATATCATTGTTTTTGCAGCATCTACTCTACTGCATGTTGGGTATCAGACCCGGCCGCAGCCTTGCTTGTCTTAGGTGCAGGATCTGCCGGGTTCTTCTCAGTGGTAGATGGAGCTGGGTCATCAACCTTCTACTCAGCCGGCTTCTTTTGACCGTCACCTTGGTCCTTGGGGACTCCGTCTTGGCAGGCTTCTTCAACTACTTTTTGGCCCGCTTCTGCGCCACCACCAACTTCTTGGGCCGCGTCTGCTTTGCCAGCGGATTAAAGCTAGCTCTTGAAACTGGAACGCATCACCATCCTCACCTTCAGCGCTCGCTCTGAGAAGAGTCGGGATTGTTGGCGTGCTGGAGCTGGGTGCTGCAGATTTGGCTGGGGGAGTCCTGCTTGGAAATTTAGGAGCAAGAGCAACTGGCTGTGGCTTTGGCAGATCCATCCACTTGTTGTGAGCATCGTAACCGACTGGAACGTGGACAAGTCTAGAGAGTGGGAAATGGTAGTGGCAAATTGCCGGGTCTCCCTATTCACCGTGACAAAGTCATCTTGTCCAAAGGTAGTGTTGTCAACTTTGTACTCCGGAAACCCGCCAGCAAGAAGCTCCGGCTTCATTTCTGGATGATAAGCCTTTGCCAGAGCCATGGCACGCATAGCTCCCTTATGGCAAGCAGATAGCTTTAGCTCCTGGATCCAAGTCGGCACAGTTGAAAGGTCCTTCAGCATATCAACCATCCTTGATGGTGGCCGGGTCCAGTTGCGAGCAGTGTTGATAGTTTCTGCACCTCCAATATACAACTGTTATATTAAAGTATACAACGCTTGCAGCTTCTTGATAGGACGCTCATGATTGATTCCATTCTTTTTACCTATGGAAAGAAATATGAATTAGAAGAGCGAAGAGCCAGAGTTCATGTGCAGAGGAGCAAAAGCCGGGTTCAATTACGAAGAAAAGAAGGAGCCGGCTTACCAAAAATGGCAGCGCAGATCCTGTTCACATGGTCCTTTATCCCAGCGAGCTCTTCTTCAACAGCCTTGACTTGTTTCTCTATAGTCTCTGCTCGTAGAGTCCAAGCCTTTTCATGCTCTATGAATTCTCTTCGCATTGTCAAAGTTTTCATTAACTTTGAGGATGGATTCTTGGAGGTCATGAGCCAGTTGCTCAGCCTTCTCACGCTTGCCAGCTTCTGCAGTAAGCCTCTCTTTTAGTTGGGCGATCTCTTGAGCCGTTTGGGCTGCATATTTCTGCAAGTGCAACAATAAAAGTTAGTTCAGAATACAGTAACACCATTCTCTAAAATAGATGGGGTGCTCAAATCAACAGGTAACTCAACACATGATGTATTCAAGTCAACTAAGCATTCATCATCCTCATGTGAAGTTGTGTCATGAATACCTTTATTGTTACATTGTTGCAATGACTCAGATGATGTAGGTACGAACGATGGCAATTGTCGGTGTAAAAACTGGCTGGCCTTGGGGTAGGGGGTCCCGAGCTGTGGATCTCGGATCAATGGTAACAGGAACAAAGGAGATGATGTTTACCCAGGTTCGGGCCCTCTCTATGGAGGTAAAACCCTACGTCCTGCTCTTGTTTATATTGATGATGAAGTATCGAGTACAAGCTTGATCTACCTCGAGATTGTCAGGAGAAGCCTAACCCTAGAGCTAGGTGGATGGTAATTGTGATTCCGTGTCCTCTACAGGCTAAACCCTCCGGCTTATATACACGCCAGGTAGGGGCATCTAGGGTTACATAGGCGGTATCTAGGGATGCGTATGGAGGCGGCAGGAGATGTCTTGGGGTACACTCCAAGTCTTCGGCAGATACCATCTTGATTACGTCACAGCTTCCGGAGTCCATCTGGATGAGAACAGGGCCTTCGGGCCCATCCCGAGGACTATGGGCCGTCTAGGTTGGTACCCCCTAGTCCAGGACACCGTCGGCAATGTACCATAAACTTGAGGCGATGCTGCACTCACAATCTGAGGTGTGGCCGCTCTAGTAGGTGCACCAGTGGAGGAAACAACCGGTGGTGGTGAGTATGAACTGGAAAAGTAGTTGTCATAGTCGCCCAATGCATCCTCCTGTATCTGTCTCTCAAATGTACAAGCGCGAACATACATACCAGTAATACAACGAGGAATATATTGAAATCTTGCGCGAATGTCATGGTTCAAAGCATCAAAAAAACTATTATTTGTATCACCCTCAAATTCTTCTATGTCACAGTGGTGCATATAAGATTTGAACTCTTGGTAATAAGCATTAATAGTGTTATTGCCTTATTTTAATTGTTCCAATTTGTGAAGCAATTCACGATGATAGTAAGCAGGAACAAATTGATGTCTCATTACAGCTTTCAAATCTTTCCAACTTGTGGGTTGATTATCAATGTTTTTCTTACGATACCCACTCCACCAAACAAAAGCAAAGCCAGTAAATGCTCGAGTGGCAGCTCGTACTCTCTCAAGTTCAGAAAAAACATGGCGAGTAAAAACTTGGTCTACCTCAAGGTCCCAATCAAGATAAATAGCAGGATAAAATCTACCCTGAAAAGACGGTAGAGAGATAACCTGATCATATGCTTGCGTGTGTTGTCGCATCTTTCGTGGTGGTGAAGATGTGCTCGTCATCCAAGAACTTCCAACTCAAAAATCTGTCATAATTAGTAGAAAACAAGAAACAAAATCTGAGAATAGTGTTCCTATGAACTACGAGGATGTGGTGATAAACGCTCACAGTATAGCAAATATCAATGTCTTAAGTGTTCTTACCATGCAGCAGGCGGCGACCGGCAACCAGTGGTGTCAAATAACTCCAAAGATTGTGTAAAGCGATTGCCCGATGAATGTACATATACATGGTGTAGAAATATGTGGAGCTTGGAAGGCTTAAATATATGGTAGCAAAACATTAGCAATAATCAATTCAAAGATGCAATGTTGAATAAACACTCAACGACGGTACTGTGCTGATCCTAGGATAGACCAGACTAGAGACGCGAGCCTAGAACACTAATGGAGTCACGGCATAGCATAAGTAGCGGCAATAAACGATATGAAGTAGCTCTGAACGGCAATATATAAGTGAAGATCAAAAGGCTGTAAAGATAATGATGAGAAATAAGCTCCGAGCAGGATATATCAAACACTCTCTCTGCAAATTTCCTCCAGAAAAATTTGTCCTAATTTTTTTTCAAGAAGTATATTTACTCAAGCTTTCGAACACAAGAAGAATCACTCAATTCCGAGTTCGTATGAGGAGTCAAAAAATTCTGAAACTGGTCTGAAAAACAGTGAGAAGCTGTGTTCGCGAACTTCGGAGGGCAAAAAGTCCTATTTAGAAACCGATTTGGAAGTGACAATAATGAACTAGCTTCATGAACTATTCAAATGCGACTCGTTGATAACTTGAATTTGAGTACTCATGGAGCCAAAACGGACTTCATATGAGGAAGATATGCCTATTTTTCTGAACAGTGCGCAAAACAGATTCCAATCCGAATTCAGGTACGAGATTGAGTCTAGATAGATCCAAAATTTGTCTTTTTTTTCTCTCACTTTCTTTTTCTTTTTTTTCTCTCACTTTTTTTTACTTTTTTTCTCTCTTTCCAAAGCAAACCAGATAAGATGCAGATTGGATCAAGCGAAGATGCGAACGACCTCAAGTATGATTATGACAATGAATGATTGGGAGCACATGGTGGAAATTGACGGATGGCGGTGGTTGACAGCGGAAGGGGTGATGATGGAGCGGCGGGGTGAATAATGTGAACAAAACTCGAAACTCTAAAGTAACTAGACACTAAGACCAGCAACTCGACATGACGATGCAACCGATAATTCAACTATGCAAGCACTGAAAAGAAAATTGTAAAGGCTCAGACTGACTTGGATAAAGGATGAACAGATCTAATATTTTTTGTGGTTTTTTCTTGGACAATAGGTAAGAAAATAAATCTAATATAGGAATAACTGGAAATTCTCACTAAGCAACCTGAAAACTGATACCACTTGATAGAGGCGAAGGTGCCCCGTCTTTCGATGAGATGATAACTATCGATTTGGTGGAGAGGACTTTGATGATCTGACTACAAATGTGCATGACGTTGCACCTTAGCAATCGCTAAACCAATCTCCTGAGGTTACTGACGATGCCGGAAGCACGATCAGCCTGACCACGAAGGTCTGTTCCTGCACGCAATCGAAGAACGAGCAAGAATATGATAAAAGCAATCGGAATATTGTGAATATATATATAGATGAAGTATTGATAAAGGTGGGGATCCGAAAGCGGTCTTGGCTTGGTCGTTGGACACAAACGAAGTACACGAAGTTGCAATGGCTAACTTTTAACTAAACAAATCCCAAAGAAAATGCTACTAGATTGATCTACTTATATAGGACTAGGGGGTGGCGGCCAAGGAGGTGGGAGGACGTCCCAAGGCAGACTAAACCTAACCCTAGGTCGTACAAGGCCCATGGGCCCAAGTGGAGGTGACGGAACACCTTTTGACTTGTGGTTTGACTCGGATTCTGCTGCAGCGTTGGACTGTTTCGGTGATATCTCCACACTCCGGATGAATTTGAAGGCGATTCCAATTTAGCTGGAAAGTGCACGAGATAAGCTTTCCAACAAAAAAAAGATTCACCCTATTAGTAGTCCAGATGCAAAAGTTGGAGGCATTTTAATTCAGGTGTGTCTTTGCAGTCCGAATCTGAGTCCAAAACGTGGGGGACTTGGTCTCTGTCTTCTCTTGGGCCAAAAGTGATGTGAAAGGACTTCTTGAACAACACCTAATCATCTCCTTTTCCTTTATCTTCGCACGTGGTTTGTACAAGTGTCCAATACACTTGTAATTAGACATGACATAAAAGTCCGTGAAGTATATTTGTCCTGGATAACATAAATGAATTATTTCACAGTTTGTATTAGAAATCACCTCACAAATATGCATGTATGCAATGTTTTTGGTCGTATCCAAGGTATTCATGTCCTCATCAAGGTGTTTTTTAGCGTCCTTTCTAGAGCAACAAGTAAAATCATGTATTTCGCATAAATTCTAAGAATAGCATTCCAATCTACTTATTTGAGTGTATCCCTTTTTGAGACAAGCGATGACGCACAAAATGAGCATGCTCATCTAATGATTTTATCTCAAATAAGCTAGTTGGGGTTTCAGCACGAGCACAAACAGATCGAAGATGACCCAAATAGAAAGCTTTAAGTGACTCCATATTTTTAGCAAGCGAAAATGCAAGCAAATAGAAGGCACATGGTAACACAAGCAAATATAGTAATATCAGGTATTTTTGGTATTTTTAATTTAGAGAAGTAGAGGGAGATGAAAAAGAGAAGGTAAATAAAAGGCAAAGGAAGTAAAACAAGCAAATCATAAGTTTGTCTGCAGGTACCTGGACTTGTTTGGTGAAGTCTCCCCGGCAATGGCGCCAGAAATTCTTCTGCTACTTGTGATAGGCATTGGGATTTCCCCGAAGAGGAAGGGTGATGTAGTATAGTAGCAGATAGTATTTCCCTCAGTTAAGAACCAAGGTTATCTAACCAATAGGAGACATCAAGCAAACAAGATAAACGGGACCTGCACACACACACAAAGCAAATACTTGCACCCAACGCGGTCAAGAGGGTTGTCAGTCCCCTTGTACTCGTTAATTGCAAGTATTAAATCAGATAGGGGTAGGTAGATAAATTAAAAGGAAAATAAAAGTAAATAAATTGCAGCAGGTATTTTTAGGGTTTTAGTAAATATAAAGTGAATGGACCCATAGCGTTCACTAGAGGCATCTCTCTCATGAGCATAACAACGGTGGGTAAACAAATTACTGTTGGTCAATTGATAGAAAAGCGCATAGTTATGACGATATTCATGGCATGATCAATATATAGGCATTACATTCGAGACAAGTAGACCGACATCCATCTGCATCTACTACTATTACTCCACCCCTCGACCGCTATCCATCATGCATCTTAAGGTATTAAGTTCATAACAAACAGAGTAATGCTTGGAGCATGATGACATAATGTATACAAAGTAAGACCAAATAATATGTTTGAACCCCATCATTTTACCCTTAGTAGCAACAATACAAATACGTGCCTTGCAACTCCTCCTGTCACAGAGTAAGGACACTGCAAGATTGAACCTACTACCAAGCACCTCTCCCACTGAAGATAAATCAATCTACTTGACCAAAGAAGATGGATAGATCGGAGAGAAATGCAAGGCTATAAAATCACACATAATAAATCTCAAAAAAGACTCAATTACTTTCAATGAATAATCTGATCATAAACCCACAATTCATCGGATCCCAACAAACACACCGCAAAAGTTTACATCGGATTGATCTCAGACGAGATCATTGTATTGAAGGTCAAGATCAAGAGAGAGAGAGAGAGGGCCATCTAGCTACTGCTATGGACCCATAGGTCCTGTGGGAACTACTCACACATCATCCGGGAGGCGGCAAGGTTGATGAAGATGGCCTCCGTGATGGGTCCCCCCTCCGGCAGAGTACCAAAAAAGGCCTCCAGATGGGATCGCGGAAGAACTGAGGCTTGCGACGGTGATAAAATTGTTTCAGCACCTCTCCTGAGGGTTTCTGGAAATATGGGAATTTATAGCGCTAGAATTAGGTCAATCGGAGCAACAGGGGGCCCACATGGCACCAGGGCGCCCCCCTGCCTTGTCGCTCCCTCTTACGTCTTCTGGCCTCCTCCCGAAGTTTCCTGGGTCTCTTTTTGTCTAGAAAAAATCATCAAAAAGTTTCATCGTGTTTGGACTTCGTTTGGTATGGATTTTCTGCAAAACCAAAAACTAGCAGAAAACATGAAGTGGCACTTGACACTGAGTTAATAGGTTAGTTCCCAAAAAATGATATAAAATGGCATATAAAGCATACAAGATTGATAATATAATAGCATGAAACCATAAAAAATTATAGATACATTGGAGACGTATCACCTCCCACAAGGTCTATGGATCCCATTGTTTAGCAGGTCCACAAACAACTGCAAAATGTGCCTGCAGAACTCCAAAATCCCTCTCAACATACTTTCTAGCTGCTTCTTGTCTTTGGGAAAAGTGATACTTTTTCTGACCAACTAGGTTAGAGATGGTGTTGACAAAGGTTGCCCACGGAGGATAGATGCCATCAACCAGATAGTAGCCCATGTTGTACTCATGCCCATTGATAGTATAGTGGCAAGGAGGAGCTTTTCCTTCAGTCAGCCTAGCAAACAATGGTGATCGCTGCAGCACATTGATGTCATTGTGAGACCCGGGCATGCCAAAGAAAGAGTGCCAATTCCAAAGATCATGTGATGCAACTGCTTAAAGAATGATGGTGGGCTTCTTAACATGACCCTTATATTGCCCTTGCAAAGCTTTTGGGCAGTTCTTCCATTTCCAATGCATGCAGTCAAGTGATCCGAGCAAACGTGGCCACCCTCTTGCTTCCGAGATTGCCAAGAGCCTCTCGGTGTCTGCCACAAATGGTTCTCTCAGGTACTGCGGTCCAAACACCTCGACCACGGTCATTGCAAACTTGACCATGGCATCTCCGCATGTGCTCTCGGACATCCGTAGGTACTCGTCCCACGAATCAGCGGCCGTGCCATATGCAAGCATCTGCAGTGCGGCCGTGCACTTCTGATAACCAGAGAACCCAATCCTTCCCACGACATCCTTCTTCAAGATGAAGTAGTCATCAAAGGGCCAGACGCCATGGTACAGACGATCGAAGACAATTTTGTGCATCCGAAATCGCTGGCGAAAATTGTCAGCGAAGAGGGCATCGAGGGCAAAGTAGTCGTCCATCAGCGTCAGATTAGCCGCGCTCCCGGTTGTGGTTGAGCACTCGATGACCCTTGATCGATCCCTTGAAATTGAGAACATGCTCCTCCGCACGCTCCGCGTATGCAAGCACAGCCTGCATCATCGCCGTCTCATCAGTGTAGTCCTCCTCATCAGACAAGTAGGACGACTCAACATAGTGCTCGTAGATGTACTCCACATCCGAATCCATTGCTTCAAAGAAGAATTGACAAAAAAATTAGCTTGGGCAATTCACCGAACAGTTGCTGGGCATGGTGAGCATCGTAGGAGCGGATGGTACCCGAGCGGCGGTCTGACGAGAGGTGTGGAACGACGGCGGAAGATAAGCGGCATGGAGCCCGGATGTACCACTGGAGGTGATGATCTTGTCAAGTTCCAGCAGGGGTGCGGTGTGGCGGCTGGGGTGGCGGAGCGGCGGCGAAAGCAAGAGAGAAAAACTGAGGAGAGAAAATGGGAGGATGGAGTCGCGGGGTCCGGGAGGGTTTTGGGTGGGGTTTCAGGTGGGCCGGGAGTGTCGGAGTCCTACGTGTCTGCCGTCCGGACTCCCGCAAAGCCCCTCCCCCCACTTTGTCTCGTGTTTGCCAGAAAAAATACGTCCGGACCGCTCGGCGGACCGAGACAGGCCCGTGTTGGATGGCTTCCGTGGTCCGGACCGCGCAGTCCAAACGGTTGTGGGCGGTTTGAGGGTCTGCTTTGGAGATGCCCTAACGCGCCATTTTTTTGGCTATATCGCCTACTGACGTGGACGTATCATCAGGCGAATCTATGATGCTTATGTGCCAAACAAATAGTCGTCTCGCCTCAAACTCCCCTCAAACGTCTGGGCGGACAGCCGAGTCACTGACCGGTCAAAAAAAACCAACCCAGACGGGCGCCTCAAACCGGCCTCAAATGCCCGGGCTGACCGACACCCCTCATATCTAGCCCAAATATGGGACGGATATGGGATGGCCCGAGTGTGACCGGGGTCGTCCGCCACGTCGGATTCGGCCCATGCTGGCCCACCCGACCCCACATATATTCGTCACATCCGCTTCCCAGAACAAACCCTAGCCGCTCCACTCCCCCTCCCCTCCACTCCGGCACCCAAGCTCCCGTTCGGCGATCTCCGGCCTTCTCTGGCATGGCGGGCAGCGGATTCGAGTCCTACACCTCCATATCCGTTGACCCCGAGCTCATCCCACGCGGCCTCGAGGAGGAGATGACCGTCCGGCTTGCACTGCGCCGCTCCCGGGAGGAGGCCGTACGACAACAGCGCTCGGACTCCTTCCGTCGGGAATCCATTCTGTCCAACCAAATGGCGCATGGATCCGCTGTGAGGTGTGTCGCCGCTGCCTCACCGGAGGCGGTGAGGTCCATCTGGCGTCCGAACGCAGTGGCGAACGCGCAACCCCTTCGTTGGCACGCCAAGGCGGAGGTGAAGGCATGGGCGTCGTCCGACGCAAATATGGCGCGGCGTGCCCGCCGTGCGAGGCAGCGGGCACGAGAGACAGCGGCAGCCCTCGCGGCAGTGGACGTTAGCGAGGCGAAGTCGCATTCTCCGGTGCCCCGTATGGTGCACCAGTCCGGGCGCCGCAACCGTGTCGTGGTGCACGTCGCTGGCTCCTCCTAGGACGGATCCATCATCGATCTCACATCCACTGGCACCATCAAGGTTCCGGGCTCCGACGAGGAAGAGTATGGCATGGGAGATGGTGGCGCCTTGAGTCCCGTGAGCCGGTGCATGTCCCATGTCCTACTCTACCTCGTCGGCGACCGGAGCAACACTTCGAGGGGCATAGCCGGCCGCCGGACATGGGCATGGCAGAGTCGGACGAGCTCCGCTTAGATTAGGTTTTATGTTGCATGTAATAATATGGATTTGAGGTTTCTAATTGAGGTATCCGATTGTGGAAGGGATTATTTGAGGACTAACCGGTCACTGTCCGCGGACGCGCGCCCGGGCGCGTCCGCGGGCGTTTGAGGGGTCGGATTTGCTGTATCCGACTGTAGATGCTCTTAGGACTTAAGGAAACACCCCTAATAGTTTGGCAAAAACCAGATCAGATGGTCCACAATTGAAAGATATGTGTTCAAATACATGTCACACCTTACGGCTAGGCGGGTCAAAGCCATGCCACGTCAACGACATGATCGAGGACCATGGACCGGTAGAAGTCAAACACACCCAAGGGAAAGGCGTGGTGATGTGCAATTTGCGCCCCTTTGTTTGGCGTGAATAGGAGAAGCCATATTTTGTAATAAGTTTTTCGCCCGGGGGGGGGAGGGGGGAGGGGTCAGTGAGCGATCAAGTTTGTCAAGGGGTGATTTAGTACAAATAATACCTAAGTGGAGATGCTCTTATAAGCCGACGACAAGTAGGTCCCACCATGAGTCCGACCCCATCTGTGTGCACCTACCACTTTAAACGAGCTCAAACATACATGGAGTTTCTGTTCCTCGGCGCAAATGCACTTGGATGAACATGAAAATAAAAAAAATAGTAAAAAAGAACAAAATATTATGATATTTTAGATAAATATTGAGGAGGGTTTCACATACGTGCAAAATTCCGTGATGGAACAACATTCGTGTAGATCTGGATAAAAAAAAAATCGATGCTCCAAAAAGACTATTCTTGAAAGTATTTTGGAGTAATGATTTTGTTTTTTCTTTGCCCACACATCCACGAATGTCATTTCATCTCGAAAATTTGCACGCAGGCAGAAATATAAGCAAAGTTTGCTATCGAAAAGATTCAGAAGGTTATTTCTTTTTCTATTTTTATAAATTCTCTGTTTATACCAGGAGCATGGACTAGAATGACACTTTCGAGCTCCCTCAAAAAAAAAAAAAAAAAAAGACACTTTCGAGCTCAAACGATATCCCCTCCCTCTCTCGCCTCTCGCCTCCCCCTCCACTTGCGCCAAACCCAACCCAGAACCCCAAAACCCTCGCCATCTTCGCCTCAAATCCACCACCATTTCTCCAAATTTCAGCTCACTCCCCTCCGAATTCGGCTCGGTTTCCCATCAATGGAGCTGCAGCTCACTCCCCTCCGCAGCCTCCCACTCCACTACCGCACCACCACCAAAGTCACGGCCACAGCAACGGCCAACACCGTCTCCGCATGCTCGGTGGAATCCCAAGCGCTCAAGCCACGGCCGCAGTTCCCACGGCAGGCGCCCTTCCACCGCAGGCGCAGCAGCCCCGTCCACCTCCCTTCCCTCTGCTCCGCCATCGAGCGGCTGGTCGCCGAGGGGCGTCACCGGGAGGCTTGCGACGCGCTCCGGGACGCTCGCGCGGGCGCCCCTTTCGTGGCTCTGCTAGCTTCCACCTATGACGCGCTGGTCACGGCCGCCTCCGCGTTGCGGGAGGCCGGCTCCGCGGCAGGGGTACTCTGGCATATGGAGAGCTCCGGGTTCGAGCCCGACCAGTACATGTGGAACCGGGTGCTGGGCATGTATTTGGTGTGCGGGATGCTCACGGAGGCGCGCGAGGTGTTCGATGGAATGCCGACCAGGAGCCGGGTCACCTGGGGGGTGATGATGGGCGGGCTGGTTGATGCGAAGCGTCCCCGTGGAGCGCTGGCGCTGTTCGAGGAGCTGTGGGAGGAGGTGGGTGTGGGTGCTGGGCCGAGGGTTGTCGTGGTGGCCGTCCGTGCGGCCACGGTGTTGGGGTCGGTGCATGCTGGACGGGAGCTGCATTGTTGTGTTGCCAAGATGGGGATGTGCGAGGACCAATACCTGTCATGTGCACTCATCGACATGTACAGTAAGTGCGGGCGGATTGACGAGGCGAGGCGGGTGTTTGATGAGATAACATGGAGGAGTGTCGTGGCGTGGAACACGATGCTGGCAGCGTATTCTCTCCATGGGCGCAGTGAGGAGGCATTGGATTTGTACCACGACATGTGCGAGAGTGGTGCTGGCTTGGATCAGTTCACATTCTCGACGATGCTCAGGGTTTTCTCTAGGTTGGGTCTGCTGGAGCATGCAAAGCAAATCCATGCAGGCCTGATTCAAAGCGGACTACAAATGGACATCGTTGGGAATACAGCACTTGTTGATCTGTATTGCAAGTGGGGTCAGATGGAAGATGCAAGGCATGTTTTTGAGAGGATGCCTAGCAGGAACCTGATCTCTTGGAATGCTCTAATAGCAGGGTACGGCTACCATGCAATGGGGACTAAGGCTATTGAGATGTTTGAAAGAGTGATAGCTGAAGGCATTGCTCCAAACCATGTGACGTTTCTAGGAGTACTAAATGCATGTAGGTTTTCTGGCTTCATCGACAAAGGGAAGAGGATTTTCCAGTTGATGGCTCAAAATCCAAAAACGAAACCACGTGCAATGCACTATGCCTGTGTTATCGAACTTTTTGGGCGGCAGGGGCTACTAGATGAAGCCTATTCAGTTATAAGGAAATCACCGGTGACCCCAACTGCCAACATGTGGGGAGCCTTGCTCACTGCTAGTAGGATGAACAGAAATATTCAGCTTGCTAGGTTAGCTGCAGAGCAACTCTTGGCAATGGAACCTCAGAAAGTAAACAATTACATTGTGCTTCTCAACTTGTATATTAACTCCGGGAAACGGGATGAAGCTTTGACTGTAGTAAGCACCTTGAAGAGGGCGGGGTTATATATGAGTGCTGCTTGTAGCTGGATCACAGTCAAGAAAAAAGATCACAGGTTTTTCTTTAATGATAGTCTCAACCCAAAAAGTTCAGAAATCTACCGAAGGCTAGAAACACTAATGGAGGTGATAAAAGAACTTGGTTATGTTGTTGAGGAGGATGAATTGCTTCCTGATGTTCTCCCTGATGAGCAGAAGGCATTGAAAATTTACCATAGTGAAAAACTCGCAGTTGCTTTTGGCCTTATTAGCACATCTCCATCTGCTCCCTTGACGATCAACCAAAGCCATCGGTTGTGCCATGACTGCCACAATGTAATCAAATTTGTAACACAAGTTACGAAGAGAGAGATTACCGTAAGAGATGCTAGCAGGTTTCATCACTTCAAACTTGGAACATGCTCTTGTGGTGACTACTGGTAGCTAGGTATGTCCAACTGAGCTGAGCTTGCTGGATGTTTTTCACCACGCTGTGTTGCAGGATTGTTCAGGTTCTGTTACAATGGAGATCCTGTCAAAGCTAGATCCAGGATCAGGAGAGTTACCAGTACCTGAATTGGCAATTGTCGCAGCCTGGTATATTTGGTGGCAGCGTCGACAAATTGTTAAGGGGAAGTCGATCCAAATGCCTGAGAGAACAGCACTTTCTATCAAGGTTATAGCGACAAATTTTGTCCGAGCTTCAACACCTAAAGTTTCTGGTGGTAAGAGTGATCTTATGTGGAAGGCCAATACGAGGTACTGTCAAAATAAATGTGGACGCCTCATTCTATTAAGAGACACTTGATGGTGCCACTGGTGCAGTTGCTCGCCATGATCGGGGGAGCTTCATAGCAGCGGCGACATGGTTCTTACCTCATTTGAGCAGTCCTGATTCAGCTGAGATGATTACTATTAAAAATGGTATGTTTTTGGCAGCTCAGATTGGATGCAACAGTTTGAATATTGAATTAGACTGCAGCTTCGCCGTTGAGTCTATAAAGCATCTGGACGAATATCAAGGACCGGAGGTAGCAACCATTATGGAAATGTAACCAGCTTGCGATGAATTTCGCAAGTCACGTACACTCATTGTTATCGCGAAGCAAATGCAGTAGCTGATGGGTTAGCAAAAAACTCCTATAGTACTAAATCTTGTAGCTTTTGGGACACCTCGATTCCTGATTTTATTTCTCATTTACTTGTAAACGATATGTCGATCATTTGAGAAATAAAGTCTTATTGCTGTAAAAAAAAAAGGTATGTCCAACTGAATGATTATTCCGCCTTGGCTTTATCTAAAGGCATGCTAATTCCTTGTGATCTAGGCATGCACTGCAATTTGTTGCCACTAAAGCAAAGCAATTTATGATTAATCAGTAATGATGCTCTTCATATTCACTTTCTGAAGTATTGGATGTGAAATCTACACCAGAGTTGTTGCAGTTAACCTGCAAGTTATTTCCTAGATGTTCTTTCTGTTGCCCCGCAAGTGTGATACTCAAAAGATGGCATATGACTGCTGGCATTGTTCTTTCATTGACTCATTGTTCGTTAATCAAAGCATATTTTCTGGTTTCATGAAGTTTCCTTAAAGTCTTTGCCTTGTCATGTCTGCTCTTGACTAAATATAGCAAAAATACTGCTAAATAAAATTTGCTGATAGCCGACGGTTCGGAGATTCTGAAGCCAACTCTGGCCTGGGAAAACTTGGAAAAGTAAATTAGTAATGTTTGAAGGTTCTGAAGCTAAACAAAATTAGTCAGCATACAAGGCTTGGTAAGCTTATAAGTTTTAAATCCATTTCAGATTTTGGAAAGGTAAATTACAAGTTTGATTCTCCTTGATATGCATATTTGCTGTGTCTTTCCTTGTTATTTCACTGGCGTCAAAACTTGTTTGCATGTCTTGGTAAATACCGTCTTATCACTCTTAACCTTTATGGCGTGCTAAGAAGAAAAGTATTTTCTTTGAGTACATCAGATTGATACTTTTCCCTGCGTCTTCGGTTTTCCACTGGCTTTACAAACCTTGTGTGAAAGAAGAATCTGCAAAAGTAGCCTGAATATGTGATGGGGTGGCTTTCGTACTGGAGATGCCAATATTTACTTGTGTCCTGCAAGGAAGGAATAAAGCTCAGATGCAACAAAGGATCGAAGGAAAGTATAACACTTTGAGCATCTTTTGACAGCTTGTTTCTAACAGCGTCATAGATGGAGAAAATTCTCCTGTTACACTTTTTCCCTGGTCTCATTATTCAGCTCTTAGCAATATAAAGGGCCACAACTCCCTTCATTGTAAGCAGGCAATCTTTCCTCCCACAACTTCTGAGCTGATAGAAGTTTGAGAATACAGCTATACAAGATGGCCAAAATGATAGCTGCTGTCATTGTCTGCGTGTTGGTTTTAGCCCTGGATATCACTGCTGGCATACTAGGGCTTCAGGCCCAGGCTGCACAAAACAAGGTACTGTTGCACTCAGATTTTCTTCATGAGATGTACTATTTTGAAACAAGGGTTTGATTAAACTGATGTATTTGGCTGTTTCAGATATATCTTCATGGACGGTTGTTACTGTAGAGTAGTTAAAGGTGCTTCAAATGATAGTTCTATCTGACGCCTGCTTTCATTTGTTCTTCTTGGCAGACTAAAAAGGTGACGGTGCTCTTCATCCAATGTGAGAAACCGGTGTATAAAGCATACCAGCTAGGCCTCGCGGCGGCAGTGTTCCTGGTAGTTGCTCATGCAGTGGCCAACTTTCTCGGCGGCTGTGCCTGCATCTGCTCTCAGGTGGAGTTCATCCGGGCATCCATCAACAGGAAACTCGCAGCAACTCTTATAGTTCTCTCATGGTAACTTCGCTCTCACCTTAACACATTATTTTGCAAATCTGTAAGTGACTTAAAAATTTTGTGGAAAAGTGGCACTTCATTTGTGGAAGTAGAATCATGATAAGATATGAGATGTACCTTTTTTCTTCTCGAGAACACACAAAAGGGTTGCGCGCCATTTCATTAAGCCAGAGAAGACAATTCTAACATGATAGTTTTACACTTGGTCAGACAAAAAACCACCTGAGAGTATGGTCTTGGAATTGCTACAGCTCTGTCGGTAAAAATATTCTGGTCTTAATAGTTTACAGTTAATAACCATTGTTGGATGTTCTAATAGGATCGCTCTCATCGTCGGGTTCTCGTTGCTGCTTGCTGGGGCCATGTCCAATTCCAAGTCGAAGACATCATGCGGGTTCGTGCACGGCAAGACCCTGGGCCTCGGAGGGATCATGTGCTTTGTCCATGCGGGGATCACAGTCGCCTACTACGTCACCGCCACCGCAGCAGCACACGAAATTCATTAGGCCAGTAGGCATCGTGCGTGCCATGCTTTTGGCCAGGAGACTATAGCCTGATACTTTCTCTCAGGAGATGACCATTCTTTCCTTGCTTGCTTTTGTTGTTCCGTATCTTTCAGTTTGTGGTTTGACCTTTTTACCTTTATATACAACTCATGGAAGCATCAGGCTCCGACTTGTATCAAAGTTGCACAAAAAAGAATATGATTGTGGTTTGATTGATTCATCACTGTTCTGTTGTGAATGCTTGCCAAACAAATAATGCTGATGAACTTTCAGCAAATTCATATGTAAATTCTAAAATTCTGTCGGTATCAAATAGCTCAAAGTAGTCCGAACTCCGAAGGAATTCTGTCGGATAGTTATGATATGTTAAAGCACTGAATCAAAACGTATTAACATCATATTTCCATTTTCTCTAGACAGAAACTGGTCCATGAGGCTCACTGATCTGCGATTCAATCTTCTTCGCAAATCAGAAGATTGTTGCCTTTCCTAGGCAAGACAATTGTTGTGCCAAGGACTAAACCAGCACATCATCTAGCGCAACATGTAGACTGGATGATGGTAACAATCAGCTTCTATTTATCAAGTAGTTACAGTGCAGGTCTATACAACACAGTTACTATTGACAGCCCTCAGACACCAGTCAGCACTCACCACCATACACAAAACTGCTCAAAACATCACCTTCCTATCCACTAGTTCCATGCTTGATCCGGTACTTTTCGTATCAACAAAACAAAAGAATTGTACAAATCGAAAGAAGACGAGCCAGGAACAACAGCAGGGAGAAATTTTATTAATTTCAGTCAGACGTCCGGAAGTTCAGAGACACTGCCAACTGATTCCTGTCTCTGATGGCCAGAGGCAGATGACTGATCCTCTGATGCCTCAAGGTCAACAGATTCATCATCTGTCCTGCCCGGTGGAAGCCTCCTGCCATGATGATTCCTGCTGTTGTGGCTGTGTTTTGCCACCCGGATCAGTGCCTGGACAACATCTCGCATCGATGGTCGCTTTCGGGAGACACGGCTTACACATTTGTAAGCCGCGGCAGCCATGTCATTGAGCTCCTCCACATCAAATGCGCCTTCTAACCGAGAGTCGGCAATTTCCTCCCACCCAGTCTTGCCATCACCGTTGATTGCAGCCTGATCATAGATTGCATTGTAATCAGCATTTACGACCATAGTGTCTCAGAAACTAAATTCTGCAACAAAAATAAAGGGGGACTTCCTTACAAGCTCAACATATTCCATTAAACCTTGTTGAGGGTTTCTGCCAGCAATCAGTTCAAATAGCAGAACACCGTAGCTGTACACATCACTCTTCTTTGTGAATGATCGCGAGGACACGTACTCCGGATCAAGGTATCCGTAAGTTCCACGTATGTTGACCCCATTTCTAGTAAGCATTTCTTCTCTTGACAATCCAAAGTCGGCAACCTGGCCAACAAAGAATGCCCCCATGTCTAGGAATAAGACTTCCAAACAGAAAGGCAACAGAGGGAATGCTGCAAGCAAACCTATTGTCTTTGAACATCAGAAAACTCATGTATCTTTATAAGCAAAGGCTAATCTAAACACACATCAGAAGACTCTCGATGTGTATTTTATATATAAAGAACTCAACCAATGGGCACTAGCACCTGTGACATTTTTAATTAGAAAAAGCAATAAGCACACCCTGCAGAGGCCAGGCCTCGAACACAAGTAGGCTGGGCACGCACTCGCACCTCTAGCCAACTGAGCAACGCTCATATCTCTTTATAAGCTTAGGCTATTTGAGAAACAGGCTGATTAAGCAAAGAATGTTCCGTGAATTTTCTTTGGCATATTCAGTAAGTATGCTACTACATTGGTTATGCTTCTAGACATTAATAAGTTGGTATTTAACTTTAAATTAAAGCCCTATCTAGATAAGGAACAAATGATGACAACATATAACATCATAAACAAAGTCACCATGCTGCTTCCAGTGTATAGCTGTATGCAGGATAAAGTACAAACCAAATGTCGGCAGTATGAGTTAAGAATGCAGAGATGCAAACTGAGAAACAAATAATCGGAATGTCATATCTAATTGCTGCAGAGGTGATGAATACAGATGTTTAACATGTCATGGATACTATGACGGATTACAGAGATGTACAGCATACCCTAGCATGCATGGACTGATCCAGTAAAATGTTCGGTGATTTGATGTCCCGATGAACTACCGGAGGAACAGCCTGCACTAAAGTTAAGCCAGATTAAGTAATCTCTTCGTATTACATCGGATCATGCTTCAAATTATGAGTTACAACAGCTTACCCCATCATGTAGGTATTCCAACCCCCTAGCAACATCTAGAGCTATATTTACCCTCAAATCCCACCTCAGTGGTGCACTGTTTTCACCTGAATTCACAGAATGTCTTCAGAAAAAAAAAGTATCTAAATGTAACATGTGATACTCTGGCTGTAGATGTACACTCTTATAAAAGATAGATTGACAAGACAGATCACTCCATTAAGCATAACTACAAAATTTGAATATTGTCTATTGACTTCATTCACATGGAAATCACTGGCCTTCTTTATATGATAAAATCAGCTAAAAGGGTGGTGGTTATTTTACCAAGTGATCAAGAACTATGAAGTTAAAAGGGAGAAAGCATCAAATATTGATGCATTGCAAGACTGTAATTATTACTCCCTCCTATCCATATTAATTGTTGCTGGTTTAGTACAAAGTTGTACTAAACCAGCGACATTTAATTAGGATCAGAGGGAGTATAAGTTATTTTACTTCATGAATTTCATATCACCGTGTTCTTACAAACCTTTTTGTAACATTTTAAAGTTTATAAACAGAGTTCTGGTAGCAACAAAACACGAATGTGCCCAAGTAATTACTGTAAGGAGTGTTATTACAAATACGCATTTCCATATGGAGAGAATAAATACCATATAAGTGTGATGCAAGGCTCCCATTAGGCATGTATGCATATAACAGAATGTGTTGCCCTTTTTCAGCACAGTAGCCAACCAAGTTCACCAGATTCCTGTGGTGCAATCGCCCAAGAAGTAAGACCTGAAATTAGTTATCCATCAAATTACCAGGCATGCCCATTTCTAGTCATCTATAAACATTAGCTTACCTCATTTTGGAACTCCTTTTCACCTTGCTTTGAATTGTTAGCAAGTACTTTAACAGCCAGTATCTCACCAGATGACATGTCAGCTTTGTAAACAGGACCAAAGGCTCCTTGGCCCAACAGTTTTGTGAAATTGCTGGTAGCTTTCTGCAGTTCCCTAGACAAAAGAAAATAATGTTCAAAGATTAAATTAAACTAAAAGAAGACACAGTTTCGTGATCATAAATAAATCAGCATAGTTATGTAGAAGATACGGTTCCAGGGTCATACTTTGATTCAAAGGAATTCTATAGGATTTCTGGAGGATTGAAATCCTTAAGAATTTTTCCTATGTTGGTCCTTTGATTCATAGGATTAGATCCCATAGGAATTTTTCCTATGAGATCTTTTGTACTAGATTTCATAGGAAATTTAACATCCACTCCAACCTCTTTTTACAATTCCTTTGTTTTTCTTGTGGCATCAAACGCTTCTTGCTAATCCTATAGGATTCAAGTGGGCATGCTACTCCAATCCTATACTTTTCCTATTCCTACGTTTTCAAAATCCTGCGAATCAAAGAGGCCCTAAATTAGGAAAATTTGAGACAACTTACAGAAAGTATAATAATAACTGATTTTCCCTATTATGATGGCTCCTTTACTTGCTAATGGTCCGGCATTTTATCGCAGCCTCCTTATATTTATAAACTATAATATTCATTGGGTGTGTATGTGACATATTTTCCTATCCTTCACTCATGTTTCTTCTCTCTAAAGATCAGGTAGAATTTTTTGTGTGCATTTTCTCTTTCTAGTACAAACCAACCATCATTATTTTCTCCAGTTCCCACCATCCTATGGAAAATTTCCTCTCTGACATGTCAACAAGACAAAAAACTAAAAAAAGGAACCCTTGGAGTTGGTGGTTCAAGGCATATAAAAGTCCAAGAGGATAACCAACCTACGACAGGAGCTTCATTTCAGAACCGACAATAGATAACTTATCAAGATCCTAAAATAGATCAGTTATTTGGAAGACAATTTTGTAGGGCCTAGTTAATGATACAACTATGAATCTTTCAACCATGAGAATAGATAAAGATCAAGGGAACATACTTGTACGCATATTTGGGTATCCCAGAAGCTGATATTAGGCTCTTCCTTCCAGGCCCTTCAATCCACAGAGATGGTCCACGATCTTCAAACTCTCTTGGCGATTCCTGCCCTGTGGTTGAGTTCGACAGCTCTGCGCATGTATTAACACCATTTGCGCGGATGGGGATAGTCGATGACCTCCTCGAGCTACTGCTCCTAATTTGTGCCTGAGAACGCCGATACCTCATGCACAGGAGTATTCCAACTGCCAGCAGCACCCCTATCACCACACCAACCGTGGTACCGATGATCAGACCTTCAGAAACCCCATTCATTCTCCCCCAATTCAGTTACAGATCCTAGCACCTAGGATATTGCGTCCACCACATGGAAGCCCTGACGAGGAACAAGACCAACAGCTGTGTCTGCCCTGCCAACAAGTACAATAGGGGATAGTAAATTGGAAGCCTGGAACAGTGACAGCATGTGGCTTAGCACATTAGGTGGCTTTCGGGGTCAACATCATGAAATGGAAATGCAATCTTTAGGCAAACTTTGCCATCTCAACTGATGTCACATCAAAATATCAGATCTTTGACAACCACGGGGACACCACTGATAAGGCACAAAGTTAAGGGCTAATTACACAGAAACGGTGGATATTGCTGGTGAACTAACTTCCAAACTGAGAAATTGCTTTTCACAGACCTTTTTGTCGTGAACTAATTTGTCATTAACACCACACAAACATACAAAACAATCTCAATTTACATAAAAAGTACACCATTTGCTATGAAACAACTGAAGAATAGCTGCGACTCTCTACAGTAGTTTTATAGAACAATACTACGTACTAAGATTTGGGGGATTTTCCTTCGTACGAACTCAGAAAATATCACCTGATGACGCAACGCTTATCTCCACAAACACTTAAATCACCGATACAAATCACAGAGGCGTCAACTTCCACTTCGGAATGTAGAACGCTTCTGAACCTCAACGCCATTAAAATCAACAAACTCAGGGGAAAAAGCTTCCTGGAAGTTCACACTAGAAACGATCCAACGTCGGAACGAGCAGGAAGCGTAGAATAGCGAGACATAAACTGGCGGAAGAACAACGAAAACCTAAGAAAAGATTTTCTGAACCAATGAAACGAACTCGGAACCGCGCCTGCCAATCCAAAGATCAAGAAACCGAATCAAAGAAACTTACGGGAGCGAACTACCCGAATGCGGCCGGAGACGGGGCCACGGGCGGGTGAACCCGCGCTTGTTCGGATCGGCTCCGGGCGGCGATCTAGGTCCCGGTGATCCCACAGGAGAATGCCGACGGATTGGGGTGGAAGCGGTCCGGGAAGATTTGGCGCTGGCTTGGTGTCCAAGAGAGGTGAGAGAAAGACGACTTTCGAGAGTGTAACTTCCTGTTGAGAATAAAGCAAACAAAAGAGAAAGAAAAGAAGAAGGGAAAAGACAAGTCCGGAAAAAAGAGAGAGAAAAGATGGGGGCTGGGGGTAGTTTTGTAACTGTGTCTGACTTCAAATTGATACATGCAGTCATCTTTAGAGCTTTCAAAGCTGGGGGAGAGACGTTTTGGCTTCCGGAAGCATTTGCTCTTAGATGAACAGTACTTAAAAAAATGGTAAAATATTTTTAAAAAATTCTGAATTTTTTTGTGAATGTTCGTGTTAGGGTCGCAAGCATGCTTGACAATTTTCATGCGAAACAAAGCAGTAGTGTTTCGTCGGTGGAAAAACAAATTTGAAGTGACATTTTTGGGTAACATTTGGTGTTCAATTTGTTTTTTTTTTGCACACGCCAAAATATTTAATCTTTTTGCCTAAAACTTTGCATGTAGCATTTGGATGTGACTATGAATACATAAAAAAAATCTTGGGATTTTTTTGACATTTTGAAAATCATTTTTCGCGCGCAGGAGCACGTGCTCCCGGGAGCCAAATTGGATTTCCGGACTCGGTCCTTTTCACTATTATAAGATGTTCTTTTTTGTTCGATTTAGATGTATATGTAGTCACATTAAAATATTCAAAACATCTTATATTTGTGAGCAGAGGGAGTACTATAACAAGAGTCTTGATAATTTCAAAACAACGTGACTTTTCAAAGACACGCTCTAGTTCCACTTATTGACGGATCTGTCACTAACTTACATGATCATCTATGTTTCATCTTTTATCTACGCCTAAGAAAAGACAACAAGTCCGAAATAAGAGAGGGGTTGAGGGTAATTTTATAATGTGCCAGAGTTCAAATTGGCACACAGAGTCATCTTTAGAGATTTCAAAATATAGCACAATGCCCGTGCGTTGCTACGAAACGATAAAATACGAGGAGTGTCACTGGCTTAGGAAATCGTCAAAATACGTTAGCGCAATGCGGCCTTTGCTCACGGTTCACTATTAAAAATAACAAAAATACAACAAAAGATCACACGTGAGGCATTGGAGAATGTTAAGTGACTATGGTCTTTCACAGACACAACATTTCGAATGTTGAAACATATGAGAATAGACATTGGTAAGTTGACTGCACAAGGTCGTGGATCAGGTAGGAGGACAAGGTCTATCGTCGTTTTAGAATTACAATTTGTTTACTCTCTTGTTCTGTGATATAAAACTGAAATAACTTGGATGGGAAGAAAAAAAAAATGAAAAACAAGAGCATTATATTGAGTTGGGGTCACATTTCTGCATTTGTTATTTGTGCCTAAGTGTTAGTCTGACATGAATAGTAGTGTATTGTTTATTTGTGTTTGGTCCCACATGTGAGTACAAATATATTTGTTTATTTATGTTCATGGAAGGTTGCTATTTTCAATGTGGCTAAGGGTGCATTTGTTTATTGGTGAAGGTTGTTGGTCCCACATGTGAACTCACCATCAACTCCAACCTTTATACATTAATGCAGAAAAGCCTAGCTATGGCGTGGCAAAAATGACCTTGCTGGCGTGGACACACGACGCCACCAATATGACGCCATTGTTAAAAAATAGTGGTGGCGTTGGTGCCCACATCAGCAGTATTGTACGTGTTGTTGGCGTGCAACGTCGACAACGCCACCACTGTAATCGCTCGCCTAACGACGTGCAATGTACTTTCCACGCCACAAATGTTTCGTGCAGCCAAAATATATATTTTTCCCCCACCATATAACATTTAGCATTTCACATTAAAACTAAGCACATATAAAACATTACACAGGAGAACAATACCAGTTAATAGAACATTACGAGTTAATAAGTTACAATCTCACAAACAGTAGTAGATAACGCTAATAAACGAACCACCCGTTTCCGGTCCGTGTACGAGTCGTGGACGAGTCGGTGGTTTTGCCCTATATTCCATGGTGCGCCCAGTTCCGTCCTCGGTGGGCGTCGGGCAGTTTTTTGCACGTGTCCCCGAACCACCCGTTTCGGGTCCGTGTACGAGTCGCGGACGAGTCGGTGGTTTTTCCCTGTTTTCCATGGCACGCGCCCAGTTCCGTCCCCGGCGTGCGTCGGGTAGTTTTTTTCAGTGTCCCCGGACCACCCATTTCGGGTCCGTGTACTCGTCCATGTACGAGTCGGGGACGAGTAGGTGGTTTTGCCCTGTTTCCCAACTAATAGTTAATAAGCAGTTCATTTAGCATCGATGACCCGGCCACACACATACTTTTAAATGAGGTCGATAACGATCATCATCCTCAAGTCATGGCACGGGCTGTTCCTGATAGTGACTAAGATGGCCTGTCCAATCCGGAGATTCTTGCCAGCAAGGAAGTTGTTCCACCCCGCCGCGCTGAAAACAGGGCGACCGTCCGTGTCCACTGCGTAAGCACAGGTGGTAATGGAGCCCCTTGTGGTAAGGCGTAGTCCAGCAATGCCTGCTTCATCCGGCTCGATGCCACAACTCTCACATAGCCTCCTAGGTAATTTCTGAAGAAAAAAACATATATGATAAATGAGCATGTCATGCATGCGCAATTATCAACAAGGCATACACTTCAATTCACGTATATCATAGGATTCAACACTAAGCATATCATCACATTACTACACTAAGCATATCATCACATTACTACACTAAGCATATCACATTACTAAGCATTTCACATTACTACACTAAGCATATCATCAAATTCTACCCTAAGCATATCACAACATTACTACACTAAGCATATCATCACATTACCACACTAATATAGTATCATCAGATTACTACACTAAGTAACATACCATGACATGGCGGTTAACATTCGTCCTTGTCAGGCGAGTCACGAATGGCATCCCGACGTAGGCATCACGTGACGAAAATATGTACCAGAGGTTGCCCGATTCCTCCTCGCTCAGCCTCATTCTTTGGGCATATAGGGCTTCATCAAGTGGGTCCTCATCATCTTCTTCCTTCGTGTTGAGATAGATAACAACCAGCCTTGGAGTTTGTCTTCTGAAGGAGAAGCTGATCAATTCACCCCCAGTGAGATGCATGTGGGCGATGAAACGATCACATTCATCTCCTTCAATCTGGAATATCTTTCGTCCCTTCTCGACCTCCATAGTGTAGGGCCCCCCAGGAGCGTCGAAGATCACAGTGTCTCCGGTAATGAGCTCATTGAATTCCAATCTCACATTGCAAGGGACGATCTGTGTAAGAAAAAATAAAAACACACACACACACAATGCATTAGTGGAAATAGGAACAAAAACAAAAGAATTAACTGTTAGAAGGTTCATATAGTTTGTTACCGCTGCAGGAACAAAACACGGCTGGAAGTAGATGCCGAACAGCGTGCCAGTTGCAAGGCTGGTTGCGCACCTTGACTTGCACACTCGACATGGTGGTGGTTGCGCCATTCTACACAAAACATATTGAAAACTAAGTATAATCGGTTTCTACACTAGTAGATCAATTTCTACTAAACATAATCAGATACTACAGTGCTAAATATAATTCTACACTAGTAATTGTATACACAAATAAACAAATCCACGGAGGGAGACACAAATAAACAAATTCTACACCGCCAATCTAATTTATAGGAGTTCATCTTATTTATTCCAAACATTCCAGACTACACTATCAAATTAAGTTGAACTTGAATCATTAATATTCTAGACACTAAAAAAAATTCTACTCAAAATGCACTATTAAAATCGGATTCTACACAATAGCAATCCATGGAACTAATTTTGGATTCTACATCACACAAAGCAATCCATGATACTAAAATTTCTACACAAAGCAATCCCCTAAATCAACTTATACATGAATCCCATGGATTCCGTGTGGCGTGTCCGCGGATGGAGGAGGTGTGAGTGGAGAGGAAGGAGATGGGATGGGAGGGGAATGAGAGGATCGAACCTTGCTGCCGGCAGTGCGGCGAGGGACGACGAGGGGGTGGAGAGGTCCGGAGGTGGCGGCGGCGGCTGGTTGAGGGGGGGTGTAGTGGGTGAAATGAGGGCGGCGACTAGGTCTTTTACTAAGGTGGGGAGTTGACTCAGGTGGGCCAGTGCTGGCGTGGGCCTAAAACGCAACGCCATAGCTAATAATAGCCCAAATAAAAAAAAAGACTAAGATTAATAAAAGACTCAAAATTTGAACTGGTAGTATAGAAATAAAAGACCCAAAATGATAAAAATACTAATAATAATGATGACAAAAATATAATATAATATGTTCATTATTTTTTGACTAGTATAATCATTAAATACTTAAAACACTTGATAAAATGGAAAAAATATTTCTGGCGTAACATAAGTTGGCACATCAGGACTAATTAATTAACCACGGCGTGCATAGAAATCCTACGCCACCACAATCTTCCAAACGGTGAGTACAGATGGGCCAACAGATTTGTGTCGTGTTCAAAAAAGGCAACGCCAACACTAACCATGTAAAGCTGGCGTGTTAATTATGCCGACGCCAGCACTATTTGAAAAAATAGTGCTGACGTTGATGAAAAATGGCGCGTCACCAACAAAAGTTGTGGCTAGCCATTTTTTCACTAGCGATAAGTAGGAAAGATTGTACAACTATCTCGATAATTTTGAAAAAATGCGACTTTCCAAATACATATTCGTAGTTTCACATATTGATGGGCTCGTTACTAACTTGCATCTGTGTTCCCATGTCTCTCTAGGCTGTGTCCTCCTAACCTACTAGTGTCATAGCCGATTTGCATGTCTAATAGACTTCGACGGCCAGGTCGATAGAATTTGGAAGAGACAATGGCATGTCGCCACTAGATGCTTTCAAGGAAGAGACGGCACCTTGATAGAGTGTCGCTGCCGCTAGGTATTACGAACCGGGCCTAGGGTTTTCGGTAATGCCCAAGGGTGCGGGCAAGGCCAAGACAATGCCTCCAGGGAGGAGACAACGCCCACAGACATTGCCATTGTTCATAGTTGCTGCCCGTTGCCATCGAGGAGGGGGATACGCTGCCATCCACTACCACCGCGCCACTAGCCCTGCGTCGTATGCCCGCCCAAGCCCAGATCGAGCATGCGCTGCCCCAATGGTGGCACGAGCCAGCGTGCTGCCCTCCGCGCTGCACGCCACGCGCCCGATGCCAGGGGCCACCGCCGCGCCCCAGGAGCCGCATACATGCCCGACACATCTCGCCACCCCACCGTGCTGATGCGAAGAGAGCACACCCCACCATGCCGATGTTTTGAAATTCTGTACGAATTCATAGTACTACATTCTATCTCAGTCATGTGGTTTTCTATTTCTACATCTTTCAAATTCGTGCGACTCAATTGGCCTTCGGCCTACACAGGGATTGATTTCTTGAGACAAAGGCGAAAAGGCAAAAGCGTGGAATTTGCACGAATTTTGAGCATCCTCGAGACGTGAGCTCAACTCAGCTCAGCTGCCGTGCCGTGGGCCCTGCGCCCTGCGGCACTCGGCACATATGGGAATGACCGAACTGCCCTTGTTCCCCTTGTCCACTCCGGTCGGTTCAGCGGTTGTTGACTTCTTCTCCCCGACACCAGCGAACATGAAGGAGAATCAAATTAAGGGCCACGAACCAGCTCCTGATCCTTCCTTGGCTCACTGACTATCTGGTCCAGACGTTTTATTGGGTCCACGAGTCATTGTCCTGGTGTATGGGTAGTATAGAAAACACCGTAAAGGCTTGCAATTAGTGATAATGGGCCGTGGCGGCAAGTCTGGAACCTGCGCCGCTGGGCGCTGCTGCCTGCTGTATCAGGGGTCCCATCCATTTTGATTCAGCGAATTAATTAAAGGTTGCAAAATGCAAATAAAAAATGTTGGGACCCAGTACGAAAATACAAGTTTATAACATTCTAACGAAATAGCCAAATATATACGGGATGAAATTGCGGTTGTTAATAGTACTACTCCTTGATAAACTGTGACACTTGATGCAAAAAAAAAGGATAAACTGTGACACTTATTATGAATCGGAGAAAGTATTATATATTTGCTGATCGTTAGTTCTGCTGATTTTATTACTACTAGTAGTACGAGAGAACATTGGCCTGTGATCGGCCACATGGTCGTTGGAAGTACACATGCATGGATGCTTGACTTGTGGAAGCACGCAGGAGACATGTACGCACATAACGACCTGCGATTTCCTTATACACGTACACGCACCGCATGATGGCATATCCATGTGCATACATATGCATGGTTAATTATGATGGCCACGCTAACATGCATGCCTGCACGTCAATTGGCCCATCGACCGGGGCGCCCCTATGTCTCGCGCGCCGGCCTACGCGTGCGGCAGGCCACAACCTCTTTTTTTTCTGTTTTCTATTTCCGTTTTTTACTTTATATACTTTTGTTATACTTTAAAATATTCTTAATATATATATTACAAGAAACACTCTAGAAAAAAACATTTGAAAAAATGTTGAACAAGTATTTGAAAAATGTTAATCAAGCATTCAGAAAAATATTGAATGTAAAAAGAAAAATTGTTGATCATGTATTAAAAAAATGATGAATTTTTTTAATCATGTACATAAAAATGTTAATCAAGCATTTTGAAAAAAAATGTTGAACAAGTATTTGAAAAATGTTAATCAAGCATTTGGGAAATGTTAAATGTGTATAGAAAAAATGTTGTCCATGTATTAAAAAAATGATAAAAAAATTTGATCATGTATATAAAAATGTTAATCAAGCATTTGAAAAAATGTTGAACAAGTATTTGAAAAATGTTAATCAAGCATTTGGAAAATGTTAAATGTGTATAGAAAAAATGTTGACCATGTATTAAAAAATGATGAAAAAATTTGATCATGTATATAAAAAATATTAATCAAGCATTTAAAAAAAATGTTGAACAAGTGTTTGAAAAATGTTAATCAAGCGTACGGAAAATGTTAAATGTGTATACAAAAAATGTTGACCATGTATTCAAAAAAATGTTCATCTTTTAATTTGAAAAATTAATCAAGCATTTTGAATTTTTTTAAAAATGTATAGGAAAAATGTTGACCATGTATTCAATAAATGTTAATCTTGTATTTAAAAAATGTTAATCAAGCATTTAAAAATATAAAAAATGTGTATAGAAAAAATGTTGACTATTTATTACAAAAATGTTTAATTTGTATTGAAAAAATGTTGTTGACATATACAAAAAATGTAGAATCATAACCAAAAGATAAAAAATCCAAAAAAAAAAGAAACAAAATTAACAAAAGAAAAAAGAAAATGAAAAAAAACGAAGAAACAAAATGCCAAAAAAGAATGAAAAAAATGGAGAAGAAAATAATAAAAGAAAACGTAAAAAGAAGAAAAAACTGGATAAAAACAGAGAAGAAACAGTGGAAACCTCGACTCGTTTGTACTTAAGTAATCTAGCCTTACTACTATGTCACCAATCTAAGGCAAAGCCTATTGGTTAGTTGCGCTTGCTCTAAACCAGGCGTCCAGTGTTCGAATCCCCCCCGCTCCCTTTTTCTCTTCACTCTTCAGCAAGAGATCCTTCCGACTCGCTTAATACGAGATATAGCGCTCGCGCATCGACCGTCCCATGCGTTGCTCCAAATGGATCATTCGGGCCATGCCCATAAGAGCATCTCCAGCAGCCCTATTTTTATGCATGGGTTGTTTTTAGGCTATTTTTTTTAAATAATACACTTTTTTATTAATTTTGAAAAATATTACGCCGTTTTTTTTAAATAATACATCGTCGGCTTACTGCTGGCCGACTGGAGCCTGTCGTCCTACCGGTGGCCGACTGGGTCCCGTCGGCCTATCGGTGGCCAACAAGTGGCCTATTGTCGTGGTAATTTCATGGCAGATGCCATAAGATGGCTAAAGAGGTGGGGCTACGAGAGGACGCCGGTAGGCTCCGGAGGCGAGGTTGGCACGAGCAAGTGCGAGACACGAGACGTACCCAGGTTCGAGGCCCTCTGGAGAGGTAACACCCCTAATCCTGCCGTATGAGCTGATATGCGCAAAGGTTACAGAGTTGCTCCTGGAGCTGTTTGGATGGAGGAGGGAGAAGGGGCCAAGCCACTGTTCTGCCTCTCCGGCGGGAGTGTGTGTGCTCTGGGGAGCGAGGAATCACTAAAGGGAAGCGAAGAGCGGCTATGCAACGGAAGGGAGCTAACTAGAAGGTGTACTGATCTGACCGTCTGATCGACTACTCCTCTGCATGGAGGCCTCCCTGGGGGTCTTATAGGCCGACCCCCAGGGTTACAATGGTAACGTTACAGAGGCGCGGGCCCCTGGTGTCATTGACTGGGATCCGGTGGCCGGGTCGCCGGGTCGCCGGGCTGCCGGGTCGCCACGTGCGCCGCACCTGCCTGGCACGGGGCACTGTGGCGGGTCTTGTCTCTTGTCAGTCTGGGTACGAGGCACTGTGGCGCGTCTTGTCCGTCGTCAGAGGGAGGTCGGCGCCGCCGTTTCTACAGGACCGCGCCTCCCTGACACTGCCCGCCTCGGGCGGGGGCGCAAGGAAAGTTGCAGCCTCGCCTGTTCTGTCAGTATAAAGGGAGGAGTGCTGTAGCCATGCTTGCTTCGTCGCTAAGGCTTCGTCTCCTCGTGGCCGGCCGGCATGGGCCAGCCGGCCAGGCCGGGTTGCCGTGCCGAGCCGGCTCGCGCTGGGGAGCCGGCGTGCTTGGCAAGCCGGCCTGAGGGACTTGTCTTGCTCCGATGATTTTCCGAAAGGGATCCGGGCTCCGTCGCCTACCCGGGGGTCATCCCCCCGACACCTATCGTCTACGTGTCAGTCGATTAGTGGCAAGGCCACGTCGCGCGTCTCCCAGTCGGCCCGTGAGCTGCTGTCGGTGGCTGGGGCCCAGCCGACAAGGCCCTATCGGCCACCCGCAATCCGATCGGCCTGCCGCAGGCCGACAGGGTGCCAGCCCCGCAGCCGCCCGCTTTTCTTCTTCCTCTTCCCTTCTCTTCCTCTTCCTCCGTTCTTTCTTCCGTGTTCTTCGTTTCTTCTCTTCCCCACTCGAAAAAACTCCCATTTATACACCAAACTGAGCCATTTTTTTGCCGATTTGCCACCGTGGATGCGTTGTAGATAGTTGGGGGAGGCAAGGGAAACCTCGATCTACTGATGGGGTAGCTCGTGGTGGTCGTGGTGAGCATTTTGTTGGAGCTTTTTTTGAGCATATTGGAGGAGGTTGTGGTGGCGGTGAAGGTGGAGGTGGCGGTGGTGAAGCTCGGGCAGTGTGGTGGAGGTGGTGGAGGTGAAGCTCCGGCGGTGTTGTGGAGTCTCCGGCTCCGGTTCCGGTGATTGAAGTCTGCCGTTCGTCGTTGGTTCGCACGCTTCAAGGGTATAATTCAACATACATTTTACCTGTCGTAGTTGCTCCGGTAGTATTCGGTAGTATGTTTGGATGTGAAATATATTAGGTGTGCGGATATTGTTATTTGCTTCGGTAGTATCCGTAATATATTTAGATGTCAAATATTTAGGTGTGTCAGTATTTGTAGTTGCTCTGGTAATATTCCGTACTATATGTGGATGTCAAATATTTAGGTGTGTCAGTATTTTTAGTTGCTCCGGTAATATCCGTAATACATTTAGATGTCAAATATTTAGTTCTGTCAATATTTGTAGTTGCTCCGGTAATATCCGTAATATATTTAGAGTTCAAATTTTTAGGTGTGTGAATATTTGTAGTTGGTTCGGTAATATTCCGTAATATATGTACATGTCAATTATGTAGGAGTGCTAATATATTTAGTTTGTCATGCTGCTTAATAGTTGTCTTTCACTGTTGAATTTTTTTTAGGTGAGCCGAGATGTCTGATGTAGTGAAGTTCGTATTTTACTACGGTTCTGGTACTGTCCAAACAACTGAGACGGGAGATGTCTGATGAAATGACTATGTACTTATGTATGAGACATATGCCTACTCTGTTTTAGTACTCTGTTATCCAACGTCGTGCGCCAACTACAACATCATATTTAGATAGAACATATTTCTCCTACAATAAGACAGTACAAACAACTGGATACAACTACATCTGAATTAAACAGTAGGTAGGACTGAACTTACAACATACAACGTAAAAACTACATGAAGTCATCATCGTCATCCTCCGTCGATGCAGAACTCTTGCCCTTCGATGATGAAGAACTCTTGCCCTTCGACGATGCAGAACTCTTGCCCTTCGACGATGCGGTACTCTTGGCCTTGGTGCTCGGCATGAAGATATCGTCTTCTTCCTCGCTGTCGGCAGTCCATAGAAAAGTATTTTCTGCTGCAAACTTTAAGTAGGATTCACCCTTGTGGCACCCCGGCTCAGAGAACCGGTTTACCAGTGTTTCCAACCCAGAGATCATGTCTTCTGGAACACACAACAACTTGGAACAGAACTGAACTGATCTTTATTAAAATATCTCGAGTACAAGCTCAT
Source organism: Elymus sibiricus (assembly GCA_039707655.1). Lineage (NCBI taxonomy): Eukaryota > Viridiplantae > Streptophyta > Magnoliopsida > Poales > Poaceae > Elymus > Elymus sibiricus. Next base: position 299,390,363 of record CM077676.1, on the reverse strand, counting down.
AATTTACATAATAGCGAGGCTAGAAGCACCACACGTGCTATGACAATATCTACATTATTTATGGAACATGGCAGGGCCTCGATACTACTGGGTAGACTACGGCGTAGCGGAACATAGCGCGGGAAACTCCATCCACAGGGACACTACTGTGGACACGGCCTAGTTAGCGTAGCACGAACCTTCGGGACCTCCATCCTCGGCTTCTCCTGCATCTGGCATGATACGCCAGGTGAGTACTTGGAATGTACTCGCAAGCTCATGGCAACCAAAACAATGCAGCAAACAATAGCATGGCAATTAACAGGTTAAAAGATTAGGTTGCTCACTTACTGGTACCCAGTACCAACTTACTCTCATCTGGGTTGTCCCACAACCCTCGGAATGCTCACAATCCACCGAGCACTTCCGAACATAAGACAAGTTCTTCCATCATTAATATCATTACGGTTGACCATCCTAGAGAGGCCTAAACGGACTGTCCAATACCGTGGACGCGGCTATTCGAATAGGTTTTACACTCTGCAGAGGTTGCGCACTTTACCCACACCATGGAGTACCTGGCCTCGTGATCCCATTCGGGTGGACCGGTGGTGCTCCAACGAAACCTGCCTGACCCGTGACCCCTCTATCATACCACCGACAATCATACCCTCCCAGGGTCATGTCCTGGGTGGCCCCTGTGTCACCCCGTGACACCTGCCACCGTCGTGGCCACTAACTGTCCCAAACGGGGACCCCGGCAAAACAACTCAACTGGGCTCACAGGATTATGGTCGTCTACCTGATCAGGGCAGCACGCACGCATAACCCTCCCTAGTTTGGTGGTACCGATAAAAGAGCACAAAGCCAGACCAAGTCAAGGCCGTCCCATACCGGCAAATGTGGCTGCACGGAAAAGTCCGGGTAGGTGGCTCTTGATCAACCAAGTAAGTTTAGTGTTGTCAAGAATTTAACCAGCATGAATATTTATCAAGAATAATTTAATATGGCAGTAGCTAGGCAATTAAATAATTTACTAGGAATTTAGCACATATTAAAATAATGCATGAAATTCCATTAAATAACCAACACTATTGAAATGCTTCATGCAATGGATGACATGGCTTGCCTTGCTCTGTTGGGTTGTCCACAAACTCCTGGGCTTCAAATCCAAAGTTATTTCCTTCTGAAAATAATTTTAAAAAGCAATTGCAAATGTCACATGCTACTGTTTTGAGCACCAGAAATTCTGTGAACATGGGAAAAATACCAAATTTGGCCAGAAAATAGATGAGCTCAAGAAAAACCAGATGCAAAAAGAATCAATTGATTTGGACTTATGGTTTAAAAGTTATGAACGGTCAAAGTTTCTAGTCAACTCTGGAAATGAAATAGAAAATAGAAAAATCAACCGGGGCCACGTCGAAGGCGTAAACCGCTCGGGCGTCTCCACTTACCGCTTCGGTAAGCCGCTGACGAGCGGGCCCCAGCGGTCAGATTTAAGCGGGGGAGGAGGGAACAGAGAGGGAGCGGATCTCCGGCGACGCTCGCCGGCGACACAGACGGCGGCGAGGTCCGGTGAGTAGCGGAATGGATCGAGCGCTTCGAGATGAACACACACGTACCCGTAGGTTGGCGAACGGTGGCCGGACGGCGTCGTCCCCTTCCTATCCGGCGGCGGCGGCGCTTGGGTGTCGTCGGAGACGGCGACTCCGGCAGCAATTCGACCGGGCAAGGGCTCGGGCGTGACTAGGAGGATGAGTTGAGCTCGATGGAGGAGTCGGTTGAGCTCGGGGAAGAGTAGAACGGCGGGGAGGCTGGGCTCGGGTGGCGGCGGTGCTCCGGCGAGATTCGGGGCCAGAGGGCCTCTCGGCCGTGGCTCGCAGCTCGGGGGCTCAATTAGGAGGTGGAGGAGGTGGATGAGGAGCTCGGGAGAGGCCGGGGAGGGGTATTTATAGGAGGAGGAGGAGCTCGGGCGAGCTCTCTAGAATGGCCGGGATTCGGGCCACGTCGCCGGCGCTAGTACGCCGCGCTGGCTGGCCGGTTGCGGGCGACGAGACGGGAGAGAGCAGAGAGAGTTAAGGCGCGCAGTGGCGGCTAGTGGAGGAAGAAGATGCGCCGCGCGCCACAGTGCAGCCACGGGCGGCACAGTGCCCAGGTGCGTGGCGGCCGGCGAGCTCGATTCCGGCGAGGGGAAGGATCGGGAGAGGGCTACGTGGACGGCAGCAGCGAAGTCGGCACCCCAGGACATCAAATGGCAGCACGAGGTCTCTGGAATGACCTCGGCCGTCGCCGGCGAGGTGCAGAGCACGTAAACTGACATGCCAGTGCTGTGCTCACCACGGGAAGTGATGTCTCGAGGCCGGCTAAGTCCAGCGCACCATGTCTAGGGTGTTCTCCTTCGATCACTTAGCCTCTCTGTGCCTCTGGCTCGACTAGGTTCACTCTGCTGTGAAGTGTAGCTTCAGCTACAGTTTCTGACAACAAAGTTGAGAGAGATCTAGAGGAGACATGAGCTGAGGATGGAGCCAAAGGAGATGTCTGGGATGATCTATGTTGGAAGGACTATGAGCTGGCCAAGTTTGAAAGGATTTGATCAAGATTTGAATATAGTCCATGTACAAGTGCTGTACTGAACCAGAAACAGAGATGAGCTTGATGCACTCATCTGGTTGATCTTCTGGAGTTGAATTTTGGCGTGGCAGGGTTATTTGGTGAGGAGAAGATGCCATAAAAATTTCAGCTCAATTGGATACCTCTAGCTGGTACTTCCTTCACAGAGGTTCCAACTGAACAGAAACTTGGTAGAATATTGGTGATGAAAATTTGTACTAGACAAGATGATATTTTTGAATATTGTGGAAAGATTGGTTCCCTAATATCTCAGGGAATTTTCTGGGAATTAATTGAGTAGGGAAAATATGAGCTCCTTCACAAATGACCAGTACTGTCCAGAGAGCAAATGGAGTTTTATGGACTAAACTTTGTACTGGACCATGAGATGTTTTTGAAGATTGTGGGAGTAGATGATGACAAGAAGGTCTGGGATTAATTTGGGATTTTTCTGAGCACTAGAACTATAGGTTGCTTTGTAACCTATAGTGATGACAGATTTTCCCAAAGGAAGAAAATGAATATTTGGGAAGGATAAAGAATTGGAAATTGATCCAGAGGGTGAGTGACAAGATTCTGGCAAGATGCTGAGGGCTTTGGATCACTGAGAGGAATTCATAAGTCCAAAGTCAACTGAAAGGGTTCAAAAATTCAACCAAATTGCAAATAAAGCCAGAAAGATTTCGAAAAGAAAAAGTTGCCAAAAACCAGGGTGTCACAAACCTACCCCCCTTAGAATGAATCTCGTCCTCGAGATTCGGTTGCTCAGGGAACAAGTGGGGATATGCTGATCTCAGAAAGTCTTCTCTTTCCCAGGTAGCCTCTTCCTCAGTATGATGATCCCACAATACCTTATAAAACTTAATTGTCTTACTCCTGGTGGTTCTTTCCATCTCATCCAATATTCTGACAGGTCTTTCCTCGTAGGTCAAATCCTTGGTCAGCTCTAGCTCACTCATATTTGCTTGTTTGATCGGGGGTGCAATGCATTTTCTCAACCGTGATATATGGAAGACATCGTGAACGTCTGCCAACTCTAGTGGTAACTCTAGCTGATATGCCACTCTGCCTCTTCTAGCCATGACTGGAAAGGGTCCAATATACCTTGGTGCAAGCTTTCCTCAGGTGTGAAACCTTTTTATTCCTTTCATGGGGGTTACTCGGAGATAGGCATATTCTCCGGGCTCAAACGTTACTTCCCGATGCTTCGGGTCATAGTAACTCTTTTGTCGGGACTTGGCGGCTCGAAGACGCTCCTGGATGTCCTTGACTTGTTTCTCAGCCTCGAGCATCAAATCCATGCCGAAGATACGGCTGTCTCCTGTCTGAGACCAATTTAAAGGAGTGCGGCATTTCTGTCCGTACAGAGCTTCAAATGGTGACATCTTGAGACTTGACTGATAACTGTTATTGTAGGAGAATTCTGCATAAGGTAGGCTATCCTCCCATTTGGGTCCATAGGCGAGAGCACAGGACTGAATCATATCTTCCAATATCTGATTCACATGTTCTGTCTGCCCATCTGTCTGTGGGTGATATGTCGTACTATGCTTTAGCACAGTGCCCAGGGCTTGGTGCAGTCGCAGCCAGAATGCTGAGGTGAACAGGGAGCCTCTATCCGATGTGATAGACTTGGGTACTCCATGAAGGCTGACTATCCGGGACATATAGAGCTGTGCGAGCTGATTCGCGTTGAAAGTGGTCTTTACCGGAAGGAAGTGAGCCACTTTCGTAAGTATGTCCACGATGACCCAGATAGCATCATGGCCTCTTGTGGACTTGGGTAGTCCAACAATGAAGTCCATGCATATGTCATCCCATTTCCACTGGGGAACTGGTAAAGGTTGCAGTAGCCCAGCGGGTTTCTGATGTTCAGCCTTGACTCTGTTGCAGATGTCACAGCATGCGACATGGTATGCAATATCCCTTCGCATTCCTAGCCACCAAAAGGTTTCTCGCAAGTCCTGGTACATTTTTGTTCCTCCCGGATGGATAGAATATGCAGATTCATGTGCCTCTCTGAGTATTTGCTGCCTCAAGCTGTCTTGATCGGGTACACAGATTCGGTTCTCAAACCATACAGTGTCCTGATCATCAATTCAGAAGGACTTGGCCTTTCCTAGCGGAATGCGCTCTCTGATCTCTTGTATTTCTTGGTCTGATTTCTGAGCTGCCTTAATTTCTTCCATAAGTGTTGGAATAATTTCCATTGTATCCGGGCTAGTTGAGCCGCATAACACCATATTCAACTTGGCAAATTCTTCTCGCAGCCTCGGATGCATTCCCTCCATGAGTGCATTCAGGGTACCTTGTTTTCTGCTGAGGGCATCGGCGACCACATTGGCTTTTCCCGGATGATAATTAATCCCAAGGTCATAATCCTTGACCAATTCAAGCCATCTTCTCCGCCTGAGATTCAGATCGAGTTGAGTGAAAATATACTTGAGGCTCTTATGGTCTGTGTATATTTCACATCGTTGCCCAATGAGATAATGCCTCCAAATTTTTAAGGCATGAACCATAGCTGCCAATTCCAAATCATGAGTGGGATAGTTCTCTTCATGAGGTCGTAGCTGTCTGGATGCATAGGCTACAACCTTTCCCTCTTGCATTAACACGCAGCCGATTCCACGCCTGGAAGCATCACAATATATATCGAAGCTCTTGTGAATGTCTGGAAGAACTAAGACAGGGGCGGTAGTTAGCCTCGTCTTTAGCTCCATGAAGCTGCTATCACATTCTTCCGTCCATGCAAATTTTTGGTTCTTTTTCAACAGTTCTGTCAATGGTTTGGCTATTTTTGAGAAGCCTTCGATGAAGCGACGGTAGTAGCCTGCCAATCCCAGAAAGCTACGGACTTCCGTTACTGTGACTGGGGTCTTCCAGTTTAATACAGCAGTCACCTTACTGGGGTCGACAGCCACACCTTTTTCTGACAGAATATGTCCCAGAAATCCCACCTCTCTTAGCCAAAATTCGCATTTGCTGAATTTGGCATACAAGCGATGGGTCCTTAGCCTTTCCAGGACGGTACGGAGATGTTGCGTGTGCTCCTCTTCATCTTTGGAGTAGATGACAATATCATCAATGAATACTACCACAAATTTGTCCAGAAAGTCCATGAAGACTTTATTCATCATGCTCATGAAGTATGCTGGAGCATTTGTCAGCCCAAATGACATGACTGTAAATTCATACAGACCATATCTGGTAGTGAAGGCTGTCTTGGGGATATCCTCTTTTCTGATTTTTAGCTGATGATACCCCGTTCGGAGGTCAATCTTGGAGAATACCCGGGCTCCGTTCAACTGGTCGAACAAGTCATCAATGCGAGGGAGCGGATATTTATTTTTGATGGTGACCTCATTCAGCTGGCGATAGTCCACGCACATTCGTAGGCTGCCATCCTTCTTCTTGACAAACAACACGGGTGATCCCCACGGTGCAGTGCTTGGAAGAATATACCCTTTCTGTAATAACTCATCCAACTATTTCTTCAATTCCACCAGCTCTGGGGAAGGCATGCGGTAGTACTTCTTGTATATTGGAGTAGTTCCGGGAACAACCTCAATAGCAGACTCTAGTTCCCGATCAGGTGGCATTCCCGGTATCTCTTCTGGAAATACGTCCGGAAATTCACTGACTACCGGAATCAGACTTATGTCTGTAGCTGTGGCTTTGAATGCCATGCCCTTCTTTGACATCACTCTGCTAGCAGTGAATTGCACTATTTGGCCTGCCGGGTTAACCAGTGTCACTTTCCTGGTGGCACAGTTGATACACACCTGGTGTGGTACCAACCAATCCATTCCCAGTATTATGTCCAGTCCCGGGGATTCAATGGCAACGAGAGTGGCTGGAAACTTCACATCATGTATCAAGATTTCCAGATTCTTGTATATCACATTTGTTCTGAGCATGGAGCCAGGGGATTGTACCACCATGATTTTGTCCAAAAGAGAAGGGGAAAATTTGTGCAAGGTGGCAAAACTCCGCGAAATAAACGAATGAGAAGCCCCAGAGTCAAATAAAATTATTGTGGGTATGTTGTTAATAGAAAACATACCAAGGACCACATCTGGTGCTTCACGGGCTTCCTCAGCGGAGATATGATGGACTTGGCCGCGGTAGAAGTTCGGATTGGGGCGGCGTCCAACACTGTTGACTTGTGGCTTGAAGTCGGATGGTGGCTTCCCATTTCTTGCCGGGCATTGCTTGGAGTAGTGCCCGCTCTGGCCGCAAGTGAAGCATGTGTTGTTGCGACGACAGTCCTCCAGCACTAGCTGTTTGCCAAAGGTCTTGTCCTGACTGGCAGGCTTGTTGTTGTTGTTGCCATTGTTCCAGGCAGGCTTGTATTCAGATGAACTTGGCTGCCAGATACGTGGCTTCTGCACAAGCTGCTCACGGTTGTCCTTCTTGGGTTCAAACTTCCGCTTGTGATCATTATATCCTGACTTATGCTCTCGTTCAGCTATGAAGGCCTTGTTTACCAGAGTCTGGAAATCAGGAAAGTCCAGCATACAGAGCTGACAGCGGAGGGTATGATTCAGCCCTCCGAGGAATCGGTCAATCTTCCTTTCTTTGGTGGACACGTCATGGGTAGAGTATCGTGCCAGATTATTGAACTTGTTCAGATACTTACCCACTGACATATTCCCTTGAGTAAGGGCCAGAAATTCCCTTTGCTTCACCTTCATTATGCCAGTAGGAATATGATACTTGCGAAATACCTCTTTGAACTTCTCCCAAGAAATATCTTCTCCAGAGGGCCATAACATTTTTGTGTTGTCCCACCATATGGCTGCTGGTCCTTCCAGGTAGTGAGTGACAAAAGGAACCTTACCTGCCTCATCACAGCGGGCTATGTCCAGTTTCTTTTCCATAGTCCTCAGCCAGTCATCAGCTTCCATCGGATCCACAGCTTGACCAAAACTGGGTGGCTTGGTTCGCTGAAAATCAGACAGCTTAGAGTGTGTCCCATTATGGTTGTTCTGACCCACCATAGTCTGCATACTTTTCAGAAATTCCATAAGATCTTGGTTTCTTTTCTCTTCGAACATTCTCATAATCTGATCAGTGGTTGGTGTCTGTGGAGGTGGAGGTGGCAAATCTTCTGGTGGCTGTCCTGCTTGTCTGGCGGATCGACGAACGGGAGTTCCATCGCCGCCTTGAGTACTACACCTCTTCATCCTAAATTTTGTTCCCATTGCAAAATACCGAATCGATGAGGAAAAGCAGGGTAGTATGACACCAGAAAAGAAGCCAAATAAAAAGAGCGAATAAAGAGGCAACATAATTATACAAGGCAACCCAACATCATACATGACAAGCTAGTAGGGGGAATGATCATGACTAGACTGCTCACACGGCAGTTGACATATGCAGGGATGCTATGATGCATGCACTGAAACCCAAGCCTCTGCTCTAGTGACGCCGGTGGCACGAGCACTGGTAGACTGAAGACTCCTCGTCGTCTGATCCTGTCTCGGAATCTGAGCTGATGATGTTCACCTCGGCCTCAGGATCAAAGGAAACACGACGACGCTGACGAGAAGGTTCTCCCTCGGAAGGAGAAGAAGCACGACGCCGCAGCATCGGAGCAGCTGGAGTAGCTAGGAGTGAGGCCCACTCTGACGGGGTCTCACGTCGGCTACCAGACGAAAAGCCTGGCGGTCCGAACGAACTAGAAGGAGTGTTGGAAGATGGGATGGGTGGAGTGTACATAGGTGAAAACGGAGGTGGAGGAGGAGACTGTGCTGCCGCAACGGCCGCAAGTGCCTCGCGAGCAGAAGTCAGCTCCTCGGCTAGGGAAGTGATCATACGGTAACTGGCGTTCAGATAACGAGATAAAACACCAGTAGCACGATCACTCACCGGATCAACGGGTGCGAAAAGGACTCGCCCTGTCGTAGGCGACAGGGTGGGGTAGTGAAAGAAACCTGGATGAGTCTGCATCTCGACCTCATGGAAGCGCAAGTCAGTGAGAGCCTCCATCGCAGCAAACTGGATCGCCAACTCCGGAGTAGAAGCAGTTCCGCCCTTGGAAGAACGGGAGTAGCTGCCAATATCCGAACTCGTAGTGAGGAAGGCTTCCGCATGATACTCGTACACTGAACCAGCAAGCTGCTCTCGGAACACCTGGAACACTGGGTCTTCGCCGTTGGGATACAGCCGAAGCCAGACGCTACGAAGCAGTACTGGAAAAGTGAACGGTGCCGGCTCATGATTGTAGTGGTACGGGACTGGTGCCATCTACACTCATCAAACCAGCGGTTAGCACAATAAAAACTATATGCATGCCATGCAATGCAAGTACTCAGATGCAACAATCAAATGCAGCAAGCAAGACACCAAGACTCTAAACTACTCGCGGTTCTAGCGCAGGGTTAACTAGGGTGTCCTACAGTCAGCACGGCTCTGATACCAAGCGTTGTGGCACCCCGGCTCAGAGAACCGGTTTACCAGTGTTTCCAACCCAGAGATCATGTCTTCTGGAAACACACAACAACTTGGAACAGAATTGAACTGATCTTTATTAAAATATCTCGAGTACAAGCTCATAATTTATATAATAGTGAGGCCAGAAGCACCGCACGTGCTATGACAATATCTACATTATTTATGGAACATGGCAGGGCCTCGATACTACTGGGTAGACTACGGCGTAGCGGAACATAGCGCGGGAAACTCCATCCACAGGGACACTGCTGTGGACACGGCCTAGTTAGCGTAACACGAACCTTCGGGACCTCCGTCCTCGGCTTCTCCTGCATCTGGCATGATACGCCAGGTGAGTACTTGGAATGTACTCGCAAGCTCATGGCAACCAAAACAATGCAGCAAACAATAGCATGGCAATTAACAGGATAAAAGATTAGGTTGCTCACTTACTGGTACCCAGTACCAACTTACTCTCATCTGGGTTGTCCCACAACCCTCGGAATGCTCACAATCCACCGAGCACTTCCGAACATAAGACAAGTTCTTCCATCATTAATATCATTACGGTTGACCATCCTAGAGAGGCCTAAACGGACTGTCCAATACCGTGGACGCGGCTATTCGAATAGGTTTTACACTCTGCAGAGGTTGCGCACTTTACCCACACCATGGAGTACCTGGCCTCGTGATCCCATTCGGGTGGACTGGTGGTGCTCCAACGAAACCTGCCTGACCCGTGACCCCTCTATCATACCACCGACAATCATACCCTCCCAGGGTCATGTCCTGGGTGGCCCCTGTGTCACCCCGTGACACCTGCCACCGTCGTGGCCACTAACTGTCCCAAACGGGGACCCCGGCAAAACAACTCAACTGGGCTCACAGGATTATGGTCGTCTACCTGATCAGGGCAGCACGCACGCATAACCCTCCCTAGTTTGGTGGTACCGATAAAAGAGCACAAAGCCAGACCAAGTCAAGGCCGTCCCATACCGGCAAATGTGGCTGCACGGAAAAGTCCGGGTAGGTGGCTCTTGATCAACCAAGTAAGTTTAGTGTTGTCAAGAATTTAACCAGCATGAATATTTATCAAGAATAATTTAATATGGCAGTAGCTAGGCAATTAAATAATTTACTAGGAATTTAGCACATATTAAAATAATGCATGAAATTCCATTAAATAACCAACACTATTGAAATGCTTCATGCAATGGATGACATGGCTTGCCTTGCTCTGTTGGGTTGTCCACAAACTCCTGGGCTTCAAATCCAAAGTTATTTCCTTCTGAAAATAATTTTAAAAAGCAATTGCAAATGTCACATGCTACTGTTTTGAGCACCAGAAATTCTGTGAACATGGGAAAAATACCAAATTTGGCCAGAAAATAGATGATCTCAAGACAAACCAGATGCAAAAAGAATCAATTGATTTGGACTTATGGTTTAAAAGTTATGAATGGTCAAAGTTTCTGGTCAACTCTGGAAATGAAATAGTAAATAGAAAAATCAACCGGGGCCACGTCGAAGGCGTAAACCGCTCGGGCGTCTCCACTTACCGCTTCGGTAAGCCGCTGACGAGCGGGCCCCATCGGTCAGATTTAAACGGGGGAGGAGGGAACAGAGAGGGAGCGGAGCTCCGGCGACGCTCGCCGGCGACACAGATGGCGGCGAGGTCCGGTGAGTAGCGGAATGGATCGAGCGCTTCGAGATGAACACGCACGTACCCGTAGGTTGGCGAACGGTGGCCGGACGGCGTCGTCCCCTTCCTCTCCGGCGGCGGCGGCGCTAGGGTGTCGTCGGAGACGGCGACTCCGGCAGCAATTCGACCGGGCAAGGGCTCGGGCGTGACCAGGAGGATGAGTTGAGCTCGATGGAGGAGTCGGTTGAGCTCGGGGAAGAGTAGAACGGCGGGGAGGCTGGGCTCGGATGGCGGCGGTGCTCCGACGAGATTCGAGGCCAGAGGGCCTCTCGGCCGTGGCTCGCAGCTCGGGGGCTCGATTAGGAGGTGGAGGAGGTGGATGAGGAGCTCGGGAGAGGCCGGGGAGGGGTATTTATAGGAGGAGGAGGAGCTCGGGCGAGCTCTCTAGAATGGCCGGGATTCGGGCCACGTCGCCGGCGCTAGTACGCCGCGCTGGCTGGCCGGTTGTGGGCGACGAGACGGGAGAGAGCAGAGAGAGTTAAGGCGCGCAGTGGCGGCTAGTGGAGGAAGAAGACGCGCCGCGCGCCACAGTGCAGCCACGGGCGGCACAGTGCCCAGGTGCGTGGCGGCCGGCGAGCTCGATTCCGGCGAGGGGAAGGATCGGGAGAGGGCTACGTGGACGGCAGCAGCGAAGTCGGCACCCCAGGACATCAAATGGCAGCACGAGGTCTCTGGAATGACCTCGGCCGTCGCCGGCAAGGTGCAGAGCACGTAAACTGACATGCCAGTGCCGTGCTCACCATGGGAAGTGATGTCTCGAGGCCGGCTAAGTCCAGCGCACCATGTCTAGGGTGTTCTCCTTCGATCACTTAGCCTCTCTGTGCCTCTGGCTCGACTAGGTTCACTCTGCTGTGAAGTGTAGCTTCAGCTACAGTTTCTGACAGCAAAGTTGAGAGAGATCTAGAGGAGACATGAGCTGAGGATGGAGCCAAAGGAGATGTCTGGGATGATCTATGTTGGAAGGACTATGAGCTGGCCAAGTTTGAAAGGATTTGATCAAGATTTGAATATAGTCCATGTACAAGTGCTGTACTGAACCAGAAACAGAGATGAGCTTGATGCACTCATCTGGTTGATCTTCTGGAGTTGAATTTTGGTGTGGCAGTGTTATTTGGTGAGGAGAAGATGCCATAAAAATTTCAGCTCAATTGGATACCTCTAGCTGGTACTTCCTTCACAGAGGTTCCAACTGAACATAAACTTGGTAGAATATTGGTGATGAAAATTTGTACTAGACAAGATGATATTTTTGGATATTGTGGAAAGATTGGTTCCCTAATATCTCAGGGAATTTTCTGGGAATTAATTGAGTAGGGAAAATATGAGCTCCTTCACAAATGATCAGTACTGTCCAGAGAGCAAATGGAGTTTTCTGGACTAAACTTTGTACTAGACCATGAGATGTTTTTGAAGATTGTGGGAGTAGATGATGACAAGAAGGTCTGGGATTAATTTGGGATTTTTCTGAGCACCAGAACTATAGGTTGCTTTGTAACCTATAGTGATGACAGATTTTCCCAAAGGAAGAAAATGAATATTTGGGAAGGATAAAGAATTGGAAATTGATCCAGAGGGTGAGTGACAAGATTCTGGCAAGATGCTGAGGGCTTTGGATCACTGAGAGGAATTCATATGTCCAAAGTAAACTAAAAGGGTTCAAAAATTCAACCAAATTGCAAATAAAGCCAGAAAGATTTCGAAAAGAAAAAGTTGCCAAAAACCAGGGTGTCACAACCCTTATGCTGTTGCTTCTTCCATCTTCCATGCAACCTGAGAAGTTCTTTCCGTACCTCCTCAAATGTCCTGGAAGGCCACCCGCACCTACTTAATGCGTGAGCCAGCTCATTCAGTAGCGTGTCACTACTGATGAGTTCGTCCCACGGAACTAATATGTTGTCAACCCTGAAATCGGTGGCTAAACGCAGAAGACATTTGGACATACCAGTGTGAAAACTACGATCAAAAGGATATCCGGACATCTTCGCGAGACTATGACACTACACTACATTGCTTACCCACCTTACTGCCGATGGTGTTTTATAGGTTGAGAAGACAAAAATAGGCGGGAACTAGGAAGCAGGGAAATATGGCGGGAGATATAGGCGGCAACTAGAAAGCGGGAAAATATGGCGGGAACTAGAAAGCTAGAAAATATGGCAGGAACTAGAAAGCGGGAAAATATGGCGGGAACTAGAAAGCGGGAAAAATATGGCGGGAACTAGAAAGCGGGAAAAATATGGCGGGAACTAGAAAGCGGGAAAATGTGGCGGGGGATACTAGCGGAAATGGCGGCCCAAGATATAAGCAGGAACCCAGAAGTGGGAAACGGAAACGGAGGGGGAGTGTTCATGCACCTATCGGTCTAGGGGTAGCTAATTAGTTCCAGTCGGCCACCAGTTACCCGAAAGGTTCCAGTCGGCCACCAGTTAGCCGACAGGTTCCAGTCGGCCACCAGTTAGCTGACAGGACCCACTACCTGTGGCCGAGAGGCCTGTCGACCACCCCTAGGCCGACAGGAGGCCAATCGGTCACCCTATAGCCAAAAGGGTACTAATCGGCTTCCTCCTGGCCGACTGGATCCAATCGGCCACCAGAAGGCCGACGATGTATTATTTTTTTAAAAAAATAAAACGGCGTAATATTTCTGAAAATTCATAAAAAAGTGTATTATTTAAAAAAATGCGCTGTTTTTAGGGCACGAGAGGGAAAAACAGTTTCCAACAGTTATCCAATCCTAAAAATTTTGAAAAAAAATTAGGCAGCCCAAAAAAGAGGCGCCTCGTGCAGCAAATATGCGGCATGCAGGCAGCTGCCGCAAACCAAAAATGGCTCTCTCGCAGCCGCACACCCGTCGCACACCTTCCCCGCCGCTGGTGACGATGTCCTAGACTAGGGGGTACTCACCACGTCGTCTCTCGACCAGGTGGGTCGGGCCGAGGACCCCCATGGCGGTTCACTAATGGGCTTCTTCGGGCAGCCCATGACGTATACAAGGAAGTTTTCACAAAGACTTGGCGCACAAGATGAGGACTCCTGTTATCCTAGGCCTCCGGTACAACTTAGATCAACAATCTCGTGGTAGATACATGTACTATGTACTATCCCCCATATCAATACAATCAAAAGCAGGACGTAGGGTATTATTTCTTCGAGAGAGCCCGAACCTGGGTAAAATCATCGCTCCAAGACGCCTAGCTTAGGACCCCTACCTCGAGATATGCCGGATTTAGCACCGACATTAGTGGCCATGCAGGTCCCTGCTGGTAGTCACCGCGGTACGATGGGAATTCAGATCTGCTCCGGCGCGATCTACGCGTCGGAACCGAGCTTCATTGTCAACGTCGGCATCTTCATCGCCGGCTCGACTGGTCACCCCGGCTGGACCGAAGACCGCGCTCCGCATCGGATAGTCAAGATCGGACGGGTGCCCTAATCAACCTTAACTCCGATCTCTATCAAGATCATGGGCGAATCATCCATGGAGCTCGGGGGCTCAACGTCAACATTGCCCTCGGGCGACCGTGTAGTTTTTCTGGTCAGCAGATTTATGTCCGCCGTCCCCGCCTCCTCGAGCGTCGTTTTGACGAATCCTTTGGTAGAATTGTGCGGAATTATGTCTAAAATGACCCCATACAGTTTCGTCATATTCTGATGGAGGAATCTCTGGCAATCGCCGATATACCAGAGCCCTGTCGAATCTAGACGAGAATCTGGACGAGTTTAGGGCGAGGAGTCCAGCAGTCTGCTCGGATATCCTTTGGAAAATCCAACCGTTCATCGGCTGCGGAATTCCCGTGTCGACAACCCTTCAAAATTTTAGCTCAATCTGATTGTTAAAACTCCGGGCAACGTCCGATAAGTGCATCAATTTTCGGATCTGTTTTCTACTCAAAAACGAATCCGACCCGAGTTCATCTTCTTCTTGAATGGGTTATCGGACGTCCTTTTTGAAGCAATTTTTTTTATAGGGTATGGTGTTTTGTTCCTATTGACAAGCCCACAAATTTTGAATCTTTTCCAAGCCGATCTTCACCGTCGCACCGGTGTCAAACCGGTCTGACCACGTTGCTCGGCGGATGCCGACCTGCGACAGCATCGACTGCGCCGTCGCTTCATCAAGCCGACAATAACCACCCCGGCGAGCCGACCTAAAGTTCGGCATTGCAAAGGACAAATCATCGCCAAAACCACAACATCGCCACACGGATTGCACGGGCCGGGGGCGCCGGCATCACCACACGGTCACTTCATCAAACTGGCATCGACCGCATCACAAATTCCGACCCGCGTCGGCAACATCGCGTCATCGTTTCTTCAAGCCGATGACCACCACGCCGACCCGCCTGGACACCTCGGTTGGCATGGGGGCTCCGATGTCGCCCTACCGACCTACTCCGTCACCTCGGCTAGACCGGGGGCTTCACCATCGCTTCATCATCACCCCTCTGACCAGCTTCGTCATGACAGCTGGACTGGGGGCTTCGCCTCGCCATATCGACCGTGCTGCATCATCACCTCATCAACCCGAGATCCTCTCTCGGCCACCTCAGAACCGGCTTGGGGGCTGGGACCTCGGTCAAGCCGAAAACTATGCACCGTGACCGATCTGTTAAAGTTCAATGGGCGTCCTCGTCCCGCCGCAAGCCCGGACCGCATAATCAACATCAGAGGCATTAACTAGCTAAGTCACTTCCATGCTCAACTTTTTTGAAAAATTTAAATTTTTGTTTGGTTCAACCATGCATTATATTTGTGTCAAACAAAAATCTATTTGTTAAAAACAACCTCCTTTACCCAAGTTAATTGGGGGCTCTTAAATTGATATGTGCCGTTTTATAATAAATGTTTTCTTCTAAGTCATTGCAAAGTCTTTTTCTACTACTACTTTTTCCGACGCGAGTGTGTGGTCAATAGCCGGATAGCCTGGTTTCTCTCTAAAGCCACTCGAGTTTAGTTTGCAAAACTGGCCTGAGAAGCACTCCGCCCTCGAGAAAGGAGGTTGAAGCCGAAGGCTGACCCGCTTGAGGTCTGGAGATCGGACGTATCATGTTAAAGCACGGCAGAAGCACAAATTAACTTTAAGACCAATTTTGGATTGGCACCAAAAAACTTAATTTAATTTTGACGTAAAGTTTTTATGTAAGTTTTTTTTAGTTTTTCGAGCATAACTCTCGCAATACAACGCTAGACACCTTTAAAGCATCGGCAATATTAACGGGGGCGCGACTAGAGCCGAACCCACCAAAAGCCAAGGTACTCCATGGAGTCCTCGGCAAAACATCCTCGGTCCTTCACATTATATGCATCAATTTTGAGTTGTGTCTTTAGTCAATAGATGGATTGCCTGGCTCCCATGCTTACCCCCTACGTTTCCGCTTTGTTTGGCTAAGGGGCAAAGGGAGAACCACTGCGATTGTCACTTCCATTTTAACTGGTTAAGTGCTGTCACAACAAGCGTAAATTGGTCAGCAAACCGCAGGCGGTGTTAAACCAAATATAGCCGATCGAGGTTATCCGTGTAAAATGAAGGGCTTCTCTTTTTCGAAAGAGCCGAAGTGTAGGTGGTTCGGCCTCGGATGATCCGAGGAGTCGACATATACCGGGGGCTATTAAGTTGCCCCCAAACATACGCTCGACTAAATGTACGTTATCAAGCCTCATAGTCCGATTGCCTTGTTTATTCTAATAAGACCGCCTCCGGGCACTGAGACGTCGGCTAAGGGTTATATATCAGTAATGAACACCCGCAGTATATTCTACTAAGGGATGGTAGCCGACGACTGGCCAACTACACATCTTAAACGGTCATGGTCGAGTCAAAATAGCATATAGCATAAAGCTGTAAAATACAGCCTAAAGCTGACTATCACAAACATGCGCAAATTGGATCGGTCGATCAGAAATATTAACCATAAAGGTTGCCTGTATAAAACAAAAGACTTTTCGATAAGTCACAAAGCTTACTTTCATAAAGGTGCTCGTCTTGACCGAGGTCACTAATAGAAAAGAAGTTCGGCCGTCTTTGAAAAAAAACTACGCAATACTTACCTCAATTTTTTGGTATAAAACACCTCGGACCTATAAAAGAGTCCAATAAACTGTACCGGAGGCACCTCGGCGCGGTTACTTCGGGACTCCTGGAGAGCCCAACATATCCTCAACATTTGTATTTGATATACGAACGCTGCCTTCCCACAAATCGTTATAAAGCCACTATATGCATCAATTTGACTTGAGATTTTTTGCCAAGCTGGGTTGCCTGGCTCCTGTGCTTACCCCTTATGTTTCCGATGAATTCGGGTAAGGGGTAAAGGGAGCACCTCTGCGATTGTTACTTTCGGGTCAACCAGGCAAGTACCTCAGGCGGGTGAAGCCGAAAGCTAGCAGTCACAAGAATATAATTGGTCGACAACGGAGGAAGTGAAAATAAAGGCCTTTTTAAAAGGGCACTAGACGTAGGGTGTAGAGCCTACTTATTACGCCGAGGATATTCCCTAGTCGAGGCCTTCGAGCAAGTATATTGGGATATCGGCTAATTTGTTGTGATTAACATGACACCCCGGGAAAAGGAACTACTAGAGGAACTATTTTTCGCCGAAGATGTGACTTGCGTTAAATAACAATATAACATAACTCTCTGCAAGGCTTTCGATTTTGACCTTATGGTCGGATTGCCTCGTTACCTACAAACGTTGGCCGAGGACTCAGGCCGACGTTGGGAACACTCCTCATCCTCTGGCCATAAGGTAGAAGCCGATGGCTGGTTAACGAAGTATAAAATCTGCGGATATGAGCGTTCAAAGTGACAAAGGTACATAGATAAATAAAGTCATCATTCAGCATAAACTGTTTACAAAATCTATTGAAGGCCATCTATAAGGGTATCGGGGAGACAAACCTGTTTGGTTAGCCGAGCAGCTGACATGATGCTCTCATAATTCCCGTTGGCTTTGATTCCTTTCCATCGAGCCCCTTAAGGTCGACCCTGGCAAGCTCTTCGGTCTTCAGCGGACATTAGTGTGTCTTAACCATGGCCCATGCTTCTCAAGCACCTTCTCAGGCCGACACCTTACATGTCTAAATCTGATGCCTGGCTCCCTTCAGGCATTTAGCGAGCTCGGTCATATCCCTTGGCAAGGGTTCATTGGGCCATAGAGCTGATTACATTCGTCGATTTTCCGATCATGTGTCCGACGACCTGCCTCCCCTTGCGCTTCGGTGTCATGACCAGCTTCTCGAGCTTGCTCAAGGTCCTTTTCAAGTTGACCTATAATCTACTCTGCTAATCAAAAGCATATAGCTTATACAAGCAACCATCATATTGTTATCATAGGTCAAGTATTAAACTTACCATGTGCCTTGCGGGCGAATTTCTCGATTTTGGCCACTTCTTTCTGCAACTCGGCAAGCTTGGCTTTCGCTAGCTCCAGCTCCTTTAAGAGATCTTTATTCTCTTGCCGATAAGTCCGTGTCAAACATAACAAAATTTTGTGTCAAACACATGTCGATCCTTAATTCGGCTACCCGCGCCCAAATTAAGGCTCGGGGGCTACTGGGCTTCGCGCTTCTCAATTCAAAGCCATTGAAGGGGTACATCGATCACCTGATCAGGTGTTGCCACCCGACCAGTGGCTCTGGGGCTACTGCATTGATGATTCAACGCAGAAAATTTAAAAAGCAATACGGTTTCCGAGGAGATTACGATCCTCGGGTTGGTCGGCCGCACCCAACCTGAGTTTTGGGAGTTATTGCGCACCGTGTTTCCGTTCCTAAGTATGCTGCCGAGCAAGGACTTGATCCTCAGGCCGATTTCGCGAATCGACCTGAGTCTTAGGGGCTACTGGGATCAGCGGTTTTGTTTTATCCTTCAGGTGCATCCCGGATTTTAGGCCGGCACACACCTTGAGGGCTATTGGCTATACT
The DNA here is from genome assembly GCA_039707655.1 of Elymus sibiricus. NCBI lineage: Eukaryota > Viridiplantae > Streptophyta > Magnoliopsida > Poales > Poaceae > Elymus > Elymus sibiricus. The sequence continues at coordinate 299,371,708 of CM077676.1, read as the reverse complement.
TCTCGGCAGAGAATAAATTGCACCAATCGAAAAAAATCCACAAAAAATCAGCCCAAGGCCGAGGTGGTGCACCACCTCGGAAGCAGTCCGGCATAAAGCTCGGATGCAAATGGCTGGCTCCATAGAGGGCATTTTCGGCATTAAGCTCGGTTAAACTCCTTCAACTTTTTCAAGACCGAGGTAATCTATGGCACCTCGGATGCATACCGACGATGGAGATCGGCTGAAAAAAGACACCTCGGATGCGGTCCCGTGTTGGAGCTCGACTGCATGAGGACACCACCGCATGGGAAAAACTTCGAACCCGAGGTGTGGTGTAAAAATAACAAGGCATTGATAAAGGCCGAGAACTTAAATGGGCTCCTCGGATGCCCAACATGTGAATTCTTTGGATACACCTCAGCGATCCTCAAGATCGGAGATGGGAAGATTTGTTGAACCAGCTTTCAAGACCGGTGACCAAAGACGAAGAACAATTCGGAAGAACCGAGGAACGTCCCCAACTTGAAGACCAGTTCATGGGGCTACTGACGGTGTCCTGGACTAGGGTGTACTCACCACGTCGTCTCCCGACCAGGTGGGTCGGGCCGAGGCCCCCCATGGCGGTTCACTAATGGGCTTCTTCGGGAAGCCCATGGCGTATACAAGGAAGTTTCCATAAAGACTTGGCGCTCAAGACGAGGACTCCTGTTATCCTAGGCCTCCGGTACATTATATAAACCGAGGCCAGGCTAGTCAATAGATCATGACAACTTAGATCAACAATCTCGTGGTAGATACCTGTACTATGTACTATCCCCCATATCAATACAATCAAAAGCAGGACGTAGGGTATTATCTCTTCGAGAGAGCCCGAACCTAGGTAAAATCCTGTGTCCATGTTACCATCGCTCCAAGACGCCTAGCTTAGCACTACTGCAGGATGGTCCTAACGCGACACATGCATTAGAGACCAATCGACCAAACTGTGCGCGATGCATTAATCGCAAACGGTGTCGTAATAAAACCGTCACCAATAAAACGAACTGTGTGCGATGGCGGATCCATCAAGCATGATTCAGAAAAGATTTGCGTGTGGGAATCATGGTATGCAGTGATCCATACGAACTGTGTGCGATGAGCCAAAACAACAGAAACGGTCAGCCAGATCAAGGTGTGTGCGATAGACGGCATACAGTTCACTCGGATGAACTATTTATGATGAGCCAATATAACGGAAACGGTCAGCCAGATCAACGTGTGTGCGATAGACGGCAAACAGTTCACTCGGATGAACTATTTGCGATGAGCCAAAACAACTGAAAGCACATTTGCTCCCTTGGTGGTTTTGGTAATCAATGTCAACATAAATGTTGTTGGACTAATAGTTTTATCTAGTATATTTCAGACAAGTTCAACAATGGCATGGTAAGGACAAGAAGATGTGGATCTCTTCAAAATGTCAAAGACAAGATTGGCAACTCCAGGACTCTTCATTTTCATTTTAGTGATCGAAGATCACATTGAGTCCCTTAATTAGGAAAGCCAATACTATTAAAAGGGGATGAAGTATTGGTGATGAGGTTGGTGCTCAAGTGCTCAGTAGTATTGCTCCAAAACCCCTCAATCACTCTCATAATCACATCTGTCCAAACCCTAATTCTCAATCTTGGTCCCACCAAAAACATCCCATCCAGACTCATCGAGATAGCCACTTACATTGCCACTGCCAAACCCTAGCAATTCGGTTTCACCGAAAAGGATCTCGGTCCCACCGAGATGGCATGACCAAGTTTCTATGATGACATTATTTCACTTCGGAATCACCGAGTTGAAATAATCAGAATTTCCAAAACTGGGTTCTGCCCTAGCCATTGCACTTTCGGTCCCACCGAGTTGTTCCACTTCGGTCCCACCGAAAAGCCTAAAGTTCATAATTTTTACACTAGTCGGTCTCACCGAGTTGGGTAAAAAGTGTGTAACGGTTGGATTTTTGGTGAAGGCTATTTATACCCCCTCCACCCCCACTTACTCTCTAAGAGAGCCATCAGAAAGTGCATACACTTCCACCATACATTTTCTGAGAGAGAACCACCTACTCATGTGTTGAGATCAAGAGATTCTAATCCAACCATTTGAACCTTGATTTCTAGCCTCTTCAAGTTGCTTTCCACTCCAATCCTTCTCCTACCCATGCCAAATCTGAGAGAGAGAGATTGAGTGCTGAGGAGACTATCATTTGAAGCACAAGAGCAAGGAGTTCATCATCAACACACCGTCTATTACCTTTTGGAGAGTGGCGTCTCCTAGATTGGTTAGGTGTCACTTGGGAGCCTCCAAGATTATGTGGAGTTGAACCAAGGAGTTTGTAAGGGCAAGGAGATCGCTTACTTCGTGAACATCTACCCCGAGTGAGGCTAGTCCTTCGTGGACGTAAGCCATGGTGGAATAGGCAAGGTTGCTTCTTCATGGACCCTTCGTGGGTGGAGCCCTCCGTGGACTCACGCAACCATTACCCTTCGTGGGTTGAAGCCTCCATCAACGTGGACGTACGATAGCACCACCTATCGGAACCACACCAAAGACCACCATGTCTTCATTGCGTTTGATCTTCTTCTCTCTACCCCATTACTTTTCGCACACTTGCATGCTTTACTATTTCCGCTGCTCTATCTCTAGATATGCTTGTGTAGGAAGTCTTGGTGATATCTTAACTTGTGCTAAAATCTGCCTAAATTCCAAGAAAACTAAAAACTGCATCTTTAGTTAGTTAAGTGTCTATTCACCCTCCCTCTAGAACTATCTTCTCAATCTTTCAATTGGTATCAGAGCTTTGGTCTCCATTGCTTTGGTTTAATCACCATTGGAGGAAGATGGATGTGTCTACTTTGGGGAGTCTTAGACGTAGAGTGCCTATTCTCAATGGGGAGTATTATCAATTTTGGAAGGATGAGATGCTTGATATCTTTCATGAATTTAACTTGAGTAAGTACATCCATAGTCCTTATGTCCCTCCCATTGATCCCTTGCATCCCACTCATGAAGAGGAAATTGACATGCTTCGTAATCTTAGAACCATCAATCTTTTCTTTAGAGGATTACCTAAAATTATGCTTGGTTGTATGCAAAACTTTGAGTGCGCCTATACTCTATGGAAGGACTTGGAAAAGCGATATCCCAACTACTCTTTAAAGAATCTTTATGAGATTCTTCATAAGACTATTGCTTTTCACAAGATGAAGCCTAGTGATCCTAACTTTGATGATTGCTTGTTAGCTTCGTGATCTCATGCGTTCTAAAGGAGATGTTAGAACTATTAGTAATATTATCACGAAAGCCATTAGAATTCATAAACTTGAACATTGTCATGATCATGAAACTAATGAATCCATTGCTCTAGGTGATGATCACATACATATTGATGATGATGTTGAGCATGGCTATTATGATGAGGACGAAGAATTTGATATCAAATATGAGAAGACTATGAGGAATCTTAGTCTCATGGCAAATCTTCGAGATTACATGGCCGGAGGAAAAGAGTGGATTCTTGATAGTGGATGCACCGATCACATGACCGGAGATAGAGACATGTTTCGTGAGCTTGCAAAAAACGATGGTCCACGCAAGTATGTGACTTTTGGAGACAACTCCAAGGGTAAGGTACTTGGCCTTGGTAAGGTGGCCATATCCAATGATAGCTCCATTCAAAATGTTATGCTTGTTGAATCTCTTGGTTACAATCTTCTTTCCGTATCTAGACTAGCCGACTTTGGTTTCAATGTTCTATTTACCAAAGTAGATTGCCAACTATTTCGTTGAGATAATCATAATATGGTCTTTACCGGCATTCGTAGAGGTGATCTATACATTATTGATTTCACTAAGAGAGCCCAATCTCGTACATGTTTAATTGCTAAATCTTCTAAAGGTTGGTTATGGCATAGAAGGCTTGGAAATGTTGGCATGCGTAATCTTGATAGACTTGTTAAGGGAGATCATATTCTTGGTGTGAAAGATGTTATCTTTGACAAGGATAGACTTTGTAGTGCTTGCCAAGCAGGAAAACAAGTTGGAGGAAGTCATCCCATGAAGAACATCATGACCACAAGGAGACCACTCGAACTACTTCATATGGATCTCTTTGGTCCCAATGCCTATAAAAGTCTTGGTGGTAACTCTTTTGGTTTGGTCATTGTTGATGATTTTTCCAGATTTACGTGGGTGTTCTTTCTCGATGACAAATCACAGGTACAAAAGATCTTCAAGAACTTCACTAGGAAGGCCCAAAATCAATTTGAAGTGAAGATCAAGAAGGTTCGGAGCGACAACGGAACGGAGTTCAAGAACGCCAATGTGGATACCTTTCTTGACGAAGAAGGCATCTCACATGAGTTCTCGGTTACGTACACACCTCAACAAAATGGAGTTGTTGAGAGGAAGGACCAGACTCTTATTGAAATGGCAAGGACAATGCTAGATGAATACAAGACGCCAAAACACTTTTGGGCGGAAGCGGTTGAGACGGCTTGTCATGCTACAAATCGACTTTATCTTCACAAGCTTCTTGGACAAATGGCGTATGAGATACTCACCAGTAACAAGCCACAAGTTGGATACTTTCGAGTATTTGGCTCAAAATGTTACATTCTTGATAAGCATCATCATTCAAATTTTGCTCCTAAATCTCATGAAGGTTTTCTACTTGGTTACGGATCGAACTCTCACACTTACCGTGTCTACAACAACTTCACTCGAAAAGTTGAAGAGACGGTAGATGTGAAGTTTGATGAGACTAACGGCTCGCAAGTCGAGCAATTGCCAATTGATGTAGGAGATCAAGAACCATAGGAAGCAATCCAAGACTTGTCTATTGGCAAGATTCGTCCCATGGAGGTGAAGGAGAGTACTTCATCCATTCAAGTGGAAGCCCCAACTTCACATCAAGGTGAACCACAATTTGATATGGAGGCATCCACAAGTGGAACACGTCAAGACGAAGGGAATGAGGAAGTGCAACAAGATGATCCACCTCAACCTCCTTCTCCACCTCCACAAGTGAACAACACCACCACCACCACCACCACCACCACCACCACCAACAACAACAACAACGAGGAAGACAATGACGATGATGATGAGGAAGCCTCACCACAACCCAAGCAAAAGCTACCTCGAGTTAGAGCAAGAATTGACAAGAATCATCCCGTCGAACAAATTCTTGGCGACATCAAATCCGGGAGAATCACTCGCTCTAAATCTCATTTAGCTAACTTTTGTGAGCATTACTCATTCATCTCTAGTGTTGAACCTTTGAAGGTAGAAGAAGCTCTCGAGGACCCCGATTGGGTAAATGCTATGCATGAGGAGCTACACAACTTCGAGAGGAATCAAGTTTGGATGTTGGTTGAGAAGCCTAAGGATGAGCAAAACATCATTGGAACCAAATGGGTGTTTCGGAATAAGCAAGATGAAGATGTACAAGTCATACGCAACAAGGCTCGTCTCGTAGCACAAGGTTACACATAAGTCGAAGGTATGGACTATGGTGAGACCTATGCCCTCGTTGCTAGACTTGAGTCCATTCGCATTTTACTTGGTTATGTCAATCACCATGATATCACTCTCTATCAAATGGATATTAAAAGTGCATTCTTAAATGGTGAAATTGAGGAGGAAGTCTATGTTAAACAACCTTCCGGCTTTGTTAATCCCAAGAAACCTAACCACGTTTATAAACTTCGTAAAGCTCTTTATGGTCTCAAACAAGCCCCTAGAGCTTGGTACAAATGCTTGACAAAGTTTCTTCTTGAAAAGGGTTTCAAAATTTCGAAAATTGATTCAACTTTGTTCACTAAGAGGGTTAATGGAGAACTATTTGTATGCCAAATATATGTTGATGATATTATCTTTGGATCTACTAATCCCTCTTTTAGTGAAAAGTTTGGAAGGTTGATGTCGGAGAAGTATGAGATGTCTATGATATGTGAACTCAAATTCTTTCTTGGTTTGCAAATCAAGCAAACTAAGGAGGGTACCTTTGTTTATACCAAGGACTTATTCAAGAAGTTCAACATGCAAGAAAGTAAAGGTATGAAAACTCCCATGCCCATGAGTGGACATCTTGACTTGACTAAGGATGGCAAACCATTTGATCAAAAGGTTTATCGATCTATGATTGGTTCATTGCTCTATCTATGTGCCTCCTGTCCCGACATTATGCTGAGTGTGTGCATGTGTGCACGATACCAAGTGGCACCAAAAGAGTGTCATCTTAAGGCCATGAAAAGAATTGTGAGATACTTGTTACATACACCAAATTTTGGCATTTGGTATCCCAAAGGATCTTCTTTCAATCTTGTTGGCTATTCCGATTCGGACTATGCCGGAGACAAGGTTGACAGAAAATCCACTTCGGGTACATGTCAATTTCTTGGTAGATCTCTTGTATCTTGGTCATCCAAGAAACAAAACTCGGTATCTCTATCCACCGCCGAAGCGGAATACATTGCCGCCGGATCTTGTTGTGCTCAATTGCTATGGATGAAACAAACTCTCAAAGACTATGGTGTGCATGTGAGACATGTTCCATTACTATGTGACAATGAGAGTGCTATTGAGATTGCACACAATCCCGTGCAACATTCTCGAACTAAGCATATTGAGGTTTGTCACCATTTCATTCGAGACCATGTTGCTAAAGGTGACATTGACCTTAAGCATGTTCGTACCGACAAGCAATTGGCGGATATCTTTACTAAACCTCTTGATGAGAAGGTATTTTGTCACTTGAGGAGTGAGTTGAATATCATTGATGCTTCGAACATGAACTAGAAACTCTCTTGGATGCATGCAAGGGCATGAGCATTCTTGACTAATCCTTGATACTTCTATGATTATATCATATCTTGGACACTTTGCTCCCGTGTATTGTATCTAATCTCTTGTAGGTACTTGGATGAATATCATTCCATAAGGTTTCTCACAAACTCCTATCTTGAGCAAGAAAATTGGACCAAGTATCTAAATCTTTGGTGTGCAAAGGAACACGACAACTCAAACATATCCTTTAACAACATTTGATTCTATGCTTCATTCTTGTCATTTTGGATACACATGTTGTTCCTTGCAAATCTAACCCATGTAGGAAGATGGACTAAAAATGATAGGATTGCTCCCAACCTCACTCCATGAGCATCCAATTCAAGTTCAACTACATGATGGACATCACCACCGAAACCCCAATGTAAGTTCTCACATCTTAGAGAAGCTTTACTCAAAGTAATGAGCTAAAGCAACTCAACAAGATGTGAATACATTGAAATGCTTCACGGAAGATGGCAACCCCATTTTGAGCTTAACGATGAGTATGACCTATGATTAAGTGTTCTCACTTGACTCGTAAGTCAATATACTCTAACATAGGTGACCTAGTCGCCGACCCCTCTAGATGAAGTTATCTTGTGTTTCTCTTGTTGTTTATGTGTTTCTCTTTACAAAAAAACCTTCATCTAGATATTTCTCTGTTTCTTTCTTTTCTGAGTTCCTTTTCGTTAGCTAGTTTCCAGCAAATTCATTGCAAATCTTTGTAAGAGATTCTTTGCCTAGAGAGCTGAGTTGATAAAATCTTCCATTAGCACTAAACTCGGTCACACCGAACTGTTCCAACTCGGAGTCACTGACTTTACTTCTCAAAGGAATTTGAAGTCAAACATTTCCTGTGTTTTCTGCTCCAGGCTCCACTCAATGATTCTTTCCCTCTGCTTGCATCTGGAACTACATCATGGCTAGTTGTGTTTCTCAAGGATCACACCCATTTGACCAATAACCTTGAAGCTATCCCTTCTTGGAAATTGATGTCAAAGGAGGAGAGAGATGCACATCAAAGCTTATTACCATAACCTCTTACATGTAAAAAGAGTGATGCATCTTATAAGAGGAGAGAATGCTACATGTTTCTAAGAGGGGAGAAACATGATCTGTTTTCTATTTGCTCTAGTTTTCTCACCCTACCTACTCCCAATATCCAATGCTAGATTCAGGGGGAGAGGTAGTTCTTTTAAGGGGAGTTAACTAATTCTATTTGATCTTTCCTTTGGGGACATGTCTGATTCTGACATAAGTATTCACTTTGTGATACTCTCTTCTACATGTCATCCCAATCTTGGTTTCTTGTTGATCTTGTGTCTTTTCTTGGAGAAATTATCTTGTGTTATCTAACCCTGTTTTCTCAAGTGTATTTCTTCAGGTATATGATCAAGAACTTCGAGGTAAGTATGTGCATCATACTCATGTGCATGATGACTTCTTGCTTTTGCACATATTGTTTGCAATAAATTGTCATGGACATGAGGGTAATTCAACTTCATTTTGTTTCTCTAATGCATATAGCCAAGATACATGTTACATGTGCATTTCCTTCACTTTGTGCTTCTACTTTCCATAAGCTATCATCATTTACTAGCGGCACATCTGTAGGGGGGGCTCATACATGTTACATGTGCATTTCCTTCACTTTGTGCTTCTACTTTCCATAAGCTATCATCATTTACTAGCTGCACATCTATAGGGGGAGCTCATACATGTTACATGTATTCTTCAAAGCTTTCATACAATCTTCTATTACATCTTTATTTGAAGCTTTGATGTATGTTGTCATCAATTACCAAAAAGGGGGAGATTGAAAGCACATTTGCTCCCTTGGTGGTTTTGGTAATCAATGTCAACATACATGTTGTTGGACTAATAGTTTTATCTAGTATATTTCAGACAAGTTCAACAATGGCATGGCAAGGACAAGAAGATGTGGATCCCTTCAAAATGTCAAAGACAAGATTGGCAACTCCAAGACTCTTCATTTTCATTTTAGTGATCCAAGGTCACATTGAGTCCCTTAGGAAAGCCAATACTATTAAAAGGGGATGAAGTATTGGTGATGATGTTGTTGCTCAAGTGCTCAGTGGTATTGCTCCAAAAACCCTCAATCACTCTCATAATCACATATGTCCAAACGCTAATTCTCAATCTCGGTCCCATCGAAAACATCCCATCCAGACTCACCGAGATAGCCACTTACATTGCCACTGCCAAACCCTAGCAATTCGGTTTCACCGAAAAGGATCTCGGTCCCACCGAGATGGCATGGCCAAGTTTCTGTGATGACATTATTTCACTTCGGAATCACCGAGTTAAAATAATCAGAGTTTTCGAAACTGGGTTCTGCCCTAGCCATTGCACTTTCGGTCCCACCGAGTTGTTCCACTTCGGTCCCACTGAAAAGCCTAAAGTTCATACTTTTTACACTAGTCGGTCTCACCGAGTTGGGTAAAAAGTGTGTAACGGTTGGATTTTTGGTGAAGGCTATTTATACCCCCTCCACCCCACTTACTCTCCAAGAGAGCCATCAGAACGTGCATACACTTCCACCATACATTTTCTGAGAGTGTAACACCCCGATTTTTGGCCCTTTCTTTTTCTTTTGGATTTCTTCGAATTTTTATTTGGAGTTTCTTTTTCTGTGGCTCCGTGGTCTTGAAACCTGGGGAGATCATCTCTTCTTCCTCTCCCAAGTGGCTTGTCACTCTCAAATCCTTCTAAAGGCCATGTCATTTCCATCTTAGCCCAACTCCAATATTTATTTCTTGGGAATATTCCTTTTTCTATTAAAGGAATAACCCTGTTTGCTTTAGGTTGTGAAGCAACCTATATTTCTGCCATTCCAAAAATTCCCACAAAATTCTCATAAATTATTTGGATCATATATTCCACTTATATGCCAAAACCTATCCTGGCCTAGTTCGAAAATAATTCAGGAATATTCATTTCCTATTTTGTCCAGTATGGCACTTTGTGAAGGAAGTGCTATTTATCTTTTCTTGATTGACCTCAAAATTTTTGGGCACTCTCTCATATCCAAATTATTGCCACATGCCAAAATTCAACTTCATTTGCCTAGTAAATCTTCCTCAGCAAATTTCCAAAGTTTCTGACCAGAGAGAAGCTTTGTGAAGGAAGTACTAGGTAGGCTTATCGAAATGAGTTGAAATTTTGGGAGATCATCCATATGATCAAATAATTACTCTACGCCAAATTTCATCTTCATCCAACTATCCATGTGAGCACACCTTCAAATCTTGGTTTCTGGTCTCAATTTCAGTTTGTGAAGCAACTACATTTTATACTGCTTCATAAAATCTGATATTAATCCAGGACCTAAATATACCTATATCGTTTTACATGCCAAGATTCACATCATTTTGCCAAGTCATTTTCTCCACAAAATTCCCCCAAGTTTCTGTCCAGTGTGGAGCATTGTGAAGGAAGTACCATTTGTATTTATCCAAATGGGATGAAATATTTAGGGTGCCTTCATATGCCAAAATCATCATACTCCACCAATTTTCAGCCCAATCCAAGCATCCATGTGAGTGCTACTTCCTGATCAAGTTTCTGGACCAGTTATTGCAGTTGTAAAGCAACTATGTTAAATACTGGTCCAAACCTTTTCAAAATTCCCAGTATTGTAGTCCTTCCTACCATAAACCCCTGAGACATCCTGGTTAGCTCTTATCCCCTCTAATTTGATCACTATTTCATGCCTAAGTTTGCAACAGCAAACTTTCTCTGATCACTCCCATCAACCCACAGTGGTTTTCTTCGATCCATCAACTCATAGAGTCCCTACTCTGGATGGACTACACGGTAGACAACTTGTGGTTGGCCAGAATGCAGCGCGTGGGACTGTGCACGCGGTGACCACGCGGAGAGCGCGTGCACTGCAGGCAGAACGCGTGCTCTGAGCTTCGGGGCCCCCGGCCGCCGCCCAAATGCCGTCCTCGCGACACCGCACCTTGTCCACTGCGTTGAACTCACTCTCCTCCGTCCACGTGTCCCCTCTGGACCCCTCCCCCTCTCCTCTTTCCTCTCCGGCGAGCCACGCCATCCCGGGATGCCCGCGGCCGTCGTCACCTTGCCCTTGTCCTCTTCCTCCCCGAGGCATATCAGCATCGAATGAACCCCCCTAGACCTCTCCCCCCCTCCGCGCATGTGCACGCGCATGCGCTCGCGCCAGAGGCATCGTCCGCACGTCCGCGGCGGCTTGCGGACTCGGGCATCTTGCCCCGGCTACATATAGCCAGCCCCGAGCTCTCCCTTGTGCCCCAGCCTCCTCCTCTCCTTCCCAATGCTGCGCCCTAGTCCTCATTTGAGCTCAAGGAGCTCCCTGGCCGTCTCTCTGACCGAAGCCTAGTCGCCGGCCGCCGCTCGAATTGGAGCTCCATGGCCCCTCCCTCTTCCCCTAGCGGTCACCGGGGACCTCCACCGGCACCTCTAAGCTCACCCCGAAGCCCTCCTCCCCTCCAGCGCCCCAGGCCGGGCTGCCCGAGCTCGCCGTAGCCGCCATCCGCCGCGGCCGTGGTCCTGCTCGTTCCAGCGCTCTCCGACGAGCGAGCTACCTCCAGGCAGGTGCACAACTCCGCGCTGGTCTTCCCGGTGGCCGGAGCTCGACCGGGGATGGACCGAGCCGCCGGGACGGGCGCCGGCGTCGCGCCTCTCCTCTGGCACTACGGGCACTCGGGGGTTGAAGATGATGACCTGGCCGGACAGGCCCCACCTCCACGCGGGCCCCACGCGTCAGCCACAGCGGGCGTTGACCCGGACCCGCTGACGTGGATAAGTGGAGGCATATTCTTCGGAATACGTCTTCCTCCACGGAAAGCGCCTTTTAGTTCTTCTTCAGGCGAAAATATGTTTCCCCTACTGGAAAGCGCATTTCTCCAAATACGCTTTCTGTTTAAACCCAGCTGACCGAAATATTTATATTGCGGACGTTCGTCCGTTAGCAGCAGAAATGAATATTTTTATTTAATTTTCTGCCTAACGAACGAACGACCGTATCTCGACAAGTGTAACTCCGATTCAGGTGATTCCAAAGCCCACGATCTCAGTTCGTTGAGCCCGTTCCGATGGTATCATTTTCATGAGGTTGTCACACTGTGAAAATGACCATTTTGCCCTTGCCTTTAAAACAGCTCCGCCGAGAGGGAAACTTTTTTGGCAAAATTTTCCGCGAGCTTCTCGCACTTCTTCCCGGTGAATCCTTCATCCCAAGGCAACCCACGACAGCCACTTGCATGATGGCCTTGCAGTAGCCATGGTTTCCACTTAAATATTTAATATTTGTTTGTTCATTTAAATGACTTTGTTAATACTTCGAATATGCTTGTGAGTCCATGCTTATGCCATGTTCATTTTCATCTAGTAAGTAATATGATTTATTACTAAGGATATTCTTATCATCTTTTATTCTTGTAATCTTTTCCGATGTTAGTAATAATGATATGCTCACATGAGTATTTATGGTTTGATATGAACATACTTGTGATATTCATGACCATCGCTATGCTATGATCGTTTGCATCTAGTAGATTAAATGATTTATTGTTGTTGATGCTATGATCCATATGTTAAATGGTTTTGTTCCCATCCATGCTCATGTTGATATCATGCTCATATGCATTGTCACATGTTATGTTGTTATGACTCAGCTCCTCACCATTCAAGTTGAACCTGACATTAATCGAACTTGAACAAATCTGTTGGCTGAGTCATGGTGCCACCGAATCGAGCTAACCAGTGCAGCCACACTTGCCTTATGGGGGTCCCTAATGCGGTCTATTGTCATGCCTCTCGCCGGTGCCTCCAACTAGGGAAGGTTATGTGCGCGCGCTACCCTGATCAGGTAGGCGGCCATAAGCCTTGTGCCCGAGTTGTGTGCGCATGGTTGTCCTCGTTTGGGACGAGTTTGTTTTGTTTGGCCACGACGGTGGCGGCCACAAAGGTGGCGGATGTCATGAGTTGACATCGGGGCAACCCAGGACATAGCCCAAAGGGGAGTTTGTCGGAGTGGCCGGGAGAGTGTCATGCAATAGATTGGTTTTGTCGGAATGTCGTTGGTCTACCCGAATGGGAGCACGAGGCCATGAGTTCCGTGGTGTGGGTACAGTTTACTAACCTCTGCAGAGTGTATAATCTATCGATAGCCGCGTCCTCGGTGATGGACACAGTTCGTAGTAGGTCACACTATGGGTCAACAGTAATAATAATCTGAATAATAACAACCCTGGTTCGATGAGAAAAGAAGTTGGGTGATCTTTATGTGGTCACGAGATGATCACGATGGTGTTCATGATGATGGTGGATCATGATGTGATCGTGTGATGATCACGATGGTAAGAAAGTTTGGTGGTTATGAGATGACCTCCGAGAAGAGTAAGTTGGTCCAAGGGGCCTTAAATGTCGACCCCCTTGCATGGTAGTGCTAGTATCATCATGTTCATATCATGAATTATATGTACATGCCATGCTCATGTTGTTCTAGTAGCATCATGCTCATCATTGATGATTAACCTATAAATGCCATGCTGTTGTTTGTCTTGATTGCTTTGGTTGCTGTGAACTTGCGAGTACATTCAAAGTACTCACCTGGCGTGTCATGCCAGATTGCAGGTGATGCCGTGATTGATTGTTTGTCGAGGATCCCGAGGTTGCGCTCTAGGATGCGTCCTAGCCAGAGTCCCTGCGGAGTGGAGTCCATTGCCGTTGTCGCTGTTCTGCTGCTAGAAGTTATTCCGCTGTTACGAGTTGTTCCGCTGCTAGCATAGAGCTACCTTAGCAGGCGAAGTGTCGCCGTGCCCCTGTAACCTTTGTTATATTGGACCCTTGTACCCTTATATTTGTAATAAAGAGCTGATTTGTTCTATGCCAAGCAGTGCCGTATTCCAGAAGACTTGTTCTCTGGGCTGGAATACGGGGTGTTCCGGTCTCTCTGAGCCGGGGTGCCACAGAGAGAGAACCACCTACTCATGTGTTGAGATCAAGAGATTCCAATCCAACCATTTGAACCTTGATTTCTAGCCTCTTCAAGTTGCTTTCCACTCCAATCCTTCTCCTACCCATGCCAAATCTGAGAGAGAGAGATTGAGTGTTGAGGAGACTATCATTTGAAGCACAAGAGCAAGGAGTTCATCATCAACACACCGTCTATTACCTTTTGGAGAGTGGTGTCTCCTAGATTGGTTAGGTGTCACTTGGGAGCCTCCAAGATCATGTGGAGTTGAACCAAAGAGTTTGTAAGGGCAAGGAGATCGCCTACTTCGTGAAGATCTACCCTGAGTGAGGCTAGTCCTTCGTGGACGTAAGCCATGGTGGAATAGGCAAGGTTGCTTCTTCGTGGACCCTTCATGGGTGGAGCCCTCCATGGACTCGCGCAACCGTTACCCTTCGTGGGTTGAAGCCTCCATCAACGTGGACGTACGATAGCACCACCTATCGGAACCACGCCAAAGACCACCATGTCTTCATTGCATTTGATCTTCTTCTCTCTACCCCATTACTTTCCGCACACTTGCATGCTTTACTATTTCCGCTGCTCTATCTCTAGATATGCTTGTGTAGGAAGTCTTGGTGATATCTTAACTTGTGCTAAAATCTACCTAAATTCCAAGAAAACTAAAAACTGCATCTTTGGTTAGTTAAGTGTCTATTCACCCCCCCTCTAGATCTATCTTCTCGATCTTTCAAAAACAAAAACGGTCAGCCAGATCAAGGAGTCTACGATAGATGGGCACACATTCTAATTAAAAGAATTGTGCACGATGGTAATAACAAGCGCACACGGTTGATGGAACAAGTCGTGTGCTGACATCACCGATTGCGGTGCACACGCCACGTACGCATCCGAGAACGCTTGCCCATGTTACACCCTCCGGGCATGCCACACTTCGAAACCGGAACCATCAATAAATTTTGAGCTTGTTTCTCGACACATTCCAAATTACCATGCTATATTTAATTGCAAACCTGTTCACACTGATCAAAACCTAAATGTTTTCCCACTTAGCAGCTTATTACTAGGTTATAAATACTACCTACTTGAAAATGACTGCACATTCCTCCTCAATTCCTCATCAACAAACAAACAAGTCTTTCTTCATCGTTCCTTGCGTCTGCCATGGCCCGTAGGAGTTCTTGGTCGAGAATTGACCAGGGAGCAGCGAGCATGGAAGCGGAAGCAGTAGATATGTCCCACCTCGCCGCGATAGCAACCGCGAGATCCCGCCGCGCCGCTGAAGCAGCACAGAGGTCCCATCGCGCCGCTGAAGCAGCACAGAGGTCCCGCCACGCCGCCGAAGCAGCAGAGTGGTCCGGCCACGCCGTGGAAGCAGCACGGATGTCCCGCCACGCCGCGTAAGCAGCAGAGAGGTCCTGCCACGCCGCGGCGGCCTAGGAAGATCTCTTGCGGGAAGGCAAGGGCTCTCACAGGCGCATGCATGCTGAGCTCAATAAGCTAAAGGATGATATCTCCGACTGGGCGAAGCTGCACGAGGAGATCAATGCCTCATTTGATAAGGCGACCGACGTCATCCGGGGACTAAGGGATGACAAGGCGAAGCTTCGCACCCGGCGCGACCTGTTGAGGGCGAAGATCGCCAGCAGTGTGAAGCAGCATGAGGAGAGCACTGCCTTGTTGAAGAAGACGGCCGCCATGGTCGAGAAAATTATGGACGAGAATGCCAACCACCGCATCGAGCGCGAAAGGCTGGTTGTGACAGCCCGAGACCGACGCTCCAGATGCCTTCCATGTTTTCGTGTTCGCCGCGTTAATTATTTGGCTTGTTGCATTTCATCTTGACATCATGCACATTGCATCCGCATGTTTTCATAAAACTTGCATCCGTTCGTAGTTGACGTTTCTCCCGTCGCCTTCTGTTGACCGTCCTGAGACCAACCACACTTGCACACGCCCGCGACATCATTAAAAATATTGTTTTCTAAGTGGGAATAAAACGTTCTCGGAATGGGTTGAAAGTTGGCGTGCGGTCTTATTATATTGTAGGTAGACCGCCTGCCAAATTTCGTCGCATTTGGAGGTCGTTTGATTCCCCAACGGTTATAACTATAGCGGCACTATAGCCGGTTCAATCGTCGGACGTTTTCTTGTGCCGGGCCACCCAAAATTCCCTCTCATCTCAGCCTAGCCCATCTACACAGCCCACCAGACCCACCTAATCTACCCCTCCGACCGGAGACATTGGATCGCGATCGGAGGGCTCCGAAACCCCTCAAAAACCCCCTCCTATTGCCTACCTGCTATAAATAGCAGATAAATCCCTTCCTAATCTGGACAAACCTAGTCTAACCCTAGCCTCACCCCTCCACGCAACCACCAGCGCCGCCACTTCCCTCGTTCTCCGCGCCGGCTGAACCCAGCCCTGCCACTTGGCGCCGCCGCCAGCGCCCCTCCAGCCATCCAGGGAGCGCCACGTCGCCCACTCAGCCTCCACCTCGCCGCAGCCCGCCAGGACCCAGATCGGGCCCTGGGAAGCCCATCCACCGCCGCCTCCATGGCCCCTCGCGCCCGAGCTCCAGATCGGGAGAGGAGCTCCCGATCCAGATGCAACCGCGCCGGCAACGCGCCACCTCGACCTCGCCGGCCACCGGAGCCACCGCCGGCGACCCACGCGCCCATAGCCATGGCCGCCCCAAGGAGCTCCTCCGCCCCGAGACCGAACCGCCGCCGTCTCCCCGCAGCCTTCCTCGCTCTGGATCGGGAGGAGCCCGATCTTCCGAGCGCAGCCACAAGCTCCCCGTCGCCCGACCACCGCGCCGCCCCGCGCCGCCAGAACCTCGCCGGGTCCTGTCGTCGCTGTCTCCGGCGACCAGCAGGCCAGTCCCTCGCCGCCCCCTCTCTTTCCTTCCTCCACTTCTTCTCTCCCTCTCTGATCTGTGTCACGCCGCCGCCATTTTTGCAGAAGCCACTGCCGCCCATGGAGCTCCAATGCCGACCACCTCTTCTCTGGCCAGATCTAGCGCCCCATGGCCGGATCCGCGTGTCACCAACCCGTTCCAGGCCTCCCCTGCCATGGGAACCGCCGTCCTGCCAAGTTCCTCGCCGGAGATCCCGCATCAAGCTGCTGCCCATCTTCCTGGAGGACGAGCGCCCCGTGCCCTGCCTCGCCCGTTGACCGTGCCCTACCTCTACGTGGGCCACAACCGCCGCCGGCCCAGCTCACCCCAGCCGCAGCCAGCTCCGCGCTAGGCCCAGCTCCTCTGCTGACTCGGGCCGCGCAGCCCGCTAGGTGAGCACCGACCCTGCGCTATCCAGCGCCTGCGCACGCCTCTTTGTATGTTGCGCTTAGCTGCTGCTCAGCCCAGTTCTGCAGGTTTTGGCTTCATGTTTTTTTTCACGGGATGAATTTATCCATTTATCCGGAGAATTGCTGTTTTACAGAAAAAGCCCTCATGTTCATGCATTTAATAACACACAAACCGTGCATCGGATTAAAATGATTTATATATGTAAAATGCTTAGAATTTCATGTAGTTTCACAATATCCCACTTTCATCCATGTTAACAATGTTTAAAACTGTTGTTTGCATTAATTTGCATAAATGACATGCTAAAATGGTTTATTTCATAACTAAATAACCGTAGCTCCGAATTAAATAAATTATATCTGTAAATGGTCTAGAAAAATGTGTAGATTAACATGGTGACATTACTTTTGCTGTTTAACAACAATAAAATATGATTTAGGCCAGAACAGTACCAAATTCGAAATACACATGTGGGGATTTTCCGGATTTGTAATGTGTTGTTTCCGGCCTCATTTAAATTGCCTAGATAGGTAGATTAATTATGCTTCACCTCTTGCCATGTTTAACAACATTTAATCTTATACATAAACGGGAGTGAACTAAATAATTGTTGTGGAGTTTCGTCAATATGCAACTCGTTGCATATTGAGCTTCACTTAATGTGTAGTATTGATTGTTGCACTTTGCCATGCCATGCATCCTTAAACTTGACATACATCATACTTGGTTGTGCATCATGTCATGATTATGCTTGTGTGTATACCATGTTGTTTGCTTCTTTCCGGTTGTGCTTCTTCTCGATAGTCCGGTTACGTTGCGAAGTGTGAGGATTCGTTCGACTACGATTGTTCGACTACTTCATGGATTCGGTCTTCTTCCTAGCAGGATTTCAAGCATGATGACCATTACCTTGGATATATCTACTATCTTTGCTTGCTAGTTGTCTCGTTGCTATAGCTATGTCGCGCTTCCTACCACATATATATCAGCCTCTCATATGCCATGATACAGCCTCTAACCACCCTTACGCAGCAAACCGTTGTTTGGCCATGTTACCGCTTTGCTCAGCCCCTTTCTTATAGCGTTGCTAGTTGCAGGTGCAGTTGCAGTTTATTCCATGTTGGGACATGGATATCATGGGATATCACAGTATCTCTTATTTAATTAATGCATCTATATACTTGGTTGTGTGTGGAAGGCTTGGCCTTTTGCCTGGTGTTTTGTTCCACTCATGCCGCCATAGTTTCCGTAATACCGGTGTTATGCTCCTTGATGAGCGCTTCTAACACATGTGTGGCATATGGGAACCCCCTGATCATTCGTTTTAGGATAAACTTCTCCAGCAAGGCCCAACTTTGGTTTTAAAATTTGCCAACATAATAATACTGAAATTAATTAATTAATTCATAGGGGCTGATCACCTCGAGGATTCTTAATTCCACATAATACATGTGGGCCAGTGCTGATGGTGCTGGTCCAAAACTAGAGCACTGTGCGGGGCCGCCCCCTTGGCAACTTGGGGTATTTGGCACCTGTACGCGTCACTTATCCGCCGTGTCATGAGAACAAGATATGCGGCTCCTATCGGGATCGTCGACACGACGGGAGGTCTTGCTGGTTTAGTTTTACCTTTTACGAATGACTTATCCACCGAAATTCCTTATCATAAGCATCGTGTTATCATGGTGTGAGGATGTTCCATCGGATACGTGTGGTAATTTATAATGGACTACTTGGAGCACCCCTGCAGGGTTAAATCTTTTCGAGAGCTGTGCCCGCGGTTATGTGGCGACTTGGAAATTTATAACCTCCGGTTGTAGAGAACTTGACACTAAATCTAATTAAAATAAACCAACCGCATGCGTAACCGTGACCGTCCCTTTTCGAGGGAGTTCGGGAAGAGAACACGGTGGGGTTATGTTTGACTCGTAAGTAGGTGTTCAGGATCACTTCTTGATCATTATTACTTTGCGACCGTTATGCGTAGTTACTCTTCTTATTCCTGTACTCGTAAGTTAGCCACCAACAATGCTTAGTGCTTGCTGCAACCTCACCACCTTACCCTTCCATACCCATTAAGTTTTGATAGTCTTGTTACCCATGGTAATGGGATTGCCGAGTCCTCGTGGCTCACAGATTACTACAACAACAGTTGCAGGTACAGGTAAAGCGACGCTTTGACGTGAGAGCGATGCATGTTTGCTTTTGGATTTCTTCTACTTCTTCTTCTTCGTCGATCATAGGATGGGTTCCCGGTTGGTAGCCTGGGATTAGCAGGGTGGATGTCGTTCTTCTTTTTCATTTGATTTCATCCATAGTCGGCTCCTGCTCTTCTGTATGATGATTGCTATGTATTGATGTATATTCATGTTGTAGCTTGTGGCGAGTGTAAGCCTTTATCTGGTATTCTCATCTATTCAGTACATGGTATGTTGTAATGATATCCACCTTGCGAATCATCTTCGATATGCGCTTCTATCCTTGCGCTTCTATCCTTGGTGGAACTTCCGAGTTCCTTGAGGATAGACCCGCATATTGGGCGTTACACTGGTGGAGGAATCCGTGGCTGCTGTCAAGCGAAGTATTGAGGACGTGAAAGAGATCATTGCCGCTCGCTGTGAGAACTCCATCGCCATGGATGCAATGACGAAGATGACTGAGGAGAGGCGAAAGGAGGTGAAGGTCGTGGAGGCGATGAAGAAGGAGTTGGAGGAACTCCGCGCCCTGTAGCAACCCATCAAGAAGGAGTACAGAACAGCGACCCAGATTGTTGTCTGCGTCTTCTTCCTTCTTCTTTTGCCCCTGTGTCTTTCAGGCGTTGCCGCGTGTGGCATTTTAAATTATCTTCCTGAATATGTAAGACAATTACTATCCATTGCCATCGTCATCATATATATCAGTCTGGCTAAGTCTTCGTTAAGTTTCAGTCGAGGCTATGTCCGTGAGTTATCCGTGCAAAATTTTGTTTTCAAATTTCCTTTTTTCTCATTTAAATCTTAGTCGACTGAGACCTAGCCACACCATTAAGCGCCTATAAAACAGGGGCTCGGGCGCCATTAATGGAGAAGTTGGGAGCGAGGTGGGCGGCGGATGGAGGTCAAAGGGCTCGCCTCCCGGTGAGCCTGCGCAGCGGTCTGCCCGCATGCCTCCCGTCTACTCAAATAGCTACCCTGCACGGTGCCTCCTAGCGAATAAAAATGGGGACGCATGGCAGCACGTAAATGGTTAGTACAACACCCATGGTTTGAATAATACTTTTGTTTCCGATTGTAACGTGGCAGCTCTTTGTTCCAAAATGACTTTGTTGGTTGTTAATGTGTATGCCTTAAAAAAATCGGACAAATTTTTTACCACAGCATGTTGGTGCCATGTCAAGGCAACATGCCAAGTTTCATGATTTTCACGCAAGTTTTGGATTTACAGGAATTTAAAAACCAAGTTTGTCAATGTTTTCGGCCGAGCCTCGACGCCCGGATGTTTGAAATTCATTCCCATTTCTTGCATGGGACCTAAACATTCACCCAAGGACACATATATGATTTTTTAACCCATTTTGGTGCACTGAAGCATGTGCCTGTAGTTCAAATTTGAATTATGCACATTAAATGCCTAGAAAACTCAATTAATGTATAAAAAAGGCCAAACAAACCCGGAATAATTCCAAAATTTAGCACGACACTCCTATTGGTCTATGTTGCCTATGTAAAAATAATCAAGGTAGGAAGAGGTAGCGTATGTCATTTCACCCACAAAGGTGACACATTCCCTGTCGGAACCATATGAGCCTTCTTGAGAGAAGCTCCGGTTTGTAAGAAGCTTATGCCAAAACTTGTCCCAAATCGAACAAAAAATTTACCACAACATGTTGGTGCCATGTCAAGACACCATGCCAAGTTCCGTAATTTTTAGGCAATTTTTGGATTTACAGTAATTTAAAAACCAAGTTTCTCAATGTTTTTGGCCGAGCCACGACGCCCATATGTTTGAAGTTCATTCCCATTTCTTGTATGGGACCTAAACATTCACCCAAGGACACATATACGATTTTTCAACCCATTTTGGTGCACTGGAGCATGTGCCTGTAGTTCAAATTTGAATTATGCACATTAAATGCCTAGAAAACTCAATTAATGTATAAAAAAGGCCAAACGAACCCGGAATAATTCCAAATTTTAGCACGACACTCCTATAGTTGCATGTTCACTACAGATAAATGTTCTAGCAATTCAAACACCGACCTTTCCTGCCGTAACCCCATTTTGTCTTTCAAATCAAAATGTAAAAATCAAGTACACCACAAACAGTTTATTAGCAAGAATCGTGTGCGATGCAGTATAAAATAACTTGGGGCTCCCTGATGACCCACAAGTATAGGGGATCAATCGTAGTGGATCAATCATAGTCCTTTCGATAAGTAAGAGTGTCGAACCCAACGAGGAGCAGAAGGAAATGACAAGCGATTTTCAGCAAGGTATTCTCCGCAAGCACTGAAATTGTAGGTAACAGATAGTTTGGTAGCAAGGTAATTCGTAACAAGTAACAAGTAATAACGGTAACAAAGGTGCAGCAAGATGGCCCAATCCTTTTTATAGCAAAGGACAAGCCAGAACGAACTCGTATAATAAGCAAAGCGTTCTCGAGGACACATGGGAATTTTATCTAGTCACTTTCATCGTGTTTGTTTGATTCGCGTTCGCTACTTTGATAATTTGATATGTGGGTGGACCGGTGCTTGGGTGCTGTTCTTACTTGAACAAGCCTCCCACTTATGATTACCCCCTCTCGCAAGCATCTGCAACTACGAAAGAAGAATTAAGATAACTCTAACCATAGCATGAAACATATGGATCGAAATCAGCCCCTTACAGAATAGCGCATAAACTAGGGTTTAAGCTTCTGTCACTCTAGCAACCCATCATCTAATTACTACTCCACAATGTCTCCCCTTAGGCCCAAAGATGGTGAAGTGTCATGTAGTCGACGTTCACACAACACCACTAAAGGAAGCAACAACATACATATCATGAAAATATCGAACGAATACCAAATTCACATGATTACTTATGACAAGACTTCTCCCATGTCCTCAAGAACAAAAGTAACTACTCACAAATCATATTCATGTTCAAGATCAGAGGGGTATTGAATATCATTAAGGATCTGAACATATAATCTTCCACCAAATAAACCAACTAGCATCAACTACAAGATGTAATCAACACTACTAGCAACCCACAGGTACCAATCTGAGGTTTTGAGACAAAGATTGAATACAAGAGATGAACTAGGGTTTGAGATGAGATGGTGCTGGTGAAGATGTTGATGAAGATTGGCCCTCCCACGATGAGAGGATCATTGGTGATGTCGATGGCTTCGATTTCCCCCTCCCGGAGGGAAGTATCCCCAGCGGAATCGCTCCTCCGGAGAGCAAAATAGCTCCTGCCTAGGTTCCGCCTCGAGACGGTGGCGCTTCTTCCCGAAAGTCTTCTCATTAATTTTTTAGGGCAAAAGACCTTATATAGCAGAAGGAGGGGGCCAGAGGCCAGCCAGGGGCCCCACAAGGCATCAGGGCGCGCCCAGGGGGGCCGCGCCTTGTTGCCTTGTGCGCAATTGGTGGGTCCCCTCCAGTATCTCTTTTGTCCAGTATTTTTTATATATTCAATAAAAAATCTCCATGAAATTTCAAGTCAACTGGAGCTCTGTAGGATAGGTATCTCTGCTGTAGCTATTTCAGGTCTAGAATTCTAGCTGCCGGTATTCTTCCTCTTCATATAAATCTTGCAAGTTAAGAGAGAAAAGGCATACACTGCAAAAAAAAGACACATCCGTGACATTATGGCCCGAATGAAAACTTTTTCTGTCATGGTTGTGACACTTCTATGACAATAATTGTGACAAAAACATGTATCATCATAGACGTGGTGGGCTCCTACTTCTATGACAAAAAATTATGACAGAAAATGGGCTTTTCGTCTTGGGTGGGCCGGAGACGCACCCGCATGATATTCTTTGGGCCGTCCATGACATAAAAAATCATGGTAGAAGTGAGGGCGAGGAAATTTTCGGGGAGTTCCCGGTTACGGTGGGTGGTCGGGGCCGAGCGATGCAGTGTGGTTTGCGCGTTTCTCTCGTACGCGCGTGTGTGTGCGAGGCATTCGCTAACTGATCCCGAGCGAGGCGTTCGCTTACTGAACCCGAGCGATCGATCGATCCCTCGCACTACTACACGTACTGAACCCGAGCGATTGATCCCACTGCGTACTGAAGCCGAGCGATCCTTCGCTGCTAACTGAACCCGAGCGATCCCTTCGCTGCTAACTGAACCCGAGCAATTTCTTCGCCGCTAACTGAATTCGATCGATCCTTCTCACTGCTTAGTGAAGCCGATCGAGCCCCCGTGCGAGACGTAGCCAGCCGGTGTTGGGTTGCCTCTCGAGGAATAGTGCCCGTTGCTGCCGCGCGCGCGATACACGTAGACACGAGTCGAGACGCATCGATCGAGCCGGTTGGTTGGCTGTGGATGAACAGTTCCCGTTGCTGCCACCCGCTCGTACGCCCCACGCCAGCCGGTGGGGGTTGGATGAACAGGACCCCGGTTGTGTAGGTGGTTGGCGCTGGATGAACAGGACCCCGAGGAGGCCGTGCCACGGTACGCCATACCCCAGCCGGTTGGGGGTGGATGAACAGGACCCCGTGGAGGCTGGATGAACAGTAGCCGGTGGAGGCTGGAGGAGGTTGACCGTGGATGAACAGTAGCCCGTGGAGTCCTATTTTGTGGTACGCACACCCCTCCCGATCAATAGGACCCCCGTTTCGACCGTAGGCAGTTGGGGAGACGTCCGTTTCCTCTGTTCTGCGGTACGCCAGAGCCCTCCCGATCAACAGGCCCCCGTTTCGACCGTAGGCGCTCGAACAGAAGTCCGTTTCCTCTGTTTTGCGGTACGCCAGACCCCCAACCGATGAACAGGACCCCGTTTCGACCATAGGCGCTCGAACAGAAGTCCGTTTCCTCCGTTTTGCGGTACGCCAGACCCCCTGCCGATGAACAGGACCCCGTTTCGGCTGTTCCGTCCAAGCCGGTTGGCTCTCGATGAACAGGACGCGTTCCGACCCAGTCACTTGGCTCCTGATGAACACGACGCTGTTTCCTGTGTTCCGACCCAGCCGGTTGGCTGCCGATGAACAGGAGGCCATTGCTGGGTACCCCCACCGTCGCCTCTCCATGTACACGAGCCCTGGCCGTACGTATGCGTGAGTACGCATTCGAGACCCATGCCCGTATTTTTTGCAGCGTGGCTGTACGTACGTGTACACGATTTAGACGGGGCTGCCTGAACTGCTACGTCGGGGGCTCTACTACGACACGTGCCGCTCCTTACACACCCACGGTTCATTGTTGCAAAGAGACCGATCGACCAGTATGTACGTACACGTTCGCGACCAGACAGACAACGCTACGTACGCCTCGACCGGGTGGGTCCGAGCTGTCAGGGAGGATAGGGAGGCACTTCCTTGCGTGCGAAGATATAGCAAGTGGGTCCGAGCTGTCAGGGGGATGGATAATTTTTTCCCGCGTAATAAGGAGGCACTTCCTTGCGTGCGAAGATGTAACTGGTGGATCCAGCTGTCAGCCTCACCGCGTACAGTCCTCTTCCGATGGCTGTCGTTCATTGACCACGTTGACTACGCCGCGCCGAGAGTACCAAGGCGGTGGATGACGCGGAGCCGGGGAAGACGCGGCAGTGGATGCCCACGCGGAGGGGAGTACGAGGGTTGACTGGTTCGGCTGCGGTGTGAGGCCGCCGTCACCGGAGAATAATAGGGGATGTGGGTGCATAGAGGGAAGGCCTGGCCAGCGGTGGGAGTAGGGTGGGGCGGTGAGGCCTGCGCGGCAGCACAGCCGGCCACGGGAGGCAGGAGCAGGCGGTCCCACCGGCGCTGGTTTGGGCGGCTGGAGCAAGAAGATCAGAGATTGAAGAAGCTGCACGGCCGTTGGATGAACATCCAACGGTCACTGCTGCTAGAATCGTTTGTTGACTTCCTAAAAAAATCGTTTGTTGACTAAGTTGACAAAGCCCTGCATACGCGTCAACTGAGTAGGCCCACAAGTCAGCCTCCAAATCTGGTGGGTCCCAGTTGTCATGGGGACGAATCGTTTTATTCGCGTAATAAGGAGGAACTTCCTTCCGTGCGAAGATATAGCTGGTGGGTCCCAGCTGTTAGGGGGAGAAATCATTTATTTTTCGGGTAATAATGAGGCACTTCCTTGCGTGCGAAGTTGTAGCTGGTGAGTCTCAGCTGTCAGGGGGAGGAAACTTTTTTTTTTCGTGTAATAAGGAGGCACTTTCCTTGCGTGCGACCATGGACCTCGTGGGTCGCAGTTGTCAGCCTCTCCACATACAGTCATCTTTCGATGACTCTCGTTTGTTGACCATGTTGAACACGCCGCGCCAAGCGCACCAAGGCGGTGGACGACGGCGAGGCCCCACCACCCCAGACGGGAATGACCCGGAGATGTGGAAGACGCGGTAGTTGAGTCGCAAATGGAGATGAGTGCGAGACTTGACTGGTTCGGGTGCGGGGTGGGGCTACACTCGGCGGGAAATAACAGGAGGTGCGGAGGAGTGGAGGGATGGCCTGGCCGTCGGTGGGGTGGCGTTTCGCAGCGAGGCGCGCGAAGCAGCGCTGCTGGACGCCGGAGGTTGGAGCAGGCGGTCCTGCCAGCGCTGGAGGAAGAAGACGAGAGATTGAAGAAGAATGCTGGCTGTTGGATGTACATCCAACAGATAAGGCTGTCAGATACTTTTTTTTGACTAAGTTGACAACGCCTTGCGTAGGTTTCGACCTATTGGTCCACATGTCAGCCAGTCCATTTGGTGGGCTGGGTGAAACAATAATGTAGCGTCTATGCAGCCCATTTATATATTTTGTTAGCATTTACAACCTATTTGTATTATTTTTCAAAATACACGGTTTTGCTGGGCAGGGTGAAAATATCATTTTGGGCAGGTCGGAGAAATGTTATAAAAACATAAACCGGTGCTAGGCATTTTATTATAAAACTACATAATTTGCGGAGCATAAACACGTGATTGCACGTCTATTACTCCATTGGTCCGTAAAATCTTAGCAAGCTTATGTACGCAATCACCAGGAATTAACTTGCCAAACTTATTGTTAAATAATAATAATAATTTGGTAAGAACTTATCGATTTACGAAATAAAATATTATTTATTTTGAAGAGTTAATAAGATGTGGGGTATTATTATTTTTTAGGCTAGACGTGGGACAATTGAGTTGGTTTTAGGTAAAACCTGTGGGAGAAAAATCAGTGATAGGATTAATAAAAAACAAAAATAAAGGAAGTGGGAAGGTCTATACAAAGGTTCGACGAAGGACAGGTCAAACGGGAACCTTATGTTCTTCTAATATATATATATATATATATATATATGTACGGAGTATATGTAATAAAATAAAATATAAATATATATACTATTATAGAAGGGAAAACATAATTTGAGTTTGGCATTCTTATAGAAAAATAGAACTTTTTTTAGCAGTATAGAAAAATAGAACTGAGCTGTGAGTTGTCTTCAAGAAACAAACATAAGTTGGGCTGCTGATGTTATAAAACAAGCTAGGCTGGGAGGCCCAGAGGCCGATTGATACCTGCTGGACCTCAAAAAAAAAGTTGAAACCTGCTGGATCAACTGTGTCAGCATGTCATGGGCTGCGCATGTTAAATAACAAAACCTAGGCTGGGCAGGCCACAGCCCAGTTGTTACTTGTTCGACCTCCGAAAAAAATGATTACTTGCTAGGTCTCGGATGACAACCACCTTGACTACGTTGACAATCTCGTGGGCCCCAACCGTCAACATACCATAAGGAGGAAGCATTTTTTGCAATATATAAGGAGGCACTTGTTTGCGTACGGCCATGGACCTGGTGGGCCCAGACCGTGAGCCTCTCCACGTATAGTCATCTCCCGATTCCTCTCATTTGTTGACCATGTTGAGAATGACATACAGCGGCGCCGCGGCGAGAGCACCAAGGCGGAGGAAGACGTCGAGACCTCGGACCGAAACGAACCGGAGCTGGGGAAGACGCAAGCGGAGGGGAGTACGAGGGTTGACTGGTTTAGGTGTAGGGTGGGCCGGTGGAGCTGCCACCGCCGGAGAATAAAAGGAGATGTGGGGGAGTAGAGGGATGGCCTGGCCAGCGCCATGCATAGGCTAGGATGGGTCGTCGAGGCGTGCGTGGCAGCGCCGCCATCCGCTGTAGGGAGAGGACGAAAGATTGAACAAAATAAAGAAATACAAATGGATAGGTGGTTGGTCCCAGATGTCTGTGTACGAGACCTGCTGGGTCCACCTGAGAAGGGGAAATGTTGGAAGGAAGGAGATTCAAAGCACGCCAGCCGTTGGATTTCAATCTAATGGCTGCCAGAAGGACTGACAGAAGAGGTATCAAACTTAACTTGTTCTTGTTGTTCGTGATCAAAGATGACCACCCTGAGTGAAGTTATCTGATAATCTAGGCAAAACGAATGACTGTGCAACCTATAGAAAACCACACTCAGACTTCAAAAAGAAATGCACAAAAAAATGATGCAACTGCTGGATCCCCATAAGCATGTCGTGGGCCGTGGATGTCCTAAGAAAAGAAACCTGGGCTGGGCAGCCACAGCCCAGTTGATACCTACTCGACCTAAAAAAAAGGAAACATGGCAGCCCTGTGAACTAGTACTCTTATTACATACATAAGCAAACAGATTCATAGCCACTCGGGAAAAAAAAAGCAAACAGGTTCGGTTGTTAGACGAAATATTATGGATAAAACAGATAATTATGACACATAGGCTAATGCATGAAACACTCAGATGATAAAGGTGCTTAAATAGACAAACTACACCATCTAGATCTTCCTGGCACGCTTGATCATGACGCTGCGACTGTCCGTGTACTCCTCGGTCACGGGAAGCAGACACGCCCTCATGTCCAAGATTCTCCTGTACATGTCGTAGCATGCGTATGCGTCCTTGGCCGCGTAGGTGATGTAAGCTAGATTCAGAGGTACCTCCCACGTGTTCAGGTCCTTCGTATCCACGTCTTTTTTCATGTTGGCGTAGCAGGGGTCGATGATGGCCGCGGCGAGGTCAACCACGGAGTCCTCCTCTTGCCCGTTGCCGATGATCTTGTATTGCTTTTGGATGTCGATGAGCTTCTTGCACCAGATGGCCGAATCGTAAAGCACAGTGGCGTTCTTCCTGCTCTCCATCGTAGCGAAGGTGCAGTCGGCGGTGCCGATGAAATGGGCGAATGCTCCACAACCCCTGATGGCCCTACAGTAGTGGTAGACTAGAACCTCGTCCCGCACGCATACCTGGGCGATGGCGATCCGCTGGTCCCTGTCAGGAGACGGATGGATGGGCACAAGGTCTAGTCGCGCGACCTTGTGCTTCTCGTCCTGTAGGTACTGCTTGAACTTGGCGACGCAGAGCTTCACCGAGTCCGGATCGTTGGTGTACATCACATTCAACTTGGTGCTGCCATGGGTCTGAATGGCGAACTCAAAGGTGAACTCCTTGCTGGAGTCCATATCCAGTAGGCTCACCCCTCGGATCGCCATTGGAGTCTCTTCTCACGCAGAGTTGTTGTGGCGGTTCTCGTTTTGTGGGGATTGGGGGCAGGGGGAAGATGAAGATGATGGGGAGATATGGACAGCGGAGGGCTCCTTATTTACACTGGGGATCGGTGTGTAGTGGGGTACTGGGGGGCGACAGTAGCAGTTCATTTTCCAATCTTGGGGAACTGTCGCCAGTGAACGTAGGGGGTAGGTGGTGGCAACGGTTCGTTTTTCCACTCTCGGGGAACTGCAATCGCCGGTGAATGTAATGGGTACAGGCGGTAGCAGTTACTACCCCCTCCTCCCTCGCCCGCTGCACGCCCCCTCGACCCATTCAAACGCCATTGGCTCGTTCTATCAGTGCCATAAAATCAACATGCAAAACAATTAGAATTATTATTCTTAGGACGCACGCAAACAACTCATTTGCCGCACTTTCAGACAGACAATACTACCAAGTTTGAACAGATTGTTAGGGTTGCTGTCCTCTGCATCATCTTGCCGTGTTTCACATCTTGCAAGATTCACAACCAACTCATAAGATTCAAATAATAAGTACAACAAAGATGCCTACGCATCTCAATGATTCACAGATCAGAGCCAATAGTTACTGTTTAACTAAAACGTTATGAGAATGTTAACAAATAAATAAAATCGATCAATGCTTCATGTAAGCAATTTCATTCAAGGATTTGCTGAAACATTGAAACCAGTCCCATTTACGGCCACGCATGTCAAACATTGGCAGATGAACATTTTCTGGATAACTGGTGGAACTAGCACTTCCAATATCTGCGTAAGCGGGTCGTCCTGTGTTGGACTAGGCTCATGAGATACAGTGCATCACTAAGGAGCTAGAGCTCCTGAAGTGTGAGTTGCCGGACAAGTTTGTCGCTGGTTGCATTATTGCAAAACTCCCTCCTTCATGGAGGAGCTTTGCTACTTCTCTCAATCACTTGAGGCGTGAATTCTGTGTTGAGGATGTCATCTGTCATCTAAGTGTTGATCAGAACTCGAGAGCAAAGGACTCACACACGAAAGGGGCAGAGGGTTCTTCTAGCACCAATGTGGTGCAGAAGAATTTCCACAAATTCAAGGGAAAGAACACTGTCCAGCACCAAGAACTTGGAGAATGCTTTGACCATCCCAACATTTGTAGCTGAGTATTCCTGTTTGCACAGATAATGAAAAAGCATGATTACTATAATAGTGGCACTAGTTGTAGCAACTTTATTTTCTTAATGGGAAAAAATTGCAATAAAATAGCTTTATATATAAAAATACAACGCTAGCACCGTATGACAAAGCACGATCATGTGGATGAAGGACAGTACTGACCAGTGTGAGATGACATTGTGAGATCAAGTTGTTCTTCAGGTCCCCGTATCTTGCCATGATGGCGATTCGTTGACATCTATCAACAACTTCAGTGTGGCAGTAGAAGGAGGGGCCTTGAGTCATTCCAATCTCTTTTTTGTGCAGTTCAACTAAAATTATGGCGCTCGCCATGCTGCGAGGGAGAGAGGGGGCCCGCGCCACCTCGATGGTACGCCTCATGGACTCAACTAGTTCAGTGCCCATGCTATGTGGTGGATGCAGTGCAAATGGACTCAATTCTCTCGGATACGCCTTCAGCAAGTTATCTACATTGGAAATGAGATGATAGTTAAGGCAGTAGCTCTATTATAACTATATTATTACATCATTTTATCAGTGGCACTAGCGGTGCCATAACATTGCCTCAAATTATTAGTGGCATTACATTAAGATGCAAAAACAATATCATTATTGCTTTCTCATAGCAGTGCGAAAACAGTAGCACAATATCACTAGCTGAATGCAGAGTCAAAATTAACCAAAAAGGAACATACCCGGTCATGGGAACCATAACTGCAGTCAAGGCCATTGTAGACGGGTTGACACCAGTCCAAGCACCAGACACCAACATGGATGATTCAATTCATGCGACCTTTTTGTGCAGTTCACCTAAAATGAAGCAATGTTTGCATCATGCAGCTAGCAAGATGTACTTGGTCCCATGAGCTGGCAGCTTCTCCTTCATTAGTTGCACTAAAATTTGAGCAACGTCAAGGTTGGCTGTCATGCTCATGGAAGGTGCAACTATAATTTGCTTATCCTTTTGTTCAGTTCCACTAAAATCAAGTGCCATTGTGGTGACAGTGACGGCTAATCTTGCAAAGGCTAATAAACTGTTGCACGAGATTACCGGCAGAGTTAGACGAAGATGTTAGGAACTCCAATCACCCTTTGTGCAGTTCCACTAAAATTGAGAGACATCGCCCATGTGACATTTTAGTAGAACTGCACAAGACACTCTTTAAAAAAAGTGTTTTGTGCAGTTCACCAAAAGGTCGCAATAGCAACAAGGTGAAATGGATATCCCTATCTGCACAAAAAGATAGAAAGAAAATAGTTACAGGTCAATAACAAAATATGAAACATACACGAAATAAAAAGAAGCATCTATCTTCATGGCAATCATGCAAGGACAGTAGAAATTTTAAAACGGCAGCATTGCTTCATATTACTCGAAGCATTATGATCAACAATGACATCGGTCAAATATGCCATTACATTAGTGGTGGCATTGATTCGTTTTACCAGCTACATTTGATTAACAACAGCTAAATAGCTGGTATAAGTGCATGGGACAGTGGGGACACCAGGACATTCACCAGCGTAAAGAAGCAACTTACTTATCATAAGGGGAAATCTAGCAGGAGAGTAGCATTTGTAAAACAATTTAATTGCATCATATTACTGGAGGCATTAGATTAACAACAACATTGGTTAGACATGTCCTTGCTTTAACAGTGTGATTGCTTCATTTTACAAGCGTCATTACATTAACAACAGCAAAAAGTTGGTACAAGGGCATGCAGATAGTGGACGCATCAGCACCATGTACCTACAAGGACGCATAATGTGGTGAGGCCGAGTTTGTTGCCCCGAGCAACAAACATCCAACCAAGATCTGGGATGGTCCCAAATTTAATTCTCTTTAGGTACCTTTTACTACGTGAGGACAACAAATCTAATCCTGGACATACTCTGTTGACTTGTCCCCCAGCTGCCACTTTCTTTCCTTCCTCCACCAAGAATAGATCTGTTCCTTATCCAGTTTGTACTGTGTTTTCCCTTTATTTCCCTTTTGAACCAAGAGACTGGTTGGCCAGTCTCTACAACTTTCCCCCCTTTTATTTCCTCTTTGAATCAAGTCCTAGATTCATGCTACACCTTTCCCTCCTTTATTCCCTGTTTCAACCAAGTCCTAGATTCGACTGCATGAAGTAGCTTTACCTCTAATAATAGTAAAAATTAAGGTGGCCTTGGAACAACTGATGGAAGTAGAAAAAGATCCACATGCAGCCACGTGGGGAGCTGGGGCAGTAGAGCAAGGCCGTTTTCAAAGGAAGCTATACCTGATGGTCATCGGGATGTGGCTAGGAGGGTGGCGGGAGGCCGGATCTGGCCACAATATGGGATGGAGGAAGAAGGGGTCGGAGGCCCTCCCGAGCCAGCATTGTGTCGGAGAGAAAGGCACGGGCAGCCGATCGGGATGCGCCGGCAGCTGTGGGTCTCCTCCCTAGCCGCCGACGACCGCGTGAACGATGCACCTACTCCCCTGCCCCGGCTGAGGGGATCCGACCGGATCTATGACCAGCGGTGAGAAGAGAGAGTGTGTGGCCACCGCTGTCTTGTTTAGATCCGGAGAGGGTAAGAGAGTGAAGAGAGCAACCCTAGTAAAGCAAGCGCTGAGGCTCCTGCCCATATATATAGTGGAGTGATTTTCTTTGTCTCTCCACAACAATCGTTTCAATTTGTTTATGTGACATTAAAGAAAAGAAACTCTCTATTTAACGTGCTCCACGGCGTCCAGGAGTACTAGTAGTATTGTTCACTTGTGGACCCCGGCCCTACATTCATTGAACAACCACACAGGTGAATATATATAGAGAGAGAACAAACAAGCCAGAACTCTTGGCCACATGACAAGACACCCTAGCCTTACCGCCGCTAGGAGACGACATGAATCTAAGTTGGAGCTCCATCGACTATGCCCCGACGAGGATCAGAGCTTGAAAGACTAACTCATAGAAGATGTGTCGATCGATATCGTCGCTGTCCTATCGGAGTCGGCTTGACATTTTTGACGATAAACGAGAAGTCTTCATGCAGATGCCCATAAGGACCAGAGCCGGAGAGCCATATTGTGTGTTTGGTTGCATTCTCATCTCAGCATAGTTGTTCCCTCTTTGTGCATGCTCATCTCAGCATCCCTCTTCATGCATGCTCCTAGTGTATTTGTGTTAAGCTAGTGTGGACTCATGCACCCTTCATACACTCTACCAAACACCCAAAAGTGGGCCGACAAGGGAAATTTTGATCTCATGCACCCTTCATGCACCCTACCAAACACCCAAAAGTGGGTCGAGAACGGAACTTTTGCTCTCATGCACCCTTCATACACCCTACCAAACACACCCTTGTCGTCGTTG
The DNA here is from genome assembly GCA_039707655.1 of Elymus sibiricus. Taxonomy (NCBI): domain Eukaryota; kingdom Viridiplantae; phylum Streptophyta; class Magnoliopsida; order Poales; family Poaceae; genus Elymus; species Elymus sibiricus. The sequence goes on along the minus strand of CM077676.1, from coordinate 299,338,420 downwards.
AACCCTTGTAATTATCCGAAGCACTTGACACCTAATCTCGCCACATGACAATACGCTCATGTTCCATCCACTATGTCTAGACGGACGAACTCGAGGAGGATCAGAGCCCGAAAGACAAACTCAAAGGAGAAGTGCCCCCCATCCGAGTGAGGGCTGCATGTGCATGGACAAAAAAAACCTAATGTAAACTACTAACTGGACCGGAGGCACCGGGATTCCCCTCCCCGCCACCAGTGGCCCGAGTGGCGGGAAGAGGGGAGGGGCAAATCCACGAGATCATCGGTGAAGCATGGAGCGGGGAGGTTGCCCTAGCTGCCTAGGGTGGGGGGAGTAGATTTGTATTCCAAGCGAAATAGATTACGATAATCATCTACTGAGCCCGGGCTCATCTGCACCCGCACTGACGAAAAAAATCAAAACAAATACTAGAATAATTCAAACAATTCCAATTTTTTTGCATGGTAGATAATTTGATGCGTGCAGTCCGCTCCAATTTTCAAATCATTTGGTCATCTGAGCAGCTCTTGGCAAAAAAAGACAAATTCGGGGTCTGTAAAAAAGTATACTGTTCATGCACTGTTCTGACCCAATTTGTCTTTTTTTTTGCCGAGAGCTGCTCAGATGTCCAAACGATTTGAAAATTGGAGAAGACCTCAGGCATCAAATTTTCTACCATGCAAAAAAAAATGAATTTGTTTGAGTTTTTTTGAATTTTTTGTGAATTGTTTTCTGACCAGGTGCAGATGAGCCTGGGCACCAAATTGCTGCACTCGATTATTTTATTGGTACTGCACAGTACTATATAGCCTGTGTCTCAACATTTTTTTTGGATTTCTCAACATATCTACAGCCCGTATGTTACCATCGCTCGTCTCTCTTTTCTACTGTAGTAGTAGTAACTCAACCTGCCTAAAAAAAAGTAACTCAGCCGTATGTTACCATCGCTCGTCTCTCTTTTCTAGTACTGCAGTAGTACTAACGCGATGCGCGTTGCATTCGGTGAGCGGCATGCCGGACCGACCGTGGCGGTGCGACGCGAACGTGAAGGGCGTGCTATATACATGTACCACCTTTTTTCTTTTGGTTTTGCTCCATGCCGCAATCCATCGATACAAAATTATATTTAAAAGTCGAGGGCGGGGCTTTTCCCGCGCGGTAGGCGCAACAGTTTCGCCTAGTCGGTTTGGAGAGTCGAGGAGGATGAGGGAGTAGCGGATTCAACTTACTGCTGGAAGGGTGGGACTGTGTGATTTGACGGCTCGTTACTGCAGGAAAGGTGGGGCCTTGTGATATGACTGCTCATTTATAGTTATTATTTCTGCGGCGCTACGACCGGGTGAGGCTCCCCTTTCATTCCCTACTCTAATCTGGTGCATGACACGTCGACCCGGATGCTGGCTGTCCCACATGTCAGGGAAAGGAAGAATATTTGTTGCCGATGACGTAATAAGGAGCAAAGAACCGTGCGGTATACTCTAGTTTAGCACTGGAGTACTAGTATATGTCAGAGAAGTGCGAAACATGGCAGCCCAGTGAACTAGCAGGCGATATGGCGATAAAAAACAATGTACTACAGTCCAGCCTTAGCATGTAAAAACACACCACCGCTTCCTCCTCCTCTCGGTTTACCTCCATCAGCGGAGCAAGAGCATCGTCGCAGCTTAGGTAGTACTCCTCTCCAACCTTTTTTTACAATTCCTTTGTTTTTTCCTGTGGCGTTGAACACTCTTTGCTAATCATACTGGATTTAGCACTCGAGTCCCATACTTTCCCCATTCCTGTATTTTCAGTATCATGAGAATCAAAGAGGCTCTTAGACTGGTTTACGGCCGGTCATTTTTTTCCAATGAAATATCTCCAAAATGTAATGAATGTGCTCCGATTTTTATGAAAATCATCCGGTTTGCATGTAGTAATTCATTTATTTATTCTTTTGCGGGGGGTCTGCATGTAATTCATCCGGTTTGAAATGTACTCGAACGCCGGCATGGTTGGATGGCCCGCTGCCGCATTCTGTCTGAGGATTCATCCCTACCGGTCGGCGTTCAGCGTTGGAGATGCCCCGAGTGCTTGCTGGTGTACCAAGATGCTCTATGTCCCACATGTCGGCGAAAGGAAGCACGTAGAAATATTTCCGACGAGCACGGAGCCCAGCAGTACATCTCAGCAAGTAGGAGTAGGAAAAATGCGTGGAAAAAATACTACTCCTTCTGTTCCTAAATAAAGTCTTTGTAGAGATTCCACTATGGACTACATACAGAGCAAAATGAGTGATTCTACACTCTAAAATGCATCTACATACATCCGTATATGGTCCATAGTGGAATCTCTAGAAAGAATTATATTTAGAAATGGAGGGAGTATGTACTAAAGCGTAGCTGCAAAGTGATGACAGGTATAGGTCGCACGCACCCAACGAGTGGTCGTAGTATGTACGAGTACAAACGAGTACGGAGTACTCCTACTCTATCAACACGAGTCCCATCGGACAACGGCGTCTGTGCTACAGCTAGCTCTTCTCCGTCCTAGTTTCTCTCTTCTAATTCTAACTCAGCCGACGCGCAGCGGGCGGGGTGGGGATTGGCCCATAGTCGGTTTGCTCAACTGCGGTCCCACATGACAGTGAAAATGCTAGACAACACGCGTTCCCTAGCTTGAGCGGCGTGCCGGACCGACCCTAGTACTCCCGACCGTGTGGGGGTGCCACGCAATGCGGCAGGCTTTTCCTTTTGAACTTGTAGAAAATGTAACATTTGGTTATGCTTTTGCTCCTTGGCACGACAGACAGATAGAAACAACGATTAAAAAAACTAGGGCGGGGTTTTTCCCGTGCAATAAGCCGGGGAGTTTGCCAGTTTGGTGCATCATCGGTTTTCTCACATCGGGCCCACATGTCAGTGATAATATGCCAAGCCAATGCGCGCTGAGCGGCCGGCCGGAACGACAGTGTGGGTTGCGACGCGAACGGGACAGGCGTGCTGTACTTGTTCCACTTTCTCGTTTTGAACTTGTGATGTGTAATGCTTAGTTTTGAATTTATAAGTTTGGTTGTCGCGCCCATATATATACTACTATAGTATGGTAGGTTGGGTCATGCATCGTACGTAAATTACGAAGTTGATGCAATAGGTCAGTACTACCTCCATCCTAGTTTGTTGGTCCCCTTTGTGTCGAATTTTGACCATAGATTTAACTAACAAAATATTAATGCATGTCACCAAAAAATATATCGTTGGATTCATGTTTGAACATACTACCTCCGTCCTGGTTTATTGGTGCTCTTTGAATTTTGTGCCAAACTTTGACCTTATATTTAACTAACAAAATGTTAATGCATGTCACAAAAAATAATATCATTGAAAACTATGTTCAAATACAAATCCAACGATATAATTTTTGGTGACATGCACTAACATTTTGTTAATTAAATCTATGGTCAAAATTAAGCACAAAATACGAAGGAGACCAATAAACTAGGACGGAGGTAGTAGTTTCCAACGATATTGTTTTTTGTGACATGCATTAACTTATTGTTAGTTAAATCTGAAGTCAATATTTGGCACAAAATATGAAAGGTGACCAATAAACCAGGGCGAAGACAGTGATACATATAATTAACACCAAATGAGAACAAGGGATCACACAGGTCATTTACGACTGGAATGATAATGCGATACAGTAACACATTAAGGCCACGACGCGATGCAGTGCTGGTTACAGGAGGCAAGAAGAAATATGCATCCATCGACGACCTCCTCCTCCTCGACTCAGAGCGCCGGCCCGCCGAATGGCGGCTGAGTAGTAGCGGCTTTCGTGGCGAGGTCAACGTGCTTCTGAACAATGGCGTCCAAGGCTTCCAGCCGGTCGAAGAAGGCCAACGTCTTAGCATCGTCCCTGGCCCTGTAGTGGCCTATGTAGAAGATTTCCTCGTAGACATGGATGTGTAGGTCGACGGTTTCTTGCTCGGCGAGGCACTACGCGGTGAGCGCGGCCTCGAGGTGGACATTCTTCATCATGATGTCGGGCAGCTGCAGGGCCACCAGTGCGTGAAAGAGGTCCTCACCATGGAGGCCGTTGAGGGTGACAGGCAATGAGGAGCCTGGGCGCGCGGGCTGGAGGAGTACGGCAAGGTCGTCCGCGCGCTTCTTGACGGCGGTGAACTTGCGGATGGAGCGGACCATCATCTCGCCCATGTGAGAGGCGAAGCCATCGTTGCCGAGGGCTATGACGCCGGCGGTCGCCAGCACCGTCTGGAGACGCTGCTCGGTGCCGGGCCACAGGCCGGCGTCGTGGATCATCTGGCACAGCCGCCTGCCGCTCGCGTCCATCGCCTCCATGGGTGGTTGTGGCTTGTGGTCACTTGGTCTTGGATTGGAGTGAGCAGTGTTGCGCAGACTAGGTGCGTAGTACTAGTAGGTGCGTACGATTCGGTAGATGGATTGGAGTGGAGGGGCGCCTTCATATGAGAGTGTAAACTGCATTGCATTCATATCGTGTTGGCTCCATTCTGCTTCTCCAATTAATTCCCTCTGCATGCTAATTAAATTAGGATGCATCATTTACCGTTCAACATTTCGGGAACCGCTACCCTCTCCCTCGTTGGCATTCAAGCCGTATCAATGTTGTAAATTCGTCTCAAAAAGAGATTAGTCAACAGTTTGCCACGAGCCTATAACTAGCGATCGCCACAATAACAGTAAGATCTGCATCCGACGGTGGCACCTATTGGACGCGAACAGCAATAAAAAAAATGCCACGGCATTTTACATAACTGCCACACCACGCCCCTCCCTTTCACATGAGACTACCACGCAAGCGTTCACAACTGCCACATTCGGGTTGCGCTTGGCTCTTCGCCTCTTCGGGAAGTCGTACTACTACAATATATGCTTCTGGCAATCTGACACGAATGAACTGCTGCATGTCCACCGCGTGGGGGAGGGAGAGCGTGTTGTAAGCAAAAGCTTCTCCTCGTCTTGAGAGCCACCACGCGCATGGGGGAGGGAGAGGGCGTAGTAGTAATCACGCTTCTCCTTGTTGTATGAGTTTGACATGACATATCAAAGGAGTACACTCGATTTTCTCAAAAAGTTGTTTTTATCGATACATAAATTACAATGCATGCATGCATGCCGTGAGTTTCCTTTTGATCCTTTCATCTGTTGATTTAATGCACCTTGAAGTATGAACAGGTGATGGTAAAACTTTCTAATGCCCTGGCCCTAAGAGCATGGTTAATAATACAGCCAACTGTTGGTTATAAGATGTTGCCATATCATCTATAGCCAACACATATAGTCACTCATACAACAAGGCTAGCTATAAGGTTGGCTATAAGATTAGTACTTTTTCTCATCTTCTCTCTATCTCTTTCCTCACATTTATTGCATCTGCCTTGGAGCACGCATATAGCCAGGCTCTTGCATTAGAGCCCACTTCCCTTACTTTGTCATGTCTCTCTCCTCCATATAGCCAAAATTGCCATGTAAGCAAGCTATAAGCCCACTATTGTACTTGCTCTAAAGCGAGAGATGGTGGTGCACGAGGAGGGCGAGATCATGCCGACGGAACAGGACCCAACGATGGACGTCTTTATGGACCTCACCATGCTCCACTGCCCCTTCTGCCTCCGCCCCTTGAAGCCTTCGGTGTACGAGGTTCGAATACATCTCGTCCGTTCGGCTGATCGAGCAAGGCGCAGTTTTCTTGATTGAGTTGGTGTTCGATTGATTTGTGCAGTGCAAGGGTGGGCACCTGGCCTGCGTGGACTGCCACGGCGAGCGCCCCGGGAACCAGAGGCAGTGCCAGAAGTGCGAGCGCGGCGGCGGCGTCGACGTGCGCAACACGACGATGGACGCTGTCCTCTCCTCGACGAGGGTGGAGTGCCCGCACGAAGGCTGTGGGCTCTACGTCACTTACCACAAGCTCGACGATCACCAGAGCGCATGTTCGCTCGCGCCGTGCAAGTGCCCCGTGCCCAGCTGCGGCTACGAAGGACTGCCGCCGGCGCTCCCCAACCACCTCAGCACCGTGCACCCCATGCCCCTACACAGGATCCAGTACGGCAAGGTGCTCTAGCTGCAGGTGCCGGTGTTGGAGCCGCAGTGCTTGCTGTTCGTGGAGGAGGACAGCCACGTGTTTTTCGTGGTCGGTGGCGTGGTCGGCATGGGCGTGCCTATCGTCGTGTCGGTCGTCTGCATCAGAGCGGGGGCATCCCCACCACCGCACTACGCGGCCGAGGTGTGGGCGAACGGGCCGCCGGGGGCGCCCAACGGCAGTACCGATGCAGTCAAGGTGGAAATCGAGGTGACAAGCAGCAAGGAACCCGGCGCCGTCCCCATGAAGGAGCTAACCTTCTTGATAGTGCCGCCCAAGCTACTGGCCGGGGCTGGGTCGTCGAGGACGGTGTCCCTCCACATTCGGATTGACAAGCTCACCTCCTAAATGATTCCACAATGCCTTCTAGTTATCTTAGTAATATGCTAATGTAGGGTTTAGTTTGGTCTACTTTACCTTAAGAGATGGTGGATTTTGGTGGCGACGCAGCAATTACTTCAACATCACATCAGCATTGAAGTAATTCCCAACAGTCCAAGGGATATTTTGTGTCTGTTGGATATAAGATCCTTTGGGTAAGAAGTAAACCTAAATATAAGCTGCTTACATGTTTGTTTGTTAAGGAAGTGTTGCATACTTCTATGAGTTGACGCGACACATCAAAGTAGTACACTACTAGTACTCATCCGACTGCGCACCAGGCAGACCAATCTCGTGTCGTGTTGGTGCCGTGTGCGGTACCCACATTAGCAAAACCTCATGCCTCCAGCTAAGGCTCCGCATTTTGAACCTTTGAATCTGAAGGCCAAGGAGCAACATGAACCTTTGATAGAGCGAATCGGATGGTTGAGAACACTAGATTCGTAGCTACAGATGCGTGTGTGAGAGAGGACGAGTGCGTGCGTGCACCTCTTCTCTTCGTGTACGACGTACTAAACCTACAGTACAAGTGTATGTGTGTGGCATTGACCTAGAGAGCTAGAGATGGTGTGTGCGAGAAGTCCCGAGAGACTCGTGAGCGTAGGTGTGTGCGTGGGAAAGAGGGAGAGAGATGATATGTGTCGATGTAATGCGTGTGAAAGAAAATAGTCAATAGTTCACCACTAGGCTATTCCTGGCGAACGCCCTAGTAACTGTAAGATCTGCATCCGACGGTGCCAGTTATTGGTCAAAAACAGCAGTAAAAAAGAAATGCCATGGCATTTTACAAAACTGCCACACCACGCCCCTCCCCACACATGAAACTGCCACGCGAGCATTCGCAACTGAGGGAGCCATGGTCTGCTCCATGGTGCGATCTATACTATTATTAAAAATGTCGGGCTTTTGGCGCGCGGTAGGAGGGGGGTCTTGGCCTATTGGTTTGCTACTCCTCACATGCGGTCGGACATGTGAGTGATGTATCAAGCTGTCGTGCATACGACCATCTATGGGGCCATCTAGCCCCTTTGCGGTTCGACTAGGGTAATGCACGAGCACAAAGAGCAGAATCAGTAGAGAACGCAAAGGTTTTTACCCAGGTTCGGGCCACCATGAGATGTAAAACCCTATTCCGGCTTTGGTGTATTATATGTGGAGAGCTCAAGTACAAGGTGCGCTTTGTCCCGGCAAGGTGCAAAGGGAAGCAGCTACGCATGCAAAGTGAGCTAGAGTGTCTAATGATCGATCCTTGTAAAGGTTGCCCTGGCCCTCCTTTTATAGTTTAAAGGGGTAACCACAGTGGCAAAACAGTCATTACAAGTTGACTAGATAGCAAACAGTGCTATCATAATTAACTCTGCTGGTTTAGGACAAAAGCATTAAATGCGCCGTTAGGTGTCACGTGGAGGAGGAGCCCCGGCAAGGTTCCTACACCGCTCGCCCAGCTACCTCATATTATCTTGACACGCCCCTGGGACGGGTGTCATTAAAGTTAAATCTCCTTCCACCAGGCTGACACGTGCCCTGACAAGTCTCACCAAACTGCCAGCACGGTCGACACCTCACCGATTAGCGACTAGCTTCTCGGTGAGGTGGAGCGCTCACGAGCTAGCGAAGGCTTGCCGGCATGGAGCTTGCCGGGCCTTCATCTTGCCGGCTCGAATCTTGCCGGCAAGTAATGCCTCCATCTTTAGTACTAGTCAAGTACTTATTGATGCTTTGTCTTGATTTCTTCCTTAGTGCTTTTGCAATTAAGCCTTGAGTCTTGATCTTGGTAATCCCCGGCAAGCCTGGCTATCAAGAAGGCAGCTACTGTCTGTGCATAAGTCAGGGTATAAAATACCCATGTTTTATACACCGACAGGAGCCCCCAGGCCTGGGCCATACGCGCGTCCGAAGCATCGTTGGGCTAGGCCCAAATGATGCACAAACACGCGGCAGGAAATTACCGCCATAATCTTTGCAATGATGATTTCGCTCTAAGCACGCCCATGCGCGCATTAAATGCGGGACGTAGGAGTGGTGGACTGTAGCGGTTATCTCACGGTAGTGCGCCTGCAAAGGCGCTGCCAAGGCAAACAGTGAAGAGCCAGCCTCTTCGCGCCTTCCCCATAAAAAGGCAACTGCGAGGAGACGCTGCTCATTCACCCTTGCCCCCCTTGCTTCATCTTCTTCCTCTCGCCAGAGCCGCTTCCGCCGCCGCCGCCGCCTGTTCGCATCTCAACTCGACTCCCTCTTCTCTCCCTGAGCCCTGATGGCACCCAAGAAGGCTGACGCAGCGGGGAAGAAACCCGCCAAGCCTGTCGACCCCAAGGCAAAGAAGAAGAAGAAGGATTTGGAGGAACTGGAGAAGCGGTGGAGGGAGAATGTGGTGTTCTCGCCGCTGGCACTGGATGAGAATACGCTAATCGAGAGGTATGCCTACATGTGGGGCGAGACACCAAGGATCACAAGGCTCCAGTAGTGCTCCCCGCCGGAGGCAAGACCCCCTCAGATTCATATCCCTTTTTTTGCACGTACTTTTATTGCGGCCTGGTTCCCCCCTTCTCGGATTTCTTCAGTGCAATGATGTACAACTTTGGGTTCAGACTGCTGGATTTTACCCCAAATGCCATAATTTGCATGTCAGTCTTTGCCCATTTCTGCAAGAATTTCATCGAAGTTGCCCCCAATGTTGATTTGTTCCGCCATTTCTTCATCCCTCGGATCGAAGGCAAGGCGCTTTCCGGCAGTGTTACATGGATCCCCAGGGCCAAGACCAAGGATCAGTACCTTCCCAGGCAGCTGCACTTGAAGTGGGAGGAGTGGCGGGCGGAGTGGTGCTGGATCCAACAAAAGGATTTTCCCAGTTTCTGTTTGCCACGCACAGAGCGAGTCATACGCGGTGATGACTGGAGCAGCTTGGGCGCTAGCAACAAGAGACTCAGCCCGACACTAAACCGCATTGCTCGCCTCAGAGCCGCCAAGCTGACCATAGAGATGGTGGGTGCCAATTTCCTCCAGCGACGCATCACGCCGCTGCAGAAGATGGAAAGATTCACCTGGGAGTACCAGAACACAGGTGACATCATGCGGTTGTACCCAGGCCTCAGCAACAATCTAACCGTCATGGAACACGCCTGCCTCTGCGAACAACTGTTCAGATCTACTGGGACCTTCCACTTGCCGGACCAGATCATCCCCTTGCATATCAATTCCGCCAAGGACTCCATCTTGGCGATGATGCTAGAGTGCAATGCGCAAGGAGTCGAACCCCTCTGGCCCATGCCTACTCCGGAGAACGAAATGGACCAGGCCTCAAACTTGATGGAGAAGGCCTCCCGGATAGAGAGAGATCTCATTAAGGCCACCAAGGACGAGGAACTGGCATACATCGCCAGCAAGGCCGCAGAAGCTGCCAGAGTTAGCGGAGCAGGTGGTTCTCAGGTCACGGCAACCGAAGACGATGAAGAAGAACATCCCGAAGAGGAGGTTGCCGAGGAACACCAAGAAGAGCCTGCCGAAGATGAGGCTGCTGGGGAACCCGAAGACGAAGAAGAAGAAGGTCCTCAGGCCCCAAAGAAGAGGGCACGCATTCTCCGAAAGACTGCCAGCCAAGAGCCAGTGTGCGCTTCTTCACCGAAGGCTGGCCCTGTCGTGAAGAAGATGACCACCAAGACTGGCCGTGAAGAAGAAGTGCACCGGCAACCATCCCGGCGTCCACGAGTTCAGCACCCGTCTCCCCAGCAAGAGGTTGTCGGAGAAGTCGGGTGTTCTCAGCCGGCAAGTTCATCTCCTCCGACACTAAAAAGGGCCAGGGAATCGCCCCCGCCGGCGAGATATGACCTATCCATCCTCAGAGAGTGAGAAGACGAGGAGTAAGCATAATTGCCTTATACTCAACAAGTCTTGACTCCATCTTGATCATGATTTTTGATTTGATTCTTTTCTGTTTTTGTAGAGACACAGAGCCACTTGTGCATCGGACCAAGCGAGCCAAGGCTGCAGCGGGATGCGAACCTGCGACAAGCACTGGGCAAGGAGGCGTGTCTGCTGACACCATCGTCATCAGCCCCCAGCCTAGCCCCCTTCATGAGGCCGCGACACAATTCCCGCTCGCTGGTACTGGCGCCGAAGCTTCTGCTCCTAGTCTCGACAAGGAGGTAGGAGAAGGCCACCAGGAGGAAGAGTGCCAAGAGGCGGATCCTACCGTGATTCCTCCGTCAACCACCGTCCCGGAGAGTGCTCCTCCGACAAGGGCCTCCACTGATGAGCCCGCCCGCACTGAAATAGTCCCGGCAAGTGAGGCTGCCTGGGACCGTGCGGCGACAACCGAGGTTGCTAGGGAAGAAACTGTTCTTCCACAACAAGCGCCAACAGGTAATCCACTTATCTTTAAGCACTTCCCGAATATTTTGTTTTCTTGAACTTGACTTGTAGCTGACTTCCATTTTATCCTTTGCTTCTGTTTCATTCTGCAGCTCCCACCTCTCCCGAAGAAGGAGAGATTCTTGCAGATGTGGCAGATATTGCAAAGGAAGCCGCTGATCAAGCCACCAAGATTGCTGTTGAAGAGACCATCAATCCTATTGTTGAGGAAGTAAGGGAAGTTACCAGAGACATAAGGGAGTCCTCCGGTGACACATCTGCTCCCATCCAAACGAGCACGGAAATGGTGGTGGTCGCCGCTGATCAGCCAGACTCTGCCGTTCAGCCAACTGCGCCAACTGCCCAATCTTTGACGGGTACACTTGTTCTTGTCGCTCCTCAACAAGGGTCTGAAGCCCCCAGCTCATCAGGCACTGTAGAGCTGGACTTTGATGCAGAGATTGCTCGTATCCTCACCTCCATCCCCAAGAGCACCCTTGAATCCGACAACGCTGCCGATAGCATAGCGGATCTTGCCTTCCTGGAAACCATGGCCACAGGCCTCAGGGATGTGCAAGAGCGCTATGGCAAGCGATGGGATAAGCTCCAAGACGAACACACAGCCCTGGAGGTAATTGAGGAGAAATTGAAGAAGAAGGCTGAGGATATCCGGTCTTGGTATAACAACCAATCTCAAAACCTGAGGAGGCAAGAAGAAAGACTTGCCGTTGCCCAAGAGAAGGCAACAGCTCTGGACGGCAAGTTGGTAGAGTGTGAGGCGCAGCTCAACGCCCGAGAGAGAGATCTTGCCGCACAAGAAGAGGCCCTTGCCGCCAAACTTCGCGGCAAGGATGAAGAAATTGAGAAACTCCTTGAGCAAAGAACACAAGAGCTGGAGAAGAGACATAAGGATTTCATCGAGACCCAGGCTCAAGAAAACGCCGCCAAGCTCAAGGAGGTTACTGATGAAGTTGCCGCTGCTGCCGCCGCCAAGGCGGGTCTTGATTCCCAGTTGGCCAAGCTAAAAGAAGAGCTTGCTGGTAGCAGTAAAGAGGTCGAGAATCTCAAGGGCGAAGCGCAGAAAGTAGCCCTCACCTTAGGGGAACTGCAAACGCAGCTTTTGTCTAAGAATCAAGATCTTGGTACTGCTACCAAGGTAGCTGAGGATTTGAAATCCAAACTTGCTGGCCTGGAAAAGGATCTTGAATCCACCAAGGAGCGGGAAAGAATCCTGATGGAGAAGCTTGCCACGGAAGAAACTCTTCGGGAAGACGCCAAAAATAAATTCACGGAGCTGCGCGAGGTGATCTCCATTTGGACGAAGAGGCTCGTTGATATAGCTGAGCGCCTAACTTCGCAGCTTGCCATCATGGATATGAAGAGCTGGAGCTTCACTGTTAATGATCATGAGGCTGCCAGCGCCAGATTAACCAAGTTCTTTGACGGCCTCATCGATGCACTGAAGACATATCATGGCGAAAGGTCTGCCTCGTTTGCTGATGAATCCCGAAAATTTGCGTGCAACGTCCTTTACAAGGTGCTGCTCAAGCTCGCATATCGCCATCCTGATCTTGACCTTTCCGGGATCTTCAGAAAGTTGCCGCAGGACACCGATGTCACCGCCACCGACAAGATCGCTGCTCCTCTTGCCGACAAGGTTCTCCACGTTCCCAGGATCCAAGGCGATCGTCGGGATTAAACTTGTCGTTGTATTGTCATAGTGCTACCATGTCAAAGATACATTTGATCTTATGTTTGATCTGCACTGTTCTTGTGATGTAATATAACTAGTGCTGATGGATGAATGTTTGTATGCCATCTCCCTTGTTTCATTTTGTCTTTGTATGATTTGATTTTGCACCCTACGCATACCAGAAGCTTGCCAGTGCGTGCACTTGCCGCGAGTGCTTGAGGAACGGGTCCTTAGCAGCCTGCCGGTAGTGTCGCCACCGACAAGTTTTCCTTTGACGTTTTTAAATGCAGCTACTTAAATTGTTGAGCGGACTCGAAACAAAGTAAGAGCGCAACTGATCACGACAAAGTTCCTTCGCATGCAGGTTTTTCATACAGACATAGAATCGTTCAAGGGAAACTGCAAATGTAACAAGGAAATTGTTTCAAAGTTTTTCAACTTAGCTTTTCCTTGTACTGTTTTTCTTGTCGCACAAAATGATCACTTGAACGTCATTAAGTGGTATCCCCATCGTCACTCCCCCCGGGAAACTTGCATGCGAGGAATCCTTCTGTCCTTTGAGAAAAAGAAAGAAGAGAAAAGAGTGGTTTGGAAACCTTGATGGTTCATTAACCATTTCATACAAGTCAAAGCGTAATCACAACATTACATGCATTCATACATAAACGAATGTGTACGAAAAGTTGCGAAACACTTAGCTTTATTTAACTTATGCACAGGATCTGCGCCTGGCTTTGTACAAAGGGTTACAAGTCTTGCCGACAAAGCTTGTTCAAAAGGGGTTGCCGGAAGACCCGGCAACTGCTCCTTATGGGTAGAACTTGTGAAGATGCTCAATGTTCCATGAGTTTTCACTGGGATGCCATCTTCGGTCTCCAAATGAACTGCGCCAGGTCTGGTGACTCGTGCTACCTGATAAGGGCCATCCCACTTTGGCGTCAACTTGTTTGAATTCTTGGCGGACTGAATGCGCCGAAGAACAAGGTCACCTTCCTCAAGGCTTCGGGCATGCACTTTGCGGCTATGGTAGCGGCGCAAGGCTTGCTGGTAGCATGCAGCTCGCACAGCTTCCCAAAGATGATCCTCCTCAAGGAGCGTGGCATCATCTTGCCGTAGCTTCTCTTGCTCTGCCTCATCGTAGGCGAGCACTTGAGGTGACCCGTATATGAGTTTCGTGGGGAGCACCGCTTCTGCACCATAGACTAGGGAGAAGGGCGTTTGACCGGTAGCTCGATTTGGTGTCGTTCTGAGTGACCAAAGAACCGCTGGCAACTCATCAATCCAGCGCCTTCCGCACTTGTGCAGCGTGTCAAACGTTCTTGTCTTGAGACCTCGCAACACTTCATCATTTGCCCTTTTTGCTTGACCGTTGCTTCTCGGGTGAGAAACAGATGCAAAACAGATTTTACTGCCAAAGTCTTGGACGTACTGCATGAAGGTGCGGCTCATGAATTGTGTGCAGTTATCGGTAATGACCCTGTTGGGAACACCAAAATGGCAAACTAATCCTTTGAAAAACTTGACGGCTGATTGTGCTATCACCTTCCTCACTGGCTCCACTTCAGGCCACTTTGTGAACTTATCGATTGCAACGTACAAGAACTCAAAGCCCCCGGTAGCACGGGGGAAAGGGCCTAAAATGTCAAGCCCCCAGACCGAGAAGGGCCAGGAGAGAGGTATTGTTTGGAGAGCTTGAGCTGGCTAATGTATATTCTTTGAATGAAACTGGCATGCTTCACACTTGGTTACTAGCTCAGTTGCATCCTGGAGGGCAGTGGGCCAATAGAAGCCTTGCCGGAAAGCTTTGCCGACAAGTGCTCTTGAACCTATGTGAGAGCCACATACACCCCCATGTATCTCTGCCAACAGCTTTAGTCCATCTTCCCAGCAAATACACTTCAATTTCACACCGTTTGGTCTCTTTCTGTGCAGAATGTTATCCATAAACTGATACATACTTGACTGACGGGCTACTTTCTCAGCTTCTTCTTGGTCATCGGGAAGTTCTCCTATTTGAAGGAAATGGACTATTTGCTGTGCCCAAGTTGGAGCTTGTGGCTCGACGACAAGGACTAAAGGCATCTCTTCGGCCGCGGGAGCGCTTGCCTCAGCGGCAAGAACCTAAGGCTCTGCGCGAAGCCGCTGCTCACCGACAGTCGTGTCGTTGTCCCCGGCAACTTCCTTGCCGGCGGCTTCTGGGAGCTCTGCCGGAAAATACTTGCCGGTGTTCAACTTTATTCTCTTGTTCACGTGCGTTGATGGAGTGACTGATGGTTGATTTAAATGGAGCACAAAAGTCCCTGGTTCCACAGACAGCTTTTGAGCGGCACACTTTGACAGGTGGTCAGCGATGTTGTTTTCCACACGAGGAATGTGCTCTGTTTGTAATCCGTCAAAATGCTCTTCCAATTTCCTCACTTCTTCCACATACGCTTCCATCAACGGGCTCTGATAATCTTTATTTACCTGTTTTACAACAAGCTGCGAGTCGCCACGGATGATCAATTTTCTGATTCCAAGGTCCATTGCGATCCTAAGACCGGCAAGGAGTCCTTCATACTCAGCACTGTTGTTTGTAGCTTTCTCCCTGGGAAAATGCATTTGGATTACATACTTGAGGTGCTCTCCGGTGGGTGCAACAAGCAGCACTCCGTCACCGGCGCCTTGCAGCGAGAAGGCACCGTCAAAGTACATGATCCATTCTTTAGCTGTTTCTTTGCCGGGGAGAGCTGATTCTTGAATCTCTTCGCCTTGCATTGGTGTCCATTCTGTAATGAACTCCGCTAAGGCTTTGCTTTGAATAGTTGAAGTGCTCTCATACTTAAGTGCAAAGCTCGACAACTCCAACGCCCAATCCACTATCTTGCCAGTGGCATCTGGATTTCTCAAAATTCGCTGCAGCGGAAAGCGAGTGACGACGGTGATCTCATGTGCTTGAAAATAATGGCGCAGCTTTCTCGAGGCCATGAGAAGACCGAAAAGCAATTTTTGCACACCAGAGTACCTTGACCTAGCCCGCTGCAAAAGGGAGCTTACAAAGTAAACTGGGCGCTGCACCAACTTCTTTTTGGGCACTATCTACTGACTTGCTTCAGTTGCTTGCGCTGCTCTTGATTTATCGGCACCAGACTTTGCCGGAGAAGATTTCGGCTTGTCGCTTGACGGGCTTGCCGCTGCTACTTCTTCGTCATCAACTTCTCTCTGTGCCACTAATGCAGCACTGACCACTTGATTTGTTGCCGCCAAATATAGCAGCAACGGTTCTTGTGGCCTAGGCGCAACTAGTGTTGGCGCAGAGGAGAGGTATCTTTTCAAATCCTGCAGCGCGGCCTCCGCTTCCGGAGTCCATTTCGTTGGACCTGCCTTTTTCAAAATCTTGAAAAATGGCAAGGCGCACTCGGCAGACTTTGAAATGAACCTACTCAATGCAGCCACACAGCCGGCAAGACGCCGCACATCCTTGACATGCTTGGGTGCTTCGATTTGCTCAATGGCTTTGATATTGTCGGGATTTGCTTCAATTCCACATTGAGATACAAAGAACCCGAGAAGCTTGCCGGATGGAATGCCAAACACACATTTCTCAGGGTTGAGCTTCAGATTGATGTTGCGCAGATTCGCAAATGTCTCTTCTAGATCTTGAATGAGGGTTGATTTGTCCTTGGTTTTGACCACTATATCATCCATGTATGCTTCCACATTTCTGTGCAATTGGGGCTCAAAACCGATTTGGACAGCTCTTGCAAAGGTTGAACCAGCACTCTTTAATCCAAAAGGCATACGCACAAAGTAGTATGTGCCAGATGGAGTAATGAATGCGGTTTTCTCCTCATCCTCCTTGGCCATGAAAATCTAATGATAACCAGAATATGCATCAAGAAAGGAGAGTAAATCGCAGCCGGCAGTAGAGTCAACAATTTGATCTATGCGTGGCAAAGGGAAAGGATCCTTTGGACATGCTTTGTTGATATCAGTATAATCAATACAAAGTTTCCACTTTCCATTTGCTTTGCATACTACAACTGGATTCGCCAACCATGTTGGATGTAGCACACCTCTAACTAGACCAACTGCTTCTAGTTTCTTTATCTCTTCGGCAATGAATTGCTGCCGTTCCAAAGCTTGCTTTCTGACCTTCTGCTTAACGGGCCAAGCATGAGGACAGACGGCAAGGTGGTGCTCGATTACCTCCCTGGGAACGCCGGGGATGTCAGATGGTTGCCATGCAAACACATCGACATTCTCCCGCAGGAAGGCAACGAGCGTGCTTTCCTATTTGCTGTCAAGGGAGGCACTGACGATGAAGGTACCGCCCGTGCCGTCCTCCTTTGCTGGCACCTTCTTGGTTGCTGGTGGAGTAGCTTTGTACTTCTTGGCGGTAGAGCTCTCCGGCAAATCCTCAACGGGCGCGCAGCACTCCGAAGAAGCGCGCTTCCCGGAAGACTTGTCAGAAGTCTTGCCGCTCTTCTTGCTTTTCTTCTTCTCGTTGGCGGGAGCAGGTGCTTTGGCGGCAGATGCTGCAACCGCCTCTCAGTACATCTTGTCGACACAGATAACTGCATCTTTCTTGTCGGAGTTGATGGTTATGACACCCATCGGCCCTGGCATTTTCAGCATGTTGTAAGCATAATGGGATGTTGCCATGAATTTCGCCAAGGCTGGGCAGCCAAGAATTCCATTATACGGCAAGGGGATCTTGACGACATCAAAAACAACTTTCTCCGTTCTGTAATTCAGTTCCCCGCCAAACGTCACCGGCAAAGTGATCTTTCCTTTGGGCTGGCTCCTTCCCGGGTTCACTCCTTGAAACGTACCAGTTTTCTTGAGTTCCTCGTCGGAAATCTGCAACCTCTTGATTACCTCTGGTGAAATCAAATTCAGACCAGCCCCACCATCAACTAACATTTTTGTGACCTGGAGGTTGCGTATTTGTCGGTGAAACCAACAACAGCAAACACCCGACCGTAGTTATGCGATCAGGGTGGTCCTCGGCATAAAAAATGATAGGCGTGTGCGACCATTTGAGTGGCTTCTGTGCACCCATTGCCGGTTCTGCTGCGTTGACCTCACGCGCCCACTGCTTGAGTTGGCGGTGAGAGGAGTGCAGAGATGCACCCCCGTCAATACACATGGCCTCAGTTGCCTTCTGGAATTCCTGTTCACTGGACTCTCCATCGTCCTCCTCATCACTTCCATCATCATCCTCTTTCTTTTCACGGCCTCTAGTAGGCTTCTCTTTTTGTTGCTTGGCCTTGCCGCGGCGGCCTCCCCGACCACCACGACCTCTCTTGCCAGATCCGCCTGCACCATCCTGGCCCTTCTCCTTGTCGCGCTTTTCATATTCAGCGTTTTGCTTTTTGGCAAGTTGCTCAACCTGCCGGCACTCTTGGAGGTCGTGACCCTTAGTGCGGTGAATCTTGCAATATGGTCCGTCAGACTTGCCGGCCTTCTCGTTTGCCGCTACCTCCTAACAAGCGGTGCATACAGCAGCCTCCTTGCCAGAGCTCTCTGTCTTGGCTTTCTTGGCGGCGTCAGAGTTGCCGGAGCCCTCGACGGCCATAACAGTTTTGCCTTTGCGTTTCCTGTTGCGCTTTCGGCCTTTCTTTTTCGGGGCGGTGGCGTCGTCATCTTCCGAGTCAACTTCCACGCCCGCATCTTCCCCAGGGAGCCTCCTCCCTTCTTCAGCACGTGCACACTTATCCACCAACGTATAGAGCTCGTTGATGGTCTTCGGCAACTTGATGTTCATCTTTTCCTGCATCCTTCGATTGCGCACATTCGTGTGAAAGGCGGCAATGACGGCTGCAGGGTGCACATCTGGAATATTGCAGTGCACTCGGCTGAACCTTTGGATATACTTGCGTAAGGACTCGCCATCTCTTTGCGGGATCACTTGTAGGTCACTGGGCTGACCAGGAGCCTTGTGGCCTCCGGTAAAAGCACCAACAAACTCATTGCAAAGATCAGACCATGAAGAAATGGAGTTCTCCGGCAAGTTCATCAGCCAAGACCTCACATTGGGCTTGAGCACAAATGGAAAGTAGTTGGCAAGAATTTTCTCATCTCTTCCCCCTGTAGCTTGCACAGCAATCGTGTAAATGCCTAAGAATTCTGCCGGGTTCAGCTTGCCATCATACTTCTCTGGTACCTCCGGCTTGAAGGCCCGGACCGACGGCCAGTGGACTCACCGCAGCTCGCGAGTGAAGGCAGGGCACCCGACCTCGTAAAGCAGGTACCCGCCAGCCACGGGCGCAGGCTCATCAACGACTGGGCCGTTGCGCGCGTCGGATTGACGGCGCGCCTCCCGGCGCCGTTCAATGGTAGCACGGGCATCCTCCACCCGCCTATCTTGTAGCACTCGCCGCTGATCTTGCCGCGCTCATGGATCCGAAGAGGCCATCGACATCTCGTCGGGCTCGAAGGATCATTGAGTTTGCCGCGGTTGCTGTTGCTGTTGACGTTGTTGCCACGGAGGTGATTGCACCGTTGGCGCAGTACCTTCAACACGGCCACCAGTTGGAGCTACTGGTGCTGTTTGAGGATGCTGAGATGGTCCCACCTGCTGTGATTTGCTGGCTTCAGCAAATCCAATGAGGCTTTGGATGGTGGCTCTCCACTCATCCATCTTGTCTGCTGCCGAAGGAAAGTTTAATAGCATCTGGGCTCGCGCCATCGCATCTGCTGTTGTGGCTGGCATGGCTGGGAGCGAAGAACGCGACGTCGCTCTACTGTGGTGCCCCGCCTGAATACCACTACAGCCAGACGGTCGCCGCACACACCAACCCAGGAAATCACTCTGGCATGCGCATTTACAACAAGTATCATGAACACAGGCATTTCTATTAATGGATATATAAGTCTTACATGATATTTTACAAGGGTGATGGCAGCGGAAAAGCTCTATCTAAGGCAGCATGGATCTTGGTGCGGCTCCAATCCACATGGATCTAACTGGGTTACTCTTCTAGCTCGCGAACGCCCGGCTCCTCGACGGATCCTTAGGTGAACCTGGCCACATTGAAGGCCGCTGAGTACTTTTGAATGTACTCGCAAGCAAACCAAACCAACATATACACCAAGCAAAGCAATCCATGGCATTCAAGCATGCACTTGTTATTATAGTTATATTAATTATCATGGCATAGCATACCTATCGAGCAATATTAACTATCATGTCATAGTAGGTTAAGACAGCAATATAACAAGTAAATAATCCACACTCCGACTAATCTTAGGATCCAATCCAAACCCGATCCAAATCAAATCCAAGTTATGCGGTCATCCGACCACTCATCTCATAGCCATCGCATGGCTAACATCCCATATACCTGACATCATCTGATGTCCCTGCATCTGCACTATAAATCTGACCAATCATACCTTTCTCTGGTTCATTACTAACATCATATGGTTTGCTCCTCCAGACTCGACACAAACCAAATTGTGTGACCTAGTACGAACTGTGTCCCATCACCGAGGACTCGGCTATTCGACTAGATTTACACTCTGCAGAGGTTGCACACTTTACCCACACTATGGAGTTCCCGGCCTCATGCTCCCATTCGGGTGGACCGGTGTTGCTCCAACAAAACTTGTCTATTGCCTGGTACTCTTACGGCCCCATCGACAATCATACCCTTCCCGGGTCAAGTACTGGGTGGCCTCTGTGTCACTCCTGACACCTGCCACCGTCGTGGCCAAACAAAACTGTCCCAAACGGGGACCTGTGCACATAAAACCAAACTAGGCTCACAGGATTATCGCCGCCTATTGGGCCAGGGTAGCACGCACGCACAATCCCCCCTCTTTGGTTGTACCGATAAGAGACAAGACAACATACCAAGTCAGGGCCTTCCCATAAAGGCGAATGTGGCTGCAATGATGAGCTCGATTCGGTGGCACTATGACTCGATCCAGCCGACATAGGAGGTTGTCATTATTAAGTCACATTCTTATCTTTGCAATAACAGCAGTAATACACACTGAAAACATAACAACCTATCCCTATAAGGACACCTACGAGTCACTAGTGTGATAATAGGATGAGCATTAGCAGGTAATGCAAATAGCAAGTTCAACCTAGCAGGAGGTCAATTATTTCTAACACAGGCATATTTATTAATTAAACACGCAAGAATAACACAGAGCAATGCTTTAGGGTATATATCAGTTGGTCGGCTTGCCTGGGGGTCAACGAATTCACCGGAAAGAAGTGCGATCACCTCGCGGAAAAATTTGCCGGAGAAGATTCCCTCTCGGAGGGGTTGAATATAGGGCAGGGGTAAAATGGGGATTTTCAGAAAGTGTCAACCTGGTGAAAGTGACATCATCGGAACGGGCTCGACGAACTAAGAACGTGGGCGTTGGATTTACCTCAATCGGAGTTACGGTCGCGAAGTTAGGGCCGTTCGTTCGTTAGGCAGAAAAGTGGACAGAATAGTGTCCACTGTAGCTCTTAACGGGCGAACGTTCACTAACTAGAGGTTTCGGCGCCGGCTGAGAATTGAAAGCGTATTTCCAGTGAATACGCTTTCTGGAAGAGAAAGCGTACTTAGCCTAAAGCACTGGCAGAGTACGCCTTCTGGACAGGGAAGTGCATTTATGAAAATACGTTTCCACTTATATGACGTGGCGGGGGCGGGGCCGAGCTGCTGTCACTGACGGGCGGGTCCCACCTTCTTTCTCTCTCCTCCCTCCATCTCCTTCTTCCTCCTCCCGACAGAGAGCAGCAGCGACTTCGGCCTCGCCGGCACCGGCGACGGGATGCCACGGCGGGCTTGGGCGCCGCCGGGGATGGATGCGCCGTTCCATCCCGCGCCCGTGGGTAGTGGAGAGGCCACCGGGGGTGGCCGGAGTTAGCCACGGCAACGGTGGTCGAGGGCGGCGGCTCCGCGGTGGAGGAGGTGCTTCGGTGGTGGAATCGGCCGGGAGAGGGCGTGGGGGTGACCACCGTGGAGTGGGGAGTTCAGTGGGGAGCTCGGGGAAAGAGGAGAAGGCCGGGGTGGCACGAATTTGAGCGGACACCGGTGATGACTGTGGCGGCTGTGGCGAGCAAAAAGGGCTCCTCGAGCCAAATGGAGTAGGCAGGGGTGGTGCTAGGGGGGAGGGGAGGAGCTTGGCGTGCTAGGGGAGCTCGGGTGCGGGCTATTTATAGCCGTGGGGCTCGTTGGATAAGCTCGGCCGCTCGATGAGTTGGCCGCAGTTCTAGAGCCTGCGGGCGACGTGGCTGGCGTTTTGCGGCCGTCGGGGAGTGTCACGGAGGAGTAGGGGAGGTGAGCTGGGCTTCGGGAGAGCTCGGGCGCTGCTGCATATGGCGGCGACAGAGGACAAACAGTGGCGTACGGCAGCACTTGTCCTGGTGCGGTGAGGAAGGCTCCGGCGTGGAGAAGGGGCTAGAGGGGGCGCGTGGACGGCGGGGAAGGCAGTCGGCACGCGGGGACAAGCCAGGGCAGCCTGAGCTGGCCGGCCCGACGCGGTCAGACGTCGCCAGCGCGCAGAGCGCGCGTTTGGCCTTGTCCGTGGCGTGGTCATCACGTGCTCCCGGCGTTTTGGCCCCCCACTGGATGCTACATCATGTCCAACGCGGTAGTCATGGATCATATAGATGGGATGTGACAATGGATGGACTAGGACGGCTCTAGAGTGACCGAGGTGATCCAGAATAGTTTCTGGATAGAAACTTGGGCAGGAAGTTGTGGTCAGATAGATGTGCCAATGAGCTGGCCAAGTTATCACAGGGAAATGAGATAAGAAGGAGCACCTGCTTGAGAAATTTTAAGCAAATTGGACCAAGTTTGAGTGCACTTCCTTTACAATGCCAGATTTGGTCCAGACACTTGACTTTGAAGCTGCACTCATCTGGCTTGATGAAATGAGCTGAATTTTGGTGGAGAGGTATGATTTGGATATATGAAGGCACTGGAAAAATGTCTGCTCATTTTGATACCCTATGAAGGTACTTCCTTCACAAAGCTTGAATCTGGACAGAAACTTAGGAAAATTGCTGGGGAAGAATGGATAGCTGGATTGAGCTGATTTTTTGTCTACATGAGTGATTTATCCATGTTAACCACCATGCAAAATATCAGCTCAAATGGATCAAGGGTTCAAGCACTTCCTTTGCAAGCTGGAAATCTGGACAGAAACTAGATGGAATTTTTGGGAGAAAATGGCTAGATCAAATGATGTGAATTTTTGCATGTTCACATAATATAGGGAATTTGAGGTCCTGGATTAATTTCAAGAATTTTGAAGCAATATAAAATATAGTTGCTTCAGAACCTCAAAATTGGTCCAGAAACAAAAACTGGATGATGCTCTCAAACTTTGAACTGTGGAGCTTGGGTTCTTGATGGAAATGGTAAACATATGGATTGGAGAAGCTCCACAAATTATTTGAGATTTTTCCTAGCTACCAAAAGGGTAGTTCCTTTGGAAAGTGCCCAGGGTGCAATATTGGCTTAAAATAGGAAAATGCAATTTCCTTTATTTAATTATGGCCAATATTTTTATGGGAGCTCAATATGATCACAAAGAATATCTCCGCAAGTTTTTTTGAACTTTGGAGATGGATAGATATTTTCCTGGATTTAATTCCTTTAACTGACAGAAAAAGGAATTAATTTTAAATGAAAAATATTGCAAATGACTTGGCAATATTTTTGCATATCCAGGGTTTATAGATATGGGATGATCACTAGAAAAAGTTTGGGAGGCAACAGAGCAAAGAAAATTAGGGTTCCTTTGTAACGGAAGGAATTAGGGTTTCCCTTCGGCAGATCGGAGAGTAGGGTTTCGGCGGCAAAATCTTGAGAATATAGTTTGGGTGGCCAAGTTGGGTTGGAGAGAATCTCTGGTTGGATAGGAAAGGCAAGGTTAAATGACCATCTTCATGTACCCAAGAGCGAGAGAAAATCCGATAATATCGAAAAAAAGACGGGAGTCCAATCCCGCGAAGGAAAAATCGAGGAGCGAAAACCAGGGTGTTACAAACCTTCCCCCCTTAAGAAAATCTCGTCCTCGAGATTTCCAGGCTTACCTCCCGGCTAAGGGGAACATACCTGTGGGTGACTTGGATCCATCAGCTGTCTTGTCTTCATCGGTTCACTGGCCTTTTCACTGTCTCTTCTGATGGCTTAGGTGCTGTCGTTTCCAGCGACTGGCGCTAGCTGCTTCGGGTTTTGTGGCTATACTCCGTACCCTGACTGTCACGGGCAAGACATCCTTTCTTGGTGCATGGTATTGTATGCATATCTCCGCTATTCCTCCTAGGTTTTTATAAACAATTGTCCCTATGTCTTGCTCTGGGTAAATCCTTAGTCTGGCTGTGGGTTCTATATGGGTGCTTTCTTCTGTCATATGCATTCGGGCTTTGTCCTCAGAGGATCCCCAACTGAAATGTCAGGCATGATCACAAAGTAATCCTAGATGGTAATCTCTTATTCCACTGACATCATGGCAGCTGCAAACCGTCGATGCCGACATGTATGTGCTTTTAACTATTCTATCGGAGTGCCTTATTTCCAAGTGAATTCAGATAGTTACACTCTGTCGCCTGTTGAGGTAGCACTGCCTTATATGTCCTCTGTAGTCCTTGTTATGACCACTGAGCTGAACATAGTATGGCTAACATCCTGTGTATCCTTCGGAGCATAGCCTCTTATCTTGGTTGGTGGCCCGTATTCGTGATGAGTACGGTATGCTTACTGCATTGTTGTGGCCGTATATGCAAGAGTTTGATAAGGATTGGCAATATTACCTTACCTATGAAGCTTTATTTTTATTGATCGTCTCGGAGACTGTTTGTCCACAACTCCTTTGTTCTTGGGGATTCCTTTGATGGACCTGTCGGGATCTGCCAACACGGCTCCTTGGTCATATCATAACTTACTCTTGCATATCTCGTAGGAATTGTTGTGTTTACATCCTTCTTTGAAATATGGGGCCAATGTTTCTCTGAACATCATCATTCCCATGTACGAGTGTCTCGTATGAACTGACGAACTGGTCTATATGCAAAGTAGGACGAATCTTTTGTTGTGTTCTGAGGCAGAAGTGTGTCTGGGCTAATTCGTGCTTCTGACAAAGTTGTTGTGGGCACGAGGGCATGTTGAAAAAGGCTGAATACCTTGCGCTCGAAGCTTCTGTCAAGGTAATGTGCCGAAGAAGGCTGGGTATCGTACCTCAGAAGCTTTCCCTCATGTGGCTTGCTACGGAAGAGCAGATGCCTTATGCTGGAAGTTTTCCGCGGTAGCAAGCTGAGGAAGATGGGAGTGCCGTACCCCGAAAGATTTTCTCACCAAGGGGTGTAGCGAGGAAGGTTGGGGGTCTCGTGTCGTAAGCTCCTCCCGATGGCTTACGGAGGAAGGCTGGGCCTCTTACACCAGAAGCCTTTCACTGTGATATGCGGTTAGATCTATGGCCGATTCTGGCTTCCTTTCGAAGTATCCGGAATTTTCCCATAGCGGAGCCAAAACTTGGTACACCTTGATTGGAGAGATTCCGTTGGTCATGCACATCGCTTGTCCTTCTGCTGATCTGATCGTTGCTATTGTAAAGGTTGCACAACTGGTGCCGACTTCGTGTTGATAATTAATCCGGAATACCCTTTGCATTCAAACCAGGTGTTGCCAGTAGTGAGCAGTTGGCGGATAATCCCATTCAGTTTGGCTGCGCTTCTAGGTCTTTGGAATTCTTACTGATTCCGGATAGCCGTGGACTTATCCATATGTCTCGCAAACCTTGTTCACAGTGCCCGGAAATTTTATGTATACACCGGTGAATTCCAACATATGCTTTGCAATTTGTATCAACATACTAGAGTTTTGTTGTTGCTCTCAGCACGTCCACATTCTTGAAATATGTCTTCTGTGGGTAATAAATGATTCTTGAGTCCAGTGGAAAAAGACTCAAGGTTCACCCCACTGACTGAAATAATCCTTGTGTAGAGGATGAAATAATTTGTCCCTTTCGGTATTTATTACTGATAGCGCATCTGACTATTCCTTAGGTATGATTTGTTCTGAGGCAAACTCCCTTTGGTATAGTCTGGCCTTGTCGGTTGCACTCAAATTCTGCTTCTAATCCATCCTTCATTCTTGATAGATCCGGTGATAATGTTCTGAATATCGAGTAGTTGGCTTGGCTTGACTCTTACTGAATTTGGATTATTGGGTATTATCCAAGCTGTATGCTGGTCTTCTTTGGCAGCTCTTGCAGATGGATCCAGTCGAAGCAAAAGAACGGGATCGAAGAAAAGAAGCCAGAAACGCGAAAAACCAAAAAGCAAATAAAGCTCAAATTTTGCGGACCTTACACCTGTGGCCAAAGATTCACTAGTATAACTAGTATAGCGCACTCGATGCACCTCCTAAGGATTTAGAAGCAAAACCACACAACGCTCCTGGTAGCAATTGGTGTCAAGCTCCTACTACTTCCTTAGGGAACATCAAACTCGACGTGCGACCATAGCCAAAGTGGCTTAGTCAATGATCCTAGGGTTATCGGGAAAATATGGAATTTATAAGCATTTCCCAAAGGAAACTGGATTTAAGAAGAGAAATGCCATGGTTAGCAAGCAAGGTGGGGATATCTAGTTTGCCTAGCGGTTCAGGGCTCACGGGTCGTCACCGGGTGCGGACATTTCACACCGGAGGCAAAGGCCATGAGAGTTGGGGTCTGATGGAGCCATAAACCTATGGGGGTTGCCTTATGATCAATAGTAGCCATGCCTGTTTGGCAAGGATGGTTAAAACCCATCTGGGCTTTCTACTGATCAAGAGGCAATGAAATCCGGCTAGGGTAACCTACGGTTAGCCTGGCTCTGATACCATCCGTTGTGGCGCCCCGCCTGAATACCACTGTAGCCAGATGGTCGCCGCACACACCAGCCCAGGAAATCACTCTGGCATGCATGTTTACAACAAGTATCATGAACACAGGCATTTCAATTAATGGATATATAAGTCTTACATGATATTTTACAAGGGTGATGGCAGCGAAAAAGCTCTATATAAGGCAGCATGGATCTTGGTGCGGCTCCAATCCACAGGGATCTGAGTGGGTTACTCTTCTAGCTCGCGAACGCCCGGCTCCTCGACGGATCCTTAGGTGAACCTGGCCACATTGAAGGCCACTGAGTACTTTTGAATGTACTCGCAAGCAAACCAAACCAACATATACACCAAGCAAAGCAATCCATGGCATTCAAGCATGCACTTGTTATTAGAGTTATATTAATTATCATGGCATAGCATACCTATCGAGCAATATTAACTATCATGTCATAGCAGGTTAAGCCAGCAATATTACCACCGAAGTAAATATAGTTAAGTAAAATATAACAAGTAAATAATCCATACTCCGACTAATCTTAGGATCCAATCCAAACCCGATCCAAATCAAATCCAAGTTATGCGGTCATCCGAACACTCATCTCATAGCCATCGCATGGCTAACATCCCATATACCTGACATCATCCGATGTCCCTGCATCTGCACTATAAATCTGACCAATCATACCTTTCTCTGGTTCATTACTAACATCATATGGTTTGCTCCTCCAGACTCGACACAGACCAAATTGTGTGACCTAGTACGAACTATGTCCCATGACCGAGGACGCGGCTATTTGAATAGATTTACACTCTGCAGAGGTTACGCACTTTACCCACACTATGGAGTTCCCGGCCTCATGCTCCCATTCGGGTGGACCGGTGCTGCTCCAACAAAATTTTTCTATTGCCTGGCACTCTTACGGCCCCACCGACAATCATACCCTTCCCGGGTCAAGTCCTGGGTGGCCCCTGTGTCACTCCTGACACCTGCCACCGTCGTGGCCAAACAAAACTGTCCCAAATGGGGACCTGTGCACATAAAACCAAACTGGGCTCACAAGACTATCGCCGCCTACCGGGCCAGGGTAGCACGCACGCATAATCCCCCCTCTTTGGTGGTATCGATAAGAGACAAGACAACAGTCCAAGTCAAGGCCTTCCCATAAAGGCAAATGTGGCTGCACTGATGAGCTCGATTCGGTGGCACTATGACTCAATCCAGTCGATGGAGGAGGTTGTCATTATTAAGTCACATTCTTATCATTGCAATAACAGTAGTAATACACACTGAAAACATAACAACCTATCCCCATAAGGTCACCTACGAGTCACTAGTGCGATAATAGGATGAGCATTAGCAGGTAATGCAAATAGCAAGTTCAACCTAGCAGGAGTTCAATTATTTCTAACACATGCATATTTATTAATTAAACATGCAAGAATAACACAGAGCAATGCTTTAGGGCATATATCAGATGGTCGGCTTGCCTGGGGGTCAACGGATTCACCGGAAAGAAGTGCGATCACCTCGCGAAAAAATTTGCCGGAGAAGATTCCCTCTCGTAGGGGCTGAATATAGGGCAGGGGCAAAATGGGTATTTTTAGAAAGTGTCAACCTGGTGAAAGTGACATCATCGGAACGGTCTCGACAAACTGAGAACGTTGGCGTTGGATTTACCTCAATCGGAGTTACGGTCGCGAAGTTAGGGCCGTCCGTTCGTTAGGCAGAAAAGTGGACAGAATAGTGTCCACTGTAGCTCTTAACGGGTGAACGTTCACTAACTAGAGGTTTCGGCGCCGACTGAGAATTGAAAGCGTATTTCCAGAGAATACGCTTTCTAGAAGAGAAAGTGTACTTAGCCTAAAGCACTGGCAGAGTACGCCTTCTGGACAGGGAAGCGCATTTATGAAAATACGCTTCCACTTATATGACGTGGCGGGGGCGGGGCAGAGCTGCTGTCACTGACGGGCGGGTCCCACCTTCTTTCTCTCTGCTCCCTCCATCTCCTTCTTCCTCCTCCCGACAGAGAGCAGCAGCGACTTCGGCCTCGCCGGCGCCGGCGACGGGAGGCCACAGCGGGCTTGGGCGCCGCCGGGGATGGATGCGCCACTCCATCCCGCGCCCGAGGGTAGTGGAGAGGGCGCCGGCGGTGGCCGGAGTTAGCCGTGGAAACGGTGGCCGAGGGCGGTGGCTCCATGGTGGAGGAGTTGCTCCGGTGGTGGAATCGGCCGTGAGAGGGCGTCGGGGTGACCGCCGTGGAGTGGGGAGTTCAGTGGGGAGCTCGGGGAAAGAGGAGAAAGCCGGGGTGGCACGAATTTGAGAGGACACCG
Source organism: Elymus sibiricus (assembly GCA_039707655.1). Lineage (NCBI taxonomy): Eukaryota > Viridiplantae > Streptophyta > Magnoliopsida > Poales > Poaceae > Elymus > Elymus sibiricus. Next base: position 299,309,737 of record CM077676.1, on the reverse strand, counting down.
GCGATGACCGTGGCGGCCGTGGTGAGCAAGAAGGGCTTCTCGAGCCAAATGGAGTAGGCAGGGGTGGTGCTAGGGGGGAGGGGAGGAGGTTGGCGTGCTAGGGGAGCTCGGGTGCGGGCTATTTATAGCCATGGGGCTCGTCGGATAAGCTCGGCCGCTCGGTGAGCTGGCCGGAGTTCTGGAGCCTGCAGCCGATGTGGCTGGCGTTTTGCGACCGTTGGGGAGTGTCACGGAGGAGCAGGGGAGGTGAGCTGGGCTTCGGGAGAGCTCGGGCACGGCTGCATACGGCGGCGACAGAGGACAAACAGTGGCGTACGGCGGCGCTTGTCCCGATGCGGCGAGGAAGACTCCGGCGTGGAGAAGCGGCTGGAGGGGGCGCGTGGACGGCGGGAAAGGCAGTCGGCACGCGGGGACAAGCCAGGGCAGCCTGAGTTGGCCGACCCGACGCGGTGAGACGTCACCAGCGCGTAGAGTGCGCGTTTGGCCTTGTCCGTGGCGTAGTCACCACGTGCACTCGGCGTTTTGGCCCCCCACTAGATGCTACATCATGTCCAACGCGGTAGTCATTGATCATATAGATGGGATGTGATAATGGATGGACTAGGACGACTCTAGAGTGACCGAGGTGATCCAGAATAGTTTCTGGATAGAAACTTGGGCAGGAAGTTGTGGTCAGACGGATGTGCCAATGAGCTGGCCAAGTTGTCACAGGGAAATGAGATAAGAAGGAGCACCTGCTGGAGAAATTTGAAGCAAATTGGACCAAGTTTGAGTGCACTTCCTTTACAATGCCAGATTTGGTCCAGAAATTTGACTTTGAAGCTGAACTCATCTGGCTTGATGAAATGAGCTGAGTTTTGGTGGAGAGGTATGATTTGGATATATGAAGGCACTGGAAAAATTTCAGCTCATTTTGATACCCTATGAAGGTACTTCCTTCACAAAGCTTGAATCTGGACAGAAACTTAGGAAAATTGCTGGGGAAGAATGGATAGCTGGATTAAGCTGATTTTTTGTCTACGTGAGTGATTTATCAATGTTAACCACCATGCAAAATTTCAGCTCAAATGGATCAAGGGTTCAAGCACTTCCTTTGCAAGCTGGAAATCTGGAAAGAAACTAGATGGAATTTTTGGGAGAAAATGGCTAGATAAAATTATGTGAATTTTTGCATGCTCACATCATATAGGGAATGTGAGGTCTTGGATTAATTTCAAGAATTTTGAAGCAATATAAAATATAGTTGCTTCACAACCTCAAATTGGTCCAGAAACAAAAACTGGATGATGCTCTTAAACTTTGAACTGTGGAGCTTGGGTTCTTGATGGAAATGGTGAAGATATGGATAGGAGAAGCTCCACAAATTATTTGGGATTTTTCCTGGCTACCAAAATGGTAGTTCCTTTGGAAAGTGCCCAGGGTGCAATATTGGCTTAAAATAGGAAAATGCAATTTCCTTTATTTCATTATGGCCAATATTTTATGGGAGCTCAATATGATCACAAAGAATATCTCCGCAAGTTTTCATGAACTTTGGAGATGGATAGATATTTTCCTAGATTTAATTCCTTTAACTGGCAGAAAAAGGAATTAATTTTAAATGAAAAATATTGCAAATGACTTGGCAATATTTTTGCATATCCAGGGTTTATTGATATGGGATGTTCACTAGAAAAAGTTTGGGAGGCAACAGAGCAAAGAAAATTAGGGTTCCTTTGTAACGGAAGGAATTAGGGTTTCCCTTCCGGTAGATCGGAGAGTAGGGTTTCGGCGGCAAAATCCTGAGAATATAGTTTGGGTGGCCAAGTTGGGTTGGAGAGAATCTCTGGATGGATAGGAAAGGCAAGGCTAAATGACCATCTTCATGTACCCAAGAGAGAGAGAAAATCCGATAATATCGAAAAAAAGACGGGAGTCCAATCCCGCGAAGGAAAAATCGAGGAGCGAAAACCAGGGTGTTACATCTACTCCTGGCAGAGCCAGCAGGAGCGCCATTGCAATCTTGCTGCCGCGGCGCATGCTCAGCAACGGGCTGTCGTGGCGGAGGTGGTGCCTAAAGATCTTGAGGTTGATCAACAGGCATCTTACCATGCGGACGCCGACGACCGGAGCTGCCTTTGCCGTTCGGAGCCACGTCGCGCCCATCTTGCGATGGTCGCGGTGTGTGTCCCGAAGCAGCATCCTTGGAAACCGCAGCGCCAGGATCTTGACTCGCGCCGGACCGGACGGTGTTGCTCTGGTGGTTTCGCTCGTCGGTGCACCGAGGAGGCGGGAGAGGGCCATCCGCGCCGCCTGCATCGACGTGGCTTTGATCACCAGAATGGTGAGGAAGCTGAGAGTTGGTGTTGCGTGCTCCGCCTGCACCACCGGTGCTAGCTACGCCTCCTGCGCCGCCTGCACCAGTGATGCCCTCCGCTCCGCCTGCGCCGCCTGCGCCGGCCGGATCACCTCTGCCGCCCGCGGGAGTATGCGACGGAGCCTTGGAGGTCGATGGAGCAGCTGCAGACGTGCCCTTCTTCTTGGGCGCCATCACAGATGATGAAGACGAAGTTGACGCGTAAACTGCTGATTCAGATTCGCGCAAGAGATTCCCCTACCTGGCGTACCAAAGATGTCGTGCGTATGACCATCTATGGGGCCATCTAGCCCCTTTGCGGTTCGACTAGGGGAATGCACGAGCACAAAGAGCAGAATCAGCAGAGCACGCAAAGGTTTTTACCCAGGTTCGGGCCACCGTGAGGTGTAAAACCCTACTCCTGCTTTGGTGTATTATATGTGGAGAGCTCAAGTACAAGGTGCGCTTTGTCCCGGCAAGGTGCAAAGGGAAGCAGCTACACATGCAAAGTGAGCTAGAGTGTCTAATGATCGATCCTTGTAAAGGTTGCCCTGGTTGACTAGATAGCCAACAGTGCTATCATACCTAACTCTGCTGGTTTAGGACAAAAGCATTAAATGCGCCGTTAGGTGTCACGTGGAGGAGGAGCCCAGCAAGGTTCCTGCACCGCTTGCCCAGCTACCTCATATTATCTTGACACGCCCCTGGGACGGGTTTCATTAAAGTTAAATCTCCTTCCAGTAGGCTTACACGTGCCCCGACAAGTCTCACCAAACTGCCTGCGCGGTCGACACCTCACCGATTAGCGACTAGCTGCTCGGTGAGGTGGAGCGCTGATGAGCTAGCGAAGACTTGCCGGCACAGAGCTTGCTGGGCCTTCATCTTGCCGGCTCGAATCTTGCCGGCAAGTAATGCCTCCATCTTCAGTACTAGTCAAGTACTTATTGATGCTTCATCTTGATTTCTTCCTTAGTGCTTTTGCAATTAAGCCTTGAGTCTTGATCTTGGTAATCCCCGGCAAGCCTGGCTATCAAGAAGGCTGCTACTATTTGTGCATAAGTCAAGGTATAAAATACCCATGTTTTATACTCGAACACAAGCCGATGCGTGTCGAGCGGCGGGCCGGACCGACCGTCTGTTCGTGCTACTGCTCACATGTGGTTGCTCATGTCAGTGACGCACCAAGCCGATGCGCGTCCCTTCGATGAACGGCGGGCTGGACCGACCGTGTGTTTGTGCGACGCGAACGCGACGGGCTGTAAAGTTTACCGCCTAACTTAATACTATGTACTAAAGTGTAACACTTGCTTTCACTCCTTAACGAGATCGGTCGATAGAAATCCCCATTAGAAAGGCGAGGGCGGTGTTTTTCCAGTGCGGGAAGTGAGGGAGTTTTTTTTAGTGGAGCGGAGTCGTGGGAGTTTGGCCGAAGGTTTGCATACATTTCTCGGACGCGTACGTGGGCCCGCGCTCTTGGAGGCCATCGTGGAGGAGCCACACGCCCGCAACCTCTCAGACCAAAAAAAGAGGAGCCCGCTGCTGGCTATTTCTATACTTAGTTTTGAAATTCTCAATCGTTCACGTGTGGCGTGATATCAGCCATTCATTGATGTTGATCCAACGGTCTAGGTGTTTCGGATTCGCGTCTACAGTAACCTAAGTGTACCCACCCTAAAAAAAAGTGTCTACGTTTTTCTAGAACCATCGGCACGTCAGTGTGATCAAATCCACATAGGAAGTTGGCAAACAACACCTCCACATGTGCCACGTGGCTTCATTGGTGCCCCCCAACATCATTTTATTCATAAATGTATTGACTGAAAAAGAGAGACATCACCCTAAACAAGATCTTCCTCGTATTTTGTTTCCTACGAAGTAGTGCCATGCTATTGGAAATCCAACTTGGTTGCTTTGCACGTACCGGAAGTACTAGTGCCACATCATCTAAAAAGCCTTTCTACACACATCAAATTATCAATCACGTGGGCTGCCTCTTCTTATAGCAATGTGCTCCACCGTGTACCCGTGTGTCTGTATGAGGGAAGGAGTGAGTGCATGCGTGCACCTCTTCTCTTCGTATACATGTACTCCACCTAGTGGGTGTGTCAGAGAGAGAGAGAGATAGAGAAAGATGGTTTGTGCGACATGCCTCTATACATATGTTTGTGTCAAAGAGAGGCCTACATACATAGTATATATATGTGCAGGGGGCGATATACGAGAAGAGAGGGGAAGGATATCGTTTACTCCAGATATCGATAGAGACGGATAGAGGGAAGAACTTTACGAGCGTACAAGCGCTAGGACAGAGGGGGTGCTTGAAGATGGTGCGAGAGGCTAGGTAGACGAAGACAAGGAAGGAGTACAAGTGCGATATCGATAATTAAAGAGAGGGGATGAGAACGTGCGTGGGCGCGCGCGTCTGATTGATAGATAATTAAAGCAGAAGGCATGGATGATGAGATGGGAGGGACAATTAATGTGTGTGTGGTAGGCGGTCCTATCGAGAGAGGTCATAGTTCCGTCGATGTGTGTACGTGGGAAAACAGGGGGAGACCTAACTAGCTAGAGATATAGATTGGTCGGTTTTTGTGGGAAATTAGCGAGAGAGACCTGGCTACACGTAGAGGGAAATCGATTGGTGCACATGCATGCATGTGTCAGAGATAAAGAACTCCCAGAGTGATGAAGAGAGGGAGAGGTGTGTGTGGGGGGAGGGATGCAGCTAGCTGGCTAGCTAGCTAGCTGCCTAGGAGATGGTGCGAGAGGCCTATTAGTTAGTTAGCTTGACACAGTTTAGGAGTGCGAGATGGATAACAACAGAGGGGGTGACAGTGCGCGCGTTCCTCAGAGTTAGGGCGGGAGGCATGGATGGTGAGAGGAGGGTAGGACAATATGTGTACATGTTTGTGTGTGGTAGCTAGGCAGACCTAGCTAGAGGGGTATATCGATTGGTGTGTGTGGGAAAGAGGCAGATGGAGATACCTAGAGAGATCGTGGGAGACCGACCTAGAGAACGAGAACGTGTGTGTGCGCGATGTAGAGGATGCCGAGTGGGGAGTGTGTGTGCATATATATATATATATATATATATATATATATATATATATATATATATATATATATATGCATGCACGATAGGAAAGTTAGTGGTATATATCCACAAAGAGAGGAGCGTGTGAGTGGGTGTAAAAGACTCACATAGATGATAGTCAATATAAAAGTGGATTCAAATATTTGAATAAGAGATCATGATGTTTGTAATCCATGCATGCATGAATATAATGGAGATATGCGTGTGGTTTTGAATCGAACATGCAACACTATATACACGTCGAACAAGCCAAAATTGATTAGAATTTGAGACACCGATGGCAGGCATCGTTTGACCACACCGCATCCATGCATGGACATAACTATTTGAATTTGAGATAATGTGTGATTTTGGCAGCTAACATCTAAATGATGTGTGTGTGTGGGGGGGGGGCATGCATTATGTGTGTTAAACACATTATACATATGAAAACATGGTTTAGATCATTCCGAACATCTAGCTAGAGCATTAAATGTATTGTGATTTGAATTCAACATAAAATGGATACAAATATTTGAATTGGAGATCGTACGGTACATGTAGTTCATAATTAAATAGGATTACTACTACATGCATGTATTGTGTTATCAAGATAATATTTAAATGATGGTATAACTTGACAAGAATCGTATTCAAATAGGGAAAATTGATTCAAATTGAGTCAATATGGTAAACAACAGTGTTTTGATTTGATTTTTTTGCGGGAGGTGTTTTGATTTGTTTTTTTGTTGTTGTTGATTTTTTGTTGTTTTTGTTGTTGAGGGAAGTGCGAATTGATTTTGTACTGTACACGCTAAGCTTGTTCTACCGAATTAGTTAGTTATTTGTTGTTGGCTTTGAATGGCATTTGTAGTAATATTGTAAAATGGGACATGACTCTCTATTGTCTTGTACGAATTGTCTTTTTTTTGTACACGTTAAGTTTGTTCTCCCGAAATTCGAAGCCGCGCCTTGTTATCCCGAAATTTTCAAGCTAGAATATCTCTTTGTCTCTTCTGGTGCGAAACTCCCGTCTCTTCAACCCGCGCCTTGTTATCCCAAAATTTCAACGCGCGCGAAAACTCCCTCCTCATCCGAAATCAGGCGCGCCGCCCAACACGCGAAATCCCCCTTCTACCCCTCAGCCGGAAATATCGCCTCGACGTCCCATGGATAAAACGGGTGGGGGTACTTTCATAACTTACCCCAAATTTTGGACAAGCGCGTCCCTAAGCCATGGCTCCCCCCTCTCTTCCCCTGCGTTACCCCCATTCGTACACCGAGGCTGCCAAAACCCGCGAAACCCCACCCTCCTCCATCCGCCAGCCGACCGCCGCTCAGCCGAAGCCTCTTCCCCGACGATGTCGTCCACAACAACAGCTCGACGTCCCTCATCCACCTCTCCGGATGAGGATCCGTCGTCGATCTCGTTGTCCCGCCGGTTCAGCAGCCCCGTCCTCCACCTCCAAGGAGCCGCCCCGACGTTCGCCTCGTCTAGCGCGCCACCTCCATTCCCACAGCGCCGTCTTCACTTGCCCCACCGAAACCGCAGCACCCTCTGTAATTCCTCCGATGAAGCTGAAGCCTACTCGGCGCCACCAAGGAGGTTCTACACTCATCGCTGCATTTTCTCTTTTATTCGATCTCACGGGGCTGCCGGTGCTCGATCCCGAGCCACCATGGCGCGCCTCCATCGACGGGGGCATCGCCGGCCACTTCCTCCACGTCGTCTCTCCCCCATGGCGTTGCTCCCTCGGCGGCGACGTCCACACCAGCAAGAGCTGCTGCTGCTCCGGCTCTCGCTCACGCTGCTGCTGTTGCGGCTCTCGCTCGCGCTGCTTCTCTGCTCTTGCTGTTGGTCGTGCTGCTGCTCTGCTCTTGCGCTCGTTCCTGCTGTTGCTGTGCTCTGCTCTTGCTCTCACTCGCGTTGCTGCTGCTGCTACACGACCTACTGCAGCTACACGAGTTGCTGCTTTAGCTCTCACTTGCGCTGCTGCTCCGGGTGCAGCTGCTGCAGCTGCACGAGCTGCTCTCTGCTAGTGCGTTCACTGCTCGAGTGGCTGCTGATTTAGATCACTGCTTCGGGAGCTACTAGTGCTCGAGCGGCCTAAACTTCTATTGCAGTGCTCTGCAACTAGTGCAAACAGTTTCGACAGTAAATTCAGTTTCGTCAGTAAAATTCAGTTTCGACTGTACAATTCAGTTTCTTCAGTTAAGTTCAGAGTCAACAGTTTTTACATCATCTGTTGGAGCAACCGCGGCACGGCTGATGCATTTTACATCTAGCAGTGTTTGCTGATGTATTTTACATCATCTATTGTAGATGCTATTAGAATCCCACTTCAGATTAACGTTGTCTGTCTTGTCCTGCTTCAGCCTCGCCGTCGTACACCTCACCGGAGCTGCTCCAACGACGGAACCGTCCATCATAGCAGAGCAGTACCCTCAGCACCGTCTCTAGACGCCTTAGATCTTCTTCCCCGCCACTGACAGTCACACCAGCCGCACCATCTTCCACGACCAACCCAATGATGCCGAGGTCGACAAGGCTACGCCAAAGAGGTTGTACACTCGTCACATCACTTTTTTACTCTACATTCACGTCGATCCCTTAGGGATCCTTTGGTTCAAAGAAGTTGCAAATCTAGAAAGAAATGAAGGGTGGTCTCAAAGTTAACAGGGAGAAAACTAAATGCTCTTTTGAACAAAAATTTAAATTGGTTTAGCAAGATAGCCATTATCTCATAATCATGTGGGCCAAATAAACTCACAAAATTTCAGATTACAATGGGAACAAGTACTATTACTGAATTGTTTTTTTTAAGATATAATTTTTTGACCAGAATAATGGACCTACTTATGTTGTCCATACAAGCTCAAATTTATTCAGAGTACAACAGAGCACATGTAGTATATATTGAAAAAGTTTAGGTTTCTTTTCGAAAAATATCCAGTTCATTGTGGCGCCCTGCCTGAATACCACTGTAGTCAGACGGTCGCCGCACACACCAGCCCAGGAAATCACTCTGGCATGCGCGTTTAAAACAAGTATCATGAATACAGGCATTTCTATTAATGGATATATAAGTTTTACATGATATTTTACAAGGGTGATGGCAGCGGAAAAGGTCAATCTAAGGTAGCATGGTCTTGGTGCGGGTCCAATCCACAGGGATCTGACTGGGTTACTCTTCTAGCCCACGAACACTCTGGCTCCTCGCTAGTGGACGTCGGATCCATGGCATTCAAGCATGCACTTGTTATTAGAGCAACATTAGTTATCATGGCATAGCATACTTATCTAGCAATATTAATTATCATGTCATAACAGGATTATCTAGCATGATAACTACTAAATTAAAGTAAAGCATATCAAGTAAATAATCCATACTCTGAATATTCTCATGATCCAGTCCAAACCATAACCAACTCCAATCTAACCCTTGCGGTCATCCGACCACTCATCTCATAGCCATCGCAAGGCCAACATCTCATATTCCTGACATCAACCGATGTCCACGCGTCTGCACTCCAAGTCTGACAAAGCTTACCTTTTTCTGGTTCATTATTAACATCATATGGTTTGTTCCTCCAGACTCGACACAGATCAAATAGTGTGACCTAGTATGAACTGTGTCCCATGACTGAGGACGCGGCTATTCGAATAGATTTACACTCTGCAGAGGTTGCGCACTTTACCCACACTATGGAGCTCCCGGCCTCATGCTCCCATTCGGGTGGACCGGTGCTGCTCCAACAAAACTTGTCTATTGCCTGGCACTCTTACAGTACCATCCAAGAATCATACCCTTCACGGGTCTTGTCCTGGGTGGCCCCTGTGTCACTCCTGACACCTGCCACCGTCGTGGCCAAACAAAACTGTCCCAAACGGGGACGCCGACAAATAACTTAACTGGGCTCACAAGGTTATCGCCGCCTACCAGGCCAGGGTAGCACGCACGCATAACCTTCCCTCTTTGGTGGTACCGATAAGAGGCAAGATAACAGACCAAGTCAAGGCCATCCCATTCCGGCAAATGTGGCTGCACTGATGAGCTCGATTCGGTGGCACTATGACTCGATCCAGCCGACGGAGGAGGTTGTCATTATTGAGTCACATTCCTATCATTGCGATAACAACAGTAACACACAATGAAAACCAAACAACCTATCTCCATATAATATCACAATAAGTCATTAGTGAAACAATGTTTAAATGGTAAGTTACCACTTTACAAGTTCTAGCTGACCATCTGAACCCTTGCATAAAACCGGCATATAAACCAGTAGCCACCAGAACGGTCTTTACAACTCAGATCTGGGACGTTACTGGAATAACTCAACCCTGACTCAAGACGGCCGAAAAGCAGCTCAGAGCATGAGACGGTGTTGATAAAAAGAAGGTAGCAGTTCCCTAAGACGGCCGAAGAACAACTCAGAGCATGGGGTCATCGCTACAAAAAGAAACTCAACAGCTGCCCAAGACGGCCGAAAAGCAACTCAGAACACGGGACAGTTGTTGAAAAGAGAACTATAAAGTCGGCATCCACCCCGGACGGCCGGAAGCAGCTCAGAACACGGGTGTGGTGCCGTCACCAGAGAAAGGCAAGCAAGGGTTCATCAGAGTCACATACAGCTCACCACTATGCACACGAGCATAAGCATATTAGTTTAAACACACAATAATAACACAAAGCAATGCTTTAGGGCATATATCAGATGGTCGGCTTGCCATATCCCACACGCTCTTCACTGCTCCTAGAGATGACTCCAACTGTTGGAATCAAGTGGAAGGCTGAGAGGTGAAAGATTTGGCAGGAAGTTGCTTCTGAGAAGAAATTTGGGTGGTTGTTTCTGGAGAAATGGATGAAGGAGAGGAGCTGGATCCTTGTCACAATGAAATGTGGTAGGAAGGAGTAGATTCTGGCAAAACTTCAAGCCATTTGGACCTTGTTTGCATGCACTTCCTTCACAATGCAACATTTGGTCCAAAAACTGGATTTTGATGTTGTGCTCAACTGGCTTAGTGAAATGAGCTGAATTTTTGTGTAGGCTGATGGTTTGGAAGTATGGAGGTACTGGAAAATTTTTAGCTCATTTGGATGCCCTATGAGAGTACTTCCTTCACAGAGCTTCCTGCTGGACAGAAACTAGATGGAATTTTTGGGAGAAATTGGCTGGATAAAATGATATGAATTTTTGCAGGCTCATATTATATAGGGAATGTGAGGTCCTGGATTAATTTCAAAATTGGTGGAGCAGTATAAAATATAGTTGCTTCACAACCGCAAAATAGATCCAGAAACTAGAATTGGATGATGTACTCAAAATTTGTACTATGGAATTTGGGTTCTTGATGGAAATGGTGAAGATATGGATAGGAGAAGCTCCACAAATTATTTGAGATTTTTTGCTGGCTACCAAAATGGTAGTTCCTTTGGAAAGTGCCCAAAATGCAATATTGGCTTTAAATAGGAAAATGCAATTTCCCTTATTTAATTATGGCCAATATTTTTATGAGAGCTCAATATGATCACAAAGAATCTCCCCACAAGTTTTCATGAACTTTGGAGATGGATGGATATTTTTCTGGATTTAATTCCTTTAAACAGCAGAAAAAGGAATTAATTTTAAATGAAAAATATTGCAAATGACTTGGAAATATTTTTGCATATCCAGGGTTTATAGATGTGGGATGACCACTAGGAAATTTTTGGGAGGCAACAGATCAAGAAAAATTGGGGTTCCTTTGTAACGGAAGGAATTAGGGTTTCCATTCCGGTAACTCGGAAGGTAGCGTTTCTACGGCAAAATTTGAGAAAATATCTTGGGTGGCAAGGTTGAACTGGAGAGAATCTCTGGTTGGATAGGAAAGGCAAGGCTAAATGACCATCTTCATATACCCAAGAGCGAGAGAAAATCCGATTACGTCGAATAAAAGACGGGAGTCCAATCCCGCGAAGGAAAAAAAACAAGGAGCGAAAACCAGGGTGTTACAAACCTACCCCCCTTAAGAAAATCCCGTCCTCGAGATTTCCGGGCTTACCTCCCGGCTAAGGGGGACATACCTGTGTGTGACTTGGATCCATCAGCTATCTTGTCTTCATTGATTTGCTGGTCCTTCGAACTGTCTCTTCTAATGGCTCTGGTGTTGTCTTTTCCAGCGACTGCATTGAATCCTTTTCTTTCCTGTCAGGCAAACCTTCTATCCTGGTAGTTTGTAGCCTGAGGTTGGTTGGTAGCGAGTAGAATAGCTCATTTTCAAGGCTTGGAGCTAGTTTCTTCGGATTTTGCTGCGATACTCCGTACGCTGACTCTCATGGGCAAGACATCCTTCCTTGGTGCATGGTATTGCATGCATACATCCTCGGTAGTCCCTGTTAAAACCTCTGAGCTAAAGATGGTGTGGCTATCATTCAGCGCATTTTTCGCAGCATAACCTCTTATCTCGGTTGATGGCCCATATTCATGATGAGTGTGGCAGGCTCACTTGTAACCGCAAGTAGCGCATTGCTGTGGCCGCATATGCAAGAGCCTGACAAGGGTTGGTAATATCACCTTGTCTGTGAAGCTTTATTTTATTGACCATCACGGAGATTGTTTGTCCACAACTTCTTTGTTCTTGAGGATTCCTTTCGTGGACCTGTCCTGACCTGCCAACTTGGCTCCTTGGTAATATCCCAACTTGTTGGACTGTACCCACAACCTACTCTTGCATATCTCGTAGGGGTTGCTACGTTCATATCCTTCTTTGAAATATGGAGCCAATGTTTCTCCGATCATAGTCATTCCTATGTATGGGTGGCCCGCATGAACTGATCAACCAGACTGCATGCTCACAACATATGCAGGGGTAGGATAAATCCTTTCATAACCACTGAGTTCTGAGGCGGACGTGTGTCTGCACCAGTTCGTGCTTCTGACAAGCTTGTTGTGGGCACGATGGCGTTGAACAAGGCTGAATTCCTTATTATCGAAGCTTCTGCCAAGGTAGCATGCTGAAGAAGGCTGGGTATCGTACCCAGAAGCTTTTCCTCATAGTGGCGTAGTGAGGAAGATTGGGGAGTCTTGCGTTGTAAGCTCCTCCCGATAACTTGCGGAAAAAGGCTGGGTTCCTCGTACCAAAAGCCTTGCACTGTGACATGCAGTCGGACCTGTGGCCGGTTCTGGCTTCCTTCCGAAGTATCTGGAATTTACCCATAGCGGAGCCAAAACTTGGTGTAGGCCATACCTTGTCTGAAGATATTCCGTTGGTCATGCACACTGCTTGTCCTTCTACTGGTCTGATCATTGCAACGGTTGCTGACTTCGTGTTGGTAATTAATCCGGGATACCAGATGTTGCCGGTAATATGCAGTTGGCGGATAATTCCATTCATTTAACTGAACTTGAAATTCTCCTTGATTCCGGGCATTCGTGGACTTATCCATATTCCTCGCAAACCTTGTTCACAGTGCCCGGAAATTTGTATATACACCGGTGAATTCCAAAATATGCTTTGAAATTTATATCAACATACCAGAATTTTGTTGTTGTTCTCGGCACCTTCACATTCTTGAAACATGTCTTCTGCGGGCAATAAATGATTCTTGAGTCCATTGAGAAGAGACTCAAGGTTCACCCCACTGACTAAAATAATCCTTGTATCCAGGATAAAGTAATTTGTTCTTACTGATGTCCATTCTTGATAGCTCATCTCACTGTTCCTTTGGTGTGATCAATTCTGAGGCAAACTCTCTCAGGTATATTCTGACCTTGTCTGTGCCACGTAGAGTCTGCTTCTGACCCATTCTTCATTCTTGATAGATCCGATGATAATGTTCTGAATATCGGGCAGTTGGCTTGGCTTGACTCTTACTGAATGTGGATTATTGGGTATTATCCAAGTTGTGTGTTGGTCTTCTTTGGTAGCTCTTGTAGATGGATCCAGTCGGAGCGACAGAGCGGAACCGACAAAAGAAACAAGAACCGCGAAAAACCAAAAAGCCAATAAAGCTCAAATTTTGCAGACTTTACCCATGTGGCCGAAGATTCACTAGTATAACTAGCCTAGCGCACTCGATGCACCTCTAAGGACTTAGAAGCAAAACCACACAATGCTCCTGGTAGCGATTGGTGTCAAGCTCCTACTACTTCCTTAGGGAACATTAAACTCGACGCACGACCATAGCCAAAGTGGCTTAGTCAACGATCCTAGGGTTGTCGGGGAAAGATGGAATTTATAAGCGTTTCCCAAAGGAAACTGGATTTAAGGAGAGAAATGCCATGATTAGCATGCAAGGTGGGGATATCTGGTTTACCTAGGGGTTCAGGGCTCACGGGTCATTGCCTGGTGCGGACATCTCCCACCGGAGGCAAAGGCCATGAGAGTTGGGGTCTGATGCGGGGAAAAACCTACGGGATTGCCTTATCATCAATAGTAGCCATGCCGGTCTGGCAAAGATGGCTGAAATCAATCTGGGCTTTCTACTGGTCAAGAGGCAATGAAGTCTGGCTAGGGTAACCTACAGTCAGCCAGGCTCTGATACCATCCGTTGTGGCACCCCGCCTGAATACCACTGTAGTCAGACGGTCGCCGCACACACCAGCCCAGGAAATCACTCTGGCATGCGCGTTTACAACAAGTATCATGAACACAGGCATTTCTATTAATGGATATATAAGTTTCACATGATATTTTACAAGGGTGATGGCAGCGGAAAAGCTCTATCTAAGGCAGCATGGTCTTGGTGCGGCTCCAATCCACAAGGATCTGACTGGGTTACTCTTCTAGCCCGCGAACACTCCGGCTCCTCGCTAGTGGACGTCGGATCCTTAGGTGAACCTGGCCACATTGAAGGCCGCTGAGTACTTTTGAATGTACTCGCAAGCAAACCAAACCAACATATACACCAAGCAAAGCAATCCATGGCATTCAAGCATGCACTTGTTATTAGAGCAACATTAGTTATCATGGCATAGCATACTTATCTAGCAATATTAATTATCATGTCATAATAGGATTATCCAGCATGATAACTACTAAAGTAAAGTAAAGCATATCAAGTAAATAATCCATACTCTGAATATTCTCATGATCTAGTCCAAACCATAACCAACTCCAATCTAACCCTTGCGGTCATCCGACCACTCATCTCATAGCCATCGCATGGCCAACATCTCATATTCCTGACATCAACCGATGTCCACGCGTCTGCACTCCAAGTCTGACAAAGCTTACCTTTCTCTGGTCCATTATTAACATCATATGGTTTGTTCCTCCGGACTCGACACAGACCAAATAGTGTGACCTAGTACGAACTGTGTCCCATGACAGAGGACGCGGCTATTCGAATAGATTTACACTCTGCAGAGGTTGCGCACTTTACCCACACTATGGAGCTCCCGGCCTCATGCTCCCATTCGGGTGGGCCGGTGCTGCTCCAACAGAACTTGTCTATTGCCTGGCACTCATACGGTACCATCCGACAATCATACCCTTCCCGGGTCTTGTCCTTGGTGGCCCCTGTGTCACTCCTGACACCTTCCACCGTCATGGCCAAACAAAACTGTCCCAAACGGGGACGCCGACAAATAACTTAACTAGGCTCACAAGGTTATCGCCGCCTAACGGGCCAGGGTAGCACGCACGCATAACCTTCCCTCTTTGGTGGTACCGATAAGAGGCAAGACAACAGACCAAGTCAAGGCCGTCCCATTCCGGCAAATGTGGCTGCACTGATGAGCTCGATTCGGTGGCACGATGACTCGATCCAGCCGATGGAGGAGGTTGTCATTATTGAGTCACATTCTTATCATTGCGATAACAACAGTAATGCACAATGAAAACCTAACAACCTATCTCCATATAATATCACAATAAGTCATTAGTGAAACAATGTTTAAATGGCAAGTTACCACTTTACAAGTTCTAGCTGACCATCTGAACCCTTGCATAAAACCGACATATAAACCAGTAGCCACCAGAACGGTCTTTACAACTCAGATCTGGGACGTTACTGGAATAACTCAACCCTTATTCAAGACGGCCGAAAAGCAGCTCAGAGCATGAGACGGTGTTGATAAAAAGAAGGTAGCAGTTCCCTAAGACGGCCGAAGAACAACTCAGAGCATGGGGTCACCGCTACAAAAAGAAACTCAACAGCTGCCCGAGACGGCCGAAAAGCAGCTCAGAACACGGGATAGTTGTTGAAAAGAGAACTATAAAGTCGGCATCCACCCCGGATGGTCGGAAGCAGCTCAGAACACGGGCGTGGTGCCGTCACCAGAGAAAGGCAAGCAAGGGTTCATCAGAGTCACATACAGCTCACCACTATGCACACGAGCATAAGCATATTAGTTTAAACATGCAGGAATAACACAGAGCAATGCTTTAGGGCATATATCAGATGGTCGGCTTGCCTGGGGGTCGATGGGTTCACCGGAGAGGAGTGTGATCACCTCGCGGAAGAATTCGCCGGAAAAGCTTCTCTCTCGGAGGGCTGAATATAGGGCAGGGGCATAATGGTCATTTTCAGAATGTGTCAACATGGTGAAAGTGATATCATCAGAACGGGCTTGACAAACAGAGAATGTGGGCTTTCGAATCACCTGAATCGGAGTTACGGGTGCGGAGATATGGCTGTTCGTTCGTTAGGCAGAAAAACAAATAAAAACTGTGCTTTTCTACTCTTAACGGGTGAATGTCCACTATTTAGTGGTTTCGGCCGACGGGGTAAAGCAGAAAGCGTACTTTGGAAAATATGCTTTCAGTAAAGTGAAAGCGCATTTTGCGCCAAACCCGCAGAGAAATACGCCTTCATGAATTGAAGACGTAAACGAGCGGACTACGTCTCCACTTGTCCACGTCTGCGGGGCCGGCTGGGTCAACGCGTGAGGCCGACAAGCGGGACCCACTGGCAGGGGTGGGTTGTCGTCTTCAACCTCTTGTGCTCGCGCGCCTGGCCGAGGGGGCAGAGGAGATCGACGGCAATCCCCTGCGACTCCGGCCACCTCTCGCGAGGCTCGACCCACCGGCGTGCTCGGAAGGCCAAGCCGCATCTGTCCCGCTCGTACATGGACCTCGGGGAAGTCGGAATAGAGCGCTCCATCGGCCATGGCGGCAACCGGCGTTGGGCGAAGTTGAGGCGGCCGCTACAGTCGCGATGACAAGGAGTTGGGGTACCGGAGCGCTATGCGGTGGAGGGAAGGTTGGCTTGGAGGGGTTTAGGGGACGGGAGGAGCTAAAGATAGCTCGAATTTGAGTAGGGGTGAGACGGCGATGGTTCGGCCATGGGGAAAGATTGGGGCACGGGAGCTCTCTTTGTCGGTCTGGGAGAGAGCTGGGAGGAAGAGGGATGCGGTTCGGGGATTGGGGGGGTGCTCGGAGAGGCACCGGGCCATGGCTCTTATAGCCAGCTAGCGAGGGGGATAAGCACGGCCGCCGTGGCGTGCATATCGCCACAGTGGAGCTCCGGCGAGGTGGCAAGCGCTGGACGGTGCCGACCTGACGAGCATTCAATGCAACGCGACGGCTCGGGGAGGAAGGAGCCATCGGAGGGAGGCGACACGGGAGGATCACGGGGCAACAGTAGCATGGCGATGACTGCCGTGGTGCGAGGAGGAAGGGAGAGGAGGGGGAAGGTGCGGGAGAGGGGGTACCTGGACGGTGCGGAGCTAGTCGGCATGCTCAGACAAGCTCTGGCTAGCCGGAGCTATGTGGCCGACGAGGACAGTGCCGCAAAGCACCGTTTCTGCATGGTGGCTGCGTGGTCACCACGCAAACACGCGCCCTCTGCGCATCCGGCCACAGAACCATGTCCCACACGCTCTTCACTGCTCCTAGAGATGACTCCAATGTTTGGAATCAAGTGGAAGGCAGAGAGGTGAAAGATTTGGCAGGAAGTTCCTTCTGAGCAGAAACTTGGGTGGATGTTTCTAGAGAAATGGATGAAGGAGAGGAGCTAGATCCTTGTCACAATGAAATGTGGTAGGAAGGAGTAGATTCTGGCAAAACTTGAAGCCATTTGGACCTTGTTTGGATGCACTTCCTTCACAATGCAACATTTGGTCCAGAAACTGGATTTTGATGTTGTGCTCAACTGGCTTAGTGAAATGAGCTGAATTTTTGTGTAGGTTGATGATTTGGAAGTATGGAGGTACTGGAAAAATTTCAGCTCATTTGGATGCCCTATGAGAGTACTTCCTTCACAGAGCTTCCTGCTGGACAGAAACTAGATGGAATTTTTGGGAGAAATTGGCTAGATAAAATGATATGAATTTTTGCAGGCTCACATTATATAGGGAATGTGAGGTCCTAGATTAATTTCAAAATTGGTGGAGCAGTATAAAATATAGTTGCTTCACAACCTCAAAATAGATCTAGAAACTAGAATTGGATGATGTACTCAAAATTTGTACTATGGAACTTGGGTTCTTGATGGAAATGGTGAATATATGGATAGGAGAAGCTCCACAAATTATTTGGGATTTTTCCTGGCTACCAAAATGGTAGTTCCTTTGGAAAGTGCCCAAAATGCAATATTGGCTTTAAATAGGAAAATGCAATTTCCCTTATTTAATTATGGCCAATATTTTTATGAGAGCTCAATATGATCACAAGAATATCCCCACAAGTTTTCATGAACTTTGGAGATGGATGGATATTTTTCTGGATTTAGTTCCTTTAAACAGCAGAAAAAGGAATTAATTTTAAATGAAAAATATTGCAAATGACTTGGCAATATTTTTGCATATCCATGGTTTATAGATGTGGGATGACCACTAGGAAAATTTTCGGAGGCAACAGATCAAGAAAAATTGGGGTTCCTTTGTAACGAAAGGAATTAGGGTTTCCGTTCCTGTAACTCGGAAGGTAGGGTTTCTGCGGCAAAATCTTGAGAAAATATCTTGGGTGGCAAGGTTGAACTGGAGAGAATCTCTGGTTGGATAGGAAAGGTAAGGCTAAATGACCATCTTCATATACCCAAGAGCGAGAGAAAATCCGTTAACATCAAAAAAAAGACGAGAGTCCAATCCCGCGAAGGAAAAAAAACAAGGAGTGAAAACCAGGGTGTTACATTCATGCAGGCAAGAACACCCACTGAGAAGACGTAGTAACGAGAAATACGAATAGTTTCTCCCATATGACAAGAAGTGAGGTAGTAGGCAAGTTAGTAGCTATCCGTGTTGGACTCTCTCGGAAGCGATCATTTTTTATTTCTGCGTGTTGGAGCCGTGCTTGTGTAGATGGGCCTGGGAGTTGAGCTAGTTGGTTGTGTCCAAAATAGTAGTAGTACAAAAACTTTATTCGAGGGCAGGCTTCAGCCTGTTGAAGACTGAGTACTAGAATCGCCACTGGTTCAAAGAAAAAGTGAAGGAAAACATAGGACTTGGAAAGTTTGCTATGGTACTACTATTCCTGCATTTGGTTAGAAGGAATGGAGCAAAGCAAAACTGGAGGATTTTTTTTCCTTTGGTGTCTCTCTGAAAGAAAAAACATAGGAATTTAATATCCACTTGGACGTCCTTTACAAATTCCTATGCATGAAGAACAAGACTAAGTGCATTAGTGGCATAATAAGATTATAACTTTACATTTTCATGTGGTTTGACTTTAATTTGACCATGTTTCTATGCATTCTTGTGTTCTTCCAATTCCTGTGAACCAAACACCCAGTTTGACAGAAATCCTGTGTTTGCAAATGCTCTATTTTGCACGTGCATTCCTATCCTATTCCTGTGTTTTTCTAGTCCATTCGTTTTTAGAATCCTCCAGTTCAAAGGAGCCCTTACAGATTTACTTCATTTATAGATAGGTGTCAAAGAAAACTCTGTGTGGTTTGTCCCGCTCCTGCCGTGCCATCGTCCACCCCACCTGAGCTGCTCCATCAACGGAAGCGTCCACTGCAGCAGAGATCCCCACTCCAAACCTTCTTTTGCCGCCTCAGATCTTCTTCCCCGCTGCCGGCAGCCACACCAACTGCATTACCATCATCGACTAAGCAGATGAACGTGTCAACTAAACAGTTCCGGAAGAGAGGTAGCACTCTTTCAATTCTGCTTACGTCATACATCGATTAATATTACCTGCTACTTTATCATCTTGTTCACCTCTTAGACTCTGAGTCAGGTCCAAACTAATGTTCAGACTTGAGTTTTAAAATGCTTGTGGGGCACATAACGAGGCAGCAATGAATAGTATCTCTATCTACTATCTGGTTCATCTCGGGTCTTCTATGTGGTTCATGTTGGGTGGGCAACAAATAGTAGAGGAGCCATCATCTGTCTTTTTTAACTGAAGCTATCATCTGCCTGCAACCATTAGTTTTGGATCTATCCACTGGTTGTTACCATCAGTCTGGATTTCTGCATGCACCCCTTAGGCCTTACATAATCTGACTATGTTTTTTTATTATGCATGTCAGTTATTGTACACAATCGTACAAAACATGTAGAGAAAAAGAGAAGAGCGTTGCGTGGGAATATAATGGCATGCAGACGTCGCTCCATGGTGGGCGCAGTGGCAGCCCCCCCTCCCCCCATTCCAGATTGTATTCCAGAGGAAGATAACTGTTCAGAGGGGGATTTAGAGGGAGCTGACCACTCCTATTTACCCCCTGAGGTGTTTGCTCTAACTTGGCATGCTGATGTTGGTCATATCATGCATATGGCGCCTTGCATTGCTTACTTTATACATCGTATATGTCATCAGCTTAGTTTAGACATGCTTTGTGTGAATGCCACCTGTTTGGTTTCTATATCATATATGTGAATTATGCAGTGCCATCTTGTTTAGCCAGGCATCATATTTGTGAATCATGCAATGCCATCCTGTTTAGCCAGTCATCGTATATGTGAATTATATCATGCCATACTATTTTTTTCATCATGTATTCCATTTGTCGACAATGTTTGTACATTCATCTACTCTTCCTGTGCATCAGCCATTTGAGTCGGTGATGGAAAAATCTGGAGTGAAAACAAGGTCGTCAGAGCAGTCAGTGCTACCCGTCGAAGCAGATATCTTGCTGGTTACAGATAGCTCCTCAGAGGAGGATTCAAAGACAGATGATCAGTCCTATCCCCCCCCCCGAGGTTTATGCTCTAGCTTGGCAGGGTTATATTGCTCATATCATGCATATGGTGTCTTGCATTGCTATGTCATCTACTTAGATTAGACCTGCTTTGTGTGAATGCCACCTGTTTAGTTTCTACTCCCTCCGTTCCTAAATATAAATCTTTGTAGAGATTCCACTATGGACTACATACAGAGGAAAATGAGTGAATCTACACTCTGAAATGCATCTATATACATCCGTATGTGGTCTATAGTGAAATCTCTACAAAGACTTATATTTAGAAATGGAGGGAGTATATCATATATGTGAATTATGCAATGCCATCTTTTTTAGCAAGGCATCATATATGTGAATTATGCAATGCCATCCTGTGTAGCCAGGCATCATATATGTGAATTATGTCATGCCATCCTTTTTTTCATTACGTATTCCATTTGCCGACAATGTTTGTATATTGAACTACTCTTCCTGTGCATCAGCCATTTGAGTCGGTTATGGAAAATCTAGAGTGAAAACAAGGTCTTCAAAGAAGACAATGCTACCTGTTGAAGCAGATATCTCGCTGGTTACAGGTAGCTCCTCAGAGGAGGATTCAGAGACAGATGACCAGTCCTATATCCTCCCTGAGGTGTATGCTCTAACTTGCGACGATTATATTTATCATATCATGCATATGGTGTCTTGCATTGCTTAGTTTAGACATCATACACAATATTCAATGCCATCTGCTTAGTTTAGAGATCATCTATGCGAGTGCCAGCTGCTTAGTATATCAATCATATAGGTGAATTATATCATGCCATCCTGAATACTTAGACAACATGTATGTGAATTATTTCATGCCAACCTATTTTATAAAGACATCATATAGTTATGTCATGTCATCCTGTTTAGATAGTCATCATATGTTGAATTATGTCATTCTATCCTGTTTAGTTATCCATCATATATCTGAAATTGTGTCATGCTATCCTGTTTAGTTAGCCTTAGCCATCATATATGTGAAATTGTGTCATGCTGTCCTGTTTGGTTAGACAACATATACGTGAATTACTGCATCTGTCTATCATACAATGTCTGTACCTTCAATTTCTTTTCTTGTTTATCAGCCATTTGAATTGGAGGGGGTGATGGCAGTATCTAAGGGAGTAAAAACACGGTCTTCACAAAAGATGGTGCTACCCGTCGATGCAGATAGAACCACGGTTGTACTTGCCCAAGAGCCAGCCCCACCACACATAACCGACACTCTTGCAAATTGTACCCCTACCTCGTTGGCCAGAGAACCAGCTACACCCCATCTAACCCCAACCCCAGCAGATAGTAACCCACTTCCAGTTGACACAGCACCATCTCCACCACAGAGCACCCACACACGAGCAGTTAGTAAGGCAACTGCAGTGCCCAAAGCGCGAGGACCACCACAGCGAACCCAAACTCCACGCTTAAAGCAGAAGAACAACTGTTCTCAGGTCAGATTCCGTAGCTGTGGTGCATTCTCCTTCGCTCTTGCATCACTGTATTTACTCATACCAACTAATTTCTAATTTGAAGGATCCAATTGAAACTCCAATGGTGCAAAAGGTATGTTTTAAACCTGTTTCTTTAACTAGTTTGCTATTGTAACTTCTTGCTCTATGTTGATTTAAGTTTCAATTGTATAAACAGTTTTGTTCTCATGTCATGCACATTACAAGTGTTGTTAGTGCTATGTAGTTTCCCACACTTATATTCTATCTATGCTGCTTTGTCTTAAACAGATATGATTTGAACTGTGTCTCTATCTTGATTTGGCAACATAAACTAGGATGATATAGACAATACAGTGACCATAGTACATAGATATATGTTTGTTTCATTATGTTATTATGTACTACCTTGCAATAGAAGACAAGTTAGTATAATCCTATCAACCTTACTACTAAACTGGTTTACCAAAATGAGTATCATATACATGCTAAACCTGTGATGTCTCTGCTTGTTCCTCTTTTAGAATGCCGGCAGAATAGTGGAGAAGAGTACCCCATTATGCAATGGTAAAGGAAGTAATGCAGATAAGGTCCAAGATAGTCAGACAACCCCGTTGTTCTCCAAGAAAGCTGATAAAAACTATCTTGAAGACAGTGAGACAACCCCAAAGTCTTGCCTTGATGTAGTGTTCGAGTTACTTGCCACTACCGCTGGCACAAGCCCTTCGAACTCGCTACCTGAATCAGTTTGGCTTCTTGAGTCTCAACTACAAGATGAAAGACAACGATCAGCTATGCTGCGACAAGAAGCCGATGGACTGAGGAAGTCCCTGCAGAATTCAGATGCATACTTTCTGGAGAAACAACAAGAGTTGGAGCATTTTAGCGCCAAACAAGAGAAAGCTAATAAGCTTGCCAAGCTTCTTGCCAGCATGGTGGGTGCCCAGGATATCGTTTCTAGAGCTCTTCTGAAGTGGTTTCAGTTCTAGACTTGTTTTGCTGCCGCGTTTATTTGCACTGGTGGCCAATTTAGACGCTCAGTGGATGTAATATGCTGCTTTGTTGTTCCCTAATATTTGCACTGGTAGCGAACTTTGATGCCCAGTGGATGTAATCTGTGTAATCGCCGTAATAGCCTAGCGCTAGTTGCTTTATTATTTATTTACTTATAGTCTTTTGTTTATTTGTTTGCTTGTAGTCACTGCAGTTCTTTTTCCTTGGTTTGCTAGTGGCTGCAATAACCATGGGCCACATACGGGCCGTGGTAACGATGGGCGTCCTACGAGCCGTAGGATCCATGGGCCGTACTGTTCGTGGGCCAAAACCGGACCGCAATATGGACCGTAAACGGGCTAAAATCGAAACCGTCCATTTATGGGCCAAGACCATAACGGGCCGTTAACAGGCCGGAAGACAGCACATGCTTAATTCTATCAAGAGGCATGACAGGTCGTTAATGGGCCGGATTACAGGACAGGATGAAAACGGCCCAACGGGTTAACGGGCCACAAACGGACCGATTGTTACCACATGCTGAATTTGGCCCATTAGCATAATAGGCCAGAAACGGACCGTAAGTAATCGAGGGCCAGAAATGAGCCCAAGAATGTATGGGCCCTTAGAAGGCCGAAAGGGAGCACGGGCTGGAAACGGCCCAACTGAATCATGGGCCGTTAATGAGCTCAAACCAGTTTACTGTTCATGATGGGCGTGATTCACCATGGGCCGTCAATGGGCCCGGAGATGCAAAAGGCCTTATATGGGCCGAAAGACTTCACAGGCCATAGATGGGCCAAAAGTGACAACGGACTGGAATCATATGGGATGGCCCACATGACGCTACTGGGCCGAATATTGAAAGGCCATAACGGGCCGTGAGTACCCAGGCCGTAGATGGGCTGTATGCGAACAGGCCATTAATAGCATTTCCATGGGCCGGCCTCCTAACTTTTGACCAAGTCAAACGGGCCGGCCTTTTTAACCTAAATGGGCCACTGTTGGGCCATGCCACATGTCGATGTATCATAGGTGTCTCTCGTCCAATGAATGAATGACATCTGTCGCAACGCCGAGCTGACACGTGGATCGGCCGGCGAATGAGAAATTTACACGTGGAAAATCGCCATTGGTCGAGGCTGTTAACGAGTTATCGGATCCAAAACTGGACCCGATAGCTTAACGACGACCCGTTACGGTGGAAGCCACGTGTCGGTCACCCTTGACGAAAACACTTCCATGACGCGACATTTATCATCATGGAAGTGGACACTTCCGTGATGATAATTTCAATATTGTCATGGAACACTTCTACGACAGCACAGGTATGACTATCTTGATTCTGTCATAAAATTGTCACGGACGTACATGCATGACAGAAAACTTGACCTACTATGACAAAGACGTATTATCACGGAAGTGTTTTTTTTGTAGTGATAAGAGTTGCATCATAAAGTGAAATAATGATCAAATACATTATAAATAATAGTAGGAAATCATGATGCAAATTGGACGTATCACTCCCTCATGTATGGCTTACGCCGGAAGCTTCGTCGGCTACAGTCCACCGGCCGCACGTAAATCGCACTTGCGCGCCAGTTTTTCGCTGCACCGTTCATAAATTTTCGGCAACCACGGAAATATCTAGGTCCTCGCCCCTCCCCCCACCAAAAGCCACATTTCCACGGTTTCCTCCTTGCTTTGTAGCGCCGCCCCCTCGCCGGCGGCGCTCCTTCCTGCTGTGCGGCCTCGTCGATATAGTCAGGTAATCCACACCCCACCCCTGCCCTCCTCCTCCTTCTCCATCCCACATGCCTCGACCGCCGGCGCGACACCTTCCACCCAAATCACTGCCCCATCCTCCAAATAAGCGCCGCCCATTGCCATGGTGCACGCATTATAGCCAGGAGCTCAAGGAGCATCTGGCAGCGGTGAAGCAAATCGCGGCCGCATGCGCGGATGAGGTCGCGATGGCTTCCATGTGTGCCGATCGCCAGATCTTGGAGGAGCACCTCGTCGTCGAGACCACCGTCGATGCCTCGCGTGCGGACGCCGCCACATGGTTGGCTGCTTTAAACGACAGTTCGTGGTGTTTTCTCGAGGCCGCCTCCGGTGCCTTCTAGTGAATTGTCCTCTGTAATGTTAATATGCAATCTGATCTTCTGAAATGTGATGTTCAGTAAATAGTTTGGTCCATTTGTTGTGATGCTCAGTTAACTGTTTGGTTCAATTCTGAAATGTGATATTCAATTCCTATGGGTACAAATTTTTATTGTCATGCATGTGAGGAATAAAATCGAATTTGGATGTACTCTATACATGAGAAAAATGTTATATTTCCTAGTAGTTCTTAAGCATGCTTGGCTTGGTTAACTGTATGATCTTCTAGTATATGTTCTATTTTGCAATGTGGTGCTCAGTTAACTGCTTGCTTCATTTGTTGTGGGGTCCAGTTAACTGTTTGGTTCAATTCTGCAATGTGATGTTCATTTGTTGTGGGTACACATTTTCATTAATATATTCTACTGATAGTATGCCAACTCTCACTTAAACTGATCAATATCTGCCTTATATGTGTTGCAGGGAAACAATGAGAGGCACTGAGGTTTACCATCAAGGTTTGCACATGCATGGTCCTTTGGCTAATAGCACATTATTGTGCAATTGCAGGAACCATTCTAATATTTAGGTTTTTAACAATTTGGTCTTGCACATGTAGGTCCTGCTGTCAGAGGTTTAGACCCACTATTCGATCCATTTTGCATATGGGGAAATGAGATGGACATGAATATCAGTCAAGTCAAGAAACTCAGAAAGATTGTTAGGATAAAGAAACTAGCGATGAATAACAACAAGATCTTTGTTTGCACAATGAAGAAGACATCAGTCAACTATAGGATGGTACTAACTCTTTTACCTTGTGTTTTTTCCTATGCGCCATTTCAAAATTTAGAACAGATATTTATGCATATTTTTGTTTTCAGTCCTTTCCAAAGCAGTTCACCGATGATTACCTCTCAAACCACCTGCATGGTCAAGAGGCGAGGAAGGTATTCATTCAACACCCACGGTACAATATTGAAGTCTTCCTCAAGAGGACGAAGGTTGGGCGGGAAATCATCCGTAGCCACTGGCCTAAAGTTGCAAGGACATTCAACATCATTGAAGGCTCAATATTCGCCTTCAGATTCAGCAGTTTTCGAGATGAGATTTATTTGTCTATATACCGTATATGATGCTACTTTCCAAAGGTTTTAGATGTTGCATGTGAAACTTCATGCTGTTGTGTAATGGCGTAGCTAGCTATATGCCTATATGGTGTAACTGAGTGCTGAAGCTATCTGATGTTGTACTCTGATGTAATTCAACTATGAAATCCTGGTTGCCGTAATGCCTCTATGAAATATATGGTGTGTTTGATATGAAATGTCAATTTGATTACTAAATGCATTATCAATAATAGGCCAATTAGCCTACTTATTGGGTTTTTGTATTGCAGACGGTTTCTCAGACAACACCATGGGCGATGACCTCAAACAACGCACACAGTTTCTAGAAAGTAGCCGTGTTGGATCAATGAACAATCACACACGACTTCCGCCCGAAAAATGTTTGCGTTAGGCCACCTTGCACAAACGGTTTCCTCATAAAAAGTGTGTGTGATGGACAGCCTATGCCATACAGTTTCTTCTAGGCACCGTGTGTGTTTCTAAGAATATATCACATGATTTGTCCCGTATAATTGTTTGTGACGGCTCAACCGATCGCACACGCGCTCTTTTTGCCCCGCGTGTGTGACCGGAGGACCTATCGCCGACAGTTTTTGGGTCGTGTGGGAAGGACCCCCCTATCGCACACACAGGCAAGGTGACGGTTTAAAACTCTATCATGGAAAGGGGGTAAAAACCGTTTGTATAGCACGTCGCTGCACTAGTGTAGGACCCCTACCTCGAGATATGCCGGATTTAGCACCGATAGCTGGCCTCAGATCTGCACCTGCTGCACCCGCCGCATCCTGCCGACGGCCGGATCCACTTGCCCGCCCCATCCCATGGCCACCAGAGCAAGGAATTGCGCCGCCGTCGTCGCCGTATTGCCACCGCAATCCGCCACCGCCACTGAATCTTCTTTGGAGCCGCCGCTTCCTCTCCTGCCCGCCGCCACCGCCTCCCCAGAGCCGCCCACTTCCTCTCCATCCAGCCGCCATGGATCCTTCATGCAAGAGCTCCGTCAGCTACGACGGGGTGCGTCGGCGGCCGTCCGGCAACTACGACGTGGAGTTCGAATCACGGCTTGAGGTAACCCTCTTATTGGCACGTCTCATCAAAACAGAGATTGTGCCCCACATTTTAGGGGATATCATCAATCCATTGGTTTACCCAATGCAGCCACAACAGCATGGTCAGCCGAAACGTGGCGATTTTTACGCCACAGCGGAGGGGGCATTTCACCTTTTTACTGGCTTATAAAGAGCAGGGGGTAACAAATCTTCTCCCCTATGCTCTCATTCCGCTCCTGTGCCCAAATCTCCAAAGCTCCTGCATCCTCCATCTTGCTTTCGAAGCCTAAAGCCATCTCCTAGCTTCTGCATCTCATGCCCATGGCGGATGCGGATGTCAAGGGGAGGTGGGTGGCCTCCAAGGTCACTGACACCACCATCAGCGAGCTCCGAGAGGCGGGATACATCCCCGCCGATGCTATCTGCAGGGCTCCGGAGCCTGGCCAGCGCTTCCCACTCCTAATCCTGGGGAGCGGGTCGTTTTCATCTCCCACCTCATCTGAGGTCTGGGGTTCCCGTTGCACCCTTTCGTGCGGGGGATTCTCTTCTTCTATGGGCTAGACTTTCATCATAGTCTGTGAGGCGTTCCTGCGCATGGAACCTCACTTCGGCCTATGATTGAAAACCTTCTGCATCAAGCCGAAGAGCAGCGGTGCCGAATTAGCCGAGTGCGGGGGCGCCATGATCAACAAACTCCAGAAGCCAGAGTGGCTGGAGGGCACCTTCATCGAGACTGTGAAGGTCTGGCAACGCGAATGGTTCTACATCATGGAGCCGCTCGCCACGGGCCAGGCCGCAGCCCCTGCCTTCACAGGTACGCCTCCGAGGAAGTTGGTGTCCTGGCAGAAGCAAGGCCTGAAGTGGGGTAATCCGGACGAAGTCCTCTCTCTCCAGGAGAGGATCCGGTTCCTCAAAAAGAAATTCAAGCTGGTGGACGTGATGCTGCATTGCCGCGTCCTACCACTCCATCTTCGGGCTAGCACCATGTGGCTCTATAAGCCCGAAGACATGCCGACAATGCAGAACTTCTTCCGCACCAACATAGATGGGATGTGGACGGCTCTCTTCAAGCCGTCCCAAAACAAATTCCCTGAGGACGGGCCTGACAGCGGCTACAGTGCCGCGCACGCCCCCACCGAGGTATCAATCATCTCGCATATTCAATAGTGATTCTTTATATTGTATTTGTCTGAACCTTCATTGTTTTCAGAAATGGGCGTCCAAGGCGGCGCTCATCAAATGCTCGGCGCCGCTGCCCGAAGACAACTGGACCCCCGAGCTCCAGGCCCTCTTGGCCACGCTGCCCCCAAAGGCCCCGGCCAAGGCAAAGAAAGAGTTGGAGAAGAAACGGGGAGGTCTCCGGATCTGGGACTCCTCGGACGCTAAGTCCGAGGACATCTGAGCTCTTTCCTCAGACGAGGAGGAAAGAGGGGGAGGAGAGGAAGGGGAGGAAGGCACTTCTTCCCCGAAGAGGAAGAGGGCGGCGTCCGAAGACGTTGCAGGGGCCGACGCCCCCTGAACACGAAGGCACCTTATGAAGGCCACCGATGCTGTGCCCCGCAAGGCCCCAGCTGCAACTGAGGTTGTCTCCTCCGAATCAGAGGACGACCTCATCGAGCCACGCAGGGATTGACCACCACCGAGGAGGTATGCCCGTTATACTTCACTCCCATATACGTTGTATGTGCCCTAGTGCCTCTCTTCCATAAATCTAATTTGTTCAATCGCCCTTTACAGCCCTCAACGCTGCCGTATCAGTGACAAGGAGTCGTCAAGCGGGCTCCCTCCACCTAGCGCATCAGAGGAGCATCACCCCTCCCCTTCCGCCCATGACGGGCTGGGGGAGGCGACCTCCCAGCAAGCCCCGCCCGTGCCTACCACGGGGGACGGCATCGACGCTTCCATGGCCGAGGCCGAGGCCTCGGCATCCAAAGATGTGTTGGGGAAGAACCCTTCCTCGAAGGAAGGGGAAGAACTGGGGTAGTCGACCAGCTCGGCCCCTGTCGATCTAGAGCCACCTCGGCAGTTGACCACGGCAGCGGTTCCTCCTTCAACGGAGAGAATCTAGGTGGCCCATCCATCCCTACCTGTTGGAGGGCAGGCGTCCATGGGATGGACCGAGGAGATGGAGGCGTCCCTGACGGGCTCCTCCATCGTTGCTGAGCACCGCGTCCTTCTAGGCGCGGTGCTACAGAATTACCGGTCCGCGGAGGCCAGAATAAGGGAGGCCTTCAAGGGCCTCTATGAAGGCTTTGAGGTAACATTTGATCATATTTTAAGATCATGTGAACGCATAGAGCTATTCAATACTAGATATATCCAGTAGCCCTTAGTGAATAAGTGAAAAGCGGTTTGTCCGAAGACTTATACCACTGTAGATGCTTATCACAAGTGTATATCCATAGTAGCTCCCGAGCCCTGAGTTAGATGCAAAAATCTTACTCGGGGATCTTAGGGAGAAATGATAGTGTAAACAAAGTGAATACACAGTAGCCCCTGAGACCCTGATCGGATACACAAGGCCGACCAGGGGATCGATATCATCCGAGGAAGCTAACAATGTGCTTTTCAGGTTTCGGCCTCGGTTTCAGTAGCCAACTCGAAAGAGTTGGAAGAACTGAACTGTAAGCTTGATCGGTCCGAGAAGGACATGGATCTGCTTAAGAAGCAGATGGAGCAGTCTCAAGGTAAATACCAAAAGCTTAAGTACCTTAATACTGGACTTTGAGTTATGATGCAGCTGGTTTGAGCTCTAAAGCATGTGTTAATGTGGTTGTAGCTTCCACCTCGGAGCTTGAAGCGCTCCGGTCCAAGCTGGAAAAAGCTCGGCAGGAAGCCGAGCAGCAGAAGGCTATGGCGAAGCAGGCCAGCGACGAGCTGGCCAAGGAGAAAGAGGCCGGTGCGAAGCATGTGGCCTGGGTCGTGGAGGTCGAAGGAGACCTAGAGGGGATGTACAAGCAACGTGACGCCCTCCAGGAAGAAAAGAACAAGCTAGCCTCCGAGCCTGAAACAACGAGCTTGGCCTGTAAGGAGGCCATGACCCAGGCTAGGGCAGATCGCGAAGTGCTTCAACAAGTAAAGCAGATCGCCGTTGGTAAGCCATACCTGCTTCACTGCGTTTTTGGTGACAACCGATTTGCCCATCTTACGCAAGTCTGGCATTCTTCGGAGGCCTTTAGGGACTTGCCGCGGAGTGCTTCGGACGCTGGCTCCTACTTCGCCGCTCCTCCCGAGGAGTCCGTGGAGAAGACCTTCTGGGCACAATTTCAGGCGCCAGAGCATCCGCCTCTTCTGAATAATCAGATGAAGCAACTGGTCGAGCTGTTCCGTACGGCACGGCCGGTGATGGAAGATCTCTGCATCAACCTCTGGCCGCAAGAGCCGATGCCAACCAGTTTCTTCGGCTTGGTGCACATGCTACGAAATGCAAGCCCCTAGGTCGATAATTGGAAGCGTTCGGCCTGCCTGGAAGGTGCGGAGCGGGCGTATGCATCTACAATGGCGCATTATCCGAAGATCAAGCCACTCAAGATCGCGTCAGGGCCTCCAGAAGGAAAGAAGCAGACGCCCGAGCAGTTCTTGACCGAGGTCCGTGAATGCGCTTGGGTCTCCGAGGCGCAGTGTGCGAAGTCCGAACTGCGGTTCTAAAGGTCCCTTGGTATGACGATTAGAATTTTGTACAAAAACAAGTAATATTATGCTTATCAGTCGTTTGTATCCGACGTGTTATTTTTAGTCATGTGTGACCGTGTTTAATCCTGAAAGTGGCCAGTCGTCGGCTTCTACCCCCTTGTATATGCTACGCGGGGTGTTCCGTAAAACGCGTGAACCCTTAGCCGACGTCTCGGTGCCCTTAGGCGGTTGCGTATTTAGGGAACCAGGCAATCAGACTATGGTGGCTTTATAACTTTCACTTAGTCATAGGGAACCAGGCAATCAGACTATGCAAGCCCCCAGGCAATCAGACTATGGAAGCACAATCGCAGTGGTTCTCCCTTTACACTCCTAGCCGAACAAACTGGAACGTAGGAGGCAAGTGATACGTCTCCAACGTATCTATAATTTTTCATTGTTCCATGCTATTATAGTATCAATCTTTGATGTATTATATGCAATTATATTCAATTATATATCATTTTTGGGACTAACCTATTAACCTAGTGCCCAGTGCTATTTGCTATTTTTTGCTTGTTTTTGGCTTTTCGGAAAATCAATATCAAACGGAGTCCAAACGAAGAAAAAAACTTTGGATTATTTTTTTTGGACCAAGAGAGACCCTAGAAGGTTCGGGAGAAGACCAGACGAGTCACGAGGGAGTGACAAACTCGGGAGGCGCACTCCCCAGGCTTGTGGGCCCCTCGTGGCACCTCTTGACCTAATTCCAAGCCTATAAATTCTCAAATATTCCCCATATACCAGAGAGCCACCTCGAATAAATTTTTCGCTACCGCAAGCTTCTGTTCTTCCGCGATCCCATCTGGAGGCCTTTTCCGGCGATCTGCCAGAGGGGGAATCGATCATGGAGGGCTTCTACATCAACCTTGATACCCTTCTGATGATGTGTGAGTAGTTTACCACAGACCTACAGGTCCATAGCTATTAGCTAGATGGCTTCTTCTCTCTCTTTGATCTTCAATACCATGTTCTCCTCGATGTTCTTGGAGTTCTATCCAATGTAATCACTTTTTGCGGTGTGTTTGTTGGGATCCGATGAATTGTGAGTTTATGATCAGATTATCCATGAATATTATTTGAGTCTTGCGGTGCTCTATCCTAGTGACAGAAAGGGACAAGACACGTATTTGTATTGTTGCCATTAAGGATAAAACGATGGGGTTTATTCATATTGCTTGAGTTTACTTTGTCTACATCATGTAATCTTGCTTAAGGCGTTACTCTGTTTTCATTAACTTAATACCCTAGATGCATGTTGGATAGCGGTCGACGGGTGGAGTAATAGTAGTAGATGCAGGCAGGAGTCGGTCTACTTGTCTCCGACGTGATGCCTATATACATGATCATTGCCAGGAATCCATCATAAGTATGCGCTTTTCTATCAATTGCCCAATAGTAATTTTTTTACCCACCGTATGCTATGTGTTCGAGAGAGAAGCCTCTAGTGAAAACTATGGCCCCCGGGTCATTTATCCATCATATATAAAATCCAAAAATACCTTGCTGGAATTTTATTTCCTTTATTTTGTTTTGCAATTTATTTATTTATCTATCACTATCAGAATTAATCCTTGCAAGTAACCGCCAAGGGGATTGACAACCCTCTTGTTCCCGTTGGGTGCAAATATTTGCTTTTGTGTGTGTAGGTGCTGCTAACAAGGTTCTGTGTGGTTCTCCTACTAGATTGATAACCTTGGTTCTTAACTGAGGGAAATACTTATCTCTACTGTACTGCATCATCCTCTCCTCCTCGAGGAAATCCCAACGCAGCTCACAAGTAGCAGGAAGAATTTCTGGCGCCGTTGCCGGGGAGACATCACCAAAACCTATCAAGTACCTTCGCTTAAACTATCACCTACTTGCTCTTATTTTCATTTGCCTTTTTATTTGCCTTTGCCTCTCGTTTTCATCTCCCCCACTTCTAAAACAAATTTACAAAAACACAAAAATATTTTATTTGCTAGTTTGCTTGCTTGAAGTTGCTACCATGTCTGAGTTTGTTATTGAAAAGGGTGAGGATGGTAAAATCTCGAAGATAGAAATTCCCTCAAACTTTGATACTAATTTTTTTGTAACAGGAAGTGGGAACATCATAGGAAAAAACATTATCCAGGAATTCTTTACTTGCATGAGAACTTTGGCTTGCCATGATGTTCCTATCCTTAAAAGAACCAGTAGTTATGCCGAAGCCATCTCTGAAGTTGTTCTTAAACTTGAAAGAAGATTTATACATACTCATCCCACTTTGCAAAGATTGTTCTACGAGTTACCTGTTATAAATAACCCTAAGGCTAAAAAGATATCTACTCTTGTCCTTATGAATGAATTTGATTACATAGTGCGAGAAGCAAGAGAGATCTTTGATTTTTATAATATGAGTCATGAACACCCTGTGATAGATGAAATTTTGTATAATGAAGATTACATGATGAGGTATGTGTTTGGTGATGATCATACCTATGATGAACTACTAAAAAAGAAATCCCTCCTTTACATATAATCCAACAAGTTTTCAATGGTAGTAATCGACAATATTCTTGGATAGTAAAAGGAAACCAACGAGGGTTTGAAGAAAGTTGCCTTGATAATGCTAAAATTTTGATAGATGATGTTTTCCCCATTGTTTTTGAAAAGCCTCCTGATAAACACACATCTCAGGATGCGAAAACTAAGGATGATAATACTTGAAATAATGCATTATGCCTAGCTAGGGGCATTAAACAATAGCGCTTGTTGGGAGGCAACCCAATATTTATCTTTATTGCAACTTTTTATTTTTCTTGTGTCACACAATTTTAGCTTCTGTAATGATTGTGTTTTTATCTTTTAATTAGTGTTTGTGCCAAGTAATGCCTTTGGGATGATTTGGATGATAGTATAATTGATGCTGTTTGAAAACAGAAAGTTTATAGTCTAGTGCTGGATTTTTGGTTCTGTACTAGAGCGTGATAAAATTCTGATTTTTTTTACACAGTATTGGTATATGAATTGGTTACGTTTTCCTAATTTTTCAGAATTTTTGGAGTTACAGAAGTATAGCTTTTAAATAGATCTTTACAGACTGTTCTGTTTTAGACAAATTCCGTTTTTGTTGCATAGTTTGCTTATTTCGATAAACTATGGATTGTATCGGGGGGTATAAGCCATGGGGAAGTTGGAGTACAGTAGCAATATGAAAATATTAAATATGAATCAATTTATAACAGTACGTAAAGTTTAAGATTTATTTGTTATACTAACGGATCACATGAGGTTTCTGTTGAGTTTTGTGTGCTGAAGTTTTCAAGTTTTGGGTGAGACCACGATGGATGAAGGAATAAGGAGCGGCAAGACCCTAAGCTTGGGGATTCCCAAGGCACCCCACGGTAATATTCAAGGAAGACCCAAGCGTCTAAGCTTGGGGATGTCCCGGATGGCATCCCCTCTTTCGTCTACAATCTATCGGTATATCACTTGGAGCTATATTTTTATTCATAACATGATATGTGTTTTATTTGGAGCGTCTTGTTCCATAGTTTTCTTTTCTTTGTTTGCTTTTTAGTTTGTCACAATCATCTTTGTTGAACACACCTTTTTGAGAGGGACACACATTATTCGTGATTTGTTAGAATACTCTATGTGCTTCACTTATATCTTTTGAGCTAGGCAGTTGCTCTAGTGCTTCACTTATATCTTTTAGAGCACGGCGGTGGTTATATTTTAAAGAAATAGTTGCACTCTCATGCTTCACTTATACCATTTTGAGAGTCTAATAAATAGTAATGGTAATATGCACGGGTTATGAATTTGGTCCTAATATGATAGGTATTCAAGAAGGATATAATACAAACTTTCATGTAGATCACTGAATATGATAAGTTTGATTCCTTGCAATAGTTTTGCGATATTAAGATGGTAATATGTGGGAGGTACTAGTAGATAATTGTGGTTTAGTAAGAATATTGGTGTTAAGATTTGGGATTCCCGAAGCATGCACGTATGGTCTGTCGTTATGCTAAGAAGTTGGAGCATGATTTATTATTGATTGTCTTCCTTTGCGTGACGGTCGGGGGCGCGCGATGGTTAACTCCTACCAACCTCTCCCCTAGGGGCATGCGTAGTAGTACTTTGCTTCGAGGACTAATAAACTTTCACAATAAGTATGTGAGTTCTTTATGACTAATGTGAGTCCATGGATTATACACACTCTCACCATTCCAAAATTTGCTAGCCTCTTAGGTACCGTGCATTGCCCTTTCTCACCTTGAGAGTCAGTGCAAACTTCGCCAGTGCATCCAAACCCCGTGATATGATATGCTCTATCACACATAATCCTCTTTATATCTTCCTCAAAACAGCCACCATACCTACCTATTATGGCATTTCCATAGCCATTCCGAGATATATTGCCATGCAACTTCCACCGTTCCATTTATATGACACACATCATCATTGTCATATTGCTTTGCATGCTCATATAGCTGACATAGTATTTGTGGCTCAGCCACCGTTCATCATTTTCATACATGTTACGCTAGCATCATTGCACATCCTGGTACACTGCCAGAGGCATTCATATAGTCATATTTGTTATAGTATCGAGTTGTAAGTAAATAGAAGTGTGATGATCATCATTATTAGAGCATTGTCCCAGTGAGGAAATAAAAAAAAGGAGAAAAAAGAGGCCAAAAAGAGCCCACAAAAAAAATGAGATAAAAAGAGAGAAGGGGCAGTGTTACTATCCTTTTCCATACTTGTGCTTCATGTAGCACCATGTTTTTCATATAGAGAATCTCCTATGTTGTCACTTTCATTTACTAGTGGGAATTTTTAATTATAGAACTTGGCTTGTATATTCCAGTGATGGGCTTCCTCAAATGCCCGAGGTCTTCATGAGCAAGCAAGTTGGATGCACACCCACTTAGTTTTTATTTTGAGCTTTCATACACTTATAGCTCCTAGTGCATCCGTTGCATGGCAATCCCTACTCCTCTCATTGACATCTATTGATGGGCATCTTCATAGCCCGTTGATTAGCCGCGTCGATGTGAGACTATCTTCTTTTTTTGACTTCCCCTTATTTATCTCTATCATCATATTCTATTCCACCCACAGTGCCATGTCCATGGCTCGCGCTCATGTATTGCGTGGGGGTTGAAAAAGCTGAAGCGCGTTCAAAAGTATGAACCAATTGCTTGATTGTCTCCGGGGTTGTGCATGATAAATACTTTTTGTTAAGAAGATGGAGCATGAGAGGATTATATGATTTTGTAGGGATAACTTTCTTTAGCATTTTTATTTTGAAAGACATGATTGTTTGTTAGTATGCCTGAGTATTGATGTCTTTATATCAAATTATAGACTATTGCTTTGAATCATTCGGATCTTAATATTCATACCATCAAAGAGAATTACATGATGAACATGTTAGGTAGCATTCCACATCAAAAATTCTGTTTTTATCATTTACCAACTCGAGGACGAGCAGGAATAAAGCTTGGGGATGCTTGATACGTCTCCAATGTATCTATAATTTTTTATTGTTCCATGCTATTATAGTATCAATCTTTGATGTTTTATAAGCAATTACATGCAATTATATATCATTTTTTGGGACTAACCTATTAACCTAGTGCCCAGTGCCATTTGTTGTTCTTTGCTTGTTTTTGGCTTTTCAAAAAATCAATATCAAACAGAGTCCAAACGAAGAAAAAACTTTGTATTATTTTTTTCTGGACCAAGAGAGACCCTAGAAGGTTCGGGAGAAGACCAGACGAGTCATGAGGGAGCGACAAGCTCGGGAGGCGCGCCCAGGGGGGGTAGGCATGCCCCCCAGGTTTGTGGGCCCCTCATGGCACCTCTTGACCTAATTCCAAGCCTATAAATTCTCAAATATTCCCCATATACCAGAGAGCCACCTCAAATAACTTTTCCGCCGTCGCAAGCTTATGTTCTCCCGTGATCCCATCTGGAGGCCTTTTCCGGCGATCTGCCGGAGGGGTAAACGATCACGGAGGGCTTCTACATCAACCTTGCTGCCCTTCCGATGATGTGTGAGTAGTTTACCACAGACCTACGGGTCCATAGCTAGTATCTAGATGGCTTCTTCTCTCTCTTAGATCTTCAATACAATGTTCTCCTCGATCTCCTTGGAGTTCTATTCCATGTAATCTTCTTTTGTGGTGTGTTTGTTGGGATCCGATGAATTGTGGGTTTATGATCAGATTATTCATGAGAAATATTTGAGTCTTTTCTGAACTTATTTATGCATGATTGTTATAGCTTTGTATTTCTCTCCGATCTATCCATGTAAGTAAATTGATTTATCTTGCAATGGGAGAGGTGCTTTGTAATGGGTTCAATCTTGCGGTGCTCTATCCCAGTGACAGAAAGGGACAAGACACATATTTGTATTGTTGCCATTAAGGATAAAACGATGGGGTTTATTCATATTGCTTGAGTTTACTTTGTCTACATCATGTAATCTTGCTTAAGGCGTTACTCTGTTTTCATTAACTTAATACCCTAGATGCATGCTGGATAGCGGTCGATGGGTGGAGTAATAGTAGTAGATGCAGGCAGGAGTCGATCTACTTGTCTCTGACGTGATGCCTATATACATGATCATTGCCATGAATCCATCATAACTATGCGCTTTTCTATCAATTGCCCAACAGTAATTTGTTTACCCACCGTATGCTATGTGTTCGAGAGAGAAGCCTCTAGTGAAAACTATGGCCTTCGGGTCATTTATCTATCATATATAAAATCCAAAAATACCTTGCTGCAATTTTATTTCCTTTATTTTGTTTTGCAATTTACTTATCTATCTATCAGTATCAGAATTAATCCTTGCAAGTAACGGCCAAGGGGATTGACAACCCTCTTGTTTGCGTTGGGTGCAAGTATTTGCTTTTGTGTGTGTAGGTGCTGCTAACGAGGTTCTGTGTGGTTCTCCTACTGGATTGATAACCTTGGTTCTTAACTGAGGGAAATACTTATCTCTACTGTACTGCATCATCCTCTCCTCTTCAAGGAAATCCCAACGCAGCTCACAAGTAGCTGCAAGCACAGGAGCCGGGCAACCCAATCATTGACCAAAATCACCATTCGAAACGGATGCATATAATGCAATATCCAAGATGCCGAACAAATATCGGACTTAAACATAGGCTCGATTTTATATCCGAGCCCCCGGTTGAAAGCCGGACTCATCTGTGTATGTCAAACGGTTTCCACATTGCTACAAGGCAAAAATAGAAAAAACGACACGTAATTTTGTGCAGGGACCGATAAAAGGTCTGTTTTTTCATTCATAAGGCCTAGCCACAGATGCCGAGCTTTTTATAAGAAGGAACCTTACAAGATACAGAGAGTATGTGAAAACGAAGAAGGGGGGTTTGATACAGGGCTTTAAAATGTCGGAACTGTTTCCCGTGTCTTCCTTGCCGCACGTGTGCACCTCCGTGCTGTTGAACAACTATTCCTTGTCTAATCCACGGTTTGGTGAATACTGCCGGCTACTCCGCCTTGACTATGCTGAACGCATCTGAGAAGTGGGGGCCTTGACGAGGCTGGCGCCGGTGTGCAACAGTTTGACGCTGCCAAGATGTACTTCCTGGTTGGCCTTTATGTTGCCGAGGAGATAACCAGGTTCCGGGTGCTCAGATGTTCCGAGATAACACACCCCTGTTTATTAATTGATGCTCCCCAGTCTCCCATTGAATTTTAAGTGCAAAATTATCTACTCGAGGTACGTAGTCTGCTACCAGAAGAGGGAAACCGAGGAGCGCCCGTCCCTATTTAGGATTGACATGGGCTTGGCCAGGGGCCGAGGTGGCGGTACGTACGCGCTTTGAAGAGCTTGGTAGGGCCTGCCGAGCTGTACGTTGGGCAGTTTCCTCGGCAGCCGGGAAATCAGCTATGAAGGCTGCTGTCTGCTCCTCTCTCCGGAGGGAGGTCTCCGTGTTACCGTTAATGGTAATGACGCCGTGGGGCCCCGACATCTTAAGCTTTAGGTAAGCGTAGAGCGGCACCGCATTGAAGTAGGAAAATGCAGTACGACCGAGCAACATGTGGTAGCCGCTGCGGAAGGGGACTATGTCGAAAATCAATTCCTCACTTCGGAAGTTCTCGGGCGAGCCGAAGACAACCTCCAGCGTTACGGTGCCGGTACATTGAGCCTCCACGCTGGGTATGACACCCCTGAATGTGGTGCTACTGGGCTTGATTCTTGACGAATCGATGCCCATTTTCTGACCGTGTCGGCGTAGATCAGGTTCAGACTG
Source organism: Elymus sibiricus (assembly GCA_039707655.1). Lineage (NCBI taxonomy): Eukaryota > Viridiplantae > Streptophyta > Magnoliopsida > Poales > Poaceae > Elymus > Elymus sibiricus. Next base: position 299,270,584 of record CM077676.1, on the reverse strand, counting down.
CTTCCGCCATCCATGAGGACGCGGGTTAAGTGGAATCCATCGACAATGGGGTCTAGGACCAAGGCCGCCGACCCGCCGTGAAGGATACTGGTCGGGTGGTCCTTTTTATCAAAAGTGATCGAGCAAGCCGACCACGGGTTGTACTTTGGGGCTACAGGCTCTAAGGCTTAGACGTCCCGAAGTGCTCGTTTCTGTTCCATCTTAGGAATATGCGTGACATAGATCATGTTCACGTTCTTGACATCAGAAGGAAACTGCTTTTGGCCACCGCTATTTGGCCTGTGAGGTTCATCCTTGTCATCACTCCGAGACTGGCTCCTGCTTGGTTCCTCGGCAACTGTTTTGCCGGCCTGTTTGAACACCCAACAGTTTCGATTGGTGTGGTTGGCGGGTTTATCCGAGGTGCCATGAATTTGGCAAGACCTGTCAAGTATTTTGTCCAGGGAGCTTGGGCCGTCCTTGTTCCATTTAAAGGGCCTCTTCTTGGGTCCGACCCGTGAACCGCTGAACCCTGCATTGACTGTTGGGTCCTCGGCATCGCTGCCATTGTTCTTATTCCGGCGCTTGTTTCTGTTGCGCCTGAATTTGCCGTTCCCGTCGTGTGCCTTCGAGGTGCCGGAGTCGTTCCTGTGAGAACTATGGGCGAGCCAGCTATCCTCGCTTGCGCAAAAGCGGGTCATTAAGGAGGTAAGAGCCGCCATGGTTCTCGGCTTATCCTGCCCGAGTTGTCGGGCAAGCCATTCATCTCGGATGTTGTGTTTGAATGCACCAATGGCCTCAGCGTCGGGAGAATCGACAATTTGGTTCTTTTTAGTTAAGAACCGGTTCCAGAATTTCCGAGCCGATTCGCCCTCCTGTTGGATGACGTGGCTGAGGTCGTCGGCATCCGGGGGCCGAACGTAGGTGCCCTAGAAGTTTGCCCTAAAGGCCTCCTCGAGCTCCTCCCAGTTCCGATAGAATTTTTAGGTAGGCTGTGGAGCCAATGCCTTGCCGGTCCTTTAAGCTTGAGTGGCAGGTATTTTATGGCATGGAGGTCATCACCTTGGGCCATGTGAATATGGAGAAGAAAATCTTCAATCCAAATAGCCGGGTCAGTCGTTCCGTCGTATTGATCGATATTGATTGGTTTGAACCCCTCTGGGAACTGATGCTCCATGACCTCGTCTATAAAACATACTGGATGTGCGGGCACTCGATATCGAGCCGCATCTTGTCGGGCGTTGGCCGCCGTCCTGGCTCGTGTCTGCTCCCTCCAGGCCGGCGGGTGTGCGCTCCCTTATTTCGTAAATGGATCGAGAAGGGGCTTTGTTGGCCTGTATTTTATCGCGCAGATCGAAGGCCTCGGGATGTTTTTTCACGCTTTTGCCGTGAGGGCGGGTTTTTGCAGTGGGTTCTTTATTTGTCCCAGCTGGCCGGTCTCACCCTCTAGGGGGTGATATGTCTCCATCGTATCTATAATTTTTGATTGTTTCATGCCAATATCCTACAATTTCCACATACTTTTGGCAACATTTTATATGATTTCTTGGACTAACATATTGATCCAGTGCCCAGTGCCAGTTCCTGTTTGTTGCATGTTTTTTGTTTCGCAGAAAATCCATATCAAATGAAGTCCAAACACGATAAAAATTTACGGAGATTTATTTTGGAATATATGTGATTTTTGGGAAAAAGAATCAACGCGAGACGATGCCCGAGGGGGCCACAAGCTCAGAGGGTGCGCCCCAACCCTGGGTGCGCCCAGCAGGCTTGTGGCTACCCCGTAAGGCGGTTGGGGCCCTTCTTCTACCGCAAGAAAGACAATATCCCGAAGAAAATCCTCTCAAAATTTCAGCCCAATCAGAGTTACGGATCTCCGGGAATTTAAGAAACGGTTTTCGGCCAGAAAACAGAAACGCGAAACAGAAGAGAACAAAGAGAGAGATCCAATCTCGGAGGGTATCCTCCCCTCTGGGAGCCATGGTGGCCATGGACCAGAGGGGAAAATCTCCTCCCATCTAGGGGGGAGGCCAAGAAAGAAGAAGAAGGAGGGGGGCTCTCTCCCCCTCTCTCCCGGTGTCGCCGGAACGCCGCTGGGGCAATCATCGTGACGGCGATCTAGACCAACAACTTCGCTGCCGTCAACACCAACTCTCTCCCCCTCTATGCAGCGGTGTAACACCTCTTCTCCCCGCTGTAATCTCTACTTAAAACATGGTGCTTAATGCTATATATTATTATCCAATGATATGTGGCAATCCTATGATGTTTGAGTAGATTCGTTTTGTCCTATGGGTTGATTGATGATCATGATTGGTTTGAGTTATATGTTTTATTTTGGTGCTGTCCTATGGTGCCCTCCGTGTTGCGCAAGCATGAGGGATTCCCGCTGTAGGGTTTGCAATACGTTCATAATTCTCTTATAGTGGGCGGCTAGAGTGACAGAAGCTTACACCCGAGTAAGCGGATTGTTGCGTATGGGAGTAAAGAGGACTTGTTACTTAATGCTATGGTTGGGTTTTACCTTAATGATCTTTAGTAGTTGCGGATGCTTGCTAGAGTTACAATCATAAGTGCATATGATCCAAGTACGGAAAGTATTTTAGCTCATGCCTCTCCCTCATATAAAATTGCAATAATGATTACCGGCCTAGTTATCGATTGCCTAGGGACAAATCCTTCTCTTGTGTTACAAAAGCTTTCTACTAAACAACTAACTTTTATTATCTTGCAATTTACTCATAGTTTTATTCTTGCTAAGTACTTCTAGTTTTATCCTTGCAAACTTATCCTATTACACCTACAAGTAGTTTCATTCTTGTTCTAGGTAAAGAAAACGTTAAGTGTGCGCAGAGTTGTATCGGTGGTTGGTAGAACTTGAAGGGAATATTGATTCTACCTTTAGATCCTCGTTGGGTTTGACACTCTTATTTATCGAGAAAGGCTACAACTGATCCCCTATACTTGTGGGTTATCAAGATCTTTTTCTGGCGCCGTTGCTAGGGAGCAATAGCGTGGGGTTGATATTCTCGTGTGTGCTTGTTTGCTTTATCACTAAGTAGTTTTTATTTTCTGTTCTAAGTTGTTTTATATCTTTAGTTATGGATATGGAACACAAAACACCAAAAAAATTAGTTGTACTTGCTACTCATGGAGATGGGGAACCTCCTAAAACCCTCAATGCTGGTTATGTGGAAAACATTAAATACTACTTTGATAATCCTGATAAATCTCCATTCAACTTGATAATGGGAGATACTTTGGATCAACGGGAATACTTTAGGGATTATCGCTTGTCTCAAAAAGGGAAACTCTTATGGGATCAAATTAAAATGCTGCGTTGGTATGCTTGGAATTTATGCTTAAGGTGTGATTATACTTGTTGCTCTAAGATGAAGGCTCCACACCTTTCCTTTCAATGTGAATTTAATGATAATGAAACCTTGGCTTCTTATGCTAATGGTATATATGATTACTATGATGTGGAACTAATAGAAGAATTTGTTGCTTTTATGGGTGCTTATGAAATTAAATCTTTGTTTGAAAAGTATGAAGATTGTGATGCTGCTATTTACAAATATGAAAATTATGCTATACTTAAATATTGCATGAGAATTATGAATATAATGCCTATATTGATCAATTTATTGAGAAGGTCTCCGCTGTCCAAGAAGAGACTAATATTTTGCAGGCTCCTATGGAAGAAGAAATTGATGACACTGTGAGCTCATTAGATGAAAAAGATGACGAGGAGAGCGAAGAACAAAGGGAGGAAGAGCGGATTAGCTACCCGTGCCCACCTTCTAATGAGAGTAATTCTTCAACTCATACATTGTTTAATTTCCCTTCGTGCTTACCGAAGGATGAATGCTATGATAATTAATATGATCCCTTGGATTCGTTTGAAATATCCCTTTTTGATGAAATTGATTCTTGCTATGCTTGTGGCCTTGATGCCAATATGAATGATGCTTATGGAGATGAACTTGCTATAGTTCCTTATGTTAAGAATGAAATTGTTGCTATTGCACCTACACATGATAGTCCTATTATCTTTTTGAATTCTCCCAACTACACTATATCGGAGAAGTTTGCACTTATTAAGGATTATATTGATGGGTTGCGTTTTACTATTACACATGATGATTTTGATGAATATAATATGCATGTGCTTGCTGCTCCTAATTGCAATTACTATGAGAGAGGAACTACATCTCCACCTCTCTATGTTTCTAATACGATAAAATTGCAGGAAACTGTTTATACTATGCATTGGCCTTTACTTGATGTGCATGAATTGTTCTTTTATGACATGCCGATGCATAGGAAGAGAGTTAGACTCCGTTGTTATGTGATATATGTTTCTTTGTGCTCACTACTAAATCACAAATCATTGTTAATTAAAACTGGCTTTGATATACCTTGGGATCCGGGTGGATCAATTACTTGAGCACTATTTTTTTTAGAAAAGGAGGATAAACCCCTGGCCTCTGCATCAATCGATGCATACAGCCATCTTTATTAATTATTCCACGAAGGTCTGAAAAGAACATACATCAAGCCATCCGAAGCCACCACTCACACCTACAAACTTGATAATGTGGAGTGCTCTCACTCCCCATATCTAAAACCGATGTCGTCGCCGATCCATCCATATAACGTATCAGAACCAACAACCGGTGCAGCAGACCTAAAGCGTACACCACATGCACACGTTTTAGAAGCCGCCATCATCATCAAACCGCTGTCCCATCTTCAGGAGAGAGATCTGCATCATCCTTGCCAGTCCGGCCATCCGTCGACGCCACGACGGCGCCCAAAGACGCCGCCGCCCTGCGCTCGTCCATCCCGACGCTGATACTCTAGAAGATCTGTCATGCGTAGCACCTGCCGAACAGGCATGACACAGCATAGCACCTGTCGGACAGGCATGACTTGACATCTCCACCGAAGCTCCGTTCAAGACGAAGCCGCTCCACCTCCTGCCTCTGTCTTCCAGCGCTGCTCCACAAATGATGCTCTCAAGAGAGAAAACGACACCATAGTGCCGCCATCGTCTGATCTGGAAGACCAGATCCTAGGGTTTGCCCCGGAGCAGCACGAGTGGGTCGACAGTAGTTACACGACGATGCCTTCATCAAGGTAACGGCGCAGAACGCCGCCATCGCCTACCGTCGGCACGGATTTCACCGGCAACTATGTCTCCCCAACTCGCAGCTGGGACTAGATGGCGGATCTCAAGATCTGAGCACCCAGCATCAGGCCGGCCACCTCCGACGGAGGAGATGACCACCACCGCCGGCTGCACCGGCCAGAACAGATCTGACCGGAGGTGCGGCCGAGCAGTCCACCAGGCCCTCCATGCCGCCGCCGATCCGAAGCCAACCTAGAAGAAAGCGCTGCCTGGGAGACAACCCGGAAGTTTTTGAGAGTCATTTTATTCTGTTGAGTGCTTTTAAAAAAAGTTTAAAAACAAAAAAAATATAGAGGGGAACCTAAAACTTTTTCTAAAAGAAAAGTGAAAGTGAGACAGATGAGCAATGTGGAAGTGGGGGCTAGCCTTGAACTTCATGCCCATGGAAACTTTGTGAACCTTGATTACAGAAAATTTTCAACAAAAATAATTATCCCCTTGTACAAATCCATTGTATTATAAAAATAATGTGCCAAGATTTACCTTTAGGGTGTTTAAATTGCTTGTTTGGTGTGTGCAGTGCAAAAACAGAAACTTTTTCTGTAGTGTTTGAATTTCTATAATTTACTGGAACATGAAACAATTCTAAAAAATTTACACAGTACTGCTATGCAATTTTTTTATCACGTCCTAATTTTTCAGAAATTTTGGAGTTACAGAAGTATATGTTTCATTTGCATCTTTACAGACTGTCCTGTTTCCACAGATTGCTGTTATAGTTTCTTTATTTGCGTATGTTTGAACTCTTGTTGAGCCCCATTGACTTGGGAGCCATAGAATTGTGATAGCATACAGTGGGTAATGTTTGATTATAATTATACAATAATGTTACAGCAGGACATGATGGGATTTGATGTTATATGTACTAACCCCTCTAATAAAAAAGTTTGGTTAAGTTTTGTGTGGATGAAGTGTTCGAAGATCGAGGAGGTATCGATATGAGGAGAATAAGGAGCGGCAAGAGCTCAAGCTTGGGGATGCCCAAGGCACCCCAAGTAAATATTCAAGGAGACTCAAGCATCTAAGCTTGGGGATGCCCCGGAAGGCATCCCATCTTTCCTCGACAATTATCAATATGTCTCGGTTTTTGTTTTGTTCACATGATATGCGTAAATTCTTGGAGCGTCGTGTGCTTTTTATTTTTTCTTTTAATAATGCACCATGCTGGTATGAGATAGTCCTTGGTTGGTTTATAGAATGCTTCATGCACTTGATTTATATCTTTTGAGTATGGCTTTATAGAATGCTTCATGTCTTTCACTTATATCATTTAAAGTTTGGATGCCTGTTTCTCTACATTTGGAAAACCGTTATTTGTAGAATGCTCTTTTGCTTCACTTATACTTATTAGAGTGTGGTCTTTTGTAGAAAGAATTAAACTCTCATGCTTCACTTATATCTATTTAGAGAGTCAACAGGAATTGGTAATTCGCATGGTTAGTCATAAAATCCTACATAAAACTTGTAGATCACTGAATATGATAAGTTTGATTCCTTGCAATAGTTTTGCGGTATTAAGATGGTAATATGTGGGTGGTGCTAGTAGATAATTGTGGTTTAGTAAGAATATTGGTGTTAAGGTTTGTGATTCCCGAAGCATGCACGTATGATCTGTCGTTATGCTAAGAAGTTGGAGCATGATTTATTATTGATTGTCTACCTTATGAGTGGCGGTCGGGGACGAGCGATGGTCTTTTCCTACCAATCTATCCTCCTAGGGGCTTGCGTAGTAATATTTTGCTTCGAGGGCTAATAAACTTTCGCAATAAGTATGTGAGTTTTTTATGACTAATGTGAGTCCATCGATTATACGCACTCTCACCTTTCCGCAATTTGCTAACCTCTTCGGTACCGTGCATTGCCCTTTCTCACCTCGAGAGTCGGTGCAAACTTCGTCGGTGCATCCAAACCCAGTGATATGATATGCTCTATCACACATAAGCCTCCTTATATCTTCCTCAAAACAGCCACCATACCTACCTATTATGGCATTTCCATAGCCATTCCGAGATATACTGCCATGCAACTTCCATAATCATCATATACATGACTTGAGCATTCATTGTCATATTACTTTGCATGATCATAAGATAGCTAGCATGATATTTTCATGGCTTGTCCATTTTTTGATATCTTTGCTATGCTAGATCATTGCACATCCTGGTACACTGCCAGAGGAATTCATATAGAGTCATATTTGTTCTAGTATTGAGTTGTAATTTTTGAGTTGTAAGTAAATAGAAGTATGATGATCATCATTATTAGAGCATTGTCCCAGTGAGGAAATAAAAAAAATAAAAAAAGAGAGGCCAAAAAGAGCCCACGCAAAAAAGAAAAAAAGAGAAAAAGGAGAAAAAAAGAAAAAAAATGAGAGAAAAAGAGAGAAGGGGCAGTGTTACTATCCTTTTCCATACTTGTGCTTCAAAGTAGCACCATGTTTTTCATATAGAGAGTCTCCTATGTTGTCACTTTCATATACTAGTGGGAATTTTTCATTATAGAACTTGACTTATATATTCCGATGATGGGCTTCTAACTTAAGTTATTGATAATCTCTTCTAACTTGTCAATTCTAGCGGGGCTTTGTTCTATCCTTTCGTTAATTATCGGTTCCTTTTCCTTTAAAGTTTTCAAAGCAATTCCCACCTTAGAACCAAATTGAGTAATATGATTATGGACCTTTTTATCTAAATTTTCAAGATGTTCAATAGTAGGCATCTTATTTTCAATAGCTTCTAACCTTTGCATAACATGTTTCAAAGTCAATGCGTTTCATTAATAATGATAGGGGGTGAACCCACTAAATTTCCCATAGCATTGAAAGCATCCGAAGTGGGACACATCAAGAAATTCTCTCCGGTAATAGTGTCAAGCACAAATCTATACCAAGTAGTAATTCCCACATAAAATTTTCGAAGAAGAACGATAGTGGATTGCTTACGATTTGATCTATTTTGAGCATCGCAAATCCTATACCAAGCATCTTTTAAATTTTCTCATCCCCTTTGTTTAAAATTAAGCACTTCATTTTCCGGGGTAATAGTAACAAGCGAAGAACTAGCCATAATGGTGAAGCAAACAAGGATTTTTTTTTTTGTGTTTTTGTAAAAAAAAATAGAAGTGGGGGAGATGAAAACTAGAGGCAAATGCAAATAAAAAGGAAAATAAAATAAATGCAAGTGGATGATAGTTTGTACGAAGGTACTTGGTAATTTTGATGATGTCTCCCCGGCAACGGCGCCAGAAATTCTTCCTGCTACTTGTAGACTGCGTTGGTATTTCCCTGAAGAGGAGAGGATGATGTAGTATAGTAGAGATAAGTATTTCCCTCAGTTAAGAACCAAGATTATCAATCCAGTAGGAGAACCAAGCAAAATTCCGTTAAGCGCACCTACACACACAAAAGCAAACACTTGCACCCAACGCAAATAAGAGGGTTGTCAATCCTCTTAGCGGTTATTTGCAAGGATTAATTCTGATAGTGATAAATAGATAAAGTAAAATACTAAATAAAATAAAAGTACATAAATTGCGGCAAGGGATTTATAGGTTTTTTATATATGATAAAGTAGACCCGGGGGCCATAGTTTTCACTAGAGGCTTTTCTCTCTCGAACACATAGCATACAGTGGGTAGACAAATTATTACTGGGCAATAGATAGAAAAGCAAATAATTATGACAGATTCATGGCAATGATCATGTATATAGGCATCCCGTCCGAGACAAGTAGACCGACTCCTGCCTGCATCTACTACTATTACTCCACCCATCGACCGCTATCCAGCATGCATCTAGGGTATTAAGTATGAAACAGAGTAACACATTAAGCAAGATGACATGATGTAGACAAAGTAAACTCAAGCAATATGATTAAACCCCATCTTTTTATCCTTAATGGCAACAATACAAATACGTATCATGTCCCCTTCTGTCACTGGGATTGAGCACCGCAAGATTGAACCCATCACAAAGCACCTCTCCCATTGCAAGATAAATCAATCTAGTAGGCCAAACCAAATCGATAGATCGGAGAGAAATACAAAGCTATAATAATCATGCATAAAAGAGTTTAGAGGAGACTCAAATATTTCTCATGAATAATCTGATCATAAACTCACAATTCATGGGATCCCAACAAACACACCGCAAAAGAAGATTACATCGGATAGAACTCCAAGAACATCGAGGAGAACATGGTATTGAAGATCAAAGAGAGAGAAGAAGCCATCTAGCTACTAGCTATGGACCCGTAGGTCTGTGGTAAACTACTCACACATCATCGGAAGGGCAGCAAGGTTGATGAAGAAGCCCTCCGTGATCGATTCCCCCTCAGGCAGAGTACCGAAAAAGGCCTCCAGATGGGATCGCGGAAGAACAGAGGCTTGCGGCAGCGGAAAGGTTTTCTCTTCTGTCTCTCTGGTATATTGGGAATATTTGGGAATTTATAGCGCTAGAATTAGGTCAGGAGGGGCTACGAGGGGCCCACAAGCCTGGGGGGCGCGCCCTACCCCCTAGGCGCGCCCTCCAGGCTTGTCGCCTCCTCGTGGCTCTTCTGGTCTTCTTCCGAAGCTTCGTGGTTCTCTTCTGGTCTAGAAAAAATTAATCCAAAGTTCTTTTCTCGTTTGGAGACTTTTTGATATTGATTTTCTGAAAAGGCAAAAACAAGCAGAAAACAACAACTGGCACTGGGCACTGGGCACTGGGTTAATAGGTTTGTCCCAAAAAATGATATATAATGGCATATAATTGCATATAAAACATCCAAGATTGATACTATAATAGCATGGAACAATAAAAAATTATAGATAAGTTGGAGATGTATCAAGCATCCCCAAGCTTAATTCCTGCTCGTCCTCGAGTTGGTAAATGATAAAAACAAAATTTTTGATGTGGAATGCTACCTATCATGTTTCATCATGTAATCCCTCTCTTACGGTATGAATAATAAGATCCGAATGATTCAAATCAATAGTCGATAGTTTGATATAAAGACATCAATACTCAGGCATACTAATAAACAATCATGTCTTTCAAAATAAAAATGCTAAAGAACATTATCCCTACAAAATCATATAATCCTGTCATGCTCCATCTTCTTTACACAAAATATTTATCATGCACTACCCCAATGACAAGCCGAGCAATTGGTTCATACTTTTTAACGTGCTTCAGCTTTTTCAACCCCCACGCAATGCATGAGCGCAAGCCATGGATATAGCACTATGGGTGGAATAGAGTATGGTGGTAGAGATAAATAAGGAGAAGTCAAAAATAAGAAGATAGTCTCACATCGACGAGGGTAATCAACGGACTATGGAGATGCCCATCAATTGATGTCAATGTGAGGAGTAGGGATTGCCATGCAACGGATGCACTAAGAGCTATAAGTGTATGAAAGCTCAACATGAAAACTAAGTGGGTGTGCATCCAACTTGCTTGCTCATGAAGACCTCGGGCATTTGAGGAAGCCCATCATCAGAATATACAAGCCAAGTTCTATATTGAAAAATTCCCACTAGTATATGAAAGTGACAAAATAGGGGACTCTCTATATGAAAAACATGGTGCTACTCTGAAGCACAAGTGTGGAAAAAGGATAGTATCATTGCCCCTTCTCTCTTTTTCTCTCATTTTTTTTCGTGGCTCTTTTTGACCTTTTTTAGAACGGTCTCATGGACCTCATCCCCACTTTTTCGAGGACTCATTAATCTCCACCATTCTTTCCTCACTGGGACAATGCTCTAATAATGATGATCATCACACTTTTATTTACTTACAACTCAATATTACAACTCGATACTAGAACAAAAATATGACTCTATATGAATTCCTCTGGCAGTATACCAGGATGTGCAATGATGCTAGCGTAACATGTATAAAAATGATCAACGGTGGCTGAGCCACAAATACTATGTCAGCTATATGATCATGCAAAGCAATATGACAATGATGATGTGTGTCATAAAAAAAGGGAACGGTGGTAGTTGCATGGCAATATATCTCGGAATGGCTATGGAAATGCCATGATAGGTAGGTATGGTGGCTGTTTTGACGAAGATATAAGGAGGCTTATGTATGATAGAGCGTATCATATCACGGGGTTTGGATGCATCGGTGAAGTTTGCACCAACTCTCGATGTGAGAAAGGGCAATGCACGGTACCGAAGAGGCTAGCAAATTGCGGAAAGGTGAGAGTGCGTATAATCCATGGACTCACATTAGTCATAAAGAACTCACATACTTATTGCGAAAGTTTATTAGCCCTCGAAGCAAAGTACTACTACGCATGCCCCTAGGGGGATAGATTGGTAGGACAAGTCCATCGCTCATCCCCGACCGCCACTCATAAGGTAGACAATCAATAATAAATCATGCTCCAAATTCTTAGCATAACGACAGATCATACGTGCATGCTTCGGGAATCACAAACCTTAACACCAATATTCTTACTAAACCACAATTATCTACTAACACCTCCCACATATTACCATCTTAATATCGCAAAACTATTGCAAGGAATCAAACTTATCATATTCAGTGATCTACATGAAAGTTTTTATTATATCCCTCTTGAATACCTATCATATCAGGACCAAATTCATAACCCATGCATATTACCATTGCTATTCATTAGACTCTCAAAAAGATATAAGTGAAGCATGATAGTGCAACTATTTCTTTAAAATATAACCACCGCCGTGCTCTAAAAGATATAAGTGAAGCACTAGAGCAACTGCCTAGCTCAAAAGATATAAGTGAAGCACATAGAGTACTCTAACAAATCACGAATGATGTGTGTCCCTCTCAAAAAGGTGTGTTCAGCAAAGATGATTGTGACAAACTAAAAAGCAAACAAACTATATCACAAGACGCTCCAAGTAAAACACATATCATGTGATGAATAAAAATATAGCTCCAAGTGAGTTACCGATAGATTGTAGACGAAAGAGGGGATGCCTTCCGAGGCATCCCCAAGCTTAGACGCTTGGGTCTTCCTTGAATATTATCTTGGGGTGCCTTGGGCATCCCCAAGCTTAGGCTCTTGCCGCTCCTTAATCCTTTATCCATCGTAGTCTCACCCAAAACTTGAAAACTTCAGCACACAAAACTCAACAGAAACCTCGTGAGATCCGTTAGTATAACAAACAAATCTTAAACTTTAGGTACTGTTGTAAATTGATTCATATTTAATATTATCATAATGCTACTGTACTCCAACTTCTCCATGACTCATACCCCCCGATATGATTCATAGATTCATCAAAATAAGCAAACTATGCAACAAAAACAGAATCTGTCTAAAACAGAACAGTCTGTAAAGATCTATTTAAAAGCCATACTTCTGTAATTCCAAAAATTCTGAAAAATTAGGAAAACGTAAAAAATTCATATACCAATACTGTGTAAAAATTTCATATTTTTCTGAAGCTTCAGTACAGAATTAAAATTCGAGCACTGGACACAAAACTTTCTGTTTTCCAAACAGCATCAATTATACTATCATCAACATCATCCCAAAGGCATTACTTGGCACAAACACTAATTAAAAGATAAAAACACAATCATAACAGAGGTTATAATTGTGTAAACACACAAGAATATAAATTAAAACAAAAAAATATTTTATTCATTGGGTTGCCTCCCAACAAGCGCTATTGTTTTATGCCCCTAGCTAGGCATAATGCATAGTTTCAAGTGTTGTCATCCTTGGTTTCCAACTCCTCAATTACACATCCATTTTCTCTAGTAGATTTAACATAGGAGTTTCTCATCATCACACTTCTAGGCACAAAATCAAGAATTTTGCTTTTATGGATAGGTTCCTTTATTATATCAGTGAAATTGGGGTGCACGCTAATCATTTTAAGATCCTCGCTCTGAGGCTAACATCGTCTTCGGATTCAGGGAGGTAATCCCTGTCCGACCCGTCGTCGAAGGTACCCATGCCCTCGAGATCATCCTTCGTAGGTGCCGCTACGGGCTCATTCTGTTGGGGGGGGGGGGGGGCGAGGCTTGATTGTACTCACCCGGGTTCTCAGTGGCGTCGGGTGCAGCACCGTTATCGGCGGCGCCCGTAGTGTTGGTCGTACTTCTGCTTCCATTGCTTCCCTTCGTTCACCTCTTCGGACGACAATGCTTAGGGTTTTCCTTAGGTTTCTCCCGAGGACTATTTTTAGGAGTGTCGACCATGTAGACGTCTTAGGTAGACGTTGCTGCCCAATCCCCTATACGGGGTTTGGTCGCAAGTGGATTTGTTCCAGCATCGCCATAGACATCTTCATCCATATCAGTGGCTTCGTCGGAGCCGTAGTCGAGCGTATCGGTCAAGTCTTCGACCGTGGCGACTTGGTGGGTGGTGGGTGGGATGATAATTTCCCGATCATCGGCTTTACATCCGATCTGATCGTAGACGGTGGATGAGATCGTCAGGTTTTGGATCCGGTCCAGCACCTCATTTATTTGCGAAAGCTCCTCCATGTTCAGGACCTGGCTGTAGGCCGAGCCAACCTGAAGTGGCTTGCTCGGGCTGCTTGATGCGGCACCGTTATCCTGTTCATCCAGGGCTGACCCCTGGCCGGCGGGAGAAGAAATTACGTCAGCCATTGGCGATGAGACTGTTACAGCTGGACCTATCGGTGAGCTTGGCTCGAGGCCAGCGTCCAAGGACGCAGTGGTTGGGTCGGGCGTGACGACCACCGGATCTGTCTCCGGGATCGGTTCTGCTGGGAGGTCGGACCTGAGGATCAGATCGAGAGCCAGTTCCGGGATCACGACATTGGAGGGATCTTTAAGCTGATCTGAGGTCCACCCCGAAAGTACCAGGTCACCTCGGGCATCCGCGATGTACTCCAGGCTTTCGAACTTGACGACTTGACTTGGGGGGAAGTTCTCGACGTGGCCCAGGCAGCCGGTCGGATAGGCGTGCAACACAATGCTACCGAAGGCAAAAAGTTGGCCGGGGACGAAGATGTCACCACAACCAATACTGCTGTCAATCTGCAAGCGAGCCATCAATCCGAGGCGATCACACAGCGAGCTCTCAATGAAAGCACCAATGTCGGTGTCAAAACCGGTAGATCTCAGGTAGGGGGGCCCGAGCTGTGAGATCGGATCGATGGGTAACAGGAGACAAGGGACAAGAAGTTTTACCCAGGTTCGGGCCCTCTTTGAGGAGGTAAAACCCTATGTCCTGCTCTTGTTTATATTATGGGTGTATCAAGGTACAGAGTTGATCTACCTCGAGACCGTAAGCTGTGGTCTAAACCCTAGGGGTGATGATGATTGTGATTGTTCCTCTACGGACTAAACCCTCTGGCTTATATAGGCACCAGGGGTATCTAGGGTTTGATACGTCTCCGTCGTATCTACTTTTCCAAACACTTTTGCTCTTGTTTTGGACTCTAATTTGCATGATTTGAATGAAACTAACCCGCATTGACGCTGTTTTCAGTAGAACTACCATGGTGTTGTTTTTGTGCAGAAATAAAAGTTCTCAGAATTGGATGAAACTTTTTGAAGAATTTTCATGGAATAAATAAAAAATACTGGAGCAAAGACCCACTGGAGGGGGTCCACCAGGTGCCCACGAGGCACCAGGGCGGGCCACCCCCCTGGCGCGCCCTGGTGGCTTGTGGGGCCCACGTGGCTCCACTGACCCTAATCTCAAGCCTATAAATTCACAATTCCAAAGAAAAAAAATCAGAGAGGAAGTTTCATCGCGTTTTACGATATGGAGCCACCGCCACCTCCTGTTCTTCATCGGGAGGCCAGATCTGGAGTCCGTTCGGGGCTCCGGAGAGGGGGATCTTCCGTCATCGTCATCATCAACCATCCTCCATCACCAATTTCATGATGCTCACCGCCGGGAGTGAGTAATTCCTTCGTAGGCTTGCTGGATGGTGATGGGTTGGATGAGATTTATCATGTAATCGAGTTAATTTTGTTAGGGCTTGATCCCTAGTATCCACTATGTTCTGAGATTGATGTTGCTATGACTTTGCTATGCTTAATGCTTGTCACTAGGGCCCGAGTGCCATGATTTTAGATCTGAACCCTTTATGTTTTCATGAATATATATATGTGTTCTTGATCCGATCTTGCAAGTTATACGTACCTGCTATGTGTTATGATCCGCATACCCCAAGGTGACAATAATTGGGATTCTTTCCGGTGATTACCGTAGTTTGAGGAGTTCATGTATTCACTATGTGTTAATGCTTTGTTCCGGTTCTCTATTAAAAGGAGGCCTTAATATCCCTTAGTTTCCTTATGGACCCCGCTGCCACGGGAGGGTAGGACAAAAGATGTCATGCAAGTTCTTATCGCAAGCATGTATGACTATATACGGAATACATGCCTACATTACATTGATGAATTGGAGCTAGTTCTGTGTCGCCCTAGGTTATGACTGTTACATGATGAATGTTATCCAACATAATCACCGATCCATTGCCTACGAGCTTTTCACGTATTGTTCTTTGCTAAGTTACTACTGTTGCTACTACTGTCACAATTGCTACAAAACTATTGCTGCTACTGTCACTGTTACTATTATTGCTATTGCTATCAAATTACCATACTACTGTGCTACTGATCACTCTGCTGTAGATATTTAGTCTCCAGGTGTGGTTGAATTGACAACTCAACTGCTAATACTTGCAAATATTCTTTGGCTCCCCTTGTGTCGAATCAATAAATTTGGGTTGAATACTCTACCCTCGAAAACTGTTGCGATCCCCTATACTTGTGGGTTATCAAGACCTTTTTCTGGCACCGTTGCCAGGGAGCATAGCTTTATTTGCTGAGTCACTTGGGATTTATATCTATTGATCACTATGAAGAATCTTAAGGATGATAGAACCAAGATCGTTCCCTCTAAGACGAGGGAAGTAAGGAACTGCCATCTAGCTCTGCACTTGATTCACCTTCTGTTTTGAGTAAGCTTGCAACACCACCACCTGTTATTTATTCTGATATGTCTCAAGTTATTGATGATGCTACTTCTGCTATGAATGATACTTATGATGATGCTAGTACTATGCTTGATAATACTGTGCCACTTGTTGAATTTCTTGATGAACAACTTGCTAAAGCTAAAGAACTTGAGAATGCTAAAAATGTTGAAACTCTTGAGAATTATGATTCACCTATTATGCCTAGCTCTCCTACTAGAGTTGAATCACCTGATGAACATGTCTTTGATAGGGAGACGGCTAGAGCAATTCTTGCTTGTAATGATAGAGACGAGGTTATAAAATTGCTTGCTGAAATGAAAGAAAAATCTATGAGGGAGAGAATGAGATATGATCCTAAGTTTGCTACCTCTCCCATATTTGTTATTGACAAGGATTATGAATTCTCTGTTGATCCTGAGTTAATTACTTTCGTTGAATCTGATCCTTTCCATGGCTATGAAACTGAAACTGTTGTGGCACATCTTACTAAATTAAATGATATAGCCACCCTATTCGCTCATGAGGAAAAAATTTGCTATTACTATATTTTTTAAGTTATTTCCTTTCTTTTTAAAGGGTGATGCTAAGATATGGTATAATACTCTTGCTCCTAGTTGTGTGCGTAGTCCCGAGGATATGATTTATTACTTCTCTGAAAAATATTTTCCTGCTCATAGGAAACAAGCTACCTTATAGGAAATATTTAACTTTGTGCAAATTGAAGAAGAGAGTCTCCCTCAAGCTTGGGGGAGGCTTCTCCAAATACTTAATGCTTTGCCTGATCATCCTCTTAAGAAAAATGAAATACTTGATATCTTCTATAATGGACTAACCGATGCTTCTAGGGACTACCTAGATAGTTGTGCTGGTTGTGTTTTCAGGGAACAAACTATTGAACAAGCTGAGGAACTATTGAATAATATATTGAAGAATGATAATGATTGGACACTTCCTGAACCACCACCTAAACCCACTCCGAAGAAGAGGGGTATTTTATTTCTCAGTCCTGAAGATATGCAAGAAGCAAAAAAATGTATGAAGGAAAAAGGTATTAAAGCTGAAGATGTTAAGAATCTACCACCTATTGAAGAAATACATGGTCTTGACACACCGCCACAGGTGGTAGAGGTAAATTCTCTTATAAAGTTTGATGAAGATGATATTCCTTATAACAAACCTCCTAGTCAATGCTTGTATGAATTTGACAATTACATTATTAAGCAAGATCATTTCAATGCTTATGTTATGAAACAATTGAAACGAAATGCCTACATGATTGATCGCTTGAGTGACTTGTTGTTTAGAATTACTAATGATGTCAAAGGTGTAGGTAAACATGCATATATGGTTCAAACCCAGTTAGAACAAGTTGCTAAATCTCAAAGTGAATTGCTCAATGAAATGAATAACAATATGAATGATCATGCTGTTAGAGTAATGACTAGAGGAGGTAGAATGACTCAGGATCCACTTTATCCTGGAGGTCACCCTAAAAGAATTGAACAAGACTCTCAAAGAATTAATGTTGATGCACCTAGTCCATCTAAAAAGAAAAAGAAAAATGATAGGACTTTGCACACTTCTAGTGAACCTGAGGTAGAAAAACCCTCCGAGGATAATAATGATGTTTCTATTTCCGATGCTGAAACACAATCTGGTAATGAACATTCACCTAATGATAATGATAATGATGATGCTCATGTGGATGCTCAACCAGATAATGATAAAGAACTTGATAATGATGTTGAAATAGAACCTGCTGTTGATCTTGATAACCCACCTTCTAAAAATAAACGTTATGATAAAGGAGACTTCGTTGCTAGAAAACATGGTAAAGAAAGAGAACCATGGGTTCAGAAACCGATGACCTTTCCTCCTAAACCATCTAAGAATAAGGATGAGGAAGAATTTGAACGCTTTGCTGAAATGCTTAGGCCAGTCTTTTTGCGTACTCGTTTGACTGATATTTTAAAGATGGTCCCATATGCTAAATACATGAAAGATATTGCCACTAATAAGAGAAAAATACCTGAAGCTGAAATTTCTACCATGCTTACAAATTATTCTTTTAAGGATGGAGTACCTAAGAAACTAGGAGATCCAGGAATACCAACTATACCATGCTCCATTAAAAGAAATTATGTCAAAACTGCTTTGTGTGATTTAGGAGCCGGTGTTAGTGTTATGCCCTTCTCTTTATATAAAAGACTTGATTTGAATAAACTCACTCCCACTGAAATATCATTGCAAATGGCTGACAAATCAACTGCCATTCCTATTGGTGTTTATGAGGATGTGCCCGTTGTAGTTGCAAATGTTACTATCCTAACAGACTTTGTTATACTTGATATGCCCGAGGACGACAACATGTCGATTATCCTTGGTAGACCCTTTCTAAATACTGCAGGGGCTGTTATTGATTGCAACAAAAGCAAGGTCACTTTTCATATTAATGGTAATGAACATACGGTACACTTTCCGAAGAAACAATTTCAAGTAAACAGTATTCATGTTATTGAAAAGACTCCGACAATTACTATTGGAAGTTTTCAACTCCCTCTTCCTACTGTCAAAAAGAAATATGAAACTCTTATTATTGGGGAGGTACACATCCCCGTTGAGGTAATCTAGTGTTTTGCGAAGGTTCTTCGGTTTCATGTTACTCAGAAATGGTTTGTTAATAAGACTTGATCAACCTTATTAATGGATTCTTTTTAAGAGGCATGAGGTCGATGAATTTAGTAAGCATAACCTTCTGTACCCACCTTTTGTTTTCTGTTATTTTTAGTTAAATGCAATAAAATGCCATGATTGTTTTGTTTTCTGAATTATCCGTGCAATAAAAAAGGGTGCCCAAAAATGAAAGTGCTCAGAATGATCTGAAATTTTTACATGAATTTTTATACAATATTTAAGAATTTTTGGAACTGAAAACATCCCAGGGGGAAGCCCCAGGTGCCCACGAGGCACCAGGGCGGGCCACCCCCCTGGGCGCGCCCTGGTGGCTTGTGGGCCCCACAAGGACCCCCTCACTTATTCCTTCAGCCCACTTCGTCTCTTAGCTCTAGCAAAAATTCCTGGTAGCTCCCTCTCTCGTGTTCTTGCTCCCAAACCTGAGATTTTCGATCTCTTTGCTCAGAGCTCCATTTCCAAAACTGTTTTGGGAGATTGCTACTTGGTATGTGACTCCTCCATTGTTCCAATTAGTTTTTGCTCTAGTGGATTATATCTTGCATAATTAGCTGCTCTTGGTGCTACTGAAAATAAGCTTGCATGTTGAATTCTTTGAAGTCCTAAGTAGTTTGAATGCTTGATATGGCCTCTAGGCACTTGTATGAGTAGTTGCTATCAATTTTGTGAAGTTTTGTTAACATCTTTTTTTGGCCCAAATTTTTTCAGAAATTTGTTCTTAGGAAAATGAACTTCTTTCGGAGGAGTTCTTTGAGGAGGAGGTCCTCTGAAGCGTCATCAAGTGAAAGCTCAGCACGCCAATCATATGAGGAACCAAGAGCAAGTTCGGTGAGAGGTGCCAAGGCAAAATCTTGTCGATGGCCTTGTAAGGAGTTCATGTTGGGTACAGGGATTAAGGAGGAATTCGAGCAAAACATTCAGAACACTGAGCTTTCCGCCTTCGTCGCAGATAAGCCTCCGCAGCACTACAACCTCACTCATTCATTCAGTCAACATTTTGCGTATCATACTCGTAATTCTAGAGTTTCGTTTCATCTCTATAATAAATCCTATAGTATGTCTCTAGAAGAATTCTGTGATGCACGCAAACTTCCATATTGGGGTTCATTAGATGAACCACCAAAATCTGACTATGAGTTGTTTCTTAATAGCCTTTGCAACGGTGAGGATAGGGGAGTTACGCAGGCCAGAATAATTAGCATTCACTTTCCCGCTATTCGGTATTTTGCACTTTTTAATGGTAAATGCATTGTTGGTAAGCAAGACTGCAGTGCGCTTTGCGCCCCTGATCTGAGTCTTATTCATACAGCTTTGACTGTAGCAAGCATTATAATCTTGGGGCTATTGTTGCACGTAGACTGCAGTGTAACGCGGGCAATGGTGATTTGTATGGAGGAATTTATGCCTCCCGCTTAGCTGCAAGGTTAGCGGTCTCGCCCAATTTCAATGATCCCCTCTTACCTGATAAATATTTGAATTTCGAAGCAATGCGAGAACATAAGTTTTTAAAACACGACGCACACGGATATGAATATAACTTAGTTTCTGATAAATATCATTCTGTGTATGTTGCTTTGCCTGCTCTTGCTCTCTTTGATTTCCAGAACAAACAAAGATATTTCCTCCATGAGTATGAAGTGCAGGAGTACAACGTGGCAGAAGAAGCTGCCCGTCTGGCTGAGGAGGCTGCTCCAAATGCCTCCATGAGCTACCACTTCGATTATTATCTTGGACAACCATGGCCGTAGACCAAGCTAGGCCAAAAGCCTAAGCTTGGGGGAGTACGTATTTCCCACCGACATTACATTCATGATCACGCATTTCGTTCCAGTTGTCGGTGTTCATCCTCTTTCATTATATAATCCATGTTAGTTTTATTTTCTCGCTTTCTTCTTGTGTGTTTGAAAAACTTTGAGAAAATCCAAAAACATTTCTCGCTTCTTTTCGGTTTTTCCTTCTAGTTTAATTAGTTGTAGTATTAAAAGAAAACCCAAAAAGATTTCCTGTTTCTTCTTTCGCTTGTTGGGAGCTTTCCCATCTAAATAGTTTTTCTCATTTTTGTTTTGTCTTCTTTAATTTGTTTCCTTAAAAAAAAAACTAAAAACTCCAAAAATATTTCAGTGTGTTTCTCTGAAATTCTTTTCTTTCGTTAGGTCATTGTGAGGAGAAGACCACGATGAGAATGTTCAATGGCTCTCATATGCATTATTATTGATCTAACAAAGAGCCCATACTACCTTGTCTTCTCCTTTGAATAAAATGTTTGCAGATTCCAGCTTAGTCCATGGCACTCTTGCACTACTATTATTTTCACAGCATTCGATCATGCAAGTGAAAGGCAATAATGACGATAATTTGATGAAGTGACTGTGGCAAGGAAAAGCGGGTATGAACTCAACTTGTTTTTGTTTTTGTAAATATGTTTAACTCGGTATCCATGATTCAGCATATTATGATTAAACATGTTTATGATGACAATTAGAGATTATAGTTGCTCATGCCGTGCTTAAGTAGCTAGGAGTGGATAATGATTTATCTTGGATGTCAACATGCATTAAAATGATTGTGATGTAGTATGATGATATGGTATCCTCCTCTGAATGTTTCAAGTGGCTTGACTTGGCACATGTTCACGCATGTAGTTGATTCAAAACCAACATAGCCTCCATGATATTTATGTTCATGGTGCTTATATCCTACTCATGCTAGTATTCAATGTTGATTATTCATAATGCAAGATTATGACCGTTTTCGCTCTCTAGCTGGTTGCTTCTCAACCTACTTGCTAGCCTTCGCCTATACTAAGCGGGAATACTGCTTGTGCATCAAAACCCTTAAACCAAAGTTATTCCAGATGAGTCCACTATATCTACCCATATGTGGTATTACTCTGCCGTTCTAAGTAAATTTGCATGTGCCGCCTCTAAATATTCAAATGAACATCTGTTTTGTGTGCCCGTACCGCTCATGGAGTGACAGGGGGCGGTCAATATCTTCCATGCTAAGCGGGTTATTCTCATGATGAGTGTTTATTCACTTGTCCTTGCACGAGAGGGGCTGGTAATCGGGATGCCCAGTCCCATGATTAAAATTGCAAAATAATAAAACAAACTCCCCCAGAAAGTTGTTGGTATGGAGGGCACCCAAGGATTCGGCTAGCCATGGCTTGTGATTGTTGGTGGAGGGGGAGTAATCTTTACTTTACCGCTTGGGAACCGCCGCTAATTTATTTAGCATGGAAGATATTGAAAACTCTCGGTCGTGACGTTGACAGGAAAGGCATACCTCCCAAAATTATATTTATCTCTGATTTAAGCTTTGAGCTCTGGCACCTCTGCAAATCCCTGCTTCCCTCTACGAAGGGCCCATCTATTTACTTTATGTTATTTTACTTTTATTGTTGAGTCATCACCTTCTCAAATAAGCACCAGTCCTGAGAGCACTATTGTCATTCTCATGCATTGTGTATAGTTAATGTTGTGTGCATCATGACTGGATCTCTTCTACCATGAATTACAATGTTTAGCCGTTGCTTGAACTTTGGAGGTGCTCTGCATTTATGTTTTGCGGTCTCAGAAAGTGCTAACGAGATACCATGTTGTCATATTATATCATGATTGTTTTGACAAAGTGTTGGCAGTTGAGATATTTTATTATTGCTCGTTAGTTGATTATGCCATTGATATGAGTGAATATAATTTCTAAGAGTTATCATTTGCATGGTTAGTTATAATCTTTGCTGAAAACCTGGGTATTATTTAAGCATATATATAGATACAAGAACAAAAGAGTTCGTAAAAGTTTTTTCTTTATCACTTTTAGTTTGTCAACTGAATTGCTTGAGCACAAGCAATGAGTTAAGCTTGGGGGAGTTGATACGTCTCCATTGTATCTACTTTTCCAAACACTTTTGCTCTTGTTTTGGACTCTAATTTGCAAGATTTGAATGAAACTAACCTGGACTGACGCTGTTTTTAGCAGAACTACCATGGTGTTGTTTTTGTGCAGTAATAAAAGTTCTCGGAATTGGACGAAACTTTTTGAAGAATTTTTATGGAATAAATAAAAAATACTGGAGCAAAGACCCACTGGAGGGGGGCCACGAGGTGCCCACGAGGCACCAGGGCCCGCCACCACCCCCTGGCGCCCCCTGGTGGCTTGTGGGGCCCACATGGCTCCGCTGACCCTAATCTCAAGCCTACAAATTCACTATTCCAGAGAAAAAAAATCAGAGAGGAAGTTTCATCGCGTTTTACGATACGGAGCCGCCGCCACCTCCTGCTCTTCATCGGGAGGCCAGATCTGGAGTCTGTTCGGGGCTCCGGAGAGGGGGATCTTCCGTCATCGTCATCATCAACCATCCTCCATCACCAATTTCATTATTCTCACCACCGGGAGTGGTGATGGGTTGGATGAGATTTATCATGTAATCGAGTTAGTTTTGTTAGGGCTTGATCCCTAGTATCCACTATGTTCTGAGATTGATGTTGCTATAACTTTGCTATGCTTAATGCTTGTCACTAGGGCCCGAGTGCCATGATTTCAGATCTGAACCCTTTATGTTTTCATGAATATATATGTGTTCTTGATCCGATCTTGCAAGTTATACGCACCTGCTATGTGTTATGATCCGCATACCCCAAGGTGACAATAATTGGGATTATTTCCGGTGATTACCGTAGTTTGAGGAGTTCATGTATTCACTATGTGTTAATGCTTTGTTCCGGTTCTCTATTAAAAGGAGGCCTTAATATCCCTTAGTTTCCTTATGGACCCGGCTGCTTCGGGAGGGTAGGACAAAAGATGTCATGCAAGTTCTTATCGCAAGCACGTATGACTATATAAGGAATACATGCCTACATTACATTGATGAATTGGAGCTAGTTCTATGTCGCCCTAGGTTATGACTGTTACATGATGAATGTTATCCAACATAATCACCGATCCAATGCCTACGAGCTTTCCACATATTGTTCTTTGCTAAGTTACTACTATTGCTACTACTGTCACAATTGCTATAAAACTATTGCTGCTACTGTCACTGTTACTATTATTGCTATTGCTCTCAAATTACCATACTACTGTGCTACTGATCACTCTGCTATAGATATTTAGTCTCCAGGTGTGGTTCAATTGACAACTCAACTGCTAATACTTGCAAATATTCTTTGGCTCCCCTTGTGTCGAATCAATAAATTTGGGTTGAATACTCTACCCTCGAAAACTGTTGAGATCCCCTATACTTGTGGGTTATCAGGGTTACACATGGTCGGTTGCCATCTAGGGGTTACATGCTGAATCTAATGAATATACTTGGAGTAAACGCCAAGTCCTCGGTGCGGCCCGGTATGCTTGTACCACAGGTCAAAAGGCTTCCGGAATCCTTATTCTTGAACGGACCGTCAGTCAGGCCCATGTACTAGACCGGCTAGGCCGGGACCCCCTAGTCTAGGACACCGTCAACGCCGGCCGCCGGTATTGGCTCGACACGTTCACGTCAGCCGACATCACCGCCCGCGCGTACAACATCACCATGTGGAGGCTCGGCCTTCCTCACTCGAAGCTCGATTTCCCGGAGATTGAGACTCGGGCTGATGCTGAGCACGTCGGCCTGCCAATGACAATTGAGTCGAGCCCGATCCGGGCTCCTCGCATTGTCATCGACGAGTGCGACAACATCCGTGAGAGCGATGAGGAGGCCATGGCGGTGTTTTCTCGGGCACATCCAGAGTATGTGCAAGCTGAGAGGGAGTTCTACTGGAAGGAGGGCGAGAAGCGCAAGAACTATGACAAGGCAGGGTCTTCGTCGTCACAGGGCAAGAAGAAGAAGAAGAATGCAGGAGGATCTGGTTTGTTCGACGTCAAGAGTGATGGGTCTGATGTTGTCGTCTGGGACAATCTATAGTGTTCGTAGTAGTGCTTATCCTAGTTTAAGTTGGTAGTTAAGTGGCATGTAGTTTTTGAACTATGTTTGTAGTTTGCATGTTTAAATTTTGGTCGAACGTTGTTTGAAATATGGTCAAAGTAATTCAAATGTTAGTTCAAAAAAAAGTTGATTTGGTTGATCTGGGTGCCCTATTTTAGGGCTGCTGTTGGTGACGATGCTTCCTCGTGCCAAAAAAACCAGTTTTCGTGCCCAATTTTTTTTACTCCACCCACTTTTCATGCCCCAAAATAGTGCTATTGTTGGAGATGCTCTAAACATTTCCTATATGGCGCCAGACCAACCCTACTACTGAAGTAGAAAGAATCATATTCCGGTTTTCCAACACTTGATCAGGAACCAGGCGCAGAAATTCCTTGAAGAGAATGGGATGCCTACAACCAATGAATAAATAAAGGCATATGTCGAAAAGTGCGACTACTAATAGATTCAGTAAAGGAAGGCCCGGAATGGGCTGAGCTACTGCCCTGAATGAAGAGGACGACTAGAGTAAAGGAGCCTAATTCCAATCCAAACAATTGATGAGGGAGTCTAATTATTTTTCCGTTCTTGATTGTTTCAATTGCACTTTCTTCATTACGGGTTGCTTGGAAAGTGCGATAGTTATGACACTTGGAATATAGAGATCCTTCTAAGAGCCCATTATGGTACATTTTGCAAACTGGTGCACACCCCTTCCTCCGGACTGGGCCGGCCCATCTACTTTTTTCTGGGTTTTTTAGAGTATGCAATCGCATACCTTAGCTTTATAGAAGGCATAAATATGTATAAGAAGGTACTGACAAGAACATAGGGCTCTGGCACCACAAGTCGGCGTCCAACCGCCCTAAACTCCACTCCTAAGCCTAGACACGACTACTCACAGAATACATTCACTCCACGGCTTCCAACCCTCACCCATAACTGTAGGTCATTGAATATCTGCGAAGCAAACCTTTGTACAATGGCAATGGGAGCTCTTAGACCAAACACAATCCCATTACGATGTTTCCATAGCTGTCAGCATATGAGCATGACAAACGAATCGAAACCCCTCCTGTTTGCCTTTGGCACCTTCTTACGAGCATCAATCCACCATGATCCGATAGAATCATCCATCGTCGGCACCAGCGCTATATCAATTCTTGCTTGCTCAAAACAACCGTGCCAAACTTGACGAGAGAAGACACAACGAAGCATGTGATCTATTGAATGCCCCTCTTGATCACAAATGTAGGAAGGAGATAACTGAAAACCATGTCTCAACTGGCGATGCAGTCCAAGGACGATACTATGTTGCAAGCCACATGAACAGCTTGCATGACAGCGGGGCCCAACACTTCCAAATTGCCTGCGCAGGTGCAAAACAAGTACTACCTTCCCAAAGCATGGCATAAGTTGATGTCGAGGTATAAGATCCCACATTGTTCCATTTCCAAAGTGGAGTATCAATTTGAACCGAATCCAGCTCTATGGTGATCATGATCTCCCAAAGGCGAAGAATCTGCACCAAGCCATCAGCGGACAGGTTCCCAACCATATCTCTTTCCCATCGATGCAAGTCCAGAGCCTCCTTAAATGTTCTTATGTTTACCACTTGTGTGCGTACCTGAGTGTGGACAATGGGTGCGATCTCTGCCACGGATGACCCATTGATCCATCTATCCTTCCAAAACAACACACGCTGGCCATTTCCTAAGTTCCACTGCGCTAGGCTGCTTGAACCTAGCATCCATCATGAGAGGTAGGCCCTGCCAAGGCCTTCCCTCATCAGTGCGCCTCAACCACTCCCATCTCAATCTCAAGGCCAGACCATGTTTGCTAAGATCCAAAAACCCCAGTCCTCCAAGATGATTGGGGGGACAAACCCTTTGCCAAGACACTAGGCACTTGCCACCATGGATGTGATCAGTGCCTGCCTAAAAGAATGTGTGACAACCTTTGTCCATTCGTTGAAGAGCCCACTTGGGTGCGTCGGCAACCATCAGATAGTGCGTGGGTCTTGCCCGGATCACGTTATTCACCAACATCAATCTCCTCTGGCCTCGTAACCATTCCTCTATGCCATGCCGGCATGAAGTTGAGCACATCATCAACGATCGGCTGCCATTCCGCATGAGTGACTTGCTTGATTGATAGTTGCAGACTGAGATACTTACAGGGGAGGACTCCATACACCAAAGCCAGAGCTTGGGCTACCCTCTCTTTGTCCACCTCATCTGCCTGAATCAAAATGGCCAAGGACTTGGCAAAGTTGACATGCAATACAAACGCCATGCCAAACATTTGTAGGGCCTCTCTGATGAAGCATAAGTAAACTATCATTGGACTAACAAAGAGAATGACATCATCCGCATAGATCGAGAACCTTTGAAGTTGAGATCAGCCCGGCCTTGAATTGATGGCACCCATCTCATGCACCTTGATCACCATTGCAGTGAGTGCATCTATCGCGATGATGAATTGTAGGGGGGATAGTGGATTGCCATGATACAATCCTCTCGCATGCATAAATTTCCTACCCTGACATCCATTAACTAAGACGTGGGAGCTTGCCGAGGTAAGCAGATTCGCGACCCGTGATCGCTAGACTGCCAAGAATCCTTTCGCCCGTAGCACCTTGAACAAGAACGACCATGAAATTGAGTCAAACACTCACAGTATATCCAGTTTGATCATAACTCCATTGGCCTTCTCTTATGCAGACTCCGAGCAACCTGTCTTACCAGCATAAAGTTATCATGGATGTTTCTCCCTCAGATGAATGTCGATTGTTTGACATTAACCAGCTCTCCCATGTGCAGGCAAAGCCTCAAAGCCATCAGCTTGGAATTGATTGTAGGAATGCTGTGAAGCAGACCAATTGGCCGGAAGTCACCAATATGGTAGGCATCGGGTTTCTTAGGTTTGGGCGTGATGATCGCCTAATTGAGACTGCGAAAACCCCTACCATTCCCCAGTTAGAATTTGTGAATCACAGTCATGATACCGCCTTTAACAATGCTCCATGCCCTACGGAAGAACAGTCCGATGAAGCCATCTGGCCCCAGAGCACACTCGGCTGGCTTGTCTTTGATCATCGTCCACACCTCTTCAGTAAAGATATCATCTAGCTCATGCAAGTCGAGGGGGGTGATGTCTAGGAAATCCAGGTCAATCTAGTGCTCCCTAGCTTGGTACGTACTGAGAAGATCCTTGTACGCACTGTAGAAAGCTTCTTCTTGCCACCTTGTTCTCTAATGACCATATCTCCACAGTGCACCACGGGTATAAAGTTCTTTAGTTTCCTGCCAATGGTAACCAAGTGAAACAGTTTTGTGTTGACATCACCCTCGCCTAGCCACCTGATCTGGGATCGTTGCCTAGCAATCGTTCATTCAAGAGAAGCCAGACCCAAAGATGTGAGCTTGAGCATGTTGCACAACCATCTTTCTCCCCCCGAAAGCAACCTATGATCCTACACCCTAGCTGCAGAATGATCCAATTGGCGATCGTAATTTGCAGCTTGATGTTTCCAACTTTCTTATGACCCCAAGCCGTTAGATACTACGCGGTGTTGCAAAGCAAAACATCCAATCTAAGGTAAGGATTTGTAATGTCGGGATCACAAATCCAAGCCTCCTTAACTACCTCGTCAAAGCCCTCCAATTTTGTCTAGAAAATTTAGAAACAAAAGCGCCTGCGTGGTTGTAGATGATCATCAAGATATCCGTAAGTTAAAGAGGCTACATCTTCTTTTCTTTCTCTTTTGTTTGCTTTATTCTCAATAGGAAGTTACACTCTCGAAAGTCATCTTTCTCTCACCTCTCTTGGACACCAAGCCAACGCCGAGAATGAAGTGGGCAATGATCCAGAGAAAGGTGAAGTGGGAAATGATCCGAGGATGCGGTGGATAAAGCCTGCAGCAAGCAATCTGGGTGCTCAAGTTCCCAATCCACCGAAACAAAAGCTCTGTCAATTTTCGTAAGGGTAGGAACCTCCCTCTCGTTACTCCAGGTGAAAACGCGCCCATGGAGGAAGAGCTCCTTAAGTCCATTGTCATCAACAAACCGTCTGAATTTACTCATCATTCTTTTGTCCAGATTAGCATTGCTTTTATCTGACGCTTGCAAAATCAAGTTAAAGCCACCAATTACCAACCAGAGGATAGAGCAGAGCAGGCACCGCGCAGATAATTCTTCCATGAGTTGAATTTTTTTGACATTCTCCTGAGGCCTGTAGACCACTGAGAGCCACCAGGGCGATCTATCCACTAGCGCGACATAGGCAGTGATGGAATTAGTGTTGAGAACGCAGTTTGAAATGTTGATCACTGATGAATCCCACACAGGGATGATCCCACCCCTGGTCCCAATAGCCGGCATGTACAAAAATGTGGCACCCCGGTTCAGTGAACCAGAGGCCTCGTATCCCAGCCCAGAGATCTATGTCTTCTAGAACATGATATAGCCTGATACAGAATAAACCACAATACATTAAAGTACTATGAATACATAGTCTATAAGATTACAATACTCTTGCCAAGAATGGTGATACTACTCGGGGTGACGAAGGTCGACATCTTATTCCACGAACGGCCAACTACCGAATACTGCTAACGTAGGGGGGTGGCTAATACAGCGGAACAATGTGACGGTGGCAGGAGTCCAATCCAAAAGGACACTGCTGGGACACTTCTATCACAACCCAAATTTTTCCTAAATTTTGGATGTGAACCTAGAAGCATATGCATTCATGATTTACCTTGCATATTTGGTTTTTAAAACTAACATGACCAACTCTTGGATTCAAATTCATTTTTGAGTTCATTTGGAGGCCATGAAAGTTTCACCAAAAATGATTTTCTAAAAATGCATAAGGACAGGAAAGGAATTTCCTAAGATAAATAATTGCCCTATTTTGATTGTGTGAACCAGGGTTTGAAAATAGCTTAAACTAGGCATTTAAACTATGGGTAAAACCCTGGATAAAAGAAATAAAACAGAAAATAGAAAAAGAAAATAAACAACTTTGCAAATAGGCCCATTAGTTATTAAAGAAATAGTCTGTCAAAATCCTTTGAGAAAAATTCCAAGCAGCCAGGAATATTCCCAAAGGATTTTAGGAGAAGTTTTCTTTTTGAAGACAATTCAAATTTAAATTCAAACTTCAAAACAGAAAGAAGAACAAAAAATAAGAAACGAAAAAGAAAAAAGGGGCAAGGCCAGCCAGCCAGCCAGGCCAGCCGCGGCCCAGCTAGCCAGCCGGCCCAGCCGCACGCACGCTCTCTCTCTCTCTCTCCCACTGACGAGCGGGCCCCGCACATCAGCATCACCCCCAACCTCGCGCAACCGCCGCAGCCTCATGCGCGCACGAACCCGAGAACCCACTCACTCACGATCGCACGTCCACGCGCTCCGGCCACTCCCCAACAGCTGCGGCAATGCCCGTTAAATACCCTTGGACCCCCTCTCCATTTCGCACCTGTCAATCGAGCCTGAGCGCCGCCAGGCTGCCGGCAACGCACCCCCGCCGTCTGCCACTGACCTAGCCGTTGCCGACTTGATTCCGGCGAGGCCAGAGCCGCTCGTGACCACCCACAGCCGCCATGAGGTCCACCGCTCCACGACTATCCTCCTGGACAACCTCGCTATGCCCTTAGCCCTCTGGAACTCCAAGACCACCGAAGCCCAAAGCTCGCCGCCGCCGTGAGCTCAACTCGGGCGAACCCCGTACGCGCCTGAGCCCCAAACCTTGTCCACCGTGTTCGCTTTGGTCATGTGCATCTCACTGACCAACGCGCGCATCCAAAGGCGCTTATTTTTTAGCGCAGCAACCATGCCCAAAGACCTCGACATCTCTGTCATCTCCAAGGAGCTCGCTGCCGTCGTCTACGTCGTCCCCGAGGCCGGCCAGGACCACCAGAAGACCTGCGACGTCGAGACGAGCCCAGACGTGCCCTTCGCCGCCCCCGAGACCCCCTGGAACGCTGGCGCCGTCGACACCCGAGCGCAGCGCCGCCGCGTTTGTCTTTTCCGACGACAACTCCGATGACCTAGCCGGTGAGCACCCCCCTCCCTTGATCTAATGTGCACCGTTAGATCTAGATCCAACGTGTAGGAATATATCACATTTTAATTTTATTTCTGAAATCATGTAGGAATAGACCAATCACAAAGCGCCATGTGTACAACATTATCCAGAACGAATTCGGTTGATTTAATTAAAATGACAGTTTTGCAGATAAGCCCCTAGAACTTCAAACTATCATAACTAATTATCCAGATGTCCAAATTGTTTGATTCTTTTTTGCAAATGAAACCTTGGGAGATGAACTTTAAGAATAATTTTAGGAAAAGTAAATTTGAAAATTTCAAATTTGAATTTCAAACAGAATTGTTGAAATCTTAAATACGGCATAACTTTTAAAATACAAAACCAAATTACATGATTCTTTTTGCATTTTGAAGTTAGTAAATTGTAGTTTAATTTAGTCTATTGTTGGTTTCATTTATAAAATAGTTTCTGAACAGAAACTTAGCAACACTAGATTCACATATAATTGGATTCATTTAGTGAATTAAAATGTGTAGAATAACCAAATTTAATTGGTACAGATCCTAGACTTTTTTGGAACATGATAGGGCACTCAATAAAATATTTTGACATTAAATTTGAATCATAGTTTGAATTATAATAGAAACCTAGTATAGAAACGTTGAAACCTTAGATATTTTATAAAAGGAATTTAGGGGAAAATAAATGGGTTAAATGAATTTAGTGATTCAAATAATGTTGACCTGGGAGAATTAGATTTCAACTGAAAGTCAAACTTAAGTCAATTAGAGATTCAAATAGTGCAAGTCGTATCTCAAATTCAAATCAAATTTCATAAACAAATTTGAGTTATTCACTACTGGAATCAGGATCTTTGCCGTCAGCCTGCTCTTTGCCGTCAGCTAGCTGACGGCAAAGAAGGTCTTTGCCATCAGCTTACAGAAAGCTGACGGTAAACAAAGAGCTGACGGCAAAGATCATGTTTGCCGTCAGCCATCTCTTTGCCGTCTGCTACCTGACGGCATAGAAGCTTTGCCGTCAGCTAGCAGACGGCAAAGAGGAAGGGTGGCCCACTAACGAGAACCACCTAACGGCCACTTTCTTTGCCGTCTGCTAGCCGACGGCAAAGCTTCTATGCCGTCAGCTAGCAGACGGCAAAGAAAGTGTCCAACTAACGTCCGTTCCCCCCGGCCCCACCCCACTAGCTAGGCTCTTTGCCGTCCGCTAGCAGACGGCAAAGAGATTTGACCTATCTAAAACAGTCAGCGTCCCGCGCCCCACCCCTCTCTCTCTTCCCTCACCTCACCCGCGCCGCCCCCGTGCCCGAGCCGCCGCCGCCCCGCGCCACCCCCCGGAGCCCGAGGCGCCGCCGGCCAGCCCCGCCCCGCGGAGCCCACCCCGCGCCCCACCCCTCTCTCTCTCCCCTCTCTCTCTCTCCCCTCACCTCACCCGCGCCGCCCCCGTGCCCGAGCCGCCGCCGCCCCGCGCCACCCCCCGGAGCCCGAGGCGCCGCCGGCCAGCCCCGCCCCCCGGAGCCCGCCCCGTCGCCGGCCGCCCCGCCCAGCAGACGCAGGCCGCGGTGGCCGCCCTGCCCCGCCCCATCGCCGGAGCCGCGCCGCGCCACCCTGCCCCGCCGCCGGAGCCGCACTGTCGCCGGCCGCCCTTCCCTCGGCCTCCTCAACCCGCGCCCCCTCCCCATGGCCTGCCTCCTCAACCCGCGCCCCCTCCCCGTGGTGAGTTTTTCTGCTTTTTCTGTTGTTTTAGATTTAGTTTAGGCTTGTTTAGTTTAGTTTAGGTTAGTTTAGTTTAGTTTAGTTTAGTTTAGGTTAGGTTAGATTTAGTTTAGTTTAGTTTAGGTTTTTTTTTCTGTTTTTTAAGAATAAACAAGAAAGATGAAAAAAAAGAAGTAAAAGAAGAAGAGGAAGAAGAAGAAGAAGAGGAAGAAGAAGAAGATGAAAAAAAAAGAACAATAAGTAGAAGAAGAAGAAGAAGAAGAAAGAAGAAGAAGATGAAAAAAAAAGAAGTAGAAGTAGAAGATGAAAAAAAGAAGTAGGAAAAGTAGAAAAAGAGGGTCGCCGATGGTCGAGGGTCGCCAAGGGAAAAGAGGGTCGCCGAGTGGTCGAGGGGTCGAGGATCGAGGGGAAAAGGAGTCGAGGGTCGACCCCGACACGACACCACCGACACCCCGACCCCCGACACGACACCCCGACACCCCGACACGGCACCCCGACACGGCACCCCCGACACGACACCGTCGACACCCCGACCCCCGACACGACACCCCGACCCCCGACACGACACCCCGACACCCTGACACCACGATGTTATTAGGTATTCAATTTTTTTATGTTGTACTAATTTCGTTTACTCTTTGTCATTGCAGGTGTTGACAGATGGTGGGCGCGGGTCGAGAGCGCTCCGAGCCTCCTTCCTCGGCGCATGCTGGGAGGGGTGCTATTATTCCACCCAAGCACCTCTGGAGAGCGCTGGTACACAGTATGCAGACACCGGTGGGCGCTTCTTCTTTGGCCGGGAGAGGTCGGGGGAAGACGAAGCGGGGTGCTAGAGGTGGACGTGGCGGCGGGAGAGGTAGGAAGGCTGCTGCGCCTTCCTCACCGCCACCCCCAGCTGATTCTCCCGACCACTGGAGTGCTCCGTCTCAGGTGGACCCGTCTGACTTGGACCCGTCTCGGACTCCGGTCCACGAGCCTCGGGCCGACGAGCCTCGGGTCGCCGAGCCTTCGTCCCAGGAGACTCCGGTCCCAGAGTCTTCGTCCCAGGAGACTCCGGTCCCAGAGTCTTCGTCCCACGTGACTCCAGAGGCTAGTGGCCATGCTGATGGTGGCGAGGACAGCTTTTCTGAGGATAGCTATAGCGAGGGCGAGCTGGTTGAGGAGGGCAAGAAGGTCTACCAGCGTTGTGGTACAAAGCTCCCGCCCGTGCCGGCGACCCGCGATCAGAGGTGGTTGATTGTGCCTAATGAGGAGAAGTAAGTGCATTTACTCTTTTTTAACCTTTTGCCTTCATGTTTCTTCAAATTAATATCTAATGTGTTGGCCTTGTCATACTGCAGGGGTTGGAAACACGCCCCTGGTGTCCGCAGGCCCAACCAGGTCCTTGGTGTGCTTTGCCGGCACCATTTCCCGGGGTGGGTCACGTTGCTCGGTGAGGGTGAGGTTCGACAGCTAGCACTGAGCTGGGAGCTGTACGTGGCTGCCCCGGCCCCGCCGGAGGAGAGGGTCGACGGTGTCTTGTGCGAGACGGTGGCCGACATTGTGATCCGGCGGTTTTGGGTAATTTCTCCTTTACAGAATTAAAAATCAACAGCACCTAGTGATTGTACTAATCAGTGTTGTCTTGTTTGATTGCAGACCTTCTACAGGTGTCTTGAGGAACACGAGGCGGATGCGGCTATTGTTCTCGTAGCCGAGTGCAAGCACCTATTTCAGAACTTACGGCACGAGACTCGGGTGCAGGCTGTTCGAGACTACTACGCCTCGACTAACATTAAGAGGGCCAAGAAGAAGTGCCGCGCCAAGTTTCTGAGTAAGGAGAAGTACATGAAGGTAATTACCTATTCTTAAGGCCTTGTACTTAGTTTCCTTGATTTGATTCGTAGGCGTAGCACTGAAATTTCTCTTGTCTAACTTAGGTGCCCCCGAGATGGTGTGCAGATAGGATGGACTGTTGGGAGGCGTTGGTGGATGAGTGGTGCTCTCCCCAATGGCTAGCCGTCCACAACAAGGCCAAGGATAAGCGTGCCCAAATGAAAGGTGTGCCACACCATCAAGGGAGCTCCAACCTGTTTGAGTTCGGGGATCACTGGGTATGTGGTTTGCGTCATGATTCATGCAATTTCATTCTTCATGCTAGCTTGAGCCCTTAACTAATATTTTGTTCCTCTCTTTTAGGCGCGACACAACAAGAAGGAGGTGCCACCGCTGTTCGACTCTATGCCATGGCCCATACTGCCCCGTACAAGAAGGCTAAGGCATTCTCTGAGGATGACCTCGATCATCCAGAGAGCTTCAGCAACATCTCCTCCCATAACAAGCTCGTGAGGTACAGAGATGAGGGGAAGACGAGGAAAGGGGAGGACTTCAACCCGAGCCAAAGTCCTTTTGATCCAGAGCTCGTGATGATATCTGGTGGCGGGAGGCCCCATGGCTCGATAGCCATTGGGGATGGACTGATACGTTGTCCTAGAACTCTCCCGGAGATCAAGAAGCGCCAGACGAGCTCCGATCCTGAGATAAGGCCTCGTCCATGGCCAATGGAGCTCGCCATCGAGGCTAGGGCCCAGGAGCTTCTGGCGGAGGCAAACAGGCAGGCGGCGGAGAGGGAGAGGGACATGGAGGAGAGGACGGCTAGGATGTGGGAGGAGGAGAGGAA
Source organism: Elymus sibiricus (assembly GCA_039707655.1). Lineage (NCBI taxonomy): Eukaryota > Viridiplantae > Streptophyta > Magnoliopsida > Poales > Poaceae > Elymus > Elymus sibiricus. Next base: position 299,235,413 of record CM077676.1, on the reverse strand, counting down.
CCGGAACGACGCGTCTCACCGGGCCCTATACGAGCTCCTCGTGGTAAGTTTCTCCTGCATATTAGCCAAATCATGAACGTAATGTTCGTTTCATCACTAACTAATATGACTGACTCGTGAAAACAAAATGTGCAGACCGTGTGCCAGAACAACGGTCAGACCCCTCCGCCGATGCCCCATATTGGTATAGCGCCCACGGTGAGTTTCATTTGAATGGTCATTAGTTACTAGTATTCACATTTGAGTTGCATCATTCTAACGAGACATTGCAAATGATCTTTGGTGCAGCATGCCTCCCGACAAGTATCGACCGATCCATCTGCGTCTGCCGCAACCCCGACCGGTCCTTCTTCGTCTCACACTGGTGCAAACCCGACCGGTCCTTCACCTCCATGATGATGGTAAGTTTTCCCAAGTGTTTTGCTTAACAAATGCATACTTAGCTTAAGAAATGACCTATTTAGCTCCAAAATGACCTATACTTAGCTTATTTTCCTCGAAAATGACATAATAACCTTACTTAGCTCCAAAATGACATATTTTACCTAGGATAGCTATAAAATGACCTATACTTAGCATTTTTTCCTCCAAAATGACTTAATATGCTTAGTTAGCTATAAAATGGCATAACTACCTAGGATAGCTCAATAATGATCTATACTTAGCTTAGCTAGTTCATTTATGACATAATTAGCTTACTTAGGTAAAAAATGGCATAATAACCTTGGTTTAGCTCCAAACTGTCATATCATTAGTTTATTTTCCTCCAAAATGACAAAATAACCTTACCTAGCTCCAAAATGACCGATTTTAACTAGGATAGCTCAAAAATGACCTACACTTACAATTTTGTCCTCCAAAATGAATAAATATGCTTAGTTAGCTAAAAAATGGCATAACTACCTAGGTTAGCTCAAAAATGACCTATACTTAGCTTCTTTAGTTCATTTATGACATACTTAGCATACTTAGGTCAAAAATGGCATAATAATCTTGGTTACCTCCAAAATGACATTGACTTAGCTTATTTTCCTCGAAAATGACATAATAACCTTACTAACCTCCAAAATGACCTATTTACCTAGCTTAGCTAAAAATGGCATAATTACCTAAGTTACCTTCGTTAGAAGAAGAAGAAGATAAAGAAGAGGAGAAAAAGAAAGAGAAGAAAAATTCTTCTTCTACTACTTCTACTTCTTCTTCTTCTTCTTCTTCTTCTTCTTCTTCTTCTTCTTCTTGTTCTTCTTCTAACTTTCTTCTTTCCCAATTTGCAGATTTGCTTTAGATCACGGAAGCTTGCGTTGATGGAGTCTACTCTTCTCCTTGTCCTTCCTTTTTGTTTTGATTTTGTAGGATGAACAATGTGAAACTTGCTACCTATATATGTATGTATGGATGAAACCATTGTATGCTTGTTGTTGGATATATGTTGGCTATATATATATGTTGGATATGGACTTTTGAGTTGGTATGTATATGTGTTGGATGATCATATCCATATGGCAGGGATATGTATGCTTGTTGAAAGTATTTTCAAATGTATATATATATATATATATATCTGTGAAATTGATTGAATTTAAGAAAAAACAGAAAAAATAGGGGCAGTACAGGCACTTTGCCGTCCGCTCGCAGACGGCAAAGTTCTTTGCCATCTGCCGGCAGACGGCAAAGCTGCCACGTGGCAGCTACCTGTGCAACCTAGGGGGCACTGGGCTGGCCTATGTGGTTGCTTTGCCGTCTGCTAGCAGACGGCAAAGAACTTTGCATCTTTGCCGTCTGCCAGCAGACGGCATAGCGAGCCACATGGCAGCTACCTGGGGGGAACCTGGGCTGGCCTATTTGGTCACTTTGCCGTCTGCTAGCAGACGGCAAAGCACGCCGTTAACCCCTTAACGGACCTTAGCTGCCACGTGTGCCATCCATGCCCTTTGCCGTCTGCTGGCAGACGGCAAAGACCTTTGCATCTTTGCCGTCTGCCAGCAGACGGCAAAGTGCCCTTTACCGTAGCTTGTTCAGCCGGATGTGGTGCCGGCTGCTGGCTGACGGCAAAGACCTTTGCCGTCCGCCATGCATGCCTTTGCCGTCAGCCATGGCAGACGGCAAAAATCCTGATTCCAGTAGTGATTGGATTATTTAGGGTTCTTAAATATTGAACTAGGTTTTGTCAAGTTGAATCTGTTAGTAAGTAAACCAAGAAAATTGACTTAAATGAACTCTTCATTGACTCAAATACAAACCAAACCGTGAATTCAAATGGGAAAGAGCAAATTGAATGAAATCAAACCAAACACACCAACACCTTATGATGTGTGATTTGTTCTTTTGCATTCATGCAAGTTTTCCCATTGCATGAATTGTGTGCTTATGGTTACTATGTGCTATTTTTCTATCAATGTTAGATTACGAGGAGTGCAATGCCTGTCACTGTGAGGAGTGCACCAGTGTCAACAACAACCAAGGCAAGTTCCACTTTGACCATATTGCCCAGTATTTTTCTTGCATTGTAGTTTTGCCATGATAGGAGTGCGAGTTCAGGATGCTAAATTATGTAGAACCCAGTAGTTGACAACTTAGGTCCATACTTACCCTGACCTTGTATCATCGAGTAGATGTTTAGCTCCTATAATGTGGATCGGGAAACATCAATTATTATTCCATTATACAACCTCATGGGTGACTACTTAACTAGAACTTAATTAATGAATCGATCTGGGTGGACTGGCTTTGATTGGGTCATCAGAGTGTAGTCTTTGGTGGGGAACGCCACCCAGGTATCAAAGGGATTGTGCAGGTTCAAACTTGAGTAGTTTCCATGTGTAACCGTGAGACAATATGGGCTCTGTCTGGAGCAAGTAAGTTGTCGGAATCCTCCCCAGCTTGACCAGCAGATGTAGGTGCGTAGGTTGGATGGGTCTGCCTTTGGGAGAGGACTACTACTTCCGAAAAGTCTCGTCTTGATCTACCTAGCTACTTCACAAGTGAAGTTTAGTGACAGAAGGGTGTGATCGGGAATCACGGGTAAAGTACACAAACCTCTGCAGAGTGTATAAAACTGATCATGATTAGCCATGTCCCCGGTTATGGACAACTTTTGAGCAACTCATCGAAGAATTATCAGCTTGATCTCATCACCTCTTCTAATAAAATCTCTGGGTTGAACCAAAGGGGAATATGGACTGACTCAGGTACCTGGCATGATACCGGGGAGATTATCTGAGAGAGGTTTAGGGTGGCCGCGTGATGCGGAGTCCCACATGCTCACTTGCATTTACAGACGAACGCGTGATACGATCTATCCAGGACTACTATGTGATATGGTATGTCCAACCATTCGAGTAGACCACTACTAAAATAAATAGGGCAAAACTATATTTCTGCAAAAGCCTTGAGCCCCACCAGCCAAAGTGCATGTAGGTGAACAGGTTACCAATGAACTGTGGACTTGCCAATACATTCAACGTATTGACCCTAGTGGCTGCAACGTATCATGTTGTAGGTGAATACTGCGAGTAGTGACTTACATAGGGTTTCTTGCCTCCACTCGACATGCTTCCCTATGGTGTTGATGGAGCATACCAAGATGTCTACCTTAGACTTGCTTTCATTTCCGCTTGATATGAACTATGTTTGCTTATTGTAAGACTATGTATTTGACTAGCCTGTGGCTAGAGTCTGTAAGACTATTTGCTTTCTAGATCATGCGATGTAATGAAGAACGCATTTGTGTATGATACAACATCGTTACCGTGTATGCTGACGATTCGATCCAGAGGTTGGCATAGAAACACACAGAGACCGTATGCCCGAAAAGGTGGGTCGTGACGACTTCCTAGCTGGCACCCTTGACGTCCATAGCCACAACTTCTCCTGCATCTGGCATGATAAGCCAGGTGAGTACTTTGAATGTGTTCGCAAGCTCACAAACAAACCACAAGCAAGAACAAGGCATTTAACATGAAACAAGTTAAAGACACTAAAGATGATCACTACAACTAGCTAGAATAACAATACTTCCAGCCTACTTGCTTAAAGGTCCTAAGACGAACTCTCGGCAGGAATCCCAATCCTCCGACTTAACTTCCAAGACTACCTCAAGTCTCTCCATCCCTACCAACTAGTGTGAAGACAATACTTACCTAATTTAGTTGAGTCATGGTTGTAGGATCGAAAGTATGTCTAGAGGGGGGGGTGATTAGACTACTTGACCAAATAAAAACCTAACCTTTTCCCAATTTTAGTTGTGGGCAGATTTTAGCAAGAGCACAAGTCAAGCATCACCCTACACATGCAATTCTAAGAGTATAGCAGCGAAAAGTAAACAATTGTATATGTAAGTAAAGGAGGGGATCGGAGATTTCAAACGCAATGAAGACACGGTGGTTTTTGGCATGGTTCCGATAGGTGGTGCTATCGTACGTCCACGTTGATGGAGACTTCAACCCACGAAGGGTAACGGCTGCGCGAGTCCACGGAGGGCACCACCCACGAAGGGTCCACGAAGAAGCAACCTTGTCTATTCCACCATGGCTTACGTCCACGAAGGACTAGCCTCACTCGGGGTAGATCTTCACGAAGTAGGCGATCTCCTTGCCCTTACAAACTCCTTGGTTCAACTCCACATCATGTCGGAGGCTCCTAAGTAACACCTAACCAATCTAGGAGACACCACTCTCCAAAAGGTAATAGACGGTGTGTTGTTGATGAACTCTTTGCTCTTGTGCTTCAAATAATAGTCTTCCCAACACTCAAACAACTCCTCACAGATTTGGCTATGGTGGAAGAAGGATTTGAGTGGAAAGCAACTTGGGAAAGGCTAGAAATCAAGGTTCAAATGGTAGGAATGGAATCTCTTGATCTCAACACATGAGTAGGCGGTTCTCTCTCAGAAAATGTGTAGTAGAAGTGTAGGCACATTCTGATGGCTCTCCTCTCTGAGAAGGAAGTGGTGGAGGGGTATATATAGCCTCCACACAAAATCCAACCGTTACACACTTTTGACCCAACTCGGTGGCACCGATAGGAACAACTCGGATGGACCGAAGTGCAATGGCTAGGGCAAACCTCATCTTGGTGGCACCGATTGCATCAACTCGGTAGGACCGAAGTGAAGCAATAAGGCAACAGAGACTTGGCAAGCCATCTCGGTGAGACCGATTTGCAAAACTCGGTGAGACCGAAGTAGGTGCAAATGATCACAAAGAGTTGGCAAGGCCATCTCGGTGGGACCGAGATCCATATCGGTGGATCCGATTTGTTAGGGTTTTGGCAGTGGCTAAGTCTAGGTGAACTCGGTGGCTCCGGATAGGAAATTTCGGTGGGGCCGAGTTGGAATGTAGGTTTTGAACATATTTGGCTAGAGAGAGTGGTTGAGGGTATATGAGTACTTTCACTAAGCACTTGAGCAAAAGGACCATTAAGCAACACCTCATCCCCTTTTAATAGTATTGGCTTTCCTATGGACTCAATGTGATCTTGGATCACTAAACCAAAAATGTAGAGTCTTGATCTTTCGCCAATCCTTGTCCTTAGCATTTTGAGGGGTCCACATCTCTAGTCCATGCCATGCCAATCATTGAACATCCTGAAATCTTTAACTTGAATGGACATTAGTTCAATGAGATATATGTTGTTATGAATTACCAAAACCACCAAGGGAGCAAATGTGCTTTCAATCTCCCCCTTTTTGGTAATTGATGACAACATATAGATCAAAGCTTCGACAAATGATTAAATGAATGGAATACATCGTCGCTTTGAGAAGTATGTGATAAGCAAGAGCTCCCCCTACATTTGTGCATTATTAAAAATTTGCGTTTGAATGCAAATGCACAATCGATTAGGCTCATGGTTCACTCTTCCATGTCACATACATCTTGGTGGAGCGCGCAAAATGATTTGAGTGGAATGGTAAGCATGCATCACCAACACAAGTAAGTGATCATACAAGATAATGATAAAGATAAGCATTGATCATCACAAGGAACATAGTATGATCAATCACATGATGTATCTCACAATCATAACGAAGCATAGTACTCACAGTCATAGTATCAAGCACCCACATCAAACAAAGTACCAAACAAAATAGAAGCAAAAGAACTCGAGAGAAATCCAACGGGCAAAGCAAAGCGAAACTCTCTCTCTCTCAAAGCTAAGATCTATACAAATTCTCCCCCTTTGGCAACAAGTACCTAAAAGATCAAATAGGTATAGGACTAATGCGGCTCTCCAAGCACGATCCTCGGAAGCTCCTGAAGGCGATCTCCTGCTGGCAGCTCCAGTGTGCGTAGACGGCGTCGAAAGAAGAGCATCCGCGAAGGCTTCTGCAGATGTCTGCTGGACTGGTGGAGTGGATACTGTGGTCCTGGGATCCACAACTGGCACTGCAGCAGATCTGGCTGCTCTGGGCATAGTCTGAAATCTCTCGGTGGTAGGTCTGTCATCTCCACTATCATCAGAAGGGGCTGTCCTGACAGCATCAACATCGCTCTTCAGCTTCTCCACTGTAGTCTGGATCTCAGTGACCTTGACATCTAGATCATGAAACTTTGTCTCGATTATCCGCTCTAAGCTAGCCTGGTTCTGGGTGAGGTTGGCCAGACTTCGCTCAATCCTCAGGGTGGCTTCTAGCAGATATGTCATTTGGTCAGACTTAGACTTGAGATTTGCAATTGAAGCATTGGGAGCTGTTGCCTCCTTGGCTGCTTTGGCTTCTTTGGCTTCTCGAATCTTCTGTTGGGCTTGAGTAGAAGTGGGATGCGAAGGATCCATCACGATAACATTAGTCTCAAACTCTGGACGCATTGGCAGATGCTCACGATCAAGAAGATAAGTGTTGGTTCCAACCTTGGAATTGATCAACATCTGGATTTGTGGAGCATATCCGCACGATCTCTTCTGATCAACTGCAGTCCTCTTGATAGTTTCCACAATCAAACTCAACACCTTAAATTTCTGAGGTGTATCAAACAAATGCAGCAAGTTGATGGAGTGGCCACGTATCATCTTATCATCGCCTGGCTTGGGTAATAGAGTATACCGCAAGATAGTGTTAGTGGTGGCCAGTCCTGGCAGCAGATGCTTCACTGATCCAAGCTTATGTGTCTCGATGTCCTTCTGGAGTATTGTGGTGTACATGTTGGCCATGGAGTTGTGATCCATCTTGATCTTAGCATAGATATCATTGTCATCATCCTCTTCCTTGGGAGCACCAAGAAGACCTGCCCACTCAGAGATGGTTGACTGGTACCTGATACCCTTAGTCATCCACATAATTCGGCCATCTGGATAGAAATGAGCTATGGAGTAGAATTGCATGACCATTTCATCATTCCACTTGGTGAGCTTTTATCCAACAAAATCATCAACACCTGCAATCCGGAAGCTCTCATGGACATGGGGGAAATAATCCTCATTGGCATCAATGTATTTCCAATCCACCCATCTCATGGCACTAACAATGGGCTTCTTATCCAATAGAACGGTTTCATAAAAGTCTTGTTGTTCTCGTGTGTGGAAGCGATAGTCACATGATGTTTTCCTCCTTGCAGCATAAGGATCCAACAGTCTCCACTGACGCAGTCCTTTGTCTTTCCTTAGCATCATATTTTCTGCAACTGGGTGTGCATCATCATGGTCTGAAATCTTGGGTTTCAATTTCCTGCGCACTAGTGGCTCTTCATCAACATTTGCCTCAGGCACTGGGGCCTTGTTCTTCTCAGAAGCAAAAATATTCCTTGTAGACCTCTTGGGTGCTGGAGCTTTTGGTTTGGACTTGGTGGGGGCAGCAGTCCTGATTGCATCCGACATGAGCTTCTGAGCTTTTGCTGGGGGTGCATTAGCTGCTGGCTCCTCCTCCTCCTCTGAATCATTCCTCATGGAGGGCCTTCCAAGCACCTGAGCAGTAGTCTTCCTAGCTCTCTTATTCTTTGCTCCTGCAGCTGGTTCTGTGTCACTTGGCTCTTCAAGTGTGAATTGCATTGTTTGCTTAGGAACTTTCCTCACAGCAGTTCTCTCTTTGATAGAAGGAGGCTTGGTGCTATACTCCTTAGCAAGCACGACTCTTTTCTTCTTTGTTGCTTCACTAGCAACAAAATCTTCATCCTCACTGTCTGAGGTTCTCTTCTTCCTTGTTCTAGTGGCAGCCTTAGGAAGATCTGGAGAGCTCCTCTCTCCCTCATAGAAACTTTCTGCAGGACTTGATCCTTCACTGAATTCTGCATGCTGCTCTGACCTGTTCTGGCTGTCGCTGTCATCTGACATCTTGCTGAGTTGACCCTGTGAATAGATGGGTATGGGCAGAGTAGATGAGTCATCATAAAAAGCAGAAGTTAAAAAAAATGAGTTCAATTCTTAGTTTCAAGTTTTCACGGAAGGCATTTCGGATGGACCGAGTTGATCATCTCGGTGATACCGAAGCACTCTACAGAAACCTTGCACTCCATTTCGGTCAGACCGAGATGGGTTTCGGTGTCTCCGAGATGCTAGGGTTTCACTGAGATTTTACTTTCGGTCTCATCGATTCGTACAACTCAGTGGCACCGAGACGTACTAGTGCAATGGCCTGGGGCCAAATCGGTGGGACCGAAAATTTCTAATCGGTCGGTCCGAGATGCGTTCGGCGGAAACTTAACCCTAAATTTTTTGCTCGAATCTAATCTACGGAATTCTTCTGGTGGAATAAGCATTGAAATCTATGGCAAGAATAATGGCAATCCTATCGTGCATTGAATCGGAAAATGGAGCACGAGAGGGATCGAATTTCACCCTAACTCGGTGGAGATTCTCTACGGCGGCAACGGCGGGGCAGATTGCCGTTGACGGTGACAGAATCTGGTGGCGAGGGCACGCTGGAGACGACGACGAAGTCCGGAGATGAGGGCGATGGCAGCAATGGGGTGCGGGAGCGAAAGAGTCGAGCAGTTTCAACCGTTCGAGCCCGCGCGATATATATACCCGTACGCTATCTGTGGCTCCGAGTTGGACAACTCGGTGGCACTGACATGTGTAACTGCACGCAGATTAGCACATCGGTGGCTCCGAAGTGGTTCAACTCGGTGGCACCGAGATGGAAAACCTAGATCAATGTACGTGATTTCAGTTGGACCGAGTTTGAGTGAATTGGTTCGGCCGAAATCAGATAGAAGGTTTTGGAGGTTCAGCCATTTCAGATCGGTGGCTCCGAGTGCTCCTCACCCGGAGGGTCCGAAAATGACTTGTTCAATTTTTGTGATGCAGCAAGAATAGAATTTGAGACAAGAAAGCATAGATAGCTAGAGAAGGTACTTAGGCATTCTTGTACATCCACTTGGCCAGAAAAACCAAGACAATCAAAACAACAAATGGATGTCCTCGAATGATGAAAACATGCAAATCAACATGCTCACACAATAAGATAGCAAATGAAATATGTGTCAAAACATGCACAACCAATTCTAGCATCTATCAAGCAATGGCGATGACTAGGTCATCTATATATGAGTATATTGACTTAGGAGCCAAATGAGAACATTTGATCATAGGTCATACTCATCGTTTAAGCACAAGTGGGGTTACCACTTTTACAAAAAGCATTAATGTGTTCACACAATTAGAGTTGCTTTAGCTCAATTATTTAGAGCAAAGCTCCCCCTAGATGTGATATCCCCCTAAGAGGGATGAACTAACCTAGCTTGGCCAGATCTCAAGTCAAATTGATGCATATTTTGGCTTTATAACGATTTATGGGAAGGCAGCTCTCGTATATTGAATACAAATGCTGAGAATACGTCGGACTCTCCAGGAGTACCAAAGTAACCGCGCCGAGGTGCCTCAAGGAGCCCCTGGTACAGTTTATTGGACTCTTTTATATGTCCGAAGTGTTTTATACCAAAAACTGGAGGTTAGAATTGCACAGTTTTTTCAAAGACGGCCGAACTGCTTTTCTATTAGTAACGTCGGACAAGCCGAACACTTTTATGAAAGCAAGCTGATCGGCCGATTGAATTTGCACATGTTTGTGGTAGTCAGCTTTCAAGCTGTATTTTGCAGCTTTATGCTATATGTTATTTTGACTCCGTTGCGACTGTTTATAATTTGAAAGTGGCCCATCGTCGGCTTCCACCCCTTTGTAGAGGCTACGCAGGGTGTTTCCGCAATAACAAGACAACCCTTAGCCGACGTCTCGGTGCCCGGAGGCGGTTGTGTTAGCGGAAACGAGGCAATCAGATATGTAGGCTTTATAACTTTCACTTAGTCATCGGAGTTTGATTGTGGGGGCAAGTAACTAGCCCCCGGTGTTTGGCGTGTTCGGGCGTGCCGGGGTGCAGCTCGGCAGGGAAGTTGCGGAACTACGGGTCGGAAAAGATTGCCCGAGCCGAATTATTATGCATGTCACCTCGGTCAAGAGGATGTCCCGTCTCCTGAAAAAAAAACATAAAAATAGGTTAAAGGTGCCATAAGCTCGGAAAACCAAAAAACTTTACGTCCGAACTAAATTAAGTTTTTTGGTGCCAATCTGAAAATTGGTCTTAAAATTAGTTTGTGCTTCCGTCATGCTTTAACATGATACATCCGATCTCCAGATTTCAAGCGGGTCAGCCTTCGACTTCAACCTCCTATCCCGAAGGCGGAGTGCTTCTCAGGCCAGTTTAGCGAACTAAATTCGAGCGGCTTTAGAGAGAAACCAGGCTATCCGGCTATTGACCACACACTCGCGTCGGAAAAAGGAGTAGTAGAAAAAGACTTTGCAACGACCAAGAAGAAAACACGTTTATTATAAAATGACTCATATAAATTTAAGAGCCCCCAGTTAACATGGGTAAAGGGAGTGTTTTTAACAAACAGAGTTTTTGTCTAACACAAATATAATGCTTGGTTGAACCGAACAAAAATTAAACATTTAAAAAAAATTGAGCATGAAAGTGACTTAGCTGGTTAACGTGCTCGGTGTTGATGACGTGGGCCGAGCTTGCAGTGGGCCGAGGTCCAGCCCCCAAGCCAATCCTGGGGTGGCCGAGCGAAGAGCTCAGCTGATGAAGTGGCAGAACAAAACTGCTGATGTGCCGAGGCGAAGCCCCTGGTCCAGCCGAGGAGACAGAGTAGGTCGGCAGGGTGACGCCGGAGTAGGTCGATGAAGCGATGGCGAAGCCCCCGGTCCGGCCGAGGTGTCCGAGCGAAGAGCTCGCGTGTGATGAAGTGGTAGTACAACACTGCCGATATGTTGAGGCGAAGCCCCCAGTCCGGCCGAGCTGACGAAGCTGGTCGGCTGGTGATGCCGAAGTCCCCGGAGTAGGTTGATAAAGAGATGGCGAAGCCCCCGGTCTAGCCGAGGTGACGGAGCAGGTCGGTAAGGTGACGTTGCAGCCCTATGCCAGCCGAGGTGTCGAAGCAGGTCGGCATGGTGGACATCGGCTTGAAGAAGCAACAGCGCGGCGATGCCGACGCAGGTCGGAACTTGTGACGCGGTCAATGCCGGCTTGAGAAGTGACCGCGCGGCGATGCTGGCGCGCCCGACCCGTACAATATGTAAGGTGACGATGTTATCTTGACGATCATTAGGGAGAGCGGTGCCGAACTCTTGGTCGGCTCGCCGAGGTGATGATCTGAGGTGGTTGTCATCGGCTCGATGGAGCGACGGCGCAGTCGATGTTGGCGCAGGTCGGTAGCCGTGGTGCAACATGGTTGGGCCGGTTTGACATCGACGCGACGGTGAAGATCGCCTCGGAAAAGACTCAAAATTTATGGGCATGTGTTTGAGAACAACACACAATACCCTAGAAAAAAATTCCTTCAAAAAGGATGTCCAATATCCCGTTCATGAAGAAAGATGAATTCGGGTCGGATTCGTTTTCGCGCAGAAAACAGATCCGAAAATTGATGCACTCATCGGACGTTTTCCGGAGTTTGAACAGTTGGATCGAGCTGTAATTTTGAGGGATGGTAGATATAGTAATTCCGCATCCGATCAATGGTTGGATCTTCCAAAGGATCTCCGACCTAGCCGCTGGAGCCCTCGCCCCAAACTCGTCCAGATTCCCGTCCAGATTCTACAGGGCTCCGGTATATCGGAGATTGCTGGAGATTCTTCCATCGGAACGCGATGAAATTTTACAGGGTTATTCTAGACTCAATTCCGCACAATTCCACCGAAGGAATCGTCAAACCGACGCTCCAGGAGGCAGGGACGGTGAACACAAACCCGCTGTCCAGAAAAACTGCGCAATCACGCGAGGGCAATGTTGACGTTGAGCCACCGGGCTCCATGGATGATTTCTCTATGATCTTGATAGAGATCGGAGCTGAAGTTGATGAGGACACCTATCCGATCTTGATGATCCGACATGTAGCATTGTCCTCGGTCCAGCCGAGGTGACCAGTCGAGCCGGCGACGAAGATGCCGACATCGACAATAAAGCTCGGTTCCGACGCGTAGATCGCGCCAGAGACAATCTGAATTCCCATTGCACCGCGGCGACTGCCAGCAGGCTCTCAATGAAAGCACCAATGTTGGTTCTAAATCCGGCATATCTCATAGTAGGGGTCCTAAGCTAGGCGTCTTGGAATGATGGTAACATGGATACAGGATTTTACCCAGGTTTGGGCTCTCTCGAAGAGATAATACCCTATGTCCTGCTTTTGAATGTATTCATATGGGGTGTAGTACAGAGTACATGTATCTACCACGAGATTGTTCTAATGAATATCAGATCATCTATTGACTAGCATGGCCTCGATTTATATATGCACTGGAGGCCTAGGGTTTAGGAGAGTCCTCGTCTTGGGCGCCAAGTCTTGTGGAATCTTCCTTGTATGCGTCATGGGCTGCCCGAAGTGGCCCATTAGTGAACCGCCATGGGGGTCCTCGGCTGTAGGATCGAAAGTATGTCTAGAGGGGGGGGGTGATTAGACTACTTGACCAAATAAAACCTAACCTTTTCCCAGATTTTAATTGTGAGCAAATTTTAGCAATAGTACATATCAAGCATCACCCTACACATGCAATTCTAGGAGTATAGCAGCGGAAAGTAAGCAATTGCATATGTATGTAAAGGAGGGGATCAGAGAATTCAAACGCAATGAAGACACGGTGGTTTTTGGCGTGGTTCCGATAGGTGGTGCTATCGTACGTCCACGTTGATGGAGACTTCAACCCACGAAGGGTAACGGCTGCGCGAGTCCACGGAGGGCTCCACCCACGAAGGGTCCACGAAGAAGCAACTTTGTCTATTCCACCATGGCTTACGTCCACGAAGGACTAGCCTCACTTGGGGTAGATCTTCACGAAGTAGGCGATCTCCTTGCCCTTACAAACTCCTTGGTTCAACTCCACATCATGTTGGAGGCTCCCAAGTGACACCTAACCAATCTAGGAGACACCACTCTCCAAAAGGCAATAGACGGTGTGTTGTTGATGAACTCCTTGCTCTTGTGCTTCAAATGATAGTCTTCCCAGCACTCAAACAAATCCTCACAGATTTGGCTATGGTGGAAGAAGGATTTGAGTGGAAAGCAACTTGGGAAAGGCTAGAGATCAAGGTTCAAATGGTAGGAATGGAATATCTTGATCTCAACACATGAGTAGGTGGTTCTCTCTCAGAAAATGTATGGTGGAAGTTTAGGCATGTTCTGATGGCTCTCCTTCCTGAGAAGGATGTGGTGGAGGGGTATATATAGCCTCCACACAAAATCCAACCGTTACACACTTTTGACCCAACTCGGTGGCACCGAAACAATCATCTCGGTAGCACCGAACTGTGTAAAAGATATGAACGTTAGGAATCTCGGTGGGACCGATACGAACAACTCGGATGGACCGAAGTGCAATGGCTAGGGCAATCCTCATCTCGATGGCACCGATTGCATCAACTCGGTAGGACCGAAGTGAAGCAATAAGGCAACAGAAACTTGGCAAGCCATCTCGGTGAGACCGATTTGCAAAACTCGGTGAGACCGAAGTGAATGCAAACGATTACAGAGAGTTGGCAAGGCCATCTCGGTGAGACCGAGATCCATTTCGGTGGATCCGATTTGTTAGGGTTTTGGCAGTGGCTAAGTCTTGGATGAACTCGGTGGGGCCGGATAGAGAATTTCGGTGGGGCCGAGTTGGAATGTAGGTTTTGGACATATTTGGGTAGAGAGAGTGGTTGAGGGTTTAGGAGTACTGTCACTAAGCACTTGAGCAAATAGACCATTAAGCAACACCTCATCCCCTTTTAATAGTATTGGCTTTCCTATGGACTCAATGTGATCTTGGATCACTAAACCAAAAATGTAGAGTCTTGATATTTTGCCAATCCTTGTCCTTAGCATTTTGAGGGGTCCACGTCTCTAGTCCACGCCATGCCAATCATTGAACATCCTGAAATCTTTAACTTGAATGGACATTAGTTCAATGAGATATATGTTGTTATGAATTACCAAAACCACCAAGGGAGCAAATGTGCTTTCAATCTCCCCCTTTTTGGTAATTGATGACAACATATAGATAAAAGCTTCGACAGATGATTAAATGAATGAAATACATCATCGCTTTGAGAAGTATGTGATAAGCAAGAGCTCCCCCTAAATTTGTGCATTATTAGAAATTTGCGTTTGAATGCAAATGCACAATCGATTAGGCTCGTGGGTCACTCTTCTATGTCACATACATCTTGGTGGAGCGCGCAAAATGATATGATTGAAATAATAAGCACGCATCACCAACACAAGTAATTGATCATACAAGATAATGATAAAGATAAAAACATTAATCATCACAAGAGACATAGTATGATCATCACATGAGGTAGCTCACAAGTATAAGCAACATATTAACTGTAGCAAGCACACACATAAAAAAGTACCAACAAGCAAATAAGTAGCAAAAGAACTCTCGAGAGAAAAAAACAACGACCAAAACACTCTCTCTCGAAGCCTATGATCTATACAAATTCTCCCCCTTTGGCAACAAGTACCAAAAAGTTCAAATAAGTATAGGACTAATCGGCTCTCTAAGCACGGTCCTCCGAAGCTCCTGAAGGCGACCTCCTGCTGCTGGCTCCGGTGTGCGTAGACGGCGTGGAGAGAAGAGCGTCCGCGAATGCTTCTGACGATGTCTGCTGGACTGGTGGAGTGGAGACCTGTGGGGGCACTGTGGCAGTAGCAGCTGGTGCAGATATTGTGGTCCTCGGATCCACAACGGGTATCGCAGCAGATCTGGCTGCTCTGGGAACTGTCTGAAATTGCTGTGTAGTTGGTCTGTCATCTCCACTGTCATCTGATCTGGCTATCTTGACAGCATCAACATCACCCTGCAGCTGCTCGACTGAAGTCTGAATCTGTGTGACCTTGACATCCAAGTCATGAAATTTAGTCTCAATAATCCGCTCAAAACTAGCCTGGGTCTGGGTGAGGTTGGCCAAACTTCGCTCAGTCCTCAGAGTGGCTTCAAGCAGATATGTCATTTGATCCTTGGGTGTCTTGAGATTTGCAATTGGAGCATTAGGAGCAGATGCCTCCTGAGCTGCTTTTGCTTCCTTTGCTATGCGGATTTCCTCTTGAGCTTGGGCTGATGTGGGATGCGAAGGATCCATCACTATGACATTGTCCTAAATATCTGGATGCAAAGGCAGATGCTCTCGATCAAGAAGGTATGTGCTGGTTCCAACCTTGGAATTGATCAATAACTGAATGTGTGGAGCATATCCACATGATCTCTTCTGATCTGCTGCAGTCCTCTTGATAGTCTCTACTATCAGGCTCATCACCTTGAACTTTTGAGGTGTATCAAACAAATGCAGCAAATTGATGGAGTGGCCACGAATCATTTTGTCATCTCCTGACTTGGGTAGCAGAGTGTACCGCAAAATGGTGTTCGTTGTGGCTAATCCTGGGAGCAGATGCTTCACTGATCCAAGTTTGTGAGTCTCAAGGTCTTTCTGAGGAATTGCAGTGTACATGTTGGCCATGGAGTTGTGATCCATCTTGAGCTTGGCATAGATATCCATGTCATCATCCTCTTCCTTGGGTGCACCAAGAAGATTTGCCCACTCAGAGATGGTAGACTGGTATCTGATACCCTCAGTCATCCATATAATGCGGCCATCTGGATAGAAGTGTGTAGTAGAGTAAAACTGCATGACCATCTCATCATTCCACTTGGTCAACTTCTTACCGACAAAGTCATCAACTCCTGCAATCCTGAAGCTTTCATGGACATGGGGGAAGTAGTCCTCATTCTCATCAATGTATTCCCAATCCTCCCATCTCATGTCACTGACTATGGGCTTCTTATCAAGCAACACTGTCTCATAAAAATCTTGTTGTTCACGAGTGTGAAAGCGATAGTCACATGCTGTCCTGCTCCTTATAGCATAAGGATCTGTCAATCTCCACTGACACAACCCTTTATCCTTCCTCAGCATCATGTTCTCCGCAACTGGGTGTGCATTGTCATGGTCTGGTATCTTAGGCTTCAACTTTTTGAGCACTAGTGGCTCTTCATCAACATTTGACTCGGGCACTGGGGCCTTGTTCTTCTCTGCAGCTGATATGTTCCTGGTTGACCTCTTGGGTGCTGGTGCCTTTGGTTTGGACTTGGGGGGTGCAGCAGTCTTGATTGCATCAGACATGAGCTTCTGAGCTTTTGCAGGGGGTGCAGTGGTTGCTGGCTCTTCCTCTTCTTCTTCCTCATCAATCATCATGGAGGGTCTGCCAATCACACGGGCAAATGATTTCCTTACTCTTTTCTTTTTGCCACCTGCTGCTGGTGCTGGGTCACTAGGCTCTTCAAGAGTGAATTGCATAGTCTGCATAGGCACTTTCCTTACTGCAGTTCTTTCTTTGGCAGTAGTAGGCTTGGTGCTGTACTCCTTAGCAAGCACAACTCTCTTTTTCTTAGTTGCAGCTTCACTTGCAACAAAATCCTCATCCTCACTGTCTGAGGTTTTCTTCTTCCTTGTTCTGGTTGCAGCTTTTGGAAGATCTTTAGAGCTCCTCTCTCCCTCATAGAAACTCTCATCAGGGCTTGACCCTTCACTTAGTTCTGCATGCTGTTCGGACCTGTTCTGACTGTCACTGCCACTAGACATCTTGCTGAGCTGACCCTGTGAATAGATAGGTATGGGCAGAGTAGATGAGTCATCACAAAAAGCAGATAGTTTTTTTCAAAAAAAATGAGTTCAAACTTAGTTCTAGGTTTTCACAGAATGCATTTCGGATGGACCGAGTTGATAATCTCGGTGACACCGAAGCACACTACAGAGACATTACACGCCATTTCGGTCGGACCGATATGGGTTTCGGTGGCTCCGAGATGCTAGGGTTTCACTGAGTTGTTACTTTCGGTCTCATCGATTCGCACAACTCGGTGGCACCGAGATGTACTAGTGCTATGGCCAGGGCCAAATCGGTGGGACCGAAAATTTCTATTCGGTCGGTCCGAGATGCGTTCGGCGGAAACCTAACCCTAAATTTTTTGCTCGAATCTTGTTCTTACGAACTAATCTGGTGGAAAGAGTATTGCATTCGTGGCAAGATATATGGCATTCCAATCGTGCATTGAATCGGAAAAGGGAAGCACGAAAGGGATCGAATCTCACCCTAACTTGGTGGAGATCCTCTACGGCGGCAACGGCGGTGGAGATTACCGTTGACGGCGACGGAGTCCTGCGGCGAAGGCGCACAGGAGACGACGGCGACGATCCGAAGACCAAGGGGGCGGCAGCAATGGGGCGTGGGCGCGTGACGTTTGAAGTAATTTTCAACCGCACGGTCTGCTGAATATATATACCCATGTGATGTCGGTGGCACCGAGTGGAACAAATCGGTAGCACCGAGACGTGCAACTGCTTGCAGTTACAGCAACTCGGTCCAACCGAGTTGGTCTAATCGGTAGCACCGAGATGAAAACCTAGATCAATCTAAATGATTTCGGTTCGACCGAGTTTGAATGAGTTGGTTCGGCCGAAATCAATTAGAAGGTTTTGGAGGTTCAGCCCTTTCAGATCGGTGGCTCCGAGTGCTCTTCACCCGGAGGGTCCGAAAAAGACTTGTTCAATTTTTGTGATGCAGCAAGAATAGAATTTGAGACAAGAAAGCATAGATAGCTAGAGAAGGTACTTAGGCATTCTTGTACATCCACTTGGCCAGAAAAACCAAAACTATCAAAACAACAAATGGATGTCCTCGAATGATGAACACATGCAAACCAACATGCTCACACAATAAGATAGCAAATGAAATATGTGTCAAATATGCACAACCAATTCTAGCATCTATCAAGCAATGGCGATGACTAGGTCATCTATATATGAGTATATTGACTTAGGAGCCAAATGAGAACATTTGATCATAGGTCATACTCATCGTTTAAGCACAAGTGGGGTTACCACTTTTACAAAAAGCATTAATGTGTTCACACCATTAGAGTTGCTTTAGCTCAATTGTTTAGAGCAAAGCTCCCCCTAGATGTGATATCCCCCCTAAGAGGGATGAACTAACCTTGGGTTTTGTCGATGATGACTTCATGTAGATGTTGAAGATGTGGATGCTCAATGTTGATGTAGACCATCAAGAGTTGGGAGCAATCCTTTGGAGTTTTGTGCTTTCAATACCTACATGGGTTAGTCCCACACAAGGAACATACAAGGATATCCATAGACATAGAGTGAAATACCCATATGATGATGTCCATGAATGCATTGAATACCTTGTCCCTTGCCTTACCAACAAGAGGGTTTGTGACTCCATGAACTAGTGCAAAGTGTGGAAGTTGGTTGCACAAGTCCTTGCCATAAAGAATATGAGTGAAGTTTGTTGGCGGAGTCACCCTCAAGAACTCTCTAGTTCTTCTTCTTTTGGACCCACATCAACTTGATGGGAATCCTTGGAGTTGTCATAGCACTTGATGAAGTAGAACTTGATGAAGTCTTGGGGACCCACTTGACCATGGCTTGAGGAGCTTCTTCAAATGAAACAATCTCTTCTTGAAGCTTGTCATTGCCTTTTAGCTTGTGGTCTTGTGGAGGAAGATCTTCTTGAGCTTTTGTTCCCTTGAAGGAAGTAGGATCATACTTCTCTTGTTGAGGAACAAACTTCGTCTTGGGGTATTGACCTTCTTCCCACTCAACTCCTTCGGCATTGAACTTTCGTTCAAAACCAACACCTTGGTTCTTCCGGTTCCTTCCTTGCTTGCATACAATTTCCTCAAATTGTTTACTCCCAGCAAGACTCTTGTCGACACCTTTCTCTATAATTCCTTTCAATAGCATATTTTCTTGCTCAAGTGTAACTTGGCTAAGAGAATCATTAGTGGAATCAATAGAACTACTAGAAGTAACAACATTGGATTTAGCATTGTTATTGTTACTACTAGAGGTAGAACCATTTTTACCCTTGTTGCTAGTTTGCTTAGATTTAACTTGTGGCATAAAGGTAGACAAGAGTAAACGCTTGGCAAGATATGAAGAACTCTTCTTTCGAAGATCGTCATTGATAGCTTTAAGAAACTCATGCTCTTGCTCTAAATTTAGCTTCTCGAAGCGTAGCTTCTCATGAGTTCTTACAAGTTCTCTATGATCCTCTTGAGTTGTTTCATGAGCTAACTTAAGAGCATTTAGTTCTCTAGTTAGACGCTCAATCTCCTTCATAGCATTGTCACTCGTTTCCTCTTGACTATCATGATTACTAGCATTTTCATTATAGCTCACATCACTAGCCCTATCAACAAGTAAATCATCATCACCAAGCAAATCATCTTCATCACTATTGAAATCAAGATACTCAGGGTGTGATACCATGGGGCCTTTTGCCATGAAGCATCTTCCAATTCCTTCATTTGGTGAGTCAAATAGATCATAGGAGTTGGATGACACAAGTGCAAGTCCGGCAACACCTTCATCTTGACTATAGTCGGAGTTGGAGTGATAACTTCTCTCGGAGTGGTTGTCGGAGTCGGAGCCGGAAACCCATTCACCAACATGAGCTCGTCTCTTTTCTTGTAGGGAGCCGTACACTCATTTGAGTAGTGTCCGGGCTTTCCACAATTGTAGCAATTACGGTCACGACTTGATGATCTTCTCTCATAATGTCTTGAGCCAGAGCTTCTTTCTTTCTCTTTGTTCTTGTAGAATTTGTTAAACCTTTTCACCATTAGGCTAATCTCTTCATTGGATACTAGCTTGTCACTTGAAGTTGTTGGAGCATCGGTTGAGGCTTTGTAAGCACCACTTGATTTGTTGTGCAGCTCCTCTTTGTCCTTGAGTGACATCTCATGAGCAACAATCCTTCCAATGACTTCCGTGGGCTTGAGATCTTTGTAATTTGGCATCATTTGGATCAATGTGCAGACGGTATCATATTTTCCATCCAAAGCTCTAAGTATCTTCTTGATGATGAATTTGTCGGTCATCTCTTCACTTCCTAAGCCAGCAATCTCATTTGTGATGAGAGCAAGCCTAGAGTACATCTCAGCAACTCCTTCACCATCCTTCATCTTGAACTTGTCAAGCCGACTTTGAAGCACATCCAACTTAGATTCCTTGACAGATTCGGTACCCTCATGCATATCAACGAAAGTATCCCAAATTTCCTTTGCATTCTCGAGGCGGCTGATTTTGTTGAATTCTTCGGGACATAGACCGTTGAATAGAATGTCACAAGCTTGAGCATTGTATTGCAACATCTTCAATTTTTCCGGGGTTGCTTCACAATCTGGTTCCTTGCCATCCTCAAAGAAGTCACCTTGCAAACCAACACGAACAACAACCCAAACGGCAGGGTTATGACCAAGAATATGCATTTTCATCTTATGTTTCCAACTAGCAAAGTTTGTACCATCAAAATATGGACCTCTACGGTGATAGTTACCCTCACTAGACGCCATACTCTCCTAGGTTGTGAAATCAAGGCTATGATCACCAAAACAATGGAAATCAAGGCTTATGGAGACCAAAGCTCTGATACCACTTGTAGGATCGAAAGTATGTCTAGAGGGGGGGTGATTAGACTACTTGACCAAATAAAACCTAACCTTTTCCCAGATTTTAATTGTGGGCAGATTTTAGCAATAGTACATGTCAGGCATCACCCTACACATGCAATTCTAGGAGTATAGCAGCGGAAAGTAAGCAATTGCATATGTATGTAAAGGAGGGGATCGGAGAATTCAAACGCAATGAAGACACGGTGGTTTTTGGCGTGGTTCCGATAGGTGGTGCTATCGTACGTCCACGTTGATGGAGACTTCAACCCATGAAGGGTAACGGCTGCGCGAGTCCACGGAGGGCTCCACCCACGAAGGGTCCACGAAGAAGCAACCTTGTCTAGTCCACCATGGCTTATGTCCACGAAGGACTAGCCTCACTCGGGGTAGATCTTCACGAAGTAGGCGATCTCCTTGCCCTTACAAACTCCTTGGTTCAACTCCACATCATGTTGGAGGCTCCCAAGTGACACCTAACCAATCTAGGAGACACCACTCTCCAAAAGGTAATAGACGGTGTGTTGTTGATGAACTCCTTGTTCTTGTGCTTCAAATAATAGTCTTCCCAGCACTCAAACAACTCCTCACAGATTAGGCTATGGTGGAAGAAGGATTTGAGTGGAAAGCAACTTGGGAAAGGCTAGAGATCAAGGTTCAAATGGTAGGAATGGAATATCTTGATCTCAACACATGAGTAGGTGGTTCTCTCTCAGAAAATGTATGGTGGAAGTTTAGGCACGTTCTGATGGCTCTCCTTCCTGAGAAGGATGTGGTGGAGGGGTATATATAGCGTCCACACAAAATCCAACCGTTACACACTTTTGACCCTACTCGGTGGCACCGAAACAATCATCTCTGTAGCACCGAACTGTGTAAAAGATATGAATGTTAGGAATCTCGGTGGGACCGATACGAACAACTCGGATGGACCGAAGTGCAATGGCTAGGGCAATCCTCATCTCGGTGGCACCGATTGCATCAACTCGGTAGGACCGAAGTGAAGCAATAAGGCAACAGAGACTTGGCAAGCCATCTCGGTGAGACTGATTTGCATAACTCGGTGAGACCGAAGTGAATGCAAACGATTACAGAGAGTTGGCAAGGCCATCTCGGTGAGACCGAGATCCATTTCGGTGGATCCGATTTGTTGGGGTTTTGGCAGTGGCTAAGTCTTGGATGAACTCGGTGGGGCCGGATAGAGAATTTTGGTGGGGCCGAGTTGGAATGTAGGTTTTGGACATATTTGGGTAGAGAGAGTGGTTGAGGGTTTAGGAGTACTGTCACTAAGCACTTGAGAAAATAGACCATTAAGCAACACCTCATCCCCTTTTAATAGTATTGGCTTTCCTATGGACTCAATGTGATCTTGGATCACTAAACCAAAAATGTAGAGTCTTGATCTTTTGCCAATCCTTGTCCTTAGCATTTTGATGGGTCCACGTCTCTAGTCCATGCCATGCCAATCATTGAACATCCTGAAATCTTTAACTTGAATGGATATTAGTTCAATGAGATATATGTTGTTATGAATTACCAAAACCACCAAGGGAGCAAATGTGCTTTCATCGGCTCAACCCACCTGGTCGGGATACGATGTGGTGAGTACCCCCTAGTCCAGGACACCATCACCCCTCATCCGCGTAGTTCTTAGCGAAGCTCTGCCGGATTTCCACGATACTTCCGCCACCACACGCCGTCGTGCTACCGAGATCGATTTTATCCACCTCCCACCCTCACTTGCTAGATCAAGAAGGAGGAGACAACATCAAGCTCCATGTGTGTGCAATTCAGAGGCATCATTCATGATGTGCTACATCGGATTGATCCGACGAAAGTATGACTACATCACCCACGATCTTTAGATTGTTAAACGCGCGTGTTCTACAAGGGTATGTAGACCTTTTCCCACTCATTGATAGCATTTGTAGATTGGATCTTGGGTTTATTCATTCTCTCGTAAGAATTTTTTTGTTTTCCTTGCAACGAATCCCTTCACAAAGTCCATCTGGATGTGACACCATTCCCATAGGTGTGCTGGCGTACAATGCGGAGTCTGAACGGGTTGGGGATGGCTGGTCGCGAGTGCGCGGCATATGTTGCTGCCGACGAGAAATTCGGCAATGTCCTCATGCATTCCTGGCCACCAGAATACCTTCCCGATGTTCTGACAAGTCTGTTGGTAGCTGGGGTGGAAGGGGTATGTGCATTCGTGTGCTTCCCAGAGTATTCGCTGCCTAAGTTCTGCCTAATCTGGTACGAATTCTCTTTGTAGGACCGGGCTGTCGATCTAGACTTCCGGCTTTGCTACCTCTAAACTTTGTCGGAGGGCCACAGAGTCGGATTCGCCTTCTTCCAATGGTGGAAAGGTCACTTGGGGACCACTTCCAGCCATCGGCGCTGTCAGAGGTCGATGCTAGGTTGGGTGAAGATGAACCCGAGACGTTGGTGGTCATCATAAATTTCGTATCGGTGCCCGTCGAGGTGGTGTCGCCAAATCTTCAGTGCGTTCACTGATACATCTCCGACGTATCTATAATTTTTGATTGTTTCATGCTATTATTATATCAATCCTACATACTTTATATGCAATTTTATATCATTTTTGGGAACTAACCTATTAACCAAGTGCCCAGTGCCAGTTCCCGTTTTTGCCTAGTTTATTGTTTCAGGGAAAAACTATATCAAACGAAGTCCAAACGTGATAAAATTTTATGGTGATTTTTTCTGGACCAGAAGACACCCAGGAAGGTTCGGAGGAGGCGAGAAGACGTACGAGAGAGCCACAAGCTCACACGGCGCGCCCCTGGGGGGCACCTGAGCTTGTGGGCCCCTCGTAAACCCCCCTAACCTAATTCCACTTCTATAAATTCGCTAAAATCCCCAAAACAACACAGAGCCACCCGAAACAATTTTTCCACCGCCGCAAGCATCTATTCTTCCGTGATCCCATCAGGAGGCCTTTTCCAGTGGTCTACCGGAGGGGGAATCGATCACGGAGGTCTTCTACATCAACCTTGCTGCACCTTCCATGATATGTGGGTAGTCCACCACAGACCTACGGGTCCATAGTGATTAGCTAGATGGATTTCTCTCTCTCTTTGATCTTCAACACAATGTTCTCCTTGGAGATTGATCCGATGTAATCTTCTTTTGTGGTGTGTTTGTTGGGATTCGATGAATTGTGGGTTTATGATCAGATTATTCATTGAAAGTACTTGAGTTATATTCTGAACTTTATTATGTATGACTGTTATAGCGATGTAATGCTTCCCGGTTTATGAGTTTTCTTTGGCCAAGTTGACGATTAGGTCTTCAGTGGAAGTGGTGCATAGTAGTAGGTTCAATCTTGCGATGTCGTCACCTCGTGACAGAAGGGGTAGCGAGGAATGTATTTGTATTGTTGCTACTAAGGGTAAAACGATGGGGTTTAATCATATTGATTGGTTTTATTCTATATACACTGTGTCATCTTGCTTAAAGCATTACTCTGTTCGTCATGAACTTAATAGCATAGATGCAGGCAGGAGTCGGTCGATTGGTGGAGTAATAGTAGTAGATGCAGGCAGGAGTCGGTCTACTTGTCATGGACGTAATGCCTATATACATGATCATGCCATGAATAATGTCATAACTATGCGATTTTCTATCAATTGCCCAACAGTAATTTGTCTACCCACCGTATGCTATTTTTATGAGAGAGATGCCTCTAGTGAAAACTAAGGCCCCCGGGTCTATTTTAATCATATTACAAAAACAAAAAATACCTTGCTGCAATTTATTTACTTTGCAATTTATCTATCTACCACTACCAGACTTAATCCTTGCAATTAATGAGTACAAGGGGATTGACAACCCTCTTGCCAGCGTTGGGTGCAAGTATTTGCTCTTGTGTGTGCAGGTACTGCTAAGGAGTGTTTGCGTGGTTCTCCTATTGGTTCGATAACCTTGGTTCTCTACTGAGGGAAATACTTATCCGCTACTATATTTCTTCACCCTTCCTCTTCGGGGAAAACCCAACGCAGCTCACAAGTAGCAGAAAGAATTTCTAGCGCCGTTGCCGGGGGGACATCATCAAACACTTACAGGTCCCTACATTAACATTATCATTTACTTGTTCTACTTTTATTTGCTTTAACTTGCTTTATTAGTCTTGTTAAAAAAAATCAAAAACACAAAAATGTTTTATTTTGCTTGCTTGCTTGAAGTGGCTATCATGTCTGAGTTTGAAAAAGTTATTGTTGAGAGCGCTAGTGAAGGTAGTACTAGCGAGTCTCGTGAGGAAAAGCCTAAATTATTGGATCTTAATCATGACCCTTGATACGTCTCCAATGTATCTATAATTTTTTATTGGTCCATGCTATTATAGTATCAATCTTGGATGTTTTATAAGCAATTATATGCCATTATATATCATTTTTTGAGACTAACCTATTAACCCAGTGCCCAGTGCTAGTTGTTGTTTTTTGCCCGTTTTTGCCCTTTTAGAAAATCAATATCAAACGGAGTCCAAACAAGAAAAAACTTTGGATTAATTTTTTCTGGACCAGAAGGGACCCTCGAAGCTTCGGGAGAAGACCAGACGAGCCACGAGGGAGCGACAAGCTTGGGAGGCGTGCCCTGGGGGGTAGGGCGCGCCCCCAGGCTTGTGGGCCCCTCGTGGCACCTCTTGACCTAATTCCAGTGCTATAAATTCCCAAATATTCCCAATATACCAGAGGGACAAAAGAGAAAACCTTTCCGCCACCGCAAGCCTCTGTTCTGCCGCGATCCCATCTGGAGGCCTTTTTCGGTACTCTGTCGGAGGGGGAATCGATCACGAAGGGCTTCTTCATCAACCTTGTTGCCCTTCTAATGATGTTTGAGTAGTTTACCACAGACCTACGGGTCCATAGCTAGTAGCTAGATGGCTTCTTCTCTCTCTTTGATCTTCAATAGCACGTTCTCCTCGATGTTCTTCGAGTTCTATCAGATGTAATCTTCTTTTGCGGTGTGTTTGTTGGAATCCGATGAATTGTGAGTTTATGATCAGGTTATTCATGAGAAATATTTGAGTCTTCTCTGAACTCTTTTATGCATGATTATTATTGCTTTGTATTTTCTCCGATCTATCGATTTGGTTTGGCCAACTAGATTGGTTTATCTTGCAATGGGAGAGGTGCTTTGTGATGGGTTCAATCTTGCGGTGCTCAATCCCAGTGACAGAAAGGGACATGACACGTATTTGTATTATTGCCATTAAGGATAAAAAGATGGGGTTTAATCATATTGCTCGAGTTTACTTTGTCTACATCATGTCATCTTGCTTAAAGCATTACTCTGTTTTATACT
The DNA here is from genome assembly GCA_039707655.1 of Elymus sibiricus. Lineage (NCBI taxonomy): Eukaryota > Viridiplantae > Streptophyta > Magnoliopsida > Poales > Poaceae > Elymus > Elymus sibiricus. The sequence continues at coordinate 299,209,141 of CM077676.1, read as the reverse complement.
TAATACCCAAGATGCATGCTGGATAGCGGTCGATGGGTGGAGTAATAGTAGTAGGTGCAGGCAGGAGTCGGTCTATTTGTCTCGGACATGATGCCTATATACATGATCATTTCCATGAATCTGTCATAATTATTTGCTTTTCTATCAATTGCCCAACAGTAATTTGTTTACCCACCGTATGCTATGTGTTCGAGAGAGAATCCTCTAGTGAATACTATGGCCCCCGGGTCTACTTTTATCATATATTAAAAATCAAAAATACCTTGCTGCAATTTATTTACTTTTATTTTATTTAGTATTTTACTTTATCTATCTATCACTATTAGAATTAATCCTTGCAAATAACCGCTAGGAGGATTGACAACCCTCTTATTTGCGTTGGGGTGCAAGTCTTTGCTTTTGTGTGTGCAGGTGCTGCTAAAGGGATTTTGCGTGGTTCTCCTACTGGATTTATAACCTTGGTTCTTAACTGAGGGAAATACTTATCTCAACTATACTGCATCATCCTCTCCTCTTCGGGGAAATACCAACGCAGTCTACAAGTAGCACGAAGAATTTCTGGCGCCGTTGCCGGGGAGACATCACCAAAATTTATCACGTACCTTCGCACAAACTATCATCCACTTGCATTTATTTTATTTTCCTTTTTATTTGCATTTGCCTCTCGTTTTCATCTCCCGCACTTCTAATTTTTTTTTACAAAAACACAAAAACATTTTTGCTTGCTAGTTTGTTTGCTTGCCCTACCACTATGGCTAGTTCTTCACTTGTTACTATTACCCCTGAAAATGAAGTGCTTAATTTTAGATAAAGGGGAGGAGAGAATTTAAAAGATGCTTGGTATAGGATTTGCGATGCTCAAAATAGATCAACTCGTAAGCAATCCACTACCGTTCTTCTTCGCAATTTTTACGTGGGAATCACTACTTGGTATAGATTTGTGCTTGACACTATTACCGGAGGGAATTTCTTGATGTGTCCCCCTATGGATGCTTTCAATGCTATGGGGAATTTAGTGGGATCACCACATATCATTGTTAATGAAACAACATTGACTTTGGAACATGTTATGCAAAGGTTCGAAGCAATTGAAAATAACATGCCTACTATTGAACATCTTGAAAATTTAGACAAAAAGGTCCATAATCACATTACTCAATTTGGTTCTAAGGTGGGGATTACATTGAAAACCTTAAAGGAAAAAAGAACCAATAATTAATGAAAGGATAGAACAAAGTCCCGCTAGAATTGATAAGTTAGAGGAGATTATCAATAATTTGGGTTCCGCTTTTTCCTCCGCAAAAACCATTGATAGGACTCCTCCCAATAAAAATTGCAAGTTTATGTATGTTCCTAAGAGTAAGGGTGCCACTTCTATCAAAGGGAATGAGGATCTTAAAATGATTAGTGTGCACCCCAATTTCATTGATATAATAAAGGAACCTATCTATAAAAGCAAAATTCTTAATTTTGTGCCTCGGAGCGTGATGATGAGAAATTCCTATGCTAATTCTCCTAGAAAGAGTGGGTGTGTAATTGAGGATTTGGAAACCAAGGAAGACAACACTTGAAACTATGCATTATGCCTAGCTAGGGGCATAAAACAATAGCGCTTGTTGGGAGGCAACCCAATGAATAAAATAAATTTTTGTTTTACCTTCTATTTTTGTGTGTTTACACAATTATAGCCTCTGTTATGATTGTGTTTTTATCTTTTAATTAGTGTTTGTGCCAAGTAATGCCTTTGGGATGATTTAGAAGATAGTATAATTGATGCTGTTTGAAAACAGAAACTTTTGCATCCAGTGCTAGAATTTTGATTTTTTTCGCTGGAGCGTCAGAACCTTCTGAAGTTTTTACACATTATTGATATATTAATTTCCCACGTTGTCCTAATTTTTCAGAATTTTTGGAGTTACAGAAGTATGACGTTAATTCAGATCTTTACAGACTGTTCTATTTTAGCCAGATTCTGTTTTCATTGCATAGTTTGCTTATTTGATGAATCTATTGTGGCACCCCGGCTCAGAGGAACCGGAACACCCCGTATTCCAGCCCAGAGATCAAGTCTTCTGGAATACAGCACTGTTGGCATAGAACAGAATAGCTCTTATTACAAATAATATGGGTACAAGGGTGCTGATAAAACAAAGGATTACATGGGCACGGCGACACTACGCCTGCCGGGTTAGCTCTATGCTAGCAGCAGAATAACTTGTAGTAGCGGAATAATTTCAAGCAGCCGAACGGCGATGACGGTGAGGGACTCCACTCCAAAGGGACACTGGCTGGGACACGTCCTAGCTCGCAGAGTCGGGATTCTCGACAAGCAATCAATCATGGCATCACCTGCAATCTGGCATGACACGCCAGGTGAGTACTTTGAATGTACTCACAAGCTCACAACAACCAAAAGCATCAAGGCAAGACAACAACATAGCATTAACAAGTTAAGTTATGAACAACTACTATGATGTGGAGGTAAATATAATCATGGTATGATAAGGCTAGAATTACTGATAGACCATCATCTTGGGTTACATGAACCATCTCACTCTTGGCTACCCGGCCAAGCAATATATCATCTCGATCACCTCATGATCAATATAACCTCGTGATCACTGCGTGATCACAGCATAATCTGACGATCATCCTCAAGATCATCCCAATATCATCATCGGCATTCTGCCAAACTGTTACTTGATCACATATGAATATAAGTCATAATATACGTCATTAATAAGTCATTCCATCATCGTGAGTGTTGATCGAATGGTGTGACCTACAACGAACTGTGTCCATAACCGAGGACGCAGCTATCGATAGATTATACACTCTGCAGAGGTTAGTACACTATACCCACACCACGGAATTCATGGCCTCGTGCTCCCATTCGGGTGGACCAACGACATTCCGACAAAACCAATCTATTGCATGACACTCTCCCGGCCACTCTGACAAACTCCCCTTTGGGCTATGTCATGGGTGGCCCCGATGTCAACTCGTGACATCCTACCACCTCGTGGTGAAACATAAAAAACTAGTCCCAAACGGGGACACCCGGGTACAACACAACTTGGGCACACAAGGCTTATGGCCGCCTACCTGATCAGGGTAGTGCGTGCACATAACCTTCCCTAGTTGGAGGCACCGGGGAGAGACATGACAATAGACCGAATTAGGGCCTCCCCATCTAGGCAAGTGTGGCTGCACTGGTGAGCTCGATTCGGTGGCACCTGACCAACGAAATGACGGAATTTGTCCCCAATATATAGCTGTGATAAAACTATTACTCCAATATCATATATCGACCTATGATCCAAGATATAACAATATCCATCCAATAATGCAGAGAATAATATAGCAAAATCTTTATTATCAACTCCATAGATAAAATACTAAATATGATAATGATGAATCCATAGCAAATGATCCTACTGATCCAATAGCAATATCAAGATGGTTAACCATAGATCAATATGATAACATCAAATCCAATAATGCTCTTATGCACAATATCCAATATGATCATGATGAAGTAGTAATCATAGCCCCTAATAATCCAATGGTGACATGGCATTATCAAACTCGTAAGGTATTGGTACTAAAGAATCCAAGCATCATTATGGCAGTAGCAAGATCAACTATTACTCCAAGAATTTGCCATGAATAAATCATCACTAAAAATGCAAGTTTTTAATCAAGATTATTAATTAAAACCATGTCATTGCATTGCAATCATACAAATGGAGGTTGTGGCTTGCCTTGCTCCAAGAGAGTGGGGAGAGTACTCCTGGTCTTCACACACTTAAACCACTATGGAAAAACAATCATAGCAAGCAAAATAAATAACCACATAAAGCATTTTCTCTGTCCAGAAAATCTAAACAGTAGAGAAAAATGTCAACTTCTACCAGAAAATAAAGGAGGTCAAAAGAAAAATACCGCAAAAAGAATCAACTCATTTGGACATGTAGTTTGGGAGTTATTGATGGTCAAAGTTGGGTCAAATCTGGATTAAAAATGAATTTAAATTGAATTTCTGGAAAACTTCCAGGGAGTGACGTCGAAGGCGTAAAGTGGGTTTACGCTTCCACTTAAATACCGGTTCGGGGTGGACTGAGAGGCTGACTGGTGGGGCCCTTCGGCCAGGTTTGAAGGAGAGAGAGGGAACAGAGGGCGGCGGCCTTACCGGCGTCGGCTGGCCGGCGAGGAGGCCACGGTGAGGTCGGGAAATGGTGGGGATGGATCGGGCGCAGCACGGCGAGCACGCCCGTACCCGCAGCTCTCCGGGAGGCGGCCGGACGGCGTCGTGCCCTTCGTCCCCAGCGGCGGCAGGCTTCGGGCGTCGTCGGAGTCAGCGAATCTGGCCACGGTTAGCTCCGTTAGGAGGCCAGGGAGAACCAGGGGGTTGAGAGGAGGTCATTGATGGCGCTGGTTGAGGCAGAGAGGCACTGGAGGTGACTGGTCGAGGTGGAGACCGAGCGGCGGGCTCCTGGCCGGAGGGGAAGAAGAAGGGCTTGCAGGCTCGATTGAGTGGCTCTGGTGGTCTATTGGGTCAGGGGAAGAGCGAGTGGTGAGGAGTGACGAGCTCGGGGAGGGCTTAAATAGCCGGAGGGAGATGCCCAAGCTCGGGTGCCGCCATGGACGCACGGGAGATTCTCCCGACGAGGCCGGGCACGCGCGGGTCCGTGAGATGACGGGAGAGGCAGAAGATATGCGCACGCGACGCTAGAGCCGCGCGGGCGCAGACGGGGCGAGCATAGGCGTGGCAGACCACACGTCGCTCGGTGCACCCACGGGCGCGACGGCTGGCGCCGGCCAGGGCGCTTCTGGAGGGGGGAGGGGTCCAGCGGCTATGTGGGAGGAGGAGAGGGCTGGTCAGCACCAGTGGACGCGCGGGAACGGGCAGAGGGAAACGGCCCGAAGCAAAACAACGCTCGGAGTGCGGCCAAACGAGTAGAGCACGCGCACAGGCGTGCCAACAGCGCGGTCACCGCATGCATTAACGCGTGCACGGCGACTCCGCGTGGCTGACCCTGTCCAGTGTGTAGTCCATCCCATATTGGGCCTCTCTGAAGTGATGGCTCGAAGAAAGTGACTTTAGGTTGATGGGATGCATCAGATAAAGGTTGCTGTAGCAAACTTGGGCTAGAAGCTGTGGTCAAATTACTTGACCAGTGGGCCAAGAAAGATGTCACAGGGGTTTAGGGTAGGAAGGATTATAGTCCTGTGAAATTTGAGGTGATTAGGACAAAGATTGAATATAGTTGCTTCACAACTACAAAAACAGGACAGAAACTAGATCTGGATGCTACACTCACATTGAATGTTGTACTGAGCTGAAATTTGGTGGAGAATGGTTATTTGAGCATATGGAGGCACTGTAAAAATTTCATGCCATTTGGACATACCTAAATGGTACTTCCTTCACAGTGGTCCTCTCTGGACAGAATCTTGGGGAAATTTTGTGGAGAAAATGACTTGGCAAAATGATGTGAATTTTGGCATGCTCAAAGGATATAGGGATATTTTGGTCCTGGATTAATTTTAGAATTTATGAAGCAATATAAAATGTAGTTGCTTCACACCCTGAAAAAGTGACCATAATCAAGATTTGGATGGTGTGCTCACCATGAGCATAGAATCTTGAATATTTTTACATATCCAAGGTTTAGATGAGTCAAAGGATTTATGAGAATTTTATGGGAATTTTGGGAATAACAGAAATATAGGTTGCTTCACAACCAAGGGCAAACATGACTATTCCTTTAATAGAAAAAGGAATATTTAAATGGAATGAAAATTATTGTTGGGTTTGGATGGACATGGCATGATCTAGGGACATATTTGAGAAGGATGATTTACTTGGGAGAAGAAATAAAAGGATCTTCCCAAGTTTCTAGTCCAAAGAGCCAATTCAAAAAGAAAACCAACTCAAAAACCAAAGAAAACCAAAAGAAAGAAAAGGGCCAAAAATTGGGGTGTTACAAACCTACCCCCCCCCCCTTACAAAAATCTCGTCCTCGAGATTTGGTTGCTCAGGGAACAAATATGAATATGGCTTAAGGAAACCGTTTCCAACTCGGGTATCCTTCTCCTTGGTATGTGGTTCCCTCTGAATTTCATATGATCTGATTACCTAGCTCTGGGGTGGTTTGCTTTACCTTACCCAGAATTCTGACAGGCCTTTCTTCATGTGTCAACCTTACGTTGACTTTGATTCGTTTCTCTCTGCTGGTTTATCTAGGGTGGCGATATATTATCATACCGGGGACATAATAACTTTCCACAAGTTCGGAGTGATCTCCAATTGACATGTCACTCTTCGATCTATTGCCGGTAATATCCAAGGAATCTGAGAATAAATTTCCTCAAACAGTAGCATCTCGCGAGTGGGCTAACAGTTGTTCTGGCGGAAAGATATTTTTCATGGCCGGTTGTCCTTGCACTTAATTGCATTGGTAGGAGCACATGATCCGAGTTTGTTGTTCGTCTTTTGGCTTACCCATGCTGTCGGTATATCCATTTGTGGTAATAAGCCATGAGATGTTTTAACATAGTCGCCGAAGTCAAACTGCTGAGATGGCTAGGGAATCTTGGATTTGATGGGATAGGCTTGGGTAATCCACACTCATAATTTGAGCACACGAAGTTGGTCAAGCGGGTTGGCTAGATATGAGGTCCTTATGGATCAGAATAGACCTCTAAGTGCAGGTCCATGTCGATCCATATGGAATCATGTTCTCAAGCTGACTTGGGTATCCGGACCCTGACGGTCGTGTAAGAATCATCATACTTTTGCTGCCAGCCTTACTCCTTGATTGTCAGTATTTTCTTTGTCAGAATCCCTCGCGGAAAGAGCTTGACCATATATATGTATTCTCAATTCTTCTTGTGGCCATAGGGGTTGTTGGTGCAATATTTCAGGATCGTGCCTTGTTCTTGCGCACGAAACGAGTCCTCATAGACATACCATGTAGGTGTACAGAGTTTGTTGTTTTGGCCGATTAGACAAGACTGTGCCAAGAGTTCATGATATCATCTTGTCCGGTGCAGAGAAACTGACTTTGGTAGCCACTGTCAAAACTGTTGTTCCAAGATTGTCTGGTTCACCATTTGTTGATTCTTGCATCACATAAGATGTATATCTGAATTTCTTCCTCCGGCATGACTTATGGAGTTGTTGCATCCTTGCTTTCTTTCGGTAGATTTATTTGAACATAGTTGTATCCTCGTATGAGTGACTTGCATTACCTGGTATGCATGCTCACCATTCATATAGAAGTCCGAAGTTAAATACAAGATTCCCAGAACAGACCTGTGTCTTGACTGATTTGTGCTTCTGCCAAAACTATTGCGGACCTGATTCCGGAGCTGCACTGTCATATACTGCCAACTCAAAGCGTAATATGTTACAGCAATACTGATAACTGTGCTTAGTGCAGTACTGAAGAAGACTGGGTTGCGTGCTGAAGAAGGCTGGATATCTTACGCTTGAAGCTTTTGCCATGGTAGTGTGCTGGAGAAGGCTGGGTTCCGTACCCGAGAAGCTTCCCCTTCTGGTTGCTTATTGAGGAGCCTTACATCATAAGCTTCTTCCGGTAGCGTGCGGAAGAAGACTGAGTTTCTTACACCCGAAGCTTCTCACTGAGATGCATACTGAATGCCATGTGCATACTCATAATATTTTTGCGGCCTGTTACTTGCATGAGAAGAATTGGCTAATTGTCTTCCTTGCTGAATACGGAACACATAACACATTCTGGTTTTCTTCCGGAGCAGAGCATATTTCCAGTTTCCTTCATATCTGAACCAAAACTTTATATATGGGCCATACCTTTGAATAAAAATGTTTCGTTGGCCTTGACCTTGACTTGTCTTCCTGCTGGTTGGATCATTACTGTTATAACTGATGCAGACTTGATGCTGATATTCAATCCAAGATACCATTTGTATTCCGACCAGACATTTGAAATCTGTATTGCTTCTTCGAGTCCGGTGGTGGTTGATGAGCAACTTTCATAAGGGAAAGTAAGGTAACACTGAAGACCCCAAAAGAAGCGAAAGAAACAACTCAGTCGAACAAAGGCACACAACAGGCACACAAGCACACACAAGAAATATTACATCCATTACTACTCAGCACAACCCACAACATGCATGCTACTACAACTGATGCAACATGAACTATACAGACACTAAGGCACTATGAACAAGTTAAAGCTGGGTAGCTGACGAATAAGCTGGGGGAGGGGTGGGTGGAGCAGTTGATATTGGAGGTGAAGAAGTCGATGAAGTAGGCAGTGGGGGTGGAGTAACTGCGGCACCGATCAATCTCCTGGCCCTGGTCGCGTCTCGGACTAGCTCAGCAATAAGAATATACTCGGCCATCATGTAGCGGGACATGGAAGGGATGGCCACATCATCGTGAGGGCGAGCAAAGGGGAACCTGACTCGCCTGGGGTTCTTGGCTATGGTAGGGTAGTAGTGATACGCACGGTTTTCTTGCATCATAAGCTCTTGATGACGAAGACCAGTAACTCCTGCCAGGGCGGCGAGATGGACTGCGCGATCTGGAGTGGCACCATATCCACCATGGAATCTGTAGGTATGTCTTCCGATGGGGATCCTGGCTGCCAGAAAAACATGGACGACATACTCCAGTAATCTTCCTCCAAGCGCAACCTCGAAGACTTGATACCTCGGCATATCTCCATTGGGGTAGAGGCTATGCCATACGTCGCGAAGTAGGGATGTGAAGCTGAGTGGTGCAGGAACTGTGTTGAACTCAATTGGAATGGCGGCCATCTACACTCATGGAATTAACGGTTAGGAAAAAAGGGAATCTATATGCATGCTATGCAACAACCAAGTGCATCAATGAAATGCAACAACCAATCAGGACTCTATACTACCGATTTCTAACGCTCGCGCTAACTAGGGCGTCCTACAGCCAGACCGGCTCTGATACCATTAGTTGTGGCACCCCGGCTCAGAGGAACCGGAACACCCCGTATTCCAGCCCAGAGATCAAGTCTTCTGGAATACAACACTGCTGGCATAGAACAGAATAGCTCTTACTACAAATAATATGGGTACAAGGGTGCTGATAAAACAAAGGATTACATGGGCAAGGCGACACTACGCCTGCTGGGTTAGCTCTATGCTAGCAGCAGAACAACTCATAGCAGCGGAATAATTGCTAGCAGCAGAACGGCGACGACGGTGAGGGACTCCACTCCAAAGGGACACTGGCTGGGACACGTCCTAGCTCGCAGAGTCGAGATCCTCGACAAGCAATCAATCATGACATCACCTGCAATCTGGCATGACACGCCAGGTGAGTACTTTGAATGTACTAGCAAGCTCACAACAACCAAAAGCATCAAGGCAAGACAACAACATAGCATTAACAAGTTAAGTTATGAACAACTACTATGATGTGGAGGTAAATATTAATCATGGTATGATAAGGCTAGAATTACTAACAGACCATCATCTTGGGTTACATGAACCATCTCACTCTTGGCTACCCGGCCAAGCAATATATCATCTCGATCACCTCGTGATCAATATAACCTCGTGATCACTGCGTGATCACTGCATAATCCGATGATCATCCTCAAGATCATCCCAATATCATCATCGGCATTCTGCCAAACTGTTACTTGCTCACATATGAATATAAGTCATAATATACATCATTAATAAGTCATTCCATCATCGTGAGTGTTGATTGAACGGTGTGACCTACAACGAACTGTGTCCATAACCGAGGATGCGGCTATCGATAGATTATACACTCTGCAGAGGTTAGTACACTGTACCCACACCACGGAATTCATGGCCTCATGCTCCCATTCGGGTGGACCAACGACATTCCGACAAAACCAATCTATTGGATGACACTCTCCCGGCCACTCCGACAAACTCCCCTTTGGGCTATGTCATGGGTGGCCCCGATGTCAACTCGTGACATCCTGCCACCTCGTGGCGAAACAAAACAAACTCGTCCCAAACGGGGACACCCGGGTACAACACAACTTGGGCACACAAGGCTTATGGCCGCCTACCTGATCAGGGTAGCGCGTGCACATAACCTTCCCTAGTTGGAGGTATCGGCGAGAGACATGACAATAGACCGAATTAAGGCCTCCCCATCCAGGCAAGTGTGGCTGCACTGGTAAGCTCGATTCGGTGGCACCTGACCAACGAAATGACGGAATTTGTCCCCAATATATAGCTGTGATAGAACTATTACTCCAATATCATATATCGACCTGTGATCCAAGATATAACAATATCCATCCAATAATGAAGAGAATAATATAGCCAAATCATTATTATCAACTCCATAGATAAAATACTAAGTATGATAATGATGAATCCATAGCAAATGATCCTACTAATCCAATAGCAATATCAAGATGGTTAACCATAGATCAATATGATAACATCAAATCCAATAATGCTCTTATGCACAAAATCCAATATGATCATGATGAAGTAGTAATCATAGCTCCTAATAATCCAATGGTGACTTGGCATTATCAAACTCACATGGTATTGGTACTAAAGAATCCAAGCATCATTATGGCAGTAGCAGGATCAACTATTACTCCAAGAATTTGCCATGAATAAATCATCACTAAAAAATGCAAGTTTTTAAGCAAGATTATTAATTAAAACCATGTCATTGCATTGCAATCATACAAATGGAGGTTGTGGCTTGCCTTGCTCCAAGAGAGTGGGGAGAGTACTCCTGGTCTTCACACACTTAAACCACTATGGAAAAACAATCATAGCAAGCAAAATAAATAACCACATAAAGCATTTTCTCTGTCCAGAAAATCTAAACAGTAGAGAAAAATGTCAACTTCTACCAGAAAATAAAGGAGGTCAAAAGAAAAATACTGCAAGAAGAATCAACTCATTTGGACATGTAGTTTGGGAGTTATTGATGGTCAAAGTTGGGTCAAATCTGGATTAAAAATGAATTTAAATTGAATTTCTGGAAAACTTCCGGGGAGTGACGTCGAAGGCATAAAGTGGGTTTACGCTTCCACTTAAATACCGGTTCGGGGTGGACTGAGAGGCTGACTGGTGGGGCCCTTCGGCCAGGTTTGAAGGACAGAGAGAGGGAACAGAGGGCGGCGGCCTTACCAGCATCGGCTGGCCGGCGAGGAGGCCACGGCAAGGTCGGGAAATGGTGGGGATGATCGGGCGCAGCACGGCGAGCATGCCCGTACCCGCAGCTCTCCGGGAGGCGGCCGAACGGCATCGCGCCCTTCGTCCCCAGCGGCGGCAGGCTTTGGGCGTCGTCGGAGTCAGCGAATCCGGCCACGGTTTGCTCCGTTAGGAGGCCAGGGAGAACCAGGGGGTTGAGAGGAGCTCGTTGATGGCGCTGGTTGAGGCGGAGAGGCATTGGAGGTGACTGGTCGAGGTGGAGACCGAGCGGCGAGCTCCTGGCCGGAGGGGAAGAAGAAGGGCTCGCGGGCTCGATTGAGTGGCTCTGGTGGTCTATTGGGTGAGGGGAAGAGCGAGTGGTGAGGAGCAACGAGCTCGGGGAGGGCTTAAATAGCCGGAGGGAGATGCCCGAGCTCGGGTGCCGCCATGGACGCACGGGAGATTCTCCCGGCGAGTCCGGGCACGCGCGGGCCTGTGAGATGACGGGAGAGGCAGAAGAGATGCGCACGCGACGCTAGAGCCGTGCGGGCGCAGACGGGGCGAGCACAGGCACGACAGACCACGCGGCGCTCGGTGCACCCGCGGGCGTGACAGCTGGCACCGATGAGGGCGCTTATGGAGGGGGGGGAGGGGTCCAGCGGCAACGTGAGAGGAGGAGAGGGCTGGTCGGCACCAGTGGACGCGCGGAAACGGGCAGAGGGAAACGGCACGAAGCAAAACGATGCTCGGAGCGCGGCCAAACGAGCAGAGCACGCGTGCCAACAGCGCGGTCACCGCGTGCATTGAGGCGCGCGTGGCGACTCCGCGTAGCTGATCCTATCCAGTGTGTAGTCCATCCCATATGGGGCCTCTCTGAAGTGATGGCTCGAAGAAAGTGACTTTAGGTTGATGGGATGCATCAGATAAAGGTTGCTGTAGCAAACTTGGGCTAGTAGTTGTGGTCAAATTACTTGACCAATGGGCCAATAAAGATGTCACAGGGGTTTAGGGTAGGAAGGATTATAGTCCTGTGAAATTTGAGGTGATTAGGAAAAAGATTGAATATAGTTGCTTCACAACTATAAAAACAGGACAAAAACTAGATCTGGATGCTACACTCACATTGAATGTTGGACTGAGCTGAAATTTGGTGGAGAATGGTGATTTGAGCATATTGAGGCACTGTGAAAATTTGATGCCATTTGAACATACCTAAATGGTACTTCCTTCACAGTGGTCCACTCTGGACAGAATCTTGGGGAAATTTTGTGGAGAAAATGACTTGAGAAAATGATGTGAATTTTGGCATGCTCAAAGGATATAGAGATATTTAGGTCCTGGATTAATTTCAAAATTGATGAAGCAATATAAAATGTAGTTGCTTCACACCCTGAAAAAGTGACCATAATCAAGATTTGGATGGTGTGCTCACCATGAGCATAGAATCTTGAATATTTTTACATATCCAAGGTTTAGATGAGTCAAAGGATTTATGAGAATTTTATGGGAATTTTTGGAATAATAGAAATATAGGTTGCTTCACAGCCAAAGGCTAACAGGACTATTCCTTTAATAGAAAAAGGAATATTTAAATGGAATGAAAATTATTGTTGTGTTTGGATGGACATGGCTTGATCTAGGGATATATTTGAGAAGGATGATTTACTTGGGAGAAGAAATAAAAGGATCTTCCCAAGTTTCTAGTCCAAAGAGCCAATTCAAAAAGAAAACTAACTCAAAAACCAAAGAAAACCAAAAGAAAGAAAAGGGCCAAAAAATTGGGGTGTTACATCTATGGATCGTATCGGGGGGTATGAGTCATGGAGAAGTTGGAGTACAGTAGCATTATGCCAAATGTTAAATATGAATCAATTTACAACAGCACCTAAAGTTTAAGATTTGTTTGTTATACTAACGGATCTCACGAGGTTTCTGTTGAGTTTTGTGTGCTGAAGTTTTCAAGTTTTGGGTGAGACTACGATGGATATAGGAATAAGGAGTGGCAAGAGCCTAAGCTTGGGGATGCCCAAGGCACCCCAAGGTAATATTCAAGGAAGACTCAAGCATCTAAGCTTGGGGATGCCCCGGAGGGCATCCCCTCTTTCGTCTACAATCTATCGGTAACTCACTTGGAGCTATATTTTTATTCATCACATGATATGTGTTTTACTTGGAGCGTCTTGTGATATAGTTTTTTTGCTTTTTAGTTTGTCACAATCATCTTTGCTGAACACACCTTTTTTAGAGGGACACACATTATTCGTGATTTGTTAGAATACTCTATGTGCTTCACTTATATCTTTTGAGCTAGGCAGTTGCTCTAGTGCTTCACTTATATCTTTTAGAGCACGGCGGTGGTTATATTTTAAAGAAATAATTGCACTCTCATGCTTCACTTTTATCTTTTTGAGAGTCTAATGAATAACAATGGTAATATGCACGGGTTATGAATTTGGTCCTAATATGATAGGTATTCAAGAGGGATACAGTAAAAACTTTCATGTAGATCACTGAATGTGATAAGTTTGATTCCTTACAATAGTTTTGCGATATTAAGATGGTACTATGTGGGAGGTGCTAGTAGATAATTGTGGTTTAGTAAGAATATTGGTGTTAAGGTTTGTGATTCCCGAAGCATGCACATATGATCTGTCGTTATGCTAAGAAGTTGGAGCATGATTTATTCTTGATTGTCTACCTTATGAGTGGCGGTCGGGGACGAGCGATGGTCTTTTCCTACCAATCTATCCCCCTAGGGGCATGCGTAGTAGTACTTTGTTTCGAGGGCAAATAAACTTTCGCAATAAGTATGTGAGTTCTTTATGACTAATGTAAGTCCACGGATTATACGCACTCTCACCTTTCCGCAATTTGCTAGCCTCTTCGGTGCCGTGCATTGCCCTTTCTCACATCGAGAGTTGGTGCAAACTTCGTCGGTGCATCCAAACCCCGTGATATGATATGCTCTATCACACATAAGCCTCCTTATATCTTCCTCAAAATAGCCACCATACCTACCTACCATGGCATTTCCATAGCCATTCCGAGATATATTGCCATGCAACTTCCACCGTTCCGTTTTGAGGACACACATCGTCATTGTCATATTACTTTGCATGATCATATAGCTGACATAGTATTTGTGGCTCAGCCACCGTTCATCAATTTTTATACATGTTACGCTAGTATCATTGCACATCCTGGTACATCGCCAAAGGCATTCATATAGAGTCAAATTTTGTTCTAGTTTTCGAGTTGGAATTTTCTTTTGAGTTGTAAGTAAATATAAGTATGATGATCATCATTATTAGAGCATTGTTCCAGTGAGGAAAAAAAAGAAAGAAAAAAGAGAGGCCAAAAAAGGAGCCCACAAAAAAAAAGAAAAAAAAAGAAAAGAAAAAAAGGAAAAAAATAAAATTGGAGAAAAAGAGAGAAGGGGCAGTGTTACTATCCTTTTCCATACTTGTGCTTCAAAGTAGCACCATGTTTTTCATATAGAGAGTCTCCTATTTTGTCCATTTCATATACTAGTGAGAATTTTTTATTATAGAACTGGGCTTGTATATTCCGATGATGGGCTTCCTCAAATGCCCGAGGTCTTCATGAGCAATCAAGTTGGATGCACACCCACTTAGTTTTCTGGTTGAGCTTTCATACACTTATAGCTCTTAGTGCATCCGTTGCATGACAATCCCTACTCCTTGCATTGACATCAATTGATGGGCATCTCCATAGTCCATTGATTTGCCTCGTTGATGTGAGACTATCTTCTTATTTTTGACTTCCCCATATTAATCTCTACCACCATATTCTATTCCACCCATAGGGCTATATCCATGGCTTGCGCTCATGTATTGCGTGGCGATTGAAAAAGCTGAAGCGCGTTAAAAAGTATGAACCAATTGCTCGGCTTGTCATCGGGGTAGTTCATGATAAATATTTTATGTTAAGAAGATGGAGCATGACAGGCTTATATGATTTTGTAGGGATAACTTTCTTTAGCATTTTTATTTTGAAAGACATGATTGTTTCTTAGTATGCCTGAGTATTGATGTCTTTATATCAAATTATAGACTACTGCTTTGAATCACTTGGATCTTATTATTCATACCTTAAGAGAGATTACTAGATGAAACTTGTTAGGTAGCATTCCACATCAAAAATTCTGTTTTTATCATTTACCTACTCGAGGACGAGCAGGAATTAAGCTTGGGGATGCTTGATACGTCTCCAATGTATCTATAATTTTTTATTGTTAAATGCTATTATAGTATCAATCTTGGATGTTTTATAGGCAATTATATGCCATTATATATCATTTTTTGGGACTAACCTATTAACCCAGTGCCCAGTGCCAGTTGCTGTTTTTTTGCCTATTTTTTCCTTTTCAAAAATCAATATCAAATGGAGTCCAAACGAAGAAAAAACTTTGGATTAATTTTTTCTGGACCAGAAGGGACCCTCGAAGCTTCGGGAGAAGACCAGACAAGCCACGAGGGAGCGACAAGCTCGGGAGGCGCGCCCTGGGGGGTAGGGCGCGCCCCCAAGCTTGTGGGCCCCTCATGGCACCTCTTGACCTAATTCCAGCGCTATAAATTCCCAAATATTCCCAATATACTAGTGGGACAGAGGAGAAAACCTTTCCGCCAACGCAAGCCTCTGTTCTTTCGCAATCCCATCTGGAGGCCTTTTTCGGTACTCTGCCGGAGGGGGAATCGATCACGGAGTGCTTCTTCATGAACCTTGCTGCCCTTCCGATGATGTTTGAGTAGTTTACCACAGACCTACGGGTCCATAGCTAGTAGCTAGATGGCTTCTTCTCTCTCTTTGATCTTCAATACCACGTTCTCCTCGATGTTCTTGGAGTTCTATCCGATGTAATCTTCTTTTGCGGTGTGTTTGTTGGGATCCGATGAATTGTGAGTTTATGATCAGGTTATTCATGAGAAATATTTGAGTCTTCTCTGAACTCTTTTATGCATGATTATTATAGCTTTGTATTTTCTCCGATCTATCGATTTGGTTTGTCCAACTAGATTGGTTTATCTTGCAATGGGAGAGGTGCTTTGTGATGGGTTCAATCTTGCGGTGCTCAATCCCAGTGACAGAAAGGGACATGACACGTATTTGTATTGTTGCCATTAAGGATAAAAAGATGGGGTTTAATCATATTGCTTGAGTTTACTTTGTCTACATCATGTCATCTTGCTTAAAGTGTTACTCTGTTTTACACTTAATACCCTAGATGCATGCTGGATAGCGGTCGATGGGTGGAGTAATAGTAGTGGATGCAGGCAGGAGTCGGTCTACTTGTCTCAGACGTGATGCCTATATACATGATCATTGCCATGAATCCATCATAATTATTTGCTTTTCTATCAATTGCCCAACAGTAATTTTTTTTACCCACCGTATGCTATGTGTTCGAGAGATAAGCCTCTAGTGAAAACTATGGCCCCCGGGTCTACTTTTATCCTATATTAAAAATGAAAAACACCTTGCTGTAATTTATTTACTTTTATTTTATTTAGTATTTTACTTTATCTATCTATCACTATCAGAATTAATCCTTGCAAATAACCTCTAGGAGGATTGACAACCCTCTTATTTGCGTTGGGTGCAAGTGTTTGCTTTTGTGTGTGCAGGTGCTGCTAAAGGGATTTTGCGTGGTTCTCCTACTAGATTGATAACCTTGGTTCTTAACTGAGGGAAATACTTATCTCTACTATACTGCATCATCCTCTCCTCTTCAGGGAAATACCAACGCAGTCTACAAGTAGCAACCCTCCTGACAATGAAGTTCAGCATAATGAAGCTCCCACAATCCTAAAAACTAAAACTTATCGTGTGGGTAGCGGGAATGTTATTGGGAAGAATATCATCCAAGAATTCTTTAATTGTACGGGAGTTATACCACTGATTAAAGGATCTATTCTTGACAAAACAAATTGTTATGTGGATGCTATTGCTATGCTTGTGGTTAAATTGGAAATAATTTTTTTGCATATTCATCCTGTCCTACAAAAGATGTTCTTTGAACTTCCCAACATCCATGATCCAAAGGCTAAAGAGATTGCTACCATCATCCTTATGCATGAATTTGATTTTATAATCCGAGAAGCTAGGGACATCTTTGAATTTTATAAAATAGATTTTGAACATCCTCCAATAGAAGAAGTTCTTCATGTTAAAGACACTATGCATAGGTTGGAATCTAATGATTATCATGCTTACTGTGAAAATATTAGGAGGAAAGTTCCTCATGCGGAATTGATTAAAACCTTGTACAATAACACTTGTGATAAATTTGAATGGATCACCAAGGGAATTTATGAGGGATTTAGTGAATAATGGTTTGAAAATACTGCTCGAGATCCTATTGATGATGAAATCCATGTTTCATATGAGGATCTTTATGGTGATGATTCGGAGTTCGAAGTAATGAACGTTAAAATTACCCAACAAAGCCCCTTCAACTATTTAAGTTCACCTACCAGAAAAGTAGTATATGAGAGTAGAGAATTAATGAGAAAAGTTTTTGAATATTTGGTTCGAAAGGATTTAAAACCCAAGGATGACAATACTTGAAGTAATGTATTATGCCTAGCTAGGGGCATAAAACAATAGCGCTTGTTGGGAGGCAACCCAATATGTATCTTTTGCTTTCATTTTATTTTTCTTGAGTCACATGATTATTGCTACTGTAATGATTGTGTTTTTATCTTTTAATTAGTGTTTGTGCCAAGTAATGCCTTTGGGGTGATTTAAATGATAGTATAATTGATGTTGTTTGAAAACAGAAAGTTTTGCGCCCAGTATTTGATTTTACGTTTCTTACTGGAAAGTAGGAAAAATCTGAAAGTTTTACACAGTATTGAGATACAAATTGTTTACGTTTTCCTATTTTTTCAGAATTTTTGGAGTAACAGAAGTATGGATAAATATTCTATCATTATGTATTGTTCTGTTTTAGACAGATTCTGTTTTTTATTGCATAGTGTGCTTGTTTTAATGATACTATGGATTATATCGGGGGGTATAAGTCATGCAGAAGTTAGAATACAATATGTATTAGCAAAAACAATTATGAAGAGTTTATAACAGTACCTAAAGTGGATGATTGATTTATTATACTAACGGATCTCACAAAGTTTCTGTTGAGTTTTGTGTGCTGAAGTTTTCAAGTTTTGGGTGAGATCACGATGAGTAAAGGAATAAGGAGCTGCAAGACCCTAATCTTGGGGATGCCCAAGGCACCCCAAGGTAATATTCAAGGAATACCCAAGAATCTAAGCTTGGGGATGCCCCGGATGGCATCCCCTCTTTCGTCCACAATTCATCGCTATGTTACTTGGAGCTATATTTTTATTCATCACATGATACGCGTTTTACTTGGAGCGTCTTGTACAATAGTTTTATTTTGTTTGCTTGTTAGTTTGCCACAATCATTGTTTGCTGGACACACCTTTTGAGAGAGACACACATTAATTATGATTTGTTAGAATACTCTATGAGCTTCACTTATATCTTTTGAGCTATGCAGTTGCTCTTGTGCTTCACTTATATTCTTAGAGCATGGCGGTGGTTATATATTTTATAGAAATTATTGCACTCTCATGCTTCACTTAAATCTTTTTGAGAGTTCTAAATAGGAAGTGGTAATATGCATGGGTTATAAGACTAGTCTGAAAATGATAGGTATTAAGGGTGATATAATAAAAAAAGTTCATGTAGATCACTAAATATGAAACGTATGATTTAATTATATTGATGTCATAATATGAAAGGGTATTAGTTCATGATCATTGTTTAGTAGAAATATCGATATTAAAGGTTGGTATTAACTACTCATTTAAGTGTCCGTCATGGCATGGCGGGGATGTTTGAGCATTCTTATTCCTCAATGAAATCCTTTGTGTTGTTTTAACCGGGGGCACGCGATGGTTAACTCCTACCACTACTAGGGAAAACCTTATAGGTGGAGGCTTAACAGTAGCGCGGGTCAGAGACCAGCGCTACTGCTAATTTACAGTAGCGCGGGCCCTGGATACGCGCTACTGCTATCTATTTAGCAGTAGCGCGGGTGGGCTATCCGGCGCTGCTGATAAGTTGGCCACACCGTACCCAACAGGCTACGTATAGTAGCAGCGCGGGCTGGGGAACACGCGCTACTGCTAAGGAAATAGCAGTAGCGCGGGTCACAGACCCCCCGCTGTAACTACTGCTACACTGTCCCATGCGGTGGGTCCCGCTTAGCAGCAGCGCTGGGTCCACCCGCGCTTCTGCTAATGCACTTAGCAGTAGCGCCGTTTGCTAACCCGTGCTGCTGCTGAGGCGCAGCTGCCACCTTTTCCAACGCCCTTCCCCCCTCCCCCTCCTCTCTCCCTCACTTCTTCTCCTTCACTTGCTTCCCCCATTACTACTAGCTAGCTTTGTTCTCTCTTCCTTCTCCTACCTCTCTTCTCTCTCCTTTAATGCCCCCCTCCACATCTCCATTAATGCACCCCTTTCTCTCTTCCTCACTTTTCTCTCCTCCCTCTCCACTAGTTATTAGAGCCATCTCCTTCCCAACTAGCTAGATCTACCCATTTAATGAAGTGACCTATCTACCTCCCCAACTAGATCTATCCATTTCATGAAGTAAAGCCATCTTTCTTGTCCACTTTCGATCCCTCCTAGGTGTGTAGCGACACCGACCTCATCACCGTGCTCGATCTCTCTCGAGATAGGCCGGTGAGTAAAACATTGTGCTTTGCATGAATGGAAATATGTGTGTGTGCGATATGACCGATTCGGGCGATATGATGGAAATTGTGCGTGTGGCATGAGTTGCCGGCTATATGTGTATTTGCCGAATTGTGCGTGACATGACATGATCGAGTTGCTTATGTTTTGCCGAAATGTCAATTTATTTCCGTTTCGGCGAATTTCGGGCAAACTCTATTTGTCCCTATTTTTAGGGAAGGTCATGCCGAATTTTTGTATAACTTTGATGCATGCATGCATGCATTTATAATCCTTTTGCTTATTATACTGTGCAGGTGATCATGAAGGTCAGTGGAAGGATGGTGGAAAGATGGTTGCGATCCGCGGTGCACGACATGCATGAAAATAACCGGAAGGAGATTTTATGTCTGTGTCGAAGATGCAAAGGAGGAGTCTGGCTCGACCCCTTTAAGGAAGGCCGTTTGAAGGCGCACCTACTCATGGCTGGTTTCATGGATGGCTATACTCGGTGGATAAGTGAAGATGATGATGATGACATCGACGGGGCAGCGAATGACGACATGGGGCCAGACGAAGAGATGACCGATAATGGCGGCGGAGAAGTGGTCGGACATGGTGGCGGAGAAGAGGCTGGACATGGGAGCGGAGAAGAGGCCGGAGATGGGGGCGGAGAAGAGGCCGGACATGATGGAGAAGACGCGGACACGCCGGAGCCTTCGTCGCTACTAAGTTCAGTCGTGCGGGACCCTCATGTTCGAGACCTGCTTCGCAAGAAGACGACTAATGATAGAGCTGCTTGTAGAGAGGAGGACAAGCTGGAGCAACTAGAGGTAGACTCTCATACTCCATTGTATGATGGTTGCGATCCCGAGGTGACCCGCTTGAGTTTCACGCTCGAACTTGTAAAGACAGAGGCTAAAAACAAATGGACCGACAGAAGCCTCGATGAGCATTTGAAGTACCTACAAAAAGCTCTTCCCACGGGGAACCTGTGTCCTACTAGTGTCGATGAGGCCAAGAAGATCGTGTGCCCTCTTGATCTGCCACACATTAGATACCATGCATGCATCAATGATTGCATCATTTATCGGAATGAGCACGCGGAAAAAACCAGCTGTTCGGTGTGCAATGCTTCTCGATACAAGAAGGCCGGATAGAAATCTCCCCAGAAAGTTGTATGGTACTTACCGATCACTCCCCGTCTGCAGCGTTATTTCGTAGATCCTAAGGAAGCAAAGCTCATGCGTTGGCACGCGGAGAGGGTGAAGCCCGACGATGGAGATGATCCGAAGCTGAGATACCTCGTGGATGCAAGCCAGTAGAGAGCGTTCAACGCCGAATATTGATTTTTCACAGGTGATCCAAGGAACATCGTGCTTGGCACGAGTACCAATGGCATGAATCCGTTTGGCAACCAGAACACCAACCATAGCACATGGCCCATGTTTGTATGGATGTACAACCTTCCCCCCTGTAAGTGCATGAAGACAAAGTACATACACATGAGCATGCTGATTCAAGGGCCGAAACAACCGGGAAATAATATTAATCTGTATCTCAGGCTACTGAAAGAGGAGCTAGACATGTTATGGACAGCACCGGTCAAGACATGGGACGCCAGAAAAGGACAGTATTTCGATATGAGAGCCGCGCTGATGACGACGGTGCACGACTATCTTGGTTACGGATATGTATCAGGCCAGGTGTGCCACGGATATTGCGGATGCACCAGGTGCATGGGTGATACAACGTCTCAGCAGCTAACGAAAGATGGCGGGTCTGGGAAAATCGTGTACATGGGGCATCGAAGATGGCTTGAGAAGGATGACCCATGGAGAAACCATGGATATCTATTCAATGGTGAGGCTGAGCATCGAGGACCTCCACGTAAGAGGAGCGGCGCCAAAATCCATGAGTTGTTGAAAAACTAGGAAGAGTGCCCCACGCCTGGAAAGATGAAAAAAGCGCCGGAGCCGCTACTAAAGGTATGGAAAACAAGGTATGTTTTCTGGGACTTGGAGTACTGGCCCAAACTCGAGACGCCTCACTGCCTTGATCAAATGCATATCATGAAGAATGTCCTCGAGAGCTTGCTTGCCACACTGATGAATATGCAGGAGAAGACTGTCGGAGTCTGGGATCTGTGTCCAAGAAACTCCCCAAGAACTTGAGGTTCGAACTCTGGGGGACTTTGCTAGGCGACCTACGACATGACGGCAGCTACGACAGGATCGTCGACGGTTCATTTGCTCCCGCCGGACACGAAGGGGACATGCGAGCTACCCAGGTTCGGGCCACCGTGTGGTGTAATACCCTACTCCTGCTTGTGTTGGATTGCTCTGCGGAGGGCTTGTGGCTCAGAGTACACGAGGTGGGGGAGAATGAATCGATCCCCTTACATGGAAGCGGCCCTGCCCCCTTTGTAGTGCCTTGGTCCTCTTCCCCGAAAATATGAGCGGGAAAGGGTGGCCACAGGGCGGCAATTCAAAGGGGGACAGGGGGGACAAGCGCCCAGTCTATCTTGGCTAAAGGCGGTCTCCGCCTGATAAAGTAGTCTTCATGATGCGCTGGTGGGTTCGGCTATGACCTTCGCCCTGGTGCGCTGAGCTGTCCTGGTCTTCTTTTACCAAAGCGGAAGGATTTGGGACTTGCTTTGGAGGGAGGCGGACGCAACCGCTCCCTTGCACCAAAGGGGAAACTGGTCTTGGTCGCGTCCTGCCATCCTTATCCTGACTGGAGGACGTCACCCACGTGGTGGGGACAGGCCACGCGACTGGTGCCGCGCAGCCTCCTTCGCGAGGCGGTCCTCACGAGGGGCCCTCACGAGACAGCCCTCACGAGGCGGCCTCATGAGGCCACCTGACACTTGTTGAAATCTCCATCACGAGGCAGCCCTCATGAGGGGCCCTCACGAGGCGGCCCTCACGAGGGGCCCTCACGAGGCGGCCCTCACGAGGGGGCCCTCACGAGGGGGCCCTCATGAGGCAACCCGCCACTTGTTGATTGCAGCGTTCTGCTTGGCGGCGAAGGGGCCTCGGGAGGCTGACTCCTCGCGAGGTGACTTGTTCCGGAGAGCCTAAGGCAGAGCTGTCTCTCGTGGGCCGCCCCAAGAATTGCCTCATGGGCTGCAGACAGATGGGCCGTGGTACCCTGGTTCCCACTGAGCCGACAGTAGCCCCCGGGCCCACGACGCGCACGTTCCTCCTGTTTGGAACGAAACGGCACGGGGGCCATGAACTGCCAGGCCCAGGGAGCGACGCATGGCGGCTTTGACGGGACGGAACGCCTCCACTCTCCCACGATGCCTCGGGGGGTTCTAGATCGCGCCCTCCCAGGTTCGCCTCCGGAGGACGATGAGAACCTTGGCGTGGAGGGTGACGCGCTTCACGAGGAGGATGCACTCGCCGAGGCCATGGGAGGGGGCTCCGGCAGGCCCAGCGGCGAGACCTCGGGAGCCAGCCCGAGCGAGCCCCAAGGGTGCGGCACCGGCAGCCACTCCGGCGTGCAGTTGAAGAAGAGGCAGTGGGTCCCTACAGACAAGCGAGCCCCCTTGCCCTGTTCTTTCCTTCGCGCTTAATCTTCTCCCTTGAGAGTCGAGGGCTGAGCCCCCTTTGCGGCGCAGGGGCCCTTCGTCGAAGAAGAAGGCGGCGGCCCCTAGAGTAGAGGGGGCCGTGAGGCAGACCGCGCCCCCACCGGGGGTGCGGATTGAAGGGCCGCTGGAGCCCCCGCCAAGCCTGGAGAGGCGCGGGGTGGATGGCGAGGAGAGCGCACGACGTCTCCCCAGCTGTGCAAAGGATGCGCCCCCACTTGCTGGGGGAGGTGGAGGCTGTGGAGAACCCCCAGCATCCGACGGGGGGTGAAGCCCCTGCCGGCGGAGACATCGCTGGGCTTGGTGGAGCTACAGCCTCCCGGGCCTTCGCGGCCGGCGGGAACGGAGGAGGAAGAGGGGCCAGACGCGTCCCGGGCCATGGCGCTCGTAGGCCACAGCACTCTACTGCGGCGTGGGACTCTGCGCCACGCCCGGGCAGTCCTCATCACCCTCGAGGCCGACCTCATGGCCGAGGGGGAGGACCTCCACCAGGAGCGGGTGCGCCTCGCGGAGGGCTGGCGGCAGCTGGAAATGGCCATCAAGTTAGGCCACCGGCGGGACGTCGTCGTGTGGGAGGAGCGCGAGGAGGCCGCTCGAAAGGCCAAGGAGCTCCTGGATGGGGCGACCCAGGATGCGGAAGAGGCTGCCCGACGACTTGAAGAGGTGGAGGCCACGAAGAAGGCCTTCGTGGAGCGCGCCGCGGCTCGTGAGGCCTAGCTCGCCCCTCACAAGGAGGCCCTTGCCAGGTGCAAGAGCTTGGTGGTGGTCCGGGAACTGGACATGGAGATCTGGGAGCACGAGCTCGCGCCGACCACCACCGAGCAGGAGAAGGAGCACGAGAGCCTGGAGAACCCGGAGCGCACCGTGGCGGCAGCCGAGGGAGAAGGCGTCGCTAGCGACAATGGCGCCGACAGTGGCTCGTCCGCTTGAGTCTTTACATTTTGTCTCCTGTCATAGAGTAGACGTGGCCCCGTGGGGGCATGAAGACGTTGCCTAGCACTTTTGATTGAAGCACTAAATATTTGCTGAGTTTTCGTCTCCTCATGAAGTCTTTCTTCCCTTTTTACGTTGCCCTTGTGCCCTGCGTCACTGGGACCCAGCCTTTGAGCGGTCTATGACCGTCACTAGTATGCTGGAGCACGCGCTCAGCAAGGCCAGAGGGTGTAGGGCTCTTAGGGCTGGTAGGAGTTCCCAAGGCGCGATGCTCAAGGATCCCCCCTTGACGCGCAGGTGGCTCGTGCCAAGGAAACAAAGATGCTTCGAGAGGAACCCGAAGGGAAGAAAAACCGAGGGGTGCTACCTAAGCCTCAAGAGGCAATTTAGACTTAGCTCTTTCGAGGCGTGTAGCCTGGCGTGGGGCCCTCCGTGAGGGCTGGCTTGCGAGGGGTGCTTGCCCGCGAAGCCTCCTGCTCATGAGGCATTGCTCATGAGGCTTCCTGAGGAGGAGCTCCTGAGGCCTCCGGTGTCCTGCATTAGCGAGATTGCCGAGTTTTTGCAAGAAAAGCAGTGGGGCGCGCGCTTGCGAGGTCGCATGTGGGTGTCATGCGAGGAGACAAGAGCACCAAGGATCTTGGTGAGGTGACGTGAACGGGAGCGTGCCCGCGAGCCAGAGCTCTGTCGCTTGGGTTTTGCAGCGCTGCTGGGACTGACCCGAGCACAGGCACCGTGCCCAGCCCCCGCTCGCGTGATACGCATAGGGGAGATCATGAGCGCGCGCTCCTCCTGAAGCAAATGCATTAGCAAAAAGGTATATGTTGCGGCACTCAACAAGGGTCAGTGCGAGGATGTGACGGCCTTTCGAGCATGGGGCATCCGCCAGCCGAGCTGGGGCTTCCACGAGGGTGGGTAGGAGTAACCGCCAGTGCTGAGCATGGGGCATCCGCCAGCCGAGCTGGGGCTTCCACGATGGTGGGTAGGAGTAACCGTGAGCACTGAGCATGGGGCATCCGCCAGCCGAGCTGGGGCTTCCACGAGGGTGGGTAGGAGTAACCGCCAGCGCTGAGCATGGGGCATCCGCCAGCCGAGCTGGGGCTTCCACGAGGGTGGGTAGGAGTAACAGCCAGCGCTTAGCGGCGCTAGAAGGAGGACTCCGGAGCGTGTACCTGAAAACAGAGCTGTACTGCGTAGTAAAGTTTGTCTCATGTGGGCGTAGTGAGAACCACACGAGCCCCCGCGCCCTGGCACGTGAAGGCCCCATCGAAGTGCGTGCTCCAGCCTCCGGAGGAGGCCTCCTCGGGCGAGAGCAGCTCCTCGTGAGGCTCTCCCTGGCGCGGGTCCGTCCACTCTACCGCGAAGTCCGCCAAGGCCGTGCCCCTGATGGTCCTGGTGGTGAGGACTCCAGCTCGAAAGGCTGCGACTCGATGTTCCATTCCGCGACGCGGCCGGTGGCGTTCGTGCTCCGCAGGACCAAGGAGCTCAGGCAGTGGCGCCGCGGGGGCCTCCGGGGGTGGGACTCCAGAGGCCTCCTAAGGAGGGCCCTCGGCAGGGCCTTGATGGGCTCGAGCGACGCCTCCGCGGGGGTGGCATCTGCAGGCGCGGACTCGACAGGTTTCTTCCTGGCCCAGGCTCACCCCTCCCGCTCCACCACAAGGGCCGCGCTGGCCGCTTGGGGGGGGCGCCTTGTAGGCACGCGCGAGGGCGTGCGTCGCGTCCTTCTCATCACAGCGGATGGTGAGGGCGCCGTTGCATCCGGGCATCTTGATGAGGCCGTAGGCGCGATGGGTCGCGGCCATGAACTTGAAGAGCGCCGGGTAGCCCAAGGTGGCGTTGTAGGGCAGGCCGATGTCAGCCACATCGAAGATGATGAACTCCGTGTGGTAGTTCTTGCGGGTGCCGAAGGTGACGGGGAGACGCACCTGCCCCAGGGGCAGGGTGGAGCCACCGGTGACTCCCTGGAAGGGCCTGCTGGGCGCCAGGCGCTCACGAGGCACCCGGAGCGCCTCGAAAGCCTCCTCCGAGAGCACGTTGAGGCCTGCGCCACCGTCAATGAACGTCTTGGTGACAGCCACACCGCCGATAGTGGGGGTACACAGCAGAGGGGCAGCGCCCACAGCCCTGATGGACTTGGGGTGATCGCCGGCGTCGAAGATGACCAGGGACCCGGGCGTCGGGAGGGTCGCGTTTACCCTGGGTGAGAAACGCTTGAGGTAGCGGCCGGACGGAGGGGCCTGGGCCCCACCTAGGATGCAGGCCACCTTGCGGGGCTCCTGGGAGCCCCCGCCGGTGACGACGCCCCTGGTCAGAGCCGCGCAGCCCCCGCGCCCCACCGCCGCTGCACCGCGAGGGACGCGGCGGACGATTTGGCGACGACCGCCGATGTCGCCCGGCATGGGCGAACTTCGGGACAAATCCAAGGCGCGCACCGCGTAGTGCCGTTCGGGTGCGCCACGGACCAGAGGAGGAGGAGAAGCGGCGGGCCCGGGCCGCTCGGCGCGCCACGGTGGAGTGGGCGAGGACCGAGGGGGCGCCTGGCCGCCGCGTGCGGCGGAGACGAGCTCGGCGACGCGACTGAGCCAGGCATCATGGCCGTCCCTGGCAAGGCGATAGCGCAGCAGCCCCTGCGCCTCGAGCAGCGCGGCATGCGGAGCGGGAGTGCTACGACTTGCAGGCGAGGAGGCGGTGGCGGAGCGGCCGGGTGCCCGCTTGCCCATCGACGGGGGGACGGAGGAGACCACCAGCTGCCCAACGGGCTCGGCAGCGGCTCGGTGATGCTGCGCCACTATGCTTATGTTGGCGAGCGCCGTGCAAGTGCCGGCGGCAGCGGGGCGCACCGCGTGCTTCCGGAGAGCGGCGGCGCCGAGCATGTCAGTGTCGGCGTCGAGGTCGAAGGCGCGAAGACGGCAAGTCCCCCTACCTGGCATGCCAAATGTCGGAGTCTAGGATCTGTGTCCAAGAAACTCCCCAAGAACTTGAGGTTCGAACTCTGGGGGACTTTGCTAGGCGACCTATGACACGACGACAGCTACGACGGGATCGTCGACGGTTCACTCGCTCCCGCCGGACACGAAGGGGACATGCGAGCTACCCAGGTTCGGGCCACCGTGTGGTGTAATACCCTACTCTTGCTTGTGTTGGATTGCTCTGTGGAGGGCTTGTGGCTCAGAGTACACGAGGTTGGGGAGAATGAATCGATCCCCTTACATGGAAGCGGCCCTGCCCCCTTTGTAGTGCCTTGGTCCTCTTCCCCGAAAATATGAGCGGGAAAGGGTGGCCACAGGGCGGCAATTCAAAGGGGGACAGGTGCCCAGTCTATCCTGACTAAAGGCGGTGTCCGCCTGGTAAAGTAGTCTTCATGATGCGCTGGTGGGCTCGGCGATGACCTTCGCCCTGGCGCGCTGAGTTGTCCTGGTCTTCTTTTACCAAAGCGGAAGGCTTTGGGACTTGCTTTGGAGGGAGGCGGACGCAACCGCTCCCTTGCACCAAAGGGGAAACTGGTCTTGGTCGTGTCCTGCCATCCTTATCCTGACAGCAGGACGTCACCTACATGGTGGGGACAGGCCACGCGACTGGTGCCGCGCAGCCTCCTTCGCGAGGCGGCCCTCACGAGGCAGCCCTCACGAGGCGGCCTCATGAGGCCACCTGAGACTTGCTGAAATCTCCATCACGAGGCAGCCCTCACGAGGGGCCCTCACGAGGGGCCCTCACGAGGCGGCCCTCACGAGGGGCCCTCACAAGGCAACCCGCTACTTGTTGATTGCAGCGTTCTGCCTGGCGGCAAATGGGCCTCGGGAGGCTGGCTCCTCGCGAGGTGACTTGTTCCGGAGAGCCTAAGGCAGAGCTGTCTCTCGTGGGCCGCCCCAAGAGTTGCCTCCTGGGCTGCAGACAGACGGGGCGTGGTACCCTGGTTCCCGCTGGGCTGACAAAGACCAACGATGGGCCGAAGGCAAGAAGAGACTTGGAAGATTTGAAAATCCGGGCAGATCTCCACATGCGCCGTAAAAAGTCGTCGGAGGAAATGGAGACGGAGGTGGGGGACAAAAAAGTCAACAAGAAGGAAGAGAACTATTGCCCCCCTTCTTGCTTCACCTTAAGTTCGAAGGAGATCGATCAATTCTTTAAGTGCCTTACCGGGATCAAAGTTAGTTCCGGTTACTGTGGGAAGATAAGCAGATTTCTAGACACCAAGAAGAAAAGGTTCAGTGGGATGAAGTCTCATGACTGTCACGTGATGATGACGCAGACACTCCCGGTTGCCCTTAGAGGGATAATGGACAAGCATGTCCGTGACACGCTTACTAGTCTCTGCAACTTTTTCGACGTTATCTCTCGAAAGTCGATCAGTGTGAAGCAGCTCCGAAGGCTACAGGAAGAGATCGTTGTCATACTAAATGAGCTTGAGATGTACTTCCCGCCCATGTTCTTTGACGTCATGGTGCATCTGTGTGTCCACATTGTGGACGACATCATCGGCCTCAGGCCGACATTCCTGCACAGCATGATGCCGTTCAAGAGGATGAATGGGGTCATCAAAGGATTCGTTCGTAACATGTCTCGTCCGGATGGAAGCATCGTCCAGGGCTATCTGACCAAAGAGTGCATCTCCTTCTACGAGAATTATCTATACGGCGGAGAACAGGTTGTTGGTTTGCCCGTTAACAAGCACCTTGGGAGCTCGGAGGAGAAGGTCACACCAATGGCCAGAGGGAACTGCATGTGGACCACTCAGATAGACGCAACGACTTTGACAGAGCAAACTTAGTAGTGCTACAACACCTAGACGTGGTAGATCCTCTTGCGACACTGCACAAAGAAACCATCGCAAAGAAGTACCGTGACCGGGGGCTACGCAAGATGGACGCCGAAGTTATTAGAGAGCACAACTCCACTTTCTTGCCTTGGTTCAAAGAGCATGTTCTTGCTAATCCCCCAGAAGAGGGCTCTACGGACGGATTGCTCATATACGCCTTAGCACATGGCCCCGCAGCCAACCTCGCGACCTATCAGGCATACGATATCAACGGATACACGTTCTACACTGAGACCAAAGATATAAACAGTGATTTCCAGAACTCAGGGGTGACGATGGAATGCATTACCGACAACAACGGCGCAACTGAAAGATTCTACAAAAGGGTCGAAGACATCTGGGAGCTTGACTACTCTGGACTGCACAATGCGACGATGTTCTGTGTCAGATGGGCTAAGAACGTTGAAAGAGAAAACCGGTATTTCACTACCATGTCTATACCTGACGCCAAGAGCGCTACCGTGAACGTCATCGCCAAAAATGAGCCATGGGTACACACTAAGCACGTGACACAATGCTTCTTCATAACCGACCCGAGCAATCCCAGCCGTGTTGTCGTTAGGAGAGGCAAAAGGAACATCATCGGAATGGATGGAGTTGCCAACGTGGAAGACTACGACCAGTACGGCAACCCGATGAGGGAAGATGACGATGACGATGAAGCATATGTCAAAAGAAGAATCAAGACTACATTACCTAAGAAAGATCGTACTCCATGGAAAAGGAAAAGTCACAACGAGGGGCTCAATTATTCGACAACTAACAAGAAAGGAAAGAAGCTCACTCTGAAACGTCGTCGACCCTGAGAAACCATCATTTATATATATATATATGTATCTATTTTGTGTACGCACTTGACCGTTATCGGTCAAATGATGTAATATATATATATATATATATATATATATATATATATATATATATATATATTATGCACTAATATATCGCCTGAGTTATATACATGGTCGTCCTTCGGAGGAAAAAGGAGAAAGGAAAAGAAAAAGGAAAGGAATAGAAAAGAAAAGGAAAAAGGAGAAAGGAAAAATAAAAAGGAAAGGAATAGAAAAGAAAAAATGAAAAGAAAAAGAAAAAGGATAAAGGGAAAATAAAATGAAAAGAAAACTTAAAAGAAATAATTAAAAAATTACCAGTAGCGCCGGTCTAGGACCCGCGCTATAGCTAACTTAGCAATAGCGCGGGTTTGGTAAACTAGCGCTATAGCCACTGAGGATAGCAGTAGTGCGGCTTTTAGTACCCGCGCTATAGCTATCTTAGCTATAGCACGTGTCCTAGACCCGCGCTACTGCTATTTTGAGTTAACTCCCGCGTGGTTCTCCCCCAATTCCCCATTCGTCCAAAACCCCCTTCTGCTCCGACGCCGCACGCCCTCCGTCGCCCTCCGCGCGCCCTCCCTCGCCAGCCCCGTTCGTCGCCCATCGCCCGCCCTCCGTCGCCATGGCCCGAGCCCCTGCATCGCCGTCGCCCGAGCCCCTGCTTCACCGCCGCCCGGTCCATCGTCACCGCCGCCCACCCTCGACCTCACCGCCACCGCCCGAGCCCCTACTCCGCCGTCATCGCCACCGCCCCGTAAGCCTTTCCCCTCCCCTCTTCCCTCCTCTCTCCTCCCCTCTTCTCTCTCTCTCTCTCTCTCTCTGCTCTCTATCTCACATATGAACCCTAGGAGGCAGAAGTATGAACCCTAGGCAGAAATTTGAACCCTAGAACCCTAGTGCTAGATTAGAATTTGAACCCTATTGCTAGATTAAAATTTGAACCCTAGTGCTAGAGTAAAATTTGAACCCCATGGCTTTTTTAAGATTGGGGAAAAGATGCAAAATTAGAAGTAGGACAGAAAATTCAGAAAATTTGAAGTGCTTCAAAATTCAGATAATTCAAAGAAGTTTTATGTTGGATAGTAGCTAGTAATTTAGCTAGGTTTTTTTTATTAGGATAGTAGTTGTTTTATATTTGAACCCTAGTAGCTAGGAATTTAAAGAAAAAACAGAATTGTTGCTATTTAAAAAAACTTAGTAAGCAATTGTTGCTATTTAAACAAAGAACATAATTGTTGCTATTTAAAAAAAACTTAGTTAAAGCAATTGTTGCTATTTAAAGAAAGAACAAAATTGTTGCTATTTAAAAAAACTTAGTTAAAGCAATTGTTACTATTTAAAGAAAAAACAGAATTGTTGCTATTTACAGAATTTTTGTTTCTGTTGAATATAAATTCAACTAGTTCTCAAATTCTAGTGTGGCTGCCATTAGTTTTTTAATTTGTGTGCTATATATTTATTGAAATTCAGTTAAATTTGTGGAATTTGTGAAATGGTAGTGCTGCTGCCCTACTTTTCTTATCTTGGCTTATATATTTGTTGAAATTCAAAGAAGATGGAGGCCAGTGAGAGCTTGATCATTTTCTGGAATTTGTGAAAGCTATATCTTGGCTTATATTGTTTGCAGGGTTCCGAGTGGCCTATGTTTTGCCGGAATGTTGATTCATTTCCGTTCCGGCAAATTTCAGGCACTCGATATGTCCACTTTTTAGCAAAGGTCATGCCAAAATTTCTCATGAATTTTGACATCACTTGTGCTAGAAAGTATGACATATCGAGTGCCCGGGACTTGCTGGGACGGGAATGAAACGACATTCCGGCAAACCATAGGCCTTTTTTTTGTCATTATTCATTTTATTATAGTTTGAGAACTAAACGAGCAGACTTAATCGTAGGAAACATGTCGAGTAACGACGAAGCTGGGGCTTCTGCCCATGCTGACGAGGATTGCAGGGTCCCCTTACAGCATGAGCACGATTACCTCGACTTCTTGTCTAGTCAGCAAAGCCAAGGTTTGCATGGCCCCCTTGTCATAGCGGATGATGGTACTGCCGCGGACGCCGACACCGAGACCGGCACCGGCACCGATGGCACCGACACCAGCGGTGCCGACACTGGCACAGATGGTAGCGGCGCTGAAGCCGCTAACGAAGCGAAGAAGAAGTCGAGGACACGACGCCCAAACAAGCTCGGCACCGGAAGACTGCTGGTCACAGCGATGCAGCCCGGCAAATTCGAGCCAACAGAGCCGGAGGAAGCTCGCAAATGCTACGGCAACCAAGTCGGATGGATCCTACGGGAAACTGCGAGCATCAACGACTTGGACTTAAGGAGTAAACCAAATATGGAGCACTTCCTCCTAACGAAGCTGCACAATAGATTCCAGTTCCCCGGCCGGGATGACGAAAAATGTCCATGGGAAGATCCTGCCATGGTCAAGATAAACAACGCCGCCATGGGCAAGTTCAGCAACGCGTTGGCCCCCTGGAAAGGCAGGGTGAAACGAGCGATTGAAAAAAAACAACCCTACTCCAAGATTTGGGAGGAGAATCCGACACTTTCGGAAGAGGAGTTTGAAAAATTCAAGGAGACTTGCGCTACTGATGAAACTAAGCGTAAGTCTGAGAAATTCAAGGGGATGCTGGAAAAGAACATGGGGACCCACCGCCTGGGAAGCTGTGGTTACATTGGCAAGAGGCCCATATGGGATAAGGAGGATGCGAAACGTGAAGCCGCGGGGATCCCAGACCCCTTTGCAGAGTCCACCGACCCGCAGGAGCGTGATTTCATCAGGGCCTGCTACAAGTGGGACAAGGAGAAAAAGGTTTATTACACGGACGCGCCCACGAGGAAATTGATTAGATTACTGGTAATTATTATTTTTCCACCTTCTATTAGCTTCTGATCAAGTCGACTACACGTTGTAGTAATATTTGTGAACGGTTCACGTTTCTTTCGCAGAAAGAGCAACACAAGCTACCGGCCGAAAGCGACTCATCGTCTCAGTCATCGGCGAGGCCCAAGTGGGACACCCCTCTCAACCGGGCCTTGAACATACTGAAGGGACTCCCTTTGGACAACCGGCCGCAGTATGGACGTGTGCACGGCGTCGGAGATGGGGCCACGTGGAAGTTCTACTACCACGAGGACTCGGAGGCCAAACGGCAGAGAAGGAAGTTTAGTCAGGTGAACATCGACGAGAAGGTGAAGCTTGCGGTCGAGAAAAATGCAGGTGGGACCGCTCTAGCGACAAGAGATGAGATGATCCAGCAGGCAGTCAGTGCAGCTTTCGTTGCGTGTAGAACTGATTTCGTAGCTTTGGTTAATACCTTGATTCCGGCTGTTATCGACTGGACGAGGCAAAATCCAGGCAAAACTACAGCGGATTATCCCCGTCCCAGCTTTTTCGGGAGCAACTCGGTGAACATCGCACCATCGCCTGCTCTCGGAACCGCACCTGCTCCTGCACCAGCTCATAGCATCCCGTCCTCGGTCTCTGGCATGCTCGGCGGGGCTTCCACATTGGCTGAGCTCGACGCCCTCATGGTAATTACGAGTCGCACCCTCATCAACATATCTATAATCTTCCGTTTCCGTTGCCTTTCGGATGTCTGACACACCGCACACATGTCTTCGCAGGCCGACGAAAATCCATGCACCCTACTGTACCACATCATCGGTCAGTTGGTGGATGTGGGAAAGGGTACGATAACAAAGCCCAAGGAGCGCTTGTTCCACGGCCGGCGGATGGCCGATAACGTCTTCAGGGTTTCCGTGGCAAGTGTGAAAACTGCCTATGAGAATTCGCCTCCACCGCTACGAACCGGGGGAGAGGACGACAAGAGCCTGGCACAGCTGGGCCAATGCAAGAATTGGCCGTTGCTGTGGCCGAAGAATCTTCTTCGTGTGGAGGCGGCCGGGAGCACACCAACGACTACAATACCGATTCAAGGTATGACCACCACCCCTCCCACGCAATTACCACCACCGTCTGTCATGTTGGGTGAGAGCGCACGATGCGAGCAAGGGGGTCCAAGCGTCGCCCCCATGGAAGAAGATATGAATGATGACATGGATGAGGATGACCCTCTCCGGTACCTTAATACCAGCTATGATGACACAGAAATGATGAGCCAGCCGCCATATGACTCAGGCTATGAGCGTGAAGATGAGATGCATGATGCACAAGAGCCGGAACATCCTCGGGTTGAGTGCAAGAAGTCTTTGTTCATGCAATCCTCGCAGGACACGCCTCCGGATGCCACCTGAACCCAGGGTCAACTACCCAAGGGTCCTGCAGTGCTTAGCCCGACAACACTTGGGGCGGGGGTCAGGAAGGGTTTGGAAGGCTTAGTAGCTCAACCCAAGAAGAAGCAGAGGAACAGATCTATGAAGAAAGGCTCTGCTGCTACCAAAGCTGCTTCTAGCAGCCAGCCGCCTCCGGTGAACAGGGTTGCAGACAGTGTATCGATAAGAGATTCGCCATTACTCCATGTCACGGGCAAGCCGATGCTACCGCCGGACGGTCTCATGGCCATAGATGGGGATCTTAGGAGACTCCATGACCATGTGCTGTTGACAGAGAAGAGCCTTCTCGCCTCAGAGGATCCAGGATACCCGCTATACACGGTTCGTGTGCCGATGGGCAAGGGCTACGTCGCTACATGCCTGGCGGATATCTTCTTCCCGCAGTTTGATCACATCTACGATATGTATCTCCAGAGGCGGTTGGATTTTACGCTCGTCCGCCTTTTTGCGCTACATATGAGCTACATCATTAGGAAAGAGAAAATCTCTCTAATCGCCGTAGCGGACCCCTACTACATGCATGAGGGCTTCCTGGGAATCAGCGATGTGGAACGTCTAGCTGCGAGAAACTACATCGAAGACTTCATGGTAATGAATAAGGACAAAGAAAGGATTTTGCTGCCTTATCATCCCATGTAATTCATTCCCGGATAACCTCTTTAACACATCCTTTGGTACATTTCAATCATTCCTTCGAACGTAGGGAAGCTAATTTGAGGTGTATTTATTTTGCACAGCGAGGGGCACGCCGTCCTTATCATTCTTTACCCGCGAGTCTCCTACGCTCTCTATTTGGACTCGTCCAAAAACACGATGAAGAAAGACTACACAAACATTAAGAGTGTTCTGGATCGTGCTCTCCTTGGCTTCAGCATGAGGGGTGGCCACATTCCAATCAAGAAACAAAGGAGGAACTCGCCGGCTTTCTTACATAAAACTGAGTTCTGCTGCGTCCAGCAACCGGCAGCAAGTACGAACGATGGATTCTACGTCATCCTTCACATGTGTCGTTTTAGTGATTTCGCCAAAGAGGAAAGAGAAATGAGTTAGAGTTACTCCTAGAAGTTTAAAGAGTCAGTTGGTCAAAAACTCACGGACCAAGGCAAAATGCAAGTGTGTTACTAATTTCAGATCTGACCTATTAGCGTGCTTGGATTACTTGGAATTCAGAAGGGATCGTCAACAACTTCGCATCACATCTTCATCCGATGCCCATATCTGCAAATGGGCCGAAGCCATAGGAGCCGAACCAGATCATAAACTGAGGAATGACTTCTATCGCATCTAGCAGGACATTGCGACGATCATCGTGAAAGACGTCATCGAAAAGAATGGGATGTTCCACGGCGGCCCTATATCGCGGGCTGACGTCCGAGCTCGCATAGGCCAACAGCGTATGGACATGACGCCTTTTACGAAGCTAGGGTGCACCCTTCCGGACATGGACGAATGGAAGTTCCCGTGATTGACGATCATGATGATGGCATGTCCGTTGGATTTGAACTTTATGTATTCGACGCAACTTTGAAACTTTGTGATGTAAACGGTCCTGCTGAACTTGCGTAGCGCAAGTTAATTATTTACGATGAACTTCGTTAATTATGTTTACTATATGTTGCTTCTATTTGCTTACTCTTTCTCTTCATGTTGCTCAAGTATATATATTATGTGTTGCATATTATATATCGTCGAATGCATCTCTAATAGGTACATAAATCATCGATGGCGAAGAAGTGCTATGCCGTGTACACAGGGAAGGTTCCAGGAGTGTACGACGAGTGGCCAGAGTGTCAGGCCCAAGTGTACCGGTTCCCGGGCGGCAGCCAGAGAGGGTTCGATAGCAGAGGGGAAGCAGAAGCTAGTTACTTGAGGTTCACGCTAGCGCGAGAGAGGGATCAGAACCGCCGCCTCATGAGCTACTACATAATTCCGCTATTCCTCATAGTGATTGCTATTCTCTTCTATATCATAGTTTAGATGGATGATGAAACATGTGCATGTGATGACCATGTAGTTGCATGTATTCGAGACATGTGACAACTTCTATCGCTATTTCGAGATGATGACGAGAGACATCATTTGTGTTCGATCATGATGTTGATGATGACATGAGATATATATGATGTGACTATTGTATGTGTATGATATGATGAGATTTGTATGTGTATAATATGATGAGACTATTGTGTGTATCATATGATAGAGACTATTATATAAAACCTGTATAAATATGGAAAAAATACGTAGGAAAAAAGTACAGAAAATAATACGTAGAAAAAAAGGAAATAATAATAGTAGCACGGGGCATGTGCGTAGCAGCAACGCGGCCTTAGGAGCAGCGCGTGATAAATAGGCGCGCTGCAGCTTTTAGCAGTAGCATGGGTTCGACCACGCACTACTACTATCTTTGAGTAGCAGCAGCGCGGGTCAGAAAACACACTTCCGCTAAAAGTTAGTTGTAGCATCGTATCAGTAGCGCGGGACCCACGCTACTGATAGGCCTTTAACCCGCGCTACTGCTAGGGTTTTCCCTAGTAGTGTACCAACCTCCTCCCTAGGGGCATGCGAGTAGTACTTTGTTTCGAGGGCTAATAAAACTTTCAAAATAAGTATATGAGTTCTTTATGACTAATGTGAGTTCATGGACTAATACAACACTCCCACCTATCCACATATTGCTAGCCTCTTCGGTACCGTGCATTGCCCTTTCTCACCTCAAGAGTCGGTGCAAACTTCGCCGGTGCATCCAAACCCCGTGATATGATATGCTCTATCACACATAAGCCTCCTTATATCTTCCTCAAAACAGCCACCATACCTACCTATCATGGCATTTCCATAGCCATTCCGAGATATATTGCCATGCAACTTCCACCGTTCCGTCTTATGACATGTGTGTTCATCATCATATTGCTTTGCATGAACATATAGAACTGACATGATATTTGTGGCAAAGCCACCACCACAATAAAACACTTCCATGATGATACGTCTTTGTCATAGTAGGTCACGTTTTCTGTCATGCATGTACATCCGTGACGATTTTATGACAGAATCAAGATAGTCATACCTGTGCTGTCATAGAAGTGTTCCATGACAATACTGAAATTATCATCACGGAAGTGTCCACTTGCTTGACGATAAATGTCGCGTCATGGAAGTGTTTTCGTCAAGGATGACCGACACGTGGCTTCCACCGTAACAGGTCGCCGTTAAGCTATCGGGTCCGGTTTTGGATCCGATAACCCGTTAACAGCCCTGACCAATGGGGATTTTCCACATGTAAAATTCTCATTGGCCAACGGATCCACGTGTCTGCTCGGCGTCGCGACAGATGTCATCCATCCAATGGACAAGACGCGCCTATGGAACAGTGACACGTGGCACGACCCAAAACAGGCCCATTTAGCTAAAAAGGCCGGCCCAGTCAAAATAAGCGGGCCGGCCCATTTACGGCCTACTTTCGTCTGGCCCATTTACAAAAACGGCACATACGAGATCTACCAATTCGGCCCGTCAATGGCCCGTTAACGATTTGACACCATTGCGGCCCATCGTCTACTCCAGCCAGTTAACAACCCGCTATGTCTTTGGGCTCATTTGCCGGCTGAGGTTCTTTCGGCCTGTTAGAGGCCCATTATAGAGATGGGCCAATTTCCAGGCTATACGTCTTTCGGCCCATTATAGGCATGGGCCAAATTCTTGGTGGTACGTATTTCGGCCTTTTAGCGGCCCATTAGCGATTTGGGCCAACTTCCAGCCCGGTGTATCTTTCGGCCTGTTAACGGCCCACACCGTAGTTGGGCCATTTACATTCTGACCTGACTTTCGGCCTCTTGGCGGCCCATGTTCTCCCTGGCCCAATTCCAGCCCGACATGACTTTCAGCCTGTTAAAGGCCCGTTTTGTATATGGGCCCACTTATGGCCCGATTGGCTTTCGGCCTGTTAACGACCCGACATGGAAATGGGCCAAGCAGTAATTTTGATCTATTTCGGCCTGCTAAGGGCCCGTAGGCCCGTTTCCAATGTTGAAACCCAATCGGGGTTTCGTCCTACTAATGGCCCGTCAACTAATTGGGCCTACCATACATGTGGGCCTGCTAAGGGCCCGTCAACTAATTAGGCCTACCTTTCATTTGGGCCTGCTAACGGCCCATCAACTAATTGGGCTTACATTACATTTGGGCCTGCTAAATTTCCTGCATGGCTACAGGCCCATTGAAGGACAGGGCCAAATACAGTCCATCAAAGGCCCACGTCGATTTAGGCCCAGCTATTACTTTGAGCCCATTACGAGGAACAATTATGGACTGTGTTAGAGCCCATCTAGTAACTGTAGGCCCAATACGGGGCCATTACAGGCCCTTGGCTGTTCCCCTAGAAGAAGGGCCCACGTCGCTTTGTTCCAGTTATTAATTTCACTACATATTTTGGCTTTTTTGCCGCCAGTTGAGGTTTCGGCCCAGAAAGCTCGGGTGCAACCCCGCGCTAACAAATATACGCATAAAAGGAAAAACGTAGCACATCGAAGCATATATTACAGGAAATTACATCCACTGGGCAATCAAAGATTGATGCAGTGAAAATAAACGAACAGAGCTTAATGATCTAAAACCTCAAAATCTGCAACCTCAGCTCGGATGACGCCCATAAGCATGTGAGCAAGTTCTTTCTTCTTTGCTATACTATCACTGAAATCATCCATCAGTTGTTGTTGTGCAAGAATGTGCACCTCTGATTCCTCCATGATTTCCATCATTGCTTCAGCCAGTAGTTGGTTCACAAACATACATCTTTTCCGTTTGATTCGAGACAGAGGAAACTGAATAGATTCATATGGGGATTTTGGCAGGCTTGTATCAATGATAGTGGAAAGTGTCTCAACCACTGCATCATAACTTAAATTAGAGGGGAAACTGAACAGATTAATCAAGAGTTATTGCCATATTACCTTCGCTAGATTTATTGGAGAGAAACAATGGGGTTGCCTTGCTGTCTTGAGACTTTGTCGTATTATCTTCAGCAGCCTGCACCAAATCATCGGCCAGGTCAGTTAATACTTAATAGGAAAGCAACATTGACACAATGAACGTTTGGGCAACCAGACCGCACCAGCCTACACCGAATTAACACAACATGGCACTGCTATCATCAGCCAGGTAAGTTAATAGGAAAGCAACATTGACACAATGAATGATCGGGCAACCAGACCACACATTCGATTCCCGT
The DNA here is from genome assembly GCA_039707655.1 of Elymus sibiricus. Classification (NCBI taxonomy): domain Eukaryota; kingdom Viridiplantae; phylum Streptophyta; class Magnoliopsida; order Poales; family Poaceae; genus Elymus; species Elymus sibiricus. The sequence goes on along the minus strand of CM077676.1, from coordinate 299,169,539 downwards.
TTTTGAGTGGGTCAACTATTTGTCAAATTAATCGGTAGCAACGAGAATGTAAAAACACATTAGTCCCGAGCATCATCTCACCATCTAAAAAAGAAGTGGCAAGATGTGACACTATAGAACCAATATTTCTAAATTTGATTCGGATCGACTTGGTACGGTAGACATGGATGCTTGTTCTCCCAAAATTTGAACGAACCGCTAAAACACCCGCTGCTCGGTGGAATTCGTCCGAGCAAATAAACGGGAGATGTGAAATTACCAGCCTATCTGGGACCCGCATCAATTGGCCCGTTGTATACCGAGGGTAGGTTTGTAACTTCATCCAAGCACGCCCTCTCATCGGCCGAAATGACAGGCGCCGAATAATTCATAAACCATGGGCGGCAAAACACCCTCTCCTCGACCGAAATCGAAGGCGCCGAATAATTCATAAACCATGGGCAGCAAAACACCCTCTCCTCGGCCGAAATCGCTCGTGCCCACTATTTCAAAGCACGCCCTCCTCACCCGAAATCGCTGGCGCCCACTATTTGGGAGAAGCAAAGTTACCCTACTATCCTCGAACCTCAAAACTCAGACCCAAGCCCACAGGCCAAAAGACAGGGGTAGAATTGTAACTTCCCCCACATTTCAGACAAATGCGTTCGTAAGACATGGTTCCCCCTCCCAATTCCCCATTCATACACCATGGGCGCCAAATCACCTTCTCCCCTGCCGCGAAACCTCAGCCCCTCCTCCATGGCCCCCCACCGCACCAGATTCACCGCCGCCCTCCTCCCCAATGCTGGAGCTGCAGTCCATTTGCCATCATGCACTGGGCCGTGTGCCTCTTACTCCATGCTGTCAGAGCTGTCTCGACGATGACCGCGTGAACCTACAGGAGCGGATTCAACCACGCCGTCATGCACGGTGCCGGAGTGGCTCATACTTTGGACGCGTCCAGCGCACCGGCACTGGTCCCCTGGAGCCGTCGACCGCCACCACATATCTGCTTTGCCGCCGCTGGCAGCCACCGCAACCACGCCAGCCTCACCAACTCGGCAGATGGAGCTTCCTACTTCACCGGGCCGCAAGATAGGTCATACACTCATCTTATTCACTTTACCTAGGCGTCAGTCGCCTGGATTTTTATTTTGGGTCAGTCGGTTCCAAATAGAAGGAAGCAGCTCCCCTCGAGGCGGCGGAGCACCTAGGCTACCGGTTAGCCGAGGAAGGAGTGCCTCGGTGTCTATCGTAGGGGTGCGGGCAGGGGGCGCCGGTTCACCGCGGAAGCAGCTCTTCGGTGCCTATCTTAGGGTTGCGTGGGGGTCAAGGTACTGCTGGAGCCGGATCTGGATGACGACGAGTCTTTGAGGTATTGCCGGGGGCGGCGCAACCACGGCAGTGCGGTAGGGCGGGGGGCGGGGTCGAGGTTGGAGGTGCCGTGGCAAGGGACGGTAGAGGCAGGCTGCTCTGCCAGTGCTCGCTGGCTGTTTGAGGAAGATCCTGAACAGTGATGGAAAGTGCTAATTATCGACTAGAGGGGGGGTGAATAGGCGATTTTTATGAAAGGCTTCGAAAACAGGCAATGTCTTCGAAGTAAGCGGAAGCAAGATGAGAACTAGCAAAGCCTATCAATAAGATGAACAGATATGACAAGCATAGACATCATACATACAAGCATGCGTTGAACATAAACACAAGAAGCATGAAGATAAATGAGTAAACAGATGAATGGCTTCAGGGAATATCTTCAAATGCAGACAAGCATGCAAAGGCTTCACAGTTCAAAACAGTAAGTAAGGAAGTGAAAGGATAGAACCAGGAACTCGGGGAAGACAATGATTTGTTTGACCAGTTCCAACTGCTGTGACAGTTGTACATCTGGTTAGGGAGGCTGAGATTGAACTCAGAAGACCACATCTTCACCTTATTCCCCTTGAGCTAAGACCCACAGATCTCGCCCAATCACTCTGGTAAGTCTTCAAGGTAGACTTCCAAACCTTCACAGACTTCGTTCACCGGCAATCCACAATGACTCTTGGATGCTCAGAACGTGACGCCTAACCGGCTAGAAGATCACAGTCTTCAAGTGTAATAAGTCGTTGGTTCACTTAGAACAGAATGTCTTCAGTGATCACAATCCACAATCACTTTGGGCTCTGGGTTGGGTTTTGTCCTTGCAAGGATTCTCTCTCAAAGGCTTCGAGGTGGGTTGCTCTAAAAACGACAAAAGCCGTGCACTAACTCGGAGCAGCCACCAATTTATGGTGGTAGGGGGTGGCTATTTATAGCCAGGGGGCAACCCGACATGATATGTACGAAATGACCTTGGGTCATAGGGAAGCTGACACGTGTCTAACGGTCGGATCCCAACACACGCGGTAACTTTACTTAGGCTCCAAGCAAAGCTGGCTCAACCAACTCTGGAAGAGGTTTTCTCTCATTTGTCTTTGCTCGAAGACATAGGATTTGGGTTGAGCATCACGTCAGTTTCTGATTTTGTTTACCTCGACCCCACTTAGCAGTACGGTGGTTCCTATGACTCAAGAAAGCAGAAAATGAAACTACCAACAGACTAAGTCTTCGCGTTCCATTTGCTTCATGTGAATGTCTTCGTGAGCCATTATCTTCTACACGAATGTCTTCGTGAACCACCATTGTCTTCAATGTCTTCATACATTTTTAGGGGTCATCTTCCATGGGTAAACCGAATCAATAGGGACTTCTACCTGTGTTCTCCTGTGAATCTCACAAACACATTAGTCCCACAACCAAGTTTGTCTTCAATACTCCAAAACCAACAAGGGGTGGCACTAGATGCACTTACAATCTCCACTTAAAATATGTGAAAGTTAAGGAACAAGGTGTTTGGCTTCATGAATTTTGAGGAGCTCCCCCTGAAGATGTGCATATAAGTAATTTGCTTTTGAATGCAAATGCACATGGCAGGTTTTGCTTTGTGGAGATCTCCCTCTATTCATGAAGTCACAATATGTGCATACACAGAATGTATTGAAGATAATGCAATGCACAATGGAATATGGGCGTCTGCAAATGACTTCATGCACATAAGATCAAATTTAAGTAGCGCACAATAAAACAGCAGTGAATGTAGCAGACGTCCATCAGGACTTAAGTTTACAACCCAAATACCAAATGTTCAAGAACGAGAGTTGCAAACTTAACAAAATATCTCAAGCCCGACCCACTATGCCCGCTTGAAGACTATCAAACTAAATGCTTCTCCCCCTTTTGTCAACAAGTGACCAAAAAGGTGTGAAGACATAGGGTGTCTACACGTCCCGAGGAGGCGACGAAGATGTTGGGGCAGCCAGGTTGATGTTGGAGTTTGGTGGTGCAGACGGGTCTGATGCAGCATCGTGGTGCAGTGAAGCCATAGCTGGAGAGGTGGCATCATCTTCTTCATCAACAATCCTCGCATGAATCGTGGGCGCTGAAGAAGAATAATCGGAGTCCTCAAGTGAAGGTGTAGCACGCCACTTCTCAGATGAGGGAGGCTTGGAGCCAAATTTGAAGCTCTCCTTGAAGCCATCGGCAACAAGATCATCTTCAGAACATAGTAGTGTGAGGTTCTTCCAAGCTCGACGGTTGGCTTCATGTGCAACAAATGCATTCTTGGTAGAGAGGTTGCGCACTCTGTTGAGATCAGATATGATGCTCTTCATTTGCCGTTTCAACCTGTCATGATGCTTGTCTTGCTTCTGATGAAGAGAAACAAGAAGCTCTCTATCTGTCATCACCTTGGCTCATTTCTGAGGCCTTTGAGGTACTGTGCTGGTAGTGGCTTCAGTGTTAGCTTGTCGTGGTTTCCGAAACTAACCAGCAAGTTCAGAGATAGGGGCCACATTGGGAAGGTGAATGGCTTCCATATGAGCAGAGTGGCTGGCTTCAACAAGTCTTGGATCTTTCTCAGCCGAAGGATAAATGACTTCATGGGGAGCATCAACTTCAGGCAGAAAGATATGATGAGTGCGACCAGAGGGTTCATACTGAACAGTTGCACAAAGCTTGATGAGGCGCATAATCCATGGCGCATAGAATTTGAGGCCAAACAAATCCATGCCAGACGCAGCAAGTTGGCGAATGAAGAAGTCACACGTGTTGAATCTGATGCCATTTACTACATAGTAGACCAATGTCTTCATGGCGCCTTCAAGCTTGGCTGAAGATGGATGCCCTTTGATTGGCCATAGAGTATTGCGAAGGATGTGATATACGGTTCGAGGCAAGTACTCAAGGTCATTAACGAAGAACTCCTTGGGGTATTCAGCTTCCAATGGCAATGGCTTCATCATTGTCAGCATCTCAGTCATGTTGGGCTCTGGCTTCTGGAATATACTTTCCACTTCCTTTTCATAGGAAGCACAGTCTGGATTGTAGAAGTCACTAGGTACAGGCAGATGAGTGAGTTCGAGAAGATCTTGAGGTTTAGCTTCATGATGAACGTCACCAGTCATCCATTCAAGGGTCCAAGTCTTGGGGTCCCTGTTGAAGCCAGAAATGTGGAGAGTTGCATAAAATTGGAGTATGAGCTCTTCATTCCAGTGTTCCTTGTCTGTGACAAAGGGCAGCAATCCAACATCTCTGAAAAATTCCATCGCTTGATCCAGACAAGGGAGTCTAGACATGGCTTCATGATCCAGACGCCTGTGAGAATGAATCCTGTCTTGGTTGTAGAGGACACACATGTAATAGCTTCACTGATGATGAGTCCAAAACCTATCTGAGGATATGCGTGGCTTCCTGAATGGATTCTTGGAGCTGTTGAAGAAAGTGTTCTCATTTATGAAGCCAGCAACACTGAATGTGCAATCAGTTGATGGAGCACTATAAAGCCTTGGCATTCGAGGCATAGGCTTCTGAACTTGTGGTCGCTCGTTATTGTTAAACTCATATTGCAGGCCATGCTGCACTGGAGGAGTAAGTGTTGGCCACAGAACGGGAACTAGCTCACCAACTCGATTGTATGCCATTGCAGTGTTTGGTGCGTTGGCTTCAGGTGGAGCAATAACTTTAGGAGCAGGAGCTTCATGTGTTTCACTCAATATGATTTCAGGCACAAGGGCCTCAGTGGCGGTAGGGGCAGGAGTTTCAGACACCAGCTCTTGAATAGGTTCATGTGTTGCAGCTGGAATGTCTTTAGTCTGTTTGGCTTCTAGCTTAGGATTGGCTTCAGCTGATGCACGCATAACAGTTTCAACTGGTGCATCTTCTGTTTGTGCGGTGGTGGTACTTGGAGGAACATCTTCGAGCACAACATCCTCTTGAGCAACAGAAGCTTCTTGACGGACTTCCTCTTCAAGAATGCTGGACATGGAGGCTCTTGGGCCGCGGTGAAGCCTTCAGAATGAGGGCGACGCCTTTGGAGAAGAGATGTCTTCCTCCATGGCTTCTGGTGTTCCTTGGGCTGGTAGCTCATCAGTTGGTTCAACTTGAGGGGGTGGTGTGTGAGGAATCACTTCATCATGGTCCATTGGCGTCAGAGGTCGGCCAATGCTTATAGGCTCACTGTTCTCTTGAACAGGCGATGATACCACTTCTTGAGTGATTTGAGGAAGAACTGCATCATCTTCATTCTGCACATTGGCATCAGTACCAATGTCTTCAGCTGCGATGGGGTTAGCAGCTGGTATGTCTTCAGTGACAGTAACCTCTATGGAAGCAGGTTCATGCACAATGACTCGTCTCTCGGTGTTGACGATGGCAGGGGGAGCAACAGATATTGGCATCACAAGCAGAGGCTCTTGATGAGCTGATGGAGCAGTTTCTACTTGGGCCCTACGCGAAGCCTTTAAAAACTTTGTCTTCTGACGCTTCTGAGATGGAGGAGTAGCAGAGGCATCGGTTTGCTTGCGCTTGTGAGCATCGACTTCGGCTTGCTGAGTCCGCTTCCTCTTTGATGCAATGGATGGAGCAGATGGCTTCGAACGGAGCATAGATGAGGGAAATACAATCTTGGGTGCTTCTTGAGTTGAAGCCTCAGCAGCAAGTGTGATTGGCTTCTTCTTCTTCTTCTTCTTGATCAGCTTAGGATCAATGGCAGGGCGGCCAAGAGCTTTTCTCTTCAAGCCCTCATTATGCACTAGCACAGTTTTCTCAGCATAATGTTTGAGGCGTTCTCTGGCACCTTTGGTGTCATCACGACGCTTTTGAAATGCATCTTTTAGCTCAGCCATCATCTTCTTGTAGCCCTGAATTTCTTTGACGCTGAACTTGGCCAGGTGCTTCTTGAAGAGCTGCTTCTCATATTCAATCTTGTTCTTTTGCTCAAGCACCTTTTGAACAATAGCAAGTTCCTTGTCAATGAAGCCTTGGAACGTGACACTGATGTCAATGGGAAGTTGCAGATCGTCAATTGACAGAGACAGGTCACGAAACCATTCATCAATGAAGTTATTCAGGATGTCGTGGTCGAACAGAGACAGGTCCTTGAAGATATCAGCCTCTTCCTGCTTGTTCTTGATGAGAAGCTCAAGAGCATCATTATCAAATTCATCATCAGATAAGTCAATTATAGCATCATCATCTCTCAATGTGCTTGTTGGTTTGGGGCCTCGCCCAGCAGTTTTCTTTGTCTTCGGAGAGTTCTGAGACACATCTTCAGATTGCACACTAGATTCAGGAGGTGCAGTTTTTATTGGCTTCACTCTTGAAGCTTTTGGTGCGGCAGCAGACTTAGAAGATTTCCATTCTTTAGGCTTGGAAGCTTTTGGCTTTCTTTGTGTCTTGGGGAAGGCAGGAGCAATGTCTTCAGCTGGGGCTTCTCCACGAGCAGCAGCATGAAGAGCGTTGATATGCTCAATGTAAGCTTGAAGACTGTCCCATGGCCCAGTCAGATTGGGATCTGCTTGACGGGAGCCATCGGGCCTTGGCTCGGCTGGACCAGGGTTGAAGTCAACACCATAGTCCTTCTTGTTCTGCTCTGCTGAACCCTTAGCAAACTGGTAATTGGCTTCAAAGAGATCGTCTTCACGACACCATCTAATACTGGATGGGTCAGCATCTTCTGGCTTCACACCTCGGACCATGCATGGATAGAAGTGTTGAGCGATGGCGTCAGCCTTTGTCTTCGGAATCAGCTTCCGATACACAATATCGGCCCACAGTGGCCTGACTGCATTCTTTTCAGCATACTCTGGCGTAACAAAATGATAGTAGAACCATTGCTCTGCCCAATATCTTCGGATCCACTGCACACGTGACTTGCGCTCTCCATATGTTTCCTCTGGATCTGACTTGTATTGCTCATACAGATCTGGAGGGAGGTCAAGAGCAGTGTTAGCTCGCCTTTGCCTTCCTCCCTTCTTTGCAGATTTTCCACTGGCCATTGGCTTCAAGGGGCTGAATGGCTTCGCACAGCTGATTTGGCAGGAACTGGCTTCAGGAGAGTCAAGATGAAGCTGTAAGAAGTCTGGAAATGAATTCAGACTATGAGAACCAAGAGACTCCCCCACGTACATGTACCTGTGAAAGAATTAGAGATGCGAGGGAAGGAGGAGAGGTCATATGCATTCTCAGAGGATTTTGAAGATAAATTGGTTTGAAGACAATTACCTCATAGTGCGAAGACATTCACTTACAGTGTGTTGGTTCTAGATTTGTACAAATTCGAAAATAGGTACAAGTGAGGAATCATATGAAACATAGCATAAGTGAAGGAACTTAGCAAGTTATGAGATGTGTGAATGAAGACTTAGATTTGGAGATGAAAGAATAACTTCTGAAGATATATGTAGAATTTTAGATCAAACAAACAGTAAAAAGTAGTTTTTATTTACCGCACGAGGAACAGCTCAACGAGACGCAAAAGAAGCTGAGCAGTTCAATCTCCCACGCCCTAACTTGGCGGTGGAAGATGGCTACGGCGGTGGCGGCGAGAAGATATCCGCGGCCGGCGTGAGTACGGCGTCGAAGAGGTCGCGGCAGCTAAGCGCTTCTTCTCCGGCGTCGATGGAAGCTAGCGACCGCGCTAGGGTTGTATGGAGGCGATGACGATAGATGTGAAGAGCATTAATGGATGCGGGGGCGAAGTATTTATAAGGGAAGAGTCGGCCCAGGTGGAACGATTGTTTTGCCCCTGGCAATACATATTTGCTCGACGCGTGGCACGGATGTGCTGTTTTACTGCCACGCAAGGACCCCACTACTTATCAGTTTTGGCGGGAGGTCATTCCGGCTTCTGCGGCGGCCGGTTAAAATGGATAAGGATATAAAAACATTTTAAATGTTGGTCTCAAAATCTTCGACTGACAAGGACACAGTGAAGACAATCGACACGTGTCAAATATAATGCATATGAAGATTTAGAGAGATTGGAAGAGATAAGCATATATGGGTCCGATCACATTCACTCAGTTCAGAAAACACAGTTTGAAGACATAGCTATAAGTGAATGCTGTTGAGGACAAACTCACATATATATATAGTACAATATAGGCAATGAGATCAAATGAAATGCTAAGATAAAACCATTTGTGAAGACAAACCAAATCAAGAAGATAATGCAATAGATGTGACACCAAATGAAAATCTTCAAGAAAAGTTTGGTGGTGGTGTTACCCACCGTATAGGAAGTATTAGACCCAGACACGGCGCACAATTATCGTGGCGCTCTGAAGTCAAATTCCGCGTTAATATCTTCACACTTAGAGTGTACATCTTCATGAATTGAAGACATATGTTACTTTGTGTGTTGTACATCATAGTCATCAACAATGCATAAGCATTAGGATGTGTGTCCATTCACTGGACATTCGAGGATTCTAAGATATTTAGCTCACACCGCAACTTGCAAAACCTCTTCTCATCCAAAGGCTTCGTGAAGATATCTGCCAGCTAATCTTCAGTGTTGACGTGAATGATGTCAATGTCTTCCTTAAGCACATGGTCACGAAGGAAATGATGCCTGATCTCAATATGCTTCGTCTTGGAGTGCTGGACAGGATTGTGCGAAATCTTGATGGCGCTCTCATTGTCACAGAATAGGGGTACTTTCTTCTTGTTGATGCCATAGTCCTTCAGGGTTTTCTTCATCCAGAGAAGCTGAGCACAGCAAGATCCAGCAGCAATGTATTCGGCTTCAGTAGTGGAGAGTGATACGCAGTTCTGCTTCTTTGAAGACCAACATACAAGTGAACGTCCAAGAAAGTGACAAGTGCCTGATGTGGATTTGTGATCCACCCTATCTCCAACATAATCAGAATTGGAGAATCCAACCAAATCAAACTCTGAGCCCTTTGGATACCATAATCCTAGCATTGGGGGTGTGAGCCAAATATCGAAGTATTCGCTTCACTGCGAGGTGATGCGATTCCTTTGGTGCCGCTTGGAATCGGGCACACATGCAAACGCTAAGCATTATATCTGGCCTAGATGCACATATGTACAATAAAGAACCAATCATGGAGCGGTATACCTTTTGATCGAACTCTTTACCATTGTCGTCAGAACTCAGATGACCATTGGTTGGCATTGGCATCTTGTAGCCCTTGCAATCTTGCATTCCAAACTTCTTCAACAATCTTTGAGATACTTCTCTTGTGATATGAAGATGCCATTTCGTTGTTGACGAATTTGAAGACCAAGGAAGAATTTCAGCTCTCCCATCATGGACATTTGATATTGCTCTTGCATCATATGACTGAACTCATCACTATATCGTTTGTCAGTGCAGCCAAAGATAATGTCATCCACATAGATTTGGCACACAAATAGTTCACCATCATATGATTTGGTGAAGAGAGTGGGATTAAGTGAACCAGGTTTGAAGCCTTTGCTTTTCAGGAACTCCTTGAGTGTGTCATACCAGGCCCGTGGAGCTCGTTTGAGGCCATACAGTGCCTTGTTGAGCCTATAGACCTTGTCAGGGTGCTTTGGATCTTCAAACCTAGGTGGTTGAGCAACATAGACTTCTTCAATTTTTCCGTTAAGAAAGGCACTCTTCACATCCATTTGATACAGAAGAATATCATGATGATTGGCATAAGCAAGAAGTATGCGAATGGCTTCAAGTCTGGCCACAGGAGCAAAGGTTTCATCGAAGTCAATTCCTTCCACTTGTGTGTATCCTTGTGCAACAAGACGAGCTTTGTTTCTGACAACTTGACCATGTTCATCTTGCTTGCTGTGGTAGATCCATTTGGTTCCAATGATGTTGTGCTTGCGAGGATCAGGACGCTTAACGAGTTCCCACACATTGTTGAGTTCAAATTGCTGAAGCTCTTCTTGCATAGCCTGAATCCATTCTGGTTCCATGAAAGCTTCAGTGACTTTGGTGGGTTCTGTAATGGAGACGAAAGCGAAGTGTCCACAAAAGTTTGCTAGCTGTGTGGCTCTTGAGCGAGTGAGAGGACCAGGTGCATTGATGTTGTCAATTATCTTCTCGATCTGAACTTCATTGGCCACTCGAGGATGTACAGGGCGAAGACTTTGCTATTGCTGAGCATTGTCTTCAGGCTCAGCATTATCTTCAGTCCGATCATTGTCTTCACGCTGGACAGGAGCAGGTATCACAACCTCTTCATCTCCGGGTTCCTCAGTGGGAATTATGTCTCCAGTACCCATTAGCTTGATGGATTCACTAGGAGGGAGTTCATCTATCACATGTGGCAGGTGCTCTCTTTGCGAGTCGTTAGTCTCATTGAACCGCACATCTGCAGTTTCAACCACTTTGTGGTGAAAGAGGTTGAAGACTCTGTAGGTGTGCGAATCCTTTCCATAGCCAAGCATAAAACCCTCATGTGCTTTTGGTGCAAATTTGGAAGTGTGATGTGGATCCTGTATCCAACACCTAGCACCAAATACTTTGAAATAACTTACATTTGGCTTCTTACCAGTGATAAGTTCATAAGATGTCTTCTTGAAGAACTTGTGAAGATATACTCTGTTGATGATGTGGCATGCAGTATCAATGGCTTCAGGCCACCACTTGCGTGGTGTCTTGTATTCGTCAAGCATAGTGCGAGCCATCTCAATGAGAGTCCTGTTCTTGCGCTCCACGACGCCATTCTGCTGTGGAGTGTATGGGGCTGATAACTCATGAGTGATGCCAAGAACGTCAAGATAGGTGTCGAGCCCAGTGTTCTTGAACTCGGTGCCATGGTCACTCCTGATATGCTTGATCTTGACGCCATAGTTGGTAATGGCTCGGTTGGCGAACCGCCTGAAGACATCCCGCACTTCATTCTTATACAGGATTATGTGCACCCAGGTATATCAAGAATAATCATCAACAATCACGAAGCCATATAGATGTGCAGAAGTAGTAAGAGTGGAGTAATGAGTAGGGCCAAATAGGTCCATGTGTAGCAGCTCGAAGGGACGAGTGGTCGTCATGATTGTCTTCGAGGGGTGGTTCGCCCTAGTCATCTTCCCAGCTTCACAGGCTGCACATAGGTGATCCTTCTTGAACTTGACGCCCTTGATCCCAATGATGTGCTTCTTCTTCACAAGGGTGTGCAAGTTCCTCATGCCAGCATGCCCCAGCCGTCAATGCCAAAGCCAGCATTCTGAAGCTTTTGCTAGAAGACATGTGGCAAGCTGTGGTCCTATGGAGAAATCTACCATGTACAAGTCACCGCTTCAATATCCTTCGAAGACTTGAGTTTTGTCAGAAGCCATAAGCACAAGACAGTGAAATTTGCCAAAGATGACAATCATATCAAGATCACAAAGCATTGAGATGGACATGAGGTTGAATCCAAGGGATTCGACAAGCATCACTTTATCCATGTGCCGATCCTTCGAGATTGCAATCCTACCTAGACCCAATACCTTGCTTTTCCCAGTGTCAGCAAAAGTAATGTGCTTTTGGGTAGATGGACGAAGTGCAGAGTCCATGAGTAAACTTCGGTCACCAGTAATATGGTTGGTGTAGCTAATACGTCCATTTTGCATCATGTTTTGCTACTGTTATTTATAGTGTTTTTAATCAATATAACACTTTGTGGAGCAATTCTAATGCGTTTTCTCTCTTAATATGCAAGATTTACACAAGGAGGGAGATTGCCGGCAACTGGAATTCTGGACCTGAAAAAGCTATGTCAGAGATACCTATTCTGCACATCTCCAAATGAGCTGAAATTTCACGGAGATTTATTTTGGAATAAATAAAAAATACTGGAAGAAAGAAATACCAGAGGGGGCCACCCAGGAGCCCACGAGGCACCAGGGCGCGCCACCCCCCCCTCCCCAGGCGTGCCCTGGTGGCTCGTGGGGCCCCTGGCCAGCCTCTGGCCCCCATTTTCTGGTATATAAGTCCATTTGCCCTAGAAAAAATATAGAGAAGACTTTCGGGACGGTGCGCCACCGTCTCGAGGCGGAACTTGGGCAGGAGCACTTTTGCTCTCCGGCGGAGAGATTCTGCCAGGGATACTTCCGTCCGGGAGGGGGAAATCATCGCCATCGACATCACCAACGATCCTCTCATCGTGGGAGGACCAATCTTCATCAACATCTTCACCAGCACCATCTCATCTCAAATCTTAGTTCATCTCTTGTATTCAATCTTTGTCTCAAAACCTCAGATTGGTACCTGTGGGTTGCTAGTAGTGTTGATTACATCTTGTAGTTGATGCTAGTTGGTTTATTTGGTGGAAGATTATATGTTCAGATCCAATATGCTATTTAATACCCCTCTGATCTTGGACATGAATATGATTTGTGAGTAGTTACTTTTGTTCTTGAGGACATGGGAGAAGTCTTGTCATAAGTAATCATGTGAATTTGGTATTCGTTCGATATTTTGATGATATGTATGTTGTTGATTCTCTTAGTGGTGTCATGTGAACATCGACTACATGACACTTCACCATCTTTGGGCCTAAGGGAATGCATTGTGGAGTAGCAATTAGATGATGGGTTGCTAGAGTGACAGAAGCTTAAACCCTAGTTTATGCGCTATTCCGTAAGGGGCTGATTTGGATCCATACGTTTAATGCTATGGTTAGAGTTATCTTAATTCTTCTTTCATAGTTGCGGATGCTTGCGAGAGGGGGTAATCATAAGTGGGAGTCTTGTTCAAGTAAGAACAGCACCCAAGCACCGGTCCACCCACATATCAAATTATCAAAGTAGCGAACGCGAATCAAACCAACATGATGAAAGTGACTAGATGAAATTCCCATGTGTCCTCCAGAACGCTTTGCTTACTATAAGAGATCGTTCCGGCTTGTCCTTTGCTACAAAAAGGATTGGGCCACCTTGCTGCACTCTTTGTTACTATTGCTACTTGTCACTTGTTACAAATTATCTTGCTATCAAACTACTCGTTACCGATAATTTCAGTGCTTGCAGAAAATACCTTGCTGAAAACCGCTTATCATTTCCTTCTGCTCCTCGTTGGGTTTGATACTCTTACTTATTGAAAGGACTATGATTGATCCCCTATACTTGTGGGTCATCAAGACTCTTTTCTGGCGCCGTTGCTGGGGAGTGAAGCGCCTTTGGTGAGTGGAATTTGGTAAGGAAACATTTATATTACGTGCTGAAATTTACTGTCACTTGTCACTATGGAAAGTAATCCTTTGAGGGGTTTGTTCGGGGTATCTTCACCTCGACCGGAAACACAAATAGTTGCTCCTCAACCTACTCCACCTACTGAAAATATTTCATATGAAATTCCTCCGGGTATGATAGAGAAACTGCTAGCTAATCCTTATGCAGTAGATGGAACGGTACATCCTGATATGCACTTGATCTATGTGGATGATATTTGTGGATTGTTTAAGCTTGCGGGTTTATCCGGAGATGGAGTTAAGAAGAAAGTATTCCCTTTATCTTTGGAGGGAAAGGCATTGACATGGTATAGGCTATGTGATGATACTGATACATGGGACTGGAACCGATTGAAACTGGAATTCCATCAGAAATTTTATCCTATGCATTTGGTTCATCGTGATCGGAATTATATATATAATTTTTGGCCTCATGAAGGAGAAAGCATCGCTCAAGCTTGGGGGAGGCTTAAGTACATGATGTACACATGCCCCAATCATGAGCTCTCAAGAAAAATTATCTTACAGAATTTTTATGCTCGGCTTTCTCATGATAATCAAACCATGCTCGATTCTTCTTCGACTGGCTCCTTTATGAAGAAAACTATTGAATTGAGATGGGATCTTCTGGAAAGAATTAAATGCAACTCTGAGGATTGGGAACTCGACAAAGGTAATGAGTCAGGTATAATACTTGAGTTTGATTGTGTTAAATCTTTTATGGCTACCGATGCTTTTCATAAGTTTAGCACTAAATATGGACTTGACTCTGAGATAGTGGCCTCCTTTTGTGAACCCTTCGCTACTCATGTTGATCTCACTAAGGAGAAGTGGTTTAAATATCACCCACCTATTGAATTGAAAGAAGAACCCGTTAGTGTTAAAGAAGAAACAATTGTTTACCATGCTGATCCAGTTGTGCCTACTGTTTGTATTGAGAAACCACCTTTTCCTGTTAGGATCAAGGAACATGCTAAAGTTTCAACTATGGTTAACAAAAGTAATATTAGAGCACCTAGACCCTCTGAACAAATTAAAGTTGAACCTAATGTTGCTATGGTTAAAGATCTCTTGGTCGATAATATAGATGGGCATGTTATTTACTTCTGTGATGAAGCAACTAGAATTACTAAACCAGATCCTAAAGATAAAAACAGACCTGTAGTAGGCATGCCTATTGTCTCTGTTAAAATAGGAGATCATTGTTATCATGGCTTATGCGATTTGGGTGCTAGTGTGGGTGCTATTCCGTTTACATTATATCAAGAAATTATGATGATATTGCACCTGTTGAAATAGAGGACATTGATGTTACTATTAAGCTTGCAAACAGAGATACCATTACACCGCTTGGGATCGTTAGAGATGTTGAAGTCTTGTGTGGAAAAATAAAATACCCTACTGATTTTCTAGTCCTTGGTTCTCCACAAGATGATTTTTGTCCCATTATATTTGGTAGACCTTTCTTGAACACTGTTAATGCCAAGATTGATTGCGCTAAAGAAACTGTTAGTGTTAATTTTGGTGGTATGTCTCATGAGTTTAATTTCTCCAAGTTTCGTAGACAACCTCATGATAAGGAATTGCCTAGTAAAGATGAAATTATTGGTCTTGCCTCTATTGCCGTACCTCCTACTGATCCATTAGAACAATATTTGCTAGACCATGAAAATGATATGCATATGAATGAAAGAAATGAAATAGATAAGATGTTCTTTGATCAACCACCTATCCTTAAACACAATTTGCCTGTTGAAACTCTTGGAGGCCCTCCTCCACCTAAGGGTGATCCTGTATTTGAATTGAAGCAATTGCCTGATACATTGAAATATGTTTATCTAGATGAAAAGAAGATATATCCTGTTATTATTAGTGCTAACCTTTCAGCGCATGAAGAAAAGAGATTACTAAAAACTCTAAGGAAGCACCGAGCTGCTATTGGATATACTCTTGATGATCTTAAGGGCATTAGTCCCACTCTATGTCAGCACAAAATTAATATGGAGCCTGATGCTAAACCAGTTGTCGACCACCAACGATGATTAAATCCTAAGATGAAAGAGGTGGTAAGAACTGAAATATTAAAGCTTCTTGAAGCAGGTATAATCTATCCCATAGCTGATAGTAGATGGGTAAGTCCCGTTCATTGTGTCCCTAAGAAAGGAGGTATTACCGTTGTTCCTAATGATAAAAATGAACTCATTCCACAAAGAATTGTAACTGGTTATAGGATGGTAATTGATTTTAGAAAATTAAACAAAGCTACTAGAAAAGATCATCACCCCTTACCTTTTATTGATCAAATGTTATAAAGATTGTCTAAGCATACACACTTTCGTTTCCTGGATGGTTATTCTGGTTTTTCTCAAATACCCGTATCACAATCCGACCAAGAGAAAACCATCTTTACTTGTCCTTTTGGAACGTATGCTTATAGACGTATGCCTTTTGGTTTATGCAATGCACCTGCTACCTTTCAAAGATGTATGACTACTATATTCTCTGACTTTTGTGAAAAGATTGTTGAGGTTTTCATGGATGGTTTTTCCATTTACGGAACTTCTTTTGATGATTGCTTAAGCAAACTTGATCGAGTTTTGCAGAGATGTGAAGAAACTAATCTTGTCTTGAATTGGGAGAAGTGCCACTTTATGGTGAATGAAGGCATTGTCATGGGGCATAAAATTTCCGAAAGAGGTATTGAAGTTGATAAAGCTAAGGTTGATGCTATTGAGAAAATGCCATGTCCTAAAGATATTAAAGGTATAAGAAGTTTCCTTGGTCATGCTGGTTTCTATAGGAGATTTATTAAAGACTTCTCTAAAATTTCTAGGCCTCTTACCAATCTTTTGCAAAAAGATGTTCCATTTGTTTTTGATGATGATTGTCTAGAAGCCTTTGAAACACTTAAGAAAGCCTTAACCACTGCACCTATTGTTCAACCCCCTGATTGGAACTTGCCTTTTGAAATTATGTGTGATGCTAGTGATTATGCTGTTGGTGTTGTTCTAGGACAGAGAGTTGATAAGAAATTAAATGTTATCCATTATGCTAGTAAAACTCTAGACAGTGCCCAAAGAAATTATGCTACTACTGAGAAATAATTTCTAGCAGTTGCGTTTGCATGTGATAAATTCAGATCTTACATAGTTGATTCTAAAGTAACTGTTCACACCGATCATGCTGCTATTAAATATCTTATGGAAAAGAAAGATGCTAAACCTAGACTCATTAGGTGGGTTTTATTGCTACAATAATTTGACTTGCATATTATTGATAGAAAGGGAGCTGAGAATCCCGTAGCAGATAATTTGTCTAGAATGGAAAATGTTCTTGATGACCCACTACCTATTAATGATGATTTTCCTGATGAACAATTAGCTGTCATAAATGCTTCTAGTAATACTCCTTGGTATGCGGACAATGCTAATTATATTGTTGCTAAATTTATACCACCTAGTTTCACATACCAACAAAAGAAAAAGTTCTTCTATGATTTAAGACATTAGTTTTGGGATGACCCACATCTTTATAAAGAAGGAGTACATGGTATTATTAGACGTTGTATACCTGAGCATGAATAGGAACAAATCCTACGGAAGTGTCATTTTGAGGCTTACGGAGGACACCATGCGGGAGACAGGACTGCACATAAGGTATTACAATCTGGTTTTTATTGGCCTACTCTTTTCAAGGATGCTCGTAAGTTTGTCCTATCTTGTGATGAATGTCAAAGAATTGGTAATGTTGGTAGACGTCAGGAAATGCCTATGAATTATTCACTTGCTGTTGAACCATTTGATGTTTGGGGATTTGATTATATGGGACCTTTTCCTAAATCCTATGGGTATACACATATTTTAGTTGATGTTGATTACATTACTAAGTGGGTACAAGCTATTCCAACTAGTAGTGCTGTTGATTACATTACTAAGAGAGACCTTCCAGAATACTCCAGAACCCTGAAAAGGAAGAGGTATGTGATACGGTAAGTAAACCGACTCCAAAAATTCCATAAAAATACTTTCCGTCGGTTTTGGAATATTAGAAAAAAATACAAAAATAAGAAACAGCCGAGGGGACCCACCTGGTGCCCACGAGGCACCAGGGCGCGCCACCCCCCCAGGCGCGCCCTGGTGGCTCGTGGGCCCCTCGTGAGCCTTCCCGACTCCGTTTTCTTCTGTATTACTTGTTTTTCAAGATAAAAAATCTTTATATATACTCCCGGACGTTTTAACCACCGTATCTGAGAAATCTCCTCTGTTCTTGTTTGGAGCTATTTTTCTGACAGATCCGAAAGTATGTCATCTCAAGACTCAGATGGAGAGAGCTTCATATCGCACTATGTTACAAATCTAAGGATCTATGGGGACATAAATCCCTATGGATGGTCCGCGGAGGAGCGAGACGCCGGCATAAAGGGAACGGAAGACGCGAGCTCGGATGAAGAAGATGCCCCTCTACCTCAACCGGGAGATATGCATGTGGAGTTCAAGAAGTCGAGCCTCCCAAACACAGTAAACAAATCTAAGATTCAATTTATCCCTTTCCGTCTTCTACAGGAAAACAAGAACGTATTGTGTGAGAAGATAGTGGAGCTTGAGCAAGAAATTAGCAGGTTGAAGGAAGAAAACTATGTTCTCAAGCGAAAACTGAAGGACAAGCTCGCCACTTCATCACCACCACCATCACCGAAGAAGGAAACTTGAGTACATGGATATGGGCACTCCCCTTGGGTTGTGCCAAGCTTGGGGGAGGTGCCCCGGTATCGTATCACCATCACTTTTATCATCTTTACCTATCTTTAGTTCGATCCTTAGTTATTTCGTGATCTAGTTGAATAAAAGTTTAGTATGATCTATTCTTGAGTGCTAGTTTCATGATCTATCTATCTATGTAATCGAGTTGAGAGTTATATAATAAAGAGTAGTTTGAGTTTTTGCTTCTTTACTTTCATGTTTCAATCCTAGCAATGAAAATAATGAAAAAGATCATATGCTAATCTTATGGAAAGTAATGACATTACATAAAGAAAAGTATAAGTGGTAAAATTTATTGGAAGTTAATAAGCATAGCATTAGTCGATGATGCAATTCATGAAAAAGTTAATAGGGAAGAGAAGATTCACATGCAAATATACTATCTTGGACATCTTTTATGATTGTGAGCCCCCATTAAGTATTTTATGTCAAATTGTTGACGTTGGACAAGGAAGACAACATAATGAATTATGTTTGCTTATATTCACATAGAAGTTATATTGTCATAGATCCTCCAACATGTGGTGCTTGCCCAATATCTTTGCTAGTCAAAAATCCGCACCAACTAGAGATACTACTTGTGCATCCAAAACCCTTAAACCCAGTTTCATGTCACAAGAGTCTACTATATCTACCTACGGATTGAATAAGATCCTTCAAGTAAGTTGTCATCGGTGCAAAAAGCAATAAAAATTGCCTCTAAATTTGTCTGAACTTTTATTGTAAGGGAAAATAAGCTTTGTACTAACTTGTGATGGTAAAGAAATAAAAGCGACGGACTGCATAATAAAGGTTGCTATCACAAGGGGCAATATAAAGTGACGTTCCTTTGCATTAAGAGCTTGTGCATCCAACAACAAAAAGCGCATGACAACCTCTGCTTCCCTCTATGAAGGGCCTATCCTTTACTTTTATGTATTTACTTTTTATGCAAGAGTCAATTGTTCTCCTCTACTTCCTTTTTATTTTTCTCCTTTGCAAGCATCATGTGGTGGGGAAAGATCGTTTGAGAACACTTGAGGTTTCGTTATTGTCGGATTGAATATTTCAGATTTGAGAACACTTGATGTATGTCTTGCATATGAATACCCATGGTGACAATGGGGTATTATATTGATTCACTTGATATATGTTTTGGCACTCAACTCGCGGATTCCCGCGGTGACATTGGGGTAATCTATGCATAGGGGTTGATGCACATTTTCATTATCTTTTCTCCGATAGAAACTTTGGGGTGCTCCTTGGAGTTCTTTGTGTGGATTGAATATTATGATTATGAAGTTGTTTGATGCATATCGTATAATCAACTCACGGATACTTGTGGTGACATTGGAGTATCTAGGTGACATTAGAGTTGGTTGATGTGTATCATATGGTATTATTTTAGTACGAACTCTAGGGCTGTTTGTGACACTTATAGGAATAGCTCAATAGATCGATCTGAAAGGATAACTTTGAGGTGGTTTCGTACCCTACAAACAATTTCTATCTTATGTTCTCCGCTAATAGGAACTTGGGAGTGATTCTTTATCGCACGTTGAGGGATGGTTATATGATCCAATTATATTAGCATTGTTGAGAGATTGCACTAGCGAAAGTATGAACCCTAGGCCTTGTTTCTAAGCATTGCAATACCATTTATGCTCACTTTTGTTACTTGCTACCTTGCTGTTTTTTATTGTTCGCATTACAAAAATATATTTCTACCATCCATACTACACTTTTATCACCATCTCTTCGCCGAACTAGTGCACCTATACAATTTACCATTGTATTGGGTGTGTTGGGGACACAAGAGATTTCTTGTATTTGGTTGCAGGGTTGTTTGAGAGAGACCATCTTCATCCTATGCCTCCCACGGATTGATAAACCTTAGGTCATCCACTTGAGGGAAAATTGCTACTGTCCTACAAAACTCTGCGCTTGGAGGCCCAACACGAGTCTACAAGAATAAGTTGTGTAGTAGACATCAAGCTCTTTTCTGGCGCCGTTGCCGAGGAGGTGAGTGCTTGAAGGTATATCTTTAGATCTTGCAATCAAATCTTTTAGTTTCTTGTTTTATCACTAGTTTGGTTTTATAAAAGAAAACTACAAAAAAATGGAATTGAGGTTGCCTCATATTATTCGTCTTTATAATGTCTTTCTTGAAAATGATGGATCGGAAAATTGTGCTCAATTGATAGAAGAGGAATTCAATAAAATGTTTGGCATAAAATCTTTGAATGATGAGCATGATTGCAATGTTGCTAGTATGAATTCTTTGAATATCCATGATGCTAATGATATGCAAAGCCATAAGCTTGGGGATGCTATGTTTGATGAAGATGATATTTTTAGTCCCCCAAGTTTTGATGAGAATATTTATTATGATGATGGCATGCCTCCTATTTATGATTATTATAATGATAAAAGTGGATTTGGTGAGGTCATGACTTTATTTAGTGATGAATCCACTATTTTGGAAGAGGTCCCAATTGATTGTGACAACAAAGTTGCTATCTATGATGATTATTGTGATGACATGTATGCTATAAAGAATAATGATAACTATGAAACTTGTCATCATGATTTTAATTTTCAATTGGATTATGCCAATCAAGTATGTCATGATAGTTATTTTGTTGAGTTTGCTCCCACTATTATGAATGAGAATAAAATTGCTTATGTGGAGAGTAATAAAATTTCTATGCTTGTAGATCATGAAAAGAATGCTTTATGTGATAGTTATATTGTTGAATTCATTCATGATGTTACTGAAAATTATTATGAGAGAGGATCATATGCTTGTAGGTGTTGCAATAATATCAAGTTTCCTCTCTATGTGTTGAAAGTTTTGAAGTTGCACTTGTTTTGCCTTCCTATGCTAGTTGATTCTTGCTCCCATAAATTGTTTGCTCACAAAATACCTATGCATAGGAAGTGGGTTAGGCTTAAATGTGCTAGTCATATGCTTCATGATGCTCTCTTTTTGTTTCAATTCTTTACTTTTATGTGAGCATCATTGAAATCATCATGCCTAGCTAAAAAGGCATTAAAGAAAAGCGCTTGTTGGGAGACAACCCAATATTTATACCTACTGTTTTTGTGTGTTCACATGATTAATCTACTGTAGTAATTATGTTTTATATGTTTTCTTTCAATAATGTGCCAAGTAAAGCCTTTGAGATAGTGTGGATGCTTGTTGATTTGATTTTGTGCAAAAACAGAAACTTTTGCATCAAGTGCTGGAATTTCTATTCTGTACTGGAGCGTGAAAAAATTCTGAAATTTTTACACAGTATTGGGTTACAAATATTTTACGTTTTCCTAATTTTTTAGAATTTTTGGAGGTATAGAAGTATGTTTTTTAAATTGCTTACTACATGCTGTTCTGTTTTTGACAGATTCTGTTTTTAGTGCCTAGTTTGCTTGTTTTAGCGTTTCCATAGCTTATATTGAGCAATATAAATTGTGGAAATGATATACTATAGTAGGATTTATGTGATAACAATTATGAATATTGTCTTGACAGTACCTAAGTGGATGATTTATTTTTATCATACTAACCTATCTCACGAAGTTCCGTTAAGTTTTGTGTGATAGAAGTTTTCAAGTTTTGGGTGAGACATCGATATGAGGAGAATAAGGAGCGGAAAGACCCTAATCTTGGGGATTCCCAAGGCACCCCAAGGTAATATTCAAGGAAGACCCATGCAACTAAGCTTTGGGATGCCCCGGAAGGTATCCCCTCTTTCGTCTTCAACATTATCGGTAACCTCACTTGGAGCTATATTTTTATTCGTCACATAATATGAGTTTTGCTTGGAGCGTCATTTTATTTTGTTGAGATTTGCTTGCTGTTATCAATAATCATGTTTTGTATCTTTTAGTTCAATAAAATGCCAATTATAGCCTTTACCATGCTCAGTTTGCAAATTCATGTGTTGCTGTTTGAAAACAGAAAGTTTTCTGTTATGTCCAGAATATTCCTGAATAGTCAGAACATGATAAAATCTGAAATTTTTACACATTAAGCATGCATGAGTTATCTGTCACGTGGTAATTTTTCAGAATTTTTGGAGTTAGGGAAGTATGGATTCTTATTCCCCTTTTACAGACTGTTCTGTTTTGGCAGATTGCTGTTATAGTTGCATTGTTTGCATATGTTTGCGTGTTCAATGTTTCTATTTGTGGATAGGAGTATTAAATATGCAGAGGCATTTAGTATGCAATGTTTAATTATAATTTTAGTGATTTGCTACAGTAGAGAATGTTAAGATTTTGAGTTGATTTATACTAACTTATCTCACGAGTTCTTGTTAAGTTTTGTGTGGATGAAGTTTTAAGATTTAGGGAAACCGTGATATGAAAGGAATTAAAGAGACACAAAAGCTCAAGCTTGGGGATGCCCAAGGCATCCCAAATCAATATTTCAATAAGTCTCAAGCATCTAAGCTTGGGGATGCCCCGGTAGGCATCCCACCTTTCTTTATCAACAATTATCGGTCAGTCTTGGTTGAGCCTAAGTTTTTGCTTCTTCACATGATATGTGCTATTCTTGGAATGTTATTTTATTTTGTTTTTCTTGCTGTTTGAATAAAATAGTAAGATCTGAAATTTTTAAATGAGAGAGAGTCCTCACATAGCTACCTATTTACTTAACTACTCATTTGATCTCCACTTATATCTTTTTGGAGTAGTTTGTCATTTACTATTGTGCTTCACTTATATCCTATGAGTAAATTGTGAAAGAATTGAATATCATAAATTTGAAATTATATGTGCTTCATATGCTTGTATCATGTCTAGTAGTAGTTTCACATTTGGGTTAGAAAGTGAAATCTATTGAAGCTTGACAATCACAATATTGGTCATACAAGCAATTCATGAATGATTAGTAAAAGGAAGAGAACTTTCACATATAAACATATTATCTTGGACATCTTTTATGATTGTGAATACCCATTAATTATTTTCAAACTTGAGCAAATTAGTTGAAGTTGGACATGGAAGACAACGTAATGAATTATGTTTGGGTATATTTGCATAGAAGTTATATTGTTATGGATCCTCCAACATGTGGTGCTTGCTTAGGATCTTTTGCTAGCCAAAAATTCGTACTAAGTAGAGATACTACTTGTGCATCCAAAAACCCTTAAACCCAGTTTCTTGCCATGAGTGTCCACCATATCTACCTATGGATTGAATAAGATCCTTCAAGTAAGTTGTCATCGGTGCAAAAAGCAATAAAATTGCTCCTAAAATATGTATGATCTTTTATTGTAAGGGAAATAAGCGTTGTACGAACTTGTGATGGTAAAGAAATAAAAGCGACGGACTGCATAATAAAGGTTGCTATCACAAGGGGCAATATAACGTGACGTTCCTTTGCATTAAGGGCTTGTGCATCCAAAAATGAAAAGCGCATGACAACCTCTGCTTCCCTCCGCGAAGGGCCTATCTTTTAATTTTATGCATTTACTTTTATGTATTTACTTTTATGCAAGAGTCAATAAGTATTCATTCACATTTCAACCTCAATTATTCTCTAGTTGGTAAGCATCATGTGGTGGGGAAAGATCCAGGCATATATGGCCAGTCAAATATATTTGATCATGAATTATTATTGTTGACAATTATCTTTATGATAAATAAGTTGGGAGGCGAAACACTAAGCCCCTATCTTTCTCTGTGTTCGATGGATGCCATTTGTTCTAAAAATATGCTTTGAGTACTAGCAATCATAGAAGACTATATGATAATTGAGTATGTGGAGCTCTTACTTAGACTTTGTTGAAATTAAGTTGAATTGCAATTGTTTGGTGACTAAGAACATAGGTTGTTAAGTTTCAAGAGATTGCACTGTTTGAACCATAACATGTGAATTGATTGCTACTTTATCATGATGAGTTTTGTGAGAAAAAGTTGTTGTTATGATGCTAGGAAAAGTGATTGAAATTATCATTGATCAAACTTATGCACTATGCTAGCATTCACACTTCATAAATTATTTCTTTCATCATTTACCTACTCGAGGACGAGCAGGAATTAAGCTTGGGGATGCTGATACGTCTCCAACGTATCTATAATTTATGAAGTATTCATGCCATGTTTATTATAGTTTTGTATGATTTTGGTGCACTTTTATATGATTTTTATGGACTAACATATTGACCTAGTGCCCAGTGCCAGTTGCTGTTTTCAGCTTGTTTTTGGTTTTCTAGAAAATCCATATCAAATGAAGTACAAAAGTAGCAAAACTTTTTGACAATTTTTTCTGGAAGGAAATGGACCCAGGAAGCTTCGGGGAAGCAGCAGAAGAGCCACAGGGGCCCCATGAGCCACCTGGGCACGCCTGCCCCCCCCCCCAAGCGCGCCCTGGTGCCTCATGGGCCCCATGTGGCACCTCTTTGCGTGATTCCAACGCCAAAAAATCATATATATTCAGAAACCCCCGAAAGTTAACCTAGATGAGTTTTTATGCCGCCGCAAGCCTCTGTACCTCCATGATCTAATCTACAGCCCTTTTCCGGCACCCTGCCGGAGGGGGGGAATCATCACCGGAGGCCATCTTCATCATCCCGACGGTCTCCATGACGAGGAGGGAGTAGTTCACCCTCGGGGCTGAGGGTTTGTACCAGTAGCTATGTGTTTAATCTCTCTCTCTCTCTCTCGTGTTCTTGATTTGGCATGATCTTGATGTATCATGAGCTTTGTTAATATAGTTGGATCATATGGTGTTTCTTCCCTCTCTATCCTTGTTGTGATGAATCGAATTTTTCCCTTTGAGGTTTCGTTATTGTCGGATTGAATATTTCAGATTTGAGAACACTTGATGTATGTCTTGCATATGAATACCTGTGGTGACAATGGGGTATTATATTGATTCACTTGATATATGTTTTGGCACTCAACTCGTGGATTCCCGCGGTGACATTGGGGTAATCTATGCATAGGGGTTGATGCACATTTTCATTATCTTTTCTCCGATAGAAACTTTGGGGTGCTCCTTGGAGTTCTTTGTGTGAATTTAATATTATGATTATGAAGTTGTTTGATGCATATCGTATAATCAACTCACGGATACTTGTGGTGACATTGGAGTATCTAGGTGACATAAGAGTTGGTTGATGTGTATTATATGGTGTTATTTTAGTACGAACTCTAGGGTTGTTTGTGACACTTGTAGGAATAGCTCAATAGATCGATCGGAAAGGATAACTTTGAGGTCGTTTCGTACCCTACAAACAATTTCTATCTTATGTTCTCTGCTAATAGGAACTTGGGAGTGATTCTTTATCGCACGTTGAGGGATGGTTATATGATCCAATTATATTAGCATTGTTGAGAGATTGCACTAGTGAAAGTATGAACCCTACGCCTTGTTTCTAAGCATTGCAATACCGTTTATGCTCACTTTTGTTACTTGCTACCTTGCTGTTTTTTGTTGTTCGCATTACAAAAATATATTTCTACTATCCATACTACACTTTTATCACCATCTCTTCGCCGAACTAGTGGACCTATACAATTTACCATTGTATTGGGTGTGTTGGGGACACAAGAGATTTCTTGTATTTGGTTGCAGGGTTGTTTGAGAGAGACCACCTTCATCCTATGCCTCCCACGGATTGATAAACCTTAGGTCATCTACTTGAGGGAAAATTGCTACTGTCCTACAAAACTCTGCGCTTGGAGGCCCAACACGAGTCTACAAGAATAAGTTGTGTAGTAGACATCACTCCTACATGAGACCCTTCCTGAAAATTTGATGAATTGCAATTGCATTGTTGACTGAGAACATAGCTTGTTAGCTTTCAAGAAAGTTTATGCCTTATACTTCATTGTTGTGATGAATTGTAAGTTTCTCATGAGAAGTTTTATGATAATAAATATTGCTGTTGTAATAATGATCATGATGCTACTATGTCCGTATTTTGTTTTTATCGACACCTCTCTCTCTAAACATGTGGACATGATTATCGATATCGGCTTTTGCTTGAGGACAAGCGAGGTCTAAGCTTGGGGGAGTTGATACATCCATTTTGCTACTATTATTTATAGTGTTTTTAATCAATATAACACTTTGTGGAGCAATTCTAATGCCTTTTCTCTCTTAATATGCAAGATTTACACAAGGAGGGAGATTGCCGGTAGCTGGAATTCTGGACCTGAAAAAGCTATGTCAGAGATACCTATTCTGCACATCTCCAAATGAGCTGAAATTTCACGGAGATTTATTTTAGAATAAATAAAAAATACTGGAAGAAAGAAATACCAGAGGGGGCCACCCAGGAGCCCACGAGGCACCAGGGCGCGCCACCCTCCCCCCCCCCAGGCGCGCCCTGGTGGCTCGTGGGGCCCCTGGCCAGCCTCTGGCCCCCATTTTCTGGTATATAAGTCCATTTGCCCTAGAAAAAATATAGAGAAGACTTTTGGGACGGTGCGCCGCCGTCTCGAGGCGGAACTTGGGCAGGAACACTTTTGCTCTCCGGCGGAGAGATTCTGCCGGGGATACTTCCCTCCGGGAGGGGGAAATCATCGCCATCGACATCACCAACGATCCTCTCATCGTGGGAGGACCAATCTTCATCAACATCTTCACCAGCACCATCTCATCTCAAACCCTAGTTCATCTCTTGTATTCAAGCTTTGTCTCAAAACCTCAGATTGGTACCTGTGGGTTGCTAGTAGTGTTGATTACATCTTGTAGTTGATGCTAGTTGGTTTATTTGGTGGAAGATTATATGTTCAGATCCAATATGCTATTTAATACCCCTCTGATCTTGGACATGAATATGATTTGTGAGTAGTTATTTTTGTTCTTGAGGACATGGGAGAAGTCTTGTCATAAGTAATCATGTGAATTTGGTATTCGTTCGATATTTTGATGATATGTATGTTGTTGATTCTCTTAGTGGTGTCATGTGAACGTCGACTACATGACACTTCACCATCTTTGGGCCTAAGGGAATGCATTGTGGAGTAGTAATTAGATGATGGGTTGCTAGAGTGACAGAAGCTTAAACCCTAGTTTATGCGCTATTCCGTAAGGGGCTGATTTGGATCCATACGTTTAATGATATGGTTAGAGTTATCTTAATTCTTCTTTCGTAGTTGCGGATGCTTGCGAGAGGGGGTAATCATAAGTGGGAGGCTTGTTCAAGTAAGAACAGCAGCCAAGCACTGGTCCACCCACATATCAAATTATCAAAGTAGCGAACGTGAATCACACCAACATGATGAAAGTGACTAGATGAAATTCCCATGTGTCCTCGAGAACGCTTTGCTTACTATAAGAGATCGTTCCGGCTTGTCCTTTGCTACAAAAAGGATTGGGCCACCTTGCTGCACTCTTTGTTACTATTGCTACTTGTCACTTGTTACAAATTATCTTGCTATCAAACTACTCGTTACCGATAATTTCAGTGCTTGTAGAAAATACCTTGCTGAAAACTGCTTATCATTTCCTTCTGCTCCTCGTTGGGTTCGACACTCTTACTTATCGAAAGGACTACGATTGATCCCCTATACTTGTGGCTCATCAAGAGCAGCCACTGTCCAGGATCCATTCAGTAGCTTTCGGAAGTGTACCCTACAGACCAGTTAGTAGGATAGGTTTCACCAAGACAATTGTGAAGTGCAAACATTTGACGATGAAGACTTTCAGAGAATGTAAGTTTCTTGGAGGATATAGTAGGATGATCATCAAGAAATCTATGGGTGAAATAAATGGTAAGACCATTTTGACATTTTATCTTGCGTCCGACAAGATTTTTCAGGTCCCCAGCATTTTCTTCAGAACCCAATGCTTTTCGGCTGGAGACCTGACCCTGCAAGAGAGATCAGTTCTTCTTAACCACCCACATCTGAAGGGGTGGCTTAGAAGCAATAAGTCTAAGTGCAGCATCTGAGAACTTCGGCTTTGAAGCCCTAGCAAATAGCTTCACAGGGGGGTTAGAGTACTCAAATGAATAAGCAGAGAATTTTTTTTGATTTGTGAACATAATGGTTTGAGGAATGTCTCTCATATTCATGAGTCTGATCATTGTAACCCTGCAAAACATTGGCGTTAGGGCGACCATACAAAGACCTTCGTCTGTATGAAGACTTTGGTCCATATGAAGCTTTTGGTCTGGGGTTTGTCTTCTTCCCTGGTGGTGTCATGATGACATTCATGGGAAGCCTTTCCAGAAGACTTTTGGGAACCCAGATCTTCTTCATAGGTGAACCATTCCTGCAGCTAGTTCCAATAAACCTGGCAAACACTTCACCATTCTGATTTTTGAACAGTTTATAGTTTGAGTAAAAGGACTCCTCAATGATGATGGGGTTAGCACAGGTATAGCCAGATAATGTGGATGGGTCTACTGGAGGGCCTGTTGCAGCAACCCAAGTGGTTTTGGCATACTGCTCAGGCTTCCAATATGTACCATCAACATTTATGTTTCGCTCGAAACCAATGCCCTCTTTCCTAGGGTTCCTGTTCAGGATCTGTTTCTTGAGGACTTCATAAAGAGTCTGATGCCCTTTGAGACTCCTATACATGCCTGTCTCAAGCAATGTCTTCAACCTGGCATTCTCATCAGTAAGAGAAGTGGCTTCCTCAGATGAGGGGTTAGTGGCCACATCAACAGTTGAAGATATTGTAGATTCGGAAACAGTGGAGCATTGAGCTGGAGAATTTGCGTTATCACGCTCAAGGCATTTCAAGCAAGGTGGCACAAATTCATCCTGAGCGGTACTGATCTGTTGAGCGAGTAGTGAATCGTTTTCAGTTCGAAGATCATCATGAGATGCTCTCAGCTTCTCAAGCTCTTGCTTCATTTGAAGATAATCATAGGAGAGCTTCTCGTGATCAGATGAGAGGGTATCATGACGACTTAGGAGCTCGTCATACTTAACTTGAAGATTTTTTATGTCTTCAATTAAGGATTGACTTCGATTCATCTCCTTGTCCAACAGATCATCGCTTTTGTCTAGAAGTTTTTTAATCTTTTCCATAGCAGTTTGTTGCTTAGTTGCAATTTTAGCAAGTGTCTTATAGCTAGGTTTGGATTCACATTCAGAGTCATCTTCACTTGAGGTTTCAAAGTAGGAAGCTCGTGAAGTTACCTTAGCGCCTCTTGCCATGAAGCAGTAGGCAGGAGCAGAGTCGTTGTCGTCGTCCTTAGTGTCGATGGCGTGACCATTGTCTTCAGTGCTGAAGATGGACTTGGCGACGAATGCTGAAGCCAAAGCCAGGCTTGCCACGCCTGAGTCTGACTCCTCCACCACCTCCTCTGAAGCAGACTCCTCCTCTGAATCCATTTCCTTCCCGATGAATGCACGAGCTTTGCTGGATGAACTTCTTTTGTGTGATGAAGACTTTGATTGTTTCTTCTTCTTCTTGTCGTCAGAGTCATAGTCCTTGCTCTTCTTCTTCTTTGATTCCTTTTCCCATTGAGGACAATCAGCGATGTAGTGACCTTATTTCTTGCATTTGTGGCAAGTTCTCTTCTTGTAGTCACGAGTGGAAGCCTCAGCCTTCTTGGAATCATACTTTGAAGACTTTCCAAAACGGTTCTTCTTGGTGAACTTTTGGAACTTCTTCACAAGCATTGCAAGCTCTCTGCCAATGCCTTCAGCACCATCGGAATAGCAGTCAGAGTCTTTAGATGAAGATGCAGCCTTTGCTTTCAAAGCGCGAGAACGTCCATAGGTAGGATCCAATTGCTTGAAATCAGGGCGCTCTTGAATCATCAGTGATAAGGTGTCAAACAAACTGTCAAGAGACCTCAATAGCTTCTTCACAAGTTCATGCTTGGTGATGTCAGTGGCGCCAAGAGCATGAAGCTCATTGGTGATATTAGTGAGTCGATCGAAGGTGAGCTGAACATTCTCATTCTCGAGTCTCTTGAAGCGGTTGAAGAGATTGCGAAGTACATCGATTCGGCAGTGTCGTTGAGATGAGACGCCCTCGCTGACCTTGGAGAGCCAGTCCCAGACTAGCTTCGCAGACTCCAGTGCACTCACACAACCATATTGTCCTTTGGTCAGATGACCACAGATGATGTTCTTGGCTGTTGAGTCCAGTTGAGCGAACCTCTTCACATCAGCAGCGGTGATGCCTTCACCGACCATGGGAACACCAGTCTTTATGACATACCAGAGGTCATTGTCAATGGCTTCAAGATGCATTCGCATCTTATTCTTCCAGTAGGGATAGTCGGTGCCATCAAAGACGGGGCACACAGCGGAAACCTTGATTATCCCTGCAGTCGACATAGCTAAAACTCCAGGTGGTTAAACCGAATCACACAGAACAAGGGAGCACCTTGCTCTGATACCAATTGAAAGTGCTAGTTATCGACTAGAGGGAGGGTGAATAGGCGATTTTTATGAAAGGCTTCGAAACCAGGCAATGTCTTCGAAGTAAGCGGAAGCAAGATGAGAACTAGCAAAGCCTATCAATAAGATGAACAGATATGACAAGATCATACATACAAGCATGCGTTGAACATAAACACAAGAAGCATGAAGATAAATGAGTAAACAGATGAATGGCTTCAGGGAATATCTTCAAATGTAGACAAGCATGCAAAGGCTTCATAGTTCAAAACAGTAAGTAAGGAAGTGAAAGGATAGAACCAGGAGCTCAGGGAAGACAATGATTTGTTTGACCAGTTCCAACTGTTGTGAAAGTTGTATGTCTGGTTAGGGAGGCTGAGATTGAACTCAGAAGACCACGTCTTCACCTTATTCCCCTTGAGCTAAGACCCGCAGATCTCGCCCAATCACTCTGGTAAGTCTTCAAGGTAGACTTCCAAACCATCACAGACTTCGTTCACCGGCAATCCACAATGACTCTTGGATGCTCAGAATGTGACGCCTAACCGGCTGGAAGATCACATTCTTCAAGTGTAATAAGTCTTTGGCTCACTTAGAATAGAATGTCTTCAGTGATGCTCAATCACTTTGGGCTCTGGGTGTTTTGGGTTTTGTCCTCGCAAGGATTCTCTCTCAAAGACTTCGAGGTGGGTTGCTCTGAAAACGACAAAAGCTGTGCACTAACTCGGAGCAGCCACCAATTTATGGTGGTAGGGGGTGGCTATTTATAGCCAGGGGCAACCCGACATGATATGTCCGAAATGACCTTGGGTCATAGGGAAGCTGACACGTGTCTAACTGTCGGATCCCAACACACGCGGAAACTTTACTTGGGCTCCAAGCAAAGCTGACTCAACCAACTCTGGAAGAGGTTTTCTCTCATTTTTCTTAGCTCAAAGACATAGGATTTGGGTTGTGCATCACGTCAGTTTCTGACTTTGTTTACCTCGACCCCACTTAGCAGTACAGTGGTTCCTATGACTCAAGAAAGCAGAAAATGAAACTACCAACAGACTAAGTCTTCGCGTTCCATTTGCTTCATGTGAATGTCTTCGTGAGCCATTATCTTCAACACGAATGTCTTCGTGAACCACCATTGTCTTCAATGTCTTCATACATTTTTAGGGGTCATCTTCGATGGGTAAACCGAATCAATAGGGACTTCTACCTGTGTTCTCCTGTGAATCTCACAAACACATTAGTCCCACAACCAAGTTTGTCTTCAATACTCCAAAACCAACAAGGGGTGGCACTAGATGCACTTAAAGTGACAGCCGGGATGCACAAGACGGCCATCCAGCCATCCGGCGTAGATCGGATAGTGAAAAAAAAGCGTGTGACCACAATTTAGTTTTCAGTGAACTGACGTGTGACCAGTCTCGTATCTGAGTGTTGATCGTATTTGTTCAGATCAGAGATATGTGTCATTCTTAACATTGTGTGTTTTCTGCATCTTCAAGCACACCGTCTTCCTTCTCACTGGAGTTGCGCCAACAAGGGAAGCATGCACCAGATGGGAGCTATACTCCCCACTCAAGAGTTCCCTGCCTCGAATGTGCCATCCAGACATGGACAGCCACAACAACCGCAGCGCCATCGACGATTCAGCAGATGATGCTCACTCCTACGGAGGGGGCCAAGATAGGTTGTACCCTGATCTTACTTGTGTGCAGCATTTATGGATTCGTTCTTCATCTAAGCATGGAAAATAGATTATCACTTGTCACTGTACATTCATGTTGATCTCTTAGTCTTACTTCAGATAAAAGACTTGTGCAGGAGTTAACGTTGTTCCATAGTTATCGTCCCTCAGCCAAAGCTATCTTACAGGCTGGTGATTATACCCCTTCTAGTATTACCTATGATGTTGTTCTGTAGTACTTTTGTGTGCCATTTAGTTAATCTCGAGTACAAAAAGTATATATTTTGTAGCTATCATGTGTGCTCTCTTTAGTCTTTGAGGTATCAGCCTATTGCTGCTATTTAAGTGGACTCCTACTATTTATGTCGTCTCCTACAGGCACTCATTACATAATCTCACTACTAGTTGTCTTCCATGCATGTCAGATATTATTGCACACAGATATTGAATATCAGAACAAATCCACTAAAAGAAAGTCGCGGAGCAATGCAACGGCCAACATACTTGACGTCAATGATATTCAATATGATGGAACAGTTAAATGTAGTTCTTCAGAAGAGTTGCAGAGAGATAATGATTCCTATTCACCCCACAATGGCTTTGCTCTAACTTGACCTGTGATATGGGTAGCATCATGCATATAATGTCTTGCAATGCATCTACGCTGTTGCAATGCCATGTGCTTAGCCCGCTGATCATACATATGAATATGTCATGCCTTCCAGTTTGTCTGTACCTATTCCATTCATGATAACATCTTTTCAAATTCAAGTACTGTCATTCTACTCTGTTGCAATGCCATCTGCTTAGTTTGGACATCATCCTTCTGAATATCTCATGCATTGTTGTTCGTCAGTATGTACTCCATCCGTCTACCATACCATGGTTTTTTACATTGAAGTGTTGTTCTACTGTTCTGTTGCAATGTGATCTTAGTTTGCCCATCAGACATGTGAATATGCTGCCTTGCTATTTTTCTGTACCTATTCCAGCTATCATACAGTTTTACATTCAACTACTATTTCTTTTACTCTGTTGTCCTGTCGTATTCTTAGCTTATACTCCCTCTATAAAGGAATAGCGATCTAAACACTCTTATATTTCTTTACGGAGGGAGTACATCATACTCCCTCCATCTGTATTACTTGTGACAGAAATGGATAAAAATGGATGTATCTAGAACTACAATACGTCTAGACACATCCATTTATTTCCAGATGGAGGGAGTACATGTCAATATGTCATGCCTTTCTATTCTTCAGTACCTATTCCATTTCTCTGCCATAGCATGTTTTATAACTGAAGCACCTTTCTTCTGTACAAGGCATGTAAGCGGAAGAGGGCTATGTTAGAATCTGAAAGGGTACAAACAAGTTCTTTGCAAAAGATCCAAACTCCAGGAGATAGTAACCCAACTACAGTGTTCATCGGAACTGCTCCAGCACAGAGAAGCCCAAGTCCTCCAGATAATAACCAGATTCCAGTGGCCAAAGAACCAGTCCGCTCCAGTTCAACAAAAACATGTCAACTCCTTGCTAGGAAGCGTGTGCGTATCCTTGCATCATGAAATTTTATAGCATTCAGATCACATTTGATCTTATATATTCTACATCTGTCTCGTTCTCCATAACTCTCTCACGCACCACTCCGCCATCTCCCGGCTCTTCTCTCTCTCTCTCTCTCTCTCTCTCTCTCTCTCTCTCTCTCTCTCAAACATTCTATCTCCTTAGGTTACACAAACACATATCTCACTCGCACTAGATAGACCCATCTAACACTCTCACGCACACACACACACACACACACACAAACACACACAATCTCCGCCCTAGCAAAGTACGAGTATCTCTCACTCCATCATAGGCACACGCACTCCCCCTTAGGTATGACTATCTCTCACTCTCCATCAGAAACACACGCATTGTCTCTTTTGCTCCCTAGGTCTATCTCAATCTCTCTCGGGGCATCCTTCTATCGCACACACACCCTTCTCTCTTGATCTCCCACCCATATAGTCCCCTCACGATCTCGAGGGGGTCTCTCTATCACAAACACACCCTCTCTCCCTCCCCATGCCTCCATTTTCTCCATACGTCCCTCTCGACCTCTGTCCCTTGTTTGCCAGACCACTCTAGGACACATGCTATAGGGGTTTTTTCTCTCCGTTGCAAACAACCACACACTATCAGCGTGTATATCCTCACCTCGCTTTCTCTCTCGGAGATGCATGTGTGATATGTTTGCATAAGAATGATGTCTACTATGCAACTTTATTCTTGTAGACGTTGTTGGGCCTCCAAGTGCAGAGTTTTGTAGGACAGTAGCAAATTTCCCTCAAGTGGATGACCTAAGGTTTATCAATCCATGGGAGGCGTAGGATGAAGATAGTCTCTCTCAAACAACCCTGTAATCAAATACAAGAAATCTCTTGTGTCCCCAACACACCCAATACAATGGTAAATGTATAGGTGCACTAGTTCGGCGAAGAGATGCTGATACAAGTGTAGTATGGATAGTAGATATAGGTTTTTGTAATCTGAAAATATAAAAACAGCAAGGTAGCAAGCAATAAAACGGAGCACAAACGGTATTGCAATGCTTGAAAACAAGGCCTAGGGTTCATACTTTCACTAGTGCAATCTCTCAACAATGCTAACATAATTGAATCATATAACAATCCCTCAACGTGCGACAAAGAATCACTCCAAAGTTCCTATTAGCGGAGAACATAAGATGAAATTGTTGTAGGGTACAAAACCACCTCAAAGCTATCCTTTCCGATCAATCTATTGAGCCATCCCTATAAGTGTCACAAACAGCCCTAGAGTTCGTAATAAAATAACACCATATGATACGCATCAACCAACTCTAATATCACCTAGATACTCCAATGTCACCACAAGTATCCGTGAGTTGATTATTCGATATGCATCAAAATAACTTTAGATTCATAATATTCAATCCACACAAAGAACTTCAAAGAGTACCCCAAAGTTTCTATCGGAGAAAAGAAGATGAAAACGTGCAATCAACCCCTATGCCTAGATTACCCCAAGGTCACGGGAATCCGCGAGTTGATCACCAAAACATACATCAAGTGACTCAATAGATTACCCCATTGTCACCACGGGTATCCACATGCAAGACATACATCAAGTGTTCTCAAATCTGAAATATTCAATCCGACAATAACGAAACCTCAAAGGGAAAGACTCAATTCGTCACAAGAAGATAGAGAGGGAAGAAACACCATATGATCCAGCTAAATTAACAAAGCTCGCGGTACATCAAGATCGTGCCAAATCAAGAACACGAGAGAGAGAGAGAGAGAGAGAGAGAGAGAGAGAGAGAGATCAAACACATAGCTACTAGTACATACCCTCAGCCTCGAGGGTGAACTACTCCCTCCTCGTCATGGAGACCGCCGGGATGATGAAGATGGCCTCCGGTGATGATTCCCCCCTCCGGCAGGGTACCAGAACCGGGCTCCAGATGGTATTTCTTTGGTACAGAGGCTTTCGGCAACGGCGTCGAAGTTCTAGGTTTATTTCTGGGGATTTCTCTATTTATAGGATTTTTCAGCGTTGGAATCACGCGAAAAGGAGCTACGAGGGCCCCACAAGGCAACAACACACGACCCCCCTCCAGGGCGCGCCGTGTTGCCTTGTGAGCTCCTCGTGAGGCTTCTGGTCCTTCCACGAAGCTTTGGGGGTCTCTTTTGTTCCAAAAAAATCATCAAAAAGTTTCGTCCAATTCCGAGAACTTCTATTTCTGCACAAAAAACAACACCACGGTAGTTCTGCTGAAAACAATGTCAGTCCAGGTTAGTTCTAATCAAATCATACCAAAACCATATAAAATTGTTATAAACATGTCATGAATACTTCATAAATTATAGATACGTTGGAGACGTATCAGCATCCCCAAGCTTAATTCCTGCTCGTCCTCGAGTAGGTAAATGATAAAAGAAATAATTTATGAAGTGTGAATGCTA
This sequence comes from Elymus sibiricus, assembly GCA_039707655.1. Taxonomy (NCBI): domain Eukaryota; kingdom Viridiplantae; phylum Streptophyta; class Magnoliopsida; order Poales; family Poaceae; genus Elymus; species Elymus sibiricus. Next base: position 299,133,299 of record CM077676.1, on the reverse strand, counting down.
GCATAGTGCATAAGTTTGATCAATGATAATTTCAATCACTTTTCCTAGCATCATAACAGCAACTTTTTCTCATAAAACTCATCATGATAAAGTAGCAATCAATTCACATGTTATGGTTCATACAATGCATTCTCTTAAAATTTAACAAACTATGTTCTTAGTCACCAAAAAAGTTCAATGCATCTCATTTTCAACAAAGTCTAAGTAAGAGCTCCACATACTCAATTATCATATAGTCTTCTATGATTGCTAATACTCAAAGCATATTTTTAGAACAAATAGCATCCATCAAACACAGAGAAAGATAGGGGCTTGATGTTTTGCCTCACAACTTATTTATCATAAAAATAATTGTCAACAATAATAATTCATGATCAAATATATTTGAATGGCCATATGTGCCTGGATCTATCCCCACCACATGATGCTTGCCAACTATAGAATAGGTTGGAATAAGAAGTTGACTCAACATAAAAAGTAAATAACATAAAAGTAAATAGAATGCCCCTTCACAAAGGGAAGCAGGGATTTGCAGAGGTGCCAGAGCTAATAGCATAAAACAGAGATGAATACATTTTGAGTGGTGTGCCTTTCCTGTCAACGTCATGACTAAGGTATTCAATATCTTCCATACTAAACACATTATGGCCGGTTCCCATGCAGAAATGAAAAGTTTAACTCCCCCTCAGCCATTCAAACACAAGCCATGGCTAGCCGAATTCATGGGTGCCCTCCAAACTTTCAACTTTCTAGGGGGAGCTTTTGTTTTATTATATATATTTTTGTTTTGCGGGACTGGGCATCCCAATTACCGGCCTCTCTCGTGCAATGACAAGTGAATAAACACCCATCATGAGAATAACCCGCTTAGCATGTAAGATACTACCGCCCCATCGCTCCATGAGCAGTACGGGCACAGAAAACAGATGATAATTTGAAGGTTTTAGATATGGCACATGCAAATTTACTTGGAACGGCAGGGTAATACGGTATATAGGTAGGTATGGTGGACACTCATGGAAGAAACTTGGCTCAAGGATTTTGGATGCACAAGCAGTATCCCCGCTTAGTACAGAAATTGTGCCTAGCAAAAGATTCTAAACAAGCACCACATGTTGGAGGATCCATAACAATATAACTTCTATACAAATATACCCAAACATAACTCATTACGTTGTCTTCCTTGTCCAACTTCAACTAATTTTCTCAAGTTTGAAAATAATTAACGGGTATTCACAATCATAAAATATGTCCAAGATAATATATTTGTATGTGAAATTTCTCTTCCATATACTAATCATTCATGAATTGCTTGTATGACAAATATTGTGATTGTCAAATTTCAATAGATTTTACTTTCTAAACCCAATGTGAAATATCACTAAGCATATAGAACATATATAATTTCAGATTTATGATATTCAATTCATTCAAACATTTAATCAAAGGATATAAGTGAAGCACAAGAATGAATGACAAACTACTCCAAAAGATATAAGTGAAGATCAATGAGTAGTCAAACAATTAAGTAGCTATGTGAAGACTCTCTCCAAATAAATATTTCATATCTAAGTATTTTATTCAAATATCAAAGAAAATGAAAATAAAAGGACACTCCAAGAATAGCACATATCATGTGAACAAGTAAAAACTTAGGTTAACCGATAGTTGTTGATGAAGAAAGGTGGGATGCCTACCGGGGCATCCCCAAGCTTAGTTGCTTGAGACTTCTTGGAATGTTATCTTGGGGTGCCTTGGGCATCCCCTAGCTTGAGCTCTTGTGTCTCCTTAATTCCTCTCATATCATGGATTCTCCTAAATCTTAAAACTTCATCCACACAAAACTCAACAAGAACTCATGAGATAAGTTAGTATAAATCAACTCAAAACCTTAACATTCTCTACTGTAGCAAATCACTAAAATTATAATTAAACATTGCATACTAAATGCCTCTGCATATTTAATACTCCTATCCACAAATAGAAACATTAAATAAGCAAACATATGCAAACAATGCAACTATAACAGCAATCTGCCAAAACAGAACAGCCTGTAAAGGGGGAATAAATATTCATACTTCCCTAACTCCAATTTTTTTGAAAAATGACCACATGACAGAGAACTCATACATGCTTACCGTGTAAAAATTTAAGATTTTTATCATGTTCTGAAAATTCACATAAATTCAGGACATAACAGAAAACTTTCTGTTTTCAAACAGCAACACATGAACTTGCAAACTGAGCATGGTAAAGGCTATAATTGGCATTTTATTGAACTAAAAGATACAAAACATGATTATTGATAACAAAAAGCAAATCTCAACAAAATAAAATGACACTCCAAGCAAAACTCATATTATGTGATGAATAAAAATATAGTTCCAAGTGAGGTTACCGATAGTGTTGAAGACGAAAGAGGGGATGCCTTCCGGGGCATCCCCAAGCTTAGACGCTTGAGTCTTCCTTGAATATTACCTTGGGGTGCCTTGGGCATCCCCAAGCTTAGGGTCTTGTCACTCCTTATTCTCCTCATATCGTTATCTCACCCAAAACTTGAAAACTTCAATCACATAAAACTTAACGGAACTTGTGAGATAGGTAAGTATGATAGAAATAAATCATCCACTTAGGTAGTGTAAAGACAAGATTAATAATTGTTATCACATAATTCCTAATGTATTCTATCATTTCCACAATTTATATTACTCAATATAAGCTATGGAAACACTAAAACAAGCAAACTATGCAATAAAAACAGAATCTGTCAAAAACAGAACAGCATGTAGTGAGCGAATTAAAATGCATACTTCTGTACCTCCAAAAATTCTAAAAAATTAGGAAAACGTAAAAAATTTGTAACTAAATAGTGTGTAATAATTTCAGAATTTTCTCACGCTCCAGTACAGAATAGAAATTCTAGCACTGGACGCAAAAGTTTCTGTTTTTACACAGAATCAAATCAACAAGTATCCACACTATCCCAAAAGCTTTACTTGTCACATTATTGAAATAAAACATATAAAACATGATTACTACAGTAGCTTAATCATGTGAACACACAAAAACAGAAGCTATAAGTATTGTGTTGTCTCCCAACAAGCGCTTCTATTTAATGCCTTTTTAGCTAGGCATGATGATTTTAATGATGCGCACATAAGAATAAAGAATTGAAACATAAAGAGGGCATCATGAATCATATGACAAGCAAATTTAAGCCTAACCCACTTCATATGCATAGGTATTTTGCGAGCAAACAATTTATGGGAGCAAGAATCAACTAGCATAGGAAGGCAAAACAAGTATAACTTCAAAACTTTCAACACATAGAGAGGAAAGTTGATATTATTGAGATATGTAGAAGCATATATTCCTCTATCATAATAATTTTCAGTAGCATCATGAAGAAATTCAACAATATAACTTTCACATAATGCATTCTTTTCATGACCTACGAGCATAGAAATTTTATTACTCTCCACATAAGCAAATTTATTCTCATGAATAGTAGTGGGAGAAAATTCAATGAAATAACTATCATATGATACTTGATTAACATAATCCAATTGAAAATTAAAATCATGATCACAAGTTTCATAGTTATCATTATTTTTTATAGCATACATTTCATCACAATAATCATCATAGATAGCAACTTTGTTGTCATAACTCCGTTTTATCGCTTGCTACCTTGCTGTTTTTATATTTTCAGATTACAAAAACCTATATCTACTATCCATACTACACTTGTATCACCATCTCTTCACCGAACTAGTGCACCTATACAATTTACCATTGTATTGGGTGTGTTGGGGACACAAGAGATTTCTTGTATTTGATTGCAGGGTTGTTTGAGAGAGACCATCTTCATCCTATGCCTCCCATGGATTGATAAACCTTAGGTCATCCACTTGAGGGAAATTTGCTACTGTCCTACAAAACTCTGCACTTGGAGGCCCAACAATGTCTACAAGAATAAAGTTGCTTAGTAGACATCATGCTCTTTTCTGGCACCGTTGCCGGGGAGGTGAGTGCTTGAAGGTATATCTTTAGATCTTGCAATTGAATCTATTAGTTTCTTGTTTTATCACTAGTTTGGTTTGTAAAAGAAAATTACAAAAAAAATGGAATTGAGGTTGCCTCAAATGCTTCATCTTTATAATATCTTTCTTGAAAATGATGGATCGGAAAATTGTGCTCAATTGCTAGAGGAAGAATTTAATAAAATGTTTAATGTGAGCCCATTGAATGATGAGCATGATTGCAATGTTGTTAGTATGCTTTCTATGAATATCCATGATGCTAATGATATGCAAAGCCACAAGCTTGGGGATGCTATGTTTGATCAAGATGATATTTTTTAGTCCCTCAAGTTTTGATGAGCAAATTTATTATGAAGAAAGCATGCCTCCTATTTATGATGATTATATTGATGAAAGTGGGTTTGGAAGAGTGTCAACTCTAGGTAATAATGATCCCATTATCTTGGAGGGTGTTGAATCTTATTGTAATAATTATGAAAGTGGATTTGGAGAGGTCATGACTTTATTTAATGATGATTCCACTATTTTGGAAGAGGTTTCAATTGAGCACAAACGGTATGGCAATGCTTGAAAACAAGGCCTAGGGTTCATACTTTCGCTAGTGCAATCTCTCAACAATGCTAACATAATTGAATCATATAGCAATCCCTCAACATGCGACAAAGAATCACTCCAAAGTTCCTATTAGCGGAGAACATAAGATGAAATTGTTGTAGGGTATGAAACCACCTCAAAGTTATCCTTTCCGATCAATCTATTGAGCCATCCCTATAAGTGTCACAAACAACCATAGAGTTCGTACTAACACCATATGATACGCATCAACCAAGTCTAATGTCACCTAGATACTCCAATGTCACCACAATTATCCGTGAGTTGATTATTCGATATGCATCAAAACAACTTCAGATTCATAATATTCAATCCACACAAAGAACTTCAAAGAGTGCCCCAAAGTTTCTATCGGAGAAAAGAAGATGAAAACGTGCAATCAACCCCTATGCCTAGATTACCCCAAGGTCACGGGAATCCATGAGTTGATCACCAAAACATACATCAAGTGACTCAATAGAATACCCCATTGTCACCACGGGTATCCACATGCAAGACATACATAAAGTGTTCTCAAATCTGAAATATTCAATCTGACAATAACGAAACCTCAAAGGGAAAGACTCAATTCATCACAAGAAGATAGAGAGGGAAGAAACACCATATGATCCAACTATATTAACAAAGCTCGCGGTACATCAAGATCGTGCCAAATCAAGAACACGAGAGAGAGAGAGAGAGAGAGATCAAACACATAGCTACTAGTACATACCCTCAGCCTCGAGGGTGAACTACTCCCTCCTCGTCATGGAGACCGCCGGGATGATGAAGATGGCCTCCGGTGATGATTCCCCCTCTGGCAGGGTGCCGAAACAGGGCTCCAGATGGTATTTCTTTGGTACAGAGGCTTGCGGCGGCGGCGTCAAAGTTCTAGGTTTATTTCTAGGGATTCCTCTATTTATAGGATTTTTCAGCGTTGGAATCACGCGAAAAGGAGCTACGAGGGCCCCACAAGGCAACAGCACACGACCCCCCCAGGGCACGCCGTGTTGCCTTGTGAGCTCCTCGTGAGGCTTCTAGTCCTTCCACGAATCTTCGGGGGTCTCTTTTGGTCCAAGAAAATCGTCAAAAAGTTTCGTCCAATTCCGAGAACTTTTATTTCTGCACAAAAAACAACACCACGGTAGTTCCGCTGAAAACAGCATCAGTCCGGGTTAGTTCTAATCAAATCATACCAAAACCATATAAAATTGTTATAAACATGGCATGAATACTTCATAAATTATAGATACGTTGGAGACGTATCAATGACACACACAATTTCTCTCTATTTTATCGTGTGTTGTCCCTTTCTCTTTCACACACACACACACACACACACACACACTCAATCTTTCTCCTTCACACACACTTGATCTCTCTCTACTTAGGTACACTACTGCAGGTGACCGCTAATGCGACACATCAATCAGAGACCCCGCGACCAAACTGTGTGCGATGCATGAATCGCCAACAGTGTCGTAATAAAACCGTCACCAATAAGACGAACTGTTTGCGATGCCGGAAACATCAAGCACGATTCAGATTAGAGATGAGTGTGCGATACATGTCATACAGTTGATCCATACGAACTGTTTGTGATAAGCCAGAACAACAAACACGGTCAGCCAGTTCGAGGTGTGTGCGATACACGGCATACAGTTCACTCGGATGAACTATTTGTGATTACCCAACACAACAGAAACGGTCAGGCAGATCAAGGTGTGTGTGATATACGGCATAGGGTTCACTCGGATGAACTGTTTGCGATTACCCAACACAACAGAAATGGTTCAACTTAACAAGATGTGTGTGATACGCGGCAAACAGGTCAGTAATCCGAAATGTGTGGGAAGACGGATAACAACACGGACGATTCCTGCTAATAACCCGTGTGTGTTGTGGGCAAACGGTTGGTGGTAAATAATTATCAGCGATTGATGAATTCATCACCGACGGGTTCTGTAGTTTAGTCCGTGTGTGATATGATTTGCTCTGTCTGCACAACATCTATGCTCTGTCTACAGAACAACAACATATATACTTATAAGAACATGAGTGCATAACCAAATTAAACTTCCAATTACATAACTGACTACAGATAGCGTTTGCACATCGAAGTAAACAATTACATGCATAATAAACTAGGAGAAACGATCATCATAACAACTACTTCTTGTTGTGATGCTTGCCTCCAATGCTCTGCTTGTGGCTCGATCCCTCGTCGTCTACAGGAAGGAGGCACTTCCTCATGTGAACGATCCGCCTGTACATCTCGTAGCATGTGTACGCGTCCACGGCCGAGTACTTGAGGTGATCTTCATCCAGTATCTGGCGGGGAAGGAGGGCATGTCACCTCACCTAGGATGCATGCCCAGCATCGCCGCTGCAGCAGGTTGGGCGATTTGGCTTCTTCTACCGCCCATCTGAATAGCCGCACCGGGTTCGTATACCATTCCGCAGGCATGCGCGTTCTGTCCTCCGCAGTCGACTCCGTGAATATGATTTCTGCCATTAGCGCCAGCTCCAAGTCGGGGCGACGCTGCCAGATGCTAACATCCCTCAGCATCTCTGTCCTGAGATCGACTTGCCCCTCCACCTTGTGCTTCGCCATGCGCAGCTCCTTCGAACATGTCTCCAATCGATGCCTCGCTTCCTCGATCCGATTTGCCCTTGCTACCCACCACCTCCAACGCAGCCCCGGCATGTCCTCCGGCGCAACCGATCTGTGAGTTCATAGCAATGGATCCCCTCTGGTAGATACGTGGGTTTCGCTCAATGGCGGCAGTGCCGCGGGCCACAGCGAGAGGGAAGCCCGCGGGATGTTGGGATCTAGGGGATTATCCATGGCGCAATCCGATGGGTGAGGTGGGGAGGCGAGCGCGGAAGGCCAGATTTGGGGGCTGCGAGAGGAAAGAGACGATGTAGAGCGAAGAGAGGATAGAGAGTGAAGGAGGAGGAGTGCAACCAAGGTGAACAAGGAGTGGGCGAGGCGAAAATATTGACCGCGCCAAATTGCCAATGAACACATCCCATTAATTAGGTTATTATAATTGCCAGAGTAGAATCACTGCCCACTTCCTTATCGTTTTCCTCTTCCACCACGCATGCATGCAAACATAATTAAATTTTGGAGGTAGTTGGTTGGCTCGTACGTGGGAGGGGAAAACTAAAAAATAAAAACACTTTTAACGATGAGAAAGACAGTCGGGCAATTGGTGCTAATTAAGAAAGTGCGACTCAAATTCTTGGAAAAATCTGAATTCTCTTAGGCGCCCTACGGACCTGGATGTTTCGTGTGCGATTATGTGTGTACAAAAACCTTTGAAAATACAAACGAGTTGTTTACAATGGTAGGAGCATCGCACACGATGCGTGGTGCGAGTACTCGTGAGTGATGATTTGTAAGTTACACATACGTTTCCTTATGTTAACATGTGTGTGATAACACGTGACACCACATACGGTTGTGTGCTGGGAATTGTGTGCTCCACTTAGTCTTCCCGCGCTCCAGCGATGCCTTCCCGCGCAAGCGCCAGCCACAGGGGTAAATTGTAAATCCCCAATCCCCTAGCCAGCTGCTAGCTAGCTATAAATAACCACAACAATGGCCGGCGGCGGCGACTCACTACTGATCCCCTTGCTAGCTAGTTACCCACACATACTGGCATACCCGGCCCCAATGGCCGACGACCGGATGGAGTTGGGCGATAGCGGAATCGAGGCTGCTGGCGCGATGGTTGGCTTTGCGGTCGACGGCCATGCCACCGCCTCTCCCGACAATAGCCAGACGAGGCAAGAAATGTGGTACGAGCAAGCCACCAGGTTAGCCAGGGTTGTCCTAAAAGTGGCTAGGGATCGCCAGCGGGCGATACTGCGGGCTCGACGTAGAGTGCAGCGGATGGTGCGGGCGGCGGAGCAGGAACCGCGACGACGCAAGGACAACTGCGGCAGTGGCGGCCGCCGCACAAGGCGCAGACTTATGTCTGAGATGGAGGAGGGCACAGCGCCGGGCGTCACCGGGGCAGGACTCGGCGCAGAGTGCAGCGGATGGTGCGGGCTCAGGAGGGCACAAAGCCAATGTCTCGTTGGCCGCCGGGGCGATGTACGCAGAGCCGGCGGTCGCGGCAGCCCTGGTGAGAGCTGCGCCCGAGGCAGTACCGGCGATCACTAATGTCGAGGCTGCCCCAGCCTCGATCGATCAAGGTGGTCATCAACTTGGCGACCTCCTCTCCTCCTGAGCCAAGCAGGATAGACATGATGATGGATGATGGCAGCTGTGTGTGCTGGGTCCGCGTCAAGGGCAGTAGCTCTTTTTGTGCGCGCGCGGTTCGTTATATTGATGTAAATTAGGGAGCTAATAATGGTTTGTAAATTACTCCTCGAACTAGGCACTGGACCAATTTGAGCATATATATGCTCGATTGATTATTTGTTCATGCATGTCAAATATGTCAATTGTATGGGCTGGCATATCTATATATTATCTCATTTTGCAATATGGAAAATTTAAGAACCTGAAAAACAACATTTGAGTAACATATAGTGGTGACACTATTTAACAAAAGGTGATACTAATACTTTCCATGAAATGAACAATTTTGACAACCATATGGTCCATATCTACATACTTAAGATAGGCCAACAACCACAACTATCCGCTAGAAGCAGCTTGATGATGGCGACTCGGCATCTCGTCAATGAAAAGGAAGATCCCTCATGTGCCTTGGTAGATCATGAGTATAACAGTGTCTCCGATTTTCAAATGTTGATGCGTTGCCAGGACAACTAAGAACCTATTAATTTGAATGGTTCCATTTGTGCGGGAAATGCAGTACCTTGCAATCACTTTGGCGTTCTTAGCAGGCACAAGTGTAATTCGACCACGCCGGGAAATCAATTCAGGAACAGCTGCAGCGGGCAATTTCTGTTGCAATGAAGAATAAAAACCAATTGTAACATATCGTTGAAGCTATATATAGTTTATGAACAACAACATACAAATAAGACTTTGTACCAGCATTTTGTTCACACAATTGGTCTTGTTCAATGTGTGCACCAGTGGTAGATTTATTCCCATCCCAAATCTAGCGTCCATACGCTGTGCTAGGTCTTCTAGATTAGCAACAAATTGTACGACATGCTCCAACTCTTTCCAGTGAAATTTGGTATGCCGAGTAACATACAATTTGTTAACTATGCATCCAACATATCCTGCTTAAAAGGTGGAAAGGGATTATTTATTCAAAACATGGTAGAAGAATAGTGGGCATAAATTGGTAATTGGAAGTTGATACTGGCTAGTAACAGAGTCATAAAATGAAATCCCAATTGGTTGCTCAAATACTAATCATTTAGCCAGAACAATTACTTTAATTTTGCTAATAAGTAATAAGCCGACATGGAGAAATTTGAAAGAACACTAACCTCGATCAGACTGTGGTCAGCTAATGACGCTAGGGAAGTAAATATCCATGTTTATTTGACCAGATTGTGGTGCACGCACTAGAATTTTACTGCCAGCTTTCAGTTCATAAAACTTAGAAAATTTTCTCCAAAGGTCCGCATCAAAATAGGAGTGGCCATCTTTATCAACTTTTACCCTAACTGTCATTGTAAATCCATGGTGCGTGGTCAATATGACATCCATGGAGTCATCAACAAAGTAAAGGCCAAGATTTCCTTGTACACGTGTTCTTGCAAAGCAAGGGATGTACTGCAGGAAATGAAAATTAAGATCGTTACATGCAAATATGGGAATAAATGATAGAAAATAGAACAATAGCTGAAAGCAAAGTACAAAAATATATAATTAAACACATAATGTAACCAAGATTTCATGCAAATATGAGCGTAACTGAAAGAAAAATACATCATTTTTTAAGGGAACAAATACATCATTAATTTTCCTAATTTATAAAAAAAATCCTCTTTGACGTCTATGGTGCATGTCGCACCTTTTATCCAAATATAGCAATATATGTTATATGTTCATAAAATTGGGACATCCCAACCGTGGTAGGATGAGATTGAACATACCATGCGCTCCCTGAAGTCATCTAGTATGGTGAGATAGAACTTCTTGTCCGACTGGCCGCGACCACAATGGCCTGATTTGTGCTTGCACTTTGGACACTAGAATGAAAAACCGTGAATCAGCTATAAGAAAAATGAATCCACGGTGATTTCCGCCGGGTGATTAACAGGGACAGACGGACTGCGATAAGAGAGGAGCGAATATTTCGCTAAATTAATTACCTTGTTCTCCATGAGAGAGAGAGAAAAAAACCCGGCCCATGCCCGCGGAAAATCCCGCAGAAAACAACAATCGACCAGCTTCGAGAAAGTCGGTGCCGATAGGCGTCGGCGAGGGGAAGAAACAAAATGCGGTGGCGTTTGTTGGCGGCAGCCGGCTGCGAGGGGCGCCATCGAGATCAAAGATTTGGGTAGACCTGTCGAGAACGAGCAACGACAACGTCTGCTAGAGGCGGTGTAGACAGGCAGCGGCAAGCGGCAGCGGTGAAATCCCGTGACGTTTGGCACGGGGCCGAATCCTGCCGGCGACAGTCATCAGCTAAGGGGTGGCCGCGGCGAGAGAAGTTGATAGGCAGAGTTGCGGAGAGTGCAATGCGAGTGAGGAGTGGGGACGAAGGGGGAGGGGGTGAGGGTTTTCTTTTCTTTATTGACGTGTTGGTGAGGGTTTTATGCGCCCAAATAATGCGCTGTGGAGGCAACGTTTCATAAACACAACCCGTGTGTGATTGATGTTACCAAGATTGGAAGGGAATCCAAATATCCTTCGTCATTCATCCTTGAGTTTTTATACGATCAACATAGACCCTAGAATGCACCTTGTTCAAATTTGGCACTTTTCCGGGCTCATTTACTATATTTGGGCCATTATTTGCATTTTCTAGGCATTTATGCACATAATTCAAATTCGCACAATCGATGCATGAAAAAGGTGCAGAATAACGGTTTGAAAAATCAAGCTTGTGGTATTTAGTAAATTTCCATGCCTTTTACAATGGAATGGGGAGAGATTTTAATGGTATGTGTGGCAAGGGTCAACCACAAATGTGTCGTTTAATTGTTTATCAACTCTAGAAAACTAGAAAAACCATGCCTGAAAAAGATGATACCTGGCATGGTGCCATGGTATGACCTCAACATGCCGTGGTAATTTTTTGAGAAGGTTTGGCTAATGTTGTTATACACACTCTTCATAAGTCGAACCATCACAAAGGAGTTTTGTGGTTTTGGGAGGGAAATCACCAAGTTTGAGGGGGGGTCCAAATTACCTTCATCGTTTGTCCTTGGTTTTTTTGTACGATCAACATACACCCTGGAATGCACCATGTTCAAATTTGGCACTTTTCCGGGATAATTTACTATATTTGGGGCGTTATGTGCATTTTCTAGGCATTAATGCACATAATTCAATTTCGCACAATCGATCCATGAAAAAGTGCACAAAAATGGTTTGGAAAATCATGTTTGTGGTATTTAGTAAATTTTCATCCCTTTTATGAGGAATGGGGAGAGATTTCAAGGACATGTGTCGCAAGAGTCAACCACAAACGTGTCGTTTAATGGTTTTTTCAACTTTAGAAAATTGTAAAACATCCCTGAAAAAGATGATACCTGGCATGGTGCCCCTAGTGCCATGGTATGACCTCAGTAATATGTGGTAAATAAAATGGCAAAGTCTGGCACAAGTTGTAACGATAACTCCTTGAAAACGAGAGCATCTCACAAGAAGAATCAGTGTTTCCAAAATGATAAAATGGCAATTTGGACTTGAATTACGGTGACTTCATCATTTCGTGTCCAAACTATTTACATGGTGTGCAAGCACCATCAGCCGCTAGATTTGAATTTTTTGCGCATTTCAGGACTCGTTTGATATACTTAAGCACTTTATAGCATTTAGCTGACATTTAGCGCATATAAGTCAAATCCCAGCTACAGCTACACGGGTGTGATTGGAGGGATGTGGATTGTCTTTCGATCGCGGTGCATCCTATGGTGCACACGCGCGATCCGCGTGGCTGGGGTTCCGGCCAATCAGAATGCATCGCACGATAGAGTCAGCCCACACGGCTTTCATAAGCAGCGAAAATGAACCGTGTGCGATAATAAATCACCAGGATTTCAAGGGAATCCAAATTTCCTTGGTCGTCCGCCCGTGTTTTTTTCTCTACGATCTACATAGACCCTAGAATGCACCGTGTTCAAATTTGGCACTTTTCCAGGCTCACTTACTATATTTGGGCCATTATTTGCATTTTCTAGGCATTTATGCACATAATTCAAATTGGCACGATAGGTGCATGAAAAGGTGCACAATAACAGTATGAAAAATCAAGCTTGTGGTATTACTAAATTTCCATGCCTTTTACAAGGGACTGGGGAGAGATTACGATGATATGTGTCGCAAGAGTCAACCACAAACGTATCGTTTATTGGTTTTTTGACTCTACAAAATTGAATACATGCCGGAAAAAGATGATACCTGGCATGGTGCCATGGTATGACCTCAGGAAAGCGTGGTAATTTTTTGAGAGGGTTCGGCTAATGTTGTTGTACACGCTCTTCATAAACCTAACCATCACAAAAGGAGGTTTTGGTGGTTTCGAGAGGGAAATCACCAAGTTTGAAGGGGAATCCAAAGTTCCTTCGTCATTTGTCCTTGAGTTTTTTTCTACGAACAACATACGCCCTATAATGCACTGTGTTCAAATTTGGCACTTTTCCGGGCTAATTTACTATATTTGGGCAGTTATGTGCATTTTCCAGGCATTAATGCACATAATTCAATTTCACACAATCGGCCCATGAAAAAGTGCACAAAAACGGTTTGGAAAATCATGCTTGTGGTGTTTACTAAATTTGCATGCCTTTTACGAGGAATGGGGAGAGATTTCAAGGACATGTGTGGCAAGAGTCAACCACAAACGTGTCATTTATTGGTTTTTCGACTCTAGAAAATTGAAAAACATGCCTGAAAAAGATGATACCTGGCATGGTGCCATGGTATGACCTCACAAAAGTGTGGTAATTTTTTGAGAAGGTTCGGCTAATGTTGTTGTACACGCTCTTCATAAACCGAACCATCACAAAAGGAAGTTTCGTGGTTTCGAGAGGGAAATCAGCAAGTTTGAAGGGGAATCCAAAGTTCCTTCGTCGTTTGTCCTTGATTTTTTTTCTACGATCAACATAGACCCTATAATGCACCGTGTTCAAATTTGGCACTTTTCCGGGCTAATTTACTATATTTGGGCCGTTATGTACATTTTCTAGGCATTAATGCACATAATTCAATTTCGCACAATCGGTCCATGAAAAAGTGCAAAAAAACAGTTTGGAAAATCATGCTTGCGGTGTTTACTAAATTTGCATGCCTTTTACGAGGAATGGGGAGAGATTTCAAGGACATGTGTGGCAAGAGTCAACCACAAACATGTCGTTTATTGGTTTTCCAACTCTAGAAAATTGATAAATGGCAATTTGGACTTGAATTTACGGTGACTTTATCGTTTCGCATCCAAACTATTTACACGGTGCGCAAGCACCATCAGCCGCTAGATTTGAATTTTTTGCGCATTTCAGGACTCGTTTGATATACTTAAGCACTTTATAGCATTTACCTAACAATTAGCACATATAAGTCAAATCCCAGCTACAGGTACACGGGTGTGATGGGAGGGATGTGGATTGCCGTTCGATCGCGGTGCATCCTACGGTGCACACGTGCGATCTGCGTGGCTGGGGTTCCGGCCAATCAGAACGCAACGCACGATAGGGTTAGCGCACACGGTTCTCATAGGCAATCAGATCTCAATTGCTCTAAAAAACCACCGCACTATACGGTTGTCTGGCCACTCCGTCCCAGAGCTCTGTCCAAGCGTCGTCGTCCATGGCATGCCACCGCGCCACACACTAACTGGTAAGGAAGCGATGGCATCCTGCCGCGCCGAGTTCATCGCCGCCCGCGACCGCACACTAACTGGTAAGGAAGCGATGGCATCTCACCGCGCCGAGTTCATCGCCTCCTGCGACCGCACACCTACGTGGGCGGACTTTGAAGCTGCCATGGCCGAATGGGCAGTGGAGCAAGAGGAGGCCAAATCCGCACAGAAGGAGCGGAAAAGGCAGAAAGCACTCAAGAAAAGAGAGTCCCGCCGCCATAAGAAAGAAGCGGCCGCACGCGCTGCTGAGGAGAGCCGGGCGGAGATTCAAGCACGGTGGGCTGCCACCGACAAGGCCGGTAAGGAGTACGACGGCGTCTGGGGCTGGCCAGCATGCGAGAAGTAGTTAGTGTGTGTGTCGACGGAACGTTTGTTTAATTAATTATGAGCATCTACTACTACTTACTACTTTTTTTAGAGCAAATTAGTGCCCGATCAAAATAAGTTGACTCAACCGAGTCATAGCGGTCCAACCCGCATCCACCCCGGAGCTCCTTCCCCTCTCACCTCTACACAACCGGGTCGGAGATGAGCTCGACAGAGCTGGTTTTTAGTCCCACCTCGCCACACGGGGCGGACGCAGACCGGCTTAAATAGCAGTGCCGGCGGGAGGCAGCAAGCATCTCTCTTGTTGCATAGGTCGATCAATTCTCGCTGTGTGAGCGAGGGAGGTTGACACTTCATTGCATTTCATAAACTTATGATTGTTCATCGAGTGCCAACTTCGCCTCGTTCATGAACCTTGATAGCCCTACCACAATGAAAGAGATTTTTAAATTTGCAGGCTGCGGCTCTAGATGCTGATAGATATTTTAATTTCTAGGAGACTGCTACTTGTGAGCTGCATTGGTAATTCCCTGAAGAGGAAGGGAGATGCAGTACAGTAAAGATAAGTATTTCCCTCAGTTATGAAACCAAGGTTATCAATCCAGTAGGAGAATCACGCAACACCTCGTTAGCAGTACCTGCACACAAAATAACAAATCCTTTCACCCAACGCAAACAAGGGGTTGTCAATCCCTCGGCGGTAAATTGCAAGATTAAATTGTATGGCGATAGATAGATAGATTAAACTAAAATATAAAATAAAATAAATAAAGTAAAAGTGCAGCAAGGTATTTTTAGGATTTTTAATATATGATTGGGATAGACCCGGGGGCCATAGTTTTCACTAGAGGCTTCTCTCATGAAAATAGCATACGGTGGGTAAACAAATTACTATTGGACAATTGATAGAAAAGCAAATAATCATGACGATATCCAAGGCAATGATCATGTATATATGCATCACGTCCGAGACAAGTAGACCGACTCTTGCCTGCATCTACTACTATTACTCCACACATCGACCGCTATCCAGCATGCATCTAGTGTATTAAGTCCATAAAGAACGGAGTAACGCCTTAAGCAAGATGACATGATGTAGACAAAGTAAACTCACGAATGAATAAACCCCATCTTTTTACCCTTAATAGCAACGATACATACGTGTCATGTCCCTTTCTATCACTGGGATTGAGCACCGCAAGATCGAACCCATTACAAAGCACCTCTCCCACTGCAAGATAAATCAATCTAGTTGGCCAAACGAAATCAATAGATCGGAGAGAAATAAGAAGCTATAATAATCATGCATAAAAGAGTTCAGAGAAGACTCAAATAATATTCATGGATAATCTGATCATAAACTCACAATTCATCGGATCCCACCAAACACACCGCAAAAAGTGATTACATCGGATAGAACTCCAAGAACATCGAGGAGAACATTGTATTGAAGATCAAAAAGAGAGAAGAAGCCATCTAGCTACTAACTATGGACCCGAAGGTCTGTGGTAAACTACTCACGCATCATCGGAAGGGCAGCAAGGTTGATGGAGAGCCCCTCCGTGATCGATTCCCCCTCCGGCGGAGTACCGAAAAAGGCCTCTAGATGGGATCTCTCGAGAACAGAAGCTTGCGGCGGCGGAAAAAGTATTTCGTGGACTCCTCTGTTGGTTTCCCGAATTTAGAAAATTTATAGTGGAGGAATTAAGTCAAATGGAGCTATGTGGGCCCCACGAGCCACCAGGGCGCGCCCCCCCTGGGGCGCACCGTGGTGCCTCGTGGGCCACTGCTTCATATTCTGGCCCTCTCCCGAAGCTTCCAGTACTTGTTATGTCCAGAAAAAAATCTCCAAAAAGTTTTGTGGCATTTGGACTTCGTTTGGTACTGATATTCTGGAAAACCAAAAACAGGCAAAAAACAGCAACTGGCACTGGGCACTAAGTTAATAGGTTAGTCCCAAAAATAATATATAATTGCTGTAAATGTATATAAAAACATCCAAGATTGATAATATAATAGCATGGAACAATCAAAAATTATAGATACGTTGGAGACGTGTGAAGCATCCCCAAGCTTAATTCCTGCTCGTCCTCGAGTAGGTAAATGATTAAAACAGAATTTTTGATGTGGAATGCTACCTATCATATTCATCATATATTCTTTTCTTTTGTAGCATGGACATTTGGACTTGAATGATTCAAAGCAATAGTCTATAATTTGACATGAAGATATAAATACTCAAGCATACTAACAAGCAACCATGTCTTTCAAAATATCAACGCTAAAGAAAGTTATCCCTAGCCCATTATGCTCAATCATTGATCCATTCATGAAACACACTCAATATTAGCTACACACAATGCACAAGTATGACAATAGTGCTCTCTAGTTGGTGCTTTGTAAGAGAAGATGGAGACTCAAAATAAAAGTAAAAATTGCATAAAAGTAAATAGATAGGCCCTTCGCAGAGGGAAGCAGAGATTTGCAAATGTGCCAGAGCTCAAAGCTTAAATTAAAAAGATAAAATTATTTTGAGAGTCATGCTTTTCCTGTCAAGGAAAACGACCGAGAATTCCCAATATCTTCCATGCTAGACACATCATAGGTGGTTCCCAAACAGAAAGTAAAATTTATTTCCTTTCCACCATTCTTTCACAATCCATGGATAGCTGTATCCACGGGTGCCCTCCATACCAACACTTTCCAAGGAATTTTGTTGTCATTAATTTTTGATTCATTGTGGGACTGGGCATCCCTATTACCTGCCACTCTCTCGTGCAATGACAAGTGAATAAACACTCATTGTGAGAATAACACCTAGCATGGAAAATTTTGGCCACCCCCTGCCGCTTCATGAGCGGTACGGGCACACAAAACGGAATATTATTTTTAAAATTAGAGTTGGCACACGCAAATTTACTTGGAACGGCATGGAAATACCGCATATAGGTAGGTATGGTGGACTCATTTGGCACAACTTGGGTTTAAGGAGTTTGGATGCACAAGCAGTATTCCCGCTTAGTACAAATGAAGGCTAGCAAATAGATTGAGAAGCAACCAACCAAAAAGCAAAACCAGTCATAAACATGCATTGAACAATAACTAACACTGAATAATGCACCATAAGTAGGATATAATTTCGTTGCATAACTATTGACTTAATGTGCATGCATAGGGAATCACAAACCTTAACACTAATATTCTTACTAAATCAAAATTACTCACTAACATGACTCACATATTGTCATCTCCATATTGCAAAACTATTGCAAGGAATCACACTTATCATATCCAATGATCTATATGAAAGTTTTTATTAAATCCCTCTTGAATATTCATCACTTTGGGACCAAATTCATATCTTGTGCAAATTACCATTACTATTATCAACTCTCAAAAAGATTTAAGTGAAGCATGAGAGTGCAAATATTTCTTAAATTTTTTAATATTATCAACTCTAAAAATAATATAAGTGAAGCATGAGAGTTTAAATATTTCTTCAAAATATAGCCACCGCCGTGCTCAAAAAGATTTAAGTGAAGCACTAGAGCAACTTCCTAGCTCAAAAAAATTAAGTGAAGCACATAGAGTATTCTAGAAAATTATGATAAACGTGTGGCTCTCTCAAATTGGTGTGTCCAGAAAAGATGATTGTGACAAACTAAGAAGAAAACAAAGCAAAGACTCATATAATACACGACGCTCCAAGCAAAACACATATCATGTGACGAATAAAAATATAGCTCCAAGTAAAATTACCGATGGTTGGTAGAAGAAAGAGGGGATGCCTTCCGGGGCATCCCCAAGCTTAGACGCTTGATTCTTCCTTGAATATTACCTTGGGGTGCCTCAGGCATCCCCAAGCTTAGGCTCTTGCCACTCCTTATTCCTTCATCCATCATGATCTCACCCAAAACTTGAAAACTTCAATCACACAAAACTCAACAAAACCTTTGTGAGATCCGTTAGTATAACAAAATAAATCACTACTTTAAGTACTGTTGCAAACCCATTCATATTTTATTTTTGCATTATACCTACTGTATTCTAACTTCTCCATGGCTTATACCACCCGATACAATCCATAGTTTCATCAAAACAAGCAAGCAATGCATCAAAAATAGAATCTGTCAAAAACAGAACAGTCTGCAGAGATCTATTTAAAAGCTATACTTCTATAACCTCAAAAATTCTGAAAACTTAGGAAAACGTGGGAAATTCATATACCAATACTGTGTAAAAATTTCAGATTTTTCTGACGCTCCAGTACAGAACTAAAATTCCAGCACTGGACGCAAAACTTTCTGTTTTCCAAACAGCATCAATTATACTATCTTCCAAATCACCCCAAAGGCTTTACTTGGCACAAACACTAATTAAAACATAAAAAAACAATCATGACAGTAGCATAAATTTTAAAACACACAATAACAGAAACAAAAAGTAAAAAATTATTTTATTCATTGGGTTGCCTCCCAACAAGCGCTATTGTTTTATGCCCCTAGCTAGGCATAATGCATAGTTTCAAGTATTATCATCCTTCAAATTAATTCCATAAGTGGCCCTCATAATGGATTCATATGGTGCTTTAATTTTCTTCCTAGGGAAATGTTCCATACCCTTCTTTAATGGAAACTAAAATTTTATATTCCCTTCTTTCATGTCAATAACGGTGCCTATGGTTCGTAAGAACGGTCTACCAAGTATTATGGGGCAAGAGGAATTGCATTCAATGTCAAGTATAATAAAATCAACGGGCATATAGTTCCTATTTGCAAGAATAAGAACATCATTAATTCTACCCAAAGGCTTTTTATAGTAGAATCCGCAAGATGCAAATTAAGAGAACATTCATCTATATTGGTAAAGCCTAGCACATCACATAGAGATTTTGGAACTGTGGAAACGCTAGCACCCAAATCACATAAAGCATTGCACTCATAATTTTTAATTTTAACTTTAATGGTAGGTTCCCATTCATCATATAATTTTCTAGGAATTGAAATTTCTAGTTCTAGCTTTTCTTCTAACGCTTTCATCATTGCTTCTACGATGTATTTAGTAAAAGCCTTATTTTGCTCATAAGCGTTGGGTGAATTTAACATGGATTGTAACAAAGGAATGCACTCAATCAAAGAACAATTGTCATAATTAAAATCTTTGTAATCCAAGAGAGTGGGCACATCGCTAGTTAAAGTTTTTACCTCTCCAAACCCACTTTTATCAATTTTTTATCAAGATTTTCACCCTCCGAATTATGGGAACGCCTTCTAGCTAAAGTTGACTCTTCTTTAGTCCCCTTTTCATCAAGTTTTATATTGTTAAACAAAGAATCAATAGATGAAACACCAATCAGTTTAATATCCTCATCATTGCTACGGGAGGAATCGCTTTTTCTAAAAATTCTCGTTTAGCTTTTAGCATGGCGATTCTTTTCTTACTCTCATCCATGGAGACATATAAAGCTTTAATTGATTCATTAATATCAATTTTGGGTGGCAAAATTTTAGTCTTGAGATTTTCCACATCATGAATAATTATATCAATGCTCCTAGACATATCATCAAGTTTACTTAATTTTTCTTCTATCGTAGTGTTGAAAACTTTTTGAGCATTAATAAATTCTTTAATATTACTTTCAAGATCAGAGGGCATCCTATTATTATTATTATAAGAATTTCCATAGGAATTGCCATAATTATTAGAGGAATTTCCAGGAACCGGCCTAGGATTAAAATTACCTCTATAAGCATTATTATTAAAATTGTTTCGCGAGACAAAATTCACATCTACGGGATCATTATTTTGCTCAATCAAAGTGGATAAAGGCACATCATTAGGATCAATAGGGGTATTTTTGCTAGCAACCAATTTCATAAGCGCATCAACTTTATCACTCAAAGTATTAATTTCTTCAACAGAATTCACTTTTTTACTAGTGGGAACTCTTTTAGTATGCCATTGTGAATAATTTGCCATAATATTATCAAGCAATTTAGTAGCTTCTCCCAAAGTAATTTCCATAAAAGTACCACCCGCGGTGGAATCTAAAAGATTTCTAGAAACAAAATTTAATCCCGCATAAAAAATTTCTATGATCATCCATAAATTTAAACCATGAGTAGGGAAATTTCTTATCATTAATTTCATACTTTCCCAAGAATGGGCAACATGTTCATGATCAAGTTGCTTAAAATTCATAATTTGATTTCTAAGAGAAATAATTTTTGTGGGAGGAAAATACTTGGTAATAAAAGCATATTTACACTTATCCCAAGAATCGATACTATTTCGTGGTAAAGATGAGAACCAAATTTTTGCATGATCCCGCAATGAGAATAGAAATAATTTTAATTTCACAATATCGTTATCCACATCTTTTTTCTTTTGCATATCACACAATTCTACGAAAGTGTTAAGATGGGATGCAGCATCTTCATTAGGACTACCAAAAAATTGTTCTTTCATAACAAGATTTAGCAAAGCAGCATTAATATCACAAGTCTCCGCACTAGCGGCGGGAGGAGCAATCGGAGTACTAATAAAATCATTATTATTAGTATTAGAAAAATCACACAATTTTGTATTTCCTTGAGACATCGTGGCTACGCAAACAAGATAACAAGCAAGCAAGCAAACAAGGAAAAGGAAAACGGAAAGTATTTTTGTATTTTTGTAAAAAACTTTTTAGAAGTGGGGGAGATGAAAACGAGAGGCAAAGGCAAATAAAATAAATGCAAGGAGATGAAAGTTTCTGCGTAGGTACTTGATAGATGTTGATGATGTCTCCCCGGCAACGGCGCCAGAAATTCTTCCTGCTACTTGTGAGCTGCGTTGGTAATTCCCTGAAGAGGAAGGGAGATGCAGTATAGTAGAGATAAGTATTTCCCTCAGTTATGAAACCAAGGTTATCAATCCAGTAGGAGAATCATGCAACACCTCGTTAGCAGTACCTGCACACAAAATAACAAATCCTTGCACCCAACGCAAACAAGGGGTTGTCAATCCCTCGGCGGTAAATTGCAAGATTAAATTGTATGGTGATTGATAGATAGATTAAACTAAAATATAAAATAAAACAAATAAAGTAAAAGTGCAGCAAGGTATTTTTAGGATTTTTAATATATGATTTGGATAGACTCGGGGGCCATAGTTTTCACTAGAGGCTTCTCTCATGAAAATAGCATACGGTGGGTACACAAATTACTGTTGGGCAATTGATAGAAAAGCAAATAATCATGACGATATCCAAGGCAATGATCATGTATATGGGCATCACGTCCGAGACAAGTAGACCGACTCCTGCCTGCATCTACTACTATTACTCCACACATCGACCGCTATCCAGCATGCATCTAGTGTATTAAGTCCATAAAGAACGGAGTAACGCCTTAAGCAAGATGACATGATGTAGACAAAGTAAACTCACGCATGAATAAACCCCATCTTTTTACCCTTAATAGCAACGACGCATACGTGTCATGTCCCTTTCTGTCACTGGGATTGCACACCGCAAGATCGAACCCATTACAAAGCACCTCTCCCATTGCAAGATAAATCAATCTAGTTGGCCAAACCAAATCAATAGATCGGAGAGAAATACAAAGCTATAATAATCATGCATAAAAGAGTTCAAAGAAGACTCAAATAATATTCATGGATAATCTGATCATAAACTCACAATTCATCGGATCCCAACAAACACACCGCAAAAAGTGATTACATTAGATAGAACTCCAAGAACATCGAGGAGAACATTGTATTGAAGATCAAAAAGAGAGAAGAAGCCATCTAGCTACTAACTATGGACCCGAAGGTCTGTGGTAAACTACTCACGCATCATCGGAAGGGCAGCAAGGTTGATGGAGAGCCCCTCCGTGATCGATTCCCCCTCCGGCGGAGTACCGGAAAAGGCCTCTAGATGGGATCTCTCAAGAACAGAAGCTTGCGGTGGCGGAAAAAGTATTTCGTGTACTCCTCTGTTGGTTTCCCGAATTTAGAGAATTTATAGTGGAGGAATTAGGTCAAACGGAGCTGTGTGGGCCCCACGAGCTACCAGGGCGCCCCCCCTGGGGCGCGCCGTGGTGCCTCGTGGGTTGGGGGGCGCCGTGGTGGCTCGTGGGCCACTGCTTCATCTTCTGGCCCTCTCCCGAAGCTTCCAGTACTTTTTATGTCCAGAAAAAAATCTCCAAAAAGTTTCGTGGCATTTGGACTTCGTTTGGTACTGATATTCTGGAAAACCAAAAACAGGCAAAAAACAGCAACTGGCACTGGTCACTAAGTTAATAGGTTAGTCCCAAAAAATGATATATAATTGCTGTAAATGTATATAAAAACATTCAAGATTGATAATATAATAGCATGGAACAATAAAAAATTATAGATACGTTGGAGACGTATCAGAGACCACAAAACACACGGTTGCTATGGCGTACCGTGTGCGTTAATGATCCATAAGTCGGTTAGAAAACATCACACGCGTACCATCACGACCGCCCGTGACTGATTTAATCAACTACATGTGTACAATTTTTCGAATACGGGATCCGCCAATTTTCTCTTTTCTCGCACACGAGTATATTATACGCTTCGTTTGCGTTGTGTGTTTCGCCCGCGTAAGTTTCAAGTTTCGCAGCAAAATTTTCAGTAGGCGCGGGATTTCAGAATTTAACCCCCCCCCCACCCTCATCCCCACCCATCACATTTCCGCACTATCTCCCCACGCCCCTCCCAGCAGCTCAAACCGCCACCGCCGCAACCACAGCTTCAACCACATCTATGTTCTGCCCGAGCCTCGTTGATCCAGTTAGGTAACTCACCGATCTCCATCACCGCCCCTGCCTGATTGCTTAGACGGTGCCTGCGAAACATCCTCATGCCTCCAAATCCCGCCCCCTACTGCAGAGCATCACCACGTAAGCGTAACCACATATCACGCGGGAGGTCGAGGAGCTGATGGCGGTCGATGGCGCGGTGGCCGTTGTGCGTGTCGACCCGGAGGAACACCTCGCCTCCGCCGCCGCCGACTTGGTGCGGGCTCTGGCCCAGATGAAGTGCCCCAGCAATTACCCCTCGGGATTTACCATGTACGAACTGTCCAGTTCAATTTTACCAATACTAGTTGCAAGGGCTATGTTTTGTATGGTTGATGTATTAAGCCTGTTGTAGTGAACACGCCTAACCATTCTTAGCTATTTTCCCTACCTTGTTATAGACAACTGGGCCATTCTCTGCTCTAGCAGCACTTGCCTTGCGATGTTTAACTCTGTCAATTTCTATTTCATCAGTACCAGTTTCAATGGCAACATCAGGTTGTCTGTACTTAACACATGCCATGTTTATTTCAGTAATGTACACTGTCATGTTAAAGTATGAACTGCCTTATTAAATTTCACCAATACCATCTAGAAACTTACAATGCCTGACTTAGGTTGCTGTCAAGCCTGTTGTAGCAAACAGTTCTATCCATTTTTTAATCTATCCCTTTACTACCGTGCTACTCTACGCAATGAAGATATCACTAGAGATGCTGTCGTTTTATTACCATTTTCTATTTTTGGTGGATGTTAAACCTGTTGTAGTTAACATGCCTTTCCATGCACTTACACAGGGCCACAATGGGAAATGTTGTTGTTTACCGTCGAGGTTAGTTCCATCCCAATGTCTTATAGTATTTTACATCAT
Source organism: Elymus sibiricus (assembly GCA_039707655.1). NCBI lineage: Eukaryota > Viridiplantae > Streptophyta > Magnoliopsida > Poales > Poaceae > Elymus > Elymus sibiricus. The sequence goes on along the minus strand of CM077676.1, from coordinate 299,108,683 downwards.
TTGTGCAATTGTAGTTTAGCTTATAGCATTTACGTGCTTCTTGTAGGTACACATGTCAGCGGCACTGATCCACGCTTCAACCCGGAGGAACACCTCGCCTTCGCTGCCGCTGACTTGGGGCGGGCTCTGGCCCAGATGAAGTGCCCCACCAACTACCCCTCGGGATTTACCAAGTAGGAACTGTCTAGTTCAATTTTACCAATAGATGTTGCAATGGCTACATTTTGTACGGTTGATGTATTAAGCCTGTTGTAGTAAACATGCCTAACCATTCTTAGCTATTTTCCCTACCTTTTTATAGACAACTGGGCCAATCTCTGCTCTAGCAGCACTTGCCTTGCGATGTTTAACTCTATCAATTTGAATTTCATTAGTACCAGTTTCAATGGCTATATTAGGTTGTCTATACTTAACATATGCCTTGTTTATTTCAGTAATGTACACTGTCATGTTCAAGTATGAACTGTCCAGTTAAATTTCACCAATACCAGCTACAAACTTACAATGCCTGACTTAGGTTGCTGTCAAGCCTGTTGTAGCAAACAGTTCTATCCATTTTTTAATCCGTCCCTTTACTACCGTGCTACTCTTCGCAATGGAGATATCACTAGAGATGCTGTCGTTTTATTACCATTTGCTATTTTTGGTGGATGTAGTGAACATGCCTTTCCATGTACTTACGCAGGGCCGCAATGGGCGATGCTGTTGTTTGCCGTCGAGGTTAGTTGCATGCCATGTCTTATAGTTTTTTACATCATTTGTGCAATTGAAGTTTAGCTTCTAACATTTACTGGTTGCTTGTAGGTACATATATCAGCGGTACTAATCCACACTTCGACCCCTTTCGCGTATGGGGCAATGAGATATTCATGAACAAGCGTCAAGTGAGGAAACTAAGAAAGATTGTTAGGCAGAAGAGACGGGTGATGGGAATTAAACTCTTTATTTACACTTTATCCAAGACAACGGTGAACTTTAGGATGGTAAGTAATCTGTTGCCTTTTCCCCCTACCCACAATGAGTTACTCTATTACACATGAATTTCTGAAAGTTTTCTTTTTTCAGTGGTTTCCAAAGCAATTTACTCATGATTACCTTGCAAACTACATGACCGGAGTTGAGGCAACTAAGGTTAAAGTATATAATTCATACTACCATGATAATGGTCTAGAAGTCTTCCTGAAGGCAGTGAAGGATGGGAGGGTGATCGTCACAAGGGGTTGGACAAAAGTTGTGCGCGCCTTTGGCATGGAAGAGGGCACATTATGGGCATTCCGCTTCTTCAACACTATCGGCAGCCAAAATGATTTACACTTCTCTCTTCACCTTTACCGCCTCTAAATATTGTGGTTCATCATAGTTAATCTGCTGCCTAATTCTGTAATTACTGAACTCATTGTACTAAGATTTTGATTTATGGATTGGTTGTCGAACCATTGTGATGAGAATATGAAATATTTAAATTCCACAGTATTCAAAATTTGAAATTTTCCAGTTCGAATAATAAATTACAGGAAAAAATAAAATTAAATAGCAGGTATTAAAACACCGTACACACGGTTAGAAATAAAACAGCGTGTGCGATGGTAAAATAAAGAACACATGGTTCTTTCACGGAAAACGTGTGCGATACTCACCGGTCGAACGCACGGTTTATTCTCATACACGTGTGGGACTGCCATAAGTATTACACACGTTTCCGTACGATGTGCGTGTGCGATTCTTGGATAAAAAGAAGACATTTCACATTTGGAGACCGTGTGTGATAGGTATACCTATCACAAACGGTTACGAAAATGGACACGTTGGCGATAGTAGAGACACCACACACATTTTATATTTTTTAAATGTGTGTGATAGTGTACGTATCGCAAACAGACCGGTAGAAATAAATGTTCATGTGGATATCTGCGATATCGTTTTGGATGTCTCGCGGATCACAAACATAGTGCCCGTGTCTAACGTGTGGGATAGTCCGCGACTTCGCATACGATTACTTTACGAAAATCAGCAGCAGCGGGTCGCCCTATCGCAAACGTTTTATGGGTCGTGTGGGAAGACCCCCCCCCTATCACACACACAAGTAAGGCGATGGTTTAAAACTCTGTCGCAGAAAGTGGGTAAAACCCGTTTGTATAGCACATAACGGTACGAGTGGTACTCTCGCCGGTCCATAGCATATATAGATTTTTTGAAAGTCAAACCTCACAAAGTTTGACCAGGTATGTGGAGAAAAACATTTACATCTAGAACGGGAAACATATATCATTAGATTCATCACAAGATGTAGTTTCATATTATATATACATCTTTGGTATGGTAGATATAAATAATTTTCTCTGTAAACTTGGTCAAAGTTTCCAAAGTTTGACTGTTCAAAAATTTATAAGCACTACATTATCGAACGGAGGGAGTATCTCTTTCTCTCTCTCAACTCTCTCACGCACCACTCCGCCGTCTCGGGGCTCTTCTCTCTCTCTTTCAAACTTTCTATCTCCCTAGGTCACACATACACATATCTCGCTCGCACTAGATAGACCCATCTAACACTCTCTCTCCCTCGTTCTCTCTCTATCTCACACGCACGCACACGCCCCCCCTAAGTACGATTATCTCTCACTCCATCACACGCACATGCACTTCCCCCTAGGTATGACCATCTCTCACTCTCCATCACAAACACACACATTGTCTCCTTCCCTCCCTAGCTAGGTCTATCTCGATCTCTTTTGGGGTATCTTTCTATCGCACACACACCTCTTGTCTCTCGATCTCCCACCCATATAGTCCCCTCACGATCTCGAGGGGATCTCTCTATCACAAACACACCCTCTCTCCCTCCACATGCCTCCATTTTCTACATACGTTTCTCTCGACCTCTCTCCCTTGTTTGCCAAACCTCTCTTGGCCACGTGCTAGGGGTCTCTCTCTCTCTCTCTGTTGCAAACAACCACACAATATATCTCCGTGTATCTCCTCACCTCGCTTTCTCTCTCGGAGATGCATGCGTCATATGTTTTCATAAGACACACACACTTTCTCTCTACTTTATCGTGTGTTGTCCCTTTCTCTTTCACACACACACTCTCTCTTTTTGCACACTCACTCTTTCTCCTTCACACACACTTGATCTCTCTCTAGTTATGTACTCTCTCCAGTCCATAGCATATATACATTTATTGAAAAGTCAAACCTCACAAAGTTTGACCAGGTATATGTGGAGAAAAACATTTACATCTGGAAGGACAAACATGTATCATTAGATTCATCACAAGATGTAGTTTCATATCATATATCTTTGGTATTATAGATATAAGTAATTTTCTCTATAAACTTGGTCAAAGTTTCAAAAGTATGACTTTTCAAAAATTTATAGGCACTACATTATCGAACGGAGGGAGTATCTCTTTCTCTATCTCTACCTCTCATGGGCCTCCCCTCTCACTCGATCTCTCTATACCGAGGGATTATACGGTCACTGGCTCAGCTATAGCTCTGTATATTGTGTAGTTGGCCGGTCAACCAGTCTACATGGTGCCTTGTCAGCTCGTGTTCTCTCTCGGTGTGCGGGCCCATGTGGCAGTGGGTGAAAATAAATGAACTAGAGGCCCATCTGCCACGGCGTGAAATAAACAAACTAGAAACCACTTGTGGTAGAACCCCACACGCTACTAAATTGAGTGCACACTTCTTCCTCGTTAAAACAGTACTGTAGTACTCCCAACGTTTCTTTTTAGTCTACATATAAAATTTGGTCAAAGTCAAACTTCGTAAACTTTGACTAACTTTATAGGAGAATATCAACATTCACAGTATGAAATCAATATATTTAGATGCATCTTGAAATTAATTTTCATAGCATATAGCTTTAGTATTGTAAATGTTGCTATCTTTTGATATAAAGTTGGTCAAACTTTGCATAGTTTGACTTTGACCAAATTTTATATGTGGACTAAAAAGAATCGGAGGGAGTACTAGATTAACACCTTCTTACTAGACGCCACCACGGACACACACTACGACAACGCACATACACCACTGTGTGGCATGCACGCAAGGACGCACTCGCGCACACCCAGCACACAATACACACCAACACACGTGTACATCGTCGTCGCCGCTGGCTGAGATGGAGGACGAGACGGCCAACAAGCGGAGGCGGCTCGAGCCAAAACTGCATCCGGCGAGCCTGGACATCATCAGCAGCCTCCCCGATGACATGCTGCTAGTCATCATCGCCCTCCTCCCCGCCAAATCTGGTGTGCGGACCACCCTGCTCTCCCGGCGGTGGCGCCCCCTCTGGCGCTGCGCCCCCCTCAACCTCACCGTCGATAGCTGCCTCTGCGATGGGGATTGCAAACGCATGGCCGCAGTCTCCAAGATCCTTGCATCGCACCCTAGGCCAACCAGACGCCTTGACATCCGCATGTTCAGTACCAACTGCAATGTCCAAGCCAAGTTCGACGAGCGGTTCTTATCCCTCGCCCTAGATCAGCTCGAGGAGCTCAGGTTTGAAGGTGGATGATGTCGCTCTCTACCGCTGTCTGTGCTTCACCTCGCGCCAACGCTGCGCCGCGCCAGGTTCAGCTCCTGCTATTTTCCCCAGATTAATGCCGCGCCCGCTCTTCTTCTCCCTCAACTCAAGCATCTCAGCCTCTTCGACATTGGTATCTCGAAGGAGGCTATGGAGCGGCTGCTCCGTGGCTATACAGCGCTCGAGTACCTTTGTCTGAAACAGATCCACGAGTTCATTAACCTCCACATCACCTTGACGAATCTCCGATGGATTTATGTGTCTTGCTGGCCCGCAACAGGACATTACTTGGGAAGAGATCAGTTGAGATGTTTCACGATATGGTCATTGAGAATGCACCTTTCCTTGAGAGATTGCTTGTATCTGATCTAGAAGGTCCAACAAAAATCAGGGTCATTGATGCGCCGAAATTGACAGCGTTGGCCTACTCGTCTGCCAAATTCTCCGAACTTGTTATTGGATCCGTAACTGTTCAGGTACAACACTCTTTTTCTTCTCGTTCTTCTTCTTGAAATTCATGTTTTTTTTCTTGATGTATGTTCGACTGTCATCCAGAAAATGATTCCCACAAGCTTGACCCAGTCTGTGCGCACAGTGAAGATTTTGGCAATAAAATCTATCGGCCCCAATCTGGATCAAGTTGTTGGATTCCTTAGATGCTTTCCGTGCACGGAGAAGCTACTCATCAAGGTGAAACTCCTTTCTTATTAAATGTGAACCACAACGGAGCTCAATTTTTTCATATTTTTTCCCAAGTTACAATGACAAATGTGGTGTTCAAAACTCCATCTAGGCACTATACTGAAAGAAATGTTTTTATTATTTTTTCTCATGTGATCACATGCATCTTTTTGTTGTTGTTGTAGCCAAGGCTAGTCATAGTGGGAAGTAACTTGTTATCCTAAGAGCAAGTACCACCTCCGTCCTAGTTTACTAGTCCCCTTCGTATTTTGGAGTATCAAATTTTGACCATAGATTTAACTAACAAAATGTTAATGCATGTCACTAAAAATTATATCGTTGGATTCGTATTTGAACATAATTTCCAATGGTATAATTTTTTGTGACATGCATTGATATTTTGTTACGTAAATGTATGGTCAAAATTTTACACTAAATATGAAGGGGACCTATAAACCAAGACAGAGGTAGGAGTATTACAATAGTGGGCTATAAGCCCTTTTTTGTTGTTGTAGCCAAGGCTAGTCATAGTGGGAAGTAACTTAGACTACTAGTAACACTATGGAGTAGTGGTCTATAAGCCTGCTTACATGGCATTTTCGCCTATGTGGAGGAGAGAGACAAGCAAAAAAGGTGAGAGTGGGCAGTAACTTGGGACCCACTGACCTGCCATTAAGCTTATATGAAAGCTTCGCAGTGTGCTGCCTCTAGTAGAGCAAGGTTAATAGAAGAGCCTATTGTTGGCTCTATACTAGTGGCACGTCATCTAAAAAATATACCCCTACTCATACAATGGCCGGGCTATAGACTAGCTATAGCATTTAAGGCTCACACGGAGAGAGAGGCAAAGAAATCACACTGTGATTGGCAGGTACTACCTCCGTCCTGGTTTATTAGTCCTTCTTGTAGTTTGGGGCAAACTTTGACCTTTGATTTAACTATCAAAAAAGAAGTTATATACACTAAAAATAGTATCATTGGAAACCTCTTTAAGATATGAATCCAACAGTATAAGTTTTGTGACATACAACTTATAATTTGTTAGTCAAATCTATGGTCAAAGTTGGGCACAAAATACGATGGGGACCAATAAACCCGGGCGGAGGTAGTAGAAATAAACGCTTACCTTTAGCCCATGCGCTGGCTGCATGCCGGCTTTATTTTCTTGTATGCTGCGCTATCGCCCGGCGACAGATCAAGCGCGTGCTTCCTTCTTTCTCCTGCGTTCTCTTTCCTCCAACTAGGATTTTGCTGATGTGGAACATCTTATAGCCAGCTCACTAGGATTTATTATACTTGCTCATATAGTTTTTTTAAAGTTGGACCCACAACTGAATAAAATGTAGTACTGCTAGTAGTACTAGAGTACTCCTATCCTATGGCTAATTAGAGGCAAGTATAGAGGCAACAAATGCTCACACTATGGCCAACCTCTTCACGTGCTCCTAGGTAAAATGAGTAAATGAGAGGAAAGAGAAAGAGAGAGAGTGAAAATTATCACTAGCCTTAGAGCCAACCCTATTGTATGAGCGAATGATATTGGTAGCTCTTGATGACACGGCAATCTTATATAGCCAGCTGCTCTAATATGTTCTCTTCTTTTGCAGATAAAAAAAGACCCGAAAGTGAAAAATGTGCTGCAATATAACAACCTCATCGAATGCCTTGATCTCCGTCGTATAGAAATTGATTTGATCAACTACCGAGGTACCACATCCGAGATTAAATTGGCCAGGTTCTTGTTTCTGAAGGCAAGTGTGCTCAAGGTAATGAGGTTTGGCGTTCTCTGGCGCAACAATGAATGGTGTGCTAATCACCGCAAGCGTCTAAAGCTGAATGACAAAGGCTCTGCAGAAGCTGAATTTGTTTTTGAAAGATCAAGTGACGAGAGACGCGCAAGTTTATTTGCCGATTAGTGACTTGTCAGGGGCGATGGATTTTAGTTTGTATGATAATGCTGCATCCACCTAAAGTAACGAAACTTCTTACGTAAACTTCCTAATAATTCCCTCTTCATAGGTGCAGCATTACTCCTAGCATTTCTAATATCAGTTTGAACCTTGTAAAATTACAACTATCCAGCACGTGGTACTATGTTACAATTAATGTTCGCATGCATAGGTGCGGCAATGATGTAACCAATATACCCATTACAATATTTTATTCTAACTCGTGGCAACGCACGAGAAAATACCTAGAACATGGCTTGTTGTAAGCAGGGTAACTCTACAGCCTTGATGATAGTGACTGCACACGGTGAGGCTGACTTTGGTAACCCGAACACGCCGCCTGCACTCTGGTGTCATCTCCGGCGCAGGGTCTTGTCACTTCACTGTGAGGAGCAACACGTAATAATTTGACCAACGGGTAGTACATTGGTAGTACTGCAAGTACTACCAGTAGTACTACTACTACCACCGTCTGGATTTAGTAGTACTACCACCTCCGTTTGGATTTAGTATTTGACAAGCAATATATAGTAATGCATGTCACAAAAAATATACTACTCCCTCCGTAAATAATACATGGAGTATTGTTTTATTCGTATTTGAGTGTAGTTTTCGATGATATTATACACTCTCCCTTCCGGTTGAGGGCTCAAATATGAAATCTCATCAACCACACTACTACTTGCACCACATTCGCCACGCATTAATTGCGCCAGCTTCCAACATAATTGCACGCAGAATTTACCTCAATCTCCTCGTAACTATGCACGCATGCAGCAAGACAGAGAACAGTGCGTGCATGCGGAGCGGGATTTGAGGCAGCAGCAGGCATGCGATACTATGCAAACGCAAGGGCAATTTTGTCCAAAAAAACAGACTGAGTCTTCCCTTGGTATGCGCGCTCGACCTTAGGCGCTAAGAAAAAAGGACCGGAGCGAGTACTACTACTACTCCCTCCTTTCCGGTTTATAGGGCTTCCCGTTTTATAAGTCTCAATTTGATTGTTTCCCATCACATGTTCAGATTTCAAAGTGCATTAAATCATTGCATGCAAGGACTAAGAGAAAATTGACCAAAGCATGTACTTCATGCATACATGCATTGCAATTAATGCATTGGTGAACATATTTTTCTGAGGAAAACGAGTGCATTAATTGATTGCTTTTGCAAACTACAAAAATTATTCCAACACTCATCATCTACCTTGGTTGGTGAGATTTTTGAATTGAACCCTATAAACTGGAAATGAGGTAGTAGTAAGGACCAAGGAGTAGATAGCCAACGCACACGTGAATGCAAACACAGTCTACACTTCTCATATAAAGGCTCCCCACTAGTCCAATCCATCTACAAAATCCTGCGCACCTATGCACCCTAACCAAGGGCAAGAGTGATCACTCCAATCGCAAGATCAATTGACCAGAAGCTAGAGCCATGGAGGCGATGAGCGTGAGCATGAGCCGGCTGTGCCAGATGGTCCACGATGCCGGCCTGTGGTTCGGCACCGAGGAACGTCTCCAGGTCGTGCTTGAGGCTGCCAGGGCGAGAGGCCTCTTGGACGACAGTTTCGTCCCCTTGTGCGACAAGGCCCTCGTCGGCTTCCTCGACAAGTTCACCATCGTCAAGAAGCTCACGGACGAACTTGACGTACACCTCCAGCCCACGCGCCCAGGCTCTACGATGCCCGCCACCCTTATCGGCATCTATGATGACAACCTCTTCGATGCACTGGTGGCCCTGCGACTGCCCGCCGTCGCGTTGGAGAATTTCCACCTCGAGGTCGCGCTCGCCGCGCAGTGCCTCACCCAGCAAGACACCATCGACATAATCACCCACGTCTACGAGGAAATCATCCACAAGGACCACTACGTGCCAGAGGAGGATGATAGGATGGTGGCCTTCTTGGACCGCAGAGCAACCTTGGACGGTATTGTTCAGAAGTACGTTGACCTCGCTGCCAACGCCGCTGCTCCTCACCCGTCGGTTGGTGGCCCAGCGCACTAGGGCGAGAGGATGTCATTGATGGATCCGTATGCATATTAATATTGATGTGTAAATTATGGACTGACGTACGTACTAGAGAATATATATAGCTCGTTGCAATGCTCGGGGAATTATCTATTGTGCTAGAAAATATTTGGCCGTGTGGCACCACCCACTCTGAGAAACGACTCAGGAGGGAGGGAGGATTCATCGGTCTTGCGTCCCATTAGTAGTATGTGCAAAAGCGTGGCTCTACGTGCAAAAAATCCCTGTCCTAGGGGACGGAGGCTACCTCCAATCTAACATCTTATCTCCCAATAAACAAATCAAATGTCCCACTTGTGCACATGCAAGAAAATGGAGAAGGGCAGATGGTTAGATTATAGGAGTGGTACTTATTTTATTTTTTTAAAATTAGTGAAGGAGGATCACCCCTTCCCTCTAGAAGCCTCCAAACTTTGCAAGATTTTCCCCAGTACTACTACCGTCGTCTGGATTATTAGTCCCATCTTATTTTGGGTCAACGATTGACAAACATACTACTACTCCAATGACATTACGTAGTAGGAGTATTTGACTAGCATGTCACACATTTTTTTGTTGGATTAGTATTTGAATATGTTTTCCAATGACATTATATTGGCTGCACAATTTTATTAGTTAAATTAAGGGCCAAAATATGACACAAAATACAAGGGGGGCTAGTAAACGAGTACGGTTCCCGATACGGCTTGAATGCAAATAAAGTAGCGGTTCCCGATGAACGGCCATTGATGTTTATCCTCCTTCAATTTGCATGCTGAGGGAAGTAGTACTACTGTAGTAAATGGGAGAAGCGGCATGCAGCCAGCAGCGCAGCACCATGGGCGTGTTTGGTTGGGTCGCTCACAAGTTTCATTTGGCCTCCGGTAACCACCACTGCATCGCGTCGTCGTGGCCTTGATTCTTACTGTATCGCATTCTCATTCCAGCTGATAAAGACGTGTGTCATCCCTTGCTCACCTTTTGCATGATGGCATATAATAAGTGTTACACTTCACAAGTTCAAAATGAGAAACTGGAACACGTACAGTCCTGTTCGCGTCGAACCCCAGACGGTCCTTCTGGCACGCCGCTCAATGCACAGTGGCTAGGCATATCACTTACATGTGGGACCGCATGTAAGGAAAGCGATGATGGCCGAAATTGGCAAAACTCCCCCGCTTATCGCGCGGGAAAAACCCAGTGCTAGCGTTTTTAATCGTTATTTCTAATTTTTGAGGGAAAATCATTATTTCTATCTATCGGTCGCGCCAAGGAGTAGAACTAAATGTTACAACTTACAAGTTCAAAAGGAAAAGCCTGCCGTGTTTGCATCGCACCCCCACACGGTTGGTCTGACACGCCGCTCAAGGGGGAACGCGTGTTGTCTTGCATTTTCACTTACAAGTGGGACCACAGTTGAGCAAACCGACTATCGGCAAACCCCCACCCAGCCCGCCACGCGATGGCTGAGTTAGAGAAACAAGGAGGGAGAAGAGATAGCTATAGCACGGACTCCAAGAAATTTTGTGTCAGATGGGACTCGTGGTGGTGGCGTGTGCAGTACTCCTGGACATGAATGCTTGTTCTGGCCCATGCCACCCCACTATATCGAGGTGCTGGTTACGTAGAGCGAACACATTAGTATCTCTCTAGGAGTACGGTACCACTAGTAGTACTAGTTTTATTAACATATGGCCCACCTCACACTGTCGCCAAATTTCCTAGAGTCTGTGCTCGGCCCTCCTCTCTCTCTCTCCTCAGCCAGCCAGCACGGACAATTATGTATGGTGGTAAAAAATATTTTGCCGCATCGCAGCACCCACTCTGAGAAGTGACTCGAAAACCATTCATAAATTAAGTAAGTTTATAACATGCATATGCAAATATACCATTTATTTCATACAACAAGTCAGCAACGCACAACGATAACGAGGATACATTCTAAATACTAAAGTTTTTATCACACAACAAATAACAAGCAATGAAATGAACTTCAGGTCAACCAATCCTCGGCGTTGGAAACGCTTGCTTTGAACCAGAAGTGAGCCTCTAGGCAGGGCCAGCTATTGTCAATATCGAGACCAACGCAAGACTCACCATCCAGGCTGAAGCGGCCAATACCAGGAGTACGGAAATTGTGATAGCCAGCGTAGGGAACTATACCAATGTGCGAGGTATAGATAGAGTTGCTTCTCATAAATGGTAACATTGTGCCAACAGCAGCTGGATCACCTTTCACCATAATTAGATAGTTTAGTCCAAGGAAAAGCGAGTATTCTCCAAGACTATCAATATTGAACCAGGGAGAAGGTTCTGGCGCTAGCACACTAGAATCCATTCCGAATACCCTGCAACGGATGTTGGAATAGGTCCGGACACGACTGCGACCATGGCAGACAACACCTGCTTCCTCTGTAACATCAGCAGTGCCGTGTATACAGACAAGAAGAGGTGATCCGTTGGAATAAGTAGCTAGACGCCACTGAGTAGGTAGGTACTGCTCGTGATCATCACCATCGTCATCTCCCCCTTGGTTATAAAAGTTTCCAAGTATCGGTGGGGGCATGTTGACAGGACCTTGGAAACACAAGAAGGTTAATTAGTACGGGTATAACTGGCATGCATGGTGAATGAAACAATTCTAATTACGGTGGAAGACAAACACCGTACCGAAACAATCAGGATCCCATGCAAAAATAGTGCCAGATGTGGTGGCAGCAAACACAAGACGATCGTATTGAATTGCATCACAGTACACATGCGTGCCCAGAAACTGGTTTTCAAGCAATATCCATCGAGGCATAGAGGTAAGGACGACAACAAACTTGTCGAAGATAGCGACAACATAATAGTTCACATAACTCCAAGAGCGATTGGGAACTCGACAAATTGCTATCTTCTGTAGACGACAGTCACCATGATCATATTTGAACGTACGTAGAGTATCGGTGTGCTCAACCTTAGGGCAGTCTGAGATTTTTGGAAGTGGAATCCGGTGACGAGTGTACACATTCACAAGCTCCCACTCGCAGTTGTACCCAATATAAACAACCCAATCTCCATTTGCACCTACCCAGGCCATATGCTGAAGCGATGGCATCTTAACATCACACGGATCATTATTGTCAAGTGGCATCAACTTGCACAAGGCGAGCCATCTGTCGTCCCCACGCCAGCGAGCAGGGTCATGCTACTTGTAGCTTGCGTTGGTATTTTCCCCGAAGAGGAAGGGATGATGTAGCACAGTAGAGTTAAGTATTTCCCTCAGTTATGAAACCAAGGTTATCAATCCGGTAGGAGAATCACGCAACACCTTGTTAGCAGTACCTGCACACAAACAACAAATCCTTGCACCCAACGCAAACGAGCGGTTGTCAATCCCTCGGCGGTAAGTTGCAAGATTAAATTGTATGTGATAGATAGATAGATTGAAATAAAAATACAAAATAAAGGAAATAAAGAAAAAGTGCAGCAAAGTATTTTTAGGGTTTTTAATATATGATTTAGATAGACTCGGGGGTCATAGTTTTCACTAGAGGCTTCTCTCAAGAAAATAGCATACGGTGGGTAGACAAATTACTGTTGGGCAATTGATAGAAAAGAAAATAATCATGACAATATCCAAGGCAATGATCATGTATATAGGCATCACGTCCGAGACAAGTAGACCGACTCCTGCCTGCATCTACTACTATTACTCCACACATCGACCGCTATCCAGCATGCATCTAGTGTATTAAGTCCATAAAGAACGGAGTAACGCCTTAAGCAAGATGACATGATGTAGACAAAGTAAACTCATGCATGAATAAACCCCATATTTTTACCCTTAATAGCAATGATACATACGTGTCATGTACCTTTCTGTCACTGGGATTGAGCACCGCAAGATCGAACCCATTACAAAGCACCTCTTCCCATTGCAAGATAAATCAATCTAGTTGGCCAAACCAAATCAATAGATCGGAGAAGAAATATGAAGCTATAATAATCATGCATAAAAGAGATCAGAGAAGACTCAAATAATATTCATGGATAATCTGATCATAAACACACAATTCATCGGATCCCAACAAACACACCGCAAAAAGTGATTACATCGGATAGAACTCCAAGAACATCGAGGAGAACATTGTATTGAAGATCAAAAAGAGAGAAGAACCCATCTAGCTACTAACTATGGACCCGAAGGTCTCTGGTAAACTACTCACGCATCATCGGAGGGGCAGCAAGGTTGATGTAGAGCCCCTCCGTGATCGATTCCCCCTCCGGCGGAGCACCGGAAAAGGCCTCCAGATGGGATCTCTCGAGAACAGAAACTTGTGGCGGCGGAAAAAGTATTTCGTGGACTCCTCTGATGGTTTCCTAATTTTTGGGAATTTATAGTGGTGGAATTAGGTCAAAAGAGGCAGAGGTGGGCCCACGAGGCACCAGGGCGTGCCCCCAGGCGCGCCCTGGTGGCTCGTGGCCACCTCCTGGGGTTTCTGGCCTTCTCCCGAAGCTTCTAGTGTTTGTTATGTCCAGAAAAAATCTCCAAAATGTTTTGTGGCATTTGGACTTCATTTGGTATTGATATTCTGTAAAACCAAAAACAGGCAGAAAACAACAACTGGCACTGGGCACTAAGTTAATAGGTTAGTCCCAAAAAATGATATATAATTGTTGTAAATGTATATAAAAACATCCAAGATTGATAATATAATAGCATTGAACAATCAAAAATTATAGATACATTGGAGACGTATCAGGCCATAGCAAAGAAGATAGGGGAGATCAAACCACTCTTGAACCATTGGGTTGTTTGTAATGATCCTATTTGTTGAGTCGAGAATGTTCTTGAACGAACCTGCCATGCTAGCCGCGGTGATGACGTCGCACCGATAAATGATTTCCTCCACCCCGTCATCTTTCAGATCAGGGCAAGAATAACGGGGTCGGGTCCTGCGTCTTCCCTCCATCGAGAAGACGAACAATGGCAGAAGGAAGAGTCAAGGCAAATGGAGGGAGGAAGGGCGTGCGACAGCAGTTCCAACTCCCAAATCGAGAGGGAAAGGGGAAGAGGTAGTGGACGGTTGCCACGGTATAGGAAGAGGAGACTGGGGAGCGGACAGTAGCCACAACATAGGAGGAGCCGACCCAGCCTTCATAGACGTCCATTCGGAAATTATACAAAAGGACTCGTCGTCTTCTCACTGACATGTTCGAACGGGACCCTCTCCAGATCTAAAAAATACGGCGGTGTCCCAGCGCTAGCGTTTTTAATCTTTATTTCTAATTTTTGAGGGAAAATCGTTATTTCTATTTATCGATCATGCCAAGGAGCAGAACCAAATGTTACAACTTACAAGTTCAAAAGGACCCCCACACGGTTCGCGTCGTACCCCCACACGGTTGGTCCGGCACGCCACTCAAGGGGGAACGCGTGTTGTCTTGCATTTTCACTAACAAGTTGGACCACAGTTCAGCAAACCGACTATCAGCAAACCAACTTGTCCATGCTCCCATTATACGGGCTTCCGAGAGCCCTTGGATCTGAGATTGAACGGTCGCATGCCGAGATTCTAGACCTGTGCATAAATTTCAGATCCTAGAGGCCTTTTTTGCAAACTTGCAGGAGCTCAGCACGCAACCGTTCGATCTCAAATCCAAGGGCTCTCAAAATCCCGTATCATGGGAGCATGGGAAGCTTCGTATCACTTGAAACTCCCCCCCCCCCCGGCCGCCGCGCGATGGTTGAGTTAGAGAAACGAGAAGAGAGAAGAGCTAGGTGTAGCACAGAATCCAAGAAATTTGGTGTTAGATGGGACTCGTGGTGGTGGCGTGTTCCGTACTCCTAGACATGAATGC
The DNA here is from genome assembly GCA_039707655.1 of Elymus sibiricus. Classification (NCBI taxonomy): domain Eukaryota; kingdom Viridiplantae; phylum Streptophyta; class Magnoliopsida; order Poales; family Poaceae; genus Elymus; species Elymus sibiricus. The sequence continues at coordinate 299,093,665 of CM077676.1, read as the reverse complement.
TTGTTTTGGCCCATGCCACCCCACTATATCGAGGTGCTGGTTATGTAGAGCAAACACATTATCTCTCAAACTTAAAAAAAACATTATCTCTCCAACTTGCAAAAAAAACACATTATCTCTTCAGGAGTTCGGTACGACTAGTACTAGTACTCTATTAACATATGGCCCACCTCACAGTGTCGGCAAATTTCCTGGAGTCGGTGCTCGGCCCTCCTCTCCCTCTCTTGTCAAGCAGCCAGCAGACGCGCGGAGTGTGCCCATCGTCGGTTTGCTCACATTCGGTCCCACATACTATCAGTGAAAAGTATTTTGCCGCGTCGCAGCACACACTCTGAGAAGTGACTCGAAATACATTCATAAATTAAGTAAGTTTATCACATGCATATGCAAATATACTGTTCACACTACATACAACAAGTCTACAATGCACAATGACAATGAGGATACATTGTAAATACTAAAGTTTTTCTCACACAACACGTACAAGAAATGAAAATGACCTTCACGTCAACCAATCCTCGGCGTTGGAAACGCTTGCTTTGAACCAGAAGCGAGTTTCTGACCAGGGCCTGGTGGTATTGTCAATCTTGAGACCAATGCAAGACTCACCATCCGGGCTGAAGCGGCCTATATCAGGAGCAATACTTGCATTGGAGTAGGGAGCAACAGCAATGTCGGTGGTATAGATAGAGTTGCTTCTCATAAATGGCAAGGTTGTGCCAACAGGCGCTGGATCGCCTTTCACCATCATTGGATAGTTTAGTCCAAGGAAAAGCGAGTGTTCTCCAAGACTATCAATATTGAACCAGGGAAAAGCTCGTGGCGCTAGCACACTAGTACACATCCCGAATAGCCTACAACAGAAGTTGGCATAGGTCCGTAGAGTACGACCATGCGAGACAATACTACTACCTGCTTCCTCTGTAACATTAGTAATGCCATGTATACAGACAAGAATAGGTGATCCATCGAAATAAGTAGATAGGCACCGTCTAGTAGGTAGGTATTGCTCGGCTTCATGCTCGTGATCATCACCATCGTCATCATCATCATCACCATCGTCATCTCCCCCTTGGTTATAAAAGTTTCCAAGTATCGGTGGCGGAATGTTGACAGGACCTCGAAAAACTTGAAGGTTAATTAGTAAAGGATAACTCACATGCATGGTGAATGAAACAATTCTAATTACGGTGGAAGACAAACGTACCAAAGCAAAAAGGATCCCATGCAAAAACAGTGCCACAAGTGGTGACCGCAAACACAGGACGCTCGTATTGAATTGCATCACAGTACTCAGACGTGTACAGAAACTGGTTTTTAAGCAATGTCCATCTAGTCCCTCCGGGAGTAAAGACGACAACAAGCTTGTCGAAGCTAGCGACAACACAATAGTTCCTATAACTCCAAGAGCGTGTGGGAACTCGACAAATTGCTATCTTCATTTGAACGTACGTAGAGTATCGGTGTGCTCAACCTCTGGGCAGTCAGAGATTTTTGGAAGTGGAATCCGGTGACGGGTGTACACATTCACAAGCTCCCACTCGCAGTTATCCCCAATATAAACAACCCAATCTCCATTTGCACCTGCTCAGGCCTTATGCTGAAGCGATGGCATCTTAACATCACACGGATCATTATCAAGCGGCATCAACTTGCACAAGGCGAGCCTTCCGTCGTCCCCGGACCAGAGAGCAGGGTCATAGCGAAGAAGATAGGGGAGATCAAACCGCTCTTCAACCCTTGGGTTGTTTGTAATGATTTTTTTGTTGAGTCGAGAATGTTCTTGAACGAACCTGCCATGCTAGCCACGGTGATGACGTCGCACCGATCAATGATTTCCTCCACCGCGTCATCTGTCAGATTGGGGCAAGAATAATGGGGTCAGGTCCTGCGTCTTCCCTCCATCGAGAAGATGAACAATGGCAGAACGAAGAGTTAAGGCAAATGGAGGGAGGAAGAGCGTGCGACAGTAGTTCCAAATCGAGAGGGAAAGGCGAAGAGGCGGTGGACGGTTGCCACGGTACAGGAAGAGGCGAGTGGGGAGCGGACGGTTGCCACGGTATAGGAAGAGGCGACCCAGCCTACATAGACGTCCGTTCGGAAATTATACAAAAGGACTCGCCGTCTTCTCACTGACACGTTGGAACGGGACAACATGTCAACGAAACATGGTTTGTCATTTCTCGTGCAAAATGCGATTGGGCCGCGTTATTTCTCGACTTTATTTTTTTTAATGGCGTGCCGTTCAATTTTGAACATTACTACACGTCGTCCCAATTTATTAGGCCGGACGTTACATGCAATCTATCCATTGGGTATATGCACACAGGAGAGAGAAAAAGTGCATGCATAGGAAAGAGATCGAATACCTTAATTTGCCCGATTTATTGGTCCTGTTACTCCGGCTCGCGGGACTTAGAAAACCTTGACGGAGGTACTCTACCAAGTAATATAGTACTAGTATATAGGATGGAGCTTCAGCGCATGCTTGCGAGGGCTGCCCACTTGCTTCTCACACTATCACCCTCTCCAGATCTAAAATAGACGGCGGTGGCCACTCTCTCTCTCCCTCCTCACCGGTGGCCACAGATCCAGCCTGATCCCGTCCGCCGGGAAAGAGGAGGACGTGCACTGATGACAAGGACGTCTTCTCAGACCTAGAGCCGGCGCGGGATGGCCTCCGTCCCCAAGCTCGCTGTCGTAGTGTTGGCAGAGGACGACGATGACGAGAGAAGCCGCTTCCCGCCGACCCTCGGGTATGCTACCTCTTTTCGAACCATACCCTTGTGCTATTTCCCCATCTGCCCACGTCGCTGCATGCGGTTCTTTTTCCACTGCCCCATCTCCCCAAGTTACTAGCCTCTGCTGGTCATGCAGAACAAAACCTTAGTTTGCACTATTAAAGGAAACCCTACTTCATGCAGACTAATCCATTTCTGGGTTGAATAAGGAAAGAACGGGGGGAAAGTGGTACTATAGAAGAGACTTGGTATCGAACCTGAATCGTGGTTGAAAAGGGGAAAAGCAGTAGTAGCTAAGGAATGAGTCTCTTGTCTCTTGGTTGAAAAAGGAAAGAAAGGCAGGACAACACAATAGAGAATGACCAGGTCGATAGGTTTGTTGTCCTCACATAGGAAAAAGGTGGCTAAATAAAACAAAAATGGGACATAATCCAGATATGCTGCTTGGATATTTGTTGCTCTAGGCAGCCATCCCTGCCTCACCACTCTATGCGTCTGTGGAGGTACATTGTACTTTTTCGACAAAGGGTGGATTTTATTGGCTCAAAACGGAGCATCAAGAAGATACATAACATAGTGACCACACACCCGGCTTCTGCACAGCTAGGATGCACACAGCCAACACCATGCTCTTATTGCCACTTTTTTGCTGTTAGTATAACGCCGCCGGTAAAATTATGCCACTGCTAAATTGAAAAGGGAAAGAAAGGCAGGAAAACTACTACCTCTCTTTCAAAATACAAGATGTTTTGGCACATTAAATTGAACTGCGAAAACATCTTATATTAAGGAACAGAGGGTGTAGAATTCTTCAAATTATGCCGGCAAAGCTAGTCACACCTTTGTTAAAATTAATGTTCATTATGTTATCGGAGGAGGTCTGCATTTTTGTCTCTATTGCCTGTAGATTATATACCTAGCATCATGATGTAATGGTAAGTCAATTTTTTTGTACAGTGCCACCGAAATGTCAAGGCGGTGATGGCATTTTATTTTAGTTGAACTGCACAAAAAATTCTTAAAAAAAGAGGAAAGGTCAGGAATGGTTCAATCTTTCACAAAATACTATGTATGCCTTCATGACATCCGTCGTTGTTGCCTTCTTTATTCCTTTGAATAGGTGGTTAGAAACTGTCTTGCTACCTTTTCCCATTAAGAAATTTGGAATGCTTAAATTTGTGAGTCTATGCTTCAACTAGTACCACTTTTATAGTAATCACACTTTCAATATCTGTGCAAACAGGGATGCTCGATTTTAGTGAAACTGCACAAAAAGTCCAGATGGTTCAACATTATGACCATTTTTTTTCTGCAAACAGTTATATCCAATCGGTGGCACTATGAGCTGTTCATTACCAAGGTACATGGTTTGCTACTATCTTGCTTCTGTTTTTGTACTGTCATTAGATAGTAATATTAGTGGTTTGCGTGTAAATTTATTGCCAGGGTGGACGTCCAATGAAGAATAGGCGCCATATTTCTGCTCTGTACCAGCAAATCAATTCATTATCAAATTTTCCAGTGCAAAACATGATAGTATCAAATTGGTTAAACTGAAAATACAAGGTGGAGTATATGTTAACTAGCTGCTGATATTTGTGCAAACAGATGTCTACTTGTTGCTATTTGGCAAACAAACACAGGGACCTCAATTTTTGTGGAACTGCACAAAAGAATAGGATAGTCACTGCATGCAGTGCCATTTGAAAATAGACACAGAAGGATTGGATAGTCACTGCATGGACTGCACAAAAGTAGTACTGTACTATTTATTGGCCAAAACTAGGTGCTTCATTGCTCTGGTTTGATTATCCAATGGGCATCATCTTGCCAAACTTAAAGTTATATTCCGAAAATAGTCTCGTCGTGTGATCGACAGATGACCAGCACATATTTCAGTGGATGTTCCTCCATCATGTGTGGTTGATTCTCTTGATTCCATCTATTGGTGAAGCCACTTACGTTTGCAAGAGGAAATGTAGACTTTACAAACAAATTTGTCTTTCACTCTGTACTGAATGTTGGCCCAGATAAGCATCCATGTTAGTAGCAAGAACAGATGTATTGTCTATGATCTGTGAATCATCTTATGTATGGGAATCGTACTAGTTGGTTGTGAATTTGGGCTATTAATGTGAACATATTACAAAGCCAGGCCTATGAGTCTAGTGTGAACATTTAGAACATATTACAAGTTACTGATCGATCACTAGATAGCCTACTAATACACTCCTGGCAGTTTTAGTTGCGATGCAAGATCCAAGGGTGGCAATTTTTAGAATAAAAATGCCTTCCTCTGAAGAAACTGACATGCTGTTCTAAAGAAAATGCCATGCGAATTTGAAGAAACTACCAGCAAAAACGTTCGCAAATGCCTTCTCCCACAGCGAACATTCATCAGCTATTGCGATCCTACACGTACACTATCCGACCGACTCGATCCTACACGAATAACCAGCGGATCACGCACGTACCTCATCTGCATGAATCGAGTGCACTCATTTGACCGTCATGCCAATGTGCGACCCAACACTGACGGGACGGGACGGGAGTACGGCACAGTCATAATTTCAGTTTTTCCAGTTTTCCACGGCAAGCTGGCGCGCTAAGCCATGCCTGCGATGCATTGAATTCCGATGACCGTCGCGCTTCCCGCGACATGCCGATTTACCTACCGTCCGCCTATAATTACTGGTTCCCGGCGTGCTCTAGTGGCACCTTCACCCAACGCACCCTATCCTCACAAGACACCACCGGCCCGACGTCGCTCGCCACTTGCCCTCACTCTCACCATGTCCGTCATGCCCCTGTGCGGCAGCAATAGGCGACGCTAGAGGCGCTCAACACCGGAGTTAGTGTTTGGTTTTTCACGGCAAGGCAGACGGAGGGAGGCAGCATTCTGGCGGTCTTTAGATGGCAATGTGGAGTACGAGGATGCGTTGGAGCACGATCGCATGGTGGAGGAGCAGCGTACCGCCGATTTGCGCCGCCAACAGAGCATGGAGGAGGAGCAGCACACCGCCGCTCTGCGTCACGAGCAGAGCGCCCGCAACTGGGCCGACTACGTGGAGGCCGGTGCCGGGCGAATAGCCCTAGAGGTTGTCAGGCACGCACGTGTGCGCGACGCTATAATATACTACCAGCTCGTCAAGTGGGTTTCCCGCTTAGAAGCCGAAGCTTCGGTGGACCACGCCGGCATGGAAAGGGCCAACGGGCGCGAGCAACACGCCCTATCACACCTCTGCCAAGTCCGAGGCGAGGAGGAGGACGTCGGTGCCGGTGTTTAGCGTGTGCCGCAAATGGCGGCCGGCATCATCTAGTTAACCAAGAGTATGTTAGTAATTCTAAACTAGAGTATTAGTGGGAGTAGATAGTTAAGTTGGCTATGATGGTTGTCAATGTGGAAGTTCAGTACTCTATCTCTGAATTAGACATGTTACTTTGCTCTAAATGTTGAACTTTCCATGTGAACGTTTGGAATGGGCTGTTATTTTTTTAAATGGGCTGTATTTGTTTGCCATGGATTTAGAGGCTGACTTGTGGGCCTACTAGGTTGATGCATACACAAGGATTTGGCAACTTAGTCAATAAACGATTGTGGCAGCATAAGCCGTTGGATGTCAATCCAACGTCTGTCATGCTTTTTCAATCTCTTGTCTTCTTCCTCCGGGCTCCAGCTGCCTAAACCAAACCAGCGCCGGCGGGATCGCCTGCTCCCGCCTTCAGCAGCTTGTTGCGCAGCCGCGCACGCATCATTGTCCCACCGTACCCTAACCGGTGCCAGGCCATCCCTCTACACCCCCACCCACCCCACCTCCTATTATTCTCTGGCGATGGCATCCCCACCCTGCACCAACCCTCGTACTCCCCTCCGCTTCCGACCACACTGCCGCATCTTCCACGGCTCCTTTTCGTTCCCGTCCGAGGCCTCGCCGTCGTCCTCTGCCTTGGTTCCCTCGCCACGGCGCCGCCTTCTGGCGTTGTCAACATGGTCAACAACCAAGAGGAATCAGGAGATGAGTGTACGCGGAGAGGATGACAGTAGGGACCCACCAGGGTTATGGCAGTACGCAAGCAGTGCCTCCTTTACAAGCCAAAAAAATGCTTCCTCCTGATGGTTTCCTGACATCTTGGTCCCACCCCATTGTCAACGTAGTCAATAAACGAGAGAATTGCACAACGAGCGACTGTCAACAAACGACAGGAATCGGTGAGGACTGTACATGGAGAGGATGACAGTAATGACCCCCAGGTCCATAGCCGTACGCAAGCAGTTCCTCCTTATTACATGAAAAAATGCTTCCTCCTATTGGTTTGCTGACATCTAGGACCTAATACTTTGTCAACATAGTCAATAAACAACAGAATTGCACAAGGAGCCGCTGACACCTGGGACCCAGTAGCTCGAGCAGTTTTTGTTGCTGTTGTTGAGACGGAGCAGGGTATCAACTGGGTTGTGCGGTGTCTGTGGCCCGTCTAGCCCAGGATTTATTTTATGTTTACAACATGACGAGCCCAGCTGTTTTTTTATCTGTGAAAATGACTAGGGCACCTTTTTTGTAGAATAACCTACACAGGCCGATTTCCTTTTACCCGCCCTGCTGGGCTGCAAATCTTTCAAGACGACGAGGATTACATTCGGCCTAGCCATAAAAAAAGGTTGTAAATTTTATAAGTAATATGAAATGGGTTGTAAATATATACAAAACATATAAAATGGGCAATTCGTTTCAAATTGCGGATTTTATTTCATTTTTTGATATTTCATATTTCATTGGATTTTAACATAGGCTTGAAATTTCGGGATTAAAAATAGTTCGAAAATTTCAATGTCCAGTCTTTTATTTTATGTTTACCACATGACCAGGCTAGTTTTTTTCTTTCTTGAAATGGCTAGCCCAGTTCAATTTGTTTTTTGCACAATACCCAACCGAGGCCTACTTGCTTTTCTCATCCCTGCTGGGCTTCAAATCTTTCAAGACGAGGTGGGATGCATTCGGCTTGCCCACAAAATGGCTTATGCCCCTAAAAAAAGAAAATGGCCAATAAGTAATAAGAAATGGGCTGTAAACCCCCACAAAAAATAAATAAAAATAAATGGGCTGTATATTTTAAAAAACACAGCAAACCGGTAATTTGTTTCAAATTTTGTTTTATCCGGATTTTGAAATTTTAAATTTCATTGAATTTTTCTGCGGTGAAAATTTCATTGGATTTTGAATTAATATAATTTTATTTTTCAAATTAGTCTGAATCAGACTCGAAACATCAGGATTAAAAACAGTTCAGAGCCACCAAAATATGCAAAATTTCATTGAAATTTTTAACCGTGGCCAGAATATGGGCTGTAATGCTAACAAAAAGAATATGTGCTACAAAAAAATCCTTAAGCAAATGGGCTGTAAATTATTAAAAATAATAGCAAATGGGCTGTATAATGTTTGCCATAGATTTGGAGGCTGACTTGGGCCTACTAAGTTGACGCATACGCAGGGCTTTGTCAACTTTGTCAACAAACGATTCTAGCAGCAGTGACCGTTGGATCTTCTTGCTCCAGCCGCCCAAACCAGCGCCGGCGGGACCGCCTGCTCCCACCTCCCATGGCCGGCTGTGCTGTCGCGTAGGCCTCACCGCCCCACCCTACTCCCACCGTTGGCCAGGCCTTCCCTCTACTCAGCCACATCCCCTGTTATTCTACGGTGATGGCAGCCTCACACCGCAGCCAAACCAGTAAACCCTCGTACTCCCCTCCGCGTGGGCAACCACCGCCAAGTCTTCCCCATCTCCTAGTTGTTCCCTTACTAGGCCTCGCCGTTGTCCACCGCCTTGGTACTCTCGGCACGGCGTCGTCAACACAGTCAATGAATGGCAGCCATCGGAAGAGGACTGTAGGTGGAGAGGCTGACAGCTGGGACCCACGAGGTCCATGGTCGCACGCAAGGAAGTGCCTCCTTATTACGCGAAAGAAAAATGATTCCTCCCCCTGCTAGCTGGGACCCACCTGTTAGGTCAGCCCCACCCTGCACCAGAACCAGTCAACCCTTGTACTCCCCTTTGCCCGCGACTTCACTGTCGCATCTTCCCCGGCTCCTATTCATTCCTGTCCGACGCCTCGCCGTCGTCCTCCGCGCGCCTTGGTGCGCTCGCCGTGGTGCCGCCGTCTGGCGTTGTCAACATGGTCAACAAACGAGAGGAATTAGGAGAGGACTGTACGTGGAGAGGATGATAGTAGGGACCCACCATGTCAATGGCCGTACGCAAGGAAGTGCCTCATTGTTACAAGAAAAAAAGAAAATGCTTCCTCCTAGTGGTTTGCTAACATCTGGTTCCCACGACATTGTCATCGTAAAGTCCATAGACAAGAGAACTGCACAAGAGCGGCTGACACCTGCGACCGAGCAGCTCGAGCAGTTTTTTTTTTGTTATTGCTGAGACGGAGCAGGGTATCAACTGGGCTGTGGCCCGTCTAGCTCAGGCTTCTATTTTAAGTTTACCACATCACCAGCCCAGCTTTTTTGTGAAAATGGCTAGCCCAATTTTTTTTCTTCTGATGAATACCCAATCTAGACCAACCCAATCCAGGCCAACCCAACCCAGGCCAACTTGTTTTTCTCCACCCTGCTGGGCTGCAAATCTTTCAAGACGGCTGCAAATCTTAAAAGTAATATGAAATGGGCTGTAAATATAAAAAACACACAACAAATTGGTAATTACTTTCAAATTTCAAAAAAAAATCACATTTTCGGATTTCAAATTTCATTGGTTTTTAACCTAATTTAAATATATTTTGAAATTACTTTAAATCTGGCTCAACATTTCGGGATTAAAAATAGTTTGGACCCCACCGAAATGTGCAAAATTTCGTTTAAATATTTAGCCCTGGTCCTGGACAACAAGAAGAAAATGGACTGCAATAAATTGCATAAGAATTTGCAAATGAGCTGTAAATTATTTTTTTAAATAGCAAATGGGTTGTATGTTATCCGCCACAGATTGGGAGGCTGACTTGTGGGCCTATTAAGTTGACGCGTATGCAAGAATTCTTTACTTATTATATAGTATTAGTCAACAAACGATTCTAGCAGAAGTGACCATTGGATGTCAATCCAACGGCCATCATGCTTCTTCAATCTCTGATCTTCTTGCTCCAGCCGCCCAAACCACTGCCGGCGGGACTGCTTGCTCCGGCCTCCTGTGGCCGGCTGTGCTGCCACGCTGGCCTCACCACCCCCTCCTACTCGCACCGCTGGCCAGACCATCCCTCTACTCACCCACACCTCCTATTATTCTTTGGCGACACAGGCCTCACACCGTAGCCGAACCAGTCAATCCTCGTACTCCCCTCAGCATGGGCATCCACTGTTGTGGCTTCACCGGCTCTAGGTCGTTCCCTTCCTAGGCCTCGCCGTGGTCCACCGCGTTGGTGCTCTCGGCGGGGCGTGGTCGACGTGGTCAACAAACGACAACCATCGGTAGAGGGATGTACATGGAGAGGCTGACAGTAGGAACCCACATGGTCCATGGCCACACGCAAGCAAGTGCCTCCTTATTATGTGAAAAAATGATTCCTCCCCCTGACAGCTGGGACCCACCAGCTATATTTTCGCACGGAAGGAAGTGCCTCCTTATTACACGAAAACAAGGATTCCTTCCCATGACAACTGGGACCCACCAGATTTGGAGGCTGACTTGTGGGCCTACTAAGTTGACGCGTATGCGGAGCTTTGTCAACTTAGTCAACAAACGATTCTAGCACGGCTATCAATTCTAGATCATAGGAGGAACACCCTTCTTTCATACTCATGAGGTCTCGTGGACCCATAGGCGACAATCCTCCCTTCTTGCATGAGTCTGACTCCGATGCCGTGCTGAGAGGCATTATAGTGTATGCTGAAGCGTCGGTGGGGGTTGGGAAAAACCAATATCAGAGCTATGGCCAGCCTGGTGTTGATCTCCATGAAACTTGACTCGCAGGCTTCAGTCCATCTGAACTGGTGGCCTCCCATGAGTAGCTCGGTTAGGGGCCTGGCCAGCTTGCTCAATCCTTCCACGGAGCGGATGTAGTGGCATGCCTTCCTTAGGGAAGCCACGGACTCCGGTAGCAGTGAGCGGGGTTTTGATAGATTTACAGAAGTATGGTAGAAAACTAGGTCTTTACGTGCTTTTCTGTTTTTGATAGATTCTATCTAGTTTTCTTTGTTTACTTGTTTTGAAGTTTCTATGGCTTATATTGGGGATATAAATTGTGGAAATGATAGAATAAAGTAGGCATTATGAGAATAATTATTAATCTTGTCTTGACAGTACCCAAGTGAATGATTTATTTTATTATACTAACCTATCTCACGAGGTTCCGTTAGGTTTTGTGCGAATGAAGTTTTCAAGTTTTGGGTGAGATGGAGATATGAGAAGAACAAAGAGTGGCAAGGGCCTATGCTTGGGGATGACCAAGGCACCCCAAGGTAATATTCAATAAAGACTCAAGCGTCTAAGCTTGGGATGCCCAGGATGGCATCACCTCTTTCGTCTTCAATACTATCGGTAAACCTTACTTGGAGCTATATTTTTATTCTTCACATAATATGTGTTTTTCTTGGAGCATCTTTGATTTTATTTTTGTTTTGCTTGTTGATCTTCACAATCATCATTTCCTGGACACATTTATTAAGAGAGACACACATTCATCTTAAATTTATAGAATGCTCATCCGTACTTCACTTATATCTATTTGAGTTGAGGCAATTGCTCTAGTACTTCACTTATATTTGTTTGAGCATGGCAATATGTTTTATAGAAATTATTTGCACTATCTTGCTTCACTTAAATATTTTTGAGAATAAAATAGGAAGTGGTAATTTGCATGAGTTATATGTTTGGTCCAAAAATGATAGGTATACAACAGTGGTATAATAAAAACTTGCATCGACTTGTAGATCATCGAATATGATGTGTTTGATTCCTTGCAATAGTTTTGCAATATTGAGATGAAAATATATGAATGTGTTAGTGAATGATTATGGTTTAGTATAAATATTGGTGTTAAGGTTTGTGAGTCCCTATACACGAAAGTGTTATACTTGGCATAGTGAGGAAGTTGGAGCATGATTTATCTTTGATTGATATCCTTTGTGTTGCTTAGGTCGGGGGAGCGCATTGGTTAACTCCTACCAACCTCCCCCCTAGGTTCATGCGAGTTATTCTTTGCTTTGAGGGCTACTAAAACTTTTACAATAAGTATTTGAGTTCTTTATGACTACTGTGAGTTTTTGGACTTTATGCACTTCCACCTATCCATAATTTGCTAGCCTCTTTGGTACCGTGCATTACCCACTCTCACCTCGAGACATGGTGCAAACTTCGCCAGTGCATCCAACTCCATGAAATGATACGCTCTTTCACACATAAGCCTCATTATACCTTCCTCAAAATAGCCACCATACCTACCTATCATGGCATTTCCATAGCCATTCCGATATATATTGCCATGCAACTTCCATTGTTACTATTTCTATGACTTGAGCATTCATTGTCATATTGCTTTGCATGATCATATAGAGATGCCATGATATTTTGTGGAAAAGCCATCATTCATCATTATAATGCATGTTACGCTAGATCATCGCACATCCTGGTACACTGCCAGAGGCATTCACTTTCAGTCATCATGCTATTCATATATTTATGAGTTGTAAGTAAAATAAAAGTGTGATGATCATCATTATTAGAGTGTGCTCCTACCTATGAGGATATGAATTGGAGGAGAGTTATGATTCCTCGAAAATGAGGGGATGAGGTCCGTGAGGCCATCAAAAAAAGAGAAAAAGAGAGAGGGGCACACTACTATCCTTACCACACTTGTGCTTCAAAGTAGCACCATGTATTTCATATAGAGAGTCTCCATGATTTTCATTTCCATATACTAGTGGGATTTTTATAGAAATTGACTTGCATATTCCGATGACGAGCTTCCTCAAAATGCTCGAGGTCTTCATGAGCAAGTAAGTTGGATGCACACCCACTTAGTTTCATATAGAGAGCTTTCATACACTTATAGATCTAGTCCATCCGTTGTAGGGCAATCCCTACTCCTCGCATTAATATCGATTGTAAGGCCTCTCCATTGCCTAACGATCAAGCCGCATTGATGTGAGACTTTCTTATGCCCTTTTATCTTCCCTTATAAATCCCCAACATCATTCTCTTTTCCATCCAAAGTGTCAAGTCCTTGTCTCACGCTCAAGTATTCCGTGAGAGTTGAAAAATCTGAAGCTAGAAAAAGTATGATTTAATGCATGGTTTGGCACTGGGGTTGTTCATGATTTGATATCTTTATGTTAGGAAGACTGAGCATGCCATGCTTTTCATGATTAAGTGTGTAGGGATCATGTTCTTTAGCGTCTTTATTTTGAAAGGCAATGATTGTTTACTAGTATGTTTATGTATTATTGTTTCAATGTCAAATTGATAGACTATTGCTTTGAATTACATATTTTGATCAAGAACATGTCAGGTAGCATTCAACATCAAAAATTGTTTTGTTATCATTTACCTACTCGAGGACGAACAGGAATTAAGCTTGGGGATGCTGATACGTCCCAAACGTATCTATAATTTTTTATTGTTAAATGCAATTATATTATCACTTTTATATGCTTTATATGTCATTTTATATTATTTTTCTAGACTAACCTATTAATTTAGTGCGCAGTGCAAGTTCCTGTTTTTTTTTCATGTTTTTGGTTTTCCAGAAAATCCATACCTACAGAAGTCCAAACACGATGAAACTTTTGATGATTTTTTCTGGACAATAAGAGACCCTAGAAGCTTCAGGGGAGGACGAGAAGACCCACGAGGGACCCACAAGGTAGGGGCGCCCTAGGGAGGTAGGGCACGCCACCCTGGCTTGTGGGTCCCTCATAACTCCATTGTCCAAATTCTTGGCCTATAAATTCCCAAATATTCAGAAACCCTCGAAGCGAGACCCGAAATAATTTTATCGCCGCCGCAAGCCTCTATTACGAAGCGACCCCATTTGGAGCCATCTTCCGGTACTCTACCAGAGGGGGGAATCATTAAGGAGGACATCTTCATCAATCTTGCTGCCTCCATGATGATGTGTGAGTAGTTCCTTTAGGACCTACGGGTCCATAGTAGTAGCTAGATGGTTCTCTCTCTCTCTTTTGATCTTCAACACGATGATCTTCTCTAAGATCCATCCAATGTAATCTTTCACGGTTTGTTTGTTGGGATCTGATGGATTGTGGGTTTATGATCGGATTATTCATTGAATTATTATGAATCTCTTGAAGTTTCTTTGCTGCATAATTTTATAGCTTTGTATTTCTCTCCAATCTATCTGTCAACTTTGGCCAAGTTTGATTGATTTATATTTAGCGGGAGAGGTGCCTTGTGGTGGGTTCAATCTTGCAGTGATCTTGTCCAGTGACAATTAGGATAAAGGCACGTATTGTATTGTTGCTACTAAGGATAAAAATGACGGGGTTTGGTCATATTGATTGATCTTATTGTGTCTACATTATGTCATCTTGCTTAAAGCATTACTCTGTTTGTCATGAACTTAATACTTTGAGATGCATGCTGGATAGCGGTCTTGGGGTGGAGTAATACTAGTAGATGTAGTTGGATTAACGGTCTACTTGTCACGGACGTAATGCCTATGTATTGATTATGCCATGAATGATCACAATTAAAACTATGCTCAATTCAATTGCCCAACAGTAATTTGTTTACCCACCATTTATATGCTTTCGAGAGAGATGCCACTATAAACCTATGGTCCTCGGGCCTATTTTCCATCAACAAAAAAGTCTCCAAAATTACTCTATTTGCTTTCTTTTATTTTTTGTTTCTTTGCATATCACTATCTGCTTTTAATCTTTTGGCCGGCAAGAACAAGGGGAGTGATGACCCCCTTGCCTTTGTTGGGTGCAAGCAATTGTTTTGCTTGTGTGTAGGTGCTGTTAAAGTTATTTGTGTGGTGCCTCCTACTGGTTTGATAAACCTTGGTTCTTAACTGAGGGAAATACTATTAGCTACTATACTTCTTCACCCTTCCTCTTCGGGGAAATCCAATAACCCCACCGTGAGTAGCAGCCCCCTAGCCTCCCCTTATATGCACGGTGGGGGTCTAGGGTTTACATGGGAATAGATGTGATCTTGGCCACCGCCCCCCTTGACTAGCAAGAAGGTCTTCGGCGTCCTCCTTAGGGTTCCCTTTGATCCCTGGGCCTCTAGGCAAGCCTGATGATGGGCTTCCTTCAGGAGCCATCCCCGGTGTGTGACACCGTCAGTAGCCTTGTTGAAGAAGATGTGAGTAGACACGCGAGTGTGCTCCCCAAAAACATGCTTGTCCCTGTCATGTAAATGATCACAAGAGGCATGGTCACGGAGGCTTGCTCTCCCTCTTTGCGGTGCATTCTGGGAAGCGGGATGGAGAAGTCTCAGGCGGCGCAAACTCTGGAACCAAAGGGTAGGGTCATGTGTGTATGTTTTTAAGGAAGGGTCATGTGTGTATGTTTGTTACTAGTTGTGAGATGGCCAGAGGAGTGGCCTCTTGTACTATTAGCCAGTTGAAATTGATCCACAATAGAAAGGAAATGAACATTTAGTGGTAGAAAAATGTTTCAATTTCTTTCACACAAGATAAAAAGAAAGGCAACACTCGTGGCGTTCGTGTGGCGGGCAGTGAAGGAGGAGCATGTGTGTATGGGGCCTCTTCTCAGTCTCCAGTGATGTATAGAACAACTAACCTTATAAGTTGGTCTAACTCATCCTCCACTATTGAGATGGGACTAAACTTCCACACTACTTACCATGCATGAATGGGCAAGATGGGCATGCATATGGGAGTTAATATAGAAATTATTGTAAAAAGATAAATGTACTAGGCCCAACAATTTCAATAGTTAAAAGGTTTCAATTGTCTATAATGGTGGAGATGTTTGGATTATGTATGAAAAAAGATGGGAAGAAATAGCAATGTAAAAGTATAGGGAGTTACGTTTAGAGGAACAAACATACCAATGACGAGATCAGGTGCAAGAGACTTTAAGCCCTTAAATTTTAGTATGTTAAGTTTGAGTAGGTAGTTTGGAGAGTTGTGTTTTAAGGAAGGGGTAGAGATGCTTAAGGTACAAAGGGCCTCGCCTACACAAAGATACGACTGGACTCACTTCATATTTCGCACCTGATCTCATCTCGAATTTCATGGTTTTATCCTATTGATTTTCATGATTTATTTTGGTATGTGTTTTCTGTCACAAAGAGTATCAAATGAGAAATTGATAACCCACAAGTATAGGGGATCGCGACAGTCTTCGAGGGTAGTATTTCATCCAAATTTGTTGATTCGACACAAGGGGAGCCAAAGAATATTTGAGAGCCTTAGCAGTTGAGTTGTCAATTCAACCACACCTGGGATATAATATTTCTACAGCAAAGTGTTTAGTAGCATAGTAGTTTGATAGTTTTGATAGTTTCAGAAACAGTAGCAATAGTAACAGGAACAGTAACAGAAGCAGTTTGTGATGATTGTAACAGCAGCAGCATGTAACACCCCCAGATCTTAACGCTGTCATTAAGCTAATTAATTAGCCATGTCATCATGATCACACACAAAAAATTGCATTTAGGAAATAATACAAATTCAAATTCCAAATTGAAATGCAAGTCAAAATATTACTTCTTCAATTAATTGAATAAAAATGTTCATAATATTGCAAAAATTCCCAAAGCTATTATAAAAATAAAATCAACATTATTTACATTCCCAAATTGACCATAACATCCAAAAACAGTACCAAAACAGCAATATTTAATCCTTTTACAATTAATAAAAATTAAAATGAAATCATTAGGCCTCCAAACCTTTTTATGGCAGTAGTAGATATTGCCTAGTATTTGATTTGACTAACTACATATTTTACAAAAGTCATTTTGTGGCCAAACATTTTGCAAACAGTAGGGTTTAGAAGAAATTAGAAAAAGAAAAGGAAAAGTCCTAACGCCTACTGTGCCTACGGGCTTAAGTCGAATAGTAGATGGCCCAGCCCATTAAGCCGGCCTTCCCCTACCTCTTGCCGCGCCACTGCAAAGACCGACGCGCGCCATGGCCACCGACGCGCTCGCACGGCCATCGAGGGCCATGGATGGATAAGAGCATCCCCACGGCGCTGTCCCTCTCCCCCGAAACCCTAGACCCCCTCAGAACCCCCTCCTCGCCTCTCTCTCGCCCGATTCGCGCGCACCTGAGCGCATCCATGGCTGCGCCGCCGACGTAGCGCGGCCACCGAGCCCCTCCTGCCTCGCCGAGGTGTCCACCGGACTCGCCGTGTTCCTCTACGTCGTCTGAGGCCACCCATTAGAGCTCAACGCCGCTGCATCGTCCCCTACGACCTCGTCTTCTTCCTCGGGCGCCGGAGATCGCCGCCGCCCATTTGTCGTCCTCGCGCCTCCCCCGAGCACGCTTTTCACCTCTGCCGGCTCCCAGTGAGCTCCTCCCCGTTTCCCCTCTCCTCTCGCTGCCGGTTTCGAGCCCTAGCACCGATCCCCGCCGTGACCGTAGCCCGCCGCCGCTCGAGCTCATCGCCGGCGTGGTTTCGGTGACCCATTGATCACGCGCGCATGTCCACTCGCTTAGTCGGCCCGCGTAGACGCCGTAGGTACCTCGCGTCGCTCATTTTGCTCGCCGTAGCTTAAATTCCGACAACGCCCAAAGTCCGGCGTCCGCTGCGGTGCTCGCCGCCGTCACCTCCGGCCATCTCCGACCAAGCCGCCACCACCACTGGATGCGTGCGAGCCTCGCCGAGCCGTAGGTGCAAACCGCGTCCATAACGGTGGCCCGTAGCCGATTCCCGATGCCGTCCCGTCCGCGCCGCCGCGCGGAATGGTCGCTGGAGCTGTTCCGGCGCCGGCGCCGATGTCGCGCTGACGTGGGCGCCTCTGGGCCCCACTGCTGAGCCACTGCCACTCGGTCCCGCGGCCCAATTGACACAGTCAACGGTGCTGACTGGGTGGCCAGTGCCGCTGACAGGTGGGCCCCGCACTGTTTAAACATTTTTATAATTAATAAAATTGCTAATTATTTGGTTAATTAAATATGTTAATTTAAACAGTCACTGACTGGTGGGGTCCCACCTGTTAATTAACCAATTAACTACATTAAACCTATGTTAGTTAAAACAGTCACTGACCAGTGGGACCCACTGGTCAGGTTTGACCCTGGTCAGCTGGATTTGACCGCTGACGCAATGCTGACGTCATGATGACATCACCGAACACTGTTTCGGATAATTCGAAATTAATAATTAAAATAATTTCAGAAATTCAATAAAACTTTGAGAAATCATATAAAATAAACCGTAACTCGGATGAAAAACGATCAGAAAAATATGAAGAATCCGAATATGCCACCCACATACCTGCCATACCCCTCTAACATGATGAACATGGAACTTTTCCCTCCGATTCATCTGACCGATAATTGCCCGGAGCTGGTAGAACACCTCCAGATGTTTTCCCGCTCCGACTAACTTGCGTAGTACTGCATTAGAACACCCCTAGCGTAGCATGTTGACATGTCATGCATCTCTGTTGCATTTGTTGCTGTGTATTTATTGTTTCTTCCCTCCCCCCCCCTCTTCTCTCCGGTAGACCCCGAGACTGACGCTGCTGCCAAGTATGACTACACCCCTGACGACCAGACCTTTTCAGCAGAGCTTCCAGGCAAGCTAACCCCCTTGATCATTTCTATATCACCCATTCCTTCTCCCCCATGCTTGCATTAGATTTTGCTACTGTAAATGATTGCTCCTATTCTGATGCATAGCCTGATGTTGTAACCTGCTGTTGTTACTTTACCTGTCATCCTAAACTGCTTAGAATAGGTTGGTTAGTGATCCATCAAAGGCCTCGCACCCTTGTCCTTGTTTCCATGCTTTACCACCGGTGACTCGATCAGTGTGATCAATGTATAGAGACCGAACACATCACCACACACCCCCCTAGTTGTACGGCTCTGCAGGGCTACTATCGAGTGTCGGGGGTGATACCTCATACTGCACCCCTGATGATATCCCTGTAGTATAGCACATCGATGGTGATTGCAGAGGGTGATTCCTCACTCTCCCCTTCCCGATGATGACTCTGTCATACAACCCCTCAAGTGGGGACCATCGAGGGTGATTCCTCCTGGTTCTCCTTAACGGATTACATCGAGTAGGAATCCATTGAGGGTGATTCCTCGGATTTCCCCCTTGATGTCATGGCCACATGGTTACCTTGGCTTTTACCTCTGTCCCTTGTTAAAGTCGGGTCGACCCCGAGGGGTACCCGCGAGAGGTGTGAAGTCGGGTTGACTTGGAGGGTACCCGCGAGATAATTACAAGGCGCGGCCGGGCAGGCAGAGACCGCCCTAGGGAGGGATGGGACTGACCCTTATTGCACTTCCTCGAGACGGGATGACAGGAGTACTGATTGTCACCGCGAGCTCCTAATAACACACTAACGGATTTGGGTATTTGATCTGAGTTGGCCACTGGCCTATATGCACTACCACCATGTGGGATAATGGCTTAATGGGGCCCTCGGCGCCATATGTATCAGCCGAAAGCTCTGTCAGATGTCCAGTTCAGCATTATGGGCCTGTCGGGCCAGTGCCATCTAGGATGAGGTGGTGCTCGTCCCGGCTCGTCGCATAACGACCCGGAGTGCAAAGGGCGATGGGCCCAAGACCCCTGAGCACTTAGGATGTAGACCGGCGGGGACCTCTCTGTGGAGCCTAGGTAGGACTACGTCGTGTCGATCAGCTGAGGCCGGGCATGACCGAGAAAAGTGTGTACGACCAGAGTTAATCGAGCGTGTTGGGTAACAGTAGTGCACCCCTGCAGGGAAGTTATCTATTTGAATAGCCGTGTCCACGGTAACAGGACGCTCAGTATTGTATCCCGATCTACTACAACTTGAACTGGATACATGTTGATTAATTGTAAGCTCCGGGATGGCTTTCTCGCAGGGAGTCGAGGAAGGATCTCTAGGCTTTGCTACTACATGCTTGTTGCTTTATTATATGCTACTAATCTGCACTCTTCTAATGCTGCAAGACGCTGCAAGATGCTAGTCTTCGATAGGCTAGGCCTTCTCTCTATTCTGGCATTTCTGCAGTCTAGTCCACAGATACAGCCCCTTCATTTGATACCGATGCATAAAGAGAATAGTTCTGATGTAAGTCTTGCGAGTACTTTGGATGAGTACTCACGGTTGCTTTGCTACCTCTTTTCCCCATATCCGATTGCTGCGATCAGATGACGGAGTACCGGAGCCAGCTGATCCCGTCGACGACTACTACTATCCCGGTGGAGCCTACTTCTACGTGGAGACCGGCGACCAGGAGTAGTTTAGGAGGCTCCCAGGCAGGAGGTCTTGCCTCATTAGATCAGAGCCGTTGTTTGTTTTCGCCTTCTTAAGGCAGCTTGTTTAACTTTGTGTCTGTACTCAGATACTGTTGTTGCTTCCGCTAACGCTTGTATGCGAGCTTATGTATTCGAGCCCTCGAGGCCCCTGGCTTGTAATATAAAGCTTGTATTATTATATTTTGTCTAGAGTTGTGTTGTGATATCTTCCCGTGAGTCCCTGGGCTTGATCGTGTACATTTGCGTGTATGATTAGTGCACGGTCGGGCAGGGGGCATCACACAGCAGTAGTAACTTAGCAAAGATCAATATGCAAAAAAGCGTAGGCATTGGATCAGCGATGGAAATTTGTGTTGGATGACATTCATCATATAACAGTCACAACCTAGAGCAATACACAATAGCTCCAATTCATCAATGTAATGTAGGCATGTATTCCGTATATAGTCATACGTGCTTATAATAAGAACTTGCATGACATCTTTTGTCCTACCCTCCCGTGGTAGCGAGGTCCATAAGGAAACTAAGGGATATTAAGGCCTCCTTTTAATAGAGAACCGGAGCAAAGCATTAACACATGGTGAATACATGAACTCCTCGAATTACAGTCATCCCCGGAGAGTATCCCAACTATTGTCACTTTGGGGTCTATGGATCAGAACAATAACAAGTGCATATAACTAGCAGATAGGATCAAGAACTCAAATATATTCATGAAAACATAGAGGGTTCAGATCTGAAATCATGGCACTCAGGCCCTAGTGACAAGCATTAAGCATAGAAAAGTCATAGCAACATCAATCTCAGAACATAGTGGATACTAGGGATCAAGCCCTAACAAATTGACTCAATTACATGACAAATCTCATCCAACTCCATCACCCTCCAGCAAGCCTATGAAGGAATTACTCACTCCCGGTGGTGAGCATCATGAAATTGTTGATGGAGAAGGGTTGATGATGACGACGGCGACGAATCCCCCTCTCCGGAGCCCCGAACGGACTCCAGATCAGCCCTCCCGATGAAGAACAGGAGGTGGCGGTGGCTCCGTATCGTAAAACGCGATGAAACTTTCTCTCCGATTTTTCTCTCCGTGAGACGGTACTTATAGAGTTGGAGTTGGGGAAAACGGAGGCTTGTGGGGCCCACAAGCTCATAGGGCGCGCCCCCTGAGCTTGTGGCTCCTGGGTGGTCCCCCCCTCCAGTAGTTCCCTTCGCCAATATTTTTTATATATTCTGAAAATAATCTCCGTAAATTTTCAGCTCAATCCGAGAACTTTTATTTCTGCCCAAAAAACAACACCATGGTAGTTCTGCTGAAAACAGCGTCAGTCCAGGTTAGTTTCATTCAAATCATGCAAATTAGAGTCCAAAACAAGAGCAAAAGTGTTTGTAAAAGTAGATACGTTTGGGACGTATCAACTCCCCCAAGCTTAACTAATTGCTTGTCCTCAAGAAATTCAATTGACAAACTGAAAGTGATAAAGAAAAACTTTTACAAACTCTTTTGTTCTTGTTACTGTATATAACCTTAACTAGTGATCAAGTTTTCAGCAAAGATTATGAACTAACCATTTCAATATCTTCCATGCTAAACACATTATAGGCGGTTCCCAAGCAGAAAGGTAAAGTTTACTCCCCCTCAACCATACAAACACAAGCCATGGCTAGCCGAATTCACGGGTGCCCTCCAAACAATCAATTTTCCGGGGGAGTTTGTTTTATTATATTTTTTATTTTCAAATTACAGGACTAGACATCCCAATTACCAGCCTCTCTTGTGCAATGACAAGTGAATAAACACCATCATGAGAGTAACCGACTTAGCATGGAGGATATCGACCGCCCCGTCACTCCATGAGCGGTACGGGCACAGAAAACAGATGTTTATTTGAAGGATTAGAGGTGGCACATGCAAATTTACTTGGAACGGCAGAGTAATACCGCATATAGGTAGATATGGTGGACTCATCTGGAACAACTTTGGGTTTAAGGATTTTGGATGCACAAGCAGTATTCCTGCTTAGTACAGGCAAAGGCTAGCAAATAGATTGAGAAGCGACCAACTTAAGGAGCGACAACTGTCATAATCATGCATTGCGAATAATTAACATTGAATACGAACATGAGTAGGATATAAACACCCTGAACATAAATATCATGAAGGCTGTGTTGGTTTTGATTCAACTACATGTGTGAACATGTGCCAAGTCAAGCCACTCGAATTATTAAGAGGAGGATACCATACTAACATACTACATCACAACCATTTTAATGCATGTTGACATACAAGATAAATCATTATCCACTCCTAGCTATTTAAGCATGGCATGAGTAACTATAATCTCTAATTGTCATCACAAATATCAAATATGTTTACTCATAATATGCTGAATCAAGATCGACTGAGTTAAACATATTTACAAAAACAAAAACAAGAAGAGTTCATACCAGCTTTCCTTCACCGCAATCACTTCATCAAATCATTGTCATTATTGCCTTTCACTTGCACGACCGAATGATGTGAAAATAATAATAATAATAATAATAATAATAATAATAATAATAATAATAATAATAATAATAATAATAATAATAATAATAATAATAATAGTGCAAGTGCCGTGGACTAAGCTGGAATCTGCAAACATTTTATTCAAAGGAGAAGAAAAGGTAATATTTGCTCTTCGTTAGATCAACAATAAAGCATATGAGAGCCACTTGACAATTCTAGCATGATCTTCTCCATACGATGACTCAACTAAACGAAAAGAATTTCAGAGAAACACACTGAAATATTTTTGGAGTTTGTAGTTTTTCTGAAGGAAGCAAACTATCTAAGGAAAAATAAAAAGCGAGAAAAACTATTTACACGGGAGAACTCCCAACAAACAAAAGAAGAAACGAGAAATATTTTTGAGAAAGAAGCGAGAAATATTTTTAGGTTTTCGAAGTTTTTCAAACACACAAAAAGAAAGCAAAAAATAAAACTAACATGGATATACAATGAAAAAGGATGAACACCGACAACTTGAATGAATGTGTGGTACATGAATGTAATGTCGGTGAGAAATACGTACTCCCCTAAGCTTAGGCTTTTGGCCTAACTTGGTCTATGGCCATTGCTGGCCTGGATAGAACTCGTGGAGGTAGTTTGGGGTATACTCCATCACATCCGCCAACGCCTGGCGGGCTGCCTCATTCCTGCGGGCCGTCTCCTCTGTCGTCTCGTACGCCTCAGCCTCCTCCTCCAGTATAAACTATCTATGTTTTTCCTGAAACTTGAAGAAGGCAGGAGCAGGCAAAGTAATATGGATAACACGACGCTTATTAAAGATTAGCCTGTATCAAAATGGTGAGGTGTTCCTTTTGAGAAACTGATGACGCTCCATGGCCTCATAATCAAGGTAGCTAGGTGGCAGCAGGGTATCATTTCCTTTAATGGGTATGCCGAGATAAATAGCTAAACGAGTAGCATAGATACCACCAAATAGATCACCATCAAGAGCATTATGATGTAAACGACGTGCAATTATAGCCCCCATATTAAATTTTCTATCCCTCAATACCGCACTTTTAAGAATGCTTAAGTCTGGTGCACACATGGTACTAAAATCATGTTTGCCATTGATGCATCTTCTTATGAACAGAGCAAAATAATGAATGGTAGGAAAATGAATGCTCCCAACTCTAGCTTGTGTTATGCCTCTAGTTTCACCTCGAGTAATACTCATGAGAAAATCATTGCAATCAGATTTACGAGGTTCAAGGCACGTTCCCCAAGAGGGAATTCTACAAGCATCCCTAAATTCCTGAACGGTCATACGAAAAGAATTTTCATACAAGTCAAACATAACATCATGAGAGGAGCGGTGAGATACATACTTGAATTTCCGCACAAAGGAATCAGTGAGATCATGGTATTGCAGACACTTATCTGACAAGAAGTCCATGAGCTCGGCGTTGTGTACGTACATATCAAATTATTCCTTGAAGCTGGCTTGTATCATGAAGGCATCGGATGGCCATTCGCATGCTCTCACGAGGTCATCCCGCGGTGGTTCAAGGTCCGGCTCATGTATTGCAAGCCTTGTTGAGCTGTTGCTCTATGAACCCCCATGGAATACCTTCCTAAACATTCTCTTTCCTCTGAAAAATTTCTGAAATTTTTAGTCCCTAAAAATAAAAGTGAACAAAACTCAACAAAATTGATAGAAACTACTCCCACAAGTGTCTAGAGGCTATATCATGCATCAAAACTACTTTGGACCATACAAATTCAACATGCAAGCTCATATACATGGTCACCACAGCAGCAAAAATTTGCAAAACATAAAGCACTAGAACAAAAACTAATTGGACCATCGGAGGAGTCACATACCAAGGAGCGATTCCTCAAAACAGTTTCGGAAACGGAGCTCCGAGCAAGGAGATCAAAAATCGCACAAAAATGAGCAATAACACGGGCTAGGAGGCAAGTTTGATTTTTTCTGGAGGTGGAAGAAGGTAGTGGGCAGGTGCACTAAGTGAGGGGGCCCTGTGGGACCCACAAGCTCACTAGGCGCGCCCAGGGGGGTGGGCGTGCCCTGTGAGCTTGTGGCTCATAGGTGCACCCCCCTGGGGTGTGTTCAGTGCCAAAAATTCTTAAATATTGTAGAAAAAATCATACTAAATTTTCAGGTCATTCCGAGAACTTTTATTTTTGGGACATTTTTTATTGCACGGATAATTCAGAAAATAGGATAATCATGGCATTCTACTTTATTGAACTTTAAATAATAGAGAGTAAATAGAAGGTACAGTAGGTTGTGCTTACTAAATTCATCGACCACATGCCCCTCAAAAAGAATCCATTAATAAGGTTGATCAAGTCTTATTAACAAACATTTTTCTGAGTAACATGAAACCGAAGAATTGTCGTATAGCACTAGGTTACCTCAACGAGGATATGTATTTCCCCAAAAATAAGAATTTCATATCTCTTTTTGACGGTCGAAAGAGGAAATTCGAAACCTCCAATAGTGATTGTCGCAATTTTTTCAATGGAGTTGATATTATTCACTGAACTTTGTTTCTTCGGGAAGTATACCGTATGCTCATTACCATTGACATGAAAAGTGGCCTTGCTTTTGTTGCAATTAATCACAACCCCTGCAGTATTCAAAAGAGGGTCTACCAAGGATGATCGACATACTGTCGTCCTCGGGCATATCAAGAATAGTAAAGTCTGTCAAGATAGTAACATTTGCAACTACAACGAGAACGTCCTCACAAATTCCAATAGGTATAGAAGTTGATTTATCAGCCATTTGCAAAGATATTTCAGTAGGTGTCAACTTATTCAAATCAAGTCTTCTATATAAAGAGAAAGGCATAACACTAACACCGGCTCCTAAATCACATAAAGCAGTTTTGACATAACTTCTTTTAATGGAGCATGGTATAGTAGGTATTCCTGGATCTCCTGACTTCTTAGGCACTCCACCCTTAAAAGAATAATTTGCAAGCATGGTGGAAATTTCAGCTTTAGGTATCTTCCTTTTGTTAGTGACAATACCTTTCATTTATTTTGCATATGGAGCCATTTTCAAAATATCCGTCAAACGTGTTTGCAAAAAGACGGGTCTAAGCATTTCAACTAAGCGTTCAAAATCCTCCTCATCCTTATTTTTCGAAGGTTTACAAGGAAAAGGCATGGATTTTTGAACCCATGGTTCTCTTTCTTTACCATGTTTCCTAGCAATGAAATCTCTTTTATCATATCTTTTATTCTTAGGAGGTGGGTTATCAAGATCAATAGCATGTTCTATTTCTACATCATTATCAGGTTCTTTATCATTATCTGGTTGAGCATCATCATGAATATCATCATTATCATTATCATTAGGTGGATGTTCATTACCAGATTGTGTCTTAGCATCAGAAATAGAAACATCATTATGATTCTCAGAAGGTTTTTCTATCACAGGTTTACTAAAAGCATGTGAAGTTTTATCTTTTTTTTTTCTTTTTCTTCTTAGATGAACTAGGTGCATCAACATTAATTTTTTGAGAATCTTGCTCAATTCTTTTAGGATGACCTTCAGGATAAAAGAGGCTCCTGAGTCATTCTACATCCTCTAGTCACAACTCTAACAGCACGATCATTCATTCTATTATTCATTTCATTAAGCAAATTATTTTGTGACTTAGAGGCTTGTTCTAACTGTGTATGAACTATGGATGAATGTTTACTTAAACCTTTAACATCATTAGCAATCCTAAACATCAAGTCACTCAAACGATCAATCATAATAGCATTTCGTTTCAATTGATTGCTAACATGCCTATTAAAATTCTCTTGCTTAACAATGTAGTTATCAAATTCATCTAGGCATTAACTAGCAGATTTATTATAAGGAATATCACCTTCATCGAACCTATAAAGAGAATTTACCTTTACTACTAGTGTCGGGATATCGAGTCCATGTATTTCTTTAATAGGTGGTAAATTCTTAACGTCTTCAGATTTAATACCCTTTTCTTTCATAGATTTCTCGGCTTCTTGCATATCTTCTGGACTGAGGAATAGAACACCTCTCTTCTTTGGAGTTGGTTTAGGTGGTGGTTCAGGAAGTGTCCAATCATCAACATTCTTTAACATATTATTCAATAGTTCTTCAGCCTGTCCAATAGTTCGTTCCCTGAAAACACAACCAGCACAACTATCTAGGTAGTCCCTAGAAGCATCGGTTAGTCCATTATAAAAGATATCAAGTATTTCATTTTTCTTAAGAGGGTGATCTAGCAAAGCATTAAGTAATTGAAGAAGCCTCCCCCAAGCTTGAGGGAGATTCTCTTCTTCAGATTGCACAAAGTTAAATATTTCATGTAAGGCAGCTTGTTTCTTATGAGCAGGAAAATATTTTTCAGAGAAGTAATATATCATATCCTGGGGACTACGCACACAACCAGGAGCAAGAGTATTAAACCATTTCTTAGCATCACCCATTGAGCAGAAAGGAAACAACTTAAGAATATAGTAGTAGCGAATTTTTTCCTCATGAGCAAATAGGGTGGCTATATCATTCACTTTGGAAAGGTTTGCCACAACAGTTTCAGTTTCATAACCATGAAAAGGATCAGATTCTACCAAAGTAATTAACTCAGGATCGACAGAGAATTCATAATCCTTATCGGTAACAAAGATAGGAGAAGTAGCAAACTTAGGATCATATTTCATTCTCTATCATAGCCTTTTCTCTCAGCTTACTCAGTAATTTCTTAACATCATCTCTATCATTACAAGCAAGAAATTCTCTAGCTATCTCCCCATCCATAACATAACCATCAGGTATCTTAGGCATTTCAACTCTAGTAGGAGAGCTAGGCATAATAGGTGAATCATAATTTTTAGAAGTTTCAGCATCCTCAATTTCTTTAGCTTTAGCAATTTGTTCATCAAGAAATTCACCTAGTGGCACAGTATCATCAAGCAGAGTACTAGCATCATCACAAGTTTCATTTATAGCAGAAGTAGTATTGTCAGTTACTTGCGACATATCAGAATGAATAGCAGGTGGTGGTGTCGCAAGCCTACTCAAAACAGAAGGTGAATCAAGTGCGGAGCTAGATGGCAGTTCCTTACCTCCCCTCGTCTTAGAGGGTACGATCTTAGTCTTAGCATCTTTCAGATTCTTCATAGTGTTAAATCCCAAGTGAACTCAATAAATAGAGCTATGCTCCCCGGCAACGGCGCCAGAAAAAGGTCTTGATAACCCACAAGTATAGGGGATCGCGACAGTCTTTGAGGGTAGTATTTCACCCAAATTTGTTGATTCGACACAAGGGGAGCCAAAGAATATTTATGAGCCTTAGGAGTTGAGTTGTCAATTCAACCACACCTGGGATATAATATTTCTGTAGCAAGGTGTTTAGTAGCACGGTAGTTTGATAGTTTTGATAGTTTCAGTAACAGTAGCAATAGTAATAGGAACAGTAACAGAAGTAGTTTGTGATGATGGTAACAGCAGTAGCAGTAGTAACTTAGCAAAGATTAATATGCGAAAAGCGTAGGCATTGGATCAGTGATGGATATTTGTGTTGGATGACATTCATCATATAACAGTCACAATCTAGAGCGATACACAATAGCTCCAATTCATCAATGTAATGTAGGCATGTATTCCATATATAGTCATACGTGCTTATAATAAGAACTTGCATGACATCTTTTGTCCTACCCTCCCGTGGCAGCGGGGTCCATAAGGAAACTAAGGGATATTAAGGCCTCCTTTTAATAGAGAACTGGAACAAAGCATTAACACATGGTAATACATGAACTCCTCAAATTACAGTCATCCCCGGAGAGTATCCCAACTATTGTCATAATGGGGTCTACGGATTAGAACAATAACAAGTGCATATCACTAGCAGATAGGATCAAGAACTCAAATATATTCAAGAAAACATAGAGGGTTCTGATCTGAAATCATGGCACTCGGGCCCTAGTGACAAGCATTAAGCATAGCAAAGTCATAGCAACATAAATCTCAGAACATAGTGGATACTAGGGATCAAGCCCTAACAAATTGACTCGATTACATGACAAATCTCATCCAACTCCATCACCGTCCAACAAGCCTACGAAGGAATTACTCACTCCCGGTGGTGAGCATCATGAAATTGTTGATGGAGAAGGGTTGATGTTGACTACGGCGATGAACCCCGCTCTCTAGAACCTCGAACGGACTCCAGATCAGCCCTCCCGATGAAGAACAGGGGGTGGCGGCGGCTCCGTATCGTCAAACGTGATGAAACTTTCCCTCCGATTTTTTTCTCCGCGAGATGGTACTTATAGAGTTGGAGTTAGGGCAAATGGAGGCCTGTGGGGCCCACAAGCTCACAGGGCGCGCCATGGGGGGTGCGTGCGCCCCCTGAGCTTGTGGCTCCTGAGTGGCCCCCCTCTAGTAGTTCTCTTCGCCAATATTTTTTATATATTCTAAAAATAATCTCCGTAAATTTTCAGCTCAATCCAAGAACTTTAATTTCTGCACAAAAAACAACACCATGGTAGTTCTGCTGAAAGCAGCGTCAGTCCGGGTTAGTTTCATTCAAATCATGCAAATTAGAGTCCAAAACAAGAGCAAAAGTGTTTGGAAAAGTATATACGTTTGGGACGTATCAGAAATCACTTAGACATTTCCTTGAACGGAAGGTTGTGCATGAGGCTAGTCATAGTGGGAGTAACTTAGACTAGTGTCATTTATATGACACTAGTCTATGTTACTACCTTCATAATGGAAAGTATCATAAAAGTAGTATCATAGATAGTTGCATTTATTAGGTTGTAGACTCATTTTGCCTTGAGTTGCATTATGTACGGTAAAATATTATGTTACCACAAACGCCTCTCTCCTCATTAACTACTTTCCACATAAGTCAAGTTGTCGTGGGGTGTGTTATGTTATGGCTGGTCACAATGTGAGTATCATAGGTAGTACTATCATGCATGCCAACTAGGCATTTTTTTGTAAGGTGGCACACAATTAAATAAGGAAAAAGAGGATTGAGTATCAAGATATAATACCACATCATACTAAGGCTGGTCGTAGTGGTAAGTACCATATACTAGTATCATGCATATGATACTAGTGTATGATACTACATCCGTAATGCATAGTATCATAGATTAGTATCATAGGTGGTCTCATTTATTGCCATGCAGGACACATACTCCCTCCGTCCGGGTTTATTGGGCCTACCGACCAAAACACAAAGACCAAGGCAGAATACTATTGGTAGCCACCCGTGAATTCCGGACATAGCAACAGCTAATTAGATTAATTCGCGGTTATTCCAAAGCATCACAGCAGCCGGTTGCCCGCTCCGCTTTTGCATGCAACCAACCAGCACGCGTACAACGCTAGGTAGTTATTGCCTACAGCTGGTTGCATGCTACTTTTCCGCATGCATCAATTCAATCGAAACAGCAGCCCAATCGTGTGCAAGTTTGGCGGAGGAGATCGAGAAAAGCAAACACGTATATCTAGCGGGGCCTTAGAAAAACATACCATGGCTGAGTTGCTAAAGGGCCTAATAAACCCGGACGGAGGGAGTAGTAACATAGAATTTATTATGATAGAGTATCATAATATGATACTCAACCCTCTCTGTCTTCATTTAATTTTATGCCACCTCATCAAAATTGCCTAGTTGGCATGCATGATACTAGCTATGATACTCCCAATACGACCAGCCTAAATGATGTACTAGTATGTGTCATGCATGGCAATAAATGAGGTATCTATGATACCAAGATATGATATTATGCATTGTGGATGTAGTATCATATACTAGTCTGTGATACCTCCCATTGTGACCAGCCTTACTCCCATTATGGCCAGCCTGACTCCATCAATTAAAGGCATCACTGTACTATACATCCATGATCTAAGTGCACAATTGTTCCACCTGAATTTTCAGGTTAATTGGCTAGAAGCTGAAGGGTTGATCAGTTAATGACAGGTCGCACGCATGAGTAAACGATGAAAAACATCCGATCCTAACCTAATGTGGGGCAATATCGACGTGTCATTCCTGTTGTTAGGGCGTTGAGGGCTTTGTTTGTTCAAGATTTTGATAGGCCTCTTTCCTCTTTTTTCAAGGGGAATGTGCCTTTCTTTTTAGTAGCAAATGTACCACTATCTTTTTTTGAGTTTCAAGACACTTTATTCATTCAACAATATTCATAGGGATACAATTTAGATTGGGGGGGGGGTTGAGGAGCCACGAATGGCGTCCAAGGTCTAAACCAAAAGCATGCTTAGCAAGGCTATGTGCCTCGAAGTTTGTATCGCGTGCTTCAAAGATGAAGGAACACTCCTGAAACTGATTAGCGGTAGCTCTAATCTTCTTGATGATGCTTGCATATGTGCCTCAAGTATCTCTGCGGATGTCATTAACTAATCCTTGACAGTCTGAAGCAACCTCCACATGCGATAATGACAGGTCAAGCACAAGGGCTAGGGCCTCTCGGCATGCCAATGCCTCGAGTGATGCCGGGTCCATGATGCCTGTACTTGTTGTGGGAAAACGACGATCTATGGGATCGAGAGGATCCCTTTGCAGTTTGGCTGTGGGATCAATGTATTACAAAGAGTAGGGCTAATAGATGTGAGAACGGGCAACGATTTATCCAGGTTTAGGCCGATGTCACTACAAAAAAACCACTTTCGTGATGATACGTCTTTGTCACAGTAGGTCAAGTTTTCTGTCATGCATGTACATCCGTGACAATTTTATGACAGAATCAAGATAGTCATACCTGTGCTGTCGTAGAAGTGTTCCTTGACAATACTGAAATTATCATCACGGAAGTGTCCACTTCCATGATGATAAATGTCGCGTCATGGAAGTGTTTTCATCAAGGGTAACCAACACGTGGCATTCACCGTAACAGGTCGCCGTTAAGCTATCGGTTTCCGGTTTGGATCCGATAACCCGTTAGCAGCCCTCACCAATGACAATTTTTCACGTGTAAATTTCTCATTCGCCGGCGGAACCACGTGTCAGCTCGGCGTTGGGACAGATGTCATCCATTCATTGGACGCGAGATACCTATGATACGTCAACACATGGCACGGCCCAATAGTGGCCCATTTACGTTAAAAAGGCCGGCCCGTTTGACTTGGTTAAAAGTAAGCGGACCGGCCCAAGGAAAGCTTGTTAACGGCCTGTTCGCATACAGCCCATTTACGGCCCGGGTACTCACGGCCCATTATGGCCTTTCAAAATTCGGCCCAGTAGCGCCATGTGGGCCGTGCCTTATGATTTCAGCCCGTTGTCACTTTCGGCCCATCTATGGCCCGTGACGTCTTTCAGCCCATATTAGGCCTTTTGTTTCTCTGGGCCCATCTATGGCCCGTGACGTCTTTCGGCCCATATTAGGCCTTTTGTTTTTCTGGGCCCATTGACGGCCCGTGGTGATTCTGGCCCATCATGAAAAGTAAACGGCTTTGAGCCCATTAAAGGCCCATGATTCAGTTGGGTCGTTTCCAGCCCGTGTTTCTTTCGGCCTTCTATAGGCCCATAAAATCTTGGGCTCATTTCCAGCCCTCGATTACTTATGGTCCGTTACTGGCCTGTTATGCCAATGAGCCAGATTCAGCCCGTGGTTACAATCGGCCCGTTTGTGGTCTGTTAACCCATTGGGCCATTTTCATCCCGTCATGTATTCCGGCCCATTAACGACCCATTATGACTGTCGATAGAATTAAGCCTGTGATGACTTTCGGCCTGTTAACGGCCCGTTATGCTATGGGCCCTTAAACAGACCATTCCCACTATGGCCCGTTTACGGCCCATACTGCGGTCCGCTTTTGGCCAACGGATCCTACGGCCCGTAGATGGCCCTTGGGCACTACAGCAGCTAGCAGGCCCATGGTTACCACGAGCCGTATGTGGCCCATGGTTATTGCGGCCACTAACAAACCGATGAAAAAGATGACTACGAGGAAATAAATAAGCAAGCAACTAACGCTAGGCTATTACGGCGATTGCACACATTACATCCACTGGGCATCAAAGTTTGCCACCCATGCAAATATAGGGAACACCCTACACTATACAAAAATCGCTTGCTGTTTTCTTCATCCGGTCGCTGCCCGTTAAGAACAAATTTTGTAATGCAACAAAACAAATTACAGCCATATAACAAAAGGAGGGTAGGCATAAAAGTAAATGCACCATCAAAAGTTCAGAAGCTCGGATGATTTGACCTGAATGGTACGTTTTCATGCTGTAGTGTCTAATGGAGCACCATAAACTTCGCTGTCATTTCTCCTAGGCTCCTGAACAACATAGCAAATGTCTAATAGTCTGGTTTCAAAACCATGCATATCTTGACGACATCGAATAATGGATGTTCTTGTTTCACAAAGGGTCTCTGTTAGGGATTGGACTTGTGTCTGGAGCGTAGATATATCATTCTGTCGAGCTTGCAGATCTTGTTCATGAGGCAGTTCGGATGAGGTTGCCTTAACAACCAACCCAGTATTACGCAGGAAGGTGCTTTTGGCACTGTTAGTGGAGAGATACTGACCCACTGCAGCAAGAGGTGACATTGTGGTTATGGTTGCCTCATCACCTTCAGGAGGTTGTTGCGGTTCCACCATTTGTTCCATAGCTTGCTGAAAAGTTGAGTTTGTACATTAGTAGTACCAGAACAGAAGTTATTAATGAGGCTGCAAAACCAAACAGTATAGCTTTGGTTTATATACAGAACTTATTTTGGTGAACCCGTGTAAAATATTAGTTGTATTTTACTGCAAAGTACATAATAAAACCAGGTTCCAAACATATGACCATATACCATGGCTAATGTATTGTCTATTTCTTCACATTGTATTAGCTAAGATAAAGAGACAAAGTTTATAATACGGTGAGCATAGTATGACATCATTCATATCACAAAACTACTGAGATCAGACAAACAAGCAATTGTAACATTGTGTGCAGCACGGAACTAGATTACAGATCAAGAGCAAAGGAACATCATTCCTCTCTTTTAAACCTTGTAAAGTGCAATGATACGTTCAGACAACTGTGTATAAAATTGAAAAGACTAATAGACGTTGGCTGCAAAACATGCAGTTCAATGCACCACAAGTCAGAGTAACCAGTAGTTCAAAGGGCCTGAGGATTAAGGACTTACTACAGCGGCTTTGACTGGTGTAGTCATGCCCTTCGTCTTGCTAGTGTGACAGTCCTTGAAGATTTCCACCGCATTTGGTTCAGGTTCTTTTTGGTCCTTGCTGGCTTTCCTCTGCATTTGGAACAAGTCAATATAGATCTGATAATATGGCACAGCAAAAGAGTGAAACAACAGCTAGTTACCAGAGCCTCGCAGTGTGCAATATATAGCTACGAGATCCTGTCGTCTGTTGGAATTTCACTTTCATATGGTTGGCCTTGTTCTTTGAACAGTTCACCTAGAAGAAGATAGATTTGTGAGGGACATGCGTAAATAGGAGTTCAACATGTGATCTGATCACATCTATATAACATACTTGATACTTTGGATCAGACCAGTGTTTAACAAGGGTTGTCCAGTCTTCATCCGTTATATTTTCCACTGGAGATGTTTGGGCAAGTTCATTGTTAGCCTTGCCTTCAAAGTGAGTTTTCCTCAGATTATACCGATACTGTCGCAGAGCAGACTTGAAAACATGAGTGCATGCTTGTCTGGTTGCATCATCTTGCCGATCCAACTTGAACCTCATCTGTTCAAAATTATAGGAGTCTCATTACCAGCAACCTAGAAAGTATGGGATAGAGCAAGACGATATTACTAAGTTCCATAAATAACCATACTTACAGATAAATGGTCGAGGAAGGTGTTAAACTGGATTTTGTCTTTGTCATTCCTGTACTAAATCCATGTTGGGAGGATATGTGCATGACACCTAACTGCAACGGCTGCCTCTGATACTAACTTGGCTGACTCTGTAGCATCACGTGGCCTTTTTAAACCTGATTCAAAATGGATCTCCATTCTTCCTCCTTTAGATTTAGTTAACCTGTCGAGCATTATCCCTGATGTCTGTTTCCTCTTGCGCCTAGGTGCTAGTTCAGCAACGAACATGGGAAGTGTTAGTGTACATCAAACTGTGAGACTACATATAAAGAGTTCGTCAAAGACTACATATAAAGAAGCATGCAACTGTAACTTGACTCGATCAACTACCATCTTGGTGTTGAAGCTCACAAGGTTCATCTGATCTTGCCAAGTCCTCTTGCGCCAAGAGTGCTTCGGAAGTAGTGTCAGGTGGCAAAGGAGCTTGGGAACTTGCCGCTAGCAGAGTTGACGAACGAGTAAGTCGTACACATGTTGGTACTGTGGAAGAAGGTGCTGCAACCACTAGGGCTGTCATTGCTTGTTGGTTTGTTTGTCTTTGGTATGTTTTGCAGATGGTGTAGCAGGGGATACTGTGTTTGTACATTTATCCGGTGGACTTCGACCTTCTCTTGCACTATCAGTACCAGCAAAATCTGCAGAGTTGTTCCGCTTCCATTTCCGTGCCTCCCGAGTAGTAACACCATCCCCTACCATTCTGTGTACCTTCCTCTCTTTTTTCTATGTCAAGTCAAACCCACGAGAAAAAGGAATAAAAATTTAGTTCTTCAGAACTAATTGATGTGTGATTCAGATGAACTGAACTTTGATGTTAGACAACCGCATGATAGGAGGATGTAATATGTACGAAAAATAGGATGGCATGAGATAATCAGACCTATGATGCGTAAACTAAGCAAAAGGCATTTCAATAAATTAGAAGCAATGCAAAGGAAGCTAGACACCATATGAAAGATGCTACAAATATCACTCTGCCATGTTAATAGTGTCTCGTCATAAGTGGCATTTAAACAAATGTCAAGCAATACAAGCAATAAATCATATGCAAGATCCAAACAATATCACACTACCAAGTTAAAGGTGTTTCATCATTTTTGATTGATGCAGGATAGACACGAACAGTACTTCGATGTTAGAACATGTAATAGACAGATGTGGTATATGCAAAAAAAGGAAGACATGCCATGTTAACATGTATAATGTGTAAACTAAGCAAATGCAATTTAATCAAATTAGAAGCAATACAAGCTAGACAGCATATGCAACATGCAAGCAAATATCACACTGCCAAGCTAGAGAAAGCACCTGGGATGCTGGAGTAGGGTTGTTGGGCACATCATATTTACTTGGAACTTCAACTACACTAGCAGTAGTAGCAGAATCTCTAGAGCGCCTCCTTACCGGTGGCGCCAGATGACCGCCATCAGCCCCTGCCTTACTTTTTTCCTTCCTCTCTCTTATTTTTTTTGCCTTGTCAAGTCAAACCCACAAGAAAAATGAATAAAAATTGCTTTTCAGAACTCATTGATGCATGATGCTGACGAACACTACTTTCATGTAAGGCGACCGCATGATAGGAGGATTGAATATGTAAGAAAAAAGGACAGCATTGCATATTCACACCTATGATGTGTAAACTAAGCAGCAGGCATTTCAACACATTACAAGCAACGAAAGCTAGACACCGTATGAAAGATGCAACGAATGTCACTCTACCGAGTTAAAACTGTCTCGTCATAAGTGCCATTTCAACAAATTAGAAGCAGTACAAGCTAGAAAACAATGCAAGATGCAACCTATATCACACTCCCAAGTTAAATGTGGCTTATGATAAGTGATTGTTGCAGGTTACACAACAATAGTACTTTGATGTAAGAACATGGCATGATAGACAGATATTGTATGTTCTAGAAACAGGAACACGTGTCTTATTCACAAGTATAATGTGTAAACTAAGCAGATGCAATTCAACAAAATTAGAAGCAATACAAGCTAGACATCATACGTAACATGCAACCACATATAACAGTGCCAAGTTAGAGCGAGCACCTGTGATGGTTGGGTAGGGGAGATGTGCTCATCATCAACACAACTACGTTGACTGTCTATGCATGTGTTGTCTTGCAAATCTTGTTTGGAGGATAGCGGAGTAGAATATGTAGAGACCCTCCGTTTCAGTTGGTCGGAAGGAGCACCATCATCCACTGCCTTGCTAATTTCCTTCCGCTTTATTGATTTTTCATTGTCAAGTCAAACGACAAGAAAAAGGAATAAAAATCACTCTTCAGAACTCATTCATGCATGATACTGACGAACACTACTTGGATGTAAGGCAAACACATGATACAAGGATGGAATATGTATGAAAATAAGGACGGCATGGCATATTCACACCTATTTGTGTAAACTAAGCAGAAGCCATTTCAACAAATTAGAAGCAATGCAAGGTAGACACCACATGAAAGATGCAACCAATATGACTCTGCCAATTTAAAAGTGTCTCATAATAAATGGCATTTCTACAAATTAGACGCGGTACATGCTATAAATCATATGCAAGATGCAACAAATATCAAGCGGCATATACTAAAGGTGTCTTGTCATAAGTGATTGATGCGGGATACACAAGAACAGTAGTTTTATGTAAGGGCATGGTTAATAGACAGATGTAGTATGTACCAAAAACAAGAAGGCATGTCACATTAACAGGTATAATGTGTAAACTAAGCAGAATAACAGATGCAATTTAACCAAATTAGAAGAATTACAAGCTAGACACCATATGCAACATGCAACCACATATCACACTGCCAAGTTAGAGCAAGCACCTGCGATGGTGGTGTAGGGGAAATGCGGTCACCAACTACAGAGCTATATTGACTATCTTCATCTAGCCTTGCTGTTTGTTGAGAATCATGTGGGGAGGATGACACTACACTCTTTATAGCACGTCTCACACTAACCCACATGTCTGACTGTCTCATCATAAGTGATTGATGAGGGATACACAAGAACATTAGTTTGATGTAAGAACATGGTTAATAGACATATGCAGTATGTACCAAAAACAGGAAGGCATGTCATATTCACAATATATGGCTAAGCATATGCATATTAACCAATTTAGAAGCAATATACAAGGTAGACACCATATGCAACATGCAACCACATATGACACCATGAAGTTAAAGCAAGCACCTGCGATGCTGGTGTATGGCGAATGGGGAAATCAACTACAAAGCTACGTTGACAGTCTTCATCGAATGACACTACACTCTTCTTTAGAGCGTCAAACAGTGCCTTTCCAATCCTCGATGCAGACTGGAGCAACAGCTATGTTTTCTTTTTAGAATACTGTGGTTGAGATTCTGAAATACCCATGCATAATAAAACAATAGTGAGAGAGTATGGGTGTAGTTTGTGCACAAGTAGTGCAGTGTAAAAGTATCAGATAGCTGGTGGGTCAAAAACAAATGATGGCAGACATATGATAGCTCTACAACATGCATCGCACACGAAATTAGATTCTAGGCTTTTGAAATATGAGCACAGGGATGGCTGGGAAGTGCAGGTAATCCTCCAGCAAACCACCACATGTGGTCCTATGAAAATAACAATCGACTGAAAACAAATAGGTCAGTCGATTTTTTCTGCACTGTCCGATCTACAAGGAATGGGCAGATAGCCTTCATCTACCTCCCGCCGGTCACTGTTGATGATCTTCCTCGAACCGCCAGCGACCACCGGCCCAGACCCCTGCCTCCGCCGCCCCGCCCTCCCCTCGACCTCACCCCACCGCCATGCTTGGCGGCGCCCCCCGGCCATCCCTTTAAGCCCGGCGGACCTCCAGATCGGGGCGCCAGCAGCTCCTGCGACACACACACACCTCTAAGATAGACACTGAGGCACTGATTCCCCGGCGAACAGGAGGACTAGGTGCTCCGCGCGCCTCCGCGGGTGGTGCTTCCTTTAATTGGGAATCAACTGACACTGAATTGAAATCCAGGCAGGCGACGGACATCTAGCTAAAGTGAAATAGTAAATGGGGGGAAACCTTGTGCATCGCGAGTTACTTGGAACATCTAGTATCAGGAAGAATGTGCAGTAAGAAGTGGTCAACTAGTTTCCTTCGTGGGATGAATACCGTGCGAGCAGAAATGTAAGATTTGCAAGAATAAGGGAAGAGGAGTACCAATATCGGCTTGCCATGCTGTGTCCTCCTTATGATTTTTCGACGATCTTCTTGTGCGCTGGAAATCAGATGTTGTGGAGGACGGTGGAGCCTTGGACGCACCCATGGCCAAGTTTTTGAGTGTGGTGCGGTGGCCCTCTGTCGGCGGAGGAGAAGCAGATCCGAGGCGGTGAACGACGGCGTAGCGGGAACAGCTCCGGTGCGGTGGACAGTTGCGACGTTGGAGCAGCAGCGGTGAGGCGCGGGACGGAGGGGTTGAAGTGTCTCGGGTACGACGCACGTCCGCGTCGTGGAGGCAGCTCTGCCTCGCTTCAACTGCTAAGTCCTGGAGGGCACTACGGTTGAGGTTGCGGTGGACGACGACGTCGGGGTATCGGCTCCGGCGTGATGGAGGAGGGCAGTGGTGGATCGGTGCGATGGGGTGGCGGATGGAGGAGGCTGGGGTTTCGCGGCTGGTGGAGAGGGAGTTTTGGCGCCCACGGAGTATGAATGGGGAATCGGACGGGGGAGGGAGGGAAGCTAAGGGGGAACCATGTTTCCGGGACGCGCTTGTTTGAAATTTGGGGAAAGTTACAAACTTTGCCCCCATCTAAAATTTCGGACATGCAGCGGGTCGGGGGTAGGACGGTAATCTCACATGTCCAAAATAGTGGGCGGGAGTGATTTTGGCCGAGCGCATCGGCGTTTAGGCGCCTGCGGTATATGAATGTTTTTCGGAGGCGGCTGTGTGGCGTCTCGGTGAAGTTACAAACCTACCCCGGTTTAGACTTCTGGACGTCGGGCCGATAGGCTTCATGGGTCAGAGTTAGGATGGTAATTTCCTTCTACCAAACATTGGTCTCACGCGGTTTCGGGCAAGGAGAGGCTCTTTTAGTGCTTCGTTCAAAATTTTGAACCAGAAGCATTCATGTTTACAGTACTCTTGAACTATTAGGATTGACCTTAATAGACCTCATTAAATTTGACCTTGTATGATTGAAAACCTCATTAAACTATGCGCTTCTTT
This sequence comes from Elymus sibiricus, assembly GCA_039707655.1. Taxonomy (NCBI): domain Eukaryota; kingdom Viridiplantae; phylum Streptophyta; class Magnoliopsida; order Poales; family Poaceae; genus Elymus; species Elymus sibiricus. The sequence goes on along the minus strand of CM077676.1, from coordinate 299,053,902 downwards.
TGAAATTTTGACTCTTGAAAATCCTATAACTACTATTATTTTGGAATGGAGGTGGTAAATTTGAATGTATTTTGTACACGACTATATGTTATTATGTACAAAAGCAAAGCAAAGATTGATGCACCCTTAATTTAGGTATGATTTACAAATGCCATGATCTCGAATTCAAATAATTGAATGCACTTCATGTTGAATTCGAATATTTGAAACCACCTTAAGTTGATTTCAAACGTATGCTAGTTCCTAGCTAGCTATTTAGAATGTTCACTATGTATCTTTTGTATGTATTATGTGCTTTACACACACAACATAAACTATAATCACGTTTATATTTGAATTGCTAAAGCCATGCATTGCCTGGATTTCAAAATACTAACTCTATGGATCAATTATGTCGAATAATACCATACACATGCTCAAATTCGACAGAATATGGATGTTTGATACACCAATGATCGTTCCATACGCGAATTGCAAATATCATGATCCCATCCAAATATTTGGATACAATTTTATATTTTAAATTGATGTGTACATCAGTCTTTTACGCGTACCCTCCTCACACACGTGTTATCTTTCTCTCTCACACATACGCGCACACGCTGTATATCCATCGGCCTTCTCTCTCGCACATCCTCACACTCTCTCCCGAGGTGTCTCTCGCACACACGCTGTCTATATATATCACCCTCCCTCCCTCTATCTCACAACTATCTACGACTCCTTTCACTAGTCTCTGTCACAAGAACTCTTTCACACGCATAGGCACGCATGATCTACATCGACCCTTTTCTCTATACATATACCTGCCTACGTGTCTCCCGGACGCTTAGGCCTATCTCGCACGCATTGTCGATCTCCACCTCTCTTACTAGTTGACGAATATGATTCCAGCAGAGCATTCAGTAGGATATCCCTTACAGCTAGGTTGGATGCATGGTAATAAGAGACAAGGATTTACCTTAGTTCGGGCCCTTGCGATCCAGGAAATACCCTACCCCCGGTCATGTATATTTGTGACTAGGGTGTGTACAGAGTACACTACGTGAATACCAAGGGATTATGTGTATGCTATCGACAGACTAGGCCCCGGATTTGTATAAACATACCTGGGGCCTAGGGTTACAATTCCTAGCCGGCTTTGTCAGTGGACACAAAGTCCTTCGCGGCTCTGGTTTCTTTGTCTTGTGCGACTAGTCCTCCAGGGGTCTCCGTATAATGTGTCATGGTCTGACCAATGTGGTGCAGGACGGAACCAACCGGGGGCCTCACCACGGCCCACCAGACCTCACACACCCCTACCCCTAGGTCTCGGTATCTTGTCACACCCACACATGCATACCAGACACACACACCCCACACACTATTTCTGCTCATGTCTCTCTCCCCTTCTCCCTTGCATACGCACACTCAAGACCATCTCTCGTCGAGACATGTCCTATTCGTCTCTATCTCTCTAGAACTCTCTCATTTCTCGTGCTATCTATCTCTCATCGCGCACACACACCCCCTCTATCCGCGCCTCTCTCGAATACGTACACATACCCTCTCCAGGCCCTGCCAAATACGTAAACTACACATTCACACATGTTGCATCTTATCATGTGCTCCATTGATCTAAAAAGCCCTCTGTTCATGTTTACTTCGCATACAAGATTCCTTTTGAATTAGAACTACGCAAAGTGTGGCCAAAATTTATTTTATAAAATCTACATCTATACAATATTGCAAAGTTATATGGAGTACGAAAGTTAATTGCATGGTGCATCCAATGATATTTATTCCGCATTGTGAATGTTTATATTTTTATACTATGAAGTTAGTCATAATAAAGAGAAACGAAGAGCATCTCTCTCTCTCCCCATCGCCCCCCCTTTCTACGCCTCTTTCACGTACGAACACAAACTATCTCTAGGCCCTCTAAAAGTACGCCCCATCACATTCACGCATGTTCCATCTCTCTCTCGTGAGATATACACCGACGATCACTATATTTGAAGCGAAAGCACGATACGATCACTGGACTTCACAATACACTCACTACGGTCACCATATATGTTTTGTCGTTGTTATACAGTCACAGGCTCACCGTAGAGCTCTGTATTTGTTGAAGACACGATTAGTTGACCAGTTAAACAGTCCACGTGGCGCATCTAGTGTTGCATCATCAGCGCTCATTATCTCACTACCATAGGGCCCACCTGTCAGCGGGTATAAGAATGTAAACAAACGAAAATAAAATATTGCACGGTGGGTATCACTAGTAGAAGAGATTCGAAGTGGCGCGGACAAGGTGGCCTTGTATTGGTATGCTGTGCTGGTTGACTGGTTCTTTTAGTACACAGGATCTAGTGTGGTGATTATACACACACGCACGCATGCACACGAACTGAATGCATGCAACACTCACACGCGCACACACATGCATGCATGCACACACACGCAGACACGCACGCATGCATGCACTCACCACACGACCAACACACACGCTCACGCTCAAGTGCTCAACCTACACGTGCATGCACACACATCAGGCCCTGACACACACATACATAGCCAGGTGGTTCGCGCGCAAGGGTTCGAGTCTTGTCGCGCCTGCGTAAATTTCTGTTTATCTTATCTCTTACCTTTGCCAACTGACAGGTGGGACCCACAAGGAACGTGGCAAATTTAACCAGTCAACATAGTGCCACGTAGACTATTTGGCCGGTCAACAGAGTGCAATACGATGCTGAACGGTGAGCGAGTGACCGTATAATCACCGTCAAACATATATAGTGACCCTAATGCGCGTATTCTGAAGTCCGGTGACTGTGTTATGCTTTCGCTTCAAATACAATGACCGCCAGTGTATTTATCTCTTCTCTTGCTCTCTCCGTGGAGCCGACTAGGCCAACCTCCCACGCCTAAATTGGCGCACGCCACCCCAATATTGTTGTACTGGTTTCGTAAGAGCGAACAAGCATTCACGTCTACCGTATAAACACTAGATATGAGTTACAAATGCTATGATGACGAATACAAATATTTGAATCCACTTTATGCCAAATTTCTCTTTGTAGGCCCTTGAAAAGTACGTCCCTACACGTTCTCGCATGTTATATCTAGCAACTATGCAATACAGTACTACTATACTCTAACACAATAAATCATATGTATTTTAAGTTTTAGATCTCATATTGTTACTTCAATTATTCATGTTGCATACATTAAAATTGTGTTGAAATGTATGGCTAGTATCATCTAGTGATCTGAAAGGTCCGACTACACACACACATGACACAAAAAAAGGGCCCACTACACATTCAAGCGTTTCACATCTTTCTCTCGGTCTCTCTGTCAAACCGACTATGCCAAACTACCTGCCTACCGAGCGGGAAAAGACCCGGCCTCGCCTGTTTAATCGGGTTTGTATCGATGGATCGCGCGAAACAGCAAAACCAAGTGGTACAAGAGTAGTACAAGACTACCACATAGTACTAGTACAGTAGTACAGTACAAATTACAGTTCACTGGGCCGCCGTGTCTTGTACTCCTCCGTCGTAAGAGTGGAGCACTCGCTTTCATAAATGTTCTACTCCCTTTCGCCGACATGTGGGACATCCAGCATCCGCGTCCACATGCCATGCACCAAATAACAGTGCAGAGCAGCAGGGGGGACACACCCCGGTCGTGGCGCCGCAGTAGTAATGAGCAATGAGGCGTCAAATCAGAAAGCTGCAGCTTTGTCACAGTATAAGTTGGAGGGACGAAGCAACCATCATTTCACTCCTCACTGAAGTTGCTTCTGCCGTTGTTCTGCCTCATGTAGTCATGTGGGACGTGGATCGGCTTGGTACATCACTGACACGTGGGACCGCATGTTAGCAAACCGTGAGGCCAACCTCCCCTGCCTTCCGCGCGGCAAAAGCACCTCCTCTTTAACCAAGTGGTATGCTTAAGGGCATCCACAATGTGTAGCCAAATGGTAAAATAGCTTTTGGCATCGATGGGAACCATTGTGGAGGGTGCTGCGAAAGCCAAAAAAAGAGGGAACCGGAACTCGATGGTGCGCCGATGCCAAATTGATTGAAGGAATAAAAAAATGCAACCTCCCTCCTCTTTCTTCCTTGCATGGACGCATGCATAGAGCACAGAGTCTACTCCCTTCTACTATCACAAATCACAAAGCAATGAGGTGTCAAATCACAAAGTCACGGGCGAAGCAACCATAATTTCACTCTTCGCTAAATCCGCTTCTCCATCGTCTTCTTCCAGAAACGACCTTTCCCGCAGTAAGCTGGACGGACGAAGCTATTGTGCTACATTTAATAATATAGGAAATCCTGCATCTACTCCAACCTAGGAGTATTTTAAAAATTCATCTGTCTTTCCTATGACATCAAACACACAATCCTAATCCTATACTCCAATCCAAGCCATTCCCATCCAAAGAGAACAATCCTATATTTTTGCGATTCCTGCGTTTTGAGGATCCTGCAAATCAAATAGGCCAAGGTGATTCCGGCTGGTGGAGTGGTGGAGCCCAATGGTAACATCTCGTTTGATCGTGACTGTGTTTCAAATTTAGCTCAGACATCCACGGCTACGCAACATTCACCAACTAGTACCAGTTACTCGATGGTTACAAATATAGTACTAGTACTTATTAGTGACAAGACCAAACGTACATAGAGCATTATATGATTTAAAAATTCTTGTATGTGCATCAATAGGCCGGCGAAAGCCTAGATAAGCGGTACTACTGTACTACTTGTTTGATGGTGTGTGCGAGACATGTCGGGCACGTCCCAGCAGCTTCCTCGCCAAGAAGCTTCTCCACGAATGTAGAGCCAAGTCACACCCTCCTTGTTGATGCAACCACCGGCGATTCGCCTCCTGGACTATCTTCCTCACAACGCCATCGGGGACGATCGTCTCCCACTCTGTTTCGTTGGGACGTAGATCGATGAGCGGAGCCAGCCCCGAACTGCACACCGGCATTTCTGTTGGTTGCACAGGCTAGACGGGTCCCCAACGCGGAAGAGCCTTTCCAACAGTAAACCGGTGCCCGTGTAAGGGTACACGGTCACGTTCGAGTCCCCTTGCGGCAGCTCGAGCTCGAACGACGTGGTCACGTCGCATCCAACGGTCACGGTGACACGACAGTTGCTGTCTCCTATGGACTTCCTGGATGCAAAGAAGGCGGTTGTCTCGGCTTCCAGGCAGCACTTTCGAACGACATGACCATCGTCTGCCTCAATGGTGCGCTCCGTCGAACACACTTCGCCAAAGCCACAGTGATCGCGATATCGTCGATGTCACCGTAATGGGGAAAGAAGTCAAATAGAAAGTATATGATTAGCGCGATGATTGCGGCCGGAGGGGCAAAGAGGACGCCTTTTTACGGGATTTAGTAGAAAATTCTGCGTCATTATAATTGGGATTTCCATCGATGTATCGCGCGAAGGCAAAGAACCAAGTGTTATCTTCACAATTTTTTTTGATAATCGCGCGCGTCGGAGCGCACGATTTCCGATCGGCTGGGCTTGTCCTAATTAAGTAAGTTCATCAGGGTGTATTATTGATAATAAAGGAAAGGGCGGGCCCCAGCCAACTGAAAATCAGGGGGGGGCGATTAATTGGGGATGGAAAGGTCCATGCGCATTCACCAGGCGAGGATTAAATGGAAAGTAAAGTGGGCCAACGTGCATGCAACCATGTGCTGCTTGTATCGTCAAAGGAGGAGGTGGGGCCACTGTAAATACATGTGAAAGAACATGTGCTGCCCCCATGTTTGGTTTTGGTAATTGATGACAATCTCTATGGACTAATGGTTGCCTTGAGTTTTATTTGAAGGGTTTGTCCATAGGCATTGCTTGAAGACCATTTGTTGGTTTCAAGGTTATTAGAAGAAGAATGTGTGTTGACCAAGGTGCTATTCAAGGATTTATCCAAAGATTGGTCTTGTGAGTGTTGAGCCTATTGCAAGCATGTCTTGAAGAAGAAGTTTGTGTGAACATTCATGTTTACCTTCAAGACATCATCCTAATGAAGAGAGTTGGAAAGATTCAAGGTTGATCAAGACTAAATATGAAGAGTGATTCAAGTTGATCAACACACAAAGCGTAGAAGATGTACCGAGTGGGATCAAGTGATCTCACGGTATGGTAAGCATTGTCCATTACGCTTTGTGTACTAACCCATGTTCTATGCAAGAGTTCTTTGTGGGGTTAGGTTTGTTTCCATGGGCGTGCATAAAAAGGAAGATATCACACAACCCATGGAGGATGACATCAAGTGGTGATCGTCATCAAGATTGCGGTGTGCAAGTTCAAGTGGAGCATCACGAAGAGATCACATGCTTGAAGCTTGCTGTCCATTGTGGTGACAATGGACTTGTGAAGATGTGCCGAAGAGTGGCTCACCCATAGTGGAGTATGGGGGAGCAATCAACTAGTCTTCATCGAGCCGGCGCAATCAAGAAAGGTGGTCCAACTTGAGGAGGTCAAGATCGTCATCATCTAGCTCAAGTGGACTATGCGCAAGGCAAAGGTTTGCCCTTGATAGGTTTTCTATTTTACCGGTCTCATGGTGGTAGTTGGGAGACCGGGTTTTAGGATCGATAGCCGTACTATCAAGGGGGGCTCTCAAGTGAGTAGCTTTATCGTATCATTCGTAGAGAGCTCAAACCTTTGCATCCTTGCATCATCTTTCTTGGTTTGTGTTTGGTGTTTCTCTTTGTGAGTCTTTGAGCTTTTGGTCATCTTCATGACAAGCTCGAGTTCATCGAAAACGGAGTTCATATATGCATCTTCTATGATGTTTTCGATGTTGGAGTTTATGCCGGTTCTTCATTCATAGAGGTTTCTCATCTCTATATGTTAGGCATATCTCCCCTGCCACTTCTTATTATAACCAGTCGCTGTTTGGATAGTACTCGTTGTCTTCTATCCAACAAGCTTGAGTTTGCTCAATTCGGAGCTCATTTGCAGAAGTTATGGCAGTTCTGGTTTTATTTGTATCCTCTGTTTCTGTGGATTTTCAGTAGCTTGCAAGCGGTAGTACCGCTGGTGCCCACGGTAGTACCGCTTATGCGGTAGTACCGCTGGTACTTCCGTGGCACTACCGCTTGGGGTTTCCCCGAGCGTGCAACTTTCTGTTGCCAGTTTGCCATTCACGGTAGTAGTGCGGTAGTAGCACGGTAGTACCGCTCTGGCGGTACTACCGCCCTTACTACCGCCGCCACTACCGCTTGCGGGGTTTCCTTCTGTGCACGTCTCTGTTGCCGTTTTCTGTTAAACGGTAGTAGTGCGGCAGTAGTGCGGTAGTACCGCTCAGGGCGGTAGTACCGCTCTGCTGGGCGGTAGTACCGCTTGGTGCGGTACTTCCGCCCTCCACTACCGCTGCTACTACCGCTTGTTTTTCGCAGAGTGTGCAAGCTTCTGTTGCTCTTTTCTCCTTAGCGGTAGTACCGCTTGGTTGGCACGGTAGTACCGCTAAGTGCGGCACTACCGCTCCAGTTCCGTGTTCTCACCTGCTGTGTTTTGAATTACTACCGCTTAAGCGGTAGTACCGCTCGAAGGAGCGGTAGTACCGCTTGTACGCGTCCAGCACGGGTAACGGTTGGATTTGGGGTGGCCCTATAAAAGGGGTCTTCTTCCCCAACGGTTTTCTTATCTCTTCTAAGCTCTCTCTCCTCCATTGTTGACTTTCTTGAGCTTGCCTATCTCTCAATCCCTCCAATGATTCTTGCTCCTTCTTGAGGGAAAAGAGAGAGGAGATCTAGATCCACATTTTCACCAATCACTTTCTCCTCTAAGTGAGGGGAACCCCTTGGATCTAGTTCTTGGAGTTCTTCGTGTTCTTCTTCGTTCTTCCTCTCATTTTCCTCCCTAGCATTAGTTGCTTTGGTGGGATTTGGGAGAGGAGGACTTGGGCACTCCGTGTGCCCTTGCCATTGCATTAGTTGCATCGGTTTGAGTTCTCCACGGTGATACGTGGAAGTTAGTAGTTGAGAAGCTTATTACTCTTGGGTGTTTGAGCACCCTTGAGCTTGTTCCTCTTGGGTGCCTTGGCGCCCTAGACGGCTTGGTGGTGCCTCGGAGCCACATTCCATTGTGGTGAAGCTCCGGGCAAGCGTCGGGGTCTCCAATTAGGTTGTGGAGATCACCCCGAGCAATTTGACGGGTACCGGTGACCGCCCCCAAGGGTTGCCAAAGTGTACGGGTTCGGTGACCGCCCTCAAGGGTTGCCATTTGTACGGGTTCGGTGACCACCCTCAAGGGTCCCTTAGTGGAATCACGGCACCTTGCATTGTGCGAGGGCGTGAGGAGAATACGGTGGCCCTAGTGGCATTGTTGGGGAGCATTGTGCCTCCACACCGCTCCAAACGGAGATTAGCATCCGCAAGGGTGTGAACTTCGGGATACATCGTCGTCTCCGCGTGCCTCGGTTATCTCTTACCCGAGCCCTTTACTTATGCACTTTACTTTGTGATAGCCATATTGTTTCTTGTTATATATCTTGCTATCACTTAGTTGTTTATCTTGCTTAGCATAAGTTGTTGGTGCACATAGGTGAGCCTAGTCAATTTAGGTTTTGTGCTTGTCAAATTAACCGCTAGGTTTATTCCGCATTTGTTCAAGCCTAAACCGTAATTATTTTAAAGCGCCTATTCACCCCCCCCCCTCTAGGCGACATCCACGATCTTTCAACATGGAAACGGCTGCAGTTATTAATTCGGAAAGAAACAGACTTGGTCGGAAGTTGATTGAGGTTGCGAGAAGGGGATCCGCGCGTTGGCACGCGCGATCGCGGAAGAGTCTTTTCGGATACGAATCCCACCTACAGCATCTAAAAAAACAAATCCCACAGACCGAACGGGTGGGGAGGTCCGGACGTCTGCGACGTTAAACTCTGAAACTTTGGTCCCATACCACCCCACAACTCTCCAGGCTCTAGCCGTCTGGCTTTGCAAACTCCGCACAGTCAAAACCGATTGACCGGTCGTCACCGGTACCACTATTCACACCGGAACCTTCGCTGCTCGGCCTACGCTAGCTACTTGCCGGCCGGTCACCCCTGCCCCAAAACCCCACCTACCAGCCCATTCTCCCACCTTTCGATCCCCTAGCCCGCATAAACCGTCCCCTAGTTAGCCGGATAGCCATGGTGCGCAGCAAGATCATGTACTACAAGATGTTGACGCCAGAGCGCCGCGCAGAAATTGCGGCGGCGGTAGGCGCCAGAAACCTTCGTTCCCAAGCTCGCTTTGCGGCGGGCCAATCCCTGAGTCCTCTGGAGCCGAGCTCCGAGGAGGAAGGCGATCCAATGTTCATGGCGGAGGTTGTGGCACAGAAGCCCCCCGCGGCGAAGGAGACGATGGACGTCCACTTCGTGCCAGCGTCCAGGTCCCCCATGGTGCAGGCGGACCAGCGGTTCAACCTAGTGATCCTAAAGAAGCACCGGGCGGCGGAGGCTCAACTTGATGGGGAGCGCGCGGATGCCGCTGCCATTGAGGCCCTCCTGCAGGCGGAACCAGATGTCGTGGTCGTGAACCGGGCGGCGGAGGCTCAACTCGACGCGGAGCGCGCGGATGCCGCTGCCATCGAGGCCCTCCTGCAGGCAGAACCGGACGTCATGGTCGTGAACCGGGCGGCGGAGGCTCAACTCGACGCGGAGCGCGCGGATGCCGCTGCCATCGAGGCCCTCCTGCAGGCGGAACCGGATGTCGTGGACTTGAACCGGGCGGCGGAGTCTCAACTCGACGCGGAGCGCGCGGATGCCGCTACCATTGAGGCCCACCTGTAGGCGGAACCAAACGTCGTGGATGTGAATCGGGCGGTGCTCGCGTCCGTGCAGAGCACCATCATGCTCTGCGTGAACGAGTAGCTGGAGGCCGAGGACAACCACGCCGCGGAGACACACGTCGGTAGCTCCGGCTGGTTCGCGCCAGCAGCCAAAGATGACGAGGCGGGCTCATTCAGTGAGCTGTGATAGTTTTTCTTTATGTTGTTGTTTTTAGGGATCATTTGTTGTGTAAAAACATATTTATATTTAATAAATCGTCCTTATAAACATACTGTATCGATGAAAATTAGGTGTCAGCGATTGGATGGCTAAGTTTGGTTTGATCACATGCGGTTTCTCCCTTCGTCCAGGTGTATAAGTCACCTTACGAAAATCAGATATTCCCAAAATGCTTAGGGGCAATGCATTAAATTCCGTCCTCGTTCCCCTCACTGCCTCGTTCATCAATGAGCGAAAATTTTCTTTGTATTATTTCATGATTTGAATACAAGCATACTTTCTCAAAAAAAGCAAGCGAATTTTTTTGGCCGAACCACGCGCGTGGAGGAAATGGCGACGGCGGGGCGGGCTAGTTTGGCCCATGGTCGGATTGCTGACATGCGTTCCCACATGCCAGTGAAATGCCAAGCCGGTTGGCGTTGAGCGGCGGGGTAGATCGACCGTGTGCTGGTCTGATGCGAACGCGACAGGCGTGTTGTGAGTGTTCCTTTTCCTCGTTTTAAACTTGTGAAGATAACCCCCGATATTCTACGCCAGCTACTTGCCCGCCCTTTCCTTAATTATCAATAATACACCCTGATGAACTTACTTAATTAGGACAAGCCCAGCCAGTCAGAAATCGTGCACTCCGACGCGCGCGCGTGCGTTAGGCATTCCAAAAAAAAGAAGTATGGAAGTTCAAAAGGAACTGACGGTGTACATCACACTTGTCGCGTTCGCGTTGCACCCCGACACGGTCGGTCCGGCACATCGCTCACCGAATGGAACGCGCTTCGTCTTGCATTTTCGCTCACTTGCGGGACCGCAGTTGAGAGCAAACCGACGGTAGGCAAACTTTCCCCCGCCATCTCCCCCTCCCCCGCCCGCGTCGGCTGAATTTATAAGAGAGAGACGACTGATGTAAAAAAACACAATAGAAGAGAGAGACGAGGAGGGAGAGATTGTAGCACGGATTCCAAGAAATTTGTTGAGAGTGTAAGGTGGGCCATGTGTTAATAAGCACTCCATACTCTAGTGCAGATGCCTCCGTCCTGGTTTATTGGTCCCCTTCGTATTTTGTGTCAAATTTTGACCTTAGATTTAACTAAAATAATATTAATGCATGTCACCGAAAATAATATCATTGGAAACTATGTTCAAATATGAATCGAATGATATAATTTTTGATGACATGCATTAAAAAAATTTGAGTTGAAATTATGGTCAAAATTTGGCACGAAAAACAAAGGTAGTACTACTAGTACTAGTACTCCTACTGCTATTGGACTGGCTAGACGTGGCGAAATCCTAGTAGCAAGCGCATGCGCGAGAACAAACATTCACGTGTTTGAATACAAATTGGAAACCATTTTCTGTTTGAATACAAATTTATATACGTGCTTGTACATGGTGTATTGTAAGTTGAAAAGCAAAATGAAGATTGAATGCCCTTTACATATGATTTGCAAATGCTATGATCACCGGTTCAAATATTTGAATCCACTTTAGGTTGAATTCTAATATTTGAAACTTTTTTAGGTTGGATTCAAGTACCAAGTGTCTTCTTATGCATAATGTGTCTCACACACCCAACATAGAGTGTTGTCACATTTTTTTTCTTTGACGCACGCTCTCTCTGTATTGCACACCCACTCGATCTCTCTCGGTTTCATCTCAGGGTCTCTCTCTCTCTCTCGCACACACACACACACACACATAGCACCTCTCTTCCTCTTTGTGCATGTCACACATGATCGACCTCTTGAGGTATCGGGATTGTATCTCGCTCATCAGGTCGCTCTTCGACACACACCTAGGTCACTCTACCATGCATTAATTGTAACCAAGCCTTTCATCTATCTTTTTTAAGCATACATTCATCTTTCTCTACACCCCTATGTACATCGGTCGATCGATCGATCTCCGGACCCACCCTAGTCCTATTTCAATCGATCTATAGCTAGATGGTACATGACAGACTAGCGTACACACAAACACCCCCCCCCCCCCACTCTCCACCTCACACGATCATTTCTATCATAGACACACACCAAAACCTTGATTTGCATGACACACACTCGATCTCTCCACATCTATCGATCTCGTCAAGGTGTGTCGGGTCATGAACCGAAGGGGTTTGTCACTACTAAGATGGGGAGCGACACGTAGTGGACGGCTCACAAAACCGACCTACTACTAGGTAACTATTTTTCCAAGCAACTTACATAGTATAATTACTACAGCCGGAACATGGTAAGTTGGACACCTAAATGCGAGCACGGAGCGGGCACACCTCAATTATTCCTTCAAACAGCTGGACACCTCAATCAGCACACCTCAAATACATACAAAGACAGGCAACACACATTGTCCGGCTACTTAATCAAGCGTTACGCTTCACGAGTTGAAAAGGAAAGGGCGGTACACTAATTATACTGGTACATATGCTAGTATGAATAACTATTGTACACGTGGGCTACTAGGCTGGATATAGGTGAGGTGCCAACTTTATACTATATGCTTTCGGTCTTACGCTCTGCAAGTGTTACGGTTTACAAGTTCGAAATGAAAAGGCGGTGCACTAACAGCACCCCTGTCGCGTTCACGTCGCACCTCCAGACGGTCGGTCCGGCATGCTTCTGACCCAAGGGAATGCGGGTCGTCTTGCTTTGTCACTGACATGTGGGATCGCATGTGAGCAAAGGGCATCTGCGACGTTGCCACGCCTGCAGCAGACTACCCTGGCCCACAATAACCCTCGTCCCTCGCCCGCGTGCGTTCCCCCCCGGCGCCAGCTGCCCGCATTCATGTCGTCCATCCGCATGCCGCCATTAAGCAGGCTCGCCGCCCGAGGTACAAACTCCAGCGACTCATTGACGCACCCGGACGCTTGGCCTCACCGGTATGCGCTACTTAAAGGCGGCAACACCCAGCTAAACTCCACACCAGAGCACATCCTCCTCCCTGGCACCACATCCACCATGACCACGGGCGGGAACGCTCTGCGGGAGAGCTTGTCTTCGGAGATGAAGCTCGAGGTCGCCGCCCTAGCTCAACCCACCGCTCGCAACGCAATGCCGGCGTAGCCGGACGCGGACGCGGCCGCACAAGCGCCGGTCGTGCCGGCGGCCGAGGACAAGAGCACCGCCAGCCGCGCATTCTACGCACCGCCGTCCAACATTCGGGGGCGCATATGGCACGTGAACAGCGACGGACCGTCCACGTCCATCATCGACCTCATGTCCACCGGCACCGCCGAGGTCGCGAATTCCTCCGAGGATGAGTAGGGCATGGGAGGCTGCAGGCATGGTGTCCCAAGTGGGCCGGTCCGTCTCCCGTGTTCTACTCTTCCTCACCGGAGACTGCACCTTTACTTCACGGGTCTTGAACCCCGCCGCCGTTCATGGAGATGGCAGATGGAGGACGTGGTCGCCGATGCGGAATACAAAGGAAAGTGGACGTATGCCGTCGCCGTAGGATAGGTTTAGGGTCGTGTTTCTTTTCTTTTTTTGTCCTAAAAGTTCGAAATGTAATGAAAATCTGCCGTGTTTGCATGAATCTCATCCAGTTATATGAACTTTCACAATAAAAACATATGTTGTATGAAAATATATTGAATAATGGTTCTAATCGTATTTACTTCGTATTGTGGTTGTCATTGTTTTTGTATGTATAAACTTGGTCAAAGTTTAGAAAGTTTGACTCGAGACAAAGCTAATATGCGAAGTAAATAAATACAGAGGGTTTACATACATAATTTCTCTTAGGCCCTCCAAAAGTACGTCCACCACACATTCACGCATTTCCCGTCTTTCTCTCGCTCTGTCTGTCAAACTAACTAAGCCAAACTCCCAGCATATCGCGCGGGAAAAGACCCGCCCGCGCCGTTTTAGTCGGGATTTGTATCGATGGATCGCGCCAAGCACCAAAACCAAGTGTTACGCTCTACAAGTTCAAAAGGAAAAGGCGGTACACTTACAGCACGCCTGTCGCGGTCGCATTGCACCCCTCACACGGTCGGTCCTGCACACCGCTCACCCAAAGGGAACGCGCTTCGGCTTGCCTCTTCACTGACACATGGGACCGCAATTGGAGAAACTGACCATTCGCCAAACTCCCTCGCCCACCGCGTGAAAATTCCCCCCAAATCCCAAATTCAACTCCCCTTCGGCCAACTAGCCAATAATATTCCCCAAACCCCCCTCCCCCCGCCCCCCTCCACTCCATTCGCTCCGCCAAACTAGCCCTCCCTGTTGCGTCGATACATCGGTGCCGCGGTTCTTCGAGGGGACGCACGGCGATCCTCTCGATCCCACAGTACGCTCTCATAAACTGCCGTCCTCTAGCCACACCGCCACCGCTGGCGACGTTCTTGTGGAGACGCACGGCGGTCAGCTTCTCCCATGGTACGCACATTCTAGACTGAGACCCCGTGCATGTCGGAGCTGATAGACGCTGTTAATCTCACTGCTTGCCGAAATAGTTTACACTCAATATGCTCTGCTTAAAAAGCTACCTTGCCCTGTTCTGCACTCAATCTGCTTTGCTGAGATGGCATGCCACGTCTGATTAGTTGCTAAAATATCCTGCCATATTTTAGGACCATGTGTGTATTGTGAAGTAGATTGCCATGGTCTAGTAGCCAATCTGTTAGGTGAAATAGCTCGACGCCGTTTTACACTCAATCTTTGTTGCTGAGATGGCCTTCGATGGCTGTGTGCTCGGCCTCATTGATTGCTGAAATAGCCTGCCATAATTTAGAACTCAATCTGTTTGCTGAATCAGCTTTACATATATTTCGTTACTTAGATCTGCTTGTCCAAATATCTTGTCATAGCTTTAGACATCGACCTAGGTATTTTTTCTGGACTTTATAATGAAACATATATGTTTTTCCTATAATATCTAGTAGAAGAACTAATTTGTATGTCTAACAGATGGACAGGACTTGGATAACTTCTGCTCGACGATTCTCCCCTGCATATGTCGAGGGGGTTCAAAACTTCATGAACTTTATCAGAGCTGAGTACGATGGTCCGAAAGCAGATGTGCGCTGCCCGTGTAGCAGTTGTATAAATTCAGTTTCAAGACCCCAGTCAACTATGCAAAATCATCTACACTTGTATGGGATGTCAGTCACATATACTAGGTGGGTTCATCATGGTGAAGCTGTGAATGTCAATGTCACTGACTATGTGGAAGCAGCAGATCACCATCTTGATCTGCCTGATGCTCAGGAGGAAGAGGAGGAGGTGGAGGTGGCGGCGGAGCCAGTGATTTTGAACAAGATTGAAACAATGCTACGAAATGCTCGCGCATTTCGAGAACTTACACATGTACAAGAAAAACGGTGGGCCCGCATGTTGGACCAATGCAACGTGGCAGTCACCGCAGGTTGTAAGCTGTCAGTATTCTCAGCTATGGTCAGGTTTCTTCACGTGAAGACATCTCAGCGGATGACCAACAAATCATTCGATGCGATGATGGCTGCTTTCCGCGATTCTTACCCAGCTGTGTCGGAGCTGCCACACACCTACAGTAAAATGAAGAATTTCCTCCGTGCGGTTGGAATTGGATATGATATGATCCATGTTTGTGAGAATAATTGTGTTTTGTTCCGGAAGCATTATACCAACTTAAGTGAATGCCCAAAATGCAAATCATCAAGATGGAAAGATGGCGATGCTGTGAAGAGGATTCCTCATAAGGTTCTGAGACATTTTCCAATTATACCAAGATTGCATAGGTTGTTTCATGATGCTCAAACAAGAGAGGATGTACTGTGGCATTCTAGGAACTAGGAGCACAGAGATCAGAATGTAATGAGCCATCCATCTCATGGTAGTGACTGGACAAGCTTCAATCTAAAACACGAAGAGTTTGCTGCTGAGCCGAGAAACATTAGACTTGCCTTAGCTACAGATGGATTCAACCCATTTGGCCACCAGAGCGCGACATATAGCATGTGGCCAGTGCTTGTTATCCCTTACAACATGCCACCAAATGTCTGCACCAGTAAATCAAACTACATCATGGCCTTGCTCATCCTAGGTCCAAAAAGTCCTGGAAAGGATTTTGATTTATTCATGGAGCCTGTTGTGGAGGAACTTCAAAAGCTATGGAGGGGTGTTCTCACTCGAGACCTATATAGTAGCCCACCAGCTGATTTCATTCTGCGTGCTGTTATAATTTCGTGCATCCATGATTATCTGGCTTTGGGCACTATGTCAGGGCGAACGACACATGGTTACAATGCATGTGTTCGCTGTGACAAGAATCCGCTGTCATACCCAATACTTAGCAAGGTCTGGTACATTGGGCACCGCCGTTTCCTTGACAAGGACAAGCCACGTCTTAGAAAATACCGAAAACCTGTGTTCAATGCAAGTCATGAAAACTGTGATGCACCAGAGAGGCTCACCAGCGATGAGTTGCAGGAGGAATTAGAGAAGGTCAGGCATATTACACCAGGAAACCATCCCGATAATGGTAGCGGGAAAAGGAAGCGTGGCAAGGCAAAAGAGAGATTATTGTTTACCCGCAGTTCCACTTTGTGGGACTTGGAGTATTGGAAGGATTTGGATCTGAGGCATAATCTTGATGTGATGCACATCGAGAAAAATATATGTGACAGCATTATCGACACACTTCTTAATATTGAAGGCAAGACAAAAGATACCTTAAAATCTAGGATTGATTTGACACACCTGGCTATCAGATCTGATTTGCAAGTGAAAGACAACGGTGAATCACGGGATATGGCACCAGCTGTGTACGTCTTGGACAAGCAAAAGAGAAAAGAATTCTGCAAGATCCTGTCACGTGTGAGATTCCCACATGGATTTGCTTCCAACCCTAAAAGGAGAATCAGTGCAGATGGAACCAAGGTACAAGGGTTGAAAACTCATGACTGCCACGTCCTACTTCAAAGGGTTTTACCTGTTCTCCTTAGAGGATTGGGCCGCCCTGACTTATATAGAGCAGTTGCAGAGTTGGGACAATTCTTCAGGGAACTCTGCAGTAGAAATATCAGGATAGATGTTGTGAATCATCTTAAAGAGAGGATACCAACTATCCTATGCGACCTTGAGAAGATATATCCTCCAGCCTTCTTTGATGTGATGGTGCATTGGCTGTTCATCTACCTGATGAGGCACTACTTAGAGGTCTAGTACAGTATGGATGGATGTACCCTATTGAAAGGCGGCTAGGCACTTTCAAGGGCTATGTTAGGAACAGAGCTAGACCTGAGGGTTCCATTGCAGAGGCCTACATTGCTACAGAAGCGTTGACATTCTGCTCAAGATCCATTGAAACAGCTGATCAGCCTAGCAAAATGGTGGGCGAAAAAAATCGTGAGCTCAATGTTTTTGATCCTGCTGTTCGAGTAACAGGGAAGAGTCGACAAGATGACAAACCTAAAGATTTGGACAAAATGGTTTGGTATGTGTTGAATAACTGTCTTGAGATTCTACCTTATATCGAGTAAGTGCTAAGTACTGCAGCTTATGCATCGTAATCTACTAAACTTGCAGCACATTCTTATATATTTAGATGTTTGACGCGATCACTATGTTCTGCAGCGTGTATGAAGAGGAATTACTGGCGCAAAATCCAAGAAACATTGACAAACAGGTTAGGGAAGGATTTGCGAAATGGTTGAAGAGCCGTGTAAGCTTTTGAATTGCACTGTCAGTTTTTTTAATATATAGAGTACATAAGATGATCAGCTTGTCTATTTTCTAACCATAGGTTAAGGAGATGCGGGAGGAGGGGCAGGCAGTTAGTGATACCCTTTACGCACTAGCATTGGGTCCTGATACTCGGGTAAGACATTATGCATCTTGCGTTGTTGGAGATGTGCGCTACAACACCCTTGCATGCGACGAAGGCAGGAAGACACAAAACAGTGCCGTCATGAGCACGGATAGAAAGTGACAACTGAAATGTATGCTAACATAAAAGACATTGTTCAGTTGCAGTATATCTCCAGTTTCGAGGTTCATCGGTGCGTGGTTATGTTTTGCTGTCGTTGGTATAACCAGTTTACCAGGATCTCAAAACCCAAAGCTGATGATTATTTCAAATCCATCAATGTCAAGGCGGTGAATCGCACCGACGAGCCTTATATTTTGGCAAATCAAGCAACACAGATATTTTTCTTGGAAGACACATATGCACGTAGCCAAGACTGGAGAATATTGCAAAAGTTTGAGCAGAGGAATTCGTTTAATGAAGTTGCACAACAAGATGATGCTTACACTGCTGCTGATGTAGAGGATTCCACAGATGTTTATGATATGTTTGCGGACCATCACATCAATAAGGCTGGAGAAAAGATTGCCTGTCACACTGTGGAAGTAGATGAGTTGATCAATAAGAAGCCAACGTTCGAGGAGATTGATGCTGAAGAAGAAGATGACACTGGGGGGATTACGATTCAGACTAACACACATGGTGAAGATGTTGGCGCTGCTGCTGCGGATGATGACTAGATTGCTTTTGTCGTATTTGCTTGTGAGAAGACGACTTATTATCTACTATGTTAAATTGTGTTTGCTATGACAACTGAAACCTGATGAAGTAGTTGTTCAGTGAGAACATCACTTATTATGTATGTTGATTTGTGTTTGGTGATTGTATGACGACTGAAACATGATGACATTGTTGTTTAGTAGTACTCATATTTTGCTGTGAAACTTGTATTTGATGATTGTACAACCGCAAATGTAGTTGATGGCAGTTTGCTGTTGGACTGCAATTTGCTGAAAGTCTTGCAATGGGAACATAGCTAACCCGATAGGTCATCTGCTTATTTATTTATTTATTAGCAAAAGGGGAAGCCCCCCGATTCCCGTTAATATAGAAATCATTAGATGTTCACAACACTAGACACCCAGCCTGCTAAATAGGTTTCATTCATTACTAGTTTCAGCAAAGTGCTCATGTCAGAGCCACTGAATACATCACGAGTGCTACATACACTACAAATAAAGAGACAATCATCCTACAGAGCACAACGATCTTGCCCATTATCTTCACAAGCTCTTTCATCTCCTCATTGCTGCCAAGGCTGTTCACCAGCTGTTGCTTGGCCATGATCTGATGAACTGCATCGTCTTTAACCTTCTGCTCTACATCTTCCTCTTCTGCCGTTCCTTCAGTTACTTGTCCAACACCCCAGCCTGCTGGTATTGGGATTCGTCGGCTAACCAAATAATCCGCGTAGTTCCATTCCCCCACATCTGCAACTTCCCAGAAATATAAATCACAAGAATCCTCCCTTTTCTGCACGAATCAAATTCAAAGATCATCAACCAAACTCTTAAAAAATAAAATTCAGCAACTGAAAGCAGGCGAACAACTTGACCATATTACCCCATGATTTGGGCATTTGTAGAAGACTCGGCTAGGGTTGAGGGTTGTAGTTGAGACGCGATGGATGACTCTCCGTGATTTGCAGCAGTGGCACCACACCAACGGCAGCGGGGTGCGATGAGCAACTAGCTGCGGTGAGTGTGCCGGCGGGGGTGTGATGAGACCCACAGGTGGTGGTACGGGTGGTGACTTCATGCACATCTGGTTGTTGGCTCGATTCCCTGCTGAAGAGCAGGTGGACGAACCAGCGAACATGGTTGCTGCGGCCGGAGCTTCTGAAGCTAGGCAGAGTAACTAGAGAAGAGGAGAAGCGAACGTTGGATATGTCAGTTTCATTACTTGCAGAGTAGTATAACACTATATATAGTCTAGGTTTGGATTTGAACCAGTTACAGCAGCACGTCTCTCTTTTTTCTAACAGTCTGCCGGACTAGCTTGTTCTGTACGCCTTCTCAAGTCTTTGATTTTCGGGAATGTTATCTGGCGAACGTTCCCTGGGACGAGGATGGCAAACGAACGCATTTTCCTGGCAGTTTTAGTTGCGACGCAAGATCAAACGGTGGCAGTTTTGGGAATGTTATCTGGCGAACGAGCCCAGTTTTTTCTTTTCTTGCGAAAAACGTATGCAACGTGGTGTCGGCTTAGTCAACAAACGATTCTGCCAACGTTGACCGTTGGATTGATATCCAACGTCTGTCGTGTTTCTTCAGTCTCTTCTTCCTCCAGCCGCCAAAACCAAACCAGCGCCGGTGAGACCGCCTGCTCCCGCCTCCCACGGATGGCTGTGCTGCCGCGCACGCATCGCCGCCCCATCGCACCCTAAAACTCTGGCAGGCCATCCATCTACCCCACACACCTCCTGTTATTCTCCGGTGAAGTCAGCCCCACCCCGCACTCGAACCAGTCAACCCTCGTACTCCCCTCTGCCTGCGACTACACTGCCGCATCTTCCATGGCTCCTATTCGTTCCCGTCCGAGGCCTCGCCGTCGTCCTCCGCCTTGGTTCGCTCGTCGCGGCACCGCCGTCTGGCGTTGTCAACATGGTCAACAACCGAGAGGAATCAGGAGATGACTGTACGTGGAGAAAATAACAGTAGGGACCCACGAGGGTCATTGCAGTATGCAAGCAAGTGCCTCCTTATTACAAGCCAAAAAAAATGCTTCCTCCTAATGGTTTGACATCTGGGTCCCACGACATTGTCAACGTAGTCAATAAGCGAGAGAATTGCCCAACGAGCGGCTGACACCAGGGACCCAGCAGCTCGCGCAGTTGTTTTTTTGTTTTTGACATGGAGCAGGGTATCAACTGGGTTGTGCGGAGGCTGTAGCCCGTCTAGCCCAGGCTTTTATTTTCTGTTTACCACATGACCAGCCCAGTTGTTTTTTTCTCTTTCTGAAAATGGCTAGCCCAGTTCTATTTTTTTTAAGAATACCCAACCGAGGCCTACTTGCTTTTCTCAGCACTGCTGGGCTGTAAATCTTTCAAGACAAGGAGGGATGTATTCGGGGTTTGCCCAGAAAATGGGGTATAAGTAGTAAGAAATGCGCTGAAAATTTTAAGAACAACACAGCAAACTGGCAATAGCCACTCAAAAAAACGCAAACCGGCAATTAGTTTCAAATTACGGTTTTCTAGGATTTCGAGATTTTAAATTTCATTGATTTTTCTGCGGGGAAAATTTCGTTGGATTTAAATTAATATAAATTACTTTTTCAAATTAGTTTGAATCTGACTCCAAATTTTGGGATTAAAAACAGTTCGGACCCCACCGTAATATGCAAAATTTCGTTGAATTTTTTAACCGTGGCCAGAATATGGGCTGTAATGCTAACAAAAATAATATGGGCTTAAAAAAATCCTTAAGAATTAGCAAATGGGCTGTAAATTATTAAAAATAATGGCAAATGGGCTGTATGCTGTTTGCCACAGATTTGGAGGCTGACTTGTGGGCTTACTATATTGACGCGTACACAGGGCTATGTGAACTTATTAGTCAACAAACGAGGAGTTCTCAAAAAAAAGTCAACAAACGATTCTAGCGGCAGTGACCGTTGGATAACATCCAACGGCCGTGCTGCTTCTTCAATCTCTGATCTTCTTGCTCCAGCCGCACAAACCAGCGCCGGCGGGACCGCCTGCTGCCGCCTCCCGTGGCCGGCTGTGCTGCCGCGCAGCCCTCACCGCCCCCTCCTACTACCGCACCGCTGGCCAGGCTATCCCTCTACTCACCCACACCTCCTGTTATTCTCCGGCGACACAGGCCTCACACCGCAGCCGAACCAGTCAACCCTCGTACTCCCCTCAGCGTGGGCATCCACTGCTATGGCTTCGCCGGCTCCGGGTCGTTCCCTTCCCGGGCCTCGCCGTCGTCCACCACGTTGGTGCTCTCGGCACGGCGTCGTCAACGTGGTCAATGAACGACAGCCATCGAAAGAGGACTGTACGTGGAGAGGCAGACAGCTAGGACCCACGAGGTCCATGGTCGCACGCCACGAAAATTGATTCCTCCACCTGACAGCTTGGACCCACCAGCTACATCTTCGCACGCAAAGAAGTGCCTCCTTATTACGCGCAAAAAAATGACTCGTCCCCCTGACATCCGGGACCCACCAGCTACATCTTCACACACAAGGAAGTACCTCCTTATTACGCGAAAAATAAATGATTCCTCCCCCTGACAGCTGGGACCCACCAGTTATATCTTCGCACGGAAGGAAGTGCCTCCTTATTAAGCCAAAAAAAGATTCCTCCCAATGACAACTGGGACCCATCGGATTTGGAGGCTGACTTGTGGGCCTACTAAGTTGACGCATATGCAGGGCTTTGTCAACTTAGTCAACAAACGATTGTAGCAGCGGTGACCGTTGGATGTTAATCCAACGGCCGTGCTGCTTCTTCAATCTCTGGTCTTCTTGCTCCAGCTACCCAAACCAGCGCCGGCGGGACCGCCTGCTCCTGCCTCCCGTGGCCGGCTGTGCTGTCGCGCAGGCCTCACCACCTCACCCTACTTCCACCGCTGGCCAGGCCTTCCCTCTACTCAACCACATCCCCTGTTATTCTCCGGAGATGGCAGCCTCACACCGCAGCTGAACCAGTCAACCCTCGTCCTCCCCTCCGCGTGGGCATCCACTGCCGCGTCTTCTCCGGCTTCGCATCGTTCCCTTCTTAGGCCTCGCCGTCGTCCACCGCCTTGGTGTTCTCGGCACGGCGTAGTCAACGTGGTCAATGAACGGCAGCCATCAGAAGAGGACTGTACGCGGTGAGGCTGATAGCTGGACCCACCAGATACATCTTCGCACGCAAGGAAGTGCCTCCTTATTACGCGCAAAAAAATGATTCCCCCCTTATAGCTGGGACCCACCTGTTATGTCTTCGCATGCAAGGAAGTGCCTCCTTATCCTCCCTGACAGCTGGGACCCACCCGGTCGAAGCGTACGTAGCGTTGTCTGTTTGGTCGCGAACGTGTACGTACATACTGGTCGATCGGTCTCTCTGCAACGATGAACCATGGGCGTGTAAGGAGCGGCACGTGTCGTAGTAGAGCCCCCGACGTAGTAGTTCAGGCAGCCCCGTCTAAATCGTGTACACGTATGTACAGCCACACGGCAAAAAATACGGGCATGTATGTACATATATAAGGGCGGGGTCTCGAACGCGTACTCGCGCATACGTACGGCCAGGGCTCGTGTACATGGAGAGGCAACGGATGGCAGCAACGGCGTCATGTTCATTGGCAGCCAACCGGCTGGGTCGGAATAGAGGAAACAGCGTCGTGTTCATCGGGAGCCAAGCGACTGGGTCGGAACGCGTCCTGTTCATCGGGAGCCAACCGGCTTGGACAAAACAGCCGAAACGGGGTGTTGTTCATCGACCCCCCCCCCACCGGCTGGGTGTCTGGCGTACCGCAAAACGGAGGAAACGGCCTTCTGTCCGAACGTGTACGGTCGAAACGGGGTCCTGTTCATCGGCTGGGGGTCTGGCGTACCGCAAAACAGAGGAAACGGACTTCTGTTCGAGTGCCTAAGGTCGAAACGGGGTCCTGTTGATCGGGAGGGGTGTGGCGTACAGCAAAACGGAGGAAACGGACTTCTCCCCAACTACCTACGGTCGAAACGGGGGACCTGTTCATTGGGAGGGGTGTGGCGTACCGCAAAACGGGACTCCACGGGCTACTGTTCATCCACGGTCGACCTCCTCCAGCCACCACAGCTACTGTTCATCCACCGTCGACTTCCTACAACCTCCACCGGCTACTGTTCATCCAGCCTCCACGGGGTCCTGTTCATCCACCCCCAACCGGCTGGCCTCCTTGGGGTCCTGTTCATCCAGCGCCAACCACCTTCACACGGCCAGGGTACTGCTCATCCACAGCCAACCCACCGGCTGGGGTGGGGCGTATGAGCGGGCGGCAGCAACGGGAACTGTTCATCCACAGCCAACCAACCGGCTAGGTCAACTCACCACGTCTCGCGCAAGGGGCTCGATCGATGTGTCTCGACTCATTCTACGTATCGCGCGTGGCAGCAATGGGCACTGTTCATCAAGAGGCAACCCAACACCGGCTACGTCTCGCACTTGCGGGGGCTCGACCGACTTTAGTTAGCAGCGAAGGAATCGCTCGGGTTCAGTTAGCAGCGAAGGAATCCCTCGGGTTCAGTTAGCAGCGAAGGGATCGATCGGCTTCAGTACGTAGCTAGTGCGATCGCTCGGGTTCAGTAAGCGAACGCCTCGCTCGGGTTCAGTTAGCGAATGCCTCGCACACACACATGCGCGTACGAGAGAAATGCGCAAACCACACTGCATCGCTCGGCCCCGACCACCCACCGTAACCGGGAACTCCCCGAAAATTTCCTCGCCCTCAGTTCTACCACAATTTTTTACGTAATGGACGGCCCAAAGAATATCATGCGGGTGCGTCTCCGGCCTGCCCAGGATGAAAAGCCCATTATGTGTCATAATTTTTTGTCATAGAAGTAGGAGCCCAACACATCTATGATGATACGTGTTTTTGTCACAATTATTGTCATAGAAGTGTCACAACCATGACAGAAAAAGTTTTCGTTCGGGCCATAATGTCACGGATGTGTCTTTTTTTTTGTAGTGTGTGAGCGTAAAACCCTACTCCTGTTCTTGTGGTTTGATTGTGTATGAGCTCAAGGTTACAAGGAGCGCAGCTTGCCGGCAAGGTGCGCGGGAAGTGCAGCTGCAGCATGTAGTTGAACTAAGAGTCGACCGTTCTAACTGTAGTCGTGGTCCTCCTTTTATAGGCCAAGGGGTTACCACAGTGGTTAATACGGTCATTTACAGGGTATGAATAGTGATTTGCACCGTCACCACATCTATCTCCTGACGGGGTAGGACAAGCGCATTAAATGCACCGTTAGGTGCTACGTCGGGGAGGCGAGGCTTTGGGTAAAAGATCCGTACCACCGGTCCTGGAGCCCTCCTGTTATCTTGACACGTCCCGGGGATGGGTGTCATTAAAGTTAATCCTTGCGTGGCATGCTGACACGTGCCTTGGCCAGCTATGTTGACTGCCTGCCCGCTCGACACCTATCATACATGCTTATCTAGCTGATGATGAGGTGGAGAGGTAACGGGACAGATCGAGGCTACCGGCGTGGAGCTTGCCCGGCCTTCGTTTGCCGGCAAGGAGCTTGCCGGCAGCCAGAGTCTTGATCTTCACCTTGCCGGTACGAAGCTTGCCGGCAAGGGCAGTCTTGATCTTCAGTACTAGAATAGTACTTCTCAGTGACCTGCCTGGAGGTCTTCTTCACGGTCTTGTTTATTGAGTCTTGAGTCACAGCAACCCTCTGGCAAGCCCTTGCCGTCAAGAAGGCTACAACTACCTGTGCACAAGTCAGGGTACGAGGGCACCCATGCTTTAGTACACCGACAGTACTCTTGATGAACGAAGCTCCTAGAAATTTGCCTGATGAGTCTCTGCAAAATGCACTATAGGATTCTTCGTTTAAATTCCTGGAAACAGCCCCATCAAGTCGAATCTTTGCGTAGCCGAGCGATGGAGGGATTCATCCTCGGGCTGGTTTCTGGTAGCTGTGGTAGTCGCCGTCTACACTTTCTTGGGCTTACAATCACCAAGTTCCTTGATGTATCTCTTCACGAAATTATGCATAACAAGGGAACTTTGGAATATCTGTTCATGAAGAGCTTTGCGACAGGAGTGCCAAATCGCCCCAAGTGTGACAACAATTTTGATGAAGTCGTCATGAGGAAGATTATCTAGCACCGAGAAGATCCACTGTTTTGCATTGGGTTCCCTAGTCCCATCCATCATGGCAACCAGGTCGGCATCTTCAAGGACCCAAACACACTGTGCCATGTTATAGTTTAGCAAGGAGTGTTCCTGCGAGTCAGTTGCTCCACATATTCCACAGCTAGTCACCGTGGCCATATTCCAGTGATGTAAAGCCGGGCAAGCCTCCAAAGGCATATTTTGACCTTTGATGGCACATCCACTGTAACACCCCTATGTAATGAGCTACAGTGATCCTCATGATTATGCTTAATCACCTTGGTTTACAATGCTTCATCACAGTGGAATCATATCTCATTTCAAATTCCTTCACTGAATTCAAATTCAATTTGTAAGTGAAATTTGAAGTTGCACAAAAGTTGTTGCAAAATAGTTCATCATTTAGCAAATATTCCATAACAATTATTTGTTAAGGAAAACAACATCACCACAATGCTAAAATGGGCTATAGCAATTAAAACAGTGCCAAATCAGCATAATTAAATGCTTTTCCATTTTTGAAAAATCCAAATCAATTCAAACTTTCCCCAAACTTTTTGTGGCAGTGTCAAACATTGCAATGCAGTTATGTGACCAAGTCCCACATTTTACAAAATTCATTTGCTAGCTAAATAAAAATGCAAAACAGAAAAGAATAAAAGAAAACAGAGAAAGAAAAAAAGAAAAAAAAGGAAAAGGCCACTGTGCACTAGGGCTTAGTGCACAGTGCCTGGCCCAGCCTGCTTCCCCGTCGTCTCCCTCCTCTCTCCTCCCCGTGTTAGCGCCGTGCGCGCCCCCGACGCCGAGCGCCGTCGCCGCTGAACCAGCTTGCCGCTCCCCGTCGCTACAAGCGTCGGGAGGGGATAAGAACGCCACCGCCACGCCTCGGGGCAGCCCTGGCCCTTATTCTCCCTCTCCTCGCGCTGCTCCCTCCTCCTTCCTCCATGGCCGTCTCTGCCGTCGCCGTCGCGAGCTCGCCCGCGTAGCCACCGTCATCGCCTCGCCTCGCCACCGTGTCCGCTCGCTCCGCCGTCGTCCGCTACGCCCTCTGGTGCCGACCGTTGGAGCTCGGAGCCCCTGCATCGTAGGGATCGAGCCGTCGTCTACCTTGCGATCCGCCGGCGTTCGTCATCGAGTCCGGCCACCCTGCTGCTCCTAACCTTTCGCCGGCCTTTCTTGAGCCTCCCGGTGAGCTCCTGCACCTCTCCCTTTCCCGCTTGGGATCGCTCTCGAGCTGCAGCCGCTGCCGCCATTCTTGTCGAAGCTCGCCGTCGCGGCCACAGCCATCACAGCTCCCGTCCGGGCACGGCATCGTGCTCCTGGTGCTTCCAGGAGCCCAGCAAACACACGCGTGCGCCTCCCCGTGCTCCCTAGCGCCGAACCCGACCTCACCCGAACGCCGGCGTCCGCCGCGCTCGTCACCACCGTCGCTGTAGGGCCTCTCCGGCGACGCCACCACCACCGTTCGACGCGCCGTCGTGCGCTCGTTCGAACACGACCGACCTCACACCAAATGGCCGTCTGTAGCCGATTTCCGGCGAGGTCCCGAGCCCTCCACCGCATTTCGACGTCACCGGCGTTTAAGCGCCGGTGGTCCGACGTGGCATCGCCTGGGGCCCACCCCTGGGTCACTACCAGTGGGCCCCGTGGGCCCCGTTGACTTCATTGACCTGGTCAACGTGCTGACTGTGCAGCCCCTAGTCGCTGACAAGTAGGCCCCACGCGCTTAATTAAACTGGTTTTTAAAATAACTTAATTTGTTAATTAATCTGACACTGACAAGTGGGTCCCACTAGCTAATTAACTTAATTAGTTAAAATTAACCTCTGTTAATTAGCTTAGTCACTGACATGTGGGGCCCTGCCACTGTTCAAGTGGATAAGATCAGCCGAGTCGGCTGCTGAGTCAGCAGCTGGGCCCAGAGGCTGACTGGGCAGTTGACCCAGTCAACTGGGCCCACTTTCAGCCTCTGTGCTGTACAGCTGGGTACAGTTTTGGGTGCATTTAGCATTTTAGCCTTTATTTTCGAATTAAAATTAATTCCACGAATATCAGAATATTGCTAAAACTTTGAAAAATCATATTAAATAATCCGTAACTCGGATGAAAATAATTTATATATGAAAAATGATCAGAAAAATAAGACGAATCTGAATATGCCATCCACATACCGGTCACATGCCTCCAACACTGCAAACATGGAACCTTCCCCTCCGGATCGCCTGTCCGATAATTGCCTAAAGCTGGGAAAATATCCCCAGATACTTTCCCGCTCCGTCTGTAACATGTAGCACTGCGTTAGCTCACCCCTAGCACCGCTTACTGCCATGACATGCATTGTGCTGCATTTGTTTGCTTTGTATTTATTATTTCTTCCCCCTTTTCTCTCCGGTAGACTCCGAGACTGACGCTGCTCCCGAGTACTACTACGCCCCTGACGTCCAGCCCCTATCAGCAGAGCTTCCAGGCAAGCAAAACCCCATTGATCATTCCTATATCGCCCATTCTTTCTCTCTCGTGCTTGCATTAGATTTCGCTACTGTATTCAATAGCTCCTATTCTGATGCATAGCCTGATTTTGTAACCTGCTGTTGATACTTTACCTGTTGTCCTATATGCTTAGTATAGGCTGGTTAGTGGTCCATCAGTGGCCCCACACCCTTGTCCGTGTTGCCTTGCTTTGCTACCGGAAGATTTGATCAATGTGATCGATGTACAGAGACCGATCACACCACCAGCACCCCCCCCCTTAGTTGTACGACTCTGCGGAGCTACTATCGAGTGCCGAGGGTGATACCTCCTACCTCACTCCTGATGATATCTCAGTAGCGTAGCTAGTCAATTGTGGGTTACCGAGGGTGATTCCTCTTTCACCACCTCCGATGATGCCTCTGTCGTGCAGCCCCTCAAGTGTGAACCCATCGAGGGTGAATCCTCCAAGTTCACCATGACGGTTACATCAAGTGGGAATCCATCGAGGGTGATTCCTCGGATTTCCCCCTTGATGTTACAGACACATAGTTACTTTACACTGTCCCCCGTTTACTGTTTCTGCGGGACTGAAGGGACAGGCTGTACCACCCCGGTAGAGGTGGACCTGAGTTCCCGACAGTCTCTTGTGAAGTCGGGTTGACCTGGAGGGTACCCACGAGATAATTACGCGGCACGGCCGGGCAGGCAGACTGCCCCAGGAGAGGGATGGGCCTGGCCCTTGCCGTAAGTCTGCGAGACGGGGCGATAGGAGCACTGATCGTCACCGCGAGCTCCCAACACACTAATGGGTTTGGATATGTGATCTGAGTAGGCCTCTGGCCTTTTCGCACTAACCACCACGCGGGATAAGTTATGGGCACTCGGCGTAGTATGATTCTTCCGAAAGCTCTGTCAGACGTCCAGTTCAGCATTGTGCCACAGTCGGATCGCGCCATCCAGGACAGAGGTGGCGCTGGTATTCACCCTGCGCACAACGACCCGGAGTGCAAAGGGCGATGGGCCCAAGACCCCTGAGCACTTAGGATGTAGACCGGCGGGGACCTCTCTGCGGAGCCTAGGTAGGACTACGGTGTGTCGATCAGCTGAGGCCGGGCATGACCAGGAAAAGTGTGTCCGGCCAGAGTTAATTGAGCATGTTGGGTAAGTTGGTGCACCCCTGCAGGGAAGTTATCTATTTGAATAGCCGTGTCCACGGTAACAGGACGCTTGGAGTTGTATCCTGATCTACTGCAACTTGAACTGGATACTTGTGATGCTAAATTGATATGATGGCTCCGGGATCACTTTCTCGCAGGGAGTCGAGGAAGGATCTCTGGGCATTGCTAATATATACTTATTACTTTATTATATGCTAATCTGCACTCTTCTAATGCTGCAAGACGTTGCAAGATGCTAGTCTTCGATAGGCTAGTCCTTCCCCTCTATTCTGGCATTTCTGTAGTTTAGTCCACAGATACAGCCCCTTCCCTTTGATACCGATGCATACTTAGCATAGATCTGATGTAAGTCTTGCGAGTACTTTGGATGAGTACTCACGGTTGCTTTGCTACCTTTTTCCCTCCTACCCGTTTGCTGCGATCAGATGACGGAGCCCCGAAGATAGCTGATCCCGCCGATGACTACTACCCCAACGGAGCCTACTACTACGTGGAGATCGCCGACCAGGAGTAGTTCGGAGGCTCCCAGGCAGGAGGCCTGCGCCTTTTCGATCTAGATGTCGTTGTTTTGCCCAGCCTTCTTAAGCAACCTTTGTCTAATTATGTCTGTACTCAGATACTGATGCTTCCGCTGACTCTTGTGTATTCGAGCCCTCGAGGCCCCTGGCTTGTAATATAAAGCTTGTATTATTTTATTTTTTGTCTAGAGTTGTGTTGTGATATCTTCTCGTGAGTCCCTGGGCTTGATCGTGCGCATTTGCGTGTATGATTAGTGCACGATTGAGTCGGGGGCGTCACATCCACGTTCCCCATTATCATCCATGACTTTTGCTCTCCCTCTGAATTAGATGTGTCCGGTCTGCCATCCAACCACGCTTCATGGCGTAGTTTTGTGGCCGCCAACATACGATAAGCTGAACGTACAATGAATACCTCATTTTTCTCGTGAACCTAGGACCAAAAATCATCAATATGTCTTGTGCACAATGGAACATACATGATAGCTTCAACATCCGTGGGTAGGAACACCCATGCAATTCTAGCTCTGTTTCACCCTGCATTGGCCTGTATTAGATCACCCACCATCTGTGGGGGATTATTTACAAGGCATGTAATTGGCCGCATGTTGGAAGCTCTGGGTAATCAGTTTTTTTGCCAGATATGGGTGGTTTGGCAATCTCCAATGCGATAAATAATACCTTGAGCAAGAGTGTCACGTCCCTCCAAACTGCTCTCCAGATTTGAGAAGGAGAACTTCCAAGTTCGGCCTGTAGGAAATCACAAGTGGGGAAATATTCTTCTTTGAGGATCCTAGCACTTAGAGAGCTCGGTTCCATTAGAATTCGCCAAGCCTGCCTGGCCAAAAGGGCTAGATTAAACAACTCGATGTCCCGAAAGCCTAGTCCACCACAAATTTTTGGGTCTAGTCATGACACTCCAAGAGACTTAATTGAACCTCCTTGCAGCCAACACATAGTAATTTGGCCATCCATCCCTTGAACTTATTCCACACTCTATCTTTCAGAAGTTTGAAAGCTCCATTCTTGCTATTCCCAACATCAGACGACAAGCGCAAATATCTCTCTGACAATGACTCATTTGTAACATTCAAAGCATTTTGTACATCAAGCTTCGGGCTTTGAGGGCACCCATTGCTAAAGAAGACTGAGGATTTTGACAAGTTAATTTTCTGACCAGAGGCATTACAATAATTCTCCAACAAAGATGACAACTCATTTGCTCCATCAGTACCGGCCTTGACAAACAACAGGCTATCATCTGAAAAAAGCAAGTGGCTTACTGGCAGTGCCGATGGGGCTACTCGAATTCCATTGAGGTGCGATGATTCATTGGTTTTTAAGAGGGACGAAAGGTCCTCTGCTACTAACAAGAACATATATGGAGAAATGGGATCTCCCTGTCAGATTCCTCTGGATGGCTTAAAATCTTCCAACTTGCCACCATTCAACATAACTGAAAATTTTACTGTGCTCACCATTCGCATAATCAAAGAGACCCAAGATGGTGCAAAACCCATCTTAGTCATGATAGCTTCCACATACTCCCACTCGACTCGTTCATAGGCTTTCATCATGTCTAGCTTGACTGCACAAAACCTATTCTTTTTGCTTTGTTTCTCTTCATAAAATGGAGGCATTCATAAGCACTTATAGTATTTTCTATACCTCTATCTTTTAAAACACACCAGTTGGAATGGGCCCAAATTACAGGTTGCATAGCCCATTAGCATGCAGACGAGTTCAATTGTTGGTCACTGCTATGCTATGTATCGCTTATAGCAAGAACTAATCTTGCATCGCTCGTTGGGCGCTCATGCGCCCGCCCTATATGGACCTAGCCCAATGAGCACACTTGTTTTTTTCGTTCCATTTAATATTAATTTTAAAAATATTTACGAATATGAAAAACATGAAATTCAAAAATTTCATGAATTTGAAAAAAACTTGAATTTTTGAAAACTTTGTGATTTCAAAAAAAAATGTTCACGAATTTTAAAATATATTCATGAGTCCAAACAATGTTCAAGAATTTGGTTTTTCCCCCCAAATTCGGAAAAACATTTACGAATTTGAGAAATGTTCATGAATTTGGAAAAAAAACTTGGAATTTTTTTATTTTTTTGTGAATTAGGAAAATATTCATGAATACACAAATGTTCCCAATTTTGAAAATATTTCTAAATTTGAAATAAAAATGTTCATAAATTTGAAATAAATTGTTCTCCAATTTTAAAAATATTCAAAAAATTGGAAAATGTTCGTGAATTTAATTTTTTTTATGAATTAAAAAATCATGAATTTTTAAAATGTTCACAAATATAAAAGAGAACTCATGAATTTTAATAAAGAGAAAATTAAGATGAAAAAATGAACCATGGAAAGGAAGAAAAAGAAAACATACAAAAAGGAAAAATAAAAAACAAAACAAAACAAAAATCTATAACAAAAGGGAAAAAAGGGCATGAAAGCTTCCCAAAATCGGGTGAGAGAAACTTCCTGAAACCGGTCGATTCCTTCCGAGAACCGCTCACTGGTACGCCTAATGGGCTGGCCCAAGTCAGGACTCCCATGGGCTACCTCTATTCTTACCAAAGCCAGAACCACAACTCAACATCACCACGAGATCAACTATTGATACTTCCCAATGCTGGCTACCATCACCAGAGGGCGTTATGAAAATAAATACTGATGGAGCGGTCGCCCGACAGGGAGGTGTCGCGGCCGCGATTTGTCGTGATCATAACGGCCTATACGTGGGATCATCTGCCATGGTGTTTAGTGGTGCTACGGATCCCACGGTACTTGAAGCTTATGTATGCCGCGAATCACTGGCATTGGCGGAAGATCTCGGACTACAGAGGATATGTATTGCGTCGGACTACCAAGGGATCGTCAACGACATTGATCAGGGCACTGGAGGCCCTCATGGCGCAATCATACATGAAATAACAGAAAGAAAGGGTAGTTTTCAATTATGTAATTTCATTTTTGAAGGTAGGAACTTCAATTTTGAAGCTCACAATCTCGCCAAGTATGCTTGTAATTTAGTTACGGGCTGATATGTTTGGTTGGGTAATCCTCATGACCCAGTTCTTGTACCTATGAACATTATTCCGAATCAATAAAGTCAGCGAGATTTTTCAAAAAAAAACCCCACTAAGTGATACTTAGCATTTGCGTTTAATTGTTGTCCTGGTTGTGCAACCAAATTTGCAGGATTGGGCCACAAATCCATTATACTGCTTTATCTTTTGTAGCAGATATTGATTCGTCTTCAAAACGCCCAAATTGCACAGGTCCAATTCCTAGTACAACTGCAACATCCTTTTTTTCATCGTGAGTACGTTTAAGTCGATTGATAACTCCCTAGTTATCAGCCGCCTTGCACACTGTCAGATCCATTCCCGCGTAGTCATTGGATCAGGGTGTGGAGCAAGTTAATGCAGCAGCCGCTTTGCAACATCACATGTGTTGCAAACTGCTTCCCAACATCGCTTGTGTTGCAAATTGACGTTGCGCAACATCGCCGACATTGCATCACCTGTGTTTAGAAAATCGACGTTGTGCAATATGGCCAACAACACCGGTCGTCGACATCACAACATCGCATGTGTTGCAAAATCAACGATGGGCAACATTGCAAGCCTTGCATCGATCACGTCATAGCATGGGTGATGTTGCGATCGTAACATGGGTGATACTACGTTGGGGCAACATCTCCAACCTTGCAGCGGAGGTGCCACCCTCACATTGCAGCACAATAGGTGTCCGTGCAGCGTCGGCCGGCTGCTAGTGCCCCGTCCCTGATGTTGATGTCGAAGGAGGGGAGAGAATCAAGAGAGGAATATGTAGCTTGCAATCTCTTAGGAGAAGGAGGAAGTGGGGAGAGAGGGAGCAGCTTGCGGCGGTGGGTATGGCCGGCTCAACGCCCGTCCTCTATCTAGTCGGAGGAGCAGCAAAAGAGGAATGAGAGAGAAAAGTGAGAGGAGGGGGAAGATGACAGAGGATAAGAGCATCTCCAACAGCAGCCCTAAAATAGGGCACGTGATAGCTGTAAAACGAGCTTCAACAGCAGCCCTAAACGCATATTTTTGTGGTCCCATTTTAGGGTTGCCCCCCAAAAACTTGGCCAAGGTGATCCATATCTAGATCACGCAACCAGTTGCCCAAACGCAAAAATGACCACGACCTGCACCCACGCGTAGTGAAACTTCAAGCAGCCCCAACTCCCGCGCGCGTGAAACTTCCTACAACCCCACCTGCACGCCGCCGCAAAATCCGGCCACACCACCGTCGAATCCGCCGCCGCCGTGGATCCAACACTCCCTCGCCTCCCCGACCCTCTTTGCCTCTCTACACGCCACTGTATCTGTCGACGTCGGCACCGAATTCGCCCACGTGTGCCTTTGCCGCCGCCGAATCCACCGTCGTCGACTCTCCACCTATCGGCACCGCCGTTTTCCGTCGCCACATGATGTCACCGCGCCGCCACCCGAGGAGCTCTATCGTCTTCCACAACGTTCGTCATCGAGGCTCCGGGCGTTACTTGGCTGAAATCATGCAGGACGGCATGCAATACTGGCTTGACATGTATGACGGGCTGGAAGTCGCCGCCCGCACCTTCGACAAGGCTTGGTGGCACCTCGGCTGGCCAAAGCGGGACTTGAACTTCCCGATGATCGAGACCCAGGACGATGCGGAGTTCGTCGGTTCCGAGATAGAGATGACGACCGTCACAGAGAGGCAGGACACTCGGATCGTTCTAGATCGAACATTCGTCATTGGGATGAGACTGCCATGGCGAGGTTTGCGGAGGAAAATTCGCACCTTGTGCAGGAGGATTACAAGTTCTGGGCGTCGCAGAACAAGGCAACGAAGAAGGGGTGAGGAGGAGAAGGGAATGTATCTGGTGCACCGGGGCAATTGGTGCTACCGGTGCACCGGTCCCCCGTTGCACATTCAAAAATGTTAAAAAAATCCGAAAAAATAGTGCATTCACACATCATCAATGTATGTTGTCACAAAAATTCATATAAAAATTCGAAACATTGCTCGAGATACAAAAATGACAAATTTGACACTAAATAGTACATAACACAAGTTGGGCTTCAGTTTTGACCCATTAGCACATTGATGTCAAATTTGTCATTTTTGTATCTCTAGCAATGTTTCAAATTTTGATTTGAATTTTTGTGACAACATACATTGATGTTGTGTCAATGCACTAAAAATTTTCCGGATTTTTTGGAACATTTTTGAATGTGCAACGGGGTCTGGTGCACCGGTAGCACCAATTGCCCTGGTGCACCAGATACGTTCCCAGGAGGAGAAGGAGTAGGACGAGGCTGGCCCCTCGACGGTGATCAAGCTTAGTTCGAACTCGGTTAAGAATGAGGAGGACGAGACGGGCTCCGACATTGACTGCAACAACGTCTGAGTAGTTTGCCTTAGTTTGTAGTCGTAGTATCTTGTGTATCCGAACTATGTTAAGTTTGTATCTGAATTATGTTATCATTTCTATTTTAAAAACTCTATGCTGGCATGTTTGATCGAATCTGCAATGGTATGGTTGTTTTCGTGCCAAATATAGGGCTGTTGTTGTAGCAAAATGGTGCCCTATTATAGGGCTGTTATTGGAGCAAAAAAAATTTAGGCAGTACGTCTAAGAAATATATACATGTTTCGGTAAGATGTACTGTATACTTTGATTTATAATATATATAAACTATAGTAATTTTATTACAGATATATGTACATGACATTTACACCATGGGTTCGAGGTAGGATTTACAAGGTCATGCATGCATGGTACGTGATGCATGTACAGTGCAGGGCCCCGTAGCCTGCCTAGATACACACACATCACACTTACGTACACGCGGCACGCACTGACGCGCATATAGACTGGTAGTTGATTAATTAATCCAGCTCGCCATCAGGGGAGCCGGTTTATTCCCTGTACAGATCCTTAGTCCTGCAATACGTAGACAGTAATAGCAATCTGTATATAGATTTCCGATTCTGCTGCTTCGTTTTCGTGGTCGTCGTCGTCGGCCCGCCGCCGTCATCAGAACAGGAACGCCGTCGGCGCGAACGCCGGCATCGACGACGCCGTCTTGATGTGCCTGCGCACGTTCATTCACACCATGTAAGTTCGATTATTTGCGCCACAAAGATCTAGGGAGAGAGAGACGCATATCTGTATCGCGTACCTGTATTCGTCGCTGTGCGCGCGGGGCAGCACCCTGGAGGCCACCCTGCCGGGCCTGCCCGGGACGACGCGCCCACCCGCTGCGGCCTTGCCCACCTCCACCGCGACACCCTCATAGATGTCCCCGAGCGCCGGCCTCCACTGCGGCGAGCCGCCCAGCGACCTGGCCCTCCTCCGCCTCCTCCTCGCCCCCGCGCCGCCGTCCCTGGTGGTCGTGGCAGCAGCCTGCTGCCGCAGCTGATCAGCAGGCGGCGCGTCGTCGATGGGTCCAGCACGGCAGCCGCAGGGCACGAACGACAAGAGCCTCATCAGCTTCCTCCGCACCCTCCCCTCTATCTTGCCCCCTCCCTGCCCCTCTCTCTAGACCTCCCCTCCCCTCTCTCTAAGATCTCTCCTGATATATACAGCTAACGATTCTCTCGGTACAGTCTACTCTACACTCTCCGGCGACGAAATCCCCGGCCGGCCGTCGCCCGTGTATTCACGGGAATGCCACTGCGTACGAGTGGCCTCAGCTCGCTAGCTGACCACCACTCGGCTAACGGAGAGAGCGTATCTGCAGTGTCACGTGTTGGGGCTGCTTTATAGGGTTCGCGGAGGGTGGCAAATGTCCGAAACGCCCCCAGTCCGCGGTAGGATGGCCAAGGGCAGTCTCGGGAACGTGGAAATTGCCATTTTTCAGTGCCATGCAGGAGAGGGAGTTTCGGTGGGAACAAAAATCATATCGCAAAAGTTCAGTCGACGTCGCTCTGTAGGTACGAATCGCGTGGTGCGTATGCAGGTGGCCCAGCCAAGTGGATGTGGGGGTGGGCCCGGGCATGCGCGTGCCTGATGGAGCCGTATTCCGTCTACGTGCGTACGTAGCTGATGCGAGAGAATACGTACGGCGGTCCTGCTCTGGAAGAGTGTACGGTGGGTCTGGGTTAACAAACAAAAAAAGGCTTTACCAGTGGAGTAGCAGAACGAACTGTGAGCCATTAGTTATGCGAGACTTCATCAGGCGATTAGGAGCAATGTGTTTGGTTTGAGCCCAACTAGCCCAATTAAAAGTTTGTTGTCAATTTGTTGGTAGGTTGTTTGGTTTATAAGCATTATGCCTTGATTCACAGGATTCTGAAAATGCTGGAATCCTATGTAATGTGGAGGTGTTTGTTTTGTGTTTTTCATCCCGTTATCCGATTACAGCGCGACCTAAAACCGTTACACCTGTTTGGTAGAAATGTGGCGTAATCGGATACCCTGAAAACAAATTGTGTCTTTGTTCACCGCTGATTACGGCCTACCCCCGCTGCAATCTAATTACGTTACCAAGCCTTCATGCCTCCCTCTGAACTAGTCCTCCCCGACCCCCTCGCTTTGCTCTGCTTCGGCCCAAGCCTACCGGCGACGGGCCTCGCTCCGCTCGCTCGTCAGAAGTTAGCCTTTATCTTTATACTTGAATTTGGATCATAACATAACAAGTTGAGGTCAAAGTAGTGGCCAAAGAGAGATCAAATAACATCCAAGCCAACTTTATTACCCCCACAATACGATGGATCTGAGGGGAATGAGCGTGGAGCGCGGATGACATCCATCTTTCCTTCCATTGCTATGATCGCAAAGGAGGAGAGGAGATGAGCGAAAATTGGATCAGCCTATTCTGGCAAACCACCAAGCTTATTGAAGAAGGTCCCACTAGATCCACCCCCGGCAATCGTAGTCCACCATGGATAACTACCGAAAGAAGACCAGGCGGCCATTGAACATTGTGCACACCATAAAGAAGCTCCAAAACGACATGGCGCAAGTCTCCGTGGATAGAGGCCAACCCCTAATATATATGACGGTAGCTTGGCCTCCTCTACCACCCCCACTCTGGTCGGTCGCCAGAGGAGAAGGGGAGAAGAAATAGGGAACAACGAGAGACTCTCAACTAGTGGGAGAGGTGAGAGAAAAGGATGTGTTGCTTGTTCACTAACTATGTTTAGTTGCTTTAGGAGTTGTGGCCAGAAATGGCGCGAAGGGCGGTGGTGGTGCTGTGATCAGAGACCACAATGGAGCGTTTAGAGCTGTTGTATGCCATCACTTCGCGTACTGTTTTGACTGATTTTGTCTTTTTTGCCATGAGCTTCTCAGATGTCTGAACAAGCTGAAATTTGGCAAGAACGTCACACACTGGAACATCTTAAACCTAAAAAAATTCAGAACTTTTTGAAAAAATTTAGTTTTTTTTTTGAATTTACTGTTCACTGGGTGCAGATGAGCCCGGGCACCGAATTGAATGTTCCGAGTATAGACAACAATATAGACTGACAAATGAAATGAAGATTGCTTGGTTGATGCCTAACATTAATACGATTAACTTTAGGCAAATTGTAGATGACACAAACAGTGTGGCAAAAAAAACACTACAATTTCTTTTTTTTTCAAGGACCACTATGTGACAGAACATTGACAAGCATGTCATGTGGCGGTGAACTGAATATAATGTGCCGGAAGAACAATTGTGCAACTAAGATTTGACATGAGAACCTTAGACTACTAGCTAAACATGCTTTAAATCAAAAAATAATAGCAAAATAACCATACATGTCTGGCATGCCACTATATTTAAATTCTCCCAAAATACTGAGGTTTGGGGTAAAATGTGAGATCATTCAATTACTACGTAGTTAATTCTCATGATGGACAAAATACTCTCTTCTTGCGGAAATATAACTATATACGGGCACATTATTAAACATGTGGTAAACTTCTATCACTAGTATACGTAGAATTGTATAAACTGAGGATCAAATAGTAATATAATACCCCCGCTGATCCAAAAATAAGTGTCGTGGTTTTAGTTCAAATTACAACGACCACGACACTTTATTTTGGATCGGAGGGAGTATTATTTGTCTTTCGATTATTTTGTCTTATACTGTATAACTTTACTATTTGAAGGTATACTGCAAGCAAAAATTAGTAACAGTTGCACATTCTAGACTCCGAAAAGTCGAACACGTATATAATTTTGGACTATAAGTGTACTTAGGAACACAGCCGGCCGGGGCCATAATCGAGGTGTGTCCATTACAACCTACCCTTTGCTGTGGCAAGATTAAATAAATAAAACCTTTTATTCCAGAAATTTGAAAAGAAACATTTGAGTTTGGTTGAAGTCACTGACTGACTGTTGGCACATTCAAGTCCATTTAATCCAGACACCGGATACGCACGCACACACAATAAACGGATAGATTGGATTAGATTAGATTAGACAGATAGCCTGGATAAACCGCAAGGAGGCTGCCAACGTGGCGCGACGCG
Organism: Elymus sibiricus; assembly: GCA_039707655.1. NCBI lineage: Eukaryota > Viridiplantae > Streptophyta > Magnoliopsida > Poales > Poaceae > Elymus > Elymus sibiricus. The sequence continues at coordinate 299,014,604 of CM077676.1, read as the reverse complement.
GCGGCTTCCCTGCATCCCAGGGCACCTCTCGCCATCTCCTCCATCTGAAAGGAGCCCCTGAGGATGCCATTGCCCGCGCAGTAAAAGGCTCTCGAGCTCAACGCCATCCTCCCAGCGTGACGCACGACACCACGACATGCCGACGGCGACGACAGATCCTGTGGCTGCGACCGCTTCCCGGGGGATTTCCACCTAAACTTTGGAAGGGATTAACAGCCGCCACAGAAACAGTAGACGATGCCCTCTACAGGTGGAGCAGATATTATGATGTCACGACAGCACGCGGTGGCGTCGGCACCGGCTCGGTTGACGATGCAGGTGGTCGTTGGCCGGCGCGAGCAGGAAAGTTTCCGGGGACGCATCTCTATCAGGCAAGCAGCTTGTGGTTCAATGGACGGCACAGTAAATGTCACTAAACTCTGTAATGCACAGCTAGAAGAGAACACCATGTGGTTCATGGACGGCACAGTCAATACCACTAACTCTGACTGGAATGCACAGCTAGAAGAGAACACCATGTCGGTAACCGGTACCCTCAGATCATCAGCAACCGCAGGTAGATGATATCAGTGGCGAGGAACAACGCCAAGGATCACAGGTGTACCGATGATAGTAACAGCAGATGACATACGTACATACGGTAAATAGTAGACCATAGCAGGAAACGCAGGGTTCATGGTACAGATGATAGTTCAGATAAGATCATAAGCTGGCAAGATCCAATCCAAATCAGGAACAGGCACGCGATACACGGTCACACGCGCTGCACAGATCCATGTCGCCATCCACGGAACGGATGAGATCATGGGGAATTCAGTTCGAGATTCTCTTGCTTGCAAACGTGTTCTTATTCTGAGCTACGAGTCATTATCCAGTAGTCGGCACCGCCGCCTGCCGTCCCTGCCCTACTTGCTGGTGCCGCCTCAGGCCTGCCGCTGCCGGCTCTTGTTGCCCCGACCAATGGTGACGGCATGGACTGCGAAGAGGAGCTGCCCTCCCTGACTCCATCAGCCAACGCAAAAGGCATCGTCGTTGGCATGGGGATGTGCTAACCTGTGCGCGAAGATCTGTTTTGTGGGTCTCTGCCGCTGACAATGACGATGAAGACGAAGACGAAGAGGAGCTGGCCCCTCAGACGCCGCCGGCTGCCACCAAGGCCGTCGACTTCGGCGAGATGTGTGTGGGTCATGAGGTGGACACGAGTGGGAGTTGGCAGGAGGTGCTACCGCGGCGCAGCCCGCGTCGGCCGACATTGCCGCCGCCATCCACGACAATGGCTCCTCGTCCCATCCCTGCTTGGCTTCACGGTAGATGCTACAGATGCTTCGCTCATGGGCACCGTGCGGCTGATTGCAGAGATCCATTGCGGTGCTCACGTTGTTTGGAGAATGGTCATCGTGCGCACAGATGTCGCGATCCCTGGCGTCCTCTAAGCTCGTTGGCATGCCTTGCCATGCCGCCCGTGGCTTGCGTCAACTCCATGCATGGTCCTACATCAGTTTTACGCAAGGGTCCGGTGAAAGTCGCGCCCCCCTCCAAGGCGCTTCACCATGGGTCCTGGGCGTCTGTTGTATCTGCTACTGCGGGCTCGACAACCTCATCTGAAGTGGTGCTGCAGTCCGCTTTGGCCGATCAGATTGCGCTGCTGCAAGGCTGCCTGGTGCGGGTTGGGAGCTTTTTAGAGCGGGCGGAGGCTGCTCTGAGTAGACTCTCCCTTGTACCGGCAATTCTGCAGACCGCTTTGACGTCACGTCCTCCTATTGCAGTTGGTGTTTGCTCCGAGGAGGACACGGAGGCAAAGTTATATGGTTGTTTCTCCCCCCGTGTTGGGGACATTTCGTCGTCGCTGTCTACCTCGCCCCCTGTGTTGTCTACCATTGAGGACGAGTCCATCGCCATGCTCGTGGCTCCGGTGCTGAAAATCATGCCCGAGATTAGGGAGCTATGTCTAAGCTCTGCTTCGCTTTTGTCAGTGAAGCACATGAAGGTGGACTCACTAGCGCCCTCGTGTGAGGAAGATGATTCATGTCTATCATGTGAGCATCGAGAGGCGTCTTGAGTCCTTTGGGTTGGAGATTCATGTGGTTGAGGATATTGATGCGGTTGGTGTGTGCGCCAATGGGAAGGCGTCTACGGTTTCATGATGGATGATGCTCAATTTCTTGTGTCGTCGATGTGGCTTCGATTGTCCGAGTCATCGTTGTTGGTGTTCTCGTCAGGGTTCTGTTGTGTTGTGCAAGTGTGGTGAGCTACGATTGTTGTGTGTTAGGAGCATGTGACGGGTCGCCTGTGTGGTCACGGTGTTTCATGCTTCGTGAGTAGCCCGCTTTTGGGTTGTTTGTATCGGTTTTCGTCCGGTTTTCCAAAAATTAATTGGACAATTCTCTTCTTCTTAATTAATCAATGAGGCAAATATTTTTGCCTCCGTTTCGAAAAAAAAATTATCCAGTAGTACAAGGGCAGCACATGCCATCAGAAGCTGATAAGGCTTACGATACAATTCAAATAAAAGGGACATTCCCACAGGAACAAGACATATTATTAGCAATGGTCCGAAGCTGTTCCGTGTCTGTTGCATGCTGACAGTAATACCTGCTTGGTCCATATAAGGTTCCACAAGTGCTTCTCCATGTGGAAGCCGTAAACGACCGGTCCAACACGACAAGAATATTGGATCAGGCAAGGGTATTCACACCTGGGACAACACTGTTGATGTAGCTACAATCTAAATGTAGAATGCGATGGCTGGTTGATACGCTGTCAGACGCACAGCCAGATAGAATGATTGTCCCTTCATCTACTGTGAGCCCCAGGAACCAGAAGGAGAGCCCCCCCATGATTGCTGTGGCTGCGAAGTTGCCCCTCCCATCTGCGGCGGTGCTCTGGGTCTAGCATATTCAGCAAAAATAACCCATCCATCCAGAAACTGCACACAAATTAAGCTGTATCAAAACTCGCATACTATTAATACAAACATTGTAGCAAGGCTTTTATGCAAGAGTCTAAGAGAGCCACAGATCCCCACAATACCTTTCAGACAATCAAACCACAATAATTATATATATTTTTTCCTTGTGTCAATATGTAATGATTTAAGCATGTCAACTAATTGCCTACAAGTAATAAAAGCGAAAAAGAAAAAGCTCAAGCACTGTATGGGCAGTAACTTGTCAGCAAATATTTATCCAGAAGACAACAAAGTAAGCCTCCATCAGTTAATAACTACTGTATTCTTCACAAATACTGGGAGTGTAGTCCATGTTCAACCACTAAGAAAGAGAGTAAAAGGTACAGTAACACTCAGTAGATAAAAGCATAATAGTGCAATATGTGAGAACTGGGAAATAACCCAGTGGTAGGGCCTCACCGGCGCATCCCTCGTGACCAGGGTTCAAATCCGGTCGGTGTTAGGAGTGGATTTTTGGTATCTCACCCACGTGGACTCTACCTTTGATACGGGGCTCATCCCCAGTTGGACTAGTTTTTCTTATTAATAATGCAATATGTGGTTTATTTTCCAAATGGTCTTTCCAGAATTGTTTAAAAACTAATGCTTTTGCATTAGTATAGGTAGCTGGTCGAGTAAAACCTGCGTAGAATAGAGGTAATCCTGCACGTAGTATCTGAATATTCTTACTATGTAATTATGTATTGAACATAAGGCTGTATTTTTAGGGAGAAGAACCAACTTTGAATTGCAGTATTCGGATTCCCTGAAGGTAGTCAGGCTGCTCCAGAACTAAAAGGATGGACAGTTAAAATGCTATCTATAATGCGTGTGTGTGTGTGTGGGGGGGGGGGGGGGGGGGGGGGGGGGGGGCTACTTTTTCCCTTAGACCATATGCTCTCTGCATTACTACATGGCATCAGTTTTCACAGTACATCGCAGAATTGCAACAATGCTGCAGTACAATTGGTTGAGTAGCCACCAAAAAGAGAATAATCTAAATACCAAACTACATGGAGCCATGCACAGCTGTACATGCAGCAGGTTAAGATAGTATGACTGCAATTTTATGTCCGAATGAATCTCAACTAAGTGGCAAACTGGCCTTTTTGAAGAAACAGATGCATTAGAATCTTAAACCATGCATCTGAATGAACATATGCATAATACTCTTGTACATTTATTGCATATCTACAAATCCCATACTTGTATACTGAAAGAGAGAAGAAAATAATAAAACCAGTTAATGGCTAACACCAGCTCAGTGGCCAGCACCAAGCATTGTACGGTAAATGAGACAGAGTCGACCAACGTGAGAATAAAGCAAAATCATAGAACCACCAGACAAGAAGGGAATAAATATAGGCGTTAAGGCCTTAAATGGTCCAAAAAAATAGAACAATAAGTATGATAAGAAACCTTACTTTTCCATCCATTCCTTCTATTCCTTTAGCTGCATCTTCAACCGTAACATACCTTACAAAGCCAAACCCCTTAGAAAAACCAGTGACACGATCTGTGACAACTCGAGCTGAAATTGGATACAAAAGTGAGAACCTTCCAAGTACAATGCCCTGCGAAGTAACTGAAATTTTAAACACAAACCGTGTTCAACTTCCCCAAACTTTGCAAAAGCTTCTCTAAGTCCATCAGTTGTTGTGCGCTTGCTTAACCCTACAAATCATCATTATTAATATGAGAACTCACATGTTGTGTATACCACAAGGCTAAGAGCTGGTTGGACAAAATATGCACAACAAGTTGAATACAAATTTCAACAAGCTTTGTCAAGGGTAATGATGAATTGAAGAGCCATGTCACTATCAACTGTATTGGCTCTAAATGGTGCTTAGTAGGATGCCTATTGCTTACTACAACTCTACTGGCTTCGAATGGGCATTAAAGGATGTTTAGCTGTTTGATCAGTTTGGTGTAGGATCAAGCAAGAACTACGATGGTCAAAAGTCTACAGGAAAGATAATTAAAAATTTGGTCTTGTTGTGCAGCGTGAATCAGCTTTGTGATTCAGAGAGATGGATGCTCACTTGGCGTCATAGTGCTGTAATGCTAGCATATAGTCGTAAATTTCAAAGCCAATTTGAACAGAAAATTAATACTGTCATGCTGCGTTCTGGCATGCATTGAATTGACCAAAATGAGGTTGGATACTTGAATTAAAGTACATGACTATCTTTATACTCTATCTAAGTTCTGGTTCTCTAGATAAATCCAGATGTATTCACCATATTCCATAGTCATTCAGGAATCCACAAAATAGAGTTCATTTCTCATAGTGATACTTGATATCCTTATATAATTCTTCCATTAAATATTTTAAGCAGTTATGTTAATTCTCAGTTGCCTGAAATTTTCGTAGATTTTAGTAATTGCAGTACCAGAAGTGTGCAACTTTGTGCAGTCAAACTTAATATTATGAAGGCATATGACAAAGTTGAATGGGATTCTCTATTTCAAGCCATGCTCAAGATGGGTTACTCGGTTAGTTGGGTGGAGAGGATCAAGAGATTTGTCTCGACTCTGAAGTATGATGTTAAGCTCAATGGGAGTAAGTCTGAAATGTTTAAGCCATCTAGAGGACTCCAGCAGGGGGATCCCATTTCCCCTACCTTTTCATATTATGTGCCAAAGGACTTTTCAGTTCTCCTTTGGAAAGAGCAAGAGGAACACAGGTTGCGAGGTGTGAGTTTTGGACGTGGGGGGTTGGCGGTGTTGAAGCACTGAACGAGAGATACTTGTGACCACCATAGAAAATGACTGTTTTAAGCATATCTTAGACCATACTTGGGGGAAAGTGCAGGGCTGGAAAGGTCAATGTCTCTCAAGTGCTGGAAAAGAAATCCTCATCAAGTCTGTGTTGCAGGCGGTACCAGCTCACACAATGAACTGTTTCTGTTCTAATAATGGCCTATGTTCGATGCTCCAGTCAATCACGGCAAATTTCTGGTGGGGCTCGGCTGGTGGAAGGAAGAAGGATCATTGGGTCAGTTGGGAGCGTATGTGTGGCTCGGCTGGTGGAAGGAAGAAGGCTCATTGGGTCAGTTGGGAGCGTATGAGTTTCTACAAAGTCCAAACTGCATGGCAGCTTGGGATTTAGAGATCTTTCATGTTTTAAAAAGGCACTTCTTGCATTGCAGGGATGACGGCTTCTTACAAATCTTGATGCTATGTGTGCAAGGGTCCTTAAAGCGCAATATTTTCCGTTGATGCTAGCTTCCCCAGGAGTGCTTCTTTCACTTGGTGTAGTATTTTCTATGGGAACGAGCTGCTGAAGAAGGGACTAGTGTGAAGAATCAATAATGGAACCTCAACTTTGATCTGTTCGGACCCGTGGATTCCAAGAGCCACTCTGAGAAAAGGAACTGACAGATCTTCATTTGGTCTCAGAGCTGTTTGTGGATGGCTTGACCTTTTTGGAAAGAGGAGATGCACATGGGTGTCTCTGTTGATTTTGATGTCGAAGATATCTTGAGCATTTGTGTAGGTGATGGTGGTGATGATGGCTGCTGGGCCTAGAACTGGACAAAGGATGGTATTTTTTTTCTGTTCGTTCAGCGTACTATACCATGAAAAAGGAGAGCTGGTTTGGGGATTGCTTCTTCATCTCAGGGGCATGATGGCTGGCTTCATTTGTGTAACATTGATGCGCCAAACAAGTACAAAAATCCATTTATGGCACCTTTGCATGAATAGCTTAGCCATCGGTGCGGAACTAGATCAACTTCATAACAAAGAAGGTGCTTTATGTCCTTTTTGTCTTCGCTGGGAGGATGTGGTACATAGATTCTGGATGTGTCTTACCTCTCCAGAGGTATGGTGGTTTATTAAAGAGCATGCTGGTGTACAGCAGTCGAAGCTGAAGGACAGCAAGATGCTGGTCCAATTATTGCGGCGGTGGTTCCTAACTGCTCTTGGTAGCTCGAAAGAAGTCGAGGCAAGGCCTCTCCTAACATGTTCCGAGCTGGTGCTTGTGTGTAATGCTGTAAGACATGGTGAGTCCTTGTGTTCATCACAGTCACAGTGCACCGATGCTGGAATTCACAAATTGGTAGAGGAATGGAGCTTGATCTGTAGCATGTCCGGGTGGCAAGCAGCAGGCGAGAACCCAAGCGTTGGAGCATTCCTCCCCAGGCTGGCTCAAAACCAATTCAGATGGTGCACTATGCATATCGAAGAAGATGGTCTTGTCCTTGCTGAAAAGCTGGAAGTCCATAAATTTCTGGTGGAGGTGGATAGCATGAATGCGGTGGCCAAGCTGAGGGCTGGAGAGAGGGATCTTTCCACAGCTAGCTCTCTGTTGGTGGAGATAGGTGGTGGCAGACTGGCAGTTCGGCAGGATGCGAATACTGCTGCTCATAGTCTGGCTAGTGTTATGAACTCTGGTGGTGTGTCCTGGCAATCTGTTGTCTGGCTACTGTTATGAACTCTTTGTTTTCTTTGTTGTGTAATGATTGTGGTGTTGATGTTTAAATAAAGCCAGTCATTCCCCGCAGAAAAAAGTTATATCAGGGAACTAATAGAACCAGATGAATAATATCGTAAAATGTATAATCCACATCAAGGATTTGAACCGCCTACAGTTACACTGCCCTCCACGTGTTTATGTAATAAATTTACATTGAACAATAAAGGAATCAGCATCATATCTCCTAATTCGTTGCTGCACATCTAGCAAGAACGGGTCTATAAGGCTAAGCAGAGACTTAATAAGCAACATCACATCATGGCATGATATCTGACCCTAATCGACTGGATACCATTTTCTCGCACTCAAAAGCGAGCTTTCGAGCAAAATCTCTGGCAGGGATCGAGGCCTGAGAGTGGTTACAGGAGCGAATGGAACAAGGAAAGAGGGGGGGGGGGCACAATCGTACCGGAGACGAAGAGGTTGGGGGAGGGGTCGGCCTTCGGGGGAGGCGTGGGCGGGTTCGGCGGCGCGAAGGCCGAGATGGAGAACATGCGCGTGTTCGGCGTCGCGAAGTCGGCGATGGAGAACATGCGTCGGAGCCCGGACCTTGCCGCCACCGCCGCCATAGCCGCCGCCGCCGGAGAATGGGGGGAAAGGCTTGCGTGCTTGAGGGGTTAGTGGTTGATTTTTCTTCCTCTCTTTCTGTCTACCTGGGGTTTAAGAAGGTTAGGTCATGGACTGGGCCAGGTGAGACGGTGAGGGCATCTCAATTTCTAAAAATTAGCCCATCCAAAGTCTCCTCAAACCTTAACTCCCCAAATTTAAGGAGTTATCCTAAAACTTAACTCTATGATTTTTTTTCATAAACATTCATTTCAAAGACAAATATAAACTACTTGATTACATTATTTAACAAAAGGTTGCACATCATACATAACATAATTAGACGGTTTATCACTAGATATAGCATATCAAACAAATGTAAGCTATACTTGTCATCACCACAATTGGCACAGAACACGTCGAAGTTGTCCGAGTCTGAGTAGATAGGGATCACCTACCACCACCATCGGAGGGGTCGGCCTCATCGTCATTGTTGCTAGGCCGAGTCGACAGCATCTCCTCATCCTCGTCAGGGCTCAGCCAAGATCTTGTCCCACATCACGTCATTCTCCTTGAACTCAAACCACGCTTGGTTCTCGGCGACGAGCTGTGGATTCTTCGTGATGAGCTCCGCCATATAGGCCTTATCAATGCACTCGGCCTCGAGCTAGTTCACGGCCATGCGGTTCTCTTTCTCGTCGACACGGGAGACCATTCTAACTGGAGGCTCAACGTAGTCTTGGGCGCGACTGCTGAGGGGAAAGTTAAGCTTCGCTCGGCTGCCAAAGTAGCGGATTGTTGTCACATCGTCCGCGTGCACCGCCTGCTCTATGGTGACGAATGTGCCAAACCACTACTTCTCCCGCATGTTCGGATTTCGAATCTTCGCCGCCCAAGTGCCCCACGGTTGTTGCCGCACGCCGCGACATTTCGCCGGCAGCGGCGATCGCTGCTAGATGGACCTTGAGGAGGCGGTGGTGGCGAGCGCTCGTGATGGTTGTGTGTTGGAAATATGCCCTAAAGGCAATAACAATTGTGTTATTATTTATTTCCAAGATTATAATTAATGTTTATATTCTATGCAGCCCAACAACTAGAGGCCGGTTGCAGGAAGGCACTGTTGGGGAAGCTTCTTTGAGCTAGTTTCAACCTCGGCAACCAAAGACGACATGCAGCTCGGATGAGACCAAGGTGCAACCAAGGTTGAAAACCAGTTCAGGGGCTATTGATGGTGTCCCGGCCCAGGGATCTCTGACCACATCGGTTCCCGGCTTAGTGGGCCGGGCTGAGGACACATAGGACGGTTTCATCCTGGGCCATATTGGACGGCCCATGACACGTTATACGAAGACTCCAGAAGAGTTATGTACAAGCCAAAGATATCAGAGCCGTGAAGGACTCACCGGTGTAGCCGACTACAATCTGTAACTCAAGACCCCAGGTATGTTATATAAGCTATGGGTCGGGCTCGTTGATAGCATACATACAATCCCTTGGTATTCACATGTACTTTGACACCCCCCCCCCCCCCCCCCCCCTTCCCTATCGCAATATTCATGAGCAGGAGTAGAGTATTATCTCGACTGTGAGGGCCTGAACCTGGGTAAAGTCTCTTGCCTCGTGTTACCATCCAGCCCAATCGCCTAGCCAGGATACCATACCGAGAGATTGCTGGATTTAGCTCCGACATTATACTTGGGACAATGATCCCCCTAGCTGCTTATTTGCTAATCTTGTGGACGATGTAACTTTTTTGTTTAAGTTATCAATAAAGCTAAGCTAAGCATGATGGCCTTCCTAGAAAAATACTGCAAAACTCCAACGGTTACACAAAATGCATTAACACCCTGCATAGGTAAACTCGTTGTCACAAATGTTGAAAGCCATGGTCCTTTTAGTCCTTACAGAAATCACCTGCTAAAAGGAGCAAAAGAATTGTGGTAAAGTAGAGACACTGCAACTAGTGTGCTCTACCAGATCTGAAAATCGGCAAAAGAATGGTGCGCCGATGCATTTCAGCTCAAGCTCACAAAGTAAAGGCGCCAGCCAGAGCAAAAAGAATGGCCGACACCAGTGTCCATGCACTCACACCGGTCGAAATGGCACCACTGCACTCGTCATTGTTGCCGCTGAAGCATCCAGGATGGGCAGTCTTGGGAACCCCCCCTTCCACCGTGAAGCTCGAGTTGGGCTTCCCGTTGCTGAACAAGACACACCAGAAATACGGACCGCCGCCAGAAGTGCCGGTGACAGCCGCCCCCACCTCTGTGTGGTTCTTGCTATGCAGTACCTGGAGGCTCCTCTCATCAGCAACGAGCATGTCGAAGGCCTGGGCTGGAGGTGGGTAGGTTGGCTGGCACGCCAGGAACCTCCCAGTGATCTTGGCAAGGCTTGCAGCTTGGACACCACAATTTGGGGCAAATGTGTCGATGAAACTGGAATCCACAGGCTTCTTGTTTCCACCCACCTGGTCGCACTGACCCTCGTATGCTTTTATGTACTGCAGAGCAATGCATCCAAGACCTTGATTATCAGCAAGATTTGATGCCTTGCTGGCGGTACGGTTGGCGTTGATCAAGCTCACAAGCTCATCGGCAGGGTTATCTGTAAATGAGATAATTCAAGGATGTCATTTGAGTAATACTACAAATTCCAGCATTCAGTTGTGCAAGAGGTGGTGTGTTATGTACGCACAGTGCATGACCAAGTTTGGGAGAGGTTGCCTGTGACCTCTCGATTTGAAACTTTCTCATCTAAATCAGGAATATAGTATCTTGTAGCTTGGGCCTTAAGCCAATTTTAGAGATAATGTCTACGATTTGTTACTTAGATTGGATTATTAGTTCTCTATACAAAGAGGAGACCCTGTAAGGAATAAAGCAAGCAGGAAATAGAAGAATAGTTCTCCTATCTTGCCTACAGGAGAGAGAACCTCTTCCTAACCCTAGCACACAACATGGTGAAAACACAAATGCACTGTTATATGCTCTACTGAAATACACAATATTCAGATAGGTGAATGGAAATCTTTCACGCTTCAAATCATAATGCAGAAGTTAGATATTATTATTTACTTCCACTAATTGCTTGGATTGCTCACACTGCTGACATTTAAGGCCGCTCCCCGGATGTGTGAAAATAAAAACAAAAGTAACAACTCAGAATAACATACCATTTTATATTTTATTTTATTTTTGCGGGTGAAACATACCATTTTATATAAAGGTAAAGCAACTGCCTTCTGCAGGATAAAAATGATAAATAAGCAATTAAAAATCAGGGCTAGTTCACAATATGCTGACACAAATAAGCACTACAATGAATCATTAACAATCAGCGGCCCTCGCAATGTTACTTGATCATTTCAAAATCAGGCCAGTGCACCCAAAGCCAAATGCCCAAAGGGAAGGCACAGACTCTGTTTGCATCATCAGGAGGGAGCAGAATACACGCAGATTAAAAGATAAGCGGAGAAGCACAGAGCTACAATTGACAGGATCAAAGACAAGGCTGATTTGGGGATAGCCAACAGGTTCCGCGGGCATTAGAGCATCTCCACTCGTTCGGCCCCCCAGCGCACCCGGCGAATGCGTTTTGGCGTTTGCGCCGGCGGGTTTTTCGCCCTGGGGGCGATCGAGTTCCCAGCCGCGCCCCCAGGTTTCGGCCCCCAAACGCCCAAAAAATCAAACTTGTCTTTCCCGCTACCAAAAAACGCCACAGGTTCGGCGATCATCATGTCACAGTTCGGCAATCAAACATACCCGAAAGTTCGGCGATCAAAAGGAAGGAAGCATAGACAAGGAACGCATCAAATGGCGGGCTCCTCTGGCGTGGGACTGGCCGGGGTCGGCGTGGGCGCAGGCGTGCTCGGTGTGGGCGTGGCTTCTGTGCTCGAGCTGGTAGTCGGCGTCGGCACAGCTTCATCGCTCGGGCTGGGCGTCGGCGTTGGTGTCGGTGTGGGCGTAGGGGCGGTGGTCGACGCCGGCCCGGGCATCTGGTTCAAGATTAGGCCGCGCTCCGCCAGGTACCACGCCTTGACCTGCTCGTCCATCGTCGACATGTCTGCCGCCATCAAGAACGCCAGGTCGGTGTTCCTCTTCTTCGCGGCGACGTTGGTCCTGAGAAGGTCGAGCTTCACGTCCTGCTTCCTCATCAACGCCGACCACCGCGCGTCGGATTTCTCCTCCCTCTTTGCGGCGCTGTTCTTGGCGTCGGCGATGCACTGCTCGATCGATGCTTGCAGCCGTTCGGCAGCGGGTGCCGCGTCCCTCACCGCCTTGGCTCTTTTGTTGCCATCAGGGCGCCCATCCGCCGCCCCCGGGGCAGGCGCGTCCGGCTTGTACGCCTCCTTGGCCTTGGCGAGGGTGAGCCGGACCTCCCTCCACTTCTCGCACGACTCGATCCCGGAGAACACGTGAAGGAACTTGAACTCTTGGTCGCCGTTGTCCTGGCGATACATGTTGAACATCCAAACCATCTGCATAGCCGAAGAACAAGTGTCGGCGAAGTACACAGCGAAAAGAACTGAACCGGCGGCTGGACATACCTGCCCCTCGACGTTGGCGCCGCTTTCTGGGCGAGCCGCGACCTCCTCTACGATCCCATGCCATTTGTTGCAGGCCGCCTGGATGATCGCCCACTGGTTCGCCATGGCCTTGTCGCCGCGCTCCATGTGGATGGTGGCGAAGTAGGGGTCGACCAACTTGCGTTCATCGAACGCCGTCTTGATCCTCCCCCAGTACGTGTCGGCGTTCTGATTCGAGCCGGTGATCGGGTCGATGCTGACGGTCTTCCATGCTTCGGCGAGGCACTCGTCTTCCTTGGACGTCCACTTGACGCGAGGCTCGCCTGGCCTGGCATTGGCCGCCCGCTTCTTCTTTCTCCCTTTCGCCGCCGGCGCCGGCTCCGCCGCCTCCTCCGCCTGTTCTTCCTCCTCCACCTCCTCCTCGGCGTCGTCGAGCTCGTCGTCCATGTCGACGGCGGTGTCCATCGTTTCGCCTTGTGTGTGGAACCCGGGGCAGGAAGCGGCGGCGACCGAGCCGCTCGTGATGATCTCGTCCATGTCGGCGTCGGTGGAGTCGGTGTTGCTGAATTGTGGCGCCGAGCCGTGCGCAAAGGGTAGGGCGCCCCGGCGCAGAGGCGGCGCAGGCGAGGATGAGTACGCCGGCGGCGAGTAGCTGTACTGGGTGTTGAGGCCGGCGGTGAACGCGGGGGAGGGAGTGCGCTGGTCGGGGTTCAGGCCGGAGGGGGAGGCACGCGGCGGCGCGCCATGCGGGAAGGTGATGTTGGGGTTGAAACCGCCATGCGCGTCGCCGTCGGAGTAGCCAGGCGAGGGGGCGTACCCCCATTGCGGCGGGGCGGCGAGAAGGTGGCCGGCGACGCGACTCTCGGCTGGCTCCCCCACGCGGCTTGTGCGCGGTGGCCGGGCGGAAGGTTCATCATCCCCCCGCGCGAGACGCCTCTCCCTGCTCTGCCACCGCGTCCCTGGCCTTCTTGGTGATGAGCCTGTTCCGCCGGTCGGTGGTGACCGCCTCCCGGCGCTGAACATCCGCCCTCCACTCGGCGTTCGACAAGCCCGCTGGCCTTGCCATCGGCGCCCTCGCCTTCCTCTGCTTCGGCTGGGTGGAATCGGCGGCGGCGCGAGGAGCCACATATTTCTTCGGCGGCATGGCGCCCGGAGAATGGCGGGAACGGCGGGGGAGAAGGGGAAACAATGGGGGAAATGGAGGGAAAAGGCGGGTAAAAACGGCGGGAATATGCCTGTTGTCGCCGACAACGCGGCCCCACGCGCCTTTTCGCTTCAGTCGGCGCCCCCAGGCGCCCCCCGGTGCGCTGGGTTCGGCTCGGGTTCGCCGGTTGTTATTTCGGCCCAAACCGGCGATAAACAACGACCTGGGGGCGCGACTGGGCCGATTTTTCGCCGCCGGCGCTAAAAAAGGCGCCCTGGGGGGCCTGTTGGGGGGGGGGGGGGGGGGCGAGTGAAGATGCTCTTATCATTTGTGATGGTTGGGATGTTGTTGGTTGCCGGAGACCTAGCTGTTTGGTTGCACATTTTCTTATTCTGATAGATCAACATGCAAAGCTTTTGCATGTTCACAAACAAAACGAAACAAAACGATCTGACAGGGAACTACGTTTTGCCTTAAAAATGTTACATGACCAGATCTGAATTTTAACAACCGCAGCAGAAAATACTGGGTGTTCTACAGTTTGTGATACTCCCACTTACTAGTCATATATAGAACCAGTCCATGTGCTATCAATTTACGCTAATATAAATGATTAATGGATGTGCTGAGCACACTAAAGAATGATTTATTTTCTAGGATAAAAAAGGCTAAACATATAATGCATGCAACATAATGAAACCATGTTTTTTTTGCCAGGACGCTAATTAAGCAACATTTCTGCATTTTTGTTACTCCCTCCGATCCATAGTAATTGTCGCTGATTTAGTACATATTAAGTGATGTGTAGATGAGTTGCATAACAAAGATTAACAGTTGTGTCATTGGATTTCCACACACTCAGAATTCGCAAAGGCCTCTAGTTGGATTTCAAGAAGAATTAGTAGACCGAAAGTGCGTCACCAACATTTTATATCTAACAAACAGAAATAGATGCCCGGGCTCGAGATCCACGCCGACCCTGATATGGCGTTCGACGAGCTCGACGACCCGAACGAAGACCTCAAGGCCGGCGTCTACGTGCGCCGCAGGGCAGCTGAAGCTAGAGCTCAGATCCAAACACCTGGTCGGCAACCGGAGTGCACGCTCAGTAGCAAAAGCACAGACTAAGGAAATGCAGCACGCGACAGCAAACAGAGAACCGATCGTGCAAGGGGTGAGACGGTAAGAGACGTACTCTTGGTATCGGCAGCGGAGGCGGCAGCGAGGAGGAGCGCGAGGAGCGCGGAGGCCAGCAGCGGCTGAGCGGCGACCGCCATTCTCGGGATCTGACAGCGAGCGTGTGTGTGGGAGAGCTGGCTGGCCTGGAAGAAGTTGGTGGAGCTGGGTGACAACTTCCGTTCGATCTGCAGCGAGCTCTCGCTTTCTTAAATGCTTTCTCGAGTTTCTTCTGCGCGCACTCTGCTCTCTCACTCACTCTCCGTGTGTGCCGGTTTGGTGCGGATTGGCCAAGATACCCCCGCCGACTATTTTCGGTTAGAAGGCAGCTATCCATAAACAACCGGGTCGGTCGAGATACCCCGCGCCTCGTCCTATTGGTCCATATATGTACTCTACTCGCACAAATACGTGTGCGTTACAACGGAAGAAAACATCAGTTCCTATCAATCTGCCGGATCAAGGAACTATGTGTCTATGTCGTTGGACGATAGTTGTTGATGACAAAAAAATGATGGATCATTTGATCAGGACATGGGTATGATTCCAAGTAAATTGATCAAGTGGTGCTCGACCCCCTCGTGTCGCCCCCGTGGGCGACCCGGGGGGAAACCCTAGCCGCCGCTTCTCGACCCCGCCCGCCCACCTCCCCTCCTCGCCGCCGTCCACAGCGACGCCGGGCAAAGCCTGGCTGGCAGGGCGGCGGCGGGGCTTCTTCCCCCTTCGTGTGTCTCGGGCGGCGCGGGACGGCCAGATCACGAGGAGGCGTCGGGCTAGCGCGGGTCCGGCGGCGCGGCGGGCGAGCATCTTGGCGGCGGCGGCGGCTCGGATGCAAGTTCACGGCGAGGTGGTGGCTGCGTGGTGTGCAGAACGGGTGGTCGCGGGCGCCGCCGTGTTCAGGCCGGATCCCTCTGGATCCGGTGCTTGGACGCTGTCGGCCGGCGCAGGGTGGTGGTCTTCGCCGCTGGCCACGTCAAATCGTTGGATCCGGCGCCTGGAGATCTACGACGGTTGTTCTGCTCGATCCTCCTTCTTGGTGGGTCGAGCCCCATGACACTTTCATCTCTGCTGGTTTCGGTTCGTGGCTCGCTGCCGGATCCGGAATAGACGGAGGTTTGGTGGTATAGATTGGGGACCGGAGGAAACTTTGGTCGGCTGGTCCGGCCCGACATCGGCGACGTCCCTCGACGCCGTTACCCTCCCTGGAGGCGAAGCCGAGGTTCCTCCTATCCACCTCCGAACTCCTCCCGGACGAAAGTCCAAAATTCAGTCTGGATTGGGCGGCGGCGGCGTCCTGCGCGTCGTACCCTCCATGGAGGCGCCGTCTTGGGAGGCTCAGATGTTCGGGCGAGAGATGCTATGGGGGATGGGCTCCACGTAGCTCCAGTAGCGGCGACGGTGTGAAGGTTGGCAGGAGGAGCGGCGTTGTATCTACCGCGTCGATGACGACGAGTATTGGCGGCATGGTGCAGTTGGATCTCGACGACGGATGCGGCTGGATGGACGAGCGCAGGGCGGTGGGCCTGTTTGGCGCCGTGGTGGCTTGACGGCAGGCCTAGCAAGGTCGATGCATCAGTACTTGCTCTGAAGATGGATCGGTGGAGGACGGCGGCGACGGCCCTAGCAGCGTGCGCATGTGGTGCCCATTGAAAGTGCGCCGGACCGGTGTGTTACCCAGTCCAGGTAGTGTGGCTTGGATGGGGGCATCCGACATTAGATGTTAGGTGTTGGTGCGATGTCTGTTTGGTATTAGGCTCGGACATTAGGCACCCCTTCATCACGGGGATAGGAGTAGCGACAGGTGCTGCCAAGATGGTGGTTTCAGGCTTACTGATGTATTACCTTGTAATGGCTTTGTGAATAATTAATAAAATGGCTGCATGCATCTCCCAGATGCAGAGGCCGGGGGTACATCCTCCTTTTCAAAAAAAAAAGTAAATTGATCTGACTAAACAAACATGAAAGATGACCTTATGATAACTCCTCACCCTCGCAGCGCCTCTCTCTGGTTAAAAGGGGGAACCCCTTCGGCGCCGCCACCTTCCCACCCCCTCCCCTTCACCTCGCCGCCGCCTGGGAAGCCCGCCGGCGAAACCCGGTCAGGCGCCAGGGAGGGTAGCGGCAAGGCACCACTCTGGAAGGCGTGAGGGCGGATTTGGTGTGTCAAGTCCCGGCGGGCGCGCAGCCGCGGCTCCGGCGGATCTGGCATGCGGGATGGCGAGGACGGCGCGGATTCGGCGCGCCGGGTCCCAGCGGACGCGGCTCCGGCGCTAGCTTGTGCGGGGCGACACGACATTAGGCTCATGGCAGCCACGAGTGGCGCAGGCGCGTGGGCGCGACAGGAGTGGCGAGGGCGTCAGGCAGGCTCGCGAAGCCGTTTCACGGACGGGGGTGAGTTGCGGCTCGGGTGTGGCCATGCAGGGTGGCTCGCCGGGGTGCGCAAGAGGCCGGAATGGCGTGGATTGCCTACTCCAACATGGTGGAGGCCCGCCGTGGTGCTGTTGCCCTGACGGGGTCCGCGGCGGAGGGGCTCGGGCGGTTTGTACGGCGCTCGGGCGGTGGATTCGTACGCGAGGGGCGCGATGGGTGCGTGGCTGCGCAATCTAGCATCATGTGGACGCCCTTGGTGGTGTGCGGGCACGAGATGGCGAGGAAGGGCGCCTCCGGTGGCGGGTGCTGCAGATCCGGTCTCCGGCGGCCGCGGTGGCGCACATGAGGCGCGTCGGCGCTTCTAATGCTTGGCTGCGGTTCAGGACCATGGTGGTGTTGGGGAACGTTGCATGGGAAACAAAAATTTTCCTACGCACACGCAAGATCTATCCATGGTGATGAGCATCTACGAGAGGGAGAGTGAATCTACATACCCTTGTAGATCGCTAAGCGGAAGCGTTAAGAAACGCGGTTGATGTAGTCGAACGTCTTCGCGATCCAAATCGCAAGTCGTCCCTCGATCCAAACACGATCTAGCGCCGAACGGACAGCACCTCCGCGTTCAACACACGTACGGCTTGATGACGCCTTCACCTCCTCGATCCAGCGAGCGATGGTGAAGTAGTGGATGAGTTCCGGCAGCACGACGGCGTGGTGATGGTGGTGAGGAACAATCTCTGCAGGGCTTCGCCAAGCACTACGGAGATTATGACGGGAGGAACTAGAGGTTTAGGGTTGCCGGCACACGGCTTGGGAAATCTTGATGTGTCCCGTGTGCTAGTCCTGCCCCTCTATTTATATGTTGAGCCCTGGGGTCTAAACTTGGAGAGAAAGCCTCCACAAGGTCGGTTTTGCCCGCACAAGGTCGGTTTGGCCCGCACGGAAAGAGTCCAACTCGGATTCCAGCAGTACCGCGTACAAGCGGTAGTACCGCTCACGAGCGGTAGTACCGCTTGAGCGGTAGTACCGCTTCACACAAGCGGTAGTACCGCTTACGCGGTAGTACTGCCTTACCAGCGGTAGTACCGCTTAAGGCAGCAGCAAAACTTCCTTTTGCACTTTCCAATACCTCGTGGGCTTTACCCCTTTGGCCCATATAAAGTGTTGCTGCACCCGAACACTTCGGTAAACACCCGGAACCCCTTCCGGTGAATTCCGGAACCCTTCCGGAGATCAAAACACTATTATCACATATATCAATCTTTACCTCCGGACTCTTCCGGAGATTCTTGTCATGTCCGGGATCTTATCCGGGACTCCGAACAACCTTCGGTCACCAACACAATAACTCAACTATACTAATCGTCACCAAACGTTAAGTGTGTAGACCCTGCGGGTTCGAGAACTATGTAGACATGACCGAGACACCTCTACGGTCAATAACCAATAGCGGGACCTGGATGCCCATATTGGTTCCTACATATTCTACAAAGATCTATATCGGTCGAACCTCTATGTCAAGGATTCAGTTAATCCCGTACGCTGTTCCCTTTGTTCTTCGGTATGTTACTTGCCCGAGATTCGATCGTCGGTATCTCTATACCTAGTTCAATCTCGTTACCGGCAAGTCTCTTTACTTGTTCCGTAATACAAGATCCTGTGGCTAACTCTTTAGTCACTTTGCTTGCAAGGCTCATTGTGATGTTGTATTACCGAGTGGGCCCTGAGATACCTCTCCATCACACGGAGTAACAAATCCCAGTCTTGATCCATGCCAACCCAACAGATACCCTCGGAGATACCTGTAGAGCACCTTTATAGTCACCCAGTTACGTCGTGACGTTTGATACACACAAGGTATTCCTCCGGTGTCAGTGAGTTGCATGATCTCATGGTCATAGGAACAGATACTTGACATGCAGAAAACAATAGCAATAAACTGACACGATCATATGCTACGTTTACAGTTTGGGTCTTGTCCATCACATCATTCTCCTAATGATGTGATCCCGTTATCAAATGACATCTCATGTCCATGGCTAGGAAACCTTCACCATCTTTTGATCAACGAGCTAGTTAACTAGAGGCTTACTAGGGACATAGTGTTGTCTATGTACCCACACATGTATTTGAGTTTCCAATCAATACAATTATAGCATGGATAATAAACGATTATCATGAACAAGGAAATATAATAATAACCAATTTATTATTGCCTCTAGGGCATATTTTCAACAGTCTCCCACTTGCACTAGAGTCAATAATCTAGTTCACATCACTATGTGATTTACATTGTAATGAATCGAACACCCATGCAGTTTTGGTGTTGTTCATGTTTAGCCCTTGGAAGAGGTTTAGTCATCGGATCTGCAACATTCAGATCCGTGTGTACTTTGCAAATATTTATGTCGTCCTCCTTGATGTAATCACGGATGGAATTGAAACGTCGCTTTATGTGTCTGGTCCTCTTGTGAAATCTTGGTTCCTTGGCTAGAGCAATGGCACCAGTATTATCACAAAACAGAGTCATTGGGTTAAGCGCACTAGGCACTACTCCAAGATCTGTCATGAACTCCTTCATCCAGACACCTTCCTTCGCCGCCTCCGAGGTAGCGATGTACTCCACTTCGCATGTAGAATCAGCTACCACGCTTTGCTTGGAACTGCACCAGCTAACCGCACCCCCATTAAGAATAAATACGTATCCGGTTTGTGACTTAGAGTCATCCGGATCAGTGTCAAAGCTTGCATCGACGTAACCCTTTACGACGAGCTCTTGATCACCTCCATAAACGAGAAACATGTCCTTAGTCCTTTTCAGGTACTTCAGGATATTCTTGACCGCCGTCCAATGTTCCATTCCTGGATCACTTTGAAACCTTCCGACCATACTTATGGCAAGGCTGACATCGGGTCTTGTGCACAGCATTGCATACATGACAGAGCCTATGGCTGAAGCATAGGGGATGACACTCATCTTTTCTCTATCTCCTGCAGTCACTGGGCATTGAGTCTTACTCAACTTCACACCTTGCAAAACAGGCAAGAACCCCTTCTTGGACTGATCCATTTTGAACTTCTTCAAAATCTTATCAAGGTATGTGCTTTGTGAAAGTCCTATTAAACATCTTGATCTATCTCTATAGATCTTGATGCCTAATATGAAAGCAGCTTCTCCTAGGTCCTTCATTGAAAAACTCTTGTTCAAATATTCCTTCACGCTTTCCAACATTTCTATATTGTTTCCAATCAGTAATATGTCATCCACATATAATATTAGAAACGCTATAGAGCTCCCACTCACTTTCTTGTAAATACAAGCTTCTCCGTAAACTTGTATAAACTCGAACGCTTTGATCACCTCATCAAAGCGAAGATTCCAACTCCGAGATGCTTTGCACCAGTCCATAAATGGATCGCTGGAGTTTGCAAACTTTGTCAGCATTCTCTGGATCGACAAAACCTTCTGGTTGCATCATATACAACTATTCCTTAAGGAAACCGTTAAGGAACGCTGTTTTGACATCCATCTGCCAAATTTCATAATCGAAAAAGGCAGCTATTGCTAACATGATTCTGACGGACTTAAGCATCGCTACGGGTGAGAAGGTCTCATCATAGTCAACTCCTTGAACTTGTGAAAAAACTTTTGCCACAAGTCGAGCTTTATAGACGGTGACATTACCGTCTGCGTCCGTCTTCCTCTTAAAGATCCATTTGTTCTGAATGGCCTTACGCCCTTCAGGTAATACTTCCAAAGTCCATACTTTGTTTTCATACATGGATCCCATCTCGGATTTCATGGCCTCTAACCACTTCTCGGAATCCGGGCCCATCATCGCTTCTCCATAGCTCGTAGGTTCATCATTGTCCAACAACATGACCTCTAAGACAGGGTTGCCGTACCACTCAGGAGCAGTACGCGTCCTTGTCGACCTACGAGGTTCGATAGCAACTTGATCCGAAGCTTTATGATCATCATCAACTTCCTCTTCAGCTGATGTAGGCTCTACAAAAACATCTTTCCGCGCTGCGCTACTCTCAGGTTGAAGTAAAGGTTCAACAACCTCATCAAGTTCTATCTTCCTCCCACTCAATTCTTTCGAGAGAAACTCTTTCTCAAGAAATGTTCTGTTTTTAGCGACAAACACTTTGCCTTCGGATCTGAGGTAGAAGGTATACCCAACTGTCTCTTTTGGGTATCCTATGAAGACGCATTTCTCCGCTTTGGGTTCCAGCTTTTCAGGCTGAAGCTTTTTGACATAAGCATCACATCCCCAAACTTTAAGAAATGACAGCTTTGGCTTCTTGCCAAACCAAAGTTCATATGGCATTGTCTCAACGGATTTCGATGGTGCCCTATTTAAAGTGAATGCAGCTGTCTCTAATGCATAACCCCAAAACGATAGTGGCAAATCGGCAAGAGACATCATAGATCGCACCATATCCAATAAGGTTCGATTACGACGTTCGGACACACCATTACGCCGTGGTGTTCCAGGCGGTGTCAGTTGTGAAACAATTCCACATTGTCTTAAGTGACAGCCAAACTCAAAACTCAGATATTCTCCTCCTCAATCAAATCGTAGGAATTTAATCTTCTTGTTACGATGATTCTCAACTTCACTCTGAAATTGTTTGAACTTTTCAAATGTTTCAGACTTGTGTTTCATTAAGTAAATATACCCATATCTACTTAAGTCATCAGTGAAGGTGAGAAAGTAACGATAACCACCGCGCGCCTCAATGCTCATCGGACCGCACACGTCAGTATGTATGATTTCCAGCAAGTCACTTGCCCGTTCCATTGTTCCAGAGAACGGCGTTTTAGTCATCTTGCCCATGAGGCATGGCTCACATGTGTCAAGTGATTCAAAATCAAGTGACTCCAAAAGTCCATCAGCATGGAGCTTCCTCATGCGTTTTACGCCAATATGACCTAAACGGCAGTGCCACAAGAAAGTGGTATTATCATTATCAATTCTACATCTTTTGGCATCAATGTTATGAACATGTGTATCATTACTATCGAGATTCAATAAGAATAAACCCCTCACATCGGGTGCATGACCATAAAAGATATTACTCATATAAATAGAACAACCATTATTCTCTGATTTAAATGAGTAACCGTCTCGCAATAAACAAGATCCAGATATAATGTTCATGCTTAACGCAGGCACCAAATAACATTTATTCAGGTTCATCACTAATCCCGATGGTAATCGAAGAGCGAGCGTGCCGACGGCGATCACATCAACCTTGGAACCATTTCCCACCCGCATCGTCACTTCGTCCTTTGCCAGCCTCCGTCTATTCCGCAGTTCCTGTTTTGAGTTGCAAATATGAGCAACCGCACCGGTATCAAATACCCAGGCACTACAACGAGAGTTGGTAAGGTACACATAAATAACATGTATATCATATATACCTTGTTTGTTGTTGGCCGCCTTCTTGTCAGCCAAATACTTGGGGCAGTTCCGCTTCCAGTGTCCAGTTCCCTTGCAATGAAAGCACACAGTTTCTGGTTTGGGTCCAGCCTTGGGTTTCTTCACGGGAGGAGCAACTGCTTTGCCACTCTTCTTGGAGTTACCCTTCTTACCCTTGCCATTTTTCTTGAAACTAGTGGTTTTATTGACCATCAACACTTGATGCTCCTTCTGAATTTCAGACTCAGCGGCTTTCAGCATCGCAAACAGCTCGGCGACTGACTTGTTCATCCCGTGCATGTTATAGTTCAACACGGAGCTCTTGTAGCTAGGTGGCAATGATTGAAGAACTCTGTCAGTGATAGCCTCTGGCGGAAGGGGCATCCCCAATTCAGCCAGACGGGTGGAGTACCCAGACATTCTGAGTATGTGATCACTGATAGACCCGTTCTCCTCCATCTTGCAAGCATAGAACTTATCGGAGATCTCATACCTCTCGATCCGGGCATTCTTCTGAAAGATAAACTTCAACTCCTGGAACATCTCATATGCTCCATGACGTTCAAAACGTCTTTGAAGTCCCGGTTCTAAGCCATACAATATTGCACATTGAACTATTGAGTAATCTTCAGAACGAGCCTGCCAGGCGTTCACAACGTCTAGAGACTCAACTGGAGCGGGTGGATCACCAAGCGGTGCATCAAGGACATAAGCCTTCTGGGAAGCCGTAAGGATAATCCTTAGATTACGGGCCCAGTCCACAAAGTTACTTCCATCATCTTTCAACTTAGCTTTCTCTAGGAACGCATTAAAATTCAGGGGTGCTACTGCGCGAGCCATGATCTACAACATAAATATTGCAAAGACAATTTAGACTATTGTTCAAGATAATGAGTTTAGTTAATCATATTACTTAAAACTCCCACTCAGATTGACATCCCTCCGGTCATTCGAGTGTAACATGATCCAAATCCACCAACTCAAGTCCGATCATCACGTGAGTTGAGGTGGTTTCAATGGTGAACATCTTCATGTTGATCATATCTACTATATGACTCATGTTCGACCTTTCGGTCTCTTGTGTTCCAAGGCCATGTCTGTACATGCTAGGCTCGTCAAGTTTAACCCGAGTGTTCCGCATGTGCAACACTGGCTTGCACCCGTTGTATGTGAACGTAGAGTCTATCACACCCGATCATCACGTGGTGTCTCGAAACGACGAACTTTCGCAACGGTGCACACTCGGGGAGAACACAATTTATCTTGAAATTTAAGTGAGGGATCACCTTATAATGCTACCGTCGTCCTAAGCAAAACAAGATGCATAAAAGGATTAACATCACATGCAAATCATAAGTGACATGATATGGCCATGAACTTGTGCTTTTGATCTCCATCTCCAAAGCATCGGCATGATCTCCATCGTCACCGGCATGACACCATGATCTCCATCATCTTGATCTCCATCAACGTGTCGCCATGAGGTTATCGCGCCGACTGTTGCTTCCACGCCTATTGCTAACTCATAGCGATAAAGTAAAGCAAAACGGCGAAAATAATTAAAGACAACTCTATGGCTCCTGCCAGTTGTCGTACTCATCGACATGCAAGTCGTGATATTCTATACAACACATGATCATCTCATACATCACATATATCTCATCATGTAATTGGCCATATCACATCACAACATACCCTGCAAAAACAAGTTAGACGTCCTCTAATTGTTGTTGCAAGTTTTACGTGGCTGCTACGGGTTTGCAAGAACCGTTCTTACCTACACAAAACCACAACGTGGGGTAGTGATTGCTTTTTGATATTCTAAAAGAACCCTCTTCATTGAAATCGATTCAACTAAAGTGAGAGAGACAGACACCCGCCAGTCACCTTTATGCAACAAGTGCACGTAGCGGTGAAACCTGTCTCGCGTAAGCGTACGCGTAATGTCGGTCCGGGCCGCTTCATCTCACAATACCGCCGAATCAAGTATCAACTAGTAACGGCAAGCAATATGTATACACCCACGCCCACAACTCGTTTGTGTTCTACTCGAGATCTCATCTACGCATAGACCTAGCTCAGATGCCACTGTTGGGGAACGTCGCATGGGAAAGAAAAATTTTCCTATGCACACGCAAGATCTATCCATGGTGATGAGCATCTACGAGAGGGAGAGTGAATCTACATACCCTTGTAGATCGCTAAGCGGAAGCGTTAAGAAATGCGGTTGATGTAGTCGAACGTCTTCGCGATCCAAATCGCAAGTCGTCCCTCGATCCAAACACGATCTAGCGCCGAACGGACGGCACCTCCGCGTTCAACACACGTACGGCTTGATGACGCCTTCACCTCCTCGATCCAGCGAGCGATGGTGAAGTAGTAGATGAGTTCCGGCAGCACGACGGTGTGGTGATGGTGGTGAGGAACAATCTCTGCAGGGCTTCGCCAAGCGCTACGAAGATTATGACGGGAGGAACTAGAGGGTTAGGGTTGCCGGCACACGACTTGGGAAATCTTGATGTCTCCCGTGTGCTAGCCCTGCCCCTCTATTTATATGTTGAGCCCTGGGGTCTAAACTTGGAGAGAAAGCCTCCACAAGGTCGGTTTTGCCCGCACAAGGTCGGTTTGGCCCGCACGGAAAGAGTCAAACTCGGATTCCAGCAGTACCGCGTACAAGCGGTAGTACCGCTCACGAGCGGTAGTACCGCTTGAGCGGTAGTACCGCTTCACACAAGCGGTAGTACCGCTTATGCGGTAGTACCGCTTCACACAAGCGGTAGTACCGCTTACGCGGTATTACTGCCTTACCAGCGGTACTACCGCTTAAGGCAGCAGCAAAACTTCCTTTTGCACTTTCCAATACCTCGTGGGCTTTACCCCTTTGACCCATATAAAGTGTTGTTGCACCCGAACACTTCGGTAAACACCCGGAACCCCTTCCGGTGAATTCCGGAACCCTTCCGGAGATCAAAACACTATTATCACATATATCAATCTTTACCTCCAGACTCTTCCGGAGATCCTTGTCATGTCCGGGATCTTATCTGGGACTCCGAACAACCTTCGGTCACCAACACAACAACTCAACTATACTAATCGTCACCAAACGTTAAGTGTGTAGACCCTGCGGGTTCGAGAACTATGTAGACATGACCGAGACACCTCTACGGCCAATAACCAATAGCGGGACCTGGATGCCCATATTGGTTCCTACATATTCTACGAAGATCTTCATCGGTTGAACCTCTATGTCAAGGATTCAGTTAATCCCGTATACTGTTCCCTTTGTTCTTCGATATGTTACTTGCCCGAGATTCGATCGTCGGTATCTCTATACCTAGTTCAATCTCGTTACCGGCAAGTCTCTTTACTCGTTCCGTAATACAAGATCTCGTGGCTAACACTTTAGTCACATTGCTTGCAAGGCTCATTGTGATGTTGTATTACCGAGTGGGCCCTGAGATACCTCTCCGTCACACGGAGTAACAAATCCCAGTCTTGATCCATGCCAACCCAACAGACACCCTCGGAGATACCTGTAGAGCACCTTTATAGTCACCCAGTTACGTTGTGACGTTTGATACACACAAGGTATTCCTCCGGTGTCAGTGAGTTGCATGATCTCATGGTCATAGGAACAGATACTTGACATGCAGAAAACAATAGCAATAAACTGACACGATCATATGCTACGTTTATAGTTTGGGTCTTGTCCATCACATCATTCTCCTAATGATGTGATCCCGTTATCAAATGACATCTCATGTCCATGGCTAGGAAACCTTCACCATCTTTTGATCAACGAGCTAGTTAACTAGAGGCTTAATAGGGACACGGTGTTGTCTATGTACCCACACATGTATTTGAGTTTCCAATCAATACAATTATAGCATGGATAATAAACGATTATCATGAACAAGGAAATATAATAATAACCAATTTATTATTGCCTGTAGGGCATATTTCCAACACCTGGAATGTGCGATTCAGTCGAAAACTCATATGCACGTGTGGAATGATAAACGGTAAAACCTGATTCCTAGTCTCGCCTCTAAGACTAGCTCAAGTGTTGTTAGTGATCATGTTTTCTGGACCTTAGGATATCGTTAAGTGTAAACGATAGTTCTAAAACAACTTTGAGAATATGATGTTGGAAGAACGATCATAGACCCAAACTTGTTTGTTATACTTCGAGATACAATCATCACAAGTCAATCGTTATAACACGGAGAGTTAACATATGCTTTAGTTCCTTAGACCATGAGAGTATCTGATGTAGGGTGGAACCCTAATGTGATGATCTTTTCACACTTGGAGGGGGAAAAGGGCAAATTGAGAGAAGAACACAAAGGAAACACTCAATTGACACAAATCCAATCACACATGTGCTAAATCCACATACACATAAGGGGATACAAGGGTCCAAATCCAACACAAGAAGGTAAAAGGGGTAGCTAGTTCATCCCAATCCTTGAAGGAGAGAGGTCTTGAATCCTAGGAGGATCTTCCCACAAGGGGGTCTTGAATCCACTTGGGGGATCTTCTCACATGGAGGCCTTGAACTCCATGGGAGTGGTAGGTCGATGAGCAAAACTCAATCTCTAATGAGCTATCACTTTGCTAACCCTAGCTAGGAGGAGGAGGGGGTCTATATATAGTAGTCAACGAGATGAGAGGGGGAAAGAGGGGATACATGGGCCTCACGCCCGGTTATGCAGGCGTGCTACTTCTGGGCTGCGTTGGGATTTTCCCCGAAGAGGAGAGGAGATGCAGTACAGTAGAGATAAATATTTCCCTCGGTGAGAACCAAGGTTATCGAACCAATGGGAGAATCACGCAAAACCTCGTGGACAACACCTACACACACAAAAGCAAATACTTGCACCCAACGCGGGCAAGAGGGTTGTCAATCCCCTTGAACTCGTTACTTGCAAGGATTAAATCTTGTAGTGGTAAATAGATAAATTGCAAAACAAAATAAAAGTAAATAAATTGCAGCAAGTATATTTTAGTTTCCTTTTTATATTTAAAGCAGACCCGGGGGGCCATAGTTTTCACTAGAGGCTTCTCTCTCGAACACATAGCATACGATGGGTAGACAAATTACTATTGGGCAATTGATAGAAAAGCGCATAGTTATGACGATATTCAAGGCAATGATCATGTATATAGGCATCATGTCCGAGACAAGTAGACCGACTCCTGCCTGCATCTACTACTATTACTCCACCCATCGACTGCTATCCAGCATGCATATAGGGTATTAAGTTAATGAAAACAGAGTAACGCCTTAAGCAAGATGACATGATGTAGACAAAGTAAACCCAATCAATATGAATAAACCCCATCGTTTTACCCTTAATGGCAACAATACAAATACGTGTCTTGTCCCCTACTTTGTCACTGGGATATAGAGCACCGCAAGATTGAACCCATTACAAAGCACCTCTCCCGCTGAAGATAAATCAATCTAGTTGGCCAAACCAAACGGATAGATCGGAGAGAAATACAAAGCTATAACAATCACGCATAATAAAGTTTAGAAAAGACTCAATTACTTCTCATGAATATTCAGATCATAAACCCACAATTCATCGGATCCCAACAAACACACCGCAAAAGAAGATTACATTGAATAGAACTCCAAGAAGATCGAGGAGAACATTGTATTGAAGAACAAAGAGAGAGAAGAAGCCATCTAGCTACTAGCTATGGCCCCGTAGGTCGGTGGTGAACTACTCACGCATCATCGATAGGGCAGCAAGGTTGATGTAGAAGCCCTCCATGATCGATTCCCCCTCTAGTAGAGTACCGGAAAAGGCCTCCAGATGGGATCGCGGAAGAACAGAAGCTTGCGGCGATGGAAAAGTTATTTTGGGTGGCTCTCTATTGGTTTCCCAATATTTTAGAATTTATGGAAGTGGAATTAGGTCAAAAGGAGCCATGTGGGGCCCACAAGGTAACAGGGTGCGCCAACCCCCCCAGGGCGCGCCTTGTTGCCTTGTCGTCTCCTCGTAGGTCTTTTGGTCCTCCCCCGAAACTTCTAGGGTCTCTTTTGTCCAGAAAAAAATCTCCAAAAAGTTTCGTGGCATTTGGACTTCGTTTGGTACTGATTCTCTGAAAAGCCAAAAACAAGCAGAAAACAACAACTGGCACTGGGCACTGGGTTAATAGGTTAGTCCCAAAAATGATATAAAATAGCATATAAATGCTACGTCTCCAACGTATCTATAATTTTTTATTGTTCCATACTATTATATTATCAATCTTGGATGTTTTATATGCATTTATATGCTATTTTATATCATTTTTGGGACTAACCTATTAACCCAGTGCCCAGTGCCAGTTGCTGTTTTCTGCTTGTTTTTGGTTTTCCAGAAAATCAGTACCAAACGGAGTCCAAACGCTACGAAACTTTTTGACGATATTTTTCTAGACAAAAGAGACCCTGGAGACTTGGAGAGGAGGCCAGAAGGTTCGCGAAGCCTCCGCAAGGCAACAGGGCGCGGCCCCAGGGGGGGTGCCCTGATGCCTTGTGGGGCCCACGTGGCTCCGTTTGACCTAATTCCACTCCTATAAATTCACAAATATTCGGAAACCATCAGAGAGCCAGAAGAGAAAACCTTTCCGCCGCCGCAAGCCTCTGTTCTTCCACGATCCCATCTGGAGGCCTTTTCCGGTACTCTGCCGGAGGGGGAATCGATCACGGAGGGCTTCTACATCAACCTTGCTGCCCTTCCGATGATGTGTGAGTAGTTTACCACAGACCTACGGGTCCATAGCTAGTAGCTAGATGGCTTCTTATCTCTCTTTGATCTTCAATACCATGTTCTCCTTGATGTTCTTGGAGTTCTATCCGATGTAATCTTATTTTGCGGTGTGTTTGTTGGGATCCGATGAATTGTGAGTTTATGATCAGATTATTCATGAGAAATATTTGAGTCTTCTCTGAACTCTTTTATGCATGATTAAATATAGCTTTGTATTTCTCTCCGATCTATCGATTTGGTTTGGCCTACTAGATTGATTTATCTTGCAATGGGAGAGGTGCTTTGTGATGGGTTCAATCTTGCGGTGCTCAATCCCAGTGACAGAAGGGGACATGACACGTATTTGTATTGTTTCCATTAAGGATAAAAAGATGGGGTTTATTCATATTGCTTGAATTTGCTTCTCTACATCATGTCATCTTGCTTAAGGCGTTACTCTGTTTTTATTAACTTAATACTCTAGATGCATGCTGGATAGCGGTCGATGAGTGGAGTAATAGTAGTAGATGCAGGCAGGATTCGGTCTACTTGTCTCAGACGTGATGCCTATATACATGATCATTGCCATGAATCCGTCATAATTATTTGTTTTCCTATCAATTGCCCAGCAGTAATTTGTTTACCCACCGTATGTTTCTGCGCTCGAGAGATAAGCCTCTAGTGAAAACTATGGCCCCCGGGTCTATCTTTATCATATTAAAAACCTAAAAATACCTTGCTGCAATTTATTTACTTAATTTTAATTAATATTTTAGTTTATCTATTTACCTCGATAAGATTTAATCCTTGCAAATAACCGCTAAGAGGATTGCCAACCCTCTTATTTGCGTTGGGTCCAAGTGTTTGCTCTTGTGTGTGCAGGTGCGCTTAACGGAATTTTGCTTGGTTCTCCTACTGGATTGATAACCTTGGTTCTTAATTGAGGGAAATACTTATTTTTAATGTACTGCATCATCCTCTCCTCTTCGGGGAAATACCAACGCAGACTACAAGTAGGAGGAAGAATTTCTGGCGCCGTTGCCGGGGAGACATCATCAAAATTACCAAGTACCTTCGCACAAATTATCATTCACTTGCATTTACTTTATTTGCCTTTTATTTGCATTTGCCTCTCTTTTTCATCTCCCCCACTTCTAAAACAAAATTTACAAAAATACAAAAATATTTTGTGTGTTATCTTTGCTTGTGTTGCCATGTGCCTTCTATTTGCTTGCATCTTCGCTTGCTAAAAATCTATTGATATGGATCCTCATCCACTAGCTAATCTTTTCAAAAGATCCAATTATGATGAACAAATTGCTAGTGAGTTGAGTGCACTTGATTATCTCTATGAAGTTTTGCTTGAAAATCATGAATCTGAAAATTGTGATGAAGTGTTGAAAGAAGAAATTTATAAAGTGATTCATGATAGCTCCTTGAATGAAAAGCATGATTGCAATGATGTTTTTATAAATTCCATTAATGTCAATTGTGCTAATGATATGCAAAGCTACAAGCTTGGGGATGAAAATTTTGTTATGTGCACTACTTATTGCAATGATCATGATTGGGGTGATGATGCTTCTTATGATCTTGAAAATTTATTTAAGCCTCATGATGAATATGTTATTGATAATAAAATTTGCAATACTACTAAAAGTGGGTTTGGAAGAGCGTCAAATTTAGGTAATAATGATCCCACTACTGTGGAGAGTGTTCAATCTTATGAATTTTTTGATAAAAGTGGGTTTGGAGAGGTCATGACTTTAGTTGATGTTAATCCCACCATCTTGGAAGATTATAAAACTTTTATGCATGTGGATCATGAAGAGAATATTTTATATAATAGATATATTGTTGAATTTGACTATGATCCTACATGTATTTATTTTGAGAGAGGAAAATATGGTTGTAGAAATTTTCATGTTACTAAATTACCTCTCGTTGTGTTGAAATTGTCAATGTTTTATTCTTCTTCCTTGCATATGCTAGATATTTCTTGTCTTGATAATTTCTTTGGTTATAAAATGCCTATGCATAGGAAGTATGTTAGATTTAAATGTGTTTTTCACGTGTTTCATGATGCTCTCTTCATTTTTAAATTACTATCTTTCTTGTGAGCATCATTGAAATCTCAAGCCTATATTAATGGCTATAAAGAAAGAGCTTGTTGGGAGACAACCCAATAAACTTTTTATTTCTGTTTTTGAGTGTTTGCACAATTATAGCTTCTGTTATGATTGTATTTCTATGTTTTAATTAGTGTTTGTGCCAAGTAATGCCTTTGGGATGATTTGGAAGATAGTATGATAGATGCTGTTTGAAAACAGAAACTTTTGGGTCCAGTGCTGGAATTTTGTTTTTTCGCTGGAACGTCAGAACCTTCTGAATTGTTTACACAGTATTGATATATGAATTTCCCACATTTTCCTAATTTTTCAGAATTTTTGGAGTTACAGAAGTATGACCATAATTCAGATCTTTACAGACTGTTCTGTTTTAGACAGATTCTATTTTTGTTGCATAGTTCGCTTATTTTGATGTATCTATGGATCGTATCGGGGGGTATGAGTCATGGAGAAGTTGGAGTACAGTATCATTATGCCAATATTAAATATGAATCAATTTACAACAGTACCTATAGTTAAAGATTTATTTTTTTATACTAACGGATCTCACGAGGTTTCTGTTGAGTTTTGTGTGCTGAAGTTTTCAAGTTTTGGTTTAGACTACAATGGATAAAGGAATAAGGAGCGGCAAGAGCCTAAGTTTGGGGATGCCCAAGGCACCCCAAGGTAATATTCAAGGAAGACTCAAGCGTCTAAGCTTGGGGATGCCCCGGAAGGCATCCCCTCTTTCGTCTACAATCTATCGGTAACTCACTTGGAGCTATATTTTTATTCATCACATGATATGTGTTTTACTTGGAGCGTCTTGTGATATAGTTTGTTTGTTTTTTAGTTTGTCACAATCATCTTTGCTGAACACACCTTTTTGAAAGGGACACACATTATTCGTGATTTGTTAGAATACTCTATGTGCTTCACTTATATCTTTTGAGCTAGGTAGTTGCTCTAGTGCTTCACTTATATCTTTTAGAGCACGGCGGTGGTTATATTTTATAGAAATAGTTGCACTCTCATACTTCACTTATATCTTTTTGAGAGTCTCATGATAGCAATGGTAATATGCACGGGTTATGAATTTGGTCCTGATATGATAGGTATTCAAGAGGGATATAATAAAAACTTTCATGTAGATCACTGAATATGATAAATTTGATTCCTTGCAATAGTTTTGCGATATTAAGATGGTAATATGGGGGAGGTACTAGTAGATGATTGTGGTTTAGTAAGAATAATTGCGTTAAGGTTTGTGATTCCCGAAGCATGCATGTATGATCTGTCATTATGCTAAGAAGTTGGAGCATGATTTATTATTGATTGTCTACCTTATGAGTGGCGGTCGGGGACGAGCGATGGACCTTGTCCTACCAATCTATCCCTCTAGGGGCATGCATAGTAGTACTTTGCTTCGAGGGCTAATAAATTTTCTCAATAAGTATGTGAGTTCTTTATGACTAATGTGAGTCCATGGATTATACGCACTCTCACCCTTCCGCAATTTGCTAGCCTCTTCGGTACCGTGCATTGCCCTTTCTCACATCGAGAGTTGGTGCAAACTTCGCCGGTGCATCCAAACCCCGTGATATGATATGCTCTATCACACATAAGCCTCCTTATATCTTCCTCAAAACAGCCACCATACCTACCTATCATGACATTTCCATAGCCATTCCGAGATATATTGCCATGCAACTTCCACCATTCCGTTTTTATGACATACATCATCATTGTCATATTGCTTTGCATGATCATATAGCTGACATAGTATTTGTGGCTCAGCCACCGTTCATCATTTTTATACATGTTACGCTAGCACCATTGCACATCCTGGTACACTGCCAGAGGCATTTATATAGAGTCATATTTTTGTTCTAGTATCGAGTTGTAATGTTGAGTTGTAAGTAATAGAAGTGTGATCATCATCACTATTAGAGCATTGTCCCAGTGAGGAAAGAATGGTGGAGACTAATGAGTCCTCGAAAAAGTGGGGATGAGGTCCATGAGACCGTTCTAAATAAATAAAGGAGGCGAAAAAGAGCCATGAAAAAAAATGAGAGAAAAAGAGAGAAGGGGCAATGTTACTATCCTTTTTCCACACTTGTGCTTCAGAGTAGCACCATGTTTTTCATATAGAGAGTCTCCTATTTTTTTACTTTCATATACTAGTGGGAATTTTTCATTATAGAACTTGGCTTGTATATTCCGATGCCGGGCTTCTTCAAACGCCCGAGGTCTTCATGAGCAAGCAAGTTGGATACACACCCACTTAGTTTTCATGTTGAGCTTTCATACACTTATATCTCTTAGTGCATCCGTTGCATGGCAATCCCTACTCCTTGCATTGACATCAATTGATGGGCATCTCAATAGCCCGTTGATTAGCCTCGTCGATGTGAGACTATCTTCTTATTTTTGACTTCTCTTATTTACCTCTACCACCACACTCTATTCCACCCATAGTGCTATATCCATGGCTTGCGCTATTGAGTGGGAGTTGAAAAAGCTGAAGCGCGTTAGAAAGTATGAACCAATTGCTCAGCTTGTCATCGAGGTAGTGCATGATAAATACTTTGTGTGAAGAAGATGGAGCATGACAGGATTATATGATTTTGTAGGGATAACGTTCTTTAGCATTTTTATTTTGAAAGGCATGATTGTTTGTTAGTATGCCTGAGTATTGATGTCTTTATATCAAATTATAGACTGTTGCTTTGAATCATTTGGATCTTATTATTCATACCGTAAGAGAAAGATTACATGATGAAACATGATAGGTAGCATTCCACATCAAAAATTCTGTTTTTATCATTTACCTACTCGAGGACGAGCTGGAATTAAGCTTGGGGATGCTTGATACGTCTCCAACGTATCTATAATTTTTGATTGTTCCATGCTATTATAGTATCAATCTTGGATGTTTTTATATGCAATTATATATCATTTTTGGGACTAACCTATTAACCTAGTGCCCAGTGCCAGTTGCTGTTTTCTGCTTGTTTTTGGCTTTTCAGAGAATCAGTACCAAACGAAGTCCAAATGCCACGAAACTTTTTGGAGATTTTTTTCTGGACAAAAGAGACCCTGGAGACTTGGAGAGGAGGCCAGAAGGTTCACTAAGCCTCCACAAGGCAACAGGGCGTGGCCCCATGGGGCGCCCTGATGCCTTGTGGGGCCCACGTGGCTCTGTTTGACCTAATTCCACTCCTATAAATTCACAAATATTCGGAAACCATCAAAGAGCTAGAAGAGAAAACCTTTCCACCGCCGCAAGCCTCTGTTCTTCCGCGATCCCATCTGGAGGCCTTTTCCGGTACTCTGCCGGAGGGGGAATCGATCACGGAAGGCTTCTACATCAACCTTGCTGCCCTTCCGATGATGTGTGAGTAGTTTACCACAGACGTACGGGTCCATAGCTAGTAGCTAGATGGCTTCTTATCTCTCTTTGATCTTCAATACCATGTTCTCCTTGATGTTCTTGGAGTTCTATCCGATGTAATCTTCTTTTGCGGTGTGTTTGTTGGGATCCGATGAATTGTGAGTTTATGATCAGATTATTCATGAGAAATATTTGAGTCTTCTCTGAACTCTTTTATGTATGATTAAATATAGCTTTGTATTTCTCTCCGATCTATCGATTTGGTTTGGCCTACTAGATTGATTTATCTTGCAATGGGAGAGGTGCTTTATGAAGGGTTCAATCTTGCGGTGCTCAATCCCAGTGACAGAAGGGGACATGACACGTATTTGTATTGTTTCCATTAAGGATAAAAAGATGGGGTTTATTCATATTGCTTGAATTTGCTTCTCTACATCATGTCATCTTGCTTAAGGCGTTACTCTATTTTTATTAACTTAATACTCTAGATGCATGCTGGATAACGGTCGATGAGTGGAGTAATAGTAGTAGATGCAGGCAGGAGTTGGTCTACTTGTCTCGGACGTGATGCCTATATACATGATCATTGCCATGAATCCGTCATAATTATTTGCTTTTCTATCAATTGCCCAGGAGTAATTTTTTTACCCACCGTATGTTTCTACGCTCGAGAGAGAAGCCTCTAGTGAAAACTATGGCCCCCGGGTCTATCTTTATCATATTAAAAACCTAAAAATACTTTGCTGCAATTTATTTACTTTTATTTTAATTAGTATTTTAGTTTATCTATTTACCTCGATAAGATTTAATTCTTGCAAATAACCGCTAAGAGGATTGACAACCCTCTTATTTGCGTTGGGTGCAAATGTTTGCTCTTGTGTCTGCAGGTGTGCTTAACGGAATTTTGCTTGGTTCTCCTACTGGATTGATAACCTTGGTTCTTAACTGAGGGAAATACTTATCTCTACTATACTGCATCATCCTTTCCTCTTCGGGGAAATACCAACGCAGACTACAAGTAGCAACGTATCAGCATTCCCAAGCTTAATTCCTGCTCGTCCTCGAGTAGGTAAATGATAAAAACAGAATTTTTGATGTGGAATGCTACCTAACATGTTTATCATGTAATCTCTTTACGGTATAAATATTAAGAAATGATGAATTAACAACATTAACATAATAATATCCATGAATATAAGAAGCATAATCATTAAAGTTTCAAAATATACGATCCTTAACGAATGTTATTCCCCACTCATTTTATCATGTTAGCATGGCATGACTCCGCCTTCGCTGCATAAATATAAATCATGAGCACCCTGGTGTTAAACCAGGCAATTGGATCGTACTTCTAACACGCTTCAGCATTTTCAACTTCACACAATACATGAGCGTGAGCCATGGACATAGCACTGGGTGGAATAGAATGCGGTGATAGGGATTAATAGGAGAAGTCAAAAAGGAAGAAAGTCTCGCATCAACTAGGCGGATCAACGGACTATGGAGATGTCCATCGATCGATATCAATGCAAGGAGTAGGGATTGCCATGCAACGGATGCACTAAGAGCTATAAGTGTATGAAAGCTCAACTGAAACTAAGTGGGTGTGCATCCAACTTGCTTGCTCATGAAGACCTCGGGCATTTGAGGAAGCCCGTCATCGGAATATACAAGCCAAGTTCTATAATGAAAAATTCCGACTAGTATACGAAAGTGAAAAAATAGGAGACTCTCTATATGAAGAACACGGTGTTACTCTGAAGCACAAGTGTGGAAAAGGATAGTAACATTGGCCCTTCTCTCTTTTTCTCTCATTTATTATTTTTTTCTCTTTTTTTTCTTCTTTTTTTTCCTTTTTTTGTTGGGCTCTTTTTGGCCTCTTTTTTTTCTTTTTTTTTTCGTCCGGAGTCTCATCCCGACTTGTGGGGGAATCACAGTCTCCATCATCCTTTCCTCACTGGGACAATGCTCTAATAATGATGATCATCACACTTTTATTTACTTACAACTTGATAAAAACTATACATAATGACCCTATATGAATGCCTCTGGCAGTGTACCAGGATGTGCAATGATCTAGCGTAACATGCATGAAAAATGATGAACGGTGGCTGAGCCACAAATACTATGTCAGCTATATGATCATGCAAAGCAATATGACAATGAACACAAGTCATATGACGGAACGCTGGAAGTTGCATGGCAATATATCTTGGAATGGCTATGGAAATGCCATAATAGGTAGGTATGGTGGCTGTTTTGAGGAAGATATAAGGAGGCTTATGTGTGATAGAGCGTATCATATCACGGGGTTTGGATGCACCGGCGAAGTTTGCACCAACTCTCGAGGTGAGATCAGGCAATGCACGGTACCGAAGAGGCTAGCAAATTGCGGAAGGGTGAGAGTGCGTATAATCCATGGACTCACATTAGTCATAAGAAAGAACTCACATAGTTATTGCAAAGCCTATTAGCCCTCGAAGCAAAGTACTACTCGCATGCCCCTAGGAAGGAGGTTGGTAGGAGTTAACCATCGCGCACCCCCGATTATAACAACACTCAAGGATTTCATTTTAGACCTAAGAATGCCCGGACCTCCCCACCATGCCATGACCAACAATTAGATGAGAAGTTAATAACAGACTTTAATACTGATGTTTCTACTAACCAATGATCATGAACCAATATCCTTTCATATTACGACATCAATATCATTAAACCACACGTTTCATATTTAGTGATCTACATGAAAGTTTTTATTATATCCCTCTTGAATACCTATCCTTTATGGACTAGTCTTATAACCCGTGCAAATTGCCATTACTATTTATTAGATTCTCAAAAAGATTTAAGTGAAGCATGAGAGTGCAACTATTTCTTTAAAATATAACCACCACCGTGCTCTAAAAGATATAAGTGAAGCACTAGAGCAACTGCCTAGCTCAAAAGATATAAGTGAAGCACATAGAATATTCTAACAAATCATGAATAAATGTGTGTCCCTCTCAAAAGGTGTGTTCAGCAAAAGATGATTGTGGCAAACTAAAAAGCAAACAAAGAAAAGAAAACTATGGCACAATACGCTCCAAGTAAAACTCATATCATGTGATGAATAAAAATATAGCTCCAAGTAAGTTACCAATAGATTGTAGACGAAAGAGGGGATGCCATCCGGGGCATCCCCAAGCTTAGACGCTTGGGTCTTCCTTGAGTATTAACTTGGGGTGCCTTGGGAATCCCCAAACTTAGGGTCTTGCCGCTCCTTATTCCTTCATCCATCGTAATCTCACCCAAAACTTGAAAACTTCAGCACACAAAACTCAACAGAAACTTCGTGAGATCCGTTAGTACAATAAATCAATCATCCACTTTAGGTACTGTTATAAACTCATTCATAATTGTTCTTGCATAATACCTACTATATTCTAACTCTTCCATTACTTATACCCCCTGATATAATCCATAGTTTCATTAAAACAAGCACACTATGCAATAAAAACAGAATCTGTCTAAAACAGAACAGTACATAATGACAGAATAGTATATATACTTCTATAACTCCAAAAATTCTTAAAAATTAGGACAATGTTAAAACTTTGTATCCCAATACTGTGTAAAAATTTCATATTTTTTTGACATTCCAGTACATAACTAAAAACCGAATACTGGGCACAAAACTTTCTGTTTTCAAACAACATCAATTATACTATCATCCAAATCATCCCAAAGGCATTACTTGGCACAAAAACTAATTAAAAGATAAAAACACAATCATAACAGTAGCTAAAATTGTGTGAACACTAAAGAACAGAAAGTAAAAACAAAAATTTAAGATAACTATTGGGTTGCCTCCCAACAAGCTCTTTCTTTATAGCCATTAAGATATGCTTGAGATTTCAATGATGCTCACATGAAAGATAATAATTGAAACACAAAGAGAGCATCATAAAACATGTGACAAACACATTTAATTCTAAAACTCTTCGTATGCATAGGCATTTTGTAGGAAAACAAATTATCTAGACAAGCAATATCTAGCATATGCAAATAGCAAGAATGAAGCATTAAAAATTTCAACACAAAGACAGGTAATTTAATAACATGAAGACTTCTATAACCATATTTTCCTCTCTCATAATAATTGCATGTAGGATCATAATCAAATTCAACAATATAGCTATCATATAAAATATTCTCTTCATGATCCCTATGCATAAAAGTTTTATAATCTTTCAAGATAGTGGGATTAACATCAACTAAAGTCATGACCTCTCCAAACCCACTTTTATCAAAAAATTCATAAGATTGAACACTCTCCGAATATGTGGGATTCTTTTTACCTAAAGTTGACACTCTTCCAAACCCACTTTCAATATTATTGCAAACATGATTATCAATGACATATTCATCATGAGGCTTAAATAAATTTTCAAGATCATAAGAAGCATTATCACCCCAATCATGATCATTGCAATAGGTAGTGGACATAACAAAATTATCATCCCCAAGCTCATAGTTTTGCATATCATTAGCACAATTGACATTAATAGAATTTATAATAAAATCATTACAATCATGCTTTTCATTCAAGGGGCTATCATGAATCACTTTATAAATTTTTTCTTTTAACACTTCATCACAATTTTCAGATTCACGATTTTCAAGCAAAACTTCATAAAAATAATCTAGAGCACTCAACTCACTAGCAATTGGTTCATCATAATTGTTTTTTTTTTAAGATTAGCAAGTGGACGAGGATCCATATCAATAGTTTTTTTTAGCAAGTGAAGATGCAAGCAAATAGAAGGCACATGGCAACACAAGCAAAGATAGTAACTCAAATATTTTTGGTATTTTTTATTTTTAGAGAAGTGGTGGAGATGAAAACGAGAGGCAAAGGTAAATAAAAAGGCAAATAAAAAGTAGAGCAAGTAGATGATAGTTTGTGTAAAGGTACTTGATAGGTTTTAATGATGTCTCCCTGGCAACGGCGCCAGAAATTCTTCCTGCAACTTGTGAGCTGCGTTGGGATTTTCCCCGAAGAGGAGAGGAGATGCAGTACAGTAGAGATAAGTATTTCTCTTAGTGAGAACCAAGGTTATCGAACCAATAGGAGAATCACGCAAAGCCTCGTGAACAGCACCTGCACACACAAAAGCAAATACTTGCACCCAACACGGGCAAGAGGGTTGTCAATCCCCTTGAACTCGTTACTTGCAAGGATTAAATCTTGTAGTGGTAGATAGATAAATTGCAAAAACAAAATAAAAGTAAATAAATTGCCGCAAGTATATTTTAGTTTTCTTTTTATATTTAAAGTAGACCTGGGGGCCATAGTTTTCACTAGAGGCTTCTCTCTCGAACACATAGCATACGGTGGGTAGACAAATTACTGTTGGGCAATTGATAGAAAAGCGCATAGTTATGACGATATTCAAGGCAATGATCATGTATATAGGCATCATGTCCGAGACAAGTAGACCGACTCCTGCCTGCATCTACTACTATTACTCCACCCATCGACCGCTATCCAGCATGCATATAGGGTATTAAGTTAATGAAAACAGAGTAACGCCTTAAGCAAGATGACATGATGTAGACAAAGTAAACCCAATCGATATGAATAAACCCCATAGTTTTACCCTTAATGGAAACAATACAAATACGTGTCTTCTCCCCTACTTTGTCACTAGGATATAGAGCACCGCAAGATTGAACCCATTACAAAGCACCTCTCCCGCTGAAGATAAATCAATCTAGTTGGCCAAACCAAACGGATAGATCAGAGAGAAATACAAAGCTATAACATTCACACATAATAAAGTTCAGAAAAGACTCAATTACTTCTCATGAATATTCATATCATAAACCCACAATTCATCGGATCCCAACAAACACACCGCAAAAGAAGATTACATCGAATAGAACTCCAAGAAGATCGAGGAGAACATTGTATTGAAGATCAAAGAGAGAGAAGAAGCCATCTAGCTACTAGCTATGGACCCATAGGTCGGTGGTGAACTACTCATGCATCATCGGTAGGGCAGCAAGGTTGATGTAGAAGCCCTCCGTGATCGATTCCCCCTCCGGCAGAGTACCGGAAAAGGCCTCCAGATGGGATCACGGAAGAACATAAGCTTGCGGTGGCGGAAAAGTTATTTTGGGTGGCTCTCTGTTGGTTTCCCAATATTTGAGAATTTATAGAAGTGGAATTAGGTCAAAAGGA
Organism: Elymus sibiricus; assembly: GCA_039707655.1. Classification (NCBI taxonomy): domain Eukaryota; kingdom Viridiplantae; phylum Streptophyta; class Magnoliopsida; order Poales; family Poaceae; genus Elymus; species Elymus sibiricus. The sequence goes on along the minus strand of CM077676.1, from coordinate 298,973,507 downwards.
GCCACGTGGGGCCCACAAGGTAACATGGCGCGCCAACCCCCAGGGCGCGCCCTGTTGCCTTGTCGTCTCCTCGTAGGTCTTCTGGTCCTCCCCCAAAGCTTCTAGGGTCTCTTTTGTCCAGAAAAAAATTGTCAAAAAGTTTCGTTGCGTTTGGACTCTGTTTGGTTCTGATTTTCGGGAAAACCAAAAACAAGTAGAAAACATCAACTGGCACTGGGCACTGGGTTAATTGGTTAGTCCCAAAAAATGATATAAAATAGCATATAAATGCATATAAAACATCAAGATTGATAATATAATAGCATGGAACAATAAAAAATTATAGATACGTTGGAGACGTATCAATCATACAAAAGCTCGTTAAGGAGAGATGTCACCTCGGTCTCGATAGCTCTTGCACGTGCTCGTGTCATCGGTCCACTTGGCACTTGGGGAGATGAAGGTAGGTCCATGGGGATGACCGTAGGATGCTCCGTATCATCTCCCCCCCCCTTGGGAAAGATCCGTCCTCGGATCGAAATCCTCATCACCATGGAGGGAGATAGGTCTTTGACGTTGAAGATGTCGTTCACGTTGTACTTGTCGCGCGAGATGTCGATCTTGTAGGCATTGTTGTTGTAGTGTGCTAGCACCTTGAATGGTCCATCGGCTCGTGGTAGGAGTTTGGACTTGTGCTTGTTGGGGAAGCGGTCTTTGCGTAGGTGTAGCCACACAAGATCTTCGGTGTTGAACACCATGGGGTGTTTGTTGAAGTTGAGCTTGGTCGCGAGGCATTGTACTTGGTGCTTGATCGTGTGCCTTGTATCTTCATGCCTTCTTGAGGTAGCTTGCTCATGCACTCGCGTCGATGTTGATGCGCTCTTGTAGAGGTAGCGGTAGAATGTCCAATGGGGACAACGGGTTGAAGCCATAGACGACCTCGAAGGGGGACTTGCCGGTGGTAGAATGTCTTGCTCAGTTGTAGGCGTACGCGACAATAGGCAAACATTCCTCCCACTCCTTCATGTTCTTCTTGATGAACACACAGAGGAGTGTGGAAAGCATCCGGTTGGTGACCTCCGTTTGGCCGTCAGTTTGTGGATGATATGTCGAAGAGAATAGGAGCTTGATTCTGAGCTTGGCGCATAGTGTCTTCCAAAAGTAGCTAAGGAACTTGATGTCGCGGTCCGATACAATCGTCTTGGGCACTCCATGCAATCGCAAGATTTTCCTACAAAAGATATTTGCAACATGTGAAGCATCGTCGATCTTGTTACATGGAATAAAATGTGCCATCTTAGAGAAACAGTTCACAACGACACATACCGAATCTTTGCCGTTCTGAGTTCGAGGCAAACCAAGCACAAAATCCATACTAATATCTTCCCATGGTTGATACGGAATAGGAAGTGGCATATATAGACCATGGGATTGAGCTTTAGACTTAGCTTTGCGACATGTAGAGCACCGGTTGGTGTAGCGTGAGACGTCGTGAAATATCTTTGTCCAAAAGTAGTTCTTGGAGAGCATGGCGAATGTCTCGTCGCGTCCAAAATATCCCATAAGTCCTCCACCGTGAACCTCTTGCAAAAGCAGCAAACAAAGAGAAGACTCGGGATACAAAGTTTGTTAGCTCGCATAATATAACCATCCTTCAAATAATATCGCTCCCAAGAGTTATGCGTTAGGCATTTGGCATAAGGAATCGCAAATGAAACATCATGCGCATACAAATCTTTAATGTGCTCAAATCCAATAACATTCAACTCAAGTTGAGTAACCAACATGCACTTGCGGGAAAGAGCGTCCGCCACAACATTTTCCTTACCTTTGATATACTTGATAACATAAGGAAAAGACTCAATGAACTCACTCCATTTGGCATGACGCTTATTCAATTTGGTTTGACCCTTAAGGTATTTAAGCGTCTCATGATCCGTATGGATGACAAATTCACGAGGGCGAAGATAATGTTCCCACACATGCAAGACTCTCACTAAAGCATATAACTCTTTGTCATAGATGGGATAATTAAGTTGCTGAAAGTGCAACTAATCCCCGGGTGGTTTTGGTAATTAATAACAACATATATATCATTGATCTAATACTCATTGCTAATAGATTTCAGAAAAGATCAATGATTGGCAAGGCAAGGACTAATGGATGTGGACCCCTCAAAATGTCAAGGACAAGAATTGGCAACTTCAAGACTCTACATTTTTGGTTTAGTGATCCAAGATCACATTGAGTCCCTTAGGAAAGCCAATACTATTAAAAGGGGATGAGGTATTGATGATGAGGTTGTTGCTCAAGTGCTTAGTGATATTGCTCCAAAAACCCTTAGTCATTTTCTCAAAAACACATCTGTCCAAACCCTAAATGTCCATCTCAGTCCCACCAAAACTATCCCATCCGAACCCACTGAGATGACCACTCCCATGGCCACTACCAAACCCTAGCAATTCGGTTTGACCGAAATGGATCTCTGTCCCACCGAGATGGCATTGCCAAGTTTCTGTGATGACATTGTTTCACTTCGGAATCACCGAGTTGAAACAATCGGAAATTCCGAGACTGGGTTTTTCCCTAGCCATTGCACTTCGGTCCCACCGAGTTGTTCCACTTCAGTTCCACTGAAAAGCCCAACGTTCATATCTTTTACACTAATCGGTCTCACCGAGTTTATATTCGGTCTCACTGATTTGGGTCAAAAGTGAGTAGCGGTTGGATTTTGGGTGAAGGCTATTTATGCCCCTCCATCCCCACTTACTCTCTAAGAGAGCCATCAGAATGAAACACAACTTCCACCATTCGTTTTCTGAGAGAGAACCACCTACTCATGTGTTGAGATCAAGAGATTCCAATCCAACCATTTGAACCTTGATTTCTAGCCTTTTCAAGTTGCTTTCCACTCCAATCCTTCTCCAACCCAAGCCAAATCTGTGAGAGAGAGATTGAGTATTGAGGAGACTATCATTTGAAGCACAAAAGCAAGGAGTTCATCATCAACACACCATCTATTACCTTTTGGAGAGTGGTGTCTCCTAGATTCGTTAGGTGTCACTTGGGAGCCTCCAAGATCATGTGGAGTTGAACCAAGGAGTTTGTAAGGGCAAGGAGATCGCCTACTTCGTGAAGATCTACCCCGAGTGAGGCTAGTCCTTCGTGGACGGAAGCCATGGTGGAATAGGCAAGGTTGCTTCTTCGTGGACCCTTCGTGGGTGGAGCACTCCATGGACTCACGCAATTGTTACCCTTCGTGGGTTGAAGTCTCCATCAACGTGGACGTACGATAGCACCACCTATCGGAACCATGCCAAAAATCATCGTGTCTTCATTGCGTTTGAAATCTCCAACCCCTCCTTTACATTCATATGCAAAGTTGTTATTTTCCGTTGCACAACTCTTAGACTTGCATGTGTAGGGTGTACTTGACTTGGTAGAATTGCTAAAACTTGCCTACAACTAAAATTGGGAAAAGGATAAGCTTTTATTGGTCAAGTAGTCTAATCACCCCCCCTCTAGACATACTTTCGATCCTACAAGTGGTATCAGAACTTTGGTCTCCATTGCATTGGTTTCACAACCTAGGAGAGTATGGCGTCTAGTGAGGGAAATTACCACCATAGAGGTCCATATTTTGATGGTACAAACTTTGCTAGTTGGAAGCATAAGATGAAAATGCATATTCTTGGTCATAACCCCACCATTTGGGCTGTTGTTCGTGCTGGCTTGCAAGGTGAATTCTTTGAGGATGGAAAGGAACCGGATCGTGAAGCAATTGTGGAAGAATTGAAGATGTTGCAATACAATGCTCATGCATGTGACATTCTCTTCAACGGTTTGTGCCCCGAGGAGTTCAACAAGATCAGTAGCTTCGAGAATGCCAAGGAAATTTGGGATAGTTTGGTTGATATGCATGAGGGTACCGAGTCCGTCAAGGAATCCAAGTTGGATGTGCTTCAAATTCAACTTGACAAGTTCAAGATGAATGATGGTGAAGGAGTCACCGAGATGTACTCTACGCTCACTCTCATCACAAATGAGATTGCCGGCTTAGGAAGTGAAGAGATGACCGACAAATTCATCAACAAGAAGATTCTTAGAGCCTTGGATGGAAAATATGATACCATGTGCACATTGATCCAAATGATGCCCAACTACAAAGATCTCAAGCCCACGGAAGTCATTGGAAGAATTGTTGCTCATGAGATGTCACTCAAGGACAAAGAGGAGCTACACAACAATTCAAGTGGTGCTTACAAAGCCTCAAGCGATGCTCCCACAACATCAAGTGACAAGCTAGTATCCAATGAAGAGATAAGCTTAATGGTGAAAAGATTCAACAAGTTCTACAAGAGTAGAGGAAAAGAAAGGAGCTCAAACTCAAGAAACTATGAGCAAAGATCATCAAGTCGTGACCGTAATTGCTACAATTGTGGAAGACCCGAACACTACTGCAATGAGTGTATGACACCTCACAAGAAAAGAGACGAATAACCAAGAGGAAAGTATAGAAGAGATGAATCACCTCATAAGGAGAGAAGGAGTAGAGATGATCGTTATGAACTAAGACCTTCTCGGAGAAGCAAGGATTCGGAAAGGAAGGACAAGTCATCCAAGAGCTACACTAGAAGAAGACATCAAGCTCACGCTGGTGAATGGATTTCCGGCTTCGACTCCGACAACCAATCCGAGAGAAGTTATCACTCCAACTCTGACTATAGTCAAGATGAAGGTGTTGCCGGACTTGCTCTCGTATCCTCCAACTCCTATGACCTATTTGATTCACCAAATGAGGGAATTGGAAGATGCTTCATGGAAAAAGGCCCCAAGGTATCACACCCCGAATACCTTGACTTTGATAGTGATGAGGATGATTTACTTGGTGATGATGATTTGCTTGTTGATAAGGCTAGTAATGTGAGCTATAATGAACTTGCTAGTAATCATGATAGTCAAGAGGAAACGAATGACAATACTATGAGGGAGATTGAGCGTCTAACTAAAGAACTAAACACTCTTAAGTTAGCTCATGAAACAACTCAAGAGGATCATAGAGAGCTTCTAAGAACTCATGAGAAGCTACGCTTCGAGAAGCTAAATTTAGAGCAAGAGCATGAGTTTCTAAAAGTTATCAATGACGATCTTCGAAAGAAGAGTTCCTCTTACATTGCCAAACGTTTACTCTTGTCTACTTTTATGCCACAAGTTAAATCTAAGCAAACTAATAACAAGGGTAAAAATGGTTCTACCTCTAGTAGTAACAATAACAATGCTAAATCCAATGTTGTTACTTCTAGTAATTCTATTGATTCCACTAATGATTCTCTTAGCCAAGTTACACTTGAGCAATAAAATGATTTATTGAAAGGAATTATAGAAAAGGGTGTCTACAAGAGCCTTGCCGAGAGTAAGCAATTTGAGGAAATTGTACGCAAGCAAGGAAGGCACCGGAAGAACCAAGGTGTTGGTTTTGAACGAAAGTTCAATGCCAATGGAGTTGAGTGGGAAGAAGATCAATACCCCAAGACGAAGTTTGTTCCTCAAAAAGAGAAGTATGATCCCACTTCCTTCAAGGGAACACAAGCTCAAGATGATCTTCCACCACAAGACCACAAGCTAAAAGGCAAGGACAAGCTTCAAGAGGAGATTGACTCATTTGAAGAACCACCTCAAGCCTTGGTCAAGTGGGTTCCCAAGACCTCATCAAGTTCTACTTCATCAAGTACAACTACAACTCCAAGGATTCCCATCAAGTTGATGTGAGTTCCAAAGAAGAAGAACTAGAGAGTTCTTGAGGGTGACTCCGCCAATGAAACTTCACTCATATTCATTCATGGCAATGTCTTGTGCAACCAACTTAAACATCTTGCACTAGTTCGTGGAGTCACAAACCCTCTTGTTGGTAATTCAAGGGACAAGGTATTCTATGCATTCATGGACATCACATGTTGTGCATTTCACTCTATGTCTATGGATATCTTTGTTTGTTCCTTGTGGGACTAACCCATGTAGGTATTGAAAGTGCATCATTCAAAGGATTGCTCCCAACTCTGGATGGTCTACATCAACATTGAGCATCCACATCTACAACATCTAAATGAAGTCAACATCGACAAAACCCAAGGTTAGTTCATCCCTCTTTGGGGGGATATCACATCTAGGGAGAGCTTTGCTCTAAGACTTGAGCTAAAGCAACTCTAATGGTGTGAACACATTAATGCTTTATGTAAAAGTGGCAACCCCACTTGTGCTTAGACGATGAGTATGACCTATGATCAAATGTTCTCATTTGGCTCCTAAGTCAATATACTCATATATAGATGACTATGTCATCGCCCATTGTTTAATAGTTGCTAGTGTTGATTGTGCATGTTTGCCACATATTTCATTTGCTATCTTATTGTGTGAGCATATTGTTATGCATATTTCTCATTCGAGGACATCCATTTGTAGTTTGATTGATTTGGTTTTATTTGGCCAAATGGATGTACAAGAATGCCTAAGAACTTTCCTTAGCTATCTATCTCAACATGTCTCAATTCATTCTTGCTATATCACAAAATTTTGAACAAATTACTTTCAGACCCTCCGGCTGAGGAGCACTCGGAGCCACCGATCCGACAAGGGCTGACCTCCAAAACCCTCTAAGTGACTTTCACATAGACCAACTCACAACCATTCGGTCTCACCGAAATCACTTGGACTGATCTGATTTTCTATCTCGGAGAAACCGATTTGAAATTCTCGGCGCCACCGAGTTGATGTGCTCATAGCAGTTACTCATCTCGGTGCCACCGATCCATTTCACTCGGTCTCACCGACAGCTCACGGGTATATATATCGCGCGGACCGTACGTTGAAATTTCTCAATAGTTACGTCGCCCCCCGCACCCCGTCGCTGCCGTCGCCCGTGGTCTCCGGATTGTCTACTTGTCTCCAGCGCGCCCTCGCCGTCGGATTCCGTCACCGTTAACGGTATTCCTCACCGCTGTTGCCGCTGTAGAGGATCTTCACCGAGTTAGGGTGAGATTCGATCCCCTAGTGCTTCAACTTGCTGATTCAATGCACTAGAGCAATTGCGCCCGCAATGTTCCCACTGTTTGAGATTTCTATTCCAACAAAATTCCATAGAAGTAGATTTGAGCGAAAATTTTAGGGTTAGGTTTGCATAGAACTCATCTCGGACAGACCGAATAGAAAGAATCGGACTCACCGATTTGGCCTCTGGCCATTGCACATTGTACATCTCGGTGTCACCTAGTGGTACGAATCGGTGGATCCAAATCTAAAATCTCAGTAGAACCGTAACATGTCGGAGAGACCGAAACGCATTTCGGTCAGACCGAGACTGTGCTGCCAAGTCTCTGTGACAACTTCGGTGCTACCGAGATGATCTACTCTGAATTTCCGAAATCATTTTTGTGAAAACCTAAAACTGAAGTTTTAACTCAAACTTTTGTCAAAATGCTGTGTTTTTGTGATGCTCATCTATTGCACTCTACCCCATCTACTTCACAGATGCATGTGTCAGCATGTCAGACCTCAGTGACAGCCAGAACAGATCTGAAGAGCAAAGTGTTGATCTTGATGCAGGATCTAGTCCAGAGGAGAGTTACCATGAGGGAGAAAGAAGTTCTCCAGACTTGCCTAAAGCAGTAACAAGATCAAGGAAGAAAAAGAACTCAGATGATGAGGATGAAGACTTTGTTGCTGATGAAGTGATCTCAAAGAAAAGGAAAAGTGTGCTAGCCAAGGAGTATGGCACTGCTGCAAGTGCAAGGCCAGCTGCAAGAAAATCAATGGCCAAGGTTGCTGGAAAGAAGAAAGAAAGGAAGAGGATTGTCCATGTCACTGGGAGACCCATCTCCATGATGACAGACCCAACAGAGCTAGAAGAAGAGCAGGAGGAACCAAATCCCAAGAAGCAAAAGCTCATGGCTGATGCTATGAAAACTACCACCTCCTCCAAGCCTAAGAAGGCTGTTGCCACCAAACCCAAAGGCAAGACTATCAGAAACATTTCTGCAGCGGAGAAGAAGAAGGCCCCAGTGCCTGAGAATGATGATGATGATGAACCTTCAGTTCTGAGGAAGCTAAGACCCAGATTGCCTGAGCACAATGATACATATCCAGTGGCTGAGAACATGAAAGAGAGGAAGGACAACGGCCTGAGAAAGTGGAGAGAGTCAGACCCATAAGCTGCAAGGAGGAGAACTGTAGACTATTGCTTTCACACCAAGGAACAACATGACTTCTATGAGACTGTGTTGCTTGACAAGAAGCCTATAGTCAGTGATATGAGATGGGTGGATTGGGAATTCATCGATGATAATGAAGACCACTTTCCTCATGTGCATGAGAGCTTCAAGATGATAGGCGTTGACAAGTTCATAGGGAAGAAATTGACTGCTTGGAATGACGAGATGATCATGCAATTCTACTCCACAACTCATTTCTATTCCAATGACATTATTGTGTGGATGACAGAAGGTGTTCGATATGAGTCCACTATTGAAGAATGGGCAACTTTGCTAGATGTAAACGAGCCCAAGGAAAATGACATTGATGTGTATGCCAAGCACAAGATGGATCACAATTCCATGGCCAATATGTATAAGGAAATTCCTTTGGATGACCTTGAGACTCACAAGCTAGGCTCAGTTTATCATCTTTTGGCAGGACTTGCTACCTCCAACATGATCATGAGGCATACTTTGATGCCCAAGTCAGGAGATGAGAGGATGATCAGAGGACATTCCATCAATATGCTTCATCACATTGATTGATTTGAGAGATTCAAGGTCATGGATCCCATTGTAGAGACTATCACATGGACTGTCGCAGATCAGAAGAGGTCATGTGGATTTGCTCCACACATTCAGGTGCTTATCAACTCCAAAGTTGGTAACAAGACATATCTGCTTGAGCCGGAGTTTGAGGACAACACAGTGACGATGGATCCATCCCATCCCACTTCGGCTGCAGCACATGCAGAGAAGGAAGCACGAGCAGAGGCTGCTAAGTCTGCAGAGCCCAGAGCCACACCTACTCCATCACTGAAGACCAAGGCCGATAAGATAAACTATCTTCTTCGAGCTACTCAAAGGATCAAGCGGAGTCTGGCCAACATTGCTGAGAACCAGAAGAGTCTTGAGAGGATCATTGAGATGAAATTCTATGATCTGGATGTCAAGGTGACAGAGATGCAAACTACAGTTGAGAGCCTGAAGAAAGAGGTGGATGAGGCAAAGCTTGCTAGCAGTGATGATGACGAACATCATGGTTCAGTACTTCCCACGACTACTCTGTTCCGGACCCAGCCCAGGTCAGCAGCAGTTCCAGACACTTCCAGAGCCACAGTTTCAGCTCCAGCCGCTGCACCCTCAGTTGCTCCGTCAGTTGCTCCAACCGTTGCCACTCCTCCACCAGTTCCGCAGACTTCTTCCGAGGCATTTGCAGATGCACTTCTCTCTACTCCGACATTGACACACACCGGCGCTGTAAGTCAGAGGACTTCACCACCATGAGCCTAGAGCGACGTCTAGCTCTGTACTTCTTCAAACTTTTTGGTACTTGTTGCCAAAGGGGGAGAACTAGTATAGATCATAAGGGCTTCGAGAGAGCGAGTGTTTTGCTTTTTCTCGTTTGATTTTCATTTGTGTGCTACTTTTGTTCGTTGATTGTTTGGTACTACGTGTGTTTGTGGTTGATCATACCGTACTTTGATGATGCTATGCTTATATATCTACTCATATGCTCTTTGTATGATCATTCACTTGGTTGTTTGGTGATGAGTGCTTATTACATTGCAATCTTATCATTTTGTGCGCTCCACCAAGATGTATGTGACATGGAAGAGTGACCCATGATCCTAATCGATTGTGCATTTGCATTCAAACGCAAATTTTAAATAATGCAAAAATTTAGGGGGAGCTCTTACTTATCACATACTTCTCAAAGCGATGATTTATTTTCATTGATTATATCATTTGTCGAAGCTTTGATCTATATGTTGTCATCAATTACCAAAAAGGGGGAGATTGAAAGTGCAACTAATCCCCGGGTGGTTTTGGTAATTAAGAACAACATATATATCATTGATCTAATACTCATTGCTAATAGATTTCAGAAAAGATCAATGATTGGCATGGCAAGGACTAATGGATGTGGACCCTTCAAAATGTCAAGGACAAGAATTGGCAACTCCAAGACTCTACATTTTTGGTTTAGTGATCCAAGATCACATTGAGTCCCTTAGGAAAGCCAATACTATTAAAAGGGGATGAGGTATTGATGATGAGGTTGTTGCTCAAGTGCTTAGTGATATTGCTCCAAAAACCCTCGGTCATTTTCTCAAAAACACATATGTCCAAACCCTAAATGTCCATCTCGGTCCCACCGAAACTATCCCATCCGGACCCATCATGATGACCACTCCCATTGCCACTGCCAAACCCTAGCAATTCGGTTTGATCGAAATGGATCTCGGTCCCACCGAGATGGCATTGCCAAGTTTCTGTGATGACATTGTTTCACTTCAGAATCACCGAGTTGAAACAATCGGAAATTCTGAGACTGGGTTTTGCCCTAGCCATTGCACTTCGGTCCCACCGAAAAACCCAATGTTCATATCTTTTACACTAATCGGTCTCACCGAGTTTATATTCGATCTCACCGATTTGGGTCAAAAGTGTGTAACGGTTGGATTTTGGGTGAAGGCTATTTATACCCCTCCACCCCCACTTACTCTCTAAGAGAGCCATCAGAACAAAACACAACTTCCACCATTCGTTTTCTGAGAGAGAACCACCTACTCATGTGTTGAGATCAAGAGATTCCAATCCAACCATTTGAACCTTGATTTCTAGCCTCTTCAAGTTGCTTTCCACTCCAATCCTTCTCCTACCCAAGCCAAATCAGTGAGTGAGAAATTGAGTGTTGAGGAGACTATCATTTGAAGCACAAGAGCAAAGAGTTCATCATCAACACACCATCTATTACCTTTTGGAGAGTGGTGTCTCCTAGATTGGTTAGGTGTCACTTGGGAGCCTCCAAAATCATGTGGAGTTGAACCAAGGAGTTTGTAAGGGCAAGGAGACTGCCTATACTTCGTGAAGATCTACCGAGTGAGGCTAGTCCTTCATGGATGGAAGCCATGGTGGAATAGGCAAGGTTGCTTCTTCGTGGACCCTTCGTGGGTAGAGCCCTCCGTGGACTCGCGCAACCGTTACCCTTCGTGGGTTGAAGTCTCCATCAACGTGGACGTACGATAGCACCACCTATCAGAACCATGCCAAAAATCATCGTGTATTCATTGCGTTTGAAATCTCCGACCCCTCCTTTACATTCATATGCAAAGTCGTTATTTTCCGCTGCACAACTCTTAGACTTGCATGTGTAGGGTGTACTCGATTTGGTAGAATTGCTAAACTTTCCTACAACTAAAATTGGGAAAAGGATAAGCTTTTATTGGTCAAGTAGTCTAATCATCCCCCCTCTAGACATACTTTTGATCCTACAGTTGTGTTCCAGAAAGTTTTTTGCTAAAGTATGCGACTGGGCGCTTCTCTTGCATTAACACGCCACCTATGCCATTACCACTAGCATCACAATGTACTTCAAAAGTTTTATCAAAATTGGGTAAGGCAAGTAATGGAGCATGTGTAAGCAAGTTTTTAAGCTCATGAAATGCAGCATCTTGGGAAAGACCCCAAACAAATGGTGCATTCTTATTACTCAATGTGTGCAATGGTGATGCAATAGTGCTAAAATCCTTCACAAAGCGTCGATAAAATCTGGCTAAGCCAAGGAAGCTACGCACTTGAAGCAAGTTGGTTGGTTGTGGCCAAGTTTTAATAGCATCAATTTTAGCTTCATCAACTTGAACGCCCTTAGAGGAGACTACATATCCTAAGAAAATAAGTTTATCAACACCAAAAGTGCATTTTCCATGTTTGCATAAAGTCGCTCCTTTCGAAGAACTTGCAAGATGTCTCTAAGGTGTTTCACATGGTCATCAAGAGATTGGCTAAACACAAGGATATCATCAAAATATACCACAGCACAAATGCCAATATATTTGCGAAGAACATAATGCATCACACGCATAAAAGTGCTAGGTGCTTGAGATAAGCCCATAGGCATGACTAACCATTCATATAAGCCAAATTTGGTTTTAAAAGCCGTTTTCCATTCATCATCCTCTTGCATGCGAATTTTATAGTAGCCACTTTTAAGGTCAATTTTTGAGAAAATGGTGGCTCCACTAAGTTCATCTAGCATGTCATCAAGGCGTGGAATGAGATGATGATATCTAACGATGATAGCATTGATGGGACGGCAATCGGAACACATGCGATAACTACCATCTTTCTTAGGCACAAGAATAACCGGAACGGCACATGGACTTAAGCTCTCGCGTACATACCCGTTTTCCATGAGATGTGCTACTTGTGAACTGCATTGGGATTTCCCCAAAGAGGAGAGGATGATGCAGTACAATAGAGATAAGTATTTCCCTCAATTAAGAACCAAGGTTATCAATCCAGTAGGAGAACCACACAAAACCTCGTTAGCAGCACCTATACACACAGAAGTAAACACTTGCACCCAACGCAAATAAGAGGGTTGTCAATCCCCTTAGCGGTTATTTGCAAGGATTAATTCTGATAGTGATAGATAAAAAGATAAATTGCAAAATAAAATAAAAGTAAATAAATTGCAGCAAGTATTTTTGGATTTTAATATATGATAAAGGTAGGCCCGGGGGCCATAGTTTTCACTAGAGGCTTCTCTCTCGAGCGCAGAACATACGGTGGGTAAACAAATTACTGTTGGGCAATTGATAGAAAAGCGCATAGTTATGATGATATTCAAGGCAATGATCATGTATATAGGCGTCACGTCCAAGACAAGTAGACCGACTCCTGCCTTCATCTACTACTATTACTCCACCCATCGACCACTATCCAGCATGCATCTAGGGTATTAAGTATAAAACAGAGTAACGCCTTAAGCAAGATGACATGATGTAGACGAAGTAAACTCAAGCAATATGATTAAACCCCATCTTTTTATCCTTAATGGCAACAATACAAATACGTGTCATGTCCCTTTCTGTCACTGGGATTGAGCACCGCAAGATTGAACCCATCACAAAGCACCTCTCCCATTGCAAGATAAATCAATCTAGTTGGCCAAACCAAACGGATAGATCAGAGAGAAATACAAAGCTATAATAATCATGCATAAAAGAGTTCAGAGAAGACTCAAATATTTCTCATGAATAATCTGATCATAAACCCACAATTCATCGGATCCCAACAAACACACCGCAAAAGAAGATTACATCGGATAGAACTCCAAGAACATCGAGGAGAACATGGTATTGAAGATCAAAGAGAGAGAAGAAGCCATCTAGCTACTAGCTATGGACCCGTAGGTCTGTGGTAAACTACTCACACATCATCGGAAGGGCAGCAAGGTTGATGTAGAAGCCCTCCATGATCGATTCCCCCTTCGGTAGAGTACCGGAAAAGGCCTCCAGATGGGATCACGGAAGAATAGAGGCTTGCGGCAGTGGTAGGGTTTCTGCATCTGGCTCTCTGTTGGTTTCCGAATATTTGAGAATTTATAGAAGTGTAATTAGGTCAAAAGGAGCCACGATGGGCCCACAAGGCATCAGGGCGCGCCCCCTGGGGCCGCGCCCTATTACCTTGTGGCCTCCTCGTGAGGCTTCTGGCATCATCCCGAAGCTTCCAGGGTCTCTTTTGTCCAGAACAAAATCATCAAAAAGTTTCGTGGCATTTGGACTTCGTTTGGTATTGATTTCCTGAAAAACCAAAAACAAGCAAAAAACAGCAACTGGCACTGGGCACTAGGTTAATAGGTTAGTCCCAAAAAATGATATATAATTGCATATAAAACATCCAAGATTGATACTATAATAGCATGGAACAATAAAAAATTATAGATACGTTGGAGACGTATCAAGCATCCCCAAGCTTAATTCCTGCTCGTCCTCGAGTAGGTAAATGATAAAAATAGAATTTTTGATGTGGAATGCTACCTAACATGTTTCATCATGTAATTCTCTCTTACGGTATGAATATTAAGATCCTAATGATTCAAAGCAATAGTCTATAGTTTGGTATAAAAACATCAATACTCAGGCATACTAACAAACAATCATGTCTTTCAAAATAAAAATGCTAAAGAAAGTTATCCCTACAAAATCATATAATCCTGTCATACTCCATCTTCTTAACATAAAATATTTATCATGCACAACCAAGGTTTTAGCCAAGCAATTGGTTCATACTTTTTAACGCGCTTCAGCTTTTTCAACCTCCACGCAATACATGAGCGCAAGCCATGGATATAGCACTATGGGTGGAATAGAATGTGGTGGTAGAGATTAATAAGGGGAAGTCAAAAAGAAGAAGATAGTCTCACATCAACGAGGCTAATCAATGGGCTATGGAGATGCTCATCAATTGATGTCAATGCGAGGAGTAGGTATTGCCATGCAACGGATGCACTAAGAGCTATAAGTGTATGAAATCTCAACATGAAAAACTAAGTGGGTGTGCATGCAACTTGCTTGCTCATGAAGACCTCGGGCATTTGAGGAAGCCCATCATCGGAATCTACAAGCCAAGTTCTATAATGAAAGATTCCCACTAGTATATGAAAGTGACAAAATAGGAGACTCTCTATATGAAAAATATGGTGCTACTTTGAAGCACAAGTATGGAAAAGGATAGTAACACTGCCCCTTCTCTCTTTTTCTCTCATTTTTTTTTCTTTTTTTTCTTTTTTTTTCGTGGGCTCTTTTTGGCCTCTCTTTTTTATTCTTTTTTTATTTTCCTCACTGGGACAATGCTCTAATAATAATGATCATCATACTTCTATTTACTTACAACTGAAAATTACAACTCGAAACTAGAACAAATATGACTCTATATGAATGACTCTGGCAGTGTACCAGGATGTGCAATGATACTAGCGTAACATGTATGAAAAATGATGAACGGTGGCTGAGCCACAAATACTATGTCAGCTATATGATCATGCAAAGCAATATGACAATGATGATGTGTGTCATAAAACGGAACGGTGGAAGTTGCATGGCAATATATCTCGGAATGGCTATGGAAATGCCATGATAGGTAGGTATGGTGGCTGTTTTGAGGAAGATGTAAGGAGGCTTATGTGTGATAGAGCGCATCATATCACGGGGTTTGGTTGCACTGGCGAAGTTTGCACCAACTCTCAATGTGAGAAAGGGCAATGCACGGTACCGAAGAGGCTAGCAAATTGCGGAAAAGTGAGAGTGCGTATAATCCATGGACTCACATTAGTCATAAAGAACTCACATACTTATTGCGAAAGTTTATTAGCCCTCGAAGCAAAGTACTACTACGCATGCCCCTAGGGGAGAGGTTGGTAGAAGTTAACCATCGCGCCCCCCCGACCGCCACGCAAAGGAAGACATCAATAATAAATCATGCTCCAACTTCTTAGCATAACGACAGACCATATGTGCATGCTTCAGGAATCACAAACCTTAACACCAATATTCTTACTAAACCACAATTATCTACTAGCACCTCTCACATATTACCATCTTAATATCGCAAAACTATTGCAAGGAATCAAACTTATCATATTCAGTGATCTACATGAAAGTTTTTATTATATCCCTCTTGAATACCTATCATATTAGGACCAAATTCATAACCCGTGCATATTACCATCGCTATTTATTAGACTCTCAAAAATATATAAGTGAAGCATGAGAGTGCAACTATTTCTTTAAAATATAACCACCGCCGTGCTCTAAAAGATATAAGTGAAGCACTAGAGCAACTGCCTAGCTCAAAAGATATAAGTGAAGCACATAGAGTATTCTAACAAATCACGAATAATGCGTGTCCCTCTCAAAAAGGTGTGTTCAGAAAAGATGATTGTGGCAAACTAAAAAGCAAACAAAAGCAAGCAAACTATAGCACAAGACGTTCCAAGTAAAACACATATCATGTGATGAATAAAAATATAGCTCCAAGTGATATACCGATAGATTGTAGACGAAAGAGGGGATGCCATCCGGGGCATCCCCAAGCTTAGACGCTTGAGTCTTCCTTGAATATTACCTTGGGGTGCCTTGGGCATCCCCAAGCTTAGGCTCTTGCCGCTCCTTATTCCTTTATCCATCATAGTCTCACCCAAAACTTGAAAACTTCAGCACACAAAACTCAACAGAATCCTCGTGAGATCCGTTAGTATAAAAAATAAATCTTAAACTTTAGGTACTGTTGTAAATTGATTCATATTTAATATTGGCATAATGCTACTCTACTCCAACTTCTCCATGACTCATACCCCCCGATACGATCCATAGATTCATCAAAATAAGCAAACTATGCAACAAAAACAGAATCTGTCTAAAACAGAACAGTCTGTAAAGATCTGAATTAAAGTCATACTTCTGTAACTCCCATAATTCTGAAACATTAGGACAACATGGGAAATTCATATATAAATAATTTGTAAACAATTCAGAAGGTTCTGATGCTCCAGCAAAAAATCAAAATTCCAGCACTGGATGCAAAAGTTTCTGTTTTCCAACAGCATCAATTATACTATCATCCAAATCATCCCAAAGGCATTACTTGGCACAAACACTAATTAAAAGATAAAAACACAATCATAAAAGAAGCTATAACTGTGTAAGCACACAAAAACAGAAAATAAAACAAAAAAATATTTTATTCATTGGGTTGCCTCGCAAGAAGCGCTATTGTTTTATGCCCCTAGCTAAGCATAATGCATAGTTTCAAGTGTTGTCAGCCTTGAAATTAATTCCATAGGTAGCCCTCATAATAGATTCATATGGTGGCTTAATTCTCTTTCTAGGGAAGTGTTCCATCCCTTTCTTTAATGGAAATTGAAATCTTATATTACTTTCTTTCATATCAATAATAGCACCTATGGTTCGTAGGAAAGGCCTACCAACTATTATAGGACAAGACGGATTGCATTCAATATCAAGCACAATAAAATCCACGGGCATGTAATTTCTATTAGCAAGAATAATCACATCATTTATTCTACCCAATGGTTTTTTAATGGTGGAATCCGCTAGATGTAAATTAAGGGAACGAGCATCCATATCGGTGTGACCTAGAACATCACATAAATATTTTGGTATAATGGAGACGCTAGCACCTAGATCACACAAAGCATTGCATTCATAATCTTTGATTTTAACTTTGATTGTAGGTTCCCATTCATCATGTAATTTTCTAGGAATTGAAACTTCCAACTCAAATTTTTCTTCATGAGCTTTTATCATAGCTTCTACAATATGTTTAGTGAAAGCTTTATTTTGTTCATAGGCATTAGGTGAATTAATAATGGATTGCAACAAGGAAATACATTCAACTAAAGAACAATTATCATAATTAAAGTCCTTATAATCCAAAGTAGTGGGAACATCACTATTTAAAGTTTTAACCTCTCCAAACCCACTTTTATCATTTTTATCATTAAGATCTTCACCCTCCAAATAATTGGGACGCCTTCTAGTTAAAGTTGACTCATCTCCAGTCCCTTTTTCATCAAGTTTTATATTACTGAATAGGGATTCAATAGGCGAGACACCAATCATTTTAATATCTTCATCATTACTACGATAGAAACCGGGTGGAATAGCTTTTTCTAGGAATTCTCGCTTAGCTCTCAACCTAGCGGTCCTTTCTTCACTTTCATTAATGGAGACATAGATAGCTTTAATAGACTCATTTATATCATGTTTAGGTGGCAAAATTTTAATTTTGAGATTTTCCACATCATGAGCAATCCTATCCATGTTCCTAGATAAATTGCAAAATAAAATAAAAGTAAATAAATTGCAGCAAGGTATTGTTGGATTTTAATATATGATAAAGGTAGATCCGAGGGCCATAGTTTTCACTAGAGGCTTCTCTCTCGAGCGCAGAACATACGGTTGGTAAATGAATTACTGTTGGGCAATTGATAGAAAAGCCCATAGTTATGATGATATTCAAGGCAATGATCATGTATATAGGCATCATGTCCGAGACAAGTAGACCGACTCCTGCCTACATCTACTACTATTACTCCACCCATCGACCGCTATCCAGCATGCATCTAGGGTATTAAGTATAAAACAGAGTAACGCCTTAAGCAAGATGACATGATGTAGACGAAGTAAACTCTAGCAATATGATTAAACCCCATATTTTTATCCTTAATGGCAACAATACAAATACGTGTCATGTCCCTTTCTGTCACTGGGATTGAGCACTGCAAGATTGAACCCATCACAAAGCACCTCTCCCATTGTAAGATAAATCAATCTAGTTGGCCAAACCGAATGGATAGATCGGAGAGAAATACAAAGCTATAACAATCATGCATAAAAGAGTTCAGAGAAGACTCAAATATTTCTCATGAATAATCTGATCATAAACCCACAATTCACCGGATCCCAACAAACACACCGCAAAAGAAGATTACATTGGATAGAACTCCAAGAACATCGAGGAGAACATGTATTGAAGATCAAAGAGAGAGAAGAAGCCATCTAGATACTAGCTATGGACCCGTAGGTCTGTGGTAAACTACTCACACATCATCGGAAGGGCAGCAAGGTTGATGTAGAAGTCCTCCGTGATCGATTCCCCTCCGGCAGAGTATCGGAAAAGGCCTCCAGATGGGATCACGGAAGAATAGAGGCTTGCGGCGGTGGTTGGGTTTTCTCGTCTGGCTCTCTGTTGGTTTCCGAATATTTGAGAATTTATAGAAGTGGAATTAGGTCAAAAGGAGCCACGAGGGGCCCACAAGGCATCAGGGCGCGCCCCCTGGGGCCGCGCCCTGTTGCCTTATGGCCTCCTCGTGAGGCTTCTGGCATCCTCCTGAAGCTTCCAGGGTCTCTTTTGTCCAGAAAAAAATTGTCAAAAAGTTTCGTGGCATTTGGACTTCGTTTGGTACTGATTTCCTGAAAACCAAAAACAAGCAGAAAATAGCAACTGGCACTGGGCACTAGGTTAATAGGTTAGTCCCAAAAAAATGATATATAATTGCATATAAAACATCCAAGATTGATACTATAATAGTATGGAACAATCAAAAATTATAGATACGTTGGAGACGTATCAATATGTTGTACTTGCCTTTGGATCTCTTTCGTCTCATCGGGGTTGACGCGGTAAGGTGCCTTGTTCGGTAAAGGTGCGCCGGGAATGAGGTCGATGCGGTGTTCGATTCTGCAAAGTGGAGGAAGTCCCGGAGGTAGCTCATCAGGAAAAATGTCTATGAATTCCTGCAATAAATGAGATAACACCAAAGGTAGATGTTGTGAAGTATTAGTCCTCACCGCCTCATCTTTGCACACAAGTACAAAGTGAAGAACACTCGATGGGCTCTCACTCACATCTCTCATGTCTCTTTTGGTGGCTAGAAGCACTAAATCTTTCTTGTCGCTCATCGTGGAGTCGCTCATTTTTGGGTTGTGGCGCTCACTCTCTCTTTGGTGGTTCGCTCGCTCACTAGTCTCTCCACGATGGGTTGAAGCTTGCTTGTGGGCGATGACTTGACTTGGCGACATGGGTCGAAGCACGTACTCCTTGCCCTTCATCTTGAAACTATAGTGATTGGTCCGTCTGTTGTGGATGACGCCGCGGTCGAATTGCCAAGGTCTTCCAAGGAGGAGATGGCATACGGACATGGGAACCACATCACACTCCAAGGTGTCTTCGTATGCGCCAATCTTGAAGGACACTTAAACGGTGTGCTCCACTTGAATGGTGATGGAGTCACTTAACCATTGGACCTTGTAGGGTGAGGGTGCTTCTTCTTGAGCAATTGTAGCTTGGAACATAGCTCGTCGCTTGCCAAACTGTGGCAACTTCCGCCGTCGATGATGACCTTGACAGAACGTCCTTGGATGCCTGCTTTGGTATGGAAGATGTGGCAACATTGGTCTTCATCTTGTTGTTGTTGAAGTGTCAAGATCTTGGAGACAATGAGAGCGGAGCTTGGATCATTGTCGCAAAAGAGTTGAGCGTCTTTATCTTCATTCACTTGTCGGTGCATGGCCACGTGCTCAAGGGCTTCTATTTCTTCTTCGCTCATGGAGTCATAGGTGCCGTCATCATTGCCGATCATGGTGCGCTGTGTGGGGCATTCAAATGACTTGTGGCTTCGGCCTTTGCAAGTGAAACATTGGATGGCACTTGTCTTGGCGGTAGCATCCGTTGTAGGAGTCGATGACGAAGCTCTTGGTTTGGATGTGCTTGAAGTAGGATGACTCAAAGATGTCGTGGGTTGCTTGGAGCTTGCCTTATCACCGGTACTTGGTGTAGCTCGAGTAGTACTTGTAGGAGTCGTAGTCGTTGAAGCTTGAGTGTATGAACCGTAGGTCTTGGAAGAGTACTTGGCGTACTTGAAGTCCTCTTGTACTTGACGCTCCGCTTTGGTTGCTTGGTTCACTAAGTCGAGGAGGTGGGAGTACGGTTGGAAATCCGCAATTTTCTTGATTGGATGGTTAAGACCATTCAAGAAACGCGCCATAGTTTGTTCGTTGTCTTCCTTGACGTTAGCTCGTATCATGGCAATTTCCATCTCTTGGTAGTATTCTTCAACCAACTTTGTGCCTTGCTTGAGGAGTTGTAGCTTCTTGAAGAGATCACGGCTATAGTGGGTAGGCACAAAATGAGCTCGCATGACATCCTTCATTTGATTCCAAGTCATGATGGGTGGCTCGCCTTTCTCTCGGCGTTGCTCGATCACTTGCTCCCACCGAATGAGAACATAGTCTTGGAACTCAAGAGATGCCATGGCGATCTTCTTTTCCTCTTCATAATTGTGAAGACGGAATATCTTGTTGACTTTCAATGCTCATGAGAGTTAGTCTTCGGGATCATTGCTACCGAAGAATTTAGGCATGTTGAACTTGAGCTTGCCGTAGCGTTGCTCCTCATTGTGTTGGGGGCGATGGCGATGTCGCTCTTGTCTTGGAGGTGGGTCTTCAAGCTCTTGCTCCGCGTTCTCCTCTTGATTAACTTGGTGTTGAGGATGTGGGATACGTGCCCGGTTCCTCATTTCTTGGCGCTCCTCAAGACGTGCGGCTTCGTCTTGTCACTCTCGTTGGAGGGCTTCTTCTTGTTCACGCACGCGGCGGTTGCATTCATTGACAGCGAGAGTTGCTTCGCGTAGAGCACGTTGAGCTTCAAGTGCTTGTTCCTCACAGCGTTGTTGTTCATGTCTTAGAGCATCACCATCTTGGTTTTCTTGGCTTTGGCATTGGCGTTGTGGAGCTTGCTTTTGGTACATGGCGTCTTGTTGTTGACGACGGTGTCGTTCACGCTCTCGAAGGCGGTCTTGCAAACCAATGCCATGGAATGGATTTTGTGAAGCTTGATGATCTTCATGGTCTTGGTGACGATGCGAGCGTGCTCATGGAAGACTTGCATCCGAAGACGTGTCCGAAGAGTGTCAGCTCGAGTGGCGCCTTCTTGATGAAGAAGATGTGGAAGAAGCGCGGTTGAGCATCATGGCGCGGAACTCTTCCATTTGAGATGAAAGCTTGTCATCAAGGTAGTCCCTTGTTCTTGCTTCGGATTGCCGCAAGTCAGTGGCGAGTTGTTCGATGTGGTCGCCCAAAGCTTCATTCGCTTGATTCAAAGCTCTTTGAGCGCCAAATAGTTGATTCTTGGTGACGTAGATGGTCGGTTCCTCTTGCTCATCGAAGAGTCGGTTGGAAGAAGTGCTCGGCCTATCCATCATTGTCAAGCAATTGTTAGTAGAAGAAAGGAATGAACTAGACCAATGTACCTTATCCAATGTTGAAGATGGATCGATGATCACCCAATATGGTATTATGGAAGTAGCACAATTGGTACCTGATCGTGTCAATCTCACACCTAGACAAGTAAAGCTTTTGGAGTAGTTTGGTGAGGATATTGGCACATTTTTTTTGCAATTGTTAGCAAGATATCAATAATGTTGAAAGAGATTCACAAATTCGCAAGTGAAACAAGTAGACCAATAGCAATGAGTGGCACACGGAAACACGCATATGGATAGATAAGTGAGGTTGTGCAACCAAGGAATGAGCACAAAATGTGGAATCCATGGAAAACGCTCGTGTTGCACAACTCTAGAAAGACGTAGCACGATTGCTCAATAGGTGGATATGACACTTATGCACAACCTATGAGAGACAAAATGTAACGACTTTCTATCTCAATTATGCTATGTATGTGAGGTTCCCGGTGAACTCGTTCACGATGATCCAAGATGATATGCAATGTGGCGATGCTATGGCTATTGCTTACAAGCTTGTTGTTTTTCTTTTCCTCTTTGCTTAAAAGCTTTTCTCTATTTGATATTTTTCTTTGGCCATGTAGCGACCTGACCCAATACGGTCAAGTCTCTGTGCTTTCTGTGCTATCCCTGGATCAGCATGCTAGCACACACAGTACATCGATGAAATACCATAACATCACATGTTAAAATAAGTACTGTAGATCCAAGTATACCTTATATATGACAGCGGAAACAAATCATAAGGGTGTGGAGTCCCATCAACGCCAACGACAAGTTGAGTGTAGACCGTAACCCTATATCGTAACTCTTACCTGTCGGTAGAAAATATCTGCAACATGATAAGTTGCAGCCATGTAGGTCAGTACATTGAATGTACCGGCAAGATCACAATTAAAACAGATGAAAAGGCTATTCTATATGCAATATGGCTGTGGTAGCTCTAAGTCTGAGTTTTTGCATAAAAGCCAATTTTGTCCTAACTCAAAGTTTTCATTTGCATTTAATACTACGTGGATGTCGTTTATGAGATGGTTCCGCCAATCAATTCTCATTCCCAGGTTATTATAATCCCAAATTCATTTAATCGGTAATAGTGTTGAGAATATCCAGATAATCCAATTCCAGTCGCTCAAATTGTCCGTAACCGGGGACACGACTAATCGATTAGTTTAACACTCTGCAGAGGTTTATGCACTTTTCCCGTAGGACTCGATCGCCTCCTTTGAAGTTCTCGCACTGCCTGGTGTTTGAGAACAGGATGACCGAGACATAGTCTTTCCAAAGTACTCAACTATGCTAGAGCCCATAATAGATTGCGGCTGCACAAAGAAGGTTCTGGTCTTGAAAGATCCATCAATCCCTTTGAGCCTGGGTGGCCTTTAAAACTGGGTGATCACTGGTACATCCCTAGTATCCCCTGGGCAAGTCCTGATAGACATCAGGTGCCCTGGCAAGGTCGTATAACTGGGTGATCACTGGTATATCCCCAGGATCCCCTGGGCAAGTCCTGATAGACATCAGGTGCCCAGGCAAGGTCATATAACTGGGTGATAACTGGTACATCCCAGGATCCCCTGGGCAAGTCCTGATAGACATCAGGTGCCCTAGCAAGGTCGTATAACTGGGTGATCACTGGTACATCCCCAGGATCCCCTGGGCAAGTCCTGATAGACATCAGGTACCCTCTCCTTGCAATTAGTCCACCCAGAGGTATATTGAAATCATTGAAGTTTTGAAGTCTTAAGGTTGATTTAGAACATCTTCACTCTCACAACTTTCATGAATCAGTCATACCAATCCCCGTCTACTAAAGCATAGCAATAACAACTATTCATCGACTCCCGGGGCTTAGTAACAAGGGTATTGGGGTTCCTACCTCGTGATACTACTCAAGAACTACAATTTCAATTTACCTACTTGATGCAGGGTGGAAGGTGGCACTAATGCAATAAAACATAGGAACTGCAAAGAGATGATCAAAGTGACTTGCCTGGTACTTGTTGGTGGAGTTTCGTCGCACTCACGATACTTGGTAACGATACTATTCGCACTCCGGACAACCTATAGCGTTCAAAGAAAACATCACGAATAAATAACCAACACTCAAACAACACCAACAGCAAAGAACCAAATAACTCCAAGCAACAGTAGCATAGCAGTAGGTATTGGTTATCTAAAAGCTAATAGGATCACGATGCAAAAGGAATCAATTAGTTTGGATCGATGGTTTGGAAGATATGGCCTCCGGAATATTGAAATTCAAAAATAAATTTGAATAGTGGGTAAAAGTAGTGTGAGTTGGCATATATACTGTTACAATGGATAGGGATAGACGTGGATTCAATATGCAAAAAGAATCACTCGAAAAAGTGCTATGGTTTGTAAAATATGACCATATGATGGTTTGAATTCAAATTTGAATTGCTCAAATTTGAAAAGTTCAAAAGGTGAAACTAATGATGCTACTGGATAGATGGGATCAATACGAACCAGTAGGAAAAAGAATCACTAAATTTGGAATATAGAATTAAAGATATGATATAAGAAAAAATGGATTGAAATCTGAAATTAAAAACAGTAAATTTCGGCCAACCGTGTCATAGGTGACACGTGGCGTGATCTGAGTGGTTAGAAGGTGTGCACTGCGGAAATAAGCGGTGGACGGCCGGCGCTTAACGAAAAAGGTTCGGTGAGCAAAATAAAATAAAAACAAATCTAACCTAGACGGTTAGATCTTGATCTGACGGCTGAGGGGGGGGGGGGGTCCGCTGCCTAGCTTAACTAGAGGACGGCCGATGCTTAGTGAATTCGGTGGCTGCGGCTAATTAACAGAAAAAATAGCGGCTCGGTTTGAACTAAACTGAAGAAAAACCGACATTAAACCGCGTATCGGTTTGGAATAAAACAGATCTAATCTACGCCGTTGATTAAGATCGGACGAAGGAGGTTCGCCGGTGCTTACAGCGGTAAGGAAGACGAAGACGACGGCGAGGGTGGCTCGGGCGTCGGCGGTGGAGGTGCTCCGGCAATCGTTGGCGACGGCCGAGGTGTCGAGGTGATGCGGCGTGATACGTCTCCATCGTATCTACTTTTCCCAACACTTTTGCTCTTATTTTGGACTCTAATTTGCATGATTTGAATGAAACTAACCCAGACAGACGTTGTTTTCAGCAGAACTACCATGGTGTTGTTTTTGTGTAGAAATCAAAGTTCTCGGAATTGGATGAAACTTTTTGGAGATTTTTTATTGATTAAATAAAAATTATTGGCGCAAGAATCAACAGAAGAGGGGCCACCTGTTGCTCACAAGGCAACATGGCGCGACCCCCCCTAGGGCGCGCCCTGATGCCTTGTGGGGCCCATTGGCGGCCGTCTGACCTAATTCCAACGCTATAAATTCTCTTTCCCCGAGAAAAAAATAAGAGAAGAAGTTTCATCACATTTTACGATACAGAGCCGCCGCCACCTCCTGTTCTTCATCGGGAGGGCTGATCTGGAGTCCGTTTGGGGCTCCGGAGAGGGGGATTCGACGCCGTCGTCATCATCAACCATCCTCCATCACCAATTTCATGATGCTCACCACCATGTGTGAGTAATTTCTTCGTAGGCTTGCTAGCCGGTGATGGGTTGGATGAGATTTATCATGTAATGGAGTCAATTTTGTTAGGGCTTGATCCCTAGTATCCACTATGTTCTGAGATTGATTTTGCTATGACTTTGCTAAGCTTAATGCTTGTCACTAGGGTCCGAGTGCCGTGATTTCAGATCTGAACCCTTTATGTTTTCATGAATATATTTGTGTTCTTGATCCTATCTTGCAAGTTATATGCACCTATTATGTGTTATGATCCGCATACCCCAAGGTGACAATAATTGGGATTCTTTCCGGTGATTACCGTAGTTTGAGGAGTTCATGTATTCACTAAGTGCTAATGCTTTGTTCCGGTTCTCTATTAAAAGGAGTCCTTAATATCCCTTAGATTTCCTTATGGACCCCACTGCCATGGGAGGGTAGGATAAAAGATGTCATGCAAGTTCTTATTATAAGCACATATGACTATATACGGAATACATGCCTACATTACATTGATGAATTGGAGCTATTGTGTATCGCTCTAGGTTGTGAGTGTTACATGATGAATGTCATCCAACATAATTATCTATCACCGATCCAATGCCTACGCTTTTGGCATATTGATCTTTGATAAGTTACTTTCATTGCTGTTGTTGTTACAATCACTACAAAACTGCTACTGTTACTGTTACTACTGTGCTACTAAAAACTTTCTTGCAGATATTTAGTTCTCTAGGTGTGGTTGAATTGACAACTCAACTGCTAATACTCGCAAATATTCTTTGGCTCCCCTTGTGTCAAATCAATAAATTTGGGTGAAATACTACCCTCGAAAACTGTTGCGATCCCCTATACTTGTGGGTTATCAAGACCTTTTTCTGGCGCCGTTGCCGGGGATCATAGCTCTATTTGTTGAGTTACTTGGGATTTATATCTATTCCTCACTATGAAGAATTTGAAAGATTCTAAGACCAAGATCGTTCCCTCTAAGACGAGGGAAGGTAAGGAACTGCCATCACACTCTGCACTTGATTCACCTTTTGTTTTGAGTAGGCTAGTGACACCACCACCTGTTATTCATTCTGATATGTCGCAAGTAATTGATGATACAACTTCTACTATGAATGATACTTATGATGATGCTAGTACTATGCTTGATAATACTGTGCCGCTAGGTGAATTTCTTGATGAACAAATTGCTAGAGCTAAAGAAACCGAGAATACTGAAATTGTTGAAACTCTTGAAAATTATGATTCACCTATTATGCCTAGTCCTCCAAATAGAGTTGAAATGCCTAAGATACCTGATGGTTATGTTTTTGATGGAGAGACAGCTAGGGAAATTCTTGCTTGTAATGATAGATGATGTTAGAAAATTACTGGCTAAGCTGAAAGAAAAGTCTATGATGGAGAGAATGAAATATGATCCTAAGTTTGCCACCTCTCCTATATTTGTTACTCATAAGGATTATGAATTCTCTGTCGATCCTGAGTTAATTACTTTGGTTGAATCTGATCCTTTTCATGGTTATGAAACTGAAACTGTTGTGGCACATCTTACTAAGTTGAATGATATAGCCACCCTATTTGCTCATGAGGAAAAAATTCGCTACTACTACATTCTTAAGCTGTTTCCTTTCTCATTAAAGGGTGATGCTAAGAAATGGTTTAATACTCTTGCTCCTGGTTGTGTGCATAGTCCCCAGGATATGATATATTACTTCTCTGAAAAATATTTTCCTGCTCATAAGAAACAAGCTGCCTTACAGGAAATATTTAATTTTGTGCAAATTGAAGAAGAGAATCCCCCTCAAGCTTGGGGGAGGCTTCTCCAATTACTTAATGCTTTGCCTGATCATCCTCTTAAGAAAAATGAAATACTTGATATCTTTTATAATGGACTAACCGATGCTTCTAGGGACTACCTAGATAGTTGTGCTGGTTGTGTTTTCAGGGAACGAACTATTGGACAGGCTGAAGAACTATTGAATAATATATTAAAGAATGATAATGAGTGGACACTTCCTGAACCACCACCTAAGCCAACTCCGAATAAAAGAGGTATTCTATTCCTCAGTCCTGAAGATATGCAAGAAGCTAAGAAATCTATGAAGGAAAAAGGTATTAAAGCTGAAGATGTTAAGAATCTACCACCAATTGAAGAAATACATGGACTTGATATCCCGACACAGGTAGTAGAGGTAAATTCTCTTCGTAGATTCAATGAAAGTGATATTCCCTATAATAAATCTGCTAGCCAATGCTTGGATGAATTTGATAATTACATTGTTAAGCAAGAGAATTTCAATATGTATGTTAGCAATCAATTAAAATGAAATGCCATCATGATTGATCGCTTGAGTGATTTGATGTTTAGAATTGCTAATGATGTTAAAGGCTTAAGTAAACATGCTTCTATGGTTCAGACTCAGCTAGAACAAATAGCTAAGTCACAAAATGATTTGCTTAATGAGATGGATAATAAAATGAATGATCATGCTGTTAGGGTAATGACTAGAGGAGGTAGAATGACTCAGGAGCCCTTGTATCCTGAAGGTCATCCTAAAATAATTGAGCAAGATTCTCAGAGAAATAATATTGATGCACCTAGTCCATCTAAGAAGAAAAAGAAAAAGAAAAAGAAAAATGATAGGACTTTGCATACTTCTAGCGAACTTGAGATAGAAAAACCTCCTGAGAATCATAATGATGTTTCTATTTCTGATGCTGAGACACAATCTGGTAATGAACATACACATAGTGATAATGATAATGATAATGATGATGTTCATGTTGATGCTCAACTAGATAATGATGTAGAAATGGAACCTGCTGATGATCTTGATAACCCACCTCCTAAGAATAAAAGATATGATAAAAGAGACTTCGTTGCTAGAAAACATGGAAAGGAAAGAGAACCATGGGTTCAAAAACCTATGCCTTTTCCTACTAAACCATCTAGAAATAAAAATGAGGAAGACTTTGAGCGCTTTGTTGAAATGCTTAGACCTGTCTTTTTGCGCACTCGTTTGACTGATATGTTGAAAATGCCACCATATGCTAAATATATGAAAGATATTGTCACTAATAAAAGAAAGATACCCGAAGCTGAAATTTCCACCATGCTTGCAAATTATTCTTTTAAGGGTGGAGTACCTAAAAAGTTAGGAGATCCGGGAATACCTACTATACCATGCTCCATTAAAAGAAGTTATGTTAAAACTGCTCTATGTGATCTAGGAGCCGGGTGCCTTTCTCTTTATATAGAAGACTTGATTTGAATAAGCTTACACCTACTGAAACATCTTTGCAAATGGTTGATAAATCAACTGCTATACCTATTGGAATTTGCGAGGATGTGCCCGTTGTTGTTGCAAATGTTACTATCTTAACGGACTTTGTTATACTTGATATGCTCGAGGACGACAACATGTCGATTATCCTTGGAAGACCCTTTTTGAACACTGCAGGGGCTGTTATTGATTGCAACAAAAGCAAGGTCACTTTTCATGTCAATGGTGATGAGCATACGGTTTATTTTCCGAGGAAGCAAAATTCAGTGAATGTTATCAATTGTATTGAAAATGTTTTGACAATCACTATTGGAGGATTCAAATTTCCTCTTCCTACTATCAAAAAGAAATATGAAATTCTTATTGTTGGGGAGATGCATATCCCCGTTGAGGTAACTTAGTGTTATACGAAAGTTCTTCGGTTTCATGTTACTCGAAAATAGTTTGTTAATAAGACTTGATCAACCTTATTAATGGATTCTTTTTGAGGGGCATGTGGTCGATGAATTTAGTAAGCACAACTTTCTATAATCTTAGTTTGCTCTCTGTTATTTATAGTTTAATAAAGTAAACTGCCATGATTATCCTATTTTCAGAATTATCCATGCAATAAAAAATGACCCAAAAATAAAAGTGCTTAGAATGCAATAAAATTTTAACATGATTTTTCTGGAATATTTAAGAATTTTTGGCACTGAAAACAACCCAGGGGGGTGCACCTGTTGCTCACAAGGCAACAGGGCGCGGCCACCCCCAGGGCGCGCCAAGATGCCTTGTGGGTCCCACGGGGACCCACTCACTTATCTCTTCAGCCCACTTCATCTCCTACCTCCAGAAAAAAATTCGTGGTAGCTCTCTCTCTCTCGTGTTCTTGCTCCCAAACCTGAGATTTTTGATCTCTTTGCTCGGAGCTCCATTTCTGAAACTGTTTTGGGGGATAGCTCTTTGGTATGTGAGTCCTCCATTGCTCCAATTAGTTTTTGCTTTAGTGGATTATATTTTGCATAAATTGCTGCTATTGGTGCTACTAAAATGAGCTTGCATGTTGAATTCTTTGAGTTCTAAGTAGTTTGAATGCTTGATATAGCCTCTAGGCACTTGTAGGAGTAGTTGCTATCAATCTTGTGAAGTTTTGTTAACATATTTGTGTGGTCCAAAAATTTCAGAAATTTGTTCTTAGGAAGATGAACCTTTTTAGGAGGAGTTCTTCAAGGAGGAGATCCTCTGAGGCATCATCGAGTGAAAGCCCAGCACACAAATCGTATGTTGAACCAAGGGCAAGTTCGGTGAGAGGTGCCGAGGCAAAATCTTGTCGATGGCCTTGCAACGAGTTCATGATAGGTGCAGGCATTAAGGAGGAATTTGATCAATATATTCAGAGCACCGAGCTCTCCGACTTCATCGCAGATAAGCCTCCACAACACTACAGCCTCACCCATTCATTCACTCAAAAATTTGAGTATCATTCTCGTACTTCTAGAGTTTCATTTCATCTCTATGATAAATCCTATAGTATGTCTCTAGAAGAATTCTGTGATGCGTGCAAAATTCCATTTTGGGATTCACTTAGCGAACCGCAACAATCTGATTATGAACTGTTTCTCAATAGTCTTTGCAATGGTGAGGATAGGGGAGTTACGCAAGCTAGGATAAAAGGCATTCACTTTCCCTCTATTCGGTACTTTGCACTTTTTAATGGGAAATGCATTGTTGGTAAACAAGACTGTAGTGCACTTTGTGCCCCCGACCTGAGCCTCATTCATACTGCTTTAACAGGTAGCAAACATTACAATCTTGGGGCTATTGTTGCACGTAGGTTGCATCGCAACGCGGGTAATGGTGATTTGTATGGAGGAATTTATGCCTCCCTCGTAGCTACAAGGCTAGGGGTCTCTCCCAGGCCCAATGATCCTCTTTTACCTAATAAATACTTGAATTTTGAGGCAATGCAGAACCATGAGTTTATTAAGCGCAACACTCATAGATATGACTATAACTTGATATTCGATAAATATCGTTCTATGTCTGTTATTTTGCCTGCTCCTGTCCTCTTTGATTTTCAGAGCAAACAGAGATATTTTCTTCATGAGGATGAGGTGCACGAGTATAACGCGGCAGTTGAGGCTGCTTGTCTCGCTGAGGAGGCGGCACGGAACGCCTCCACGAGCTACCACTTCGATTATTACCCTGGTCAGCCATGGCAGTAGACCAAGTTAGGCCAAAAGCCTAAGCTTGGGGGAGTACGTATTTCTCACCAACATTACATTCATGTTCACACATTCATTCCAGTTGTCGGTGCTCATCCTTTTTCATTGTATTATCCATGTGCATTTTATTTTCGCTTTCTTCTTGTGTGTTTGAAAAATTTCAAAAATACAAAAATATTTCTAGCTTCTTTTCGGTTTTTCTTTCCTGTTAAATATTTCTCGTTTCTTCTTTTCTTGTTTGTTGGGAGTTCTCCCGTGTAAATAGTTTTTCTCGCTTTTCATTTTTCTTCTTTAATTTGCTTTCTTCAGAAAAACTAAAAACTCCAAAAATATTTCAGTGTGTTTCTCTGAATTTCTTTTCTTTTCGTTGAGTCGTCGTAGGGAGAAGACCACGATAAAAATGTTGAGTGGCTCTCATATGCTTTATTGTTGATCTAACGAAGAGCCGATATTACCTTGTCTTCTCCCTTGAATAAAATGTTTGCAAATTCCAGCTTAGTCCACGGCACCTTGCACTATTATTATTTTCACATCGTTCAGCCATGCAAGTGAAAGGCAATAATGACGCTGATTTGATGAAGTGACTGTGGCAAAGAAAAGCTGGTATGAACTCTTCTCGTTTTAGTTTTTGTAAATATGTTTAACTCAGTTTCCATGATTCAGCATATTATGAGTAAACATGTTTGTGATGACAATTAGAGATTATAGTTGCTCATCCATGCTTAAGTAGCTAGGAGTGGATAATGATTTATCTTGGATGTTAACATGCATTAAAATGGTTATGATGTAGTATGTTAGTATGGTATCCTCCTCTGAATGTTTCAAGTGGCTTGACTTGGCACATGTTCATACATGTAGTTGATTCAAAACCAACATAGCCTCCACGATATTTATGTTCAGGGTGTTTATATCCTACTCATGCTAGTATTCAATGTTAATTATTCTCAATGCATGATTATGACCGTTTTCGCTCTCTAGTTGGTCGCTTCTCAATCTATTTGCTAGCCTTCGCCTGTACTAAGCGGGAATACTGCTTGTGCATCCACAATCCTTAAACCAAGTTGTTCCAGATGAGTCCACTATATCTACCTATATGCGGTATTAGTCTGCCGTTCCAAGTAAATTTGTATGTGCCACCTCTAATCATTTAAATAAAAATCTGTTTTGTGTGCCCGTACCACTCATGGAGTGACAGGGGGTGGTCAGTATCTTCCATGCTAAGCGGGTTATTCTCAAGATGAGTGTTTATTCACTTGTCATTGCACGAGAGAGGCTGGTATTTGGGATGCCCAGTCCTATAATCAAAATGAAAAAAATATATAATGAAACAAACCCCCCCGAAAAGTTGTTGGTATGGAGGGCACCCATGAATTCGGCTAGCCATGGCTTGTTTTGGTATGGTGGAGGGGGAGTAAACTTTACCTTTCTGCTTGGGAACCGCCGATAATGTGTTTAGCATGGAAGATATTAAAAATCCTCAGTCATGACGTTGACAGGAAAAGTACACCTCTCAAAATTGTTTTCATTTCTGATTTAAGCTTCGAGCTCTGGCACCTCTGCAAATCTCTGCTTCCCTCTGCGAAGGGCCTATATATTTACTTTTACGTTATTTTACTTTTATTGTTGAGTCTCACCTTCTCATTATAAGCACCAATCCTGAGAGCACTATTGTCATTCTTATGCATTGAGTATAGTTAATGTTGGGTAAATCATGATTGGATCTCTTCTACCCTGAATTACAATGTGTAGTCACTGCTTGAACTTTGGAGGTGCTCTGCATTTATGTTTTGCGGTCTCAGAAAGGGCTAGCGAGATATCATGTTATCATATTATATCATGATTGTTTTGACAAATTATTGGCATTTGAGATATGTTATTATTGCTCGCTAGTTGATTATGCCATTGATATGAGTAAATGTAGTTTCTAAGTGTTATCATTTGCATGGTTAGTTCATGATCTTTGCTGAAAACTTGGGTACTATTTAAGCTTATATACGGATACAAGAACAAAAGAGTTCGTAAAAGTTTTTCTTTATCACTTTCAGTCTGTCAACTGAATTGCTTGAGGACAAGCAATGAGTTAAGCTTGGGGGAGTTGATACGTCTCCGTCGTATCTACTTTTCCAACACGTTTGCTCATGTTTTGGACTCTAATTTGCATGATTTGAATGAAACTAACCCGGACTGACGCTGTTTTCAGCAGAACTACCATGGTGTTGTTTTTGTGCAGAAACCAAAATTCTAGGAATTGGACGAAACTTTTTGGAGATTTTTTATGGATTAAATAAAAATTATTGGCGCAAGAATCAACAGAAGAGGGGCCACCTGTTGCTCACAAGGAAACATGGCGTGACCCCCCAGGGCGCGCCCTGATGCCTTGTGGGGCCCACAGGCGGCCGTCTGACCTAATTCCAACGCTATAAATTCTCTTTCCTCGAGAAAAAAATAAGAGAAGAAGTTTCATCGCGTTTTACGATACGGAGCCGCCGCAACCTCCTATTCTTCATCGGGAGGGCTGATCTGGAGTTCGTCCGGGGCTCCGGAGAGGGGGATTCGACGCCGTCGTCATCATCAACCATCCTCCATCACCAATTTCATGATGCTCAACACCGTGTGTGAGTAATTTCCTCGTAGGCTTGCTGGACGGTGATGGGTTGGATGAGATTTATCATGTAATCAAGTCAATTTTGTTAGGGCTTGATCCCTAGTATCCACTATGTTCTGAGATTGATGTTGCTATGACTTTGCTAAGCTTAATGCTTGTCACTAGGGCCCGAGTGCCATGATTTCAGATCTAAACCCTTTATGTTTTTATGAATATATTTGTGTTCTTGATCCTATCTTGCAAGTTATATGCACCTATTACGTGTTATGATCCGCATACCCCAAGGTGACAATAATTGGGATTCTTTCCGGTGATTACCGTAGTTTGAGGAGTTCATGTATTCACTAAGTGCTAATGCTTTATTCCGGTTCTCTATTAAAAGGAGGCCTTAATATCCCTTAGATTTCCTTATGGACCCCGCTGCCACGGGAGGGTAGGACAAAAGATGTCATGCAAGTTCTTATTATAAGCACATGTGACTATATACGGAATACATGCCTACATTACATTGATGAATTGGAGCTATTGTGTATCGCTCTAGGTTGTGAGTGTTACATGATGAATGTCATCCAACATAATTATCCATCACTGATCCAATGCCTACGCTTTTCGCATATTGATCTCTGCTAAGTTACTTTCGTTGCTGTTGCTGTTACAATCACTACAAAACTGCTATTGTTACTGTTTCTGGTACAATTGCTACTGTTACTACTGTGCTACTAAACACTTTGTTGCAGATATTTAGTTCTCCAGGTGTGGTTGAATTGACAACTCAACTGCTAATACTTGCAAATATTCTTTGGCTCCCCTTGTGTCGAATCAATAAATTTGGGTGAAATACTACCCTCGAAAACTGTTGCGATCCCCTATACTTGTGGGTTATCACGGCGCTCCGAGGGGCACGGAGGTGGTGGAGATGGAGGTCGAAGACATCGGTGGTGAGCGGGACGTGCTCGGCGAAGCTCCTGTGAACTTCACGCTCCAGCGAGGCGTGTGAGCTCGGGGTGGTGTCTCTGGAAAGATCTGGGCGATAAAACCATGTCAAACGAGTGCGCAAGATCGAAATAGGAAGGTCCATAGAAGGAAGAGTTGCGAGTGGTGTCAAAACCGGCAGACCTCAGGGTAGGGGGTCCTGAGCTGTGGATCTCGGATCGGTGGTAACAGAGACAAGGGAGACGACGTTTACCCAGGTTTGGGCCCTCTTGATAGAGGTAAAACCCTACGTCCTGCTTTTGTTTATATTAATGGAGATGTATCGAATACAGGGTTGATCTACCTTGAGATCGTAATGTGTGTCTAACTCTAGGGCTAGGTGAATGATATTGCGTCGATGTCCCCTCTACGGGCTAAACCCTATGGCTTATATACACGCCAGGGAGGGTATCTAGGGTTACAAGGTCGGTATCTAGGAGTAGGGCGGCAGGAAAGATCTTGGAGTACACGTCAAGTCTTCGGTGGAGGCAGTCTTGATCACGCTTCCTGTGTATGGCCTCCGGAGTCCACCTTGATCACGTATGAGGGCCCATCGGCCCAACCGAAGAGATGGGCTGGCTAGGTTAGCACCCCCTAATCCAGGACACCATCAGTAGCCCCTGAACTGGTCTTCGATGCCGAAGTCGACGCCTTTCGTTCTTCAATTCCGGAGTCTTGGCTCGATAGACAAGTTCCCGTGCTTTATTCTCTGACCAGACTTAAAGTCCTCGGCCAACCTATAAAATTTTGTTGGGGCCCAATTTCAGACTTTGAGAATCGTGTCATCTAGGGAATTGGGCCCCTTTATGGAAAAAACATCGAAGCATCAGCCCCTTCCATCTTTATTTAATAGACGCGCGGCCTTGGCTAGCGGCAATACACATCTCGACCGCAACCGCAGCAAAAAAATCCGTCCCATCCAAGCCCAAGCTCAAGAGCCCGAACAATGGTGAGTGGTGAAGGATCGTCAAGGCACCCTCACGGCCCTGATAGAGGGGACTGGGGGAGTTGCTCCGTCGCGCGCCTTTAGTTAGAGTGCCTGGCAACGCATGGTTACCTGCCGGATGCAGATCTGGCCCCCACCCGTCCCGGATTAACGTCAATCGACGGTCAAGCCCACGTCGAGAATTACCCTTTGCCACGAGGAGACGAGAGGGTATGCTTCATGCCTTTCCTCCTCCACGGCCTAGGGTTTCCAATCCACCCTTTTCTCTGCGGCTTGCTGGAGTTTTACGGGCTGCAGCTACACCATCTTTCCCCGAATTCGATATTGCACATCGCGGGGTTAATCGCGCTCTGCGAGTTACACCTCAGCTGTCCGGCGCACTTCGGATTATGGAGGAAGTATTTCTGTATCGTGCCCCACTCCTCGGTTGACAAGCTATTCAAGGTTGGAAGAGCCGAAGTCTGCCGAATCGACAAGACCGGCTATCCAGCGGGAACACCTCGGGAGGATGCCGATTACTGGCCTTCCGAGTGGTTCTATATTAACGACGTCCCATTATATGAGCCAGCCCGGCCAGGACTCCCATCCTTTTCATCGGATCCACCGAGGAAACGTTATAGTTGGAGGCCGTAGAGCTCGGCGCAAGAGGAAGACAAAGCCGTGACCAGTCTAGCGGCCACGGTGAAGCTACTTTCAAGTGCTGGCCTCACCGTCATTGATGTGATGGCAATGGCCCTAGACCGGAGAGTCCAACCCCTCCGGCAGCGCCAGCACTTATTGTGCGAGTATAATGGGTCCAACGACGCCTTCCAATCCATCAAGGGAGCTTTTATGGACCAGATAACCCTCGGAGCTGTGCTGGCCAGCATATACCAAGGGTCCGTGGAAGAATTCGCCAAGCGCCAGTTCCGAGATGGGCTGTCGTACAACAACCCTGCTGACATAGTAAGTTTTCCTTCCGAGCTCTCCTGCTAACCTCGGGATCTTTAACATTAATCCATTACACATCGGCCCTTGAACAAAGGTGGAGGCGTTAGCTTGAGGGCGTGAGCAGTCCGGCCCCTGAGCCAGAGCTGCACTGCCGCGCGGAAGACCCTCTTTACAACGAAGATGAAGACCTGGCCCTTATTTACGAAGGAAGGAAGTTTTTCCTGGAGAGCCTTGACGACTCAAGGGTAGCTATCATCCCTGACATGCCGGGGACGAGTCCAGCCTCATCGGTAACACTCCCTTCCCCTAAACGAAAGAGAGCCCGTCATCCTCAAGCCCCCAGTCATCTGACTTCTCCTCCAAAGGGGCAGCGCTCCCAATGCCTACGCAATGAAACGGCTTCACTGGGAAGGTCTCCACCAGAAGTACAAGAAGTTCAAGCCGAGGTCACGGGGGCAGGCGAAAGTGCCCCCTCGATCACCAGGTAATACTTTGATCTATGCTGCTACAAAGACACTTCAGATTTTAACCTTCCCGATCATTTGCAGATAGCCTTTATCCACCACAGCAAATGTGGGGGCCGAGGGAGCCATGGCCCTGCCCAAGGAAACAAATGCCCATAATCCCGCGGGAATTGCCCCCGGAGCCCCTCAGCCCGAGGACTCAGCGACATCGGCCACTCTGTCCGAGATTCAATGCGCCACGAATTATCGTCGGCGAAAAGCTTCTCTGAATAATCTGGCTTTCTCGGACAGGGAGTTCAGTGCCCTCAGTGCAGTGGATGCATACCTCGGGGCAACCCGAGGTGCCTTTGATGAATCGCTGGACATCTTGTCATGGGCGTTGCGGGTAAGATTTTTTTTGCGTATGTGTTTAAAGACAAATATGACTACCAAGTATGGCAGTAGCCCCTAAGGCTTGGTACGAGCCCCTGGGGTCGAATCAAGACTTGAATACTAAGCAGCAGCCACTTCCATGAATAGGAGGCTCGCTTGAAGAACGAGCAATTAACCTTGGCGTTATCTGAAACAAAGGTGCAGCTTGACGCGGCCTTGTCTGAGGTTGAACAGGTGAAGAAATTCACCAGAGAGGCGCACGGTAAGTGCTTTGTGCTTGGATTGGTTAATGCCAATGAAAATAGAGTTGACGCCAGAATCTCTTGTAGCAGCGCAGGCCCTTGGCCATCTTGAAAGAGACCTGAAGCAGGCCCGCGAGGATTTGGCATATGCAGAATCGCAGCATCAGGCAAATCAACACGTGGTTACTCAAAGAGTGGACAGCGTGAATGTGCTTAGGGCTGAGAATGCCCGCCAGGCCCAGGAGATTGAGAGCTTAAACGCTCGTCTCGCTGTTGCGGAAGCAAAGAATCGGCGAACGGACGACATGATTTATGGTAAGTTATAAATCTCGAGGAATACTTGTCATGTAATTTGTCCGAGGTGATTTGTCATGCGAATGTTGTTTTGTTTGGAAGCTTCTTTGTATGGCCTTCCTCCGGAATCTCGGAGTCCGATGTCTGAAGACATGGCCGTTCGTCTATCCGAGGTGCATGAAAAGGCACGGAAATCGATGAAGGATGTGCACCAGGCTTTATGGCCTGAGGTGGTGCCAGTCCCCGAGGACATGGCCGTGCTAGCCGAACAGCTTAAGAGAGCTCGGCGCCAGATCCAGGCTTGGAAAGTATCAGCTTGCCGAGAAGGTGCGAGGGAGGCCTGGGCCATGGTGAAGACCCACTACACCGGTTTAAAGACGACGGAATTAGCCGAGGTGGGACCCATGGGGTCCGACAGGAAGGAAATCCCCGTTAGCCAGGCATATGATAGTGTAATGCCTGCGGCGCGATTCTCGCAGAAGGATTGCGCATTGGACACCCTAATAGACGGGCTAGACCGCGCGTGAAAACTTTGTATGACTTTATGTACCGAAGTATTTTATGTCAGTTTTTAGTCCATTTATCCAAACTCTGTCAGCCAGCCTTCGGCTTCCACCTCCTCGGATAAACTCCGAGGAGTGTCCCATACTGTTGGCCGAGGTTATCGGACCAGGTGCTTTAGGCGACAAGGCAATCGGGCTACGCGGCTCGAAAGACAAGAGGGTAACGAAAAGCTATGTTATATTACTATTTAACATAAGAAACATCTTCCGAGGAAAATAGTTCTTCCAACAGTTCCTTTCCTCGGGTCACTGTGTCGAACACATCTGTCCGAAGACGGATGACCTCGGGGATAAAGCCCCTGGTCGGGGTTTGAAAAGACCCCTGCCACGTTAGTCCTATGTCAGGGCCGACCGATTCGCATTGTAAGAACGCTAGCTTTCGGCTTTGTCCGTCTGAGGTACTACACCGGCTGACCCGGGAGTAACAATCGCAGCAGTGCTCCCTTTGCCCCCTAGACGAAATATCAGAAACATAAGGGGCAAGCACAGGAGCCGGGCAACCCAGCTTGGCCAAATCTTAAAGCGAATCGATGCATATGGTGGCTCAAAAGACGATAGTACATAAGAGGTGGAATAACTCATGTTTTGAAAAGAACATGCTATATCGTCCCCGGGATCATTGAATAATGTTCCGAGGTGAAAAAATAAATAATGAGTAAAAGATTAAGACAAAGAAAATGTACAAGTTATTTACACGGACCGTGTACGAGGTGTCAAGCGTAGAAGCGTCGGAGTAGCGCCGCGTTCCAGGGATGGGGCTCTAATCGGCCGTCCTTCGGATCTCGGATTCGATAGGCTCCTCCGATGAGTACCTGGTCAATGATGAATGGCCCGTCCCATCTAGGGGAGAGTTTGTGCTTTTGTTTTTTGGGGTGTAGCCTCATTACGAGATCCCCGACGTTGAATTCTTTGGCACGAACCTCTCTGCCATGGTAGCGTCAGGCCTACTGCTGATAAATAGCTGACCTTGCCCGTGCGACGTTGCGCTCTTCTTTGAGAGCGTCTATGGCATCTTGCCGATCAAGCTCGGCCTCTAACTCCTCATACATGCATACCCGAGGTGCGTCATGTATGATATCGCAGGGGAGGACCGCCTCGGCGCCATACACCATAAAAAACGGGGTGTATCCCGTGGACCTGTTTGGTGTTGTGCGCAAGCCCCATAGTACGGAATCAAGTTCCTCGACCCACTTACAGTTGGCTTTTTTAAGGGAGCGAACTAACCTTGGCTTAATTCCACTAAGGATTAGTCCATTGGCTCGCTCCACCTGCCCATTGGACTGTGGGTGGTAGACGGACGCGTAGTGAAGCTTAATGCCCATTTTTTTTACACCATGCCTTAACCTCTTTGGCCGTGAAGTTGGTTCCGTTGTCTGTAATCAGACTGTGGGGGACACCGTAATGATGTACTACCCCCGAGATGAATCCGATTACCTGGACGGCCTCGGCCGAGGTGACTGGCTTTGCTTCGACCCACTTGGTAAATTTGTCTACCATGACGAGGAGGTATTTATTTTTGTTTGATCCTCCCTTGAGTTGCCCGACCATATCGAGCCCCCAGACCGCGAAAGGACAAGTGATGGGGATGGTGCGAAGGGCCGTGGGGGGCATGTGGCTCTGCTTGGTGAATACCTGACAGCCTGGGCAACGTTGTACTAATGCCGAGGCATCAGCACCTGCAGTTGGCCAATAGAAACCGACTCGGAAAGCCTTGCTGACCAAAGTCCGAGCAGCGGCATGGTGTCCGCTCATGCCGGAGTGTATCTCCCAAAGTAGGAGTTTTCCTTCTTCCTCGGATATGCATCTTTGGAGGACGCCCGTTGTGCTCATTTTATAAAGTTCCCCTTCGTGAACCTTGTAGGCTTTAGACTGCCTTACAATCCGCGGGAGTCGGTTTGGTTGTCGGGGAGCTCTTTTCGGAGCAGGTACGCGAGGAGTGGCTCGGTCCATGGTGCGATGACTGCCATGACTTCATGCACTGAAGCAGTCTCCCAGACCATTGAGCCGCCTATGATACCTTCGTCGTCTTCGGGCGGGGCCTGTTGCCCGACGTCGATTGAATCCGACATTCCTTTGCTATCTTGCCAGACTACAGATGGCTTGAAAAGCCGTTCGAGGAAGGTGCTGGGACCTTATCCCGTTTTGCGCCCAATCGGGCGAGTACATCTGCGGCCTGGTTGCTATCTCGGGGTATGTGGTGAAACTCTAGCCCCTCGAACCTGGACGAGATCTTTATGACGGCATTTCGGTAAGCTATCATCTTCGGGTCTTTGGCGTCGAACTCGCCGTTGATTTGTGAGATGGCGAGGTTAGAATCACCTCGGACCTCCAGGCGTTTGACACCCATGGAGACTGCTATCCGGAGTCCGTGTAGGAGGGCTTCGTATTCAGCCAGATTGTTGGAGTCCGTGTACATGATTTGTAGCACGTATCTAATGTTATCTCCCGTGGGTGACGTGAGCACCACGCCAGCCCCTAGGCCGGCGAGCATTTTGGAGCCATCGAAATACATTGTCCAATGTGAGTAAGTACTGTACTCACGGGGGAGTTCGGCTTCCGTACATTCGGCTACGAAGTCCGCCAACACTTGGGATTTAATGGCCCGGCGTGGTTTGTAGATGATTTCAAAAGGTAGGAGCTCTATGGCCCATTTGGCGATCCGCCCTGTTGCATCCCTATTATTGATTATGTCACTTAACAGGACGTCGGACACCACGGTCACCGAACACTCTTGAAAGTAGTGCCGAAGTTTTCATGATGCCATGAAGACTGCGTAGGCTATCTTTTGATAGTGAGGATAGCGTGTCTTGCATGGAGTTAACACTTCAGATACGTAATATACGGGCCTCTGGACCTGGAATTTGTGATCTTCCATGTCTTGTTCGACCACGAGAACTGCACTAACCACTTGGTTTGTGGCCGAGATGTATAATATCATCGGTTCACAGACACCTGGAGTTGCCAGGATGGGATTGGTGGCGAGGATAGCCTTGATATCTTCCAGGGCCGCCGTGGCCTCCGTGGTCCATTTGGATGTTTTGGTCTGCTTTAACAGCTTGTATAAGGGCAGGGCTTTTTCTCCAAGCCGTGATATGAAGCGGCTCAGGGCGGCTACGCAGCCTGCCAGTTTTTGTACGTGCTTGAGATCTATTGGAATCTCCAAACAATCCAAGGCTCGAATTTTAGCCGGATTGGCTTCAATTTCTCGGCTGGATACGATGAAGCCAAGGAGTTTGCCAGCTGGGACTCCAAAGACGCATTTCTCCGGATTGAGTTTTAT
The DNA here is from genome assembly GCA_039707655.1 of Elymus sibiricus. Classification (NCBI taxonomy): domain Eukaryota; kingdom Viridiplantae; phylum Streptophyta; class Magnoliopsida; order Poales; family Poaceae; genus Elymus; species Elymus sibiricus. The sequence goes on along the minus strand of CM077676.1, from coordinate 298,931,925 downwards.
TTGATATTCCCGCAAGTTGGCAAATGCATCGCGAAGGTTGTCTACCAAATGGTCGACGTGTTTGGTTTTGACAACTACATCATCTACGTAGGCCTCGACGGTCTTTTCGATGTGTTTTTCTATGCATGTTTGAATCATACACTGGTACGTAGCGCCAGCGTTCTTTAGTCCGAAAGGCATCATGTTGAAGCAAAACAGCCCGTAGGGCATGATGAATGTCGTTGCTGCCTGGTCAGATTCCTTCATTTTTATTTGATGATATCCTGAGTAGGCATCCAGGAAGCACAGTGTGTCATGGCCCGCAGTGGCATCCACGATTTGGTCAATACGGGGTAAGGGGAAGGGGTCTTTGGGGCAAGCTTTGTTGAGGTCTTTGAAATCGACACACAAACGCCAGGACCTGTCCTTCTTTGGTACCATGACCAAATTGGCTAGCCAGTCAGGGTGTTTTATATCTCTGATGAATCCTGCCTCTAGCAGCTTTGCTAGCTCCTCGCCCATTGCTTGACGCTTGGGCTCGGAGAAACGCCGAAGTGTTTGCTTGACAGGCTTATAGCCTTTTAGTATGTTTAAGCTATGCTCTGCAAGCCTACGGGGTATCCCTGGCATATCGGAGGGGTGCCAGGCGAATATATCCCAGTTTTCCTTGAGGAAAGTGCGTAGGGCTTCGGCAACCTCTGGGTCGAGGTTAGCCCCTATGGACGCCGTTTTAGCAGGGTCCGTGGGGTGAACCTGTAATTTGACTATTTCGTCGGCCGGTTTGAAAGAAGTAGACTTTGATCATTTGTCGAGAACGACATCGTCCTGGTTGACTTCGGCGCGTAGCGCGGTCAGCTCCTCGGCCGCGAAGGCTTCGGCCAGAGTCTCGAGGGCAAGGGACACTGTTTTATTCTAGGCTTTGAGTGCCATGTCGGGGTCGCTTGAGATGGTAATGATCCCTTTCGGGCCTGGCATCTTGAGCTTCATGTAGCCATAGTGCGGCACTGCTTGAAATTTTGAAAAGGCGTCCCGTTCGAGAAGGGCGTGGTATCCGCTCTTGAAAGGCGCGATGTGGAACGTAATCTCCTCGGAGCGATAATTATCCGGAGTTCCAAAGACTACGTCCAGGGTTATTTTTCCGCTGCAGCGTGCCTCTCATCCGGGGACTATACCTTTGAAGGTGGTGGTACTCTATTCTATGCGTGATTTATCGATGTGCATCTTGTCCAGAGTGTCCGCGTACATTAGATTCAAACTGCTGCCACCGTCCATAAGGACCTTATGGAGGCGACAGTGGTCCACGATAGGGTTGAGGACTAGCGCGGTGGGACACCTGTCTAGGGCTGACTTCGGCCGATCGTCATGGTCGAAGGTGATCGGCGTGTCTATCCACGCGCCCCGAGACGGTACTTGCCGGACAGAATTAATTTCCCGCAGGGCCCGTTTGTGCTGATTTTTAGATGTAAAGGTCTCGTAAATCATTAGGACCTCGTCTTCTTCCGAGGTCTGTTCAAGGTGGCTAGAGGTGCTCGCCAAGAGGGCGGGTCCCCCTTTAGTCACCTGCCTCAACACCCAACAGTCGTGAAGGCTGTGAGTCGGGCAGGAGTTAATCAACACGGCGTGGATCAGGCATGGTTTATCCAGAAAGCCGTCCAGAGTTGTTCTGGGGTGATCGGAGGTTTTCTTCTTCTTCCGGGGTCGATCGCCCGGGGTGTTCCGTTTGCGATTTTCGCGCCGAAGTGCCGATCGGTCGCGTTTCGGGTAGTCTTCATAGATTGAGTCCGCGTTTTCCTCGGTCCGCCAGGCGTCTTCGATGGCGCAAAATCGTGCTACCAGGTTGGTCAATTCCGGGAGTGTTTGAACGCAACGACGAGCGAGGATGTTCGAGACGCCTTTATCCTTGCATCCGCGCTCAAAAGCGGTAATTATGTCAGAGTCTTGGTAATCCAGTATCTTGTTCTTAATGGACAAGAATTTGGCCCAGTATCGCCTGATCAGTTCGTCAGGGAGCTGCCGTACGTAGGCCAAATCCCAGATGTCAGGTGAGCCGGAGTTATCGGGGCGATATTCTATATGGGAGGTGAGCGGATGAGTCCCGATCTCTAAAGATCGCGGGCTCAAGACCCCGTTATTCTCACTTGATGCCGGATCCATGGTTACCGGATTAGCCGAATTGATCTGGAGGTCGGCCTCCGGTAGGTCACTGTCCGACCCGCTCTCCAAGAAGTATCTCAGCCCCTCGTCCCTGGGGGAATTCCCCGTTGGAACCAAAGAAGGGTCATGGTTCGCCTCCACTTTACATGCAGACATCTCTCTGACCAAAGCTTCGAACATGGAGACGTGCTCCATAGGCTTGGGGCCGTTGACCGGCGATCCCATCGATCCTTTCGGTGATCACACAGCGGACCTCTCAATGAAAGCACCAGTGTTGGTGTCAAAACCGGCAGACCTCGGGGCAGGGGGTCCCGAGCTGTGGATCTCATATCGGTGGTAACAGAGACAAAGGAGATGACGTTTACCCAGGTTCGGGCCCTCTTGATAGAGGTAAAACCCTACGTCCTGCTTTTGTTTATTATTGATGGAGATGTATCGAATACAGGGTTGATCTACCTCGAGATCGTAATGTGTGTCTAACTCTATGGCTAGGTGAATGATATTGCGTCGATGTCCCCTCTACGGGCTAAACCCTATGGCTTATATACACGCCAGGGAGGGTATCTAGGGTTACAAGGTCGGTATCTAGGAGCAGGGCGGCAGGAAAGATCTTGGAGTACAGGTCAAGTCTTCGGTGGAGGCAGTCTTGATCACGCTTCCTGTGTACGGCCTCCGGAGTCCACCTTGATCACGTATGAGGGCCCATCGGCCCAACCGAAGAGACAGGCTAGCTAGGTTAGCACCCCCTAATCCAGGACACCGTCAAGTGGGCTCACCGGCGTGGGAATCGACAGCGACAGAAACAGTGGTCGGCGAGATCGGAACAAGGACTGCGGGTGATACAGGTGGATTCGGGCGTCGGTTCTAGGGGGGAGATCGAGGGTATCGTGGGGTTTATATAGGGCAACATCTTGGAGGAGGGGGCGACTTGGAGATAGAATCCTCGAAGATCAGGGATACGGCGGCGGCTCAGACGCGCTCCGGTTTGGCATGGCGTACACGAGGGGTAAGAGAAGGGGTGGGTACCGCCTGTCGGCGTCGGTGGAAGGCGAGTGAGGGAGCGGGCGACCGGGGCAAAGCAGCTTTGGGCGAGAGCAGGCCGCGGTGGAGGTGGGCCGCGTTAGCTGGCTGGGCTAGCGCAGGTGGGCCGGCTGGCTTCGGCCGTTTCTAAAAAAACAAAAAGCCCTTTTTCTTTTTTTTGAATAAAACAAAGAAGGAAAAGTCATAAAAGAAAATTAAAAATAAATTTTGCATAGGCAATATATATATATATATATATATATATATATATATCAAAATTCTTAGAATATTTCAAGGAAAAAGATGAACTAATTTTCAGGGGCAAATAAATTATTAAAAAAATATTTTTTTTTCAATAACTTCAAAAATGGATTTGAATTTGATTTTCAAATATTTTAAAATAAACTTTCTGTTTTATTTTGAAATATACTTTCACAATTTTCCTCTGATATGGAGTGCCATATTCCTCCTCTCATATTTTGAATATTTCCAGAGAATTTAAAATTTGGAAAACTCAAATAACTTCAAATTGAAAGTGGGTTTCAGATAAATTCGAAGGGACTTTCAAAATGATTCTTTTAAACTTCCAACTCTCTTTCTTATAATTTGAAGAAGTCATTTTATCTTCTCTCATGAAAATCATTGAGTTGCATAAAGTTTTTGATTTGAAATATTTTCAAATGGAATTCAAATCTTTTCAAACCCTTTTCATTTCTTTAATGGAAGAAGTGATGTCATCTTCACTCCAGGGTTTTGTATTTGAAATGAATTTGAATTCTTGGAGATCATATGCAAGAGTGTAAGTTTTGGGAAAGTCCTTTTTATTCCCTCTCATTTAACTTTCAAAAAGTTTCAAATTCCACTCAATTTCACACAATCAACAACACAAACAATCACAATCACTTATTTGGTATAACATTCCAAAATTTAGAATTTTGGGATGTTACAGACCACTTATGTGAAATGCTCGAACTAAGATAGCAAGTATGTATATGCGGGAACAATTGATAACACAAGAGATGATACGACGATATATGCACACTATGATAGCTATGCGGAACAAATATCACTAATGTGCACAAGTAGCGTTGCCCGACAATACTCAAACGGCTAGTCTCGTAGGAAAGTGACACAAAAGAGGGCTTCGGGTTAACAATGCAATGGCAAGGAAGTGAACTAAGATGTCGTCGATGTTATCGTCCTTGCTTACGGTGGTGGTGTGAAAATGATGAAGTGGTCGTTGTCAATGTCGAGTCCGTGGCGAAGTTGAGCGGCGGTGATGTCGATGACGAACCGTTCCTAAGTAGCCGAAACACGTTAGGAAACGAAAACCACGAACTCAAATTCTCAAATGGCAAATGTGGAAAAATTGTGGATGTTTGCGGAAGTCGGTGGTGGTTTGCGGAAGAAATGGTGGAAAATGATCAAAATTGACAAAATTGGGCTAAGTTGTGGATGTTGGCTGCGAGGCGCCGGATGTCCGGGCGTCGGGACGGATGTCCGGGCTGCCGGATGTCCGGGGGTTCGGGCCAGATGTCTAGGCTGATGATCCGAGGACGAACTCGAAGATGAACTTGGGGAAAACAAAATTCGGGGCAAAATTCAGAGAATTTCATGGATGGAAATGGTGGGGGAGGTGTGGAGAAGCTAGATCCACCTGAAACACTTCAAATCCATGGATCAAAATCAACAAAACATCATCAAACCAACAAATCACAAAAAACTTTGGTATGGCAATTTTTTGTGGGGATTTTCGAAATTGGGTAAAAACAAACAAAATTGGGGCTAGAAAATGGAGGGGAAGAACTCCAAAGTGTGAATCAACCTTGCTCTGATCCAAGATGATGTAGGGTGGAACCCTAATGTGATGATCTTTTCACACTTGCAGGGGGAAAATGGCAAATTGAGAAAAGAACACAAAGGAAACACTCAATTGACACAAATCCAATCACACATGTGCTAAATCCACATACACATAAGGGGATACAAGGGTCCAAATCCAACACAAGAAGGTAAAAGGGGTAGCTAGTTCATCCCAATCCTTGAAGGAGAGAGGTCTTGAATCCTAGGAGGATCTTCCCACAAGGCGGTCTTGAATCCACTTGGGGGATCTTCTCACATGGAGGCCTTGAACTCCATGGGAGTGGTAGGTGGATGAGCAAACCTCAATCTCTAATGAGCTATCACTTTGCTAACCCTAGCTAGGAGGAGGAGGGGGTCTATAGATAGTAGTCCATGAGATGAGAGGGGGAAAGAGGGGATACATGAGCCTCTGGCCCGGTTATGCACGCGCAGGTGCCGGATGTCCGGGCTGGGGGCCGGATGTCCGGCAGCTCACGTCGGGCCGGATGTCCGGGGCTGGTGCCGGATGTACGGCCTGGCCTGGGTCCAGGTTCTGTTTCCTCAGGCCGGATTTCCGGGAGGCGGCCGGATGTCCGGGCTGGTCGGGTCGGATGTCTGGGGTGTCGGCCGGATGTCTGGCTCTTGTAGATGTTCCCACGCAGCCTTGGAGCTGTTGCTGCTGTCTTCAGGCACCGGATGTCCGGGCCAGGGGCCGGATGTCTGGCCGCTGTAGAAACTCAGCGGTTTCCTTCGTCGTTGATGAGTGGATTTTATGCATACTTTTTAGAGTATATTCTAGTGCCAAAATCCATCATATCATATCCATCTAGCACTTATTCATATCTCTAATGCATAGTTTTCGGTATTTACTTGTTTTACCAAGTTCATTGCCCACTTTTTTTATTTAGTTTTCCCTTGTTTTGTGGTCTTTTTAGGTGTGTTGACATGTTCATGGACTTGGGACATCAAAAGAATCAAGCAACGAGTCAAACCAGAAGTTCCAGGCACCAGATCAAGGCCCTTTGGAGTGTTTGATGATTTGACATTTATCAAATTGACCAAAATGAAGATCCAAGGCCACTAACGCATCGGGCTTTTCGCTAGCAATCCAACAAGCCCAAGAACGTCAAAATCGGAGTTCGTATGAAGAAATGGTGACCAAAATACGAAGCAGCTCTGAAGTCTAGAGTGAAAGACGACCTTTCATACGACCGGAGCCGCCTGTTTGAGCGGTCGTTTGAGCTCCAGACAGCCACGAAAATTGGCCAGAACTTTCCAATTTTTTCTCCGATTTTGTCCCCATTTTTCCCTACAAGATCATTGACGACCAAGGCTTGTTTGGGACGTGGATTTGGCTCCCCTTGAGCCCTTGGATGAAAGGAAGGAGGCTGGATCAACGGAGGACACCCGAGGAGCACTCCTATATGAAGGCCTCCAACCCTAGGCGCCGGCTGATCTCATCTCCATCCTCCACAAGTCTCATCTACAGCCACCACACCTCCATTGCAATAACTCCACCATAGAGAGAAGGGTCAAGCCAAGGAAGAAGGAAGGGAGGAGGCGCCTCCACGCCGGCGCCGGCCGGTGGGCCGGTGCCCTCTCCATCGCCGCCGCTACCATGCTCCTCTCCATCTCCAACATCATGTTGGCTTGTAACTTGCCTCTATCCTCTATGTACTCTAGCTACATGTTTGAGTGAATTACTAGTTCTTGGGGAATAGGATGAACTCTAGTTTGTACTAGCACCGAATAATTTTGCTTGATATGAGATAACCTTTTCATGTATTGTTAATGTTCTCCGTGATGTTGGGTGAAGTGCACCATCCAACATTTTCCAATTTTGGACACAAGGATATTACTATTGGATGAAGTAGAGAGCGGAGAAAGCAAGTGATAGTGCAATCTCTAGGGAAGTGGAGGACAAAAAGTGACAGTAGTATCCTCTACCCATCCTGTCTCTACCAATTCGATAGGGGAATAACGGAGACCGCCCTTTGGCCGCGTCCACGGGGTAAACCCTTAATTGTCATGAGTTTTAACCCTCTGGGGGAGACTACAATGGTGGTGTGCGTGGCATGAAGTCTACCATGAGTAGAACGTGTTCTGTACCAGGCTCCGCCCACAAATAACTACATGAAGAGTGGCTTAAGTATTCGTAGGACGTGCGGGTAGTAATGATTCCGAACGCCTCGAGAATGCCTTTTACTCAAGCATCGCCCCGTTATTTTATTCACTGTTTTATTTACGTTTCTACCTTCGCTTAGTTATTTAGACAAAACCACCCTTATTATCGTTCCGTTAGCAACCGACGAATAGACTATTTCTAGATAACGTTCTAGGTGTGAACGTAGCCGCGTGTGTGATGACGTAGCTGCGGGGTTGGTAGTTACCAGTGCAACCGCCGCTCCATGTGGGATCGACATACTCTACTTACCACAAATTGCAATAGCCCTGTGCCCTTGCAGGTCATCAAGCTTTTCTGGCACCGTTGCCGGGGAGCAAAAGCGCTCGGCTATTACCTTCCCTCTCACACATAGTTTATTTTGTTTTTTGTTATTTATCTTTCAGTTTTTCACTTTTATCAAAAAAATACTAATCATGTCTTCTGAGATGTCCATTGAAGATATTTTGCAGGAGTGGAATAAAGTCCATGAAAATAACAAGCGATTGGCTATCATAAAAAAAGAAGCAGAAGAAAAAGAAGCTAAGATAAAAGAATGATTGAAATTGGTGAATAACTATTCATCAATGATATGTGCTGCATACCCTCTACCATGCGAAGAATGCCAATCCGAAGAGCACCTAAATTATCAATGTGAGTATAGTATCGATCCAATACTAGCAACTTATAATTGTAGTGATAAATGTCATGCTAGTATGGAAATCATACAACTAGTGCTTCTTGTTGGTGCCGGTGAAATTCTTCGTAGAATAAGTAATACAAGGGTAAAGTGCATTTTGCTAGAAACCATTTATGAGAAGGTGCACCCTATTCATTGCTTTTTCCTGGATAATTTTTGTGATAATGTAATGGTGAAGAATGGACCAGAGCGGATCGCGACCGCCTTGGGAGAAACTAATCTTTTGTAGGACTCACAGAATAATAAAGAAAGGGATGTACAAGCTGAAGAACAAACAACCCCCAATATTGATGAGAAGCTGCAAGAAAGGGTAAGGGAACATGAATTAAATATTTTCCAAACTAACTGATGAGTGATATTTTTACACTCATTTCACCTTTGTTTAAACAGAGATATTTCATTTAATAAGAGATATTCGCTCCAATATTATCACTAATGGCTAATAAGTGCAAGGGATTCCACAAATCCTCTCTTTGATGTGTTTCCACAGGAAATGGGCTAAAAAGGGAAAGAAATCAAGTGTGGAAATGGAATGGAAGGAGAATGGAGGAAGAAGCAATCAACAGGAGGCATTTTTGCGAAGACAGAACAAAAGACGACGTTCCATACGGGCGCAAGCGCCCGTATGAGCGCCTGTTTGGCGTGCATTCCGAGGCAGATCGTCCACCTGAACAACTTTTATTAAAGAGACCCCGTCAAAATGTGAACAGAGCATCGAGCAGAAGGACGAGCACAGAAGCCGGAACCTCTTATTCATCCACAAACCCTAGCCGCCGCCATCTCCATCACCATAGCCATCTCCACCACCACCATAGTGCTCTTCCATCTCATTCACACTTGTAATCATGCATCGCACAAGGCATCCATTGTAAAACATATTGCAATCAATCTCAAGATGTGTTCTTCAATGTTTTCTTCCTGCGATCTGATCTCTATGTGTGAGTAGTTCGGTAAGGTATGGGTTGAGGCATAAGCCTTGCAACCCAAGGTATTTGTTGAGGGGATCAATGGAAGACTTTGATATAACGTCCCGTATGTGTGAAATAAAATTGTTCCGTGAAGATGTCTCTTGTCTTATCCACGATCTTCATCCCTGCAGGTACCCAGGATCATGGAGATCGAGCACCGGTGAGGCTAGGAGCAGGGAGACCGTGACGTGTTATACCGAACACCGGTGACAGTAAGGTTCAGTAGGGTAACATGGATCATATCCTTGGGGAGAAATGAGGTGTAGTCATTAAACGCCCAAAGCTCTTGTCCGATTTCATTATCTTAATTATCGAGGCAACCCCACACGACAGATAGGGCTTGCGGTAGGACAACTAATTCTTGATGCAGGACTCGTGTTGGTCAAGATGTTATTTGGACACATCCCCCACTTCGATCCGTAACAAGCACATCTCGATGGGTGACTTCCAGCGCTCAAACTAGTATCTTATTTGATCCCAGCGCAAATACATGGTTGTAAGCATAAGACCTCATACCCATACCTCTTTTACTATAAGTGTTTGAATCACTATTTGCTTGTTGATCCGGTCAAAAGCTGGATTTGACACTTTGACAAAAGCTTGCTAGAGATCATCGCTTCTAGGGAATCTTCCTCTCGTGGGTTTGATAACCCAGGGTCACCTCTAGGGAAATAGGTGCGGGATACTCTTTTATGTTCCAATACCGGATCAATAAAAAGGAGATATCACTAACTTGCAGCAAACAAATGGGGATGCCAAAAAGAACCATCTATCTTGGAAAAAGTGTGCCTAGAGAAAGGGAACATCGAGGAAAATGAAGAGGAGGAACAGATTGATCACCCACCCTCATCTTCCACCCACGAGAGTAACCTTTTGCACATTCTTTATATGTTCTTTGCTGAAGCAACTCTTGGAAAAGATATAACTTCCATGGATATTAAAGAACAACATTTGTTCTTAGACGAATGTGCAGGTATGATGTGTTCTTTGTATCAAAGTCGTTGCTTATGTTGTGGTTCTTGAGAGCACATTGACTTTCAGTGCACAAATGCTTATGATCAAGTGATTGCAAATTATAACAATAATATGACAGATGTCACCGAGGAATCCCTATGGTATGTAGTAAGCAAAAGTGCAGGTATATTATTTGCTGAGATCCGAGAAGTTGCTCGAGCCCACAACAATGATGCCATAATCGAATGGATGTACGATAAAATATACTCCATATACGAGTATTGTCAAGAGCATCATTTTGAAGATGATGAAGAAGAAGAAGACGAAGAAAAGGGGTTCACGATAAAATAATTGTTTTGTACCCATTTACTCTAACTCTTTGAGATGCCAGAATCAGAGTATGATAATTCTAGTTTAAATGAACTTGATGCTAATGAATTTGATGTGCAGGAAACTCATCCTCCAAGTGAGGGTGATAATGATCATGAGTCGCTAAGCATCTTATTTGAGGAGCCTAGTATTATTCATAGTGACAAACTAGATGAAGGAAATACTCTTGATTTATCTACACTAGTGTCCAACTATGCTTCTTTGGATGATTTTCTTATGCAGGGGAAACCATTAAGGAGTGTCGAATTATCCACTCCAAAGGAAGAATTTTATGAAGTGTTCCCCTACAATGGTAGCCAAGGTGGCATATTAAAATTTATTCATAAGTCTCGAACCCTTGCATTGCAGAAGTACATGGAGACATGTCTTACTAGTCCAGTGCATCAGTTCTCGCTTGAGAGCGAGGACCTCTTCACATACATGATGCCGATGCACCGCAAGAGGGTGCGACTCCGACCACACTTTGCTAAGAGATGCTCCAAACAGTGGTCGGAGGCAAGTTCGTCTACACACCGGGTCAATATCCCTTGGGATCAGGGTGGATATATGGAGCATCGAAGCCTAGCTATATGACTCTAAAGAAAGCGCTATCGGGAGGCAGCCCAGAAGTAAGTAGGAAACTTTATTAGTTTTGGGTGTTTATAGTTTAGTTTGCATTCATATTTTTGCATTGGCACTTTGCATGAATTGCTATTAAAGTTGGTTTGGTTTAAGTCTTCACTAGGTCAATTTTTTTGTCCGCTCAAAATTTTATATGTGTTATGATAACCCACAAGTATAGGGGATCGCGACAGTCTTCGAGGGTACTATTTCACCCAAATTTGTTGATTCGACACAAGGGGAGCCAAAGAATATTTATGAGCCTTAGTAGTTGAGTTGTCAATTCAACCACACCTAGAATATGAAATCTCTGCAGCAAAGTGTTTAGTAGCACAGTAGCATAGTAACAAAAACAGTAACAAAAGCAGTTTGTGATGATTGTAACAGCAACAGCAGTAGTAACTTAGCAAAGATCAATATGCGAAAAGCGTAGGCATTGGATCAGTGATGGATATTTGTGTTGGATGACATTCATCATATAACAGTCACAACCTAGAGCGATACACAATAGCTCCAACTCATCAATGTAATGTAGGCATGTATTCTGTATATAGTCATACGTGCTTATAGTAAGAACTTGCATGACATCTTTTGTCCTACCCTCCAGTGGCAGCGGGGTCCATAAGGAAACTAAGGGATATTAAGGCCTCCTTTTAATAGAGAACTGGAACAAAGCATTAGCACATAGTGAATACATGAACTCGTCAAATCACAGTCATCCCCGGAGAGTATCCCAAACAATTGTTACTATTGGGTCTACGGATCAGAATAATAACAAGTGCATATAACTAGCAGATAGGATCAAGAACTCAAATATATTCATGAAAACATAGAGGGTTCAGATCTGAAATCATGGCATTCGGGCCCTAGTGACAAGCATTAAGCATTGCAAAGTCATAGCAACATCAATCTAAGAACATGGTGGATACTAGGGATCAAGCCCTAACAAATTGACTCGATTACATGACAAATCTCATCCAACTCCATCACCGTCCAGCAAGCCTACAGAGGAATTACTCACACCCGGTGGTGAGCATCATGAAATTGTTGATGGAGAAGGGTTGATGATGATGACGGCGACGAAGCCCCCTCTCCGGAGCCCCGAACGGACTCCAGATCAGGCCTCCCGATGAAGAACAGGAGGTGGCGGCGGCTCCGTATCGTAAAACATGATGAAACTTTCTCTCTGATTTTTCTCTCCATGAGACGGTACTTATAGAGTTGGAATTAGGGCAAACGGAGGTCTGTGGGACCCACAAGCTCACAGGGCGCGCCCTGGGGGTGGGCGCGCCCCCTGAGCTTGTGGCTCCTAGGTGGCCCCCCTCCAGTAGATCTCTTCGCCAATATTTTTTATATATTCCAAAACAATTCTCCGTAATTTTTTAGCTCAATCCGAGAACTTTTGTTTCTGCACAAAAACAACACCATGGTAGTTCTGCTGAAAACAGCGTCAGTCCGGGTTAGTTTCATTCAAATCATGCAAATTAGAGTCGAAAACAAGAACAAAAGTGTTTGGAAAAGTAGATATGTTTGGGACGTATCAACTCCCCCAAGCTTAACTCGTTGCTTGTCCTCAAGCAATTCAGTTGACAAACTGAAAGTGATACAGAAAACTTTTACAAACTCTTTTGTTCTTGTTACTGTATATAAGTTTAACTAGTGATCAAGTTTTCAGCAAAGATTATGAACTAACCATATGAATAATAACACTTAGGTCTCACATTTACTCATGACAATAACATAACCAACTAGCGAGCAATAATAAGATATCTTGGATGCCAACAATTTGTCAAAACAATCATGATATAATATATAACATGGTATCTCGCTAGCCCTTTCTGAGACCGCAAAACATAAATGCAGAGCATCTCTGAGGTTCAAGCATCGACTAAACATTGTATTTCAGTGTAGAAGAGATCCAGTCATGGTCACATCCAACATTAACTAGACGCAATGCAGAAAAATGACAATAGCGCTCTCAGGGTTGGTGCTTTAAATGAGAAGATGATGACTCAACAAATAAAATTAAATAACATAAAAGTAAAAGGATAGGCCCTTCGCAGAGGGAAGCAGAGATTTGCAGAGGTGCCAGAGCTCGAAGCTTAAAACAGAGATGAATACATTTTGAGAGGTGTGCTTTTCCTGTCAACGTCACGACAAAGGATTTCGATATCTTCCATGCTAAACATATTATAGGCGGTTCCCAAACGGAAAGGTAAAGTTTACCCCCCCCTCAACCATACAGACACAAGCATGGCTAGCCGAATTCTTGGGTGCCCTCCAAACAATCAATTTTCTAGGGGAGTTTGTTTTATTATATTTTCTTTATATTCAAATTACAGGACTGGGCATCCCAATTACCAGCCTCTCTTGTGCAATGACAAGTGAATAAACACCATCATGATAGTAACCCACTTAGCATGGAAGATATCGACCGCCCCATCGCTCCATGAGCGGTACGGGCACACAAAACAGATGTTTATTTGAATGATTAGAGGTGGCACATGCAAATTTACTTGGAACGACAGAGTAATACCGCATATAGGTAGATATGGTGGACTCATCTGGAACAACTTTGGGTTTAAGGATTTGGATGTACAAGCAGTATTCTCGCTTAGTACAGGCGAAGGCTAGCAAATAGATTGAGAAGCGACCAACTTAAGGAGTGACAACTGTCATAATCATGCATTGCAAATAATTAACATTGAATACGAGCATGAGTAGGATATAAACACCCTGAACATAAATATCGTAGAGGCAGTGTTGGTTTTGATTCAACTACATGTGTGAACATGTGCCAAGTCAAGCCACTTGAATTATTCAGAGGAGGATACCATACTAACATACTACATCACAACCATTTTAATGCATGTTGACACACAAGATATATCATTATCCACTCCTAGCTATTTAAGCATGGCATGAGTAACTATAATCTCTAATTGTCATCACAAATATGTTTACTCATAATATGATGAATCAAGATCGACTGAGTTAGACATATTTACAAAAACAAAAACAAGAAGAGTTCATACCAGCCTTTCTCTGCCATAATCACTTCATCAAATCATCGTCATTATTGCCTTTCACTTGCACGACCGAATGATGTGAAAATAATAATAGTGCAAGTGCCGTGGACTAAGCTGGAATCTGCAAACATTTTATTCAAAGGAGAAGACAAGGTAATAGTGGCTCTTCGGTAAATCAACAATAAAGCATATATGAGCCACTTTAACAATTCTAGCATAGTCTTATCCATACCACGACTCAACTGAAAGAATTTTAGAGAAACACACTGAAAAATATTTTTGGAGTTTTTAGTTTTTTCTGAAGAAAGCAAACTAACGAAGGAAAAACAAAAAGCGAGAAAAATTATTTACACGGGAGAACTCCCAACAAACAAAAGAAGAAACGAGAAATCTTTTTGGGTTTTCTTTTAATACCATGAACTAACTAAATAAGAAAGAAAAACAGAAAATAAGCGAGAAATATTTTTGGGTTTTCGAAGTTTTTCAAACACACAAGAAGAAAGCAAAAATAAAACTAACATGGGTATACAATGAAAAAGGATGAACACTGACAACTAGAATGAATGTGTGGTACATGAATGTAATGTCGATGAGAAATACGTACTCCCCCAAGCTTAGGCTTCTGGCCTAACTTGGTCTAGGGCCACGGATCAAAGTGAGCACCTCCGGGATAATACCGAGGCTGCTGAGGATCCCACTGTGGCTGCTGAGGCTCCCACTGATAGGTCGGTGCTGGAGCGGGTGCAGCAGGCGGCGTAAGGCCCCAATAGGCATAAATATCCTCGGGCATAATAGTGTACCTGCCAATGGAAAGAACAAACAGAGATGGTGCAGGCAGAGTAATAATCTCATCAGTGCCCTGACTAAATACCAAGTTATACCTGAATCGTATATTGCCAGAATCAATAAAATTATGCCCAACCATGCTGCTATAATCAAGATATTTGGTGGGCAAAAGCTCATCCTCCTCATCACTAATAGGAATCTCAAAATGTCTAGCGAGGCGAGAAGCATAAATACCACCATAAATAACGCCCTTCGAACGGTTAGTGTGTAACCGTCGAGCAACCATTGCTCCCAAACTAAAAGTTCTATCACCATAGAGAGCATGGTGTAAAATAGCAAGATCAGGTGAACTGAGCGTTCCACTCTCCCAGCGACCAGTTAAACACCTCCCAGCAAATAATGAGTAATAATGCAAAACAGGGAAATGTAAACTAGCCACTCTGGCTTCAAAAACTCCACTCGTCTCCCCCACAGTTACGGCGGATATAAAATCCGCAACGTCCCTTGGACGTGGCTCTAGAGGGCTTCCCTCATTAGGAATTTTGCATACTTGGCAAAACACATCAAGTGTCATCTCTTGACGGATATCATAGAGGTGGAACGACACGGTGGGTATATCCCTCCTAGCATGAAAGTAGAAATTTTGCACAAAAGTATTGGTGAGCAGGAGGTATTGATCACACTTATCTTCGAGGAACGGGATGATGCTGGCATTGTTCGCCAAGTAATAGAAATCATCATAAATACTCGCTTCCCTCAAGAAGGTGTTGCATGGCCATTCACACGGCCGCACCTCGGCTGCACGAGGAAGGTTGTACTTGGGCTTCTCCTTCGGAGTTTCCTCGGAACTCTGGCTCGAGGAACCTCTCAACATCCTCCTAAGCATTTTCTTTTCTCTGAAAAATTTCTAAAATTTTTAGTCCCCAAAATAAAAGTGAACAAAACTCAACAAAATTGATAGCAACTACTCCCACAAGTATCTAGAGGCTATATCATGCATCAAAACTACTTTGGACCATACAAATTCAACATGCAAGCCCATATACATGGTCACCTCAGCAGCAAAAATTTGCAAAACATAAAGCACTAGAACAAAAACTAATTGGACCATTGGAGGAGTCACATACTGATACGTCCAATTTGCATCATGATTTCCTACTGATATTTATAATGTATTTGGTCATTATTTCACTTTATGATGCAATTCTTATGCCTTTTCTCTCTTAATTTGCAAGATTTATATGAAGAGGGAGAATACCGGCAGCTGGAATTCTGGACCTGAAATAGCTACAACAGAGATACCTATTCTACCGAGCTCCAATTAACCTGAAATTTCACGAAGATTTTTTATTGAATATATAAAAAATACTTCAGAAAAGAAATACTAGAGGGGACCCACCAGTTGCCCACAAGGCAACAGGGCGTGCCCCCCTGGGCACGCCCTAATGCCTTGTGGGGCCCACAGCTGGCCTCCGGCCCCCTCCTTCTGCTATATAGGCTCATTTGCCCTAAAAAAATTATAGAGAAGACTTTCGGGATGAAGCGCCGCCGTCTCGAGGCGGAACCTTGGCAGGAGCAATTTTGCTCTCCGGCGGAGCGATTCCGCCGGGGATACTTCCCTCCGGGAGGGGGAAATCGAAGCCATCGACATCACCAACGATCCTCTCATCGTGGGAGGACCAATCTTCATCAACATCTTCACCAACACCATCTCATCTCAACCCCTAGTTCATCTCTTGTATTCAATCTTTGTCTCAAAACCTCAGATTGGTACCTGTGGGTTGCTAGTAGTGTTGATTACATCTTGTAGTTGATGCTAGTTGGTTTATTTGGTGGAAGATTATATGTTCAGATCCTTAATGCTATTCAATACCCCTTTGATCTTGAACATGAATATGATTTGTGAGTAGTTACTTTTGTTCTTGAGGACATGGGAGAAGTCCTGTCATAAGTAATCATGTGAATTTGGTATTCGTTCGATATTTTGATGATATGTATGTTGTTGCTTCCTTTAGTGGTGTCGTGTGAACGTCGACTACATGACACTTCCCCATCTTTGGGCCTAAGGGAAGGCATTGTGGAGTAGTAATTAGATGCTGGGTTGCTAGAGTGACAGAAGCTTAAACCCTAGTTTATGCGCTATTCCGTAAGGGGCTGATTTGGATCCATATGTTTCATGCTATGGTTAGATTTATCTTAATTCTTCTTTTGTAGTTGCGGATGCTTGCGAGAGGGGGTAATGATAAGTGGGAGGCTTGTTCAAGTAAGAACAGCACCCAAGCACCGGTCCACCCACATATCAAATTATCAAAGTAGCGAACACGACTCAAACAAACATGATGAAAGTGACTAGATGAGAATTCCCATGTGTCCTCGAGAACGCTTTGCTTTATATAAGAGATCGTTTTGGCTTGTCCTTTGCTACAAAAAGGATTGGGCCACCTTGCTGCAATTTTTTATACTTGTTACTTGTTACGAATTACCTTGCTATCGAAACTACCTGTTACCGCTACTTTCAGTACTTGTAGAGAATACCTTGCTGAAAACCGCTTGTCATTTCCTTCTGCTCCTCATTGGGTTCGACACTCTTACTTATCGAAAGGACTATGATTGATCCCCTATACTTGTGGGTCATCAAGACTCTTTTCTGGTGCCGTTGCCGGGGAGTGAAGCGCCTTTGGTGAGTGGAATTTGGTAAGGAAACATTTATATTACGTGCTGAAATGTATTGTTACTTGTCACTATGGAAAGTAATCCTTTGAGGGGCTTGTTTGGGGTATCTTCACCACGACCAGAAGCAATAAGGGTTGGTCCTCAACCTACTGAACCTACTGAAAATATTTATTATGAAATTCCTTCGGGTATGATAGAGAAACTGCTAGCTAATCCTTATGCAGGAGATGGAACGGTGCATCCTGATATGCACTTGATATATATAGATGAAATTTGTGGATTGTTTAAGCTTGCAGGTTTATCCGGAGATGGAGTTAAGAAGAAGGTATTCCCTTTATCTTTGGAGGGAAAGGCATTGACATGTTATAGGCTATTGGATGATACTGGAACATGGGATTGGAGCCGGTTGAAGCTGGAATTTCACCAGAAATTTTATCCTATGCATTTGGTTCATCGTGATCGGAATTATATATATAATTTTTGGCCTCGTGAAGGAGAAAGTATCGCTCAAGCTTGGGGGGAGGCTTAAGTATATGTTGCACACATGCCCCAATCATGAGCTCTCAAGAGAAATAATTATTCAAAACTTTTATGCTCGACTTTCTCATAATGATCAATCCATGCTCGATACTTCTTCTACTGGTTCCTTTATGAAGAGGACTATTGAATTTAAATGGGATCTTCTGGAAAGAATTAAACGCAAATCTGAAGATTGGGAAATCGACAAAGGTAAAGAGTCAGGTATAAATCTTGAGTTTGATTGTGTTAATTCTTTTATGGAAACTAATATTTTTCATAAGTTTAGCACTAAATATGGACAAGACTCTGAGATAGTAGCCACCTTTTGTGAATCATTTGCAGCTCATGTTGATCTCCCTAAGGAGAAATGGTTTAAATACCATCCACCTATTGAATTAAATGAAGAACATGTTAGTGTTAAAGAAGAAACAATTGTTTACAATGTTGATCCAGTTGTGCCAACTGCTTATATTGAGAAACCCCCTTCCCTGTTAGGATTAAAGAACATGCTAAAGCTTCAACTGTGGTTAACAAAAGTAATATTAGAGCACTTAGACCATCTGAACAAATTAAAGTTGAACCTAATATTGCAATGGTTAAAGATCTTTTGGTTGATAATATTGATGGACATGTCATATATTTTTGTGATGAAGCTGCTAGAATTGCTAAACCCGTTAGAAATAAACGAGACATGTTCGACAAGAACAAACCGATAGTTGGCATGCCTGTTGTTTCTGTTAAGATTGGAGATCATTGCTATCATGGTTTATGTGATATTGGCGCTAGTGTGAGTGCTATTCCTTTCTCTTTATATCAAGAAGTGATGAATGATATTGCACCTGTTGAGATTGAAGATATTGATGTTACTATTAAGCTTGCAAACAAAGATACTATTACACCACTTGGGATTGTTAGAGATGTTGAAGTCTTGTGTGGTAAAATCAAATACCCTACTAATTTCCTAGTACTTGGTTCACAACAAGATAATTTTTGTCCCATTATTTTTGGCAGACCTTTCTTGAATACTGTTAATGCTGAGATTGATTGTGTTAAAGAAAAGGCTAGAGTTAAGTTTGGTGATATATCTCATGAATTTAATTTCTCTAAGTTTAGTAGACAACATCATGATGAAGAATTACCTACTAAAGATGAAATTATTGGTCTTGCTTCTATTGCTGTGCCTCCTACTGATCCTTTAGAACAATACTTGATAGACCATGAAAATGATATGCATATGAATGAAAGGAATGAAATAGATGAGTTGTTCTTTAAACAAGCACCTATTCTTAAACTTAACTTGCCCGTTGAAACCTTGGGAGACCCTCTTCCACCAAAGAGTGACCCTGTGTTTGAATTAAAGCATTTACCTGATACACTTAAATACGCTTATCTTGATGAAAAGAAGATATATCATGTTATTATTAGTGCTAACCTTTCAGAGCATGAAGAAAAGAGATTTCTTAAAACTTTGAAGAAGCACCATGCAGCTATTGGATATACTCTTGATGATCTTAAGGGCATCAGTCCCACTCTATGTCGGCACAAAATTCATATGGAGCCAGATGCTAAACCAGGTGTTAATCATCAAAGAAGATTAAATCTTAAAATGAAGGATGTGGTAAGAACTGAAATATTAAAGCTTCTGGAGGCAGGTATAATTTATCCCATAGCTGATAGTAGATGGGTAAGTCCTGTTCATTGTGTTCCTAAGAAAGGAGGTATTACTGTTGTTCCTAATGATAAAAATGAACTTATCCCACAGAGAATTGTAACCGGTTATAGAATGGTAATTGATTTCAGAAAATTAAATAAAGCTACTAGGAAAGATCATTACCCCTTGCCTTTTATTGATCAAATGTTAGAAAGATTATCTAAGCATACACACTTTTGCTTCCTAGATGGTTACTCTGGTTTCTCTCAAATACCTGTATCACCAGAAGATCAAGAGAAAACTACATTTACTTGTCCTTTTGGAACTTATGCTTATCTTCATATGCCTTTTGGTTTATGCAATGCACCTGCTACCTTTCAAAGATGTATGACTGCTATATTCTCTGACTTTTGTGAAAAGATTGTTGAGGTCTTCATGGATGATTTCTCCGTTTACGGAACTTCTTTTGATGATTTCTTAAGCAACATTGATCAAGTTTTGTAGAGATGTGAAGAAACTAATCTTGTTTTGAATTGGGAGAAGTGTCACTTTATGGTAAATGAAGGTATAGTCCTTGGGCATAATATTTCTGAAAGAGGTATTGAAGTTGATAAAGCTAAAGTTGATGCTATTGAGAAAATGCCATGTCCTAAAGATATCAAAGGTATAAGAAGTTTCCTTGGTCATGCTGGTTTCTATAGAAGGTTTATAAAAGACTTCTCTAAATTTTCTAGGCCTCTTACTAATATCTTGCAAAAAGATGTTCCATTTTTTTTGATGATGATTGCGTAGAAGCCTTTGAAATACTTAAGAAAGCCTTATTTTCTGCACCTATTGTTCAACCACCTGATTGCAACGTACCCTTTGAAATTATGTGTGATGCTAGTGATTATGCTATTGGTGTCGTTCTGGCCAAAGAGTTGATAAGAAATTGAATGTTATTCATTATGCTAGTAAGACTCTAGACGGTGCTCAAAGAAATTATGCTACTACTGAGAAGGAATTTTTAGCAGTTGTGTTTGCATGTGATAAATTCAGATCCTATATTGTTGATTCTAAGGTTACTATTCATATTGATCATGCTGCTATTAAATATCTTATGGAAAAGAAAGATGCTAAACCTAGACTTATTAGGTGGGTTCTTTTGCTACAAGAATTTGACTTGCATATTGTTGATAGAAAGGGAGCTGAGAATCCCGTAGCAGATAATTTGTCTAGAATGGAAAACGTTCTTGATGACCCACATCCTATTAATGATGATTTCCCTGATGAACAATTAGCTGTGATAAATGCTTCTCGTAACACTCCTTGGTATGCAGAATATGCTAATTACATTGTTGCTAAATATATACCACCTAGTTTCACATACCAACAAAAGAAAAAAATTCTTCCTTGATTTAAGACATTACTTTTGGGATGACCCACATTTATATAAAGAAGGAGTAGATGGTATTATTAGATGTTGTGTACCTGAGCATGAACAGGAACAAATCCTACGGAAGTGTCACTCCAAGGCATACGGAGGACACCATGCGGGAGACAGAACTGCACATAAGGTATTACAATCTGGTTTTTATTGGCCTACTCTTTTCAAAGATGCACGTAAGTTTGTCCTTTCTTGTGATGAATGTCAAAGAATTGGTAATATTGGTAGAAGTCAGGAAATGCCTATGAATTATTCACTTGTTATTGAACCATTTGATGTTTGGGGTTTTGATTATATGGGACCTTTTCCTTCCTCTAATGGATATACACATATACTTGTTGCTGTTGATTATGTTACTAAGTGGGTAGAAGCTATTCCAACAAGTAGTGCTGATCACAACACATCTATTAAAATGGTTAAAGAAGTTATATTTCCAAGGTTTGGAGTCCCTAGATATTTGGTGACTGATGGTGGTTCACATTTTATTCATGGTGCTTTCCGTAAACTTCTTGCTAAATATGATGTTAACCATAGAATTGCATCTCCATATCATCCTCAGTCTAGTGGTCAAGTTGAATTGAGTAATAGAGAAATAAAATTAATTTTGCAAAAGACCGTTAATAGATCCAGGAAGAATTGGTCTAAGAAACTTGATGATGCATTATGGGCTTACAGAACTGCTTATAAAAATCCTATGGGTATGTCGCCATATAAAATGGTTTCTAGAAAAAGCATGTCATTTACCTCTTGAGTTAGAACATAAAGCTTATTGGGCAATTAAAGAACTTAATTATGATTTTAAACTTGCCGGTGAAAAGAGGTTATTTGATATTAGCTCTTTAAATGAATGGAGAACCCAAGCCTATGAAAATGCCAAGCTATTTAAAGAAAAAGTTAAAACATGGCATATAAAAGAATTCAAAAACGGGAATTTAAAGTGGGTGAGCAAGTTCTATTGTACAACTCTCGTTTTAGATTCTTTGCAGGAAAACTTCTCTCTAAATGGGAAGGGCCATATATCATCGAAGAAGTTTATCGCTCCGGAGCTATCAAAATCAACAACTCCGAAGGTACCAACCCGAGAGTGGTGAATGGGCAAAGAATTAAGCATTATATCTCAGGTACTCCCATTAATGTTGAAACTAATATTATTCAGATAATGACACCGGAGGAACACATCAAGGAGTCCTTCCAGAACGCTCCAGAACCCTGAAAAGGGGTAGGTATGTGATTCGGTAAGTAAACCGACTCCAAAAATTCCATAAAAATTATTTCTGTCCATTTTGGAATATTAGAAAAAATACAAAAATAAGAAACAGCCGAGAGGACCCACGAGGAGGTCACAAGGCAACAGGGCGCGACCCCCTGGGGCCCGCCGTGTTGCCTTGTGGCCCCCTCGTGTGCCTTCCCGACTCCGTTTTCCTCTCGTATACTTGTTTTGCAAGATAAAAATTCTTTATATATACTCCCGTATGTTTTGACCACCGTATCGTGAGTTTCTCCTCTCTTCTTGTTTCGGGCTGTTTTTCTGACAGATCTAGATCCCCATGGCTCCCTGAAGACTCCGCACCAAGCACCGAATTGTGCAACCTTCGCCCGGCAAACGTCCTTTCAGCGAAGTCTATTATGAGTGGTCGTCAGGGGAAGAGGACACCGCTATGAAGGAGGGATCAGGAGAGGTCATAGAGGACCAGACTCAAGGAGAAGAAGATCAAGCCAAGCACAGGGGAGAAGCACCAGAAAAGGGAGATACATGAGCAGAATCGTGCCCTTCGGAGGATCAATGGCAATTTGGAGTACTTACTAAAGTTAAAGGACAAGCCTACACCATCGTCACCGCAGAAGGAGACTTGAGTACACGGGTATGGGCACCACCCTTGGCTTGTGCCAAGCTTGGGGGAGGTGCCCCGGTATCGTATCACCATCACTTTTATCATAATTATCTATCTTAGTTCGATCCTTAGTTATTTCATGATTTAGAAGAATAAAGTTTTAGTATGATTTAGTTTCGAGTGCTTGCTTTGTGATCTATCTATTTATGTAATCGAGTGTGAAAGTTATATAATAAAGAGTAGTTTGCTTTTTGCTTCTTTACTTTTATGTTTCAACCTAAGCAATAAAAGAATAAAAAAGATCATATGCTAATCCCATGGGGAGCGATGACTTCACATAAAATAAGTATAATTGATAAAACTTGTTGGAAGTTGACAAACATAGCATTGGTCATTGTTGCAATTCATGAAAAAGTAATAAAGGAAGAGAGGTCTCACATATAAATATACTATCTTGGACATCTTTTATGATTGTGAGCCCCCATTAAATATTCTATGTCAAATAGTCGACGTTGGACAAGGAAGACAATGTAATGAGTTATGTTTGCTTATATTCACATAGAAGCTATAATGTTGTGGACCCTCTAACATGTGGTGTTTGCCCCCCTATCTTTTGCTAGCCAAAATTCCGCACTAAGTAGAGATACTACTTGTGCATCCAAAAACCCTTAAACCCAGTTTCATGCCATGAGAGTCCACCATATCTACCTATGGATTGAATAAGATCCTTCAAGTAAGTTGTCATCAATGCAAAAGCAATAAAAATTGCTCCTAAATATGTATGATGTTTTATTGTAAGGGAAAATAAGCTTTGTACGATCTTGTGATGGTGAAGAAATAAAAGCGACAGACTGCATAATAAAGGTCGCTATCACAAGGGGCAATATAAAGTGACGTTCCCTTACATGAAGAGCTTGCACATCCAAAAATAAAAAGTGCATGACAACCTTTGCTTCCCTCTGCGAAGGGCCTATCTTTTACTTTATGTATTTACTTTTATGCAAGAGTCAATAGTATTCTCCTCTATTCCGTTTTTATTTTCTCTCTTGGCAAGCATCATGTGGTGGGGAAAGATCCAGGCATATATATCCAGTGGGATGTATGTGATCATGAGTTATTACTGTTGACATTACCATTGAGGTAAATAAGTTGGGAGATGAAACTCTAAGCCCCTATCTTTCTATGTGTCTGGCTGAAACTTTTGTTCCATAAGTATGTCATGAGTGTCAGCAATCATAGAAGACTAAATGATAGTTGAGTATGTGAACTTGCTAAATAAAGCTCTTACATAGACTCTTTCTGATAATATGATGAATTGCAATTGCTTAAGTGACTGAGATCATAGTTTATTCGTTTTCAATATGCTTTATGGTTTATAATTTATCTTGTGGATGAATTGTCACTTTTTCATGAGAAGTTTTATGATGATATATTGCTGTTATAATAAAGATCAAGACGCCTTCTTGTCCGTATTTTATTTTTATCGCCGCCTTTCTCTCTAAACATGTGGTCATGATTATTGATTTCGGCTTTCGCTTGAGGACAAGCGAGGTCTAAGCTTGGGGGAGTTGATACGTCCAATTTGCATCATGATTTCCTACTGTTATTTATAATGTATTTGGTCATTATTTCACTTTATGATGCAATTCTTATGCCTTTTCTCTCTTAATTTGCAAGATTTATATGAAGAGGGAGAATACCGGCAGCTGGAATTCTGGACCTAAAATAGCTACAGCAGAGATACCTATTCTACAGAGCTCCAATTGACCTGAAATTTCACGGAGATTTTTTATTGAATATATAAAAAATGAAAGCACAGGTTATCTCCCAGAGGGGGGTGAATGGGAGATTATTAGAAATTCGTCAAACTCTGATGAATTTGACGAAGATCAGAGTGAAGAAATAGAAACGCAAGGGAAACCAAGTCATCACAGAATCAGAGTACATGCGAACAAGATACATAAGGGTGAAGAACATGCAATCATACAATCATACACGCATGAAGAATATGAACTGAGGAAATAAAAGATAGCATGATCAAATACTTCAGTTCAAATTCGTCAGAGGATAGATCATAAATTCTTCAGCAACGGAATAAAGTAAGGGAGGGTGAGGAATTTGAAACCAGATTGGCTCGATGAAGACAATGGAATTTGGTAGACCAATTCCAGTTGTTGTATCAACTGTACGTCTGGTTGAGGCGGTTGAGTCGCAACTCAGAGAACACTTAGTCCTCACCATATTCCTCTTGAGCTAAGGTCACTTAGACCTCGCCCAATCATTCGTGGTAAGTCTTCAAGGTAGACTTCGGAAACCTTCACAGACTTGTTCACCGGCATGCCACAATTACTCTTGGGTGCTCAGAACATGATGCCTAACCGTCTGGAGGAATGAAAGTCCTCAAAGGTAACAAGCGTCGGATCACACAAATCAATCTCTTCAGTGATGCTCAATCACTTAGGCTCTGGTTGGGTTTTCCTCACTTGGGTTCACTCAAAGTCGTCAGAGGATGGGTTGCTCTCAAATGACAAGTGTCAAGTTCTCTTGGAGCAGCCAACCAACAAGTGGTTGTGGGGGCGGCTATTTATAGCTAGGGGGCAACCCGACATGAATTGTCATAAATGCCCTTCACTGGTTCGACCGTTGTCAGGATAAGGATCCACTCGATAGCTGGCACGCGGCGCAGCAACGGTCTGAAAATTGAACTCTCAATTTCGTCAGGGCACTCAATTTCCTCACGGTATGCAGATCGCACTAGCGAACTCCTAACTCCTCAGCCTGACCAAATTCATCAGTGACCAGATGAACTTTGTCACTGTCGCTAGCAAATGCGTCAGCTGTACTGGAGATTTCCAAAGGCTTCACTCGAAGCGGCTTTTGTGTGTATAGGTTTGAGAAGGTTTGAGCATCACTTTGGAAATGTGAAATATGTTTCACCTAGACCCCCTTTAACAGTACAGTTTTTCCTATGACTCAAATAAGAAGAAAAGAAACTACGAAAACCAAAGTCTTCAAGCTTTAAAGTCTTCACATCAATTTCTTCAAAGGCCGTACCAATTTCATCACCAAATTCTTCACTTGAAGAAATCTATTTTGAGGGGTCGTCTTCCATGTGTTAAACCAAATCTTCAGGGACTCTGTCTCCTGTGTATACTCACAAACACATTAGTTCCTCAACCTATTTGTCTTTAATACTCCAAAACCACTAAGGGGGCACTTGATGCACTTACAATCTCCCCCTTTTTGGTGATTGATGACAAATTGGTTAGGCTTTCAACGGGAGTAAAAATAATTGAAGTGTAAGTACAGAGTTTGAAGAAATTGATTACAAGATATTGAGGAACTCCCCCTGAAGATGTGCATATGAGAAATTTGCTTTGGATTGCAAATGCACATGGCAGGTTGAAATTGTGGAGATCTCCTCCTATATCTTGGAATCCAATCATGCATGATCATAAGATATTTGACGAATATGAATGCATGATGAGAATTAGTGTCTGATGAAATTGTGCATGCATGAGCAGATATAATTAAGATCAGAGCACGCCTAACAAATGTAGCAAAAGAGTCAGACGACCAACAGTTATTTAAGTTACAACTCATCAAGGAGCAAATCCAATAAAGTTCAAGAGTTGCAACTTAAGCAAAAACAGCCCATATAATGACCCGCTTGAAGACTAACTCACACTTCTCCTTGTCATCAAATGACCAAAAGGATACAAAGGTGAGGACTAACACCCCTGAAGAAAATCATCGAGGAGAAGTCGAGGGAGCGCCAGCATTGTTGGGGTCGCGAGATGCAGATGGACCAGCCGTAGTGTCTTCAACTGCTTCATTTGCATCAGTTTGGCGTGATGAAGACTCTGAACATGGCATAAGAGGTGGAACCTTAGTGTTCTTAAACTTCTTCCTTGGCGGTTCTGCCCAGTCAAAGTTCATTTGGAAATCCATATCCGCAAGTTCTTCATCTGTTTTGAGGTGTGAGAGGATGGCCCATGATCTGTCAAAAATCTCGTGAAGATAATAGCGGTTTTTGCGGACGGCGTTATGCATCACAGTCATGTTGGCTTGATTAGCTGCAAACTGACGCTTAACCCATCGGTGATTCTTGTGAACTTTCTGGTGCAAGCTTATGAGCAACTCATGGTCCGTCATGACACGTGGTGCTTCAGGTGAAGAAGTTGGTCTTGAAGCTTTAGCTATAGTGTCCTGGCTAGCATATTCATCAGCGTTCGAGCTTGAGATAGGTTGACGAAATTGTCCATCCAAGGGACGAATTCCTTCATCAATAACCATCTTGCCCTTGCCAGGAACAGTGGGCAGAGTGCTCTGAAGAACTTCAACTTCAGGCATATAGCTTAAGTGAGTTTGACCATCGGCCTTGTAGTGAATTGCAGACCGGGATCTGATGAATCTCATGATCCATGGAGCATACGGCTTCAAGTCAAGCGGAGACTGTGCCGCTGTGACCAAAGTCCTCAGGAAGAAATCGTGAATGTTGATGGGAGTACCATGAATGATGTGGAACAGCATATTCTTCATAATTCCCACAACTTCTTCAGTATTGGAGTTGTGACCTTTAATGGGACTGAGGGTTTTGGACAGAATGCGATAGATCGTTCTTGGCACATACAGCAAATCCTTCACTAGGAAGGTTGTCCTTGGAGCTTCTCCTTCAGCTATAGGCTTCATAAGCACTTGCATCAGGTGGTTGGGCAGCTCAATTTCTTCATAAATTCTCTTTGCTTCTTGATGGGGTGGTTCGACTGGGAGAGCTCGAAGAAGTTCTTCAATTGGGGCTTTGTAGTGAGTGTCTTCACTCATCCAGTCCATTGCCCATGTTGCAATGTCGTCAACGTCTCCAGAGAAATGCATTGTGGCGTAGAATTGAAGAATGATGGTCCATCATGACACGTGGTGCTTCAGGTGAAGAAGTTGGTCTTGAAGCTTTAGCTGAAGTGTCCTGGCTAGCAGATTCATCAGCATTCGAGCTTGAGATAGGTTGACGAAATTGTCCATCCAAGGGACGAATTCCTTCATCAATAACCTTCTTGCCCTTGCCAGGAACAGTGGGCAGAGTGCTCTGAAGAACTTCAACTTCAGGCATATAGCTTAAGTGAGTTTGACCATCAGCCTTGTAGTGAATTGCAGACCGGGATCTGATGAATCTCATGATCCATGGAGCATACGGCTTCAAGTCAAACGGAGACTGTGGCACTGTGACCAAAGTCCTCAGGAAGAAATCGTGAATGTTGATGGGAGTACCATGAATGATGTGGAACAACAGATTCTTCATAATTCCCACAACTTCTTCAGTATTGGATTTGTGACCTTCAACGGGACTAAGGGTTTTGGACAGAATGCGATAGATCGTTCTTGGCACATACAGCAAATCCTTCACTAGGAAGGTTGTCCTTGGAGCTTCTCCTTCAGCCATAGGCTTCATAAGCACTTGCATCAGGTGGTTGGGCAGCTCAATTTCTTCATAAATTCTCTTTGCTTCTTCATGGGGTGGTTCGACTGGGAGAGCTCGAAGAAGTTCTTCAATTGGGGCTTTGTAGTGAGTGTCTTCACTCATCCAGTCCAGAGCCCATGTTGCAATGTCGTCAGCGTCTCCAGAGAAATGCACTGTGGCATAGAATTGAAGAATGACGGTCCGTCATGACACGTGGTGCTTCAGGTGAAGAAGTTGGTCTTGAAGCTTTAGCTGCAGTGTCCTGGCTAGCAGATTCATCAGCATTCGAGCTTGAGATAGGTTGACAAAATTGTCCATCCAAGGGACGAATTCCTTCATCAATAACCGTCTTGCCCTTGCCAGGAACAGTGGACAGAGTGCTCTGAAGAACTTCAACTTCAGGCATATAGCTTAAGTGAGTTTGACCATCAGCCTTGTAGTGAATTGCAGACCGGGATCTGATGAATCTCATGATCCATGGAGCATACGGCTTCAAGTCAAGTGGAGACTGTGCCGCTGTGACCAAAGTCCTCAGGAAGAAATCGTGAATGTTGATGGGAGTACCATGAATGATGTGGAACAGTAGATTCTTCATGATTCCCACAACTTCTTCAGTATTGGAGTTGTGACCTTTAATGGGACTGAGGGTTTTGGACAGAATGCGATAGATCGTTCTTGGCACATACAGAGCCCATGTATGACCATCAGTCGAACCACCCCATGAAGAAGCAAAGAGAATTTATGAAGAAACTGAGCTGCCCAACCACCTGATGCAAGTGCTTATGAAGCCTATGGCTGAAGGAGAAGCTCCAAGGACAATCTTCCTAGTGAAGAACAGCCAGAACTGGCCGAAAGCACGGTAGTGATTCCATATCCACGTGAGGAATATGGCGATGTGGGAATACTTTGTTCTTGTCGAATAAGAGTGAAGCATAGAAATTCATCTGAGTTCTTGTCCAGAAGCGCAGGCGCCTAATCTTGGCTGAGTCATATGGGGACTCACCAATGAAGATGTTCTTCTCTTCAAAGAATTTAGCATTATCAAACTGAGGCCGCCTGAGGACTCTGCCAATCTTTGGCATCACAGGTACTGGTTGAAGGTTGTGCATCTTTCTACGTACATCAAACACTGGTCGTGGGGACCCAGTGGAATCATTCGGATCAGTCACGGCAAGTGATTTGGCAATTTCCTCAGCAGTGGCAGTTGGAACTGTATCGGTATCTGCTGAAGGAATTGAGTCATCGCGCTGAGGGGATGTATTGACGACATCAACCATTGGCTCATCTTGAGCAATTTCATCAGCTGCTGCAGCTGGAATTTCTTCAGGAATGCTTTGGAGTGATGGTTGTCTTTCATCAGAGCCCGTGTGAATTTCTTCAGTGACAGCGGGTGACTGTGGCACTTGCGTCAGAGGAGTGGTGAGGGGCGAATTTGGATGGTAAGCTTCCCAAAATTCGTCAATGATTGGAGGGGTAGTTGCACCGTCAATATCCACATCCTCTTCAGTTTCTTCACTACTTCCAGATGAAGCAGTGGCATTTTCTTCAGTCACCGGAACCTGTGAGGGCTTCCGAGACAGGACTTGGTGAAGCGAAGCATCTTCTTCGACTTCAATTTCTTCATCCACTTGCTCTGTGGTAGCAGCAGAGTGGGTTTCAGCATCATCTTCATCAGCCTGTGGGATTACATAATCCACCCCATACGGAACAATCTGACTATCATCATTCGAACGAGAAGGGGGCGCTGATGAAATAGGTGTCGTGTCAATTGGAACGTCTGAAGACAATGGAGTCGTCTTCATTTTCTTCACTGTTGCAGTGATGGTAGGAGGGGCTGAAGCTTTTGTCTTTTTAGCTTCCTTTTCAGTAGCCTTGGTCTTCTTCACTTCTGATGCAGAAGGAAGGGTGATAGTCTTCACAGATGAAGTCGTTGGTGGTGCTGCGCCTGAGGAACTTGATGGTACAATTTCTTCAGGAACGACTAATGCAGTCGCCCTGGCTATTTCTTCAGGCACAACATCGTCAGTTGCCCTGTCTTGCATTTGCGGAGATAAAGGCGCAGTCTCACTGGCCTGAGCTGTTGGTGGTGTTGAAGAACTTGAGGGTGGCACTGTACCAAACTTGGCTGCCTCACGCTGGTTGTGGTCTTCAACAACCTTTTTGGTTGCAGTGATGAATCTGTCACGCACACCACAGCAGTGTCTTGACTGTCGCTCAAATTCTTCAGACATCTATTGAATCTCAGACCGCAGAGTCACAAGCTGCTGAGGAGAAATAGAAAGCATATTCTTTCGCAACTCCTTCTCTTTCTGCAGTTGTTGTTTCCTCACTAACTTGGCTTGAGCAATCTTGTGTTTCTCATTCAAAATGAAAGCAGATAATACATGACTTGGGCCAGGAGGTAGATTCAATTCATCAAGAAGCGTATCTGGCTTGGTGCACCAAATGTCAATAAAGTCCAGGAGCTTCTTGGGGTCCAGCAACATTGGAACTGAAGAATTTTTAGCAATAGCAGCTTGCTCTTGCTTCATTCTGAGGAACTCCGCGAGCTCATCTTCGTCAGTCAACCCTTGTTCATCAACTTCAGGCACGACGACCTTGCTCTTGGGACTTGGCCTAGTTCCACGGCCAGCAGTTACCTTTTGCTTCAGCTTGGGCATAGAAGATGGTTGCCCACTAGCTGAGGCACTTGATGCAGCAAGTGAGGCTGTTGGAAAGCCCTCGGTGCACTGGCAAGATGCGAGCTCGACCGGTGTTGAAGCTCTTGCTGCTGCCATTGATGAACTTGAACCAGGAGGAGGCACTGAAGATTTTGAGATTTTGGGTGCTGAAGCCATTGGAGCTGCCGGCTGGGCCACTGAGGGCTTTGGGACAGTCGGCTTGGGCTTGTTGGCAGGCTTCTTTTGCATAGCCTTCTTCGGAGCACTTGCACTTCCACTGGCATCTGCTTCAGCTGAGGCCTTTGTGGCTTGGTTGAATTCTTCAACCACCTTTTTGGCCTGTTTCTGCAGTTTAGCTTGTTGCTTTGCCCATTCTTTGGGGAATTCTTCACCCCTTCTGATGCTTGTTGGATGAGCAGTTTGTCCAGGAGCCAACTGTGGTCTTTTGCATGGAGGCTTCACTGCGAAGTCCTTCATGTATTTGGAAGTGACGAAATTGTAATCTCTCCACTAATAGGTCCAATATCTCTTTATCTTTTGCATGCGCATTTTGCGCTGCTCCTTGGTTTCCTTTCCATGAGTTTCTTCATCCAGAGTGCAGTATCCTTCATACAGATCATCTGGAATCTCGAAAGCTGTATGTTCCTCTTTCCTCTTGCCTCCCTTCTGAGGCTTTCTGCCATCGGCCATTTTCTTCAGCTGAGGTTTTTGAACTCGTGAGGACTCTGAAGATGTTTGAAGGTTTTCCTCAAGCAATGCTGCAAATGAATTAATTTGATGAGAACCTAGTGATTCGTCGGCAGACATTGTACCTGTGAATAGAGTATAGTTGTGAGGAAATAGGGAAGAGTCACATGCGTTCTTAGAGATTTTTCAAAATAAACCAGTTGAAGAAATTGACCCTTATCGGCTTGACGCAATTCACTAAGTGTTCTTGACATAGGTTCTAGAGTTGTACAGATAGAAGCAATTGCACAATTGAGGAATCTAGTTGTTAAGTATAACTTAGATGAAAGTGCTCAAGACTGGCCAGAAGGAAGTGCTGAAGAATTGGAAAAGTAGTAAAAACAACACTTGAAGATTTTGTGGCAGTGAAAAGATCAAACTCGGGCGGTAAAAATAAATTTAATTACCCCAAGGATGAACTCGATGAACTGGATGACAAGTCGAAGGAAATCGACAGTTCAGATTTTCCGTGCCCTAACTTGGCGACGAAAGACGCCTACGGCGGCGGCGGAGGTGAAGAAATCCCCAGCCGGTGCGAGTACGTCGACAAAGAAGTCGAGGCAGTGAAGCTCTTCCTCTCCAGCGACGATGAGTTCCAGCGGCGGCGCTAGGGTTTGAGAGCGACAGGGGAGCGAGAGTGAAATGAGTTAGGGTTGACGAGGTCAAGCCTTTATATAGGTGCGGTAAAAACTGAGAGGTCCGAAGATTTTGGACGGATAAGCCCCTGGCATTTCGCATCTGAGTGACACATGTCACACATGCATTTTCACCTTTATCCATGCATGTGAAGCGCGGGATGAAGTTACTGTGGCAACCACCAAAAATCAATTAGAATATTTTCAAAATGTGTTCGCAATTTCTTCAGCTGTCAAGGACACAGTGAAGACTTTGAACAGTGTCAAGTAGAACGCACATGAAGAATTTGTGAACAGAGTGGGTTGAGCTTAGCATAGAGGGTAGCGGGTCCGATCACATCCACATAGATGAAGAAAAACATTGTTTGAAGAAATAGCTATA
This sequence comes from Elymus sibiricus, assembly GCA_039707655.1. Taxonomy (NCBI): domain Eukaryota; kingdom Viridiplantae; phylum Streptophyta; class Magnoliopsida; order Poales; family Poaceae; genus Elymus; species Elymus sibiricus. Next base: position 298,899,383 of record CM077676.1, on the reverse strand, counting down.
TGTGGATGCTGTTGAGGACATGAAAAACTCACACACACACACACACACACACACACACACACACACACACACACACACACATATATATATAGGGTGGGTCTATTCTACCAACCCCCTTAAGACCTTATTCTACCATCTCTTTCCTTATTCTGCCAACAACCCCACCTGAGCGCCGCCGCCCCTCCCCTCCCCGCCTCCTACCGCGGGAGCGGCCTGGGAGCGCCGCCACCCCTCCCCTCCCTGCCTCCTACCGCAGGAGCGGCCTTGGAGCGCCGCCACCCCTCCCCTCCCCACCGTCTACCACGGGAGCGGCTTGGGAGCGCCGGCGCCCCTCTCCTCCCCGCATTCTTCCGCCGCAGCATCGATGCGGCCCCTCTCCTCCCCGCTTTCTCCCGCGGCAGCGGCCTGGGAGCACCGCCGCCCCACACCTCCCGGCCTTCTTCCGCGGCGGCGGCCTGGGCAGCGGCGTCGGAGCGCCGCCGCCCCTTTCCTCCCGGCCTTCTTCCGCGGCAGCAGCCTCGGAGCGCCGCCCCCTCACTCCACCCGGCCTTCTTCCGCGGCAGCGTCCTCGGAGATCGGTGGCACATCGCCATATCAGGATTGGTGCTGCCTCGACATTGCACTAGTTTGATGAAGAAGAAGTGCTCGCAAGGCTGCTTCCTCCGCGGCTAGTTCTTGGATGCAACCTTCGACGAGGTTCTGCTTGAAACCTCCATCTCCACTGACGTTAAGTCAAGTTCAAATCGCGCATGAAATACTCAAGCAGGCCAAGCTCAAGTGTGCTGCAAGGGCAAGTGGACTGCAGACGGAAGCGAAGGGAACTTCATGCAAACGCAAAGACGGACTGCAACATGAGGTAAGCAGTTCACCTCTTCTCCGCTATCAGTTTAGTTATTCGGCCAATGCAGTGCATGAAGTCCAGTACGTCCCTAAAGGCGATGCAGTGCCTTTATTTCAGTTCACCTTGAATAATGATGCAGTCCGGTAGCTCGATTATGCAGTGCGGTTGCATAGGTTCACCTTCAATAATGATGCAGTGCGGTTGCTTCAGTTCGCACTGCGCGATGATGCAGTCCGTCTGCATTAGTTCGCAGTGTTATTTATAAAGGCATTGCAGTTCGCATAATTCAGTTCATTTCACCTGACAATGCAGCTCGGCCGTTTTGTGCAGGAAGTTCAGTTCACCGGACAAAAAATGCCGTGGATAATTCACAACCCAAAGCCCCTGAACTGCAGGATGAGCCAAGCTTCTGGAAACACTGGATGGGTAACTCCTGAGATACCTCGAGGATTCTACACTACAACAAACAGGGTGCAATACTCTTCGGAAGAAGATTTTTTCTAACAAGAAGAGGTGGTGGAAGATGACGACGATGTCACCTTCATGTGGGAGGGCACTCATCAACAGGATGATGATGACGATGATGATGACGATGGCGATGATGATGACGATGACGATGAGCCAATAACAGTTCTCGAGCCAGAGTACAAGCACGAGTTCACTACATTTGGACAGAATGTCCGAACAGACAACGATGATGTTGTTGACCAAGATGGTGAAGGTGATGATGATGATGATGATGATGATGTGCCGCCGCTCCGACAATTTCAAACCAATCAAGTGAGACATCACCACAACACTGGACTACCACCGCATCCACCTGCTGCACCAGAGAACAGTGCTCCGCGTGCACCTCCAGCATCAAGTTCAAGATAGCGACCACCAAGGGTGCCTCGGCGAGAAGTCAACAGCAGGAACAAGTCTTCCTCGCTACTGCCACCGCGAGATCCTCAACTACACAGATCTGTTATAACACCACCGTGTCCAATACAACCCGGCGAGCTGCAAATGCCATCGGATGAAAGAGAGTACACCCATGTATGTGTTTCTGGCCTGAAAAATTATAATATTCCAGTCAATTGAGAAAAGCAGCGCACTTACATTCCATGTGAAGTTTGTTGCAATATCTAATGCAGTCAACTATTCGAAAACTTAACAATATGCAGTCCTCTTATTTATAACAGAACAGTACACTTAGTCTGATAGAGCAGTGCACTTAGTCTCTAACAAATGTGACAAAAGATAATTCTGTCATAAACAAATTCAAAAATATGATGATGCAATTTTTTCCTAATATGGTTTATGACAAATGCTCCCTTGCAGAATAAAAACATGCCGTCAAACCTGATACCTGTCGTTGGAATGAAGTTCAGCTCGTACGACAATGCATGGGAGTTTTACAACACTTATGCTAGACATGCAGGTTTTGGCATACGCCAAAGGTCGAACCACAAGACATATAACTACATTGTCTGCTCCAGAGAAGGGAAGCACAAGGAGACTGTTGCAGAACATGACCGAAAACGTGCGAAGACATCAAAAAGGACTGGTTGCCGAGCAAGAATTAGATTGAAAGAGAGGAAGAAAGGGAGCTTTGTCATAGAGAAGGTTGAGCTCAAGCACAATCACAAGATGCTCGAAAGCCCCGGGATGCTTTTGCACCTGCACTCACACAAAAGAGATGATCCTTTGATTGACCAGTTGGTGAAGGACATGCAGCTGGACAACCACACACACGCACAGATGATGTCAACACTGCCGCGTATGTCCGGTGGTCTACACTTCATGGGGCATACTAGCCGCGACTGGGTCAACAAGTAAGCACAACACAGAACATCTCCCTTGAGCATTATTTGGGTAATTATTTACGGTTTTGATAAGATAAGCTTGCATTGTTTTTGAAATGCAGAAAACAGCAGTTCGCAAGAGAGGAGTCTCAAGATGACGTCAAGAAACTTCTAGGTTTCTTCGAGAAGATGAAGAAGATCAACCCAGAGTTCTTCTATGATTACGACGTCGATGCAGATAAACGTGTAAGAAATGTCTTCTGGGCCAACGCAAGTTGCAGAGGATCGTATGAAGATTTTGGAGACTGCGTGACATTAGACACGACATATAAAACGAATAAGTTCCACATGCCGCTGGGAGTATTTGTGGGAGTGAACCATCATCTCCAGAGCACGATCTTTGTTGTCGCCCTTGTGCGAGATGAAACGATCCCGTCGTTCGAATGGGTTTTCAAAACATTCTTGAGATGCATGAACTACAAGCCGCCAATCTGCATGCTCACAGGTACAAATACAACACCTGTGTACTTACATTTGTTTGGTCCACTTCTATTTCTTCCGTCTTTCTTGCACATGGACAACTTAATAAAAATACACTACTTGTGCCTCTCAGACCAATGTTCTTCGATGAAGGCAGCATTAAAAACTAGCCTACCAGATACATTGCACAAGTTGTGTCGGTGGCACATCATGAAGAAGTACAAAGACCACCCCGCCTTGCTGTATAAGGCGTACGACACATTCAAGGCTGACCTCACCGCGGTGCTGAACCATCCACTAATGCCGTCAGAATTTGAACGAGCATGGAAGGATCTCATGCAGAAATACAACTTGCAAAACGGCGAGGTTATGAATTCGCTGTGGGATGACCGGCAAGAGTGGATATCAGCTTACTACAAGGAAGTATTTTGTGCGCGGATGACTTCCACGCTGAGAAGCGAGAGTATGAACCGTATACTGAAGAAAAACTTCGTCAAAGAGAAGCATGATCTCCATCTGTTTGCTCAATAGGTGGACAAGTGCATTCAGACCAGGAGGGCCGTCGAGCACGCAGAGACAATCGGGAATGAGGTACAAAAAATGTTAATCAAACTAGTAATAACTTCATAAAACAAACAAAATTTCCAGTTTTGCGATGTCTAACACTAATTTTCTGATCACACAGTCAGAGGTAAAGACGACCACCCAATTTGGATTTGAAGTCCAGCTATCCAAAATATACACAAGGGCAGTTTTTGCAGATTTCAAGGAGACACATTACCGCAGCACAGCATTCAGAGCAGAGCAGTGCCCTGACAACCCAACAAAATACCTCGTTCACCACTACAACCGATCAGATGCATTTGATTGGGCAAGGCATGAATTCCAAGTCGTCGCCGATGTCGAGAACGGTGTCTACGAATGCGAGTGCAAACCGTGGACACACACAGGTACGGTTCGCTTGCACAAAAAGCTTAATTTCAGCAAGCTATGCATGAAGCTCACTTGCTTAAAAAGAAAAGTATGGTCTATTAATTTAATGCAGTTCACTTACAAAACAAAGAATTTCTGTGTTGTCTACAGGGCTCTTTTGCGTCCATGTGATACGCATGCTCCATCAGTTGAGGGTAGACAAGATTCCTGAAGTGTACATCTTGAAAAGATACACCAAAAACGCAAGATCAAATCCAACGTTTGACCGTAGAGACTACGAACAAACAACACCAGATGGAACTTCACTATTCCGCCGTAGAAAAACGCTGGCAGAAACAGCAATGGACCTGGCAAACAGAGGGACAAGGTCCGACGCCAGGTACCACAGGGCGATGTCTGGTATGAGGGCACTGATCGAGGAGGTTGATGTGCTGAATGAAGAAGAAGAAGCAGCGAAAATTCAGCAAGCACAGAATTCCTTGGGTGACAACAATACCGAGCAAGCGGAAGGTGCTGAACACATTGCTACTGCTCAAATCAAAAAGGAAACAATCCTTCCACCTCCTGTTTCAAACACAAAAGGGAGGAAGAAAGGGGGCGATGCAGCTCAAAAAAAGGCTTCATCCAAGGAGAAAAATGCTGAAACAAAAAGTAAGCCACAGCCTGAGCTGGACAGTGATGGTCGACCGCTGGGAATAAGAAGGTGCAAGACATGTAATGTCATCAGCGGACACAATTCCAGGACATGTACAAAAAAGCATGAACAAGAAAACCCTGGCCCTGACGATGCGCAACAAAATATTGATGCTGCACCAAGACAGCAGAATAATAGCCATATCATTTCTGCTGCCAACACTGCAAATTTGCCAAAACCGAGACTCTGCAGCATCTGCAAAAAGAGGGAGAGACACAACGCAAGAACCTGCCCCGAAAGAACAAGATCACAAAATGAAGAAGAGGATGAACATGATATTGGAGAAGAAAATAGTGATGCAACCGAAGAAGAGGAGCAATTTGTTTCTGAAGAAGATCAAGACAAAGAAGAGGATGAAGAAGAAGAAGAGAGTGAAGAAGATGAAGAACCTGAAGAAACAATGCCAATAACACCACCAAACAAAAGACAAAAAACTGAAGGGAAAGCTGTACAGAAACAAGCAACGACGACACCACATACAAAAAACAGGTTAGGAGCACGAAAGGATGCAGTTCAAAGTGGTACAAAACCAGCACCGCCATCAACCAGCACGCGAGTAAAGACAAAGACTGCAGTTCACAGCCGTGGGAAACAAAGAATGCCATCAACCACCAGGCAAGGCGCTCTAAACACCACAGTGCGAAGAGAAGAAACTGCAACACCGCCAAGAACAACACGGCAAACTGCAACAAAAGACGCGCTCCAGTCGCCAAGAAGAAGCAGCAGGTTAACGACAAAATAGATACAGTTCACTATAGTAATCATATACCAGTTTACATATCTGTAAGACTTATATAAACACGAATTACACGCTAACTTTAAGCTTACATTACACACGAACACGAACGATCAGAGGAAAAGCTCGTCCGCCAATCGCTCGATTACTACAGATTTTAGTCGGGATCCCAGTAAATAAAAAAGAAACAAAGGACAACGGACGTCCAGAACAAACTAAAATCATCCCGCAGCACCCGACTGCATACAGAACGGAAGCGACGAAGCAGTTCTCTCTCCTGGAAAATGCAGTTCTCTTTCCCTAAAAGTGCAGTTCATTATAGTTGAGCGTGCAGTTCGGTAGCCGCGCAGTGCACTTGCGTTGAACCAACTAAAACAAAAACAAAAGTCAGATAGTTCCGTCATACAAGCCAGGAAGTTCAGTCATCCAAGCGAGGAAGTTCGGATTAGGTAAAAATACGCATGTCTCACAGATAGAAAACAAATACGAGTTTTCATTACAGTCCACATAACAGAGTAGGATGAAGCATTCGATACGGAAAAAGTACTTATTACAAACCACCTCAAATCTTAACCAATCACGTCAAACGTGATTTCAATAGTACGATCCCCAACTTCAAAAAAATTTAGGACAACAACTTGATGAGACATCAGACCACTCTCAATGACGAATTCCTTCCAGCCTCTCTGCAGATACAACCGCCCATCAACGCCAACACGATACTCAGATGGTTTTGGGTGACCTTCGCCGAGAACAACTTGGAGAATACCCGCCTTCTTAAGCCTGAGATACCTAATAGCTCGATGGGGGATTTTCTACATAAATAATAATAAAACTATTAGAGGACGAACAGCAGTACGAACCACTATCCAGTGCTGACGCAAGATACTTGAAGTTCATAGTGGAGCCATAAGAAGTACAGAGAAAACGTACATGCATCTCATGACCCTATCACACGAAGTGCACAGAAGGAGTAGATGCAGTGTGGAACAAGGTAAATATGCAGTACAAGTCTCATTTTCATGCATTTCACATAAGGATGCATGTACTGCATATATGATATAAAAAACAAATAGTGCAAACCAATAGTACTCATCACATATCTAGGCAGTCCACATCTTCTAACCATGTAGTACATACAAAAAAAAGCTATATCTACAATAGCAAAATCTAAAAACAAGATACAACAACATCGTGCAAATACACTTCAATAGACAAATGAAGTACTCAAAAAACAATTGTACACGCAGTGCAGTGCGAAATGTTTGTGAAAAGCAGTACACAAGGACATATTATACATGTATTTTTTAATATGATTCAATAAAAGACTAAACACCTATGCAGAAAGATGCATGCAGTTCACGATACTAGCTAACGCGGTGCACACTATGGATGCGTGCAGCGCCGTGCGTAAACCGGTCCTGCCTGCTCTCGGTAGGCGAGGTGGGACTAAACTTTACCGCCGCATACACACAGCGCAGAGCAAAGCAGCCTGCAGGCAGGCCTACTTGGGCCGGATGTGACTTACACCCCAACAGGCCCAACACATTCTCACGGCCCAAACCAACCCCCACCCCACCCCCCCCCACCACACACATAGCGAGCAACTGCAGTTCTCGCTCACATAAAAAAATGCAGGAAGCTCCAAAGTCACAAAAGGAATGCAATCCGCTGCGTCAAACAGTGCAGTGTGGTATGTTGAAGCAAGATGTGCTGTCAGTTAAACATCGTAGTCCGTTTTCAACTAAATTGCAGTGCGGTTACCTACAAAAATTGACTACTATATTTCAGCTATATTTTTGTTCACAAGATAGATATTAAAAATTAAAACACAACCCCACAAAATTTAGATAGCTGTTACTTACAAAAACTAAAAATATATACACGTCCATGAAAAAGCAGTGCACTTGAATTTGTACAATTATGGAGAAGTTCAACTTTAATTACCGATGCAGTATAATTAAATATTTATTACATGTAAAAAATATTTTCAGTTTTTTTATTGATTTAAACAATCATTTCAAAAAATAAGGTTTAAAAAAAATATCAGCACAAAAAAAAAGAGTAAATCTGCTCCAACCAACGGCACAGGGCTGGCGTGACAAACTTGATGCCTAGTGTGCCAGGACGGCCCTGTGCAGATGGTTGGAGCAGGCCCATGTGTGAGTGCCCTCAAGGGAACAAGATACCCTGAGCTAACTATCCCACCTTATAAACACCTTCGTCAAGAACAAAACTACCGAGGTGGGACTAAAAAAAACCTCGTCACCACGCTGACATCATCTGCGAGGCGCGCACTCGTAAGTTCAGCCTGGGTTCAACCATCCATCCAAATACAGATAATCGCGCGGTACAGGCTTGGACGGTTGGTTTTCCCAGGCCAGCTCCCGCGCCACCCATTGGGCGGTTGCCACGACGGACTGTAACGGCGAGCCCACGTCCACTACCACCACTACCACGGCGAGCCCGCGTTCAACCGCCTCCCCCACGTCCCCCACGTCCCAAACCATGCCATAAAAAAGCCCATTCGCCTCCATCTCTGCCTCATTCGGAAAACCACCATTGCCGCTCAAACTCCACAAGCAACTCCCCACAACACCTCTGTCTCAAGACCGCCATCGCTGGAGGAGCGCAATGGCGGACGAACGGTCTGCCAAGCGACACCGTGGTGAGACGTCCGACCAGACCAGCAAGGTCGACGACGTCCAGGTCACCGGTGGGAAGTACGACTACACCACCAAGCTCAAAGATGTTGATCTCCATGGCAAGGAGACGCTGGAGGTCGTCTGCACCAACAATCCAGACGAAGCCGACGAGATGATCAGGAGGCTGAGGATGAGGGGCGGCGGCTTGTATCCTAGCTTCATCGGCGTTGATGTGGAGTTTACAAGGGAAGACGAACCTCCGCAGAGGGCAGCAGTTGTGCAATTATGCGTGGAGGAACTCTGCCTGGTATAACACATCACCGCGGCCAAAGAATGGTGAACCATCCTACTCAATGAACCTATTCGTGCATCTGTTTAATTAGTACTGCATCCTGATATTTCAGTAAACTAGTATTAGTGTAGTTTCTGAACTAGATGTACTACTGTAGTTTCTGAACCTGATGTACTAGTGCAGTTTCTCAAGTAGATGCACTAGAATAGATTTTGAACCTGATGCACTAGATTAGTATCTGAAATTCTTGCAACAGATTAATTTCTGAACTTGATGTACTAGTGTAGTTTCTGATCTTGATGCACTAGTGTAGTTTCTGGACTAGATGTAGTAAAAGTAGTTTCTGAATTTGATGTAGTAAAGTAGTTTCAACAGCAAAAAAAGTAAGAACTTGGTGAAGAACTAGTATATGTTTTTTCATTCAACAAAGAAAACTAAACTAGTACTAAGCAGGAGATAGATCAATGACTCAACTATAGATACCAAAAAGAAAAATAACATGGTGTACTTGGATTTAATTTCTGAACTTTGTGTACTAGTTTCTGAACTACATTCATCCATGAATTATACTATATAAACATCTACTTCATGGATTCAACAATTGTAAACCAGAACTGAATAATTAAATCATGAAAATAACACTAATCTTCAATATGTCTCTCCCCTTGCAGGTCCAAGCGCCTCCACAAGCTCCTGAAGGAGGAGAAGTTGTACACCTTTGCCGGTTTCAGCACTGAACATGACAAAAAGATGCTGAAGAACTCTGGTTTGGAGATCAACCCCAAAAACTTCATCGACATCCAGCGCGAATGGAGAGTTCCATACACCGGAAAGAAGTACGACTCTTTGGCTGATGTTGCATCCAGTGTGATCCACCCATTCTACAAGAACATGAAGAAGAAGATCAACAAGGAGGAAGACCATAAACTGTGGGGGATCAGCCCGCTGCCAGAGAAATTCATCGAGTACGCAGCAATAGATGCATACGCCACCTACGAGTCATGGAAGAAAATCGACAACATCAAACAAGGTCTGGAAAGGGCAAAACGGGAGGCAGAGGACCCCTACTTCCACCTCGACTTTTACGGATGAGGAAACATCACAATCTGGCTTCGTGTTGCTTGCGCTTGTGCTTGTCCTTCCTTTTGTTTCAAGTTTGTAGTTTGCTTTTGTTAGGTTAAACCAGTTTGCTTATGTCATGTGTGTCAGGTTGAACAAGTTTGCTTATGTCAAGTACATTGTTTGCTTATGTGGTTGAGCAAGTTTGCTAGCTTGCTATATTGTTTATCCACCATGTGAAGTTGAAGTAGCTTGTGAATGAAACTTTGTGGCTGCTCTTCGGCACTAGTTATGGAGATACTAGTAGTCTTGGAATCTCAGTATAGCTTAGTTGTGTACGCAAGTACTATAAAACTAAATAGTGCCAGAAGAACACTGAAAAATAAGCACAACAAAAAAGGTGCAATCACACTAAAAAAGTAAGTTCCAGCCGAGGAAAACATTCAGTACTAATAAATCATGTTTTCTAAAAAATAGGCTAGAAATATAAAGTACTACGACAAAAAGGCTAAGAAGCTTCAGTTCGCATTTTATGAGCACTGACATGCTAAGGATAACAGTACCAGAACACTAGAAAGCTCAGTACAGCTTAGTTGGTACATAAGTACTTCCATACTAAATATTACCAGAAGAACACTGAAAATGACCACAACAAAAAAGGGACAAAAACACACTATAGATGCAGTGCACTTGCTATTTGACAGCAGTACACCTCACCTGAACTTGCAGTGCCAAAGTGTTAGCTGAATAGTATATATTCTACCAAATGCTACTGCTTTATTAATAGTATTCATAGATTTATACATATTTAAGTCAAATATAAACAGATAATATTAAGATATACCAAACAGTGTGGTGTTTACTTATAAAATATTAAGTCAAAAACACACTATATAGATGACAGTTCAACTCGAGGAGAACATTCAGTACTATCATGCTTCTATCAGGGGAGTAAATTCACAAGCACTACAACAAAAATGCTAAGAAGAATCAGTCCCATTATTGGACCAGCCAAGTACTAGTTTTTTATTTAAAAAAATTTGTCCGCTTAGGTACAGGCCGGTCCCTACGCAGGAGGATACTTGGACTCGAGCCCACAGCGAACCATAGGCGAATCCATCGCAAACTACACTGCGCGGGGCCAACCGACCATGGCCCACAGGTCATGAAATAGAGAGCGAGCGCCGTGTGTAAGCGCTCAAGTAAGTATACAGAGGAGTTCGACCCCTGAGACTCGGCAGCGCTTATAAACCGGTCGAGAGCCCCCTCGACTAGCGAGGTGGGACTAAACTCGCAGCGCACGCGCAGACGCCAGTGCACAGACGAGCAGACGAGCTATTTGGGCCGAAAAAGGGCCCAATACGCCTGCGCGTTGGAAGCCTGCCTCGCCTACAAATTACACTCACCCCATAAGGCCCATTGAAGGAACTAGAGCGGGGAAAATGAATTATAAACTACAACAAAACAGTTCAAAAACTGAATATAGAAAAGTTCAAATACATGTTCGCAGACAATAATTTTTTAAAAAATAAAATAAAATGAATTTAGCTCTGCAGCACGACCAAAGGAATTTAAAAACGCTACAAAATAAATGATACTTTAAAAGTGGAGACCTTAAGAAGCTATCTGTTAAATGTAGCTAATTTAAAACAGGCAATTTATTTTAAACTTTGAAGTTCAACTAATTATATTCGAGAAGTTTCCAGACATATTTATTGAATAGTCTGCTTAAATTATTCTTTAAATAAAAACTGGCTACACCTCAATTAAAAATTTTGCCGTAAATAATTTCAATGCGAGTTGACTTCAGTTCGAACAGATATAAGACAACAGTACTAGAAAACTAGGAATCAACAGTCCACTCATGCTGCATCCACATAGTACTGAGACATCAAATATTTTCAAAGCCCTCTGCTGTATGAAAAACAATTCAGTCCTCACATTACTATACCATCAGTACAAAAAGACACATGAAAAATAAAATCAGTCCCAGAGTTCAGAAACAACTCTGTCAAAACAGTCCTCACATTACTATACCATCAGTACAAGATTGCAGCTCACTTCTCTAAAAGAATGCAGTTCACCAACAGAACATCATGCAGCCACATATGTCAAAAACTGCAACTCACTTAAGCCAAAGAATGCAGCTCACTCAAGTAAACCAATGCAGTTCACTAACTGAATGCAGCCCACATATGTCAAAGACTGCAGCTCACTTGTGCCAAAAAGATAAAAGTGAAACAGCTATTCAAACACATTGTCATCACACAAAAAAGTTTATAGAATGTTGCGCCACACTGAGAAACATCACAATGCCGCGATGGTTATTACATAGTTGACAAGACATCCAAATCCAACATAAAAACATAAGCCTACAATGTTTTCAAGAGATAAAATGCACAAGTATCCAATCACTACACAAAGATCATCAATTGTTTCATGCACCAGGAGCCAAAGATTGAATCTCCCCAGGAAGCTCCGTGACCAAGATCTGGTTACTCGGGTTGAACACGATTGAATACAGATACTCAGCATTCCAATCTACAATACGGTGCTGCAAACAAAAGAAAATGATGAAAATGATAACATGGAACAAGGAAAAGACAACCAACCAAAAGACAGCAAGGAAAAGCTGAACTATAACTCACGCCATTATTTTGAATATTCTCGACGACCTTTTCACCATCATAGCTTGCCGCAAACTTGAGAGCATAGTGTCCACACTCATTCGGCCCTTGGAAGGGAACAGTGACGAACCTTGGTCTCTTTGCAATAACACTCCAGTTGGGCTGACTGCTTGCATTATACTGAGCCTCGCCATACACAGCCTTCATGACTTTGACCAATCTAGTGAACTGTAAATTAAAAAGCACCAAAACTACACATTTCAGGTCTCACAAAAGCAGAAACAAAAAAATAGCAAAGATTCATCTACTGGAGATAAAAGCTTTAGCTAGCGGAAATCAACAACACTCACAATTTTCTCACAATCTTTGTGGTAGGTGTTCTTTGAAGGACGATGATTCTTCCCGTATGCTAATGGGTCAAGGATGTCAATGGACTTTCGGTACCGATTCAAGGTGTACAAGGAATAGTGCGACAAACTCTTGCTCTTCGTTATAATCATAGGTTTGTATAAAGGAATCATGACAAGTTTCGCAGTGAGTAAATCTTCCCCATCTCGAACATAGCTCTTGAACTCTCTCGCTGCCCGTTCAACATTAAAGTTATCGGTTTCATCGCCGAAAAACGAACAGTCAAGCACAACCTGCAAAAAGGCAAAAAAGAAAATACACAGGGAAAAAATATCAGTAAGCAAAGTATTGAATAAACTCAAAAAACACTATACAAAAAAGCAGGAAAAAGAAGATAAGGCATTCATATCAGTTCAAGTTAAAAATACTGAACAGGTGAAGTTCTATATATATAGCAGTGAGAAGTTCTATATATATAGCAGTGAGAAGTTCTATATACAATCAACAGGTGAAAAACAAAGTATTTCAGACAAGAAATGGTCTAATTCGTTATCGTGATGAAATATGGGCTCAGAAAGATCCTATCACCAGATGTTAAATAAACATTTCTCTCGGGATCTTTCTTCCAATCATCAATAAGGAGGTCCATTACATCCCCCTCCATCAGCTGTCCAGGTGCAAAAACTTCCCAGACGCGATTGCCAGTGAATGAAGTTACACTATCATCGAGCTGAGGTATCAATGAGAATGTAGTCCTGCAGCACACACGAAACAAAAGCATGGAAAAGGAGATAAAGACATTTCATAGCAGTTCAACTTAAATATACTGAACAGATGAAGTTCTATATATAAAGCAGCGATAAAAACATAAAAAGAAAAAAGATGAAACATAATGAGGGATACTCACTCAACATACTTCTCGCGTCCTTCATCACTAAGGAGGATATCATACAACTTGCGAGCCTTCTCCAGGTGAGGGAATTTATAAGAGTGTAGCTCCTGCACAGGGGAGCAAAACTTAATCGGAGCTCTGGGTGCACGCTTCGTGCTTGTAACATTGCCAGACTCCAACTCAGGATCCTTCCTAGCAACACCGGCTCTACGCCGCACTATTCCAGCAAAAGGGGAAACGCCCTTGGCAGCAGCGCTCCTGGTGACCCTTCCCATCCCAGCAATCTTGTCAAACGCGTCATCATCATTGTCTATCAACTCAACCATGGGCTTCTTGGGTGTAACGGGGCTCTCTGAATCAGCAGCTTTAGAACCTTTGAGAGCTCCCAACCGACCCTTGATAACACCAGATCTTGTCTTCTGAGGAGAACGCCCCTGGCTCAAACCAACAGCCACACGCTCCAGCTCCAACAACTAGCTACCAAAGATCCTGTAGTCATGCTCCCCAAGATCCAACCACTCACCTACAACAAAAAAGGAGGAGCACAAACGGTAAGTTCAACTACAGAATTCATAAGAGTACTAGTCAAGAGGGCAAGCTGGAAACAAAAGACAAAAAGACATGCATACGTACAAGGCTCAATGCCAAACAAACCCTGGAAGTCGACCTCAAACACATCGCTAGTCGAACAAGTATACAGAAGAGTCTTTCTAATGTCAGGAATATCTTCAAATGTGTAATCCAACATTTCAACAACACCATCATCACGGCAATGATAAGACTTGCAGCTTTGCAGCATAAAAAATCCACAATCATGCCTGTTAACCAGAAAAAACAAAGGATACATTAAAAATAGAAATACTTGAACACGTCAAAAATTGCGAAACTACGAATAACAGGAACAGAAAACAACTAATAAAAATTCATGAAAAGGGATACTCACGTGTTTTCCTGACGTGGCACACAAACAAACTCGCTAGAGAAATCATCTACACGCACCGGAGAGAACGGTTTGGCCCTATCTACATTGGCTTCCCTCCAGAGCCTCTTAATATTATCTGTCATGGTCCTGAAAAATCTAACTGCGTCATCCCAGGTTTCATCACGGAGTGAATCCAGGCACTCAAAACGACGGCACTTCAAATTGAGATTAACCAAGCACCAATGGCCAACATCTTCACCAGGTACCATGCCAGGCACAAATGCCGGCGGATCAAAAGTAGGGAAAAGCAGCTGAAAAAAACAAGTACAGAAGAAAAAGAATTCAAGAATTATAAATGAAACTCATAAACAGCATTCAAACAAATAATCAAGCGCAAAAAAGAAATTCATCAGTCCTAACAGATCACCAAAACATAAGTTCTAATTGAGTAAGAACCTCAGTACAAAACAAAAATAAAAGCAGCCTACAAAAGTTTATTTAGACTACCAAAATTGCAAGGAACATATCAGTTCAACTTCATTACTACAATGAGTACAACTATGAACAAGAGCACACATTCTTTTATCAGTTCAGGAAAATAAAAAGGATTAACAAAGGATGAGTCACGTACAAAGTCATAACTATCAGCCCCTGATCTAGTGAACCACTGCCTCACATTGCCATTGATATTTCCATCAAGTATCTTTGTCTGTTGAACGCAACACCAAAAACAGTCAGAAAATTGACAAATAACTTATCAAACATGACGCAGCACAGTAAAGACAATCAAACCAAAAGTAAAACTTAAACAAGCAATGCTCACTGTCACCCATCTGGGAACAATTAGCTTGTCAGTGCCTCGGTACTTTTCACGCAGACAATATAAAACTACATCAGCAAAATCCGAGTTGAGCATGCCACCGAGGATGAATGCAGAAGCCACCTTACCAACGCTGGCATCACATTCCTCATTTTGAAACATTGGCTTATCACTGAGCAAAAACAGAGGATGCGAAGAATCAAAACAAGTGCAATGTCAACAATAATCCGAGCAGAGAAAGGAAAATAAACAAAAATGATACAGGCACAATAAGGACACAAAAATCCATCACTAACCGTTTCCCACGATTCGTACGCAACCTCGTAATAGCAAAGAAAAACGAATCAACCTTGGCAGCATTAGCACCATCTGCTTACACAAAGAAAGGAACAAACAAATAAGTTCAAACACTACAGGGGAAACACAGCCACTACATCATATATGAGAAGTACAAACAAAAAGGGGCACCAAACACTAACACAAATTCTTACATGCACTTTCAGGGTTCGATGACGGTAACTCCTCTGACGACAGCAAGTTGACTGCACTGTCAGGATTTGACGACAGAAAATCCTGCGACGACAGGAGCGCCTCCTGCGTCAAGGGGCCGGAAGAAGTTGACATAAGTAAATCATCATCTTCGGATGGCACCTCTTCCACGCTAGACACCACAGCGTCTTCCAATACATCACCGTAGTCAAGCCCTCCAGGTGGGAAATTTTCTGGAGGCAAATCCTCAGAATCAGAACCATTATCAATCTCAACGCTACCAACACCAGAAGATTTGTCATAAAGATTGCTCGCACCACCAACATCCTCATTAGCAACCTTACCACCCAAGTCATAATCAGTGCTAAGTGGAACACCACCAGCATCACCAGCACCGGTCGCCTCACACTCAACACCAGTAATCTGAAAAAGAAAAAAATCAGACAGTAAATAAAATGAGCAAAACTAACAACCAAAAAAGCCCACGAGAGGTGCACAAAAGGAACTTTTAAAACTACAAGAAACAGCAGGGGAAGATGCATAAAAAATAATGCAAAGAACATATAACAAACCTTAGAAGCATCTGCAGCATCATCACCAACGTTGCTGATGCTAACATTCAAAGGAACATCACCGATGGGCGAATGAGACTCATCACCATCAACAGGATCCTGAAGGATGGTAACAAAATGAAAAAATGAACAGGTAAGGGCGTGCGCATGAAAATTTAATAAACTTTCTAAACAGTAAAAATAAAGCTAACCTTGCTCTTATCAACAGACAAATCGTTCACTCCACAGTCAGCAGCATCAGCCTCAACACCATGAGTGGTCTCCTGCATCAAACATAATAAAAAAACAGATGAGCAAGTTCAACTACAGTACTGACAGCAGAACATCCCAGTAAAAATTCAAAGATCAAAAGCTGACTCACCTCAAGAACAGGAGAGTCGAAACCAACATCATTCTTATCGTGGTCAGAAACATTAGCCTCGGTATCATCAGCAGTCCTCCCGGCAGCAGCCTCGTTCTGCTCCATCTGCTTGATAACAACATCAGCATCTTCTTCATATGGCTTGCAGCGTGAGTCTTGCATAGATCTGAAACGCTTGATAGTGTTCAACAGGCGTGGCGAGCTCTGAATAAGGTGAGCAGCACCATCACGCATATCGCTAATTAAAATTTTCTCCATCTCAACATAGTCCAACGCTTCATCAGCATTAAATCCATGACCATCAGGAAGAATGCCATCAATACGGCTCAGACGCTCAACTATAGTTGGGACATTTTCCAGTTCAGAACGCACATTAATAAAAATATGCTCGACGCGCTCCAACGCAAAAACAGCTACATCAATACCAAAACTTGGCCCCTGGAAAGTACTAGCCTTACTAGGGCCAGGGGGGATTTCACCAGCGCCCTCAACACGACGACCATCTCTCAACTGATCATGCGGTGATGCAATCCTGGGAACCTGACATGGCATCTCCAGGACCGGCCGTTTATAGGTCCGAAAAAATACCACTTCCTCTTGAGTTTTCCACTGGGAACGAGAAAAAGGTAACTAATCAATGCAACCAACAGAAAAAAATCACCTAATTAACATATTTAAAGCCTCAGTACTAACATGCTTTCACAGTCAGTGCAGTGCCAAAAATGTTTACACACACAGGTAATATGATGAAAACAAGAACGTCAGTTCAACAAAAAAAGGCAAGTCAGTCCTGAAGAACAAATTTAAAACTCACAAGCTTCAGACTGACCAGACTAAGCAGATAACTATGTAATACACATGTACGTCCACCAAAACAGCTGGACTTTAAAAAAATGACTGAAATAACAGGATAGAAACAAAGCTCACCGGAAGCTTCCCAAACACCCACGTCCTTGGGTCTGCACTGCGTTTTCTTATTAAATCTGCATCAGCAAGATCAACAAGCTTGTCCTGGTTCATGAAACATATGCGGGGGACTCGCGTGTCAATGTCCGGAGCCTTGCCACGGATGAGGCAGTCAAGATACATTAGTACAGGCCCTATAGCATAGCCAGTGATTGCCTTCCCGAAGGTAACACCATTTTGGTACCTCACAACAGCCCTTCTAAGCTCATCAACCATCAACTGACAATAATCCATATTAGCCATGTCCTCAATGACGAGGTTCTCAAACATTGCTGCCTCCCTGGAAACCCGAGTGGTTGGACTAGGCAACACGACTTTCATGAAGACAACAATGAAGAACACCCGCAGAGCCAGGTCATCTTTTTCAGGATCATTAACAAGCACCCTGAGCTTATCCCTCAAATCTTTTGTCTTGATATCCTGGCTTCTGCCGATGCCAAGATCTGATCTTAACTTCATCAGAGCATCGTCGTATCCGTCCTCGGACGGCCTTGGTGCAGAACGACCACCATGAGGGAACCCAAACAGCTGCTGTATGCCATCACTAGTGATGCGAAGCTTCTTATTCGCCTCACCCATGTCAAGAGTCATGGTGTCAGGATCTATCTTCAGATAAAAGACTCCCATCAGTGGGCGCGAAATGTTAGACTTCACCTTCCAATCAAAGATAGAACCAAAACCAGCAGCATGAACTCGGGCCACATGGCGTTCCTTGAGCAAACGAGCACAAATATCTATCTCTTTCAGCGAACATCGCACAGTTACATTCAAACGCTGTGAGTCGCCTTCATCCACAGCAACACTTTGCTTTGTTCCTCTTCTCTGCCTGACCGGACTCCTCACGCTAACAGGCTGAAAAGGAAATCAAAGAAAGCAAGATTTAGGTAAATAAATCTAAAAAACAAAAGAAAACTACGAAGGCAAAAAAGATGCATGAACAAGTTCAACTAATAAACCAGCTATAGTACAAATAGATATACAAGACAATAAAACAAAAAGACCAAAACCACTAACACAAATTTCAGAACATGCATCAAGCCTCACCTGGCCAACAACCCTACCAGGGCACAACTCATGCTTGGAAGTACAACTAGTACATCACATATAGTACAAACACATAAATAAGAAAAGATAATAGCGATCACACAGCTTCCAGACATCAACACGTTCACTATGTACCCCTACTTCAGCCAAGCTAGAACAAAGCAATATAAATTAATCACGACAACTAATAAACATAGCAAAATCTCAAATACTACACACACACAAAAATTCATACCAGTGCATCTTCATCTTCAGAATTAACTTCAAGATCATCTCCTTCAAATGCAGGATCTTTAGCCTCCACACGAGCATGCTTCTTCACACCTTTGTTAACCTTTGCAGGGGGAACTCTGCGCTTCTTATTTTCCTTCAAAAAAGAGCGCTCGGGAAGAGGAGACGAAGAAGGTTTATTATATGCCAAAACTCGAGGACTCCGGCGAACAGGGGAGCCACCAATAGTACTTGGACCAATATTGACAGCAACATTATCTGCATCGGCTTTGCTATCACCAGCCTGGCAAGCAGCTTTCAAGCGTGGGCTACGCCTCGGCGTGGCATCTGAATTTTGATCTACCAACTTCCTCTTCAAAACAGTTCTTTTCACCTTGACTGCATCATGAGAAAACACTTGAGTCAACCGAGTCTGCAACAAGTTCAACTTGGCAGGCATCTCAGTTCCACCAGCCCCAGGATGTCCAGTACCACCAGCCTCGACAACACCTTCATCATGCCCATCTCCCGCGCCATCAACAGCACGTGGATGAACGCAAGCAGCCTTTTGACGCCGTTCCAACTCCTTTCTCTTAACAAAAACACTCTTTTTCTTTCTTACCCTTTCATCCTCCAACTATAGTTGCAGACCAACAACATCAGCTTGAGTAACAGGCTCAGTGCCATCCACACTTTGAGACTGAGTAATTGACAACTGCAAACTCCCATCTCCATCACCAAAATTGACAGAATAAATACCATCATTAATATCTTTGACAACATCACTAATGTCCTCAGTAGCACGATGGCTATCATTCACTGCAACAACCAAAAAACATAAGCGCACAAAAATAAAATAAAACAAATAACACTACAGAAACAATTACATAAGATGCATGACAACACAAGCAAACAAAAGGAATAACTGATGTAACTCAACACATTTACGTAAACAACGCTACTGAACAGATCAAATAACAGAGTAAGACCAGCAACACTCGCAAGTTCTTCTAGCGGATTTCGTTTCTCAAAAATAGCATTCGCAAGATCTTGAAGGGATCTGATTTGTCACAATAAGGAGGTACTGGCACTCCAAAATCTGCAACAACATAAAAGTTAGCAAATATAAAACTAGTATGCAAAAATATGATCAAGCACTCAGGTCAATCCTATGAACAATACAAGTGCAAAAACATGAAATTACATCAGTTCAAGAACAACACCAGCAAAAAGTAAATCATACAAGAGCACAACTGGCACAACCCAGTTCAAAATGTGCACCGTTTCAAGATGCTAGCAGTTCTTCTCAAACTGATACAAACTATTCAGATGGCACTAGTCAGTTCAAACTGTACATGAAGTTCAGTACTACAATATAGGTGGAGGTTAAAACGACCTAAAAAATACACATACCACACAATCCAGGGAAAAATCAACAACTAGCATTATCCATACAAAAACTATATGAATCACAGGACAAAAAACCTATTACACACAAGATCTAGCAAAGACCAAGCACCTAACAAAAGAAAACTTAGGCTTAGCACAACTAATTACCTGAGTGCACATTCTTGCGACTCGCTGGCGTACCCATCGAGATCTACAAAACAGGCAATCGCCGATCCAGACCTGCAAATCACACAAGGAAAAATTAGGGTTCTTATAGCTTAGAAAGCAAGCACACCGAACAAGCCAAAATCTTACCACCAAGCAAGAAATCCGCCACAGAATCAAGATACCCGCGCGCCCCTCGCAGGAAAAAACTTCTCCTCGCGAAAACTAACAAGAACACAGGGGAGGAACAAGTTAGAAGCCAGCAAAATCAAGAATCGGTGGGAGGGAGAGGGGAGTGGAGAGGAGAGGGGATAGGAAGGGAAACAACAGGCCACACAAAACTTCTCCTGAAGTTCCAGCCGCCGCACAATGCTCTCGCGGCGACAGTGGAGAAGCAGGCTCCCGCGGCGACAGAGGAGACGGAAGAGCAGAGGGGAGATTTTTTTTGAGACACCAGCAGAGGGGAGATGAGGGGGGAGAGGAGGGGAAGTTAAGAGCAGAGTGAGAGAAAACAGTACGCCCAAGGCCCACGACCGTGGGAGAAAAAAAAACGTCCAAAGCCCATGATTTTGGAGAAAAAAATAACTTAGATAAATTATTCAAAATTAATTACAAAATTCTTATAAAAATAATAACAGTGGGAACGCCACCCCCGGCTCGGCCTCGCGCTAACGCGGCAGTGCGCTTGCTTGACAGGCGCAGTGCGGTTATTCTGTTCCCCCCCCCCCCCGAACACCCCTAAGATAGATAGTGGGGTCACGGATGTGACGGACTCGCCTCAGCATGCGACGCCGCGGCACGCCGCGTCATCGCCTGCTCCGGCTCGTTCCTGGCTCGGCCTCGCCGGTGGTGGGGGAGGGGGGGTCGGGACCCCCCCTCCCCCACCCCCGGCTCGGCCTCGCGCTAACACGGCAGTGCGCTTGCTTGACAGGCGCAGTGCGGTTATTCTATCCCCCCCCCCGAACAACCGCACCCCCCCACCCAACACCCCTAAGATAGATAGTGGGGTCACGGATGTGACGGACTCGCCTCAGCATGCGACGCCGCGGCACGCCGCGTCGTCGCCTGCTCCGGCTCGTTCCTGGCTCGGCCTCGCCGGGGGTGGGGGAGGGGGGGTCCCGACCCCCCCTCCCCCACCCCCGGCTCGGCCTCGCGCTAACGCGGCAGTGTGCTTGCTTGACAGGCGCAGTGCGGTTATTATGTCCCCCCCCCGAACAACCGCACCCCCCACCCAACACCCCTAAGATAGATAGTGGGGTCACGGATGTGACGGACTCGCCTCAGCATGCGACGCCGCGGCACGCCGCGTCGTCGCCTGCTCCGGCTCGTTCCTGGCTCGGCCTTGCCGGGGGTGGGGGAGGGGGGTCCCGACCCCCCCTCCCCCACCCCCGACTCGGCCTCGCGCTAACGCAGCAGTGCGCTTGCTTGACAAGCGCAGTGCGGTTATTCTGTCCCCCCCCCCCCCCCCCGAACAACCGCACCCCCCACCCAACACCCCTAAGATAGATAGTGGGGTCACGGATGTGACGGACTCGCCTGAACATGCGACGCCGCGGCACGCCGCGTCGTCGCCTGCTCCGGCTCGGCCTCGCGCTAACGCGGCAATGCGCTTGCTTGGCATGACCAGTGCGGTTCAATTTCTACTCCATCCCATCACGCAAACGCTAGATTAAAAAAACATGAAAATCAAAAATAAAAAGTTGCGGCAGAAAAAAGTCAGCCAAGAGGGGGGACTGCAGTCCACTTATATACAGAAATGAAGTGCAGTTCAAAAAAAAACAGAATGCTGTGCCATTCTGCAAGTTTTTTCACCGATAAAAAAAAAGAGACGGCTACAACAGCACTGATGCATGCAGAACACACATAGAAGAACCAGATTTCGCATAAAAAATCATGTACATAAAAAAAAACAGACGCTACACATGCCGTAATTGTAGCCTTCATACAAAATTTTTGCAAAACATGATATACGTTAGACAGTACACAGTACACACCCTAAAACCTAGCTTTCGTCCAAATCATTAACATGTTTATGCCTAACACTGTTACTGTGAACGCGACTGCGATTGGGAAGAAAGCCCAAGGCTATCGATGAGCTCGCGGAGCTCAGGCGGCATGTCTTCAATACACAACATGTTGGAAGGATGGAAAATCAGCTGGTAAATTTACTCCGCCTTCCAATCTTCGACAGCAGGCTGAAAAAATTGAAAATGTTGATAGATGATTAAAGGACGTGACGTAAAACAAAAAATAAAACGTAAAAGAAAAAACACTACCAAAAAAGGGAAAAACAGAAAAGTATTACATCTTGTTTAGCAATTTTTTCGACCATACGCGTGCCGTCATACTGCTGCGACATCCTCAGAACATAGAATCCACACTCATTTGGACCCTGTTCTGGCGTGACCGGAAAAAGGGCTTCTCTACCAATTTAACCTAGTCAGGGTGCTTCTTCGAGTTATACAACTTTTCACCATAAACCGCCTTCATCACTAGGGTCATTCTGGTCATCTGACAAAAAGGAAAAAGGCAGCCACAAGAGCCAAAAACAAACGTTATAGATCAAATAAAAGAAAACGTAAAACAAAAAACAGAGATGTTATATTAATAAGTTATTTCTATTAAGACGTTGAAACTATATGTTCTCCACACGATCTGAATTGTCCCTCTTTTAATGCATGCGAGCTCATCTACAAAAAATGGCTTTATCACTCTTTTAGCCAGGGGTAGGAGGTTCGAGAAAACGCAGTTCAATGTCACAGATATTGCAGTGCACTTTAGTAACAAGTGCAGTGCTATGAGTACTAACAACGTAGTCAGGATTGGTTTATCACTCGTTTAACCAGGTTGGTGCTGCGAGAAAATGCAGTTCTATAACACAGATACTGCAGTCCACTGTACTAGCAAGTGCAGTTCTATGGAGAGGTAATAATGTAGTCAGAATGGTCAAAACTTTGCCATACCAGTTCAGTGCAGTCTGCGTGGTACTTAGACCTGCGCCACTTTGTCACTTCATCAGCATTGCTAGTGTACCTCCTCGTATCATGGATATCAATGGTATCGCGATGGCGGTTCATCGTGTATAGGGAGTAATGTCCGTCCTTAGAGCGCGGCATCAAAATCTGTCGGGGGGAGATACATACGGGAAAGCGGACAAAAAAATCAATGAAGTTCATTCCACACATAGCACTAGGATCACTGCTGAAAATAACTACAGAGGAAATGCAACAAGGAAGAAGAAGAAAACGAAGGACACGGTGGCCTTACTAGTTTTGCGTCGAGCAGGTTATCAGCACCAACAAAAAACCTGAACTGCTCAACCGCATCTTCTAAAATAAATGGGGTATGCACAACCGGCAACACAGGATATCCTTCTTCATTTTACTTCACGACAGTTTCCATTTGAAGAACATACTGCATATAAAAAGAATAAAATGAGACATGCAAAAAAAGAAAAAATGCATGCACGCATAGACAAAAAATTCAGTACTCAAGAATAAAGTGCACAAAAGAAAAAAAAAGATGACAGCAGACACATTTACCGTGATGAATAAAGGAGTAAGTACCACACGATCGCCAGAACGATAAACTAAACTCATGTCAGGATCTTGCTTCCAGTACTTAATGACAAAATCCATGAGATACGAATCCATGAAAGCTCCTTTCCCAAATGTCCGAAACATATAGTCAACACTGGTTGAATCAACATCATTAAAAGGACCTTTTACCATGAAGAGTGAGCTGTTGCGGAAAAGATATCAAAAGAGACACAAACACAGATGGGGTCAAAAAATAAAGTTCAAAAACAAAAACTAAACACACAAAAAGATGAAGGACAGGCACATAGATCTCACTCTTTGTATTTGGTCCTGAAATCTTGGCTGAGAATGAGATCCTTTATTTGCCTCGCCTCATTAAGATGTCTGAACCTGGAAGGCTTCAACTTCTCCATAGAGCATCTAAGCTTAACAGGCCTCTCTACTGCCCTCTTGCTCGAAACTACAACACCCTCGACACCCGTGGGACGATTGATCGCTGCACTCCTAGTCCTCTTACTGACGGGTGGCACAACCGGCGTCATGAAATCATCATCATCATCATCAAGATTTAATACCTCACGTGAAGAGCCAGGTGCAGCTTCCTTTCCACCAACAGGTCCAGATGCAACACCAGTGCTCACACCAACTCCAGCCAAAGAACCAGTTTTATCAGGAGGGATTTCAACAACACAATCCTCCATAGCTGCTTCAGAAACCTGGGTCTCGAAAAGTGATGTACAGCCTCCATGAAGGCCTCCATCAAAACCTGAAAAAGAGATGGGAAACAACACGGTAACACTCAGCTAATTTGTCCAGCGCCGTCGAAATACCCAAGTACAACACCAGAAGAGTCAAACGCAGCTCACCAATGTACAGAAATGCAGTTCACTAAAGAACATGATGCAGCTCACTCACATAAAGGGAGTGCAACTCACTCATCAAAAGCAGTGCATCTCACTTATCCAAAACAATGCAGCTCACTTATACAGAAACTGAAGCTCACTCATCAAAGAATCTGAAGCTCACTAACACAACAAAACACGCACCTCGCCACTCTCAAAAAAACGCAGTCCACTGGCACACTAAAAACTAATGCCTAAGAAAGGGAAGCAAGCAGTACACACACAAAAAAAGGAGGGAAATCAAGCAGTTCACAAAACACAACCTTTATCTTCAAAGATTAAAAGCGAAGATAGATCGAGGAACACTTCGATGATGTGAGCCAGCTGTAGAGCATGGCCTTCCTGATGTAGCCGATGTGATCCACCCCAAACTGAGCAACTCGAATCCCATCCCATGTTTGCAAGAATTGGAACATATAGAATCCACAATCATGCCTGCAAAAGAACAAAACAATAAGTTTCACATTCATATAAAAGAACAGTTGAGGAATAGCAATGGAGGGGGGGCTACAACAAACATACCCATTTGGCTGAATTGGGACAATCACATGTTTCAACAAAAAGCCATCAAGTGTCGGGGGATTTAGCGGCTCATCAGAGCTTGCACTACCTTCTTTCCATGCACGCTTGATATTTTTAACCATCCTCCTGAAAACCCTGTTTGCTTCAGCACTGCCAGGTTTATGGAGCGAGTCAACATATTCAAACCGCCTTTCAATCAGGTTCAAGGCGACTACACAATAATGGCCAACAGCTCCGACTTCATTCGTGCTTGGAGGATCAAATGTTGCAAACATGATCTGTTGGAAGTAAAAAATGTATATATATATATATATATATATATATATATATATATATATATATATATATATATATATATATATATATATATATGTTATCCTCTCAGCCATTTATGCATTACAAACACAAAAATCAGAACACTATAAAACTGACACACACAAAATAATTCTGGACACATAAAACATTACTCACCATATCTTTTTTATCGACACGCTCCTCAGCTCTTGACGAGAACATCAATTTCACCGCCCTGCCTACACTACCGCCATTCCAAATACTTGTCTGCCAAACAAAACAAGGCAGGAAAAGGGTGGAAAAGCATACAGGTCATCACACGGAATACAAAAAGAGAATAAAGCAACAAACAAAAGTTATGCATGCTTACACAAATATGGTACGACGCAACCATCGTCGAAGATCCCTTAAACTTATCTACCAGCAAAGAAACCCCTAAATCAACAAGGCGGGTAGTGAGCATCCCCTTCATCCAAAAAGATTCACCAACTTCGGCAATGGGAATATCGCCCAACTCAGTTACAAAAGCAATCAGGCCCCTGACATTTTGTTGAAAAACTGGAACATAAGATACTATCAAAATAACAAGAATGAAAAAGGGCAAAGTCTGCGATTAGAAAATACATATTAACATAACAAATTAAGATTTCAAAAAACGTCATACTTCTTCTTTTTGTCCTTCCGAGCCCTGGTAACAGCACTGTACAGCTCGTTGTATCTCTTGAGAAGAGCTGGATCAATGCACGAAGGAGCCACAACAGCAAGTTCGTCATCTGCAAAAAATATATAAAAAAAAGAAACAAGTAAAAAAATGAAGTTCACTTATCAAAAAATGATATATTCCATACAGATGGTATATTAAGAAAAAGAATTTAAAAAATATGAAGTTCACTTGTAAAGAAAATGAAAATATGCTAGCTAGCAACTATTTTGAAAGCATTAACAAAGAAAAAGTTCATTTTATCATAAAACATGTGATATGTAGCTACCATAGTAAATACAATGACTGAAAAAAACGTCAAGTTCACTTTTCGAAACAAAATACTTGCCTTCAGTGTCAGACTCTTGGTGCTCTTGCTCTTCAGATGAGATCAAAACAGTTCCACCAGTAGGTTGCGCTGAAAGCACCGTAGCCTCACTAGACTTTCCTACTGCGTCAACATCAGCGTTTTCTGCATTTTGAACAGTTGGTGCAACCGCAACGTCCTCGGATAACTCACCCACACGAGGCTCCACACTGACAACACGAGGAACATCATCGGCAGCCAGACAAACAGGAGAACCAGCAACACTATCAACAGGAACGTCATTCTCGTGCAACTTTTCAATATCAACATCAACATTTTCATGACGACTAGGGGCAACAGCCGGATCGGATTCCTGAGCTACAGAAGCTTCTGCGCTCTCACAAGCTGCTGATCATAAACCCTTGCACCATCACCACCAGCAACAGCGCGGTCCTCGTGGTTCACATCAACACAAACAACGCCAACCGACTCATGAACTTCTGCATTTCCCTCTCCAGATTGCCAAAACATTTAAAAAATAAGCCAACGATAACACGAATGAGCGTGAAATGAAATTAACACGACAACATGCAGCTCACTTATGTAAAACACAATGCAGTTCACAACCTGAACAACATGCAGCCAACTAATGTCAAAAAATAAGACTGCAGCCTACTTGTGTAAAAGACTGCAGCTCACTTCTCTAAAATAATGCAGTTCACCAACAGAACAGCATGCAGCCCACATATGTCAAAAGACTGCAGCTCACTTATGCCAAAAAATGCAGCTCACTCATGTAAACCAATGTAGTTCACAAACTGAATGCAGCCCACATATGTCAAAGACTGCAGCTCACTTATGCCAAATAATGCAGCTCACTTATGTAAAACAAATGCATTAGACCAACAAGATACATAGATTACAAAACAACAGTACAAAAAGTCATTCCACTAAACCTTCTCAGCTACAACAACTGGAGGGGATGACGCATCAGCCAAGTGTTCGTCCTTCCCAAAGCCATCGGGAGGATCCTGGTGCGCATCACAATCTGCAGCTCCAGTCCCATCGTCCTGATCAGTCCCATCGTCCAGAGATGCATGAACATCAGAAGAATCTACTCCAGCCTACAACAGAAAAAAATCACAGACACAATATAGGAAAATATATAACTGGCAAAAAAACTACAGACTCAGGAGCAGTACACATAATACACAAATGAAGTACAAATGACAAATAAAGGGAAAACGTACATTTTCAGCGTCAGCACCAGCATCCTGTCGGTCCATTTCTTTCAAAATGTGCTCAGCATCCTTCTCAAACCGAGCGCATTTTTCATCTTGCGACTGCTTCAACTGAGCATACGAAGACCGAATATTCGTCACCGCAATCTTCAAGCCTTCAACCACACCACGATCAAAGTTGTGTGCAGCCACAATTTCTTCTTCAGGGGGGGCGTGGCCAATAGGGAAAAATCCAGCAACTGTCCTCAACCTATCACCAGAGGTTGGCAAATCTTCTGTTAACTTGATAACCTTCTGAAGAAGCTCATCAATCTCTTCGTGTCTTGTGCCGCCAACAAATGTCTGATCAGAAGTGCTTCTAGCATTAGAGATCCGACCAACCGTGAAACCCCGTGTAGGCGGCGGCTGGCTACAGATAGGCTCTTGGAACCTAGCAAGACTGCTAGGGCCTGCACCAGAGCTGTCACATAAAAGTGCAACTGGACGATTGTAGACAATATCACCAGACGCCTTCCACTGCAAAAAAGGAAAGAAGGGAAAGAAGTCCACATGTGAATACTAGGAGGTTCAGATTTCTCGGACAGCAAAAATAGAAAGACACAGTTCAAAAAACAAGGATACCAGGAACAAAAAAAGCATTTAAAAAACAAATGCACTAACCGGCAGTTTCCCAAATCTGTAAGTTTCCAGATAAATCTTTCCCTTGACAATCAAATCTTCATTGTATATCTTCAACAAGTTTTTGTTCGTCAGGTATGACGCACGTGGCGTCAACGTGTGCATAACTGAAAATTTGCGAAGGTTCAAGCAATCCAAATACATAATCAGGGGGACAATGGCACAACCCTCAGCACAATTCTGCGCGCTACCTTCTGACTGCCACTTCACCACAGCTACCTGGAGCTCATCAACAACAAGCTGACAAAAATCCATCTGAGCCATAGCCGCATAATCCATGTTCTCAACCATGGCAGCAACCCTGCCCAAACGAACAGCAGGCCCGGGGCATAGCAAATTCTGATAAAGTATCAGGAAGAAAACCTTGACAGCAAGATCAACCGTCACGGTGTCCTCGCCCTCCACCAACACCGCCAGCAGTTCAAGCAAGTCCTTCACACCTATACTTTTGGAACGATCAAAGCCAAGCCCATCCTTGAGGGCAGACAACGAATCGTCATGGCCACTGTTAGCAGGCGTGGGAGCAGTGTGAGGTCCCATAGGAAAATCAAATATTTGATGAACAGCAGCACGACTGATTCGAAGAACCCTGCCAGGCCCAAAGTCCATTACCATATTGGAAGGGTCAATAATTCCCATCAGATGGCACATAAGAATGCGGGACACATTTTTTCTCTACTATCAAGTTAAAGACAACACCAAAACCACCGTCACGAACACGATTACGGTGTGGATCTCTTCCTCTTACATCAGCTACATCAGCTTTGCACACAATGGGGAGTGACAAATGTACGGTCTTGTTAAATCGAACATCATCTCCTTCCTCGCCGTCACCTCCGGTTCTTTTCCTCTTACTAGTCTTCTTCTTCTTCTGTGTAAAGGAAGATGCAGTCCACATTAATAAATTAGGCAGATAAGACACAAAAAAAGGTAAATAAAACAACAATGGAAGAAACAAAGGCAGCACTTCAACAAACCTTTGGAACAACATCCGCCTCCCCACCCGAGACAGCATCCTCATCTTCGTCAGCAACAACACGCGGCCGCTTATGTTGACTCTTAGATGGACCACAATCTTTCCGTCTCCCAGAATTAGCATTCCTCATAACATCAGCAAGAACAAAGTCATCGTCGTCGGACTCGGGCTCATCATCAACATATGCCCGCTTCCGTTGCGTATCCTCCCTACCAGCTTCAGCAGTTCTCTTACCGACATTCTTCTCCATGCAAGCGACACTGGGACTGCGCCGAGGAGTACTACCTTGCTCAGCAACAGAACTCAGACTATTCTTCTGCACAACATGCTGCTTGACATTATCAAATTTCACACTCCTGGCAGCATCTGCAGCCCTCCTCCGCTTCTCCATCTCCTCATACTTCTTTGTATCAATTTCAAACCTCAACAACTTCTTGCGTTTCTTTGATTCATAAGCTTGGATCTGTGCCGGGACCATCCACTCCTGCGTAACTTGCTCTGTACCATCAACAGATTGTGACTGTGTTTCAGACAACACGGGCCGCCTAAAGCTCTGGTCAGAGCTCACACCAACGACACCCTCTGCGAAATAATGGTCAATCAAGTGAGTATAATGCAAGAAAAATCAGTAGCTGCGTCGGAATGAAGTTTAACTATGCTCAGCAAGAAGTGCGCAAACGAACAAAATGCAGTTCACCTATCCATATAATGCAGTGCTTCATACAAAAAACATAATAAAGGGAAAAATATCCTTGAATAAATCACCAATTCCAAGTTTGATCACAAAAAAAGGCTGACTAACTTCACAAAGCCATCAGCAGTTTGTAAAACATCAAAAATAGCTAGTATATAAATCAAATAATAATGCACTTCACAATTCACACACACAATCAGTTTGCAGTTCACACAACAACAAATAAGCAGAACATACAATAAACAAAATAATACACAACAAAAATAGCAAGTTGGTAAAGAGAACAATAAAGCAGTTCACAATTCATACACACGAATGTAATTTACAAGAAACACAACGATACAAACAAGTTGCCAAAACTAAAATAAGGAAAAAAACAAGAACATACCAAAAGGAGGAACCACACTAATAGGGGACGTTTCAATTGGTGAATTCACTTCAGGGCTAGCCTGACCACCTTGATCCTTACCACCAGGACAACGCGAGCCAATCGGCGAATCATAAACAGCAACATTAGGGCCAGTGCCAACATTTTTACCTAGTGGATTCAAAAAAAGCAGAAACATAATTAAATAAATGTCAGAATCTACATCATGCGAATGATGAGAACTAACACAGAAAAAATGAATCTACATCAAGACCAAGATAAATAGATAAACAAGACACAAAATAAAAAAGGGGAAGCAAGCAGTCCACATACCTTCATCTCCTCCATGTGCTTTGCTTGGCGAAGACATGGTGTTTGCGTCACGAGCAAGGATGGCCTGACGAATACCAGCAACAAAAAAGAGGAAATCCGACGAAACCCTAGATACACCTTGCTCTGCCCACGAAGCCCACGCGAGTACCGGCTTCAAATCTAGAAGAAATTGCCTGCTTGCGAAAATGAACTACATCAGCAAAAAGCGCAGGCACTAAGACAATGGAACAACTAGACGGGGGACGATCACGAACGAGGGGATGAGAGGCGGTGGGGATGAGCGGCGGCGGTGCGGGGAGTGGAGGGGGGGAGCGGAGGGGGACACGAAATAGAAGAATCTGAAGCAACGTACCGATAAAGGGAAACCCGGCCGCGGACGGATGCTGTGGAGGACGGCGGTTGCCGCGGGCGACGGCAGTTGCTGCGCGCGACGGCGGTTTCCACGGGGGTGGGGGGTTGCTCCTGGCGGCACTGGAACAGAGGGAGAAGTGCGAGCGCCTGGGAGGGACGCGTGTGATAGGCACTTCGGAAGAGCTGCACAAACGGCCCGGCCCGTAACGTCACGGCTAATTTACAAGGAGCCGTACCCAGCCCATCAACAAAACCGAAATGACAGGCCCGGCCAAAATAATTGAAGCTCACATGAAGGGAAAGCAGAAGTCCACCTGTATACAATGGAAACACTTGCATTTCACATTTTTCATAAAAAATTTAAGTAAAAACTGCAGGAAACAAGATGCAGTTCGCTCCTCATGTTAATGACGCTCGGGCAAACACATGATGCAGTACACATAGTAAATAAAATCAGTTCCGCCGATAAAAAACAGTCTGCCCGTGGACATAGCGCGTCAAAAAAAAACTTCCTCTAAATGAATAGCCGCAAAAGAAAAAATAAAAGAGGGGGGGTGGGCCAAAAACTGTAGTTCGTTCAGATAAAGGATGCAGTCCACAATATTCAATAATGCAGTGCGGGCTTTTCTACAAAGAAGTGCGGTTACAACTAAAATGCACTTCGCCATCTGAATCAGGTTATTTATACGGACTACCACTTACCAAAAACATACACGTCTGGATATATAGCAGTGGTGAACAATATTAATTATGAAAATTTAAAAAAAAATACGAGTTTGTAG
The DNA here is from genome assembly GCA_039707655.1 of Elymus sibiricus. Classification (NCBI taxonomy): domain Eukaryota; kingdom Viridiplantae; phylum Streptophyta; class Magnoliopsida; order Poales; family Poaceae; genus Elymus; species Elymus sibiricus. The sequence continues at coordinate 298,867,425 of CM077676.1, read as the reverse complement.
TTTGCTTGTGTTAAATTTAGGTTTGCTTGTGATGCAGTTTGCTTTGTAATCATGCAGTTTGCTTATGTTTTGAACAAGTTTATTTCCTGTACAATGTTGCAGTTCTCTGTTAGAATATGATGCAGTGCACTAAAAAATATATAAACATTCCAAAAGATAGTGTGATTCAGAAACCGCACAAAGCATGTGCACATGGCAGTGCACAAACGAACGAACATGCAGTGCACAAACGAACATCCATGCAGTGCACAAACCGTACTGTACAGGAAGGCAGTGCGGAAATGTAGAGACATGCAGTACAGAACGTTCATAGATACAGTTTAGTTCAGAACGTTGTAACAAAGCAGTGCACAATCTATAATTTAAAAAAACACAATTACTTACGAAAAAAATTTGACCGCCCTAGTCAAACATGGCCCCAGCCAGTCTCGTACTAGGACAGTGCCCACAGATATCCATAGGCGAGTCCGTTCTGAGCCACGATGCACGGGGCCAGGAAGACAAGGGCCCACAGGTCAGAGGGGATGTGGGCAGCGAGCGCCAAGTCTAAGCGCCCAATGAGTATCAAGAGGAGTTCGAATGGGTTGCCTCGCCTGGGCTTATAAACCAGTCGTAGGCGCTCTCGCCAGGCGAGGTGGGACTAAAGTCCAGCGCATAAACACTGCACAGAACGAACCAGCCGTGCACGCAGGCCTACCCGGGCCGGATGTAACTTACTCTCAAACAGGCCCAACACGCCACAGCACGGATATCTAGTTCTAAAAAAATTATTCTCTCATTCCACAGCACACCAAATAACAAAAAAGACTCGAAAAAAAAGAACCATTACAATGAGATTATCAACAACAACAAAAAATAGAACAAAAATTAAATGAATAACCACAACAACAAAAAAACCAGTTCGTAGCCAGCCAGCAATTGCAGTTCGTTCACAAAAAAACGCAGGAAGCTGCAAAGACACATAAGGGATGCAGTCCGCGGCCTCCAACAATGCAGTACTGTATGATTAACGAAGAAGTTCTAATACTTCTGAAATGCAGTTCGACAAACTAAAACAGATTCCTTCTACCGCCTACCGCCTACCACCTACCACAACATTTATTACTTTCACTGAAAAACCAGCATTCATCCTGGCTGCATAAAACCTATCCATTCGTCCTCCCAACTCACAGAACTCCTCCCCTCTTCTTCTCTTCTCCAAAGCCCAGATCTAGGGTTCTGCCCATTCCCCCATATTATCTGCCTTTCCTCTGTTATCTGCCTTTCCACTGAGCCCACCATGGACTGTTCGTGCGGCTGCCACGCAAGGATCGTGCCGACAGCGGAGGCATGCATGTACTCTGATGGTCTGGAGCTCACCGAGTCTGAGCGGCGCAGTCAGCTCTCCTGCCTGATGACCACAAACCATGGATTTCGGACACCATTCCTTTACCGCCTCACAACTGAAGACCTTGAGGAATCATGGGTATGTCTTTCCCCCTCTTAGTTTTTCACAATATCATGTTACAAATACACATCTGAATGTACCATTACTTTCTTCAGTCTTATCATCAATGCCAAGATCTGTGTTTTTTTCAGATTTGTCAGAAATAAACACTAGGTGGTTCTATATATTTTTCTCCAGTCCCATCTCAGATGTTAACACTAGTTAAATACGGAACTGAACAGATGATCCACAACACCCAAACAAAAGAAGTTCAAACGCCCATCGATGCAGTGCACTTGCTATTTCAGAGCAGTACACCTGACCTGAACTTGCAGTGCCAAACTGTTAGCAGAATAGTATATATTCTACCAAAGTTACTGGTCAAGTCCGTACATATTTTGGTTCATATATTGCTACTGCTTTATTAATAGTAGTCATATATTTATACATATTTAAGTCAAATATAAACAGATCCTATTAAGATATAGCAAACCGTGTGATGTTTACTTATAAAGATTCTTTTTCCATGCATGCCAAAATGCAGAAACTGCCAACCACAATAAGGTTTACTGCTCCGACTTCAGGGGAGCTTATTTTGGAGACAGAGCACAAGAATGGGTATGAATACATGCAAGCTGACTACCACATTCACTCTGATGGCTGCTTCAACATAACTGCTGGCTGGAAGGAGTTTATCTCACAGAATGGGTTTGAGGCCGGAGAAGTGGCGATGGTGATGTTCTACAGGGAAAAAGGTTCCCTGTTATTTAGAATATTTGCACTGTAGGCTGTCTAAAATAAAGCAAACCCTTTATGCTGTAAGCTTTTAAAATTAAGTCCATCAGACAACGCAACTCTATGTTCTTCAGACGGTCTGAACAGTCCTTTTTTAATGAATATGAGCTCATCTGCATCAGTTTATCATTCTTTTGCCAAGCTGGCTGGAGATATGCAGTTCTCTAATACATATATTGAGGTGCGCTATATTAAAGAGTACAGTGCTCTACGTAGTAACAATGCAGTGCGAATGGGCAAAACTTTTGCAGTTCACCTCCGCTGTTTTAAAAAATTGTCTTAGTATGCACTTCTATTCAGTATAATAATGAAGTACGATAGTCCAAACTTTGAAGTTCACTCAACCACATAAATGCTGAACAGTACCTTTTTAGTGTATGTGAGCTCATATGCATCATATTAAACATTCTTTTGATAAGTTGGTGGGAGAAAGGCAGATCTCTAATACATATAATGAAGTGCGCTATATTAAAAAGTGCAGTGCTCTAGGTAAAAAACAATACAGTGCGAATGGACGACACATTTGCAGTTCAACTCCACTGCTTTAAAACTTCTCATAATTTGCAGTACTGTTCAGTATAAGAATGCAGTACGAGAGTGCAAACTTTGCAGTTCGCTCAACCACAAAATGCATTTACAAAAATGAGAAATCTCAGACGCTATCATGTACACTGTAATGCAGTTCCAGTGTAGTCCACTACTTACAAACATGCAGTACACTACAACATATGAAAGAACTGCAACAATAAGAACAAAGCAACAGAGATCCAGACATGATTTGAGACTAACAGAGGACATCAAATATAGTCGCAGTTCGATAGCTCGCCTAATCGATGTACAAACACTCAATTTTGAAGAATATGCCGCAAAAAATTTAATCGAGCTCACGGGCCAAAAAAAGTAAACGGATGAACAACAGACGCTGTTCTCAAAAAATTGACACTCAAGTATACCGATTACAGATGCAATACAGTCGATTCAAACGAAAGAAAGACACTAGTTAGAAGATTCAAAACGCATCAACGCGCAAAAACCAAAAAACCAAAAAACACAGAGGAGCGGACGAAGCTCATCACGCCCGCACAATCGATTTCACAAAATTGATACTGGATTACGAACAAAAATGCAGATTATAGATAAACGGGAGCGTTTAAACGAACGCCAGCTAAGAATTCCTACTAAAAAACCACATTCGAGCGCAAAAAAATCGAATCACACGCGAACACGAACGAACAGAGGAAAGCTCGTCCGCCAAATCGGACGATTTGTGCAGACTTTAGCCGGGATTCCAGTAAATTACAAACAATAATGGACAACGAACGTCCAGAAACAACTAAAACCATCCCGCAACACCCGATTGCATCCAGAACACACGGACGCACCACAAGCCACGAAGCAGTTCTACCGTCTGGCATTGCAGTGCTATTTGTACAGAAATGCAGTGCACTAGCGTTCAGCATGCAGTTCTGAAGTGTTGGCAGAATAACTATTCTGCCAATATTGGCAAAATAGATGGGCTGCATATATATAATATATATATATATATATATATATATATATATATATATATATATATATATATATATATATATAAACAAGCGGTGAAGAATAACCTCAAATGACGAATTTGAAAAGTTTGACAAAATTGCAGATGACGAAAAACTCAAATTTGAAGAATGTCATAAAGAGGTGGTGGCGTTACCCACCGTATAAGAACTATGATGATTGCAGACACCGCGTACAATTGTCATAGGGTTCTGAGAATCAAGTTCTTCATTAATTTCTTCACACTTAGAGGGTTAGTCTTCATTGATTGAAGAAAAACGTTACTTCGTGTGTTGTACATCAAAGACATCAAGAATGCATAAGCGTTAGGATGTGTGTCCTTTTCAAAGGACATTCGAAGATTCTAAGATGTTTAGCTCACACCGCAACATGCAAAACCTTCTCTCATCCAAGGGCTTAGTGAAGATATCTGCAAGCTGGTCTTCAATCTTCACGTGGTCGATGACGATGTCTCCCTTCAGCACATGATCACGAAGAAAATGGTGACAAATCTCAATGTGCTTCGTCCTTGAGTGTTGCACTGGGTTGTGGGCGATCTTGATGGCGCTCTCATTATCGCAGTAGAGTGGCACTTTCTTCATGTTGACGCCATAGTCCTTGAGGGTTTGCTTCATCCATAGTAACTGAGAGCAGTAGGCGCCAGCAGCAATGTACTCAGCCTCGGCAGTGGAAAGTGAGACGCAGTTCTGCTTCTTCGAGGACCAACATACAAGAGATAGTCCGAGGAAATGGCATGTGCCTGATGTTAACTTGCGATCCACACGATCACCAGCATAATCAAAGTCGGAATATCCAGCAAGATCAAGTGATGAGCCCTTGGGATACCATAATCCAAGCATTGGAGTGTTAGCCAAATATCAAAGAATTCGTTTCACAGCCTGGTGGTGTGATTCCTTCGGTGACGCTTGAAAGCGGGCACACATGCAAATGCTAAGCATAATATCTGGCCTAGATGCATATAGGTAAAGCAGCGAACCAATGATGGAGCGATATACCTTCTGATCGAAATCTTTACCATTTTCGTCAGTGTTAAGTTGGCCATTTGTTGGCATTGGTATCTTGAGGTCTTTGCAATCTTGCATTCCAAATTTCTTCAGGCAGTCTCTGAGATATTTCTCCTGAGATATGAAGATGCCATTGGGGTGTTGACGAATTTGAAGCCCGGGAAGAATTTCAACTCCCCCATCATAGACATCTGATATTCTTCTTGCATCATATGAGCAAATTCGTCACTGTATTTCTTGTTAGTGCAACCAAAGATAATATCATCAACATATATTTGGCATATGAATAGTTCACCATTATAAGATTTAGTAAAAAGAGTAGGGTCAAGTGAACCGGGCTTGAACTCCTTTTTCTTCAGGAATTCCTTCAGTGTATCATACCAAGCCCTCGGGGCTTGCTTGAGGCCATAGAGAGCCTTGTTGAGTCTGAAGACTTTGTCAGGATGCTTTGGGTCCTCAAAACCTGGTGGTTGAGCAACATATACTTCTTCCTCAAGCTTACCATTGAGGAATGCACTTTTCACATCCATTTGATATAAGAGGATATCATGATGGTTAGCATATGCAACCAATATACGAATGGCTTCAAGCCTAGCAACAGGTGCAAATGTTTCATCGAAATCAATACCCTCAACCTGTGTGTAGCCTTGAGCTACAAGACGGGCCTTATTCCTCACCACTTGGCCATTTTTGTCTTGTTTGTTGCGGTAGATCCACTTAGTGCCGATGACATTGTGCTTGCGTGGATCAGGACGCTTAACAAGCTCCCACACATTGTTGAGCTCGAATTGACGCAATTCATCTTGCATTGCTTGAATCCATTCAGGTTCCAGAAAGGCTTCATCAACTTTGGTGGGCTCTGAAATAGAGACAAACGCGTAATGCCCACAAAAGTTAGCTAAATGTGAAGCTCTTGAGCGAGTGAGGGGACCAGGTGCATTGATGTTGTTGAGGATCTTCTCAATCTGCACTTCATTTTCCACTTGTGGATGTGCTGGACGAGGGCCTTGTTGTTGTTGTTGTTGCCGTGCAGAATCCTCAGCATCATTTTCGTCAGGATGTTCATTTTCTTCACGATGAGGAACAACCACTTCTTCATCAGGAGCTATTTCTTCACTGAGCACAATTTCACCAGTGCCCATCAGCTTGATAGATTCCTCAGGAGGCATTTCATCTAGCACAGGAGGCAGGTGCTCTCTTTGCGAGCCGTTAGATTCATCAAACCGCACATCTACAGTTTCAACAACCTTGTGGTGGAAGGAGTTGAAGACTCTGTAGGTGTGCGAGTCCTTTCCGTAACCAAGCATAAAACCTTCATGTGCTTTCGGTGCAAATTTAGAACTGTGACGAGGATCTCTAATCCAACATTTAGCACCGAAGACTTTGAAATAACTCACATTGGGTTTCTTGTCAGTGAGGAGCTCATATGAGGTCTTCTTGAGGAATTTGTGAAGATATACCCGGTTGATGATGTGGCATGCAGTGTCAATTGCTTCAGGCCAGAAGTGACGAGGTGTCTTGTATTCATCAAGCATAGTACGCGCCATCTCGATGAGGGTTCTGTTCTTGCGCTCCACGACTCCATTCTGCTGAGGCGTGTAGGGAGCAGAGAGCTCATGAGTGATACCAAGTTCATCAAGATAGTTGTCGAGGCCAGTGTTCTTAAACTCAGTGCCATTGTCACTCCTGATGTGCTTGATCTTGAGACCATAATTTGTCATGGCCCGATTGGAGAATCGTCTGAAGACATTCTGAACTTCAGTCTTGTAGGTAATGATGTGCACCCAGGTGTAGCGAGAGTAGTCATCAACAATGACGAATCCATAGAGAGATGCTGCATTGGTTAGTGTGGCATAATGTGTAGGACCAAACAAATCCATGTGAAGTAATTCAAAAGGACGAGTAGTGGTCAAGATTGTCTTCGCCAGTTGCTTGGATCTGGTCATCTTTCCAGACTCACAAGCACCACAGAGGTGATCCTTGACGAATTTAACACCCTCGACACCAATTGTATGCTTCTTCTTGACGAGAGTGCTCAAATTCCTCATTCCAGCATGTCCAAGTCGTCGATGCCATAGCCAACATTCCGAAGCTTTTTCCATTAGACATGTTGCAGGCTGAGGACCTGTAGAGAAATCTACAATGTACAAGTCACATTTAATAAAGCCTTCAAAGACTTTGGATTTGTTAGATTCCAACAGCACAATGCATCTATATTTGCCAAAGATGACAATCATATCAAGATCACAAAGCATTGAGACAGACATGAGGTTGTATCCAAGGGACTCGACAAGCATCACCTTTTCCATGTGTCGATCCTTTGAAATGGCAACCTTACCTAGACCCAATACCTTGCTTTTTCCTTTGTCAACGTATGTGATATGCTTCAGATGAGACGGTGTAAGGGGAGCATCAGTGAGGAGATTCCTATCTCCAGTCATATGATTCGTGCAGCCACTGTCCAAGACCCATTCAGTGGCTGAAGGTGTATCATCCTTTTCACCTCGAGCCATGAAGCAATAGGTGGGAGTGTAGTCATCAGCACAGTCATCATTGTTGGTGGAGATACCATTATCCTCGGTGTTGAAGATGGACTTGCTGACGTACTCAGTAGTGAGTGCAAGGCTTGCCACACCAGTGTCTGACTCCTCCTCAGATTCCTCAGCTTGCTGATCATCAGATTCTTCTTCAGAATCCATTTCCTTCCCAAGGAAAGCACAAGCTTTGCCAGAGCTAGATTTCTTGTGAGATGAGGACTTTGATGAAGACTTTGAGGACTTTAATGAAGACTTTGAGGACTTCTTCTTTTTCCCATCAGATTCATCATCATCCCTGCTCTTCTTCTTCTTCTTCAGCCAAAGAGGGCAGTCGGCGATGTAGTGGCCTGGCTTCTTGCATTTGTGACAGGTTCTTTTGTTGTAGTCTCGAGCAGACGCTTCTCCAGTGTTCTTCGAGTCATACTTTGAAGATTTTCCAAATCGGTTCTTCTTGGAAAACTTCTGGAACTTCTTCACTAGCATAGCCAGTTCTCTGCCAATTACCTCAGCACCGTCAGAACTGCTCTCATATTCCTCATCTTCTTCAGATGAAGAAATAGCCTTGGCTTTTGCTTTAGCCTTCAGAGCGCGAGGACGACCATAACTGGGTCCATACATATCTCTCTTCTCTGCTTGCTGAAATTCATGTGTGTTGAGCCTCTCAAGAATGTCAGCAGGATCCAGTGACTTGTAATCAGGACGCTCTTGTATCATCAGTGCCAAAGTGTCGAAGGAACTGTCCAGAGACCTCAGCAATCTTCACCACCTCATGATCGGTGATGTCAGCAGCACCAAGAGCTTGAAGCTCATTGGATATATCAGTTAGGCGGTCGAAGGTTTGCTGTACATTTTCGTTGTCGAGTCTTTTGAAGCGATTGAAGAGATTGCGCAGAACATCAACTCGGGAGTCACGTTGAGTAGAAATGAAAGCACATTTGCTCCCTTGGTGGTTTTGGTAATTCATAACAACATATATCTCATTGAACTAATGTCCATTCAAGTTAAAGATTTCAAGATGTTCAATGATTGGCATGGCATGGACTAGAGACGTGGACCCCTCAAAATGCTAAGGACAAGGATTGGCAAAAGATCAAGACTCTACATTTTTGGTTTAGTGATCCAAGATCACATTGAGTCAATAGGAAAGCCAATACTATTAAAAGGGGATGAGGTGTTGCTTAATGGTCTTTTTGCTCAAGTGCTTAGTGACAGTACTCCAAAACCCTCAACCACTCTCTCTATCCAAAAGATGTCCAAAACCCACATTCCAACTCGGCACCACCGAAATTTCCTATCCGGAGCCACCGAGTTCACCTAGACTTAGCCACTGCCATAACCCTAACAAATCGGATCCACCGAAATGGATCTCGGTCCCACCGAGATGGCCTTGCTAACTCTCTGTGATCATTTGCACCTACTTCGGTCTCACCGAGTTTTGCAAATCGGTCTCACCAGGATGGCTTGCCAACTCTCTGTTGCCTTATTGCTTCACTTCGGTCCTACCGAGTTAATGCAATCGGTGCCACCGAGATGAGGTTTGCCCTAGCCATTGCACTTTGGTCCATCCGAGTTGTTCGTATCGGTGCCACCGAGATTCCTAAAGTTCATATCTTTTACACAGTTCGGTGCTACCGAGATTATGGTTTCGGTGCCACCGAGTTGGGTCAAAAGTGTGTAACGGTTGGATTTTGTGTGGAGGCTATATATACCCCTCCACCACCTCCTTCTCAGTAAGGAGAGCCATCAGAACGTGCCTACACTTCCACCATACATTTTCTGAGAGAGAACCACCTACTCATGTATTGAGATCAAGCTATTCCATTCCTACCATTTGAATCTTGATTTCTAGCCTTTCCCAAGTTGCTTTGCCCTCAAATCCTTCTTCCACCATAGCCAAATCTGTGAGGAGTTGTTTGAGTGCTGGGAAGACTATCATTTGAAGCACAAGAGCAAGGAGTTCATCAACAACACACCGTCTATTACCTTTTGGAGAGTGGTGTCTCCTAGATTGGTTAGGTGTCACTTGGGAGCCTCCGACATGATGTGGAGTTGAACCAAGGAGTTTGTAAGGGCAAGGAGATCGCCTACTTCGCGAAGATCTACCCCGAGTGAGGCTAGTCCTTCATGGACGTAAGCCATGGTGGAATAGACAAGGTTGCTTCTTCGTGGACCCTTCGTGGGTGGAGCCCTCCGTGGACTCGCGCAGCCGTTACCCTTCATGGGTTGAAGTCTCCATCAACGTCGACGTACGATAGCACCACCTATCGGAACCACGCCAAAAACCACCGTGTCTTCATTGCGTTTGAAATCTCCGATCCCCTCCTTTACTTACATATGCAATTATTTACTTTCCGCTGCTATACTCTTAGAATTGCATGTGTAGGGTGATGCTTGACATGTATTATTGCTAAAATCTGCCTACAATTAAAATTGGGAAAAGGCTAGGTTTTATTTGGTCAAGTAGTCTAATCACCCCCCCCCCCCTCTAGACATACTTTCGATCCTACAAGTGGTATCAGAGCATTGGTCTCCGTAAGCCTTGATTTCCATTGCTTTGGTGATCATAGCTTTGGTTTCACAACCTAGGAGAGTATGGCGTCTAGTGAAGGTAACTATCACCGTAGAGGTCCATATTTTGATGGTACAAACTTTGCTAGTTGGAAACATAAGACGAAAATGCATATTCTTGGTCATAACCCCGCCGTTTGGGCTGTTGTTCGTGTTGGCTTGCAAGGTGACTTCTTTGAGGATGGCAAGGAACCGGATCGTGAAGCAACCCCGGAAGAATTGAAGATGTTGCAATACAATGCTCAAGCTTGTGACATTCTATTCAACGGTTTATGTCCCGAAGAATTCAACAAAACCAGCCGCCTCGAGAATGCAAAGGAAATTTGGGATACTTTGGTTGATATGCATGAGGGTACCGAGTCCGTCAAGGAATCTAAGTTGGTTGTGCTTCAAAGTCAACTTGACAAGTTCAAGATGAAGGATGGTGAAGGAGTCGCTGAGATGTACTCTAGGCTTGCTCTCATCACAAATGAGATTGTCGGCTTAGGAAGTGAAGAGATGACCGACAAATTCATAATCAAGAAGATACTTAGAGCTTTGGATGGAAAATATGATACCGTCTGCACATTGATCCAAATGATGCCAAATTACAAAGATCTTAAGCCCACGGAAGTCATTGGAAGGATTGTTGCTCATGAAATGTCACTCAAGGACAAAGAGGAGCTGCATAACAAATCAAGTGGAGCATACAAAGCCTCAACCGACGCTCCAACAACTCCAAGTGACAAGCTAGTATCTAATGAAGAGATAAGCCTAATGGTGAAAAGATTCAACAAGTTCTACAAGAACAAAGGGAAAGAAAGAAGCTCTAGCTCAAGACACTATGAGAGAAGATCATCAAGTCGTGACCGTAATTGTTACAATTGTGGGAAGCCCGGACACTACTCCAATGAGTGTACGGCTCCCTACAAGAAAAGAGACGAATCACCAAGAGGAAGACATAGAAGAGATGAATCACCTCATAAGGAGAGAAGGAGTAGAGATGATTGTTATGAACGAAGACACTCTCGAAGAAGCAAGGATTCGGAGAGGAAGGACAAGTCATCCAAGAGCTACACAAGAAGAAGACATCAAGCTCATGTTGGTGAATGGGTTTCCGGCTCCGACTCCGACAACCACTCCGAGAGAAGTTATCACTCCAACTCCGACTATAGTCAAGATGAAGGTGTTACCGGACTTGCACTTGTGTCATCCAACTCCTATGATCTATTTGACTCACCAAATGAAGGAATTGGAAGATGCTTCATGGCAAAAGGCCCCAAGGTATCACATCCCGAGTATCTTGATTTCAATAGTGATGAAGATGATCTGCTTGGTGATGATGATTTACTTGTTGATAAAGATAGTGATGTGAGCTATAATGAAAATGCTAGTAATCATGATAGTTAAGAGGAAACGAGTGACAATGCTATGAAGGAGATTGAGCGTCTAACTAAAGAACCAAATGCTCTTAAGTTAGCTCATGAAACAACTCAAGAGGATCATAGAGAACTTCTAAGAACTCATGAGAAGCTACGCTTCAAGAAGCTAAATTTAGAGCAAGAGCATGAGTTTCTTAAAGCTATCAATGACGATCTTCGAAAGAAGAGTTCTTCGTATCTTGCCAAACGTTTACTCTTGTCTACCTTTATGCCACAAGTTAAACCTAAGCAAACTAGCAACAAGGGTAAAAAGGGTTCTACCTCTAGTAGTAACAATAACAATGCTAAATCCAATGTTGTTGCTTCTAGTAGTTCTATTGATTCCACTAATGATTCTCTTAGCCAAGTTACACTTGAGCAAGAAAATATGCTATTGAAAGGAATTATAGAAAAAGGTGTCTACAAGAGTCTTGCCGGGAGTAAGCAATTTGAGGAAATTGTACGCAAGCAAGGAAGGCACCGGAAGAACCAAGGTGTTGGTTTTGAACGAAAGTTCAATGCCAATGGAGTTGAGTGGGAAGAAGATCAATACCCCAAGACGAAGTTTGTTCCTCAACAAGAGAAGTATGATCCTACTTCCTTCAAGGGAACACAAGCTCAAGAAGATCTTCCACCACAAGACCACAAGCTAAAAGGCAAGGACAAGCTTCAAGAAGAGATTGATTCATTTGAAGAAGCTCCTCAAGCCATGGTCAAGTGGGTTCCCAAGACTTCATCAAGTTCTACTTCATCAAGTGCTACTACAACTCCAAGGATTCCCATCAGGTTGATGTGGGTCCAAAAGAAGAAGAACTAGAGAGTTCTTGAGGGTGACTCCGCCAACAAACTTCACTCATATACTTTATGGCAAGAACTTGTGCAACCAACTTCCACATTTTGCACTAGTTCATGGAGTCACAAACCCTCTTGTTGGTAAGACAAGGAACAAGGTATTCAATGCATTCATGGACATCATCATATGTGTATTTCACTCTGTGTCTATGGATATCCTTGTATGTTCCTTGTGTGGGACTAACCCATGTAGGTATTGAAAGCACAAAACTCCAAAGGATTGCTCCCAACTCTTGATGGTCTACATCAACATTGAGCATCCACATCTTCAACATCTACATGAAGTCATCATCGACAAAACCCAAGGTTAGTTCATCCCTCTTAGGGGGGATATCACATCTAGGGGGAGCTTTGCTCTAAACAATTGAGCTAAAGCAACTCTAATGGTGTGAACACATCAATGCTTTATGTAAAAGTGGCAACCCCACTTGTGCTTAAACAATGAGTATGACCTATGATCAAATGTTCTCATTTGACTCCTAAGTCAATATACTCATATATAGATGACCTAGTCATCGCCATTGCTTGATAGATGCTAGAATTGGTTGTGCATGTTTGACACATATTTCATTTGCTATCTTATTGTGTGAGCATGTTAGTTTGCATGTTTTCATCATTCGGGGACATCCATTTGTTGCGTTGATTGTCTTGTTTTTCTGGCCAAGTGGATGTACAAGAATGCCTAAGTACCTTCTCTAGCTATCTATGCTTTCTTGTCTCAAATTCTATTCTTGCTGCATCACAAAAATTGAACAAGTCATTTTCGGACCCTCCGAGTGAGGAGCACTCAGAGCCACCGATCTGAAAGGGCTGAACCTCCAAAACCTTCTATCTGATTTCGGCCGAACCAATTCACTCAAACTCGGTCCAACCAAAATCACTTAGATTGATCTAGGTTTTCCATCTCGGTGCAACCGAGTTGAACCATTTCGGAGCCACCGATGTGCTGACCTGCGTGCAGTTACACATATCGGTGCCACCGAGTTGTTCAACTCGGCGCCACCGACAGCGTCCGGGTATATATATTGCGCGGACTGAACGGTTGAAATTTCTCGACTCCACTCATTCCCACACCCCGTTGCTGCAGTCGCCCTCGTCTTCGGACTTCGTCGTCGTCTCCAGCGCGCCCTCGCCGCTGGATTCCGTCGCCGTCAACGGCAATCTGCCCCGCCGTTGCCGCCGTAGAGAATCTCCACGAAGTTAGGGTGAGATTCGATCCCTTTCGTGCCTCCATTTTCTGATTCAGTGCACGATAGGATTGCCATTATTCTTGCCACAGATTGCAATGCTTATTCCACCAGAAGAATTCCGTAGATTAGATTCGAGCGAAATTTTAAGGTTTAAGTTTCCGCCGAACGCATCTCGGACCGAGCGATTAGAAATTTTCGGTCCCACCGATTTGGCCTCAGGCCATAGCACTAGTACGTCTCGGTGCCACCGAGTTGTACGTATCGGTGAGACCGAAAGTAAAATCTCAGTGAAACCCTAGCATCTCGGAGCTACCGAACCCCATCTCGGTCTGACCGAAATGGCGTGTAAGGTTTCTGTTGTATGCTTCGGTATCACCGAGATGATCAACTCGGTCCATCCAAAATGCCTTCTGTGAAAACTTGAAACTAAGAGTTGAACTCAATTTTGATGAAAAACTTCTGCTTTTTGTGATGACTCATCTACTCTGCCCATACCCATCTATTCACAGGGTCAGCTCAGCAAGATGTCAGATTCCAGCAACAGCCAGAACAGGTCAGAGCAGCATGCAGAACTAAGTGAAGGGTCAAGCCCTGCAGAAAGTTTCTATGAGGGAGAGAGGAGCTCTCCAGATCTTCCTAAGGCTGCCACTAGATTTTGTTGCTAGTGAAGCAGCAACCAAGAAAAAGAGAGTCGTGCTTGCTAAGGAGTACAACACCAAACCATCATCTGCCAAAGAGAGGACTGCTGTGAGGAAAGTTCCAAAGCAGACTATGCAATTCACTCTTGAAGATCCAAGTGACTCTGAACCAGCTGCAGGTGGAAAGAAGAAGAGAGCTAGGAAGACTACAACTCAAGTGCTTGGAAGGCCCTCCATGAGGACAGATGAGGAGGAGGAGGAACCTACTGCTGATGCACCTCTAGCCAAGTCTCAAAAGCTTATGTCTGATGCAAGCAGGACTGTTGACCCCAAGACCAAGCCAAAGGTGTCAGCACCAAAGAGATCCACCAAGAACATATCAACTGCTGAGAAGAACAAGGCCCCAGTGCCTGAGGCAAATGTTGATGAAGAGCCACTAGTGCTCAGGAAATTGAAGCCAAAGATACCAGACCATGATGATGCACACCCAGTTGTAGAGAACATGATGCCGAGGAAAGATAAAGGACTGCGTCAGTGGAGACAGTCAGATCCTTATGCTACAAGGAGGAAGACAGCGTGTGACTATCGCTTTCACACTCGTGAACAACAAGATTTCTATGAGACGGTATTGCTTGACAAGAAGCCCATTGTTAGCGACATGAGATGGGTGGATTGGGAATACATCGATGAGAATGAAGATTATTTCCCCCATGTCCATGAGAGCTTCAGGATTGCAGGTGTTGATGACTTTGTCGGACAGAAGTTGACCAAGTGGAATGATGAAATGGTCATGCAATTCTACTCCACAGCTCATTTCTATCCAGATGGCCGAATTGTGTGGATGACTGAGGGTATCAGGTACCAGTCAACCATCTCTGAGTGGGCAAGTCTTTTTGGTGCTCCCAAGGAAGAGGACGATGACATTGATATCTATGCTAAGCTCAAGATGGATCACAACTCCATGTCCAACATGTACACTGCAATTCCTCAGAAAGACATTGAGACTCATAAACTTGGATCAGTGAAGCATCTGCTACCAGGACTGGCCACCACTAACACTATCTTGCGGTATACTCTATTACCCAAGTCAGGCGATGATAAGATGATACGAGGCCAATACATCAACCTGCTGCATTTGTTTGACACTCCTCAGAAATTTGGGTGATGAGTTTGATTGTGGAAACTATCAAGAGGACTGCAGCTGACCAGAAGAGATCGTGCGGATATGCTCCACATATTCAGATGTTGATAAACTCTAAGGTTGGAACCAGCACATACCTTCTTGATCGAGAGCATTTGCCATTGCATCCAGAGTTTGAAGACAATGTTATCGTGATGGATCCTTCGCATCCCACTTCTGCACAAGCTCAGGAGAAGATCCGCAAAGCCAAAGAAGCAAAAACAGCCAAGGAGGCAACAGCTCCCAATGCTCCAATTGCAAATCTTAAGTCTAAGTTTGACCAAATGACTTATCTGCTTGAAGCCACCCTGAGGATTGAGCGAAGTCTGGCCAACCTCACCCAGCACCAGGCTAGCTTAGAGCGGATAATAGAGACAAAATTTCATGATCTAGATGTCAAGGTCACAGAGATCCAGACTACCGTGGAGCAGCTGCAGAGTGACGTTGATGATGTCAAGACAGCCCCGTCAGATGACAGTGGAGATGACAGACCTACCACAGAGTGTTTTCAGACAGTGCCTAGGGCAGCCAGATCTATTGCAGTACCAGTTGTGGATCCGAGGACCACAGTCTCTGCACCTGCTGCTACTGCCACAGTTCCACCGCTGGTATCCACTCCACCAGCCCAGCAAACTTCTGCAGAAGCCTTCGCGGACGCTCTTCTCTCAACGCCATCTACGCACACCGGAGCTGCAAGCAGGAGGTCGCCTTCAGGAGCTTCGGAGGACCGTGCTTAGAGTGCCGATTAGTCCTATACCTATTCGATCTTTTTGGTACTTGTTGCCAAAGTGGAGAATTTGTATAGATCATAGGCTTCAAGAGAGAGTCATTTTGTTTTTCTTGTTGTTTTATTTCTCTCGAGTTCTTTTGCTCAATTTGCTTGTTGGTACTTTGTTTCTATGTGTGCTTGATACTATGCTTTGTTATGATTGTGAGCTACTTCATGTGATTGATCATACTATGCCTCTTTTGATGATCAATGCTTATCTTTATCATTATCCTGTATGATCATTTACTTATGTTGGTGATGCGTGCTTTTTATTCCACTCATATAATTTTGCGCGCTCCACCAAGTTGTATGTGACATGGAAGAGTGACCCATGAGCCTAATCGATTATGCATTTGCATTCAAACGCAATTTTTTAATAATGCACAAATTTAGGGGGAGCTCTTGCTTATCACATACTTCTCAAAGCGACAACGTATTCCATTGATTTAATCATTTGTCGAAGCTTTGATCTATATGTTTTCATCAATTACCAAAAAGGGGGATATTGAAAGCACATTTGCTCCCTTGGTGGTTTTGGTAATTCATAACAACATATATCTCATTGAACTAATGTCCATTCAAGTTAAAGATTTTAGGATGTTCAATGATTGGCATGGCATGGACTAGAGATGTGGACCCCTCAAAATGCTAAGGACAAGGATTGGCAAAAGATCAAGACTCTACATTTTTGGTTTAGTGATCCAAGATCACATTGAGTCCATAGGAAAGCCAATACTATTAAAAGGGGATGAGGTGTTGCTTAATGGTCTTTTTGCTCAAGTGCTTAGCGACAGTACACCTAAACCCTCAACCACTCTCTCTATCCAAAAGATGTCCAAAACCCACATTCCAACTCGGCCCCACCGAAATTTCCTATCCGGAGCCACCGAGTTCACCTAGACTTAGCCACTGCCATAACCCTAACAAATCGTATCCACCGAAATGGATCTCGGTACCACTGAGATGGCCTTGCCAACTCGGTGTGATCATTTGCACCTACTGTGGTCTCACCGAGTTTTGCAAATCGGTCTCACCGAGATGGCTTGCCAAGTCTCTGTTGCCTTATTGCTTCACTTCGGTCCTACCGAGTTGATGCAATCGGTGCCACCGAGATGAGGTTTGCCCTAGCCATTGCACTTCGGTCCATCCGAGCTGTTCGTATCGGTCCCACCGAGATTCCTAAAGTTCATATCTTTTACACAGTTCGGTGCTACCGAGATTATGGTTTCGGTGCCACCGAGTTGGGTCAAAAGTGTGTAACGGTTGGATTTTGTGTGGAGGCTATATATACCCCTCCACCACCTCCTTCTCAGTAAGGAGAGCCATTAGAACGTGCCTACACTTCCACCATACATTTTCTGAGAGAGAACCACCTACTCATGTATTGAGATCAAGCTATTCCATTCCTACCATTTGAATCTTGATTTCTAGCCTTTCCCAAGTTGCTTTCCACTCAAATCCTTCTTCCACCATAGCCAAATCTGTGAGGAGTTGTTTGAGTGCTGGGAAGACTATCATTTGAAGCACAAGAGCAAGGAGTTCATCAACAACACACCGTCTATTACCTTTTGGAGAGTGGTGTCTCCTAGATTGGTTAGGTGTCACTTGGGAGCCTCCGGCATGATGTGGAGTTGAACCAAGGAGTTTGTAAGGGCAAGGAGATCGCCTACTTCATGAAGATCTACCCCGAGTGAGGCTAGTCCTTCGTGGACGTAAGCCATGGTGGAACAGACAAGGTTGCTTCTTCGTGGACCCTTCATGGGTGGAGCCCTCCGTGGACTCGCGCAGCCGTTACCCTTCGTGGGTTGAAGTCTCCATCAACATGGACGTACGATAACACCACCTATCGGAACCATGCCAAAAACCACCGTGTCTTCATTGCGTTTGAAATCTCCGATCCCCTCCTTTACTTACATATGCAATTGTTTACTTTCCGCTGCTATACTCTTAGAATTGCATGTGTAGGGTGATGCTTGACATGTATTATTGCTAAAATCTGCCTACAATTAAAATTGGGAAAAGGCTAGGTTTTATTTGGTCAAGTAGTCTAATCACCCCCCCTCTAGACATACTTTTGATCCTACAAGAAACCCCCTCAATCACTTTTGAAAGCCGGTCCCAGATAAGCTTCGAGGTTTCCAGTGCACTCACTCTACCATACTGTCCCTTGTTGAGGTGACCACAAATGATGTTCTTCGCTTGAGAGTCCAGTTGCTTGAATCGCTTCACGTCAGCAGCATTGATACTTGGAGAAATGGTGGGGACGCCGTTCTCGACGACGAACCAAAGATCGTTGTCAATAGCCTCAAGATGCATTCGCATCTTGTTCTTCCAGTAGGGATAGTCTGTGCCATCGAAGATGGGGCACGCAGTGGAGACCTTGATCATACCTGCGGTTGACATAACTAAAACTCCAGGTGGTTAAACCAAAATCACACAGAACAAGGGAGTACCTTGCTCTGATATCAATTGAAAGTGTAGGTTATCTCCCAGAGGGGGGGTGAATGGGAGATTATTAGAAATTCGTCAAACTCTGATGAATTTGACGAAGATCAAAGTGAAGAAATAGAAACGCAAGGGAAACTAAGTCATCACAGAATCAGAGTACATGCGAACATGATACATAAGAGTGAAGAACATGCAATCATACAATCATACACGCATGAAGAATATGAACTGAGGAAATAAAAGATAGCATGATCAAATACTTTAGTTCAAATTCGTCAGAGGATAGATCACAAATTTTTCAGCAGCGGAATAAAGTAAGGGAGGGTGAGGAATTTGAAACCAGATTGGCTCGGTGAAGACAATGGAATTTGGTAGACCAGTTCCAGTTGCTGTATCAACTGTACGTCTGGTTGAGGCGGCTGAGTCGCAACTCAGAGAACAGTTAGTCCTCACCGTATTCCTCTTGAGCTAAGGTCACTTAGACCTCGCCCAATCACTCGTGGTAAGTCTTCAAGGTAGACTTCTGAAACCTTCACAGGCTTGTTCACCGGCACGCCACAATTACTCTTGGGTGCTCAGAACATGACGAATAACTGTCTGGAGGAATGACAGTCCTCAAAGGTAACAAGCGTCGGATCACACAGATCAATCTCTTCAGTGATGCTCAATCACTTAGGCTCTGGTTGGGTTTTCCTCACTTGGGTTCACTCAAAGTCGTCAAAGGATGGGTTGCTCTCAAATGACAAGTGTCAAGTTCTCTCGGAGCAGCCAACCAACAAGTGGTTGTGGGGGGCGGCTATTTATAGCCAGGGCAACCCGACATGAATTGTCATAAATGCCCTTCATTGATTCGACCATTGTCAGGATAAGGATCCACTCGACAGCTGGCACGCGGCGCAGCAACGGTCTGAAAATTGAACTCTCAATTTTGTCAGGGCACTCAATTTCCTTAGGGTAGGCAGATCGCACTAGCGAACTCATAACTCCTCAGCTTGACCAAATTCGTCAGCGACCAGATGAACTTCGTCACTGTCGCTAGCAAATGCGTTAGCTGTACTGGAGATTTCCAAAGGCTTCACTCGAAGCGGCTTTTGTGTGTATAGGTTTGAGAAGGTTTGAGCATCACTTTGGAAATGTGAAATATGTTTCACCTAGACCCCCTTTAACAGTATGGTTTTTCCTATGACTCAAATAAGAAGAAAATAAACTACGAAAACCAAAGTCTTCAAGCTTCAAAGTCTTCACATCAATTTCTTCAAAGGCCGTACCAATTTCATCACCAAATTCTTCACTTGAAGAAATCTATTTTTAGGGGTTGTCTTCCATGTGTTAAACCAAATCTTCAGGGACCCTGTCTCCTGTGTATACTCACAAACACATTAGCTCCTCAACCTATTTGTCTTCAATACTCCAATACCACTAAGGAGGCACTTGATGCACTTACAAAAAGTACTAGAGAAAAGAAATACCAGAGGGGACCCACCAGTTGCCCACAAGGCAACAGGGCGCGGCCCCCCTGGGCGCGCCCTGATGCCTTGTGGGGCCCACAGCTGGCCTCCGGCCCCCTCCTTCTGCTATATAGGCTCATTTGCCCTAAAAAAATTATAGAGAAGACTTTCGGGATGAAGTGCCGCCGTCTCGAGGCGAAACCTGGGCAGGAGCAATTTTGCTCTCCGGCGGAGCGATTCCGCCGAGGATACTTCCCTCCGGGAGGGGGAATTCGAAGCCATCGACATCACCAACGATCCTCTCATCGTGGGAGGACCAATCTTCATCAACATCTTCACCAGCACCATCTCATCTCAAACCCTAGTTCATCTCTTGTATTCAATCTTTGTCTCAAAACCTCAGATTGGTACCTATGGGTTGCTAGTAGTGTTGATTACATCTTGTAGTTGATGCTAGTTGGTTTATTTGGTGGAAGATTATTTGTTCAGATCCTTAATGCTATTCAATACCCCTCTGATCTTGAACATGAATATGATTTGTGAGTAGTTACTTTTGTTCTTGAGGACATGGGAGAAGTCTTGTCATAAGTAATCATGTGAATTTGGTATTCGTTCGATATTTTGATGATATGTATGTTGTTGCTTCCTTTAGTGGTGTTGTGTGAAGGTCGACTACATGACACTTCACCATCTTTTGGCCTAAGGGAAGGCATTGTGGAGTAGTAATTAGATGATGGGTTGCTAGAATGCCAGAAGCTTAAACCCTAGTTTATGAGCTATTCCGTAAGGGGCTGATTTGGATCCATATGTTTCATGCTATGGTTAGATTTATCTTAATTCTTCTTTCGTAGTTGCAGATGCTTGCGAGAGGGGGTAATCATAAGTGGGAGGCTTGTTCAAGTAAGAAAAGCACCCAAGCACCGGTCCACCCACATATCAAATTATCAAAGTAGCGAACGCGAATCAAACAAACATGATGAATGTGACTAGATGAGAGTTCCCATGTGTCCTCGAGAACACTTTGCTTTATATAAGAGATCGTTTCGGCTTGTCCTTTGCTACAAAAAGGATTGGGCCACCTTGCTGCACTTTGTTATACTTGTTACTTGTTACTTGTTACGAATTACCTTGCTATAGAAACTATCTGTTACCGCTACATTCGGTACTTGTAGAGAATACCTTGCTGAAAACCGCTTGTCATTTCCTTCTGCTCCTTGTTGGGTTAGACACTCTTACTTACCGAAAGGACTACGATTGATCCCCTATACTTGTGGGTCATCACATACCAACGAGTAATTCCTCAAAACAGTTTTGGAAACGGAGCTCCGAGCAAGGAGATCGAAAATCTCACAGAAATGAGCAAGAACACGGGCTTGAGAGCAAGGGTGATTTTTTCTGGAGGTCGAAGAAGGTGCTGGACTGGTGGAATAAGTGAGGGGCCCCCTTTGGGACCCACAAGCTCACTAAGCGTGCCTAGGGGGGTGGGCGCGCCCTGTGAGCTTGTGGCTCATAGGTGCACCCCCCTGGGGTGTGTTCAGTGCCAAAAATTCTTAAATATTACAGAAAAAATCATACTAAATTTTCACGTCATTCTGAGAACTTTTATTTTCGGGACATTTTTTATTTCACGGATAATCCAGAAAACAGGATAATCATGGCATTCTACTTTATTAAACTTTAAATAACAGAGAGCAAATAGAAGGTACAGTAGGATGTGCTTACTAAATTCATCGACCACATACCCCTCAAAAAGAATCCATTAATAAGGTTGATCAAGTCTTATTAACAAACTATTTCCGAGTGACATGAAATCGAAGAATTGACGTATAACACTAAGTTACCTCAACGGGGATATGCATTTCCCCTACAATAAGAACCTCAAATTTCTTTCTGATGGTCGGAAGATGTTGGGGATATTTACCAGTGCGAAGACCCAGCATGGGTTAACCCGGCCGTAAGGCGAGCTTAGCGGGTCAACTCACTGCGGGCCGAAGACTGGGCTGGCTTAACGAAGTTTGGCAAGGTTGAGGCGGCTTACGCGGTGGGCCGGCTTGATGAGAGATAGAAGGCAAGATGGCCATCTTGGAGAACAAGTAGGAAGGGATAAAGAGATGGGTCAAAGAATGACCCGGACTCTCATGTAATCTAGGGTTCCACCTGTGTATATAAAGGGGAGCACCTATGCGAAAAAAGACTAAGTTGCAATCCCCTCGAGAGCTAGGTTAGCGAATCCGCATCCTTGTAATCGAGATCTACAGCAATATAAACAAGCAGGACGTAGGCCTTTACCTCCACTGTGAGGGGCTGAACCTGGGTAACCCGGCGTCTTCTCGTTCCCGATCAACCCCGCTAAGCTTCCACGTTAGTGCGATGGCTTCATCTCTAAGTCCTTTTATTAGGACATCTATCGCGACAAAACCCCGACAGTTGGCGCCCACTGTGGGGCTCACGCACGGTGGAGTTGAGTTCTTAGCGGGATCCCTTCCAGGGTTCGGGAAGTACGCGGTTGGCATGATGTCCAAGAGCCGCCGCGGGAAGTTCTACATCGACGATTCATACTGGGGCCCCGAGGCCAACTCAATCGAGTACGGGTACCGGGTCCCCTTTGGCAAGATCCATACCTTCATCGGCGTCGTCGGCGAGCCGGCCGCCGGGTTGGAGAATATCGCTGGCGTCGAGTCGGCACGCCGCGCTGGACAGCTCCCGGCGAGACCCAGCCCGTGTCAAGCCGGCCTAGATCACGTCTTCGTGGGCTTCACCCAAGGGGTGGCCCTGTCGGAGAACTCCCAATATCAGGATGACACGCTGATCCAATCAGACGGCGAGTCCTCGATGGGGGAAACTGAGTCAATTCTTCCGCTGCATGATGGAAAGCTGGGGTACACGGACGACGTCTTCCCAGAGAGCCCTGACCCGCCCCGCTTCGCGGCGGTGTACATGGCGGGTAGGCAAGATCCAGCGCGAGACCCGGCCAATCCGACGGCGGGATAGAACAACCTCCTGGCCGGCTCAGGAGGAGCCGGCGCCTCGGCCTCCGGCTCTCAGAAAACCGGGGTTCAGGCACTCGCGGACTTGATGACTATGCTGGCGACCCTGTTGGCCGAGCCGGTCACCGCAGAGAACGCAGCAGCGCGCAAAACAGAGATCGTGAAGTGTCGCGAGGAGATGGCCAAGATCCAAGAGGACATCCATGCAGAGAACGCCCGCATGATACAGGAGCAGGCACAGATCGCCGCGGAGAGGCAACGCCTTGACGAGGAAACACAGTACCTGAGCCGCCGGCAGGCTGAGTCAGAGCTTGTTCACCAGAGGCATCGCCAGAGCCGGCTCCCGGTTGATCTCGAGCTGACTCGGCTGTTCACCACACCGCCGGCTCCGACGAACCTGGGGGCTGGAGTTATCCCCCCGAGAGAGCCACTGCTGCAGCAGCCTGTTCAGCAGCGAGAGCCGGCCCGGCTTCATACGCCAGTTCAACAGCAGCAGCCGTCTCACCGGTTCCAAACCCCAATTGGACACTACTCCAACCCGGTGGATAACATGCTAGCAGCAACCCACAGTTTGGTAGCCATTCCGATTGAGGGGGACGGCCCGATTCAGACGGAGGCCAGGAACGCCATTGCAATGCTCAAAACGGCAGTGGTGCAGCAAGCCAACTACTCGCATAGCCAGCATCGGCTTCACTCAACCCCTCTTCAGAGCCGCTCCAGGGGTCAGCGCCGTGAGTCGCCCGCGGTCTCCAGCAGCACGCGCCACCGGAGGGCCGCCCAACCGCTGGCGGAGCAGCGGCAACCCAGGGTCCCGCAGGACGTGGCGGATGCAGCTCGGATTCTGCGAGCGTGGGAGGAGGAAAACGCACGCGCGGGGAACAACCCGCCGGTGCATGTTAGCACGCAGGCGCGCATTAACCCACCGCCAGCTGCTAATCCGCCTGAAGCGCATTGTGCGCCCGAGACAACCCGGCTTGAGGGCCGACCTGAAAGTGCTACGAGCCGCCTGGTCGGGAGTCCCTGCTTGGTGCCAGCGCTGCGAGAGGCGCGTATACCCCCAGATTTCAAGGGGCCTCGCAAAGTCCCTAACTACACAGCAAATTTAGAGCCTACAGAGTGGGTCGAGAGCTATGAGCTGGCAATGGACCTATTGGGGGCAAGTGAGTCAGTCCTGGCGCGTTACCTACCGCTGATGTTGGAGGGCCCCGCACGCACCTGGATGAAAAACTTGCCTGCAAATTCTATCCACACCTGGCTGGAGCTGAAGGAGCGTTTCATCAAGAACTTCCAGGGAACCTGCAAGAGGCCAACCACAATTGCTGATCTTGAGCATTGTGTCCAGCGCGAGGACGAGTCGGCGCACCATTGGGCTCGCCGGGTTGCAGAAGTGATGCACAGTTCCGATAGCATCACGGCGGCTCAAGCAGTGCTTGTTCTGGAGCGAACATGTAAGTTCCAGCCGTTGGTCCAGAAGCTAGGGCGGCTCAAGCGAAAGGTACAGGACATGGGAGACCTCATGGATGTCTTGACCCGGTACGCGGAGTCAGATAATACCAAGGATCCGCAATCGCACCAGGAGAAATCTGACAAGGGAAAGAAGGCTAACGGTAAGGGTCAGCAGCAGAACAACAGCAACGGTCAGAGCAACAACGGTGGAAAGCGCAAGAGCTACGATGGTAACTTTGATTTGGTGGCAAACACAAACGCGGAAAACAAAGGTCAGCGTCAGAACGACGGTTCGAAAAAGCAGCCCTCCGGCAGTCGCCCTCTTACTTACGAGGAAGCCCTCAAGGCTCCCTGTCCGAAACACAGTTATAAGGGTAAGCCGGCCACTCACTCCTGGGAAAATTGCTATGTGATGCAAGAATTCGCCAAGCGCATCTTCCAGAATCATCATCATGGGGGAGGCAACGGCAGTCAACCCGCCAATACAGGACCCGGCTTCTCAGTAGCCGGCTTGCAGGGACCCTTCGCCGGGCCCAGCTTCCAAGCGAACGGTGGCCAAGGCGGCGGGTTTCAGGGGGCTGGTAATACTGGGGGTAGCAATCAGAGAAACAACCAGGGGAATCAGCATCAAGCCGGTGCAGCAGGATTTCAGAGTAACCCGAAACAGTTAAACAGCGGACAGTATCACGTCTTCACCACCAGTACCTGCATGCGGGATCGGAAGGTGCAGCGACGAGCCGCCCATTTGGTTGAGCCGGCAACTCCTTACTATCTCAACTGTTCTGAGTAGCCGGTCACCTGGAGCAGGGCGGATCATCCAGTCCTACTTGACCACCCTGGCCACCTAGCGTTGGTGGTTGCACCGCAAGTCGGCGGTTACACCCTGACTAAAGTGCTTATGGACGGCGGCAGCAGCATCAACATTCTGTACTATGACACGTTCAGGCGGATGAATCTGTCTGATAAGCAGCTAACTCCGTCTTCTACAGTCTTTCACGGCATCGTTCCTGGCAAGTCGGCTTATCCTATGGGTAGAATTTCCCTTGAGGTGGCTTTTGGCTCAGAGGATAACTGGCGTTCCGAGTTCCTGTCCTTCGAGGTAGTCAAGCTTAAAAGCCCTTACCACGCCCTGTTCGGCCAGCCGGCTTATGCGCGGTTCATGGCGCGCCCATGTTATGTCTACCTGAAACTGAAGATGCCAGGACCAAGGGGAACCATCACAGTGGAAGGAAATCGGAAAATCGCACTGGAGTGCGAGGAAGGAGATGTAGCTTATGCTGAGATGGCCTGCGCCGCCGAGGATTTGAGGTAATACAAGGATAACGTTGACCCGGCTGATAGGACGTCTCTGAAAAAGCCCACCATGGAGTCTGATCCCCTGCTCAAATTTAAGTCGGCCAGAGACACGAAGCAAGTTGATTTCACCCCGGGCAATTCTTCGGAGCAGTTCACCATCGGGGCCAATATGGATCCCAAATAGGAAAGCGCACTCATCGAGTCCATCCGTGAGAATCGGGACATGTTCGCATGGAAACCTTCTGACATGCCAGGTGTACCGAGAGAACTCGCTGAGCACTCCCTTAATGTGGATCCCAAGTTTAAACCAGTTCGCCAGTACCTCCGTCGCTTCAATGAGGAGAGGCGGAAAGCTATTGGAGAAGAAGAGGCTCGGCTCTTAGCTGCCGGGTTCATCGTCGAAGTCTTCCATCCTGAGTGGTTAGCTAACCCTGTGCTTGTTCTGAAGGAAAACGGGACTTGGCAGATGTGTGTGTGGACTACACAGACCTGAATAAGGCTTGTCCTAGTGACCCCTTTGCCCTGCCCCATATTGACCAGATCATCGATGCTACGGCTGGTTGTGAGAGTTTATGTTTCTTGGATGCTTACTCTGGTTATCATCAGATCAAGCTGAAGCCGGAGGACCAAGCGAAGACGGCCTTCATCACACCTTTTGGGGCTTTCTGTTATACAACCATGTCATTTGGTCTGAAGAGCGCCCAGGCGACTTATCAGCGTTGTGTCCAGAATTGTTTTCATAATCAAATCGGGCGGAATGTTTATGCTTATGTGGACGACATTGTGGTTAAATCGCGGAAGAAGGAAACTCTATTGGAGGATCTCAAGGAAACATTTGACAATCTCCGTGTCTACCAGATGAAACTTAACCCGGAGAAGTGTGTTTTTGGTGTCCCTACAGGAAAGCTTCTGGGTTTCCTTGTCTCTGAGCGAGGTATTGAAGCTAACCCGGAGAAAATCAAGGCCATCACGACCCTGGCTAAGCTGGCCAAGCTCAATGACGTGCAGAAGCTGGCTGGGCGGCTTGCGGCTTTAAGCCGGTTTATAAGCCGGCTTGGCGAAAAAGCAATTCCGTTGTACCAATTGCTCAAAAAATCAGATGACTTCGTCTGGAGTAAGGAGGCAGATCAGGCTTTTGAGGCCCTTAAAAAGCAGCTGTCTGAGCCGCCGATCCTTGCGGCACCTCGCGAGAAGGAGCCGATGCTGTTGTACATTGCTGCCAATAACAGAGCGGTAAGCGTGGCGGTCATCGTCGAGCGCAAGGAGGATGGCAAGGAATATCCTGTCCAGCATCCTGTGTATTACGTTAGTGAGGTGTTGAGCGAGTCTAAGCAGCGATACCCACATTGGCAGAAGCTGGTTTATGGAGTATTCATGGCTAGCCGCAAACTGAAGCAATACTTCCACGAGCATCCCATCACGGTGGTTAGCTCAGCGCCTCTTGGGGATATAATCCAGAACCGGGAGGCTACAGGCCGGGTTGCTAACTGGGATATTGAGCTCGGTCCCCATAATCTAAAATATCTGCCTCGCACAGCAATCAAGTCACAGGCGTTGGTGGATTTCATTAATGACTGGACAGAGTTGCAGGCTCCCGAAGAGAAGCCCGACACAACGTACTGGTCCATCCACTTTGACGGCTCACGGCAGCTAGAAGGCTCGGGGGCTGGAGTTGTGATCACTTCCCCCCGGGGAGACAAGTTATGTTACGTCTTGAGAATCATGTTCACTTGCACTAATAACGCAGCTGAGTACGAGGCGCTGCTTCATGGACTTAGGATGGCCAAGGAGATGAATCTGAGCCGGGTCAGGTGCCTGGGCGACTCAGACCTGGTGGCCCAGCAAGTTTCAGGTACATGGGACTCCTAGGATCCGCTTATGGCAGCTTACCGCCAGGCAGTCACCAATATTGCTGGACACTTCAAGGGTTATCAGGTCGACCATATTGATCGCCGTCAGAACGAGGCAGCAAACGCACTGTCTCGTTTGGGTTCTCAGCGTAAGCCAGTGCCGCCCAATGTGTTCCTGGACATCTTGCACAACCCGTCTGTCAAGTTGCCAACAGAGCAGGATTTGGCTGTCCCTGAACCGGAGGCAGCTCTCGTAGCGGCTATCCACGCCATCCCTGATTGGACGGTCCCCTATTTGGCTTACTTAAGCCGGGGAGAACTGCCAACAGAGGAACTCCTCGCTCGGCAGATCATCAGACAGTCTAAATCTATGACTATTGTTAATGACGAGTTGCACCGACGAAGCGTCACTGGTGTTTTTCAGCGTTGTGTTTCGCCGGAAGAGGGTCGCGCAATCCTCAATGAGATTCACTCTGGCGACTGCAGGCACCATGCCGGCTCAAGATCACTGGTAGCAAAGGCTTTCCGGCATGGGTTCTACTGGCTCACGGCTCATGCTGATGCAGAGGATATTGTCCGTAAGTGCTATGGTTGCCAGAAATACGCTCGCCAGGCCCATGTGCCGGCTCAGGAGTTGAGGATGATACCAATTACTTGGCCGTTTGCGGTCTGGGGGCTTGACATGGCGAGACCCTTCAAACGTTCCAAGAACAAGCATACGCACCTCTTGGTGGTTGTGGATAAGTTTACCAAGTGGGTGGAAGCAGAGCCGGTCAGCAACTGCGATGCAGCAACGGCTGTTAAGTTCCTGAAAAAACTGATATTCTGATTTGGGTACCCGCACAGCATCATTACAGACAATGGAACCAATCTCTCCAAGGGGGCTATGGAATAGTTCTGTCAGCAAGAGCACATCCGGCTTGATCTGGCATCGGTTGCGCATCCTCAGTCCAACGGACAAGCAGAAAGGGCTAATCAGGAATTACTGTGCGGTATCAGACCCCGGCTCATGGTGCCACTGCAGCGCACGCCGGGTTGCTGGGAAGAAGAGCTACCTTCCGTACTTTGGAGCATACAGACTACTCCCAACAGGTCGACAGGCTATACGCCGTTCTTTCTGGTCTATGGTGCAGAAGTCGTGCTTCCAAGTGACATTCGTCACGACTCTCCTCGAGTGGCGGCTTATGTGGAGGCAAATAATGAGTTGGCTCGCCAAGATGCTCTTGATGCTTTGGAGGAGGAGCGAGACCTTGCCGCTTCCAGATCAGCAATCTATCAGCAAGACCTACGCCGCTATCACAGCCATAGAGTTCGAAGCTGCACTTTCCAGGAAGGTGACTTAGTGCTCCGTCTGATACAAGACCAGACAGGCATGCATAAGCTTTCACCGCCTTGGGAAGGGCCCTTTGTGGTCAGCAAGAATCTCAACAACGGGTCATATTACCTGATTGACATCCGTGAGGAAGATAAGTCGCGTACTTCTGAGGAGGAAACAAGCCTGCCCTGGAACATCGCCCAGCTCCGGCCGTATTACACCTAAGTCATTGACTAGGTTACACTTTGTATATATCTTCCATCATGTATATACCTCTTTTGATCAAATATAATATCGACCAGCAACACTGTGTGAAGGTGTTGTTTGCCTCAAAACTTGTGTACTGGATCTTTATTTGTTGATCTTGGTTACTTGGGGGCTTCCAACTCAATTGAGTTTAGCTTACAAAACCCTCTAACCCGGCGAGATGCCACAACGTTGGTTAAACCTGCCTGTTAGCAAGATGCTACTCCCTATAAAAACGACCCGGCGTACGTCTGATGAGTCAATCGCGTATGTGACCCTGAACTCATCCGAGTTAAAACGTTCGATTGGTTGTGGAGAGCCAGCTTCCAGAAAGCGAGGACAAACCAACAGGCCAAAGTGCCAGCTTCCTGACAAAGCGTATTCCGGCTTAGGCCTTATAAGCCGATCATTTAAACGTTGTGTTTAGCAGGCGGCTTAGATTTTATGAGCCGGATTGTTTCATGCATTTTTCCGTGCATCGCATTTATTTCTGCATACATGCATACATTTGTACATCGCATTTACTTACGTTCCTTCTCCTATTCTTGATTCATTGCAATAGTAACATCGATTACTTGTTCATATGATATCATAAAACAACCATCACATGCTTCTGTGTTTTTCAGCAGCACCATTCTATTAACAGAAACCGGCTCTCGTAGCCCAAGAGGACTTAAGAGGCAAGGCATTCTTGAGTGTTGTGCACAAGCAGTTAAGGAATCCAGTGCGCGATGGCACTGGCATCAGCAAGGCATCGGAAATTTATGCTATCCTATTACAAACCGCCCACCAATGGCGGTCATGGCAAAAAAAGTTTTTTTTACATCTTGCTTATGCAAGGTTAAGCTGGCATTCTACATTGCCAGGTCAGAGCTGGCGTCCGCACCCGTTGCAGCGCCCTGAGCCGGTTCTTCACGGTCATCGTCATCCTCCTCTTCTTGGCTTGAGTCATCGGCCGACCACTGAATTGAGCGCAATGCTTCAAATAGGGCGTCTTCGGATATCAAGGAGGAGGGGTCAATGTCAGGGGCGAAGGATTGCTTACGTGTCCGGGTTAAGGCCACCGGCTGATGATTTGGCGGCTCGATCCGTTCATTCTTCTCCGAATAAGGTGCTTGGTATCTGCTCAAGTCGGCTTCTTCTGCGATGGCGGTGGCGGCGACCCGGGATTCCTTAATGCAGCGTTGGAAGTCCTTCTTTGAGAATGGCGTGTCATCGACATTGAACTCTGGGTATCCGCCTGCTATCTGAGCCGGGTCAAGCTCCGGCACGTATGCCTTGGCCCGCGCAAGCACGGTCAGAGCTCCTGTGTGGCAGCACGCCCTTTTCCAGTCATTGAACCACTTGGGCACGATGGACAGCTCTTTCAGTGTATTCGCAATCAGCTGAGGCGGTGCCGTGGTGCTTTTGGCGGCCATTATGCACCGACAGCTGCCAATGTACAGTTGTTCTACCAAGGTATAGACCGCCTTCAGTTTCACCACTGGTAGTTGCACAAGAGTTTGATTTTTCCGGCCTGCAAAGCACAAGTCTGCACGGTCAGTTAAGCCGGCTAAGGATGATAAGCCGGTCCAAGGAGTTATGCTCAGTTTTACTTACCCAAGATGGCTCGACACATGGCGGTAATTTGACCTTTGAGAGTCGTCAGCTCCTGAGTTACCGGCTCGAGCTTGGCCTCTGCTTCTTCAGCTCTCGTGGCTTGGGCGGTTCTTGCATCCTCAGTTTCTTGCAAAGTGGCCCTCACAATGGCCAAAGTTTTATTCGCCTCCGCGGCGGCTTCCTCATATTCTTGGCACAATTTCTTCTCTTTTCTGGCCTCCTTTCGGAAGCCGGCAGCCTGAGTTTCTACCTGGTCCAGCATTTCCTGCAGAGCAGACCGTTATACACAGCATATATGGCCCGGGTCGCCCTCAAGAGCAACCCGGCTCATGGGGGCTAATGCATCCATTGATCTATTCTGTTGCGTTATGGAGACCCGCCCGTCATCAATAAACGAGCCGGCCCTTGAGGACGCCAGTGGGCGGTTCTACTTACAAGTTTCAATTGGAAGTCCCAGATCATTATTGCATAATGACCCGGCCCTTGGGAGCTACATATATATATGGTATGCAGAAAAGGGCGCAGGTTACCTCGTATTTTCGCTTCAAGGATGTAATCATAGCCATCTCCGTGTCCCGGTTTTCAGAAAGCCGGGTCAGTACAGTTCGGTGCAGAGTACTGGCGTCTTGATCGTCAAATGTAGAAAATTCAAGAGTTGATTTTCCCTTATCCTTTGGAGCTGGCTCAGGCTTGGCTGGGACCTTGGCAAGGGCTGTGGAGGTTTCTGGTATGACAGTCTGATGTTTATTCGTCACCAGTACCTCTTCCTGAGCCGGTATTTTATCTTGAGCCGGCGCTTCAGGTTGTGGGGCGTTTTGGTCTACAATTATATTTTCCCTCTCCTGAGCTGGAGGGGAGGCACGAGCCGGGCTTGCCGTGTCTAATAACGGCGGGCTGTTATGGAGGGCCGGCTCATCCCGTGTAGCCAAGGGGATCTCCTCCGCTTGAGGGCCCATCTGAATGGCCGGGTCAGATGATTCAACGGCTGTTTTCTTCTCAAAAGCTTTGGCGCTGTACAAAGAGCAAGGGAATTAGTCATTTACAAAGGTAAAACAACAAGAAGTTAATATACATTACAGGAACGTCTGCTTGCCCAAGATTGATATTGAAAGCCGGTGCCAGCGTGGCGCTTGACTCGCCTGAAGAGTGCGACGTCTGATATGCCGAGTCATTAAAGGGTAAGGGTTCTTTGTAAAGGCCAGCTAGAGGAAAAGAATAAGTTGGGCTAAGAAGCACCTCAGCACGTGCTTTGCGCGATGGCGGCTCGTATGGAAGCCCGCTACTTAACTCGCCTTCGCCGCTCCGGGTCTTCCTTTTAGTGGTGCCGGCTTGTCGAGTTTTCTTCAAAATAAATATGGGGTCCAAATGAGCATCTTCGTGGGAAAAAGGGACCTTACGGACGGTAACCCGGGGCTTCCTTCGAACCTTGCGGATCACAGCCCGGGTTTTCTTCCGAATAGGTATTGGAGAGTCTGAATCTGAGGAAATTAAAGTTACCTCTGGCTCAACTGCATGACTAACTTCGGCTTCTTCCTGGAATAAGTGAGCATTAGTGATCTGTTTAAAGAGGCGGCTTAAGAGAGTCAAGTTCTACCTCGTTGTCTTCGTCATTATTTGACTCCTCTTCGTCGTCTTCTCAGGTAGGGTTTACAGGATCAACCCGCCACCAGTTGTCATTTTCCTGTGCCAGGGCAGTTTGGCGAAATGAAGGCAAGGGCAATATGATATTGGTAATGATCAAGGGCGAAGGCGGCTTACTGGAGGGGCCGGCTTGTTAGTACTGAACGGGGCAAGCCCCACAGTCTTGATGTCTTCCATCGTCTCTCCGAGCAATTTCTTGGATAATTTTATAACCTCCTTTTCTTTGAGGTTGACCCGGCTGAACCGTTGTGGATCTTCACGATGGCCGGTGTAGGTGTGCATCAACTGGGTCCTGGAGCTCAGCGGCTGAATCCTCCATTCATCCCAGGTCCGGGTCACGTCGGCACCGGTTAGGCTGTGAGCAAGTAAGGCGTTCATTTTTGGATATAATGGCTCCAGATTTTCCCTCTCTTCTTGGGAAGGAAGACCCGGGAAGACGGTATTGGCAAGCCGGGTTGCTCGGTAACCCGGCAAGGGATTCTGACCTACGGGAGAGGTGTCCTTGCAGTAGAACCAAGTCCTCTACCACCCTTTCGGATGACTGGCCGGCTTGGCATTGGGGAAGATGATATTTTTTCGACGTTGGATGGAAATCCCGCCGAGTTCAATACTGGGGCCGTCCTTGTGCTCCGTTTGGCGGTTTAGATAAAAGAGCTCTCGGAACAGGATAAGAGACGGCTCGAGCTGCAGATAGACTTCGCAAAATACTTGGAATTGACACAGATTGAAGATGGAATTGGGGGCCAGATCCTGGGGCCTGATGTTGAACAAGTGTAACACGTCCCTGAAAAACTTTGAGCCGGGAGGGCGAAAACCCCTTGAGACATGATCAGCAAATACGACCACTTCATTTTCGCCGGGTTGAGGGTATATCTCTTCTTCAGGAGCTCGCCATGAAATTATCCCCTTGGCTGGCAGCAACCCGGTGTCTGTCAGAGCTTGCAGGCTCAATTCAGACATACTGGACTTGGCCCAGTTGACGATCTTGGGCTTGGGAGGCATGTTTTGAAAAAGAAGAAAAAGGAGTCATAAGCCGGCATATCAAGCTTATAAAGGGAAACCCGGCAAGGTACTAAAGCAATCATGGCCGGGTTATGCAAACTGCAGTGAGTGATGTTGAGCCGGTATGACAATGAGCCGGCGTTGGTTAATCAGTGGGATGTCGGGTTTCTTCTAAGTGTTGAGATGTCCATAAACAGGGATCTGACGGAGCGAGTGCTATTACAGGATCTAAAAATACTGCAGAAAAGAAAGTTTAAAAGACCTAAGTGGGGATGAACACGATGGCCTGTCGTCAATGCAAATCTGTGAAAGCAGAAGCAGAGATCTAGATGCGAAAATGAGTATTACCGCAGTGAATAGGGTGCCTACATGGATCATTTCGCTGGTTTTGGATCTACTAAGCAAGGGGAGAAGCACGAGCACTAAGAGCTCTGATGAGCTACAGAGAAACGGCGTCGTAGATCCAGAGGAGCGAGGGTTGAGGTGTACCTGATTGCGGCGAATGCGGCGGCGGTGCTTGGTTGAGCTCCGGCGATGATGGGGCATCAGAGGAAGCGCGGTCGAGGTCGTCGGACAGCTCAAGGGCGACGGCGTTTCGGGTCTGATGAGCGGGCGTGAGGTGGAAGAAGAAGAATGTGGGGTAAAAAGTGAACGTGGGGATGAGCTGGCGTATTTATGGGAGCGGTAAAGGTTAAAACGGCAGGGGCGGAACCCCAGGAGGCGCAGTAATTTTCGGCGGTGTGGTGCCTCGATTCTCGCACTTGACAAGACGGGACGTACCCACTAAGGGATTTGAGATGATATTATCCGGATTTCACGGAGGTGGATTGTGACGTCACGAGGGACAAGAATTGAAAATGCTAAGTTTGAATCTGAAAGGGCGAACCTGACGATCACTTTAACCCGGCGACTTGAGCCGGTCCAAGATGGCGACTTAAAAGAGCGGCTTGGGATGAGCTTGGAAATGTATTACTAATGTTTTGCTTTTTCAGGATAAAGTTTAACGTGAATAAATTCAAGTCAAACTGAGGGCTAATGTTGGGGATATTTACCAGTGCGGAGACCCGGCATGGGTTAACCCGGCCGTAAGGCGAGCTTAGCGGGTCAACTCACTGCGGGCCGAAGACTGGGCTGGCTTAACGAAGTCTAGCAAGGTTGAGGCGGCTTACGCGGTGGGCCGCCTTGATGAGAGATAGAAGGCAAGATGGCCATCTTGGAGAACAAGTAGGAAGGGATAAAGAAACGGGTCAAAGAACGACCCGGACTCTCATGTAATCTAGGGTTCCACATGTGTATATAAAGGGGAGCACCTATGCGAAAAAATACTAAGTTGCAATCCCCTCGAGAGCTAGGTTAGCGAATCCGCATCCTTGTAATTGAGATCTACAGCAATATAAACAAGCAGGACGTAGGCCTTTACCTCCATTGTGAGGGGCTGAACCTGGGTAACCCGGCGTCTTCTCGTTCCCGATCAACCCCGCTAAGCTTCCACGTTAGTGCGATGGCTTCATCTCTAAGTCCTTTTATTAGGACATCTGTCGCGACAAAACCCCGACAGAAGAGGAAATTCAAAACCTCCAATAGTAATTGTCGCAATTTTTTCAATGGAGTTGATACTATTCATTGAACTTTGTTTCTTCCGGAATTATACCATATGTTCATTACCATTAACATGAAAAGTGACCTTGCTTTTGTTGCAATCAATAACAGCCCCTGCAATATTCAAAAAGGCTCTACCAAGGATGATCGACATACTGTCATCCTCCGGCATATCAAGAATAACAAAGTCTGTCAAGATAGTAACATTTGCCACTACAACGGGAATGTCCTCACAAATTCCAATAGGTATAGCAGTTGATTTATCAGCCATTTGCAAAGATATTTCAGTAGGTGTCAATTTATTCAAATCAAGTCTTCTATATAAAGAGAAAGGCATAACACTAACACCGGCTCCTAAATCACATAAAGCGGTTTTGACATAACTTCTTTTAATGGAGCATGGTATAGTAGGTATTCCTGGATCTCCTAACTTCTTAGGTACTCCACCCTTAAAAGAATAATTTGCAAGCATGGTGGAAATTTCAGCTTCAGGTATTTTTCTTTTGTTAGTGACAATATCTTTCATGTATTTAGCATATGGAGCCATTTTCAAAATATCGGTAAGACGTGTTCGCAAAAAGACTGGTCTAAGCATTTCAACAAAGCATTCAAAATCCTCCTCATCCTTATTTTTCGGAGGTTTACTAGGAAAAAGCATGGGTTTTTCAACCCATGGTTCTCTTTCTTTACCATGTTTTCTAGCGATGAAATCTCTTTTATCATATCTTTTATTCTCAGGAGGTGGGTTATCAAGATCAACAACAGGTTCTATTTCTACATCATTATCAGGTTCTTTATCATTGTCTGGTTGAGCATGATCATGAACATCATCATTAGGTGGATGTTCATTACCAAATTGTGTCTCAGCATCAGAAATAGAAAACATCATTATGATTCTCAGAAGGTTTTTCTATCACAGGTTCACTAGAAGCATGCAAAGTTTTATTATTTTTCTTTTTCTTCTTAGATTAACTAGGTGCATCAACATTAATTCTTTGAGAATCATGCTCTATTCTTTTAGGATGACCTTCAGGATAAAGAGGCTCCTGGGTCATTCTACCTCCTCTAGTCACAACTCTAACAGCACGATCATTCATTCTATTATTCATTTCATTAAGCAAATCATTTTGAGACTTAGAGACTTGTTCTAACTGAGTATGAACCATGGATGAATGTTTCAATTGATTGCTAACATACATATTGAAATTCCCTTGCTTAACAATGTAATTATCAAATTCATCCAGGCATTGACTAGCAGATTTTGTTGGAAATATGCCCTAGAGGCAATAATAAATTGGTTATTATCATACTTCCTTGTTCATGATAAATGTTTATTATTGATGCTAGAATTGTATTGACCGGAAACTTAAATACATGTGTGGACACATAAACAACACCGTGTCCCTAGTGAGTCTCTACTAGACTAGCTCGTTGATCAAAGATGGTTAAGGTTTCCTAACCATAGACATGAGTTGTCATTTGATAATGGGATCACATCATTAGGAGAATGATGTGATGGACAAGACCCAACCGTAAGCCTAGCATTTGATCGTACCACTTAAGTTTATTGCTACAGCTTTCTTCATGTCAAGTATCTATTCCTAAGACCATGAGATCATGCAAATCCCGGATACCAGAGGAATACCTTGTGTGCTATCAAACATCACTTCATAACTGGGTGATCATAAAGGTGCTCCATAGGTGTCTCCGAAGGTGTCTGTTGGGTTGGCATGATTCGAGACTGGGATTTGTCACTCCGTATGACGGAGAGATATCTCTGGGCCCTCTCGGTAATACAACATCATAAAGAGCTTGTAAGCAGTGTGGCTAATGAGTTAGTCACGGGATCTTGTATTACGGAATGAGTAAAGAGACTTGCCGGTAACGAGATTGAACTAGGTATGAGATACTGACGATCGAATCTCGGGCAAGTAACATATCGCTAGACAAAAGGAATTGCATACGGGATTAACCAAATCCTCGACATCGTGGTTCAACCGATGTATGATCTTCGTGGAATATGTAGGAGCCAATATGGGCATCCAGATCCCGCTATTGGTTATTGACTGGAG
The DNA here is from genome assembly GCA_039707655.1 of Elymus sibiricus. Lineage (NCBI taxonomy): Eukaryota > Viridiplantae > Streptophyta > Magnoliopsida > Poales > Poaceae > Elymus > Elymus sibiricus. Next base: position 298,830,551 of record CM077676.1, on the reverse strand, counting down.
AGGTGTCTCGGTCATGACTACATGATTCCCGAACCCGTAGGGTCGCACGCTTAACGTTCGATGACGCTTGAGTAGTATTGGGGTATTTGATGTTGGTAACCGAATGTTGTTCGGAGTCCCGGATGAGATCCCGGACATCACGAGGATCTCCGGAGTGGTCTGGAGGTAAAGATTTATATATGGAAGGTTGTTTTCGGGGTTACGGAAAAAGTTCGGTTTTTTCCGGTATTGTACCGAGAAGCTTCCAGAAGGTTCCAGAGGATTCCGGAGGTGTCCGGAAGGCCACGGAGGGTTCCACCACGACCCATAGGTCAGCATGGGCTTAGGGAGGTGCCCTGGCCTTATTGGGCCAGGCGCACCAGCCCCACTTGGCCCATGTGGCCAGGGGTGGGAAAACCCTAAGGGGAGGAGGGGCGCCCCACCTGTCTTGGTGGGCAAGCCACCTTCCTGGCCGCCGCCCCCTCTCCTTGGAGAAGGGGTCAAGGCTGGCTGGCCTTCTCCACCCCTATATAAATAGAGGGAGGCGCAAGTGGAGGGGTACACCCTTTGCCTAGCCGCAGCCCTCCCCATCTCTCCCTTCTCCTCGTCCCGGTGTAGCTTGGCGAAGCCCTGCCGGCACTCCACCACCACCATCACCACCACGCCGTCATGCTGGTTGTGATCCCATCTACTTCTCCCCCTTCACTTGCTGGATCAAGGAGGAGGAGATGTCACCGAGCCGCATGTGTGCTAAACTCGGAGGTGCCGTCCGTTCGGCGCTAGATCGGTTAGATCGTGATTGGATCGCAAAGTATACGACTACATCAACCGCGTTTTATACGCTTCCGCTTTCGGTCTACAAGGGTATGTAGACGCACTCCCCTCTCATTTCTATGCTTCTCATAGATAGATCTTGGGTGATTCATAGGATTTTTTTTATTTTCATGCAACGTTCCCCATCAGTGGCATCATGAGCTAGGTCTATGCATAGATGTATATGCACGAGTAGAACACAAAGAAGTTGTGGGCGTTAATGTTCAAATTGCTTACTTCCTTTGTCTTATTTGGATTCGGCGGTATTGTGGGATGAAGCGGCTCGAACCAACCTTACTTGTCCACGCACAAGAGACCGGTTCCACCGACTGACATGCAACTTGTATTGCATAAGGTGGCTGGCGGGTGTCTGTCTCTCCCACTTTAGTTGAATCTGATTTGACAAGGGCGGTCCTTGTAGAAGATTAAACGGCAACTTGTATATCACTGTTGTGGCTTTGCGTAGGTAAGAACGGTTCTTGCTAGTTTCCCATAGCAGCCACGTAAAATTTGCAACAACAAAGTAGAGGACGTCTAACTTGTTTTTGCAGGGCATGTTGTGATGTGGTATGGCCAAAACGTGATATGATATATGTTGATGTATGAGATGATCATGTTTTGTAATAGGTTCATGACTTGCATGTCGATGAGTACGGCAACCGGCAGGAGCCGTAGGGTTGTTTTTAATTTATTGTATGACCTGCGTATCAACTATTAACCGCCATGTAATTGCTTTACTTTATTGCTATGCGTTAGCAATAGTTGTAGAGGAAATAGTTGGCGGAGATAACCACATGACGGCACGATGATGGAGATCATGGTGTCATGCCGGTGACGATGGAGATCATGCCGGTGCTTTGGAGATGGAGATCAAAAGCATGAGATGATAATGGACATATCATGTCACATATTGATTGCATGTGATGTTTATCTTTTTTATGCAACTTATTTTGCTTAGGATGATGGTAGCATTATAAGATGATCCCTTCACCATAATTTCAAGATAAAATATGTTCTCCCTAAGCATGCACCGTTGCGAAAGTTCGTCGTTTCGAAGCACCTCATGATGATGGGGTGTGATAGACTCTACGTTCGCATAGAATGGGTGTAAGCCAGTTTTACACATGCGGAATACTTGGGTTAAACTTGATGAGCCTAGCATGTACAAACATGGCCTCGGAGCACGGAGGACCGAAAGGTCGAACATGGGTCATATAGTAGATATGATCAACATGGAGATGTTCACCATTGATGACTTCCCCATCCCACGTGATGATCAGACATGGGTTAGTTGATTTGGATCATGTAACACTTAGACAACTTGAGGGATGTTGATTTAAGTGGGAGTTCTTTAGTAATTTGATTAATAGAACCAATTATCATGTACTTAGTCTAAATTGTCTTTGCAAATTAATGTTGTAAATTGTCTTTGATGTTGGATACTTATACTTCATAACCTTCACTGATGATTTGAGTAGATATGGTTATATTTACTTAATGAAACATAAGTCTGAAACATTTGAAAGTTCAAAGAATTTCAGAACGAAATTGAGAATCATCGTGGCAAAAAGATAAAGTTTCTACGATCAGATCGTGGAGGAGAATATCTTAGTCATGAGTTTAGCAAACATCTAAGTGATCGTTTCACAACTTACTCCTCCCAGAACTCTGCAGAGAAACGGAGTATCTGGGAGGCGTAACCGAACCTTGTTTGACATGGTGAGGTCAATGATGTCACTTATCGATCTACCTCTATCATTTTGGGGATATGCACTTGAGACAGCAATATATACACTAAACAGAGCACCGTCTAAGTCTGTTGAGACGACACCATATGAGTTATGGAATGGGAAGAAACCCAATTTGTTGCATCTCAAGATTTGGGGTTGTGATACTTATGTGAAGTGTTTACAACCAAATAAGCTCGATCCCAAAGCAGACAAATGTTACTTTGTAGATTATCCCAAAGAAACAATTGGGTATTCCTTCTACCAAAAGTCCGACGACAAAGTGTTTGTTGCAAAGAATGGACACTTTCTCGAGAAGGAGTTTCCCGCTAAAGAACTTAGTGGGAGGACCGGAGGATAGTACAGCTTGACGAGATTACTGAATCTCTGGCGAAAGTAAGCTGGTCTAACGAACCGGAATTTGTTCCGGAAGTTGTCCGCACAACTGAACCAGAAGTTACTACACCGGTTGTAAAAACTCCAATTAAGCCTGTAACTGAACCGCGTAGGTCATGAAGAGTTAGCGAACCTCCTGAGTGGTTTCAATGAAATATTCATCTTAGAGGAAGATGAACCTGCGCACTACAGAGAAGCTATGGCGGTGCCCATCTCAAAAGAATGGCTTAAAGCCATGAAATCCGAAATGGAGTCCATGTACGAGTATCAAGTTTGGAACTTAGTTGAGCCTCCAGAGGGTGTGAAACCCACAGAATGTAAATGGATCTTCGAAAGAAAAATGGATGCGGATGGTAATCCTACTATCTATAAAGCAAGGCTAGTTGCGAAAGGGTTTTCGCAGATTGAGGAAGTCGATTATGATGAGACTTTCTCACCGGTAGCCATGCTAAAGTCTGTGCGGATTATGATGGAAATTGCTGCATATTTCGACAACGAGATATGGCAGGTGGATGTCAAAACTGCTTTCCTAAATGGAAATCTTAAAGAGGATGTATATATGATGCAACCAGAAGGTTTTGTCGAACCTAAGGATGTTGGAAAGGTGTGTAAGCTTCAAAGGTCTATCTATGGTTTGAACCAAGCATTGAGGAGCTGGAATCAACGTTTTGATGAAGTGGTTAAAGAGTTTGGCTTCATTAAAAATGATGAAGAAGCTTGTGTATACAAGAAGTTTAGTGGGAGCTCTATAGCATTTCTAATCTTATATGTGGATGGCATATTGTTGATTGGAAATGATGTAAAGTTTCTTAACACAATAAAAGATTCATTGAAAAATGTGTTTTTGATGAAACACTTAGGCGGGGCAGCTTATATATTGGGCATAAAGATCTATTGGGATAGATCAAGACATCTAACTGCGCCGAGCCAAAGCACGTACACTGACAAGGTTTTAAAGAGGTTTAAAATGGAGAATGCTAAGAAAGGTTTTCTCCCAATGTCACATGGCACGACACTTAGCAAGAATCAACGTCCTAAGACAGTTGATGAGCGTGTGTAGATGAGTGGAGTTCCATATGCCTCGGCAATAGGATCAATCATGTATGCCATGATATGTACACGACCAGATGTTTCTTATGCGCTAAGTGTTAGTAGTAGGTACCAAAGTGATCCTGGAGTGGCTCACTGGGCAGCTGTTAAAAATATTCTTAAGTACCTCGGGAGAACTAAGGACATGCTCCTTGTCTATGGAGGAGATGAAGAGCTCGTTGTAAATGGTTACACCGATGCTAGCTTCATGACTGATATAGATGACTATAAATCTCAATTGGGCTATGTTTTCACCCACAATGGTGGGGCAGTGGTTTGGAAGAGTTTCAAGCAAAACACTGTTGCGGATTCTACGACGGAAGTAGAATATATTGCAGCTTCAGAAGCTTCGAAGGAGACAGTCTGGATCAAGAAGTTTCTTGAAGAAGTTGGTGTGGTCCCAAGTGCGATGAACCCAATGGTACTCTATTGTGATAAAAGTGGCGCCGTTGCTCAACCAAAGGAACCGAGATCCCACATAAAGACCAGGCATATCGAACGCAAGTATCACATTATCCGACAGTATGTCGATAAGGGGTTTGTGAAAGTACTCAAGATTCACAGGGATTTGAATGTGTCAGACCCGATGACGAAGCCTCTACCACGAGCAAAACATGAGCAACACCGGATAGCCATAGGTTTTAAAGAAGCTATGTAACTAGATTATTGACTCTAGTGCAAGTGGGAGTCTGTTGGAAATATGCCCTAGAGGCAACAATATTGTATTATTGTATTTCCATGTTTATAATTAAGAGTTTATATTCTATGCTATAACTTCTACGATCCTAGAATGTGCGATTCAGTGGAAAACTCATATGCATGTGTGGAATGATAAACGGTAAGACCTGATTCCTTTTCTTGCCTCTAAGACTAGCTCAACTGTTGTTAGTGATCATGTTTTCCGGATCTTAGGATATCGTTAAGTGTAAATGATAGTCCTAAAACAACTTTGAAAATATGACATTGGAAGAACGATCATACTGAATTGACCCAAACTTGTTTGTTATACTTTGAGATACAATCGTCACAAGTCAATCGTTATAACACAGAGAGTTAATGTATGCTTTAGTTCCTTAGACCATGAGGGTATCGTAGTCACTTCTTACCATACGATGGACTTTGGGGTTGCTCAAATCTCATCTGTAACACGATGATCATAACGATAACTTAATTACAGGTTCGTCGGAAAGTTTGACAAGGGGCTAGATAGCTCAAGAGTGGGATTTGCTCCTCCGACGATGGAGAGATATTCTTAGGGCCCTCTCGGTGTGACGGCATCCATCATCGTCTGGCCAGACACATGTGACTAGGTCACAGGGATGCCGGAACATGTTAACGAGAAAGAAGAACAAAACTGGTAACGAGGAGACCGGTATAGTGAGCATGAGAATGACTTAAGAGGTTACCGATATATCTCACCTTGGGTTTTGTAAAATATCGTGAAGCAAAGGGAATAGCACATGATAACCAAAGGTTCACTTGAATGTCATTCGTATATTCATAGGGATCAATATGGATGTCCATGGTTCCGCTATTGGTCATTGAACGAAAGGGGCTTTGTTCATGTCTATGTTTTACCGAACCTACAGGGTCACAAGCTTAAGGGAATCATGATCTCTAGAGTGTTAGTGGAGCAAGAGTTATGAGAAAATATTTATGAAATAGTTTCATTAATATTAGAAATAGTTTCGAGAGGAACCGGAAGGATTCCGGGGTTACCGGAAGGGTTTCGGGATTTACCGGATAATACCGGGAATTGATATATAGGTGGAAAATATTTCCGGAGATGTTAAATTAATAATAAAAGGCTCCAATAATGATTAGGAGGCTTTTATGATTATTTAAATATTAACGGGACAAGAAAAATACTAAAAAGGCCTATAGGGGGAAAGTTAGTGGGCCTATGAGGCCCATTAGGTGGAGGCGCCCCCCTAGCTTGAGAAGCTAGGGGAGGCCGAATTGGAGGGGGATTCCCCCTCCTAGCTAGGCCGCGTCTCCTCCCCTCTCCTCCAACCTATATATACTAGAGGTTTGGGCAGTTTTGGACACACAAGTTTTGGAGCCTCCTCTAGTTCTCTAGTTCTAGTTCTAGTTGATCCAATTAGAGCTAGATCTAATCCTCTCTAGTCCTCAATTAGAAGCCTAGTATGGTTCTAATATTCTCCCTCTAATTCTTCGGCATCGATTAGCTCTGGACGGCAAAACGCTGCCGGATCGTGAAGACCGTACGCCTGCAAACTGTGGAGAGGCCGTGCTTTCGGTCTTCGGTTCGAGGGATCGTTCATGAACGGTTCGAGGGACTTCAAGTACGATCTACACCGACTCTTCTCCCGCTGCAATTCGGAGTTGGTAACGATCCGATCTAAACCGTTATTGCATCTTCATAGTATTCATGGTTTGATCGTAGGACGAATTTTTTTGTTTTCTACTACATTTCCCAACAGTCTCTTCTCCGGCGTGTACGCGGGATTGTCTCGGTTTGTTTGTTTGTTGTTGTGAAGTTAAAGCTACGGCGGCGGGGCCTGTGGTGTATGATGACTGGCTGCAGGTGGCCTGTTCGGTGATCTTCCGTGGCGCTAGTCATGGCTGGTTTTGTCCTTCGTAGCTCTTCGTTAGAGTCGGAGCTGCGTTGTTGGTCATAGGTGGCTGAGTTTGGCGTGGATCTTCATACAACTCCACACAGCCTTTGAAGTGCGGGTAGAGTCGACGGCCGCCAACGACAAAGTCGGGGACGTTTGCTCAGGGTTTAGGGATAGCGATGATACATCTAGGGGAGAAGCGATGACGATGACGCCTGCGTGCGGTCTCGACGAGGCCCGCTTTCGAGTGGTGTGTGTGGGGTATCTGTGTGTGTCGCTCAACGGTTGTGATGGTTTCGCCCGATTTTCCCTAATTAACTGAGCAACTATTTTCTTCTTAATGAATGTAGGAGTCCTGCCATTTCAAAAAGATGAACCTTGTATAAATTGTCTCCATGCTATTTATAGAAATATGTGCCAACAACCTTGTTAGCTCGTTAGAAATTACTGAGAAAATAGAATAGGTGATAACCGTGTGAGAGGGTGAAAGAAAGAAAACACTGCTTTGTTGTGTGCGTGCATGTTCATTTTTATGCTAATCCAGATTAATCAAAGCTAGTCGGTAGCTCGTAGTTTTCTAAGTATGTGTGTTTGCCTACGGATAGGGAAGAATCGATCGAATCGATTCATTCGCTTGCTTAGTTAGCTTTGTAGGCATGCGTCACTATATACTCCATGTCGAAGTAACGTTGACTGGCTCAGAGAAAATCAAGCCACTACCATACCTGCATACGTCATACGTCGCCGGAAAGCGCTCGTTAGTATGATGCACCACGGCGAACACTTGAGGAACACTGATAAGAAGCCGCCGTCTTCCTGATTGGCTTTGGTGAGATAGCAACACAACCTTCCGGTGTGGTATCAAGATTTAATCAAGTAACAAGGCAGGAGCACGGCCAACCGCGCGACCAGCATGACCGGTTGCGCAACGGTTTGAAGTGCGCCGCTTGCGCCATGATGAGTTGCGATGCAATGCATGTGGCCACATGGCGCGGGAGCCGGCGGAAGGGTCCGAGCAGTGCGTTCGTGCTACCGTTGTCGCACATGGCTGGCAGAAACATCGCCGGGTGATTGGATGCTTCATCTGCAGGCGACTGCCGCCGCGGGGTGTTCGACAGATCCAATTGATTGGGTAGTATTTTTTCAGCCTCTTCTACTCGCTCATCTTGGAAGCTCACAGGAGCCCTTAGGCCACACGCGAGACCTCGATTGGAATCAATCATAATAACAACGATGGTCAAGCAAATAAGAAATCTATTTAAAGACGTGGGCATGCACATGTATACCAATCCAGTATGAACAGGGCCAACTTCTCACCTGAACGGGTTGTCAACACAGCCTAGTAATTAGAGCAAGAGTCATTCAACTGCTGCACAGTGGCAAATTTTTCTACAAACGAATATTATTCAGCTTTTCTCTTGAATGGTGTGTATGTGAAAAAATCGAACACTGATCGCTGTGCTCGAAAGAGACAAATTATTGATCCATAGGGTACAAATTTAAGCCACAAACGGAAAAACCCCATTTGTATCTATCACTTCCGACTACCACCCAACAGACCCTTTGGACCAATCCCGTTGTGCCCTATTTCAAAACCCCGCAAAAAATGCTCCGCAAGGGTCACGTAAAGAAGCTACAACAACATCTCAACACACAACCTTTTTTCTTGGCAAACTAGAGTCCTCCATGGTACAAAGATGGACTATCAAGTCTAATGATATAATCAATCACACACTACATAAAAGATTAAAAAAATCCACAAACTAGACACGTGCCCCACACGCGTCAAACAACGACATCAATATCACTTTCACCTAGTATCCTCGCTGACCGGAGGAGGGACCGTTGACGGGAACAACCCTGGCTGCCATCAGTTGCAAGATGCATACAAATTTCCTATCCGCCTAGAAGAGGCCTACATCATCGAAGGGGCAGGGAATCACTAATCGACCGAATCCTTCAAGGTGGAAGCAACATATGCCTATTGACGGTCTCCTGGACTAGGGGGTACCAACCTAGACGGCCCATGGTCCTCGGACTGGGCCCGAAGGCCCTGTTCTCATCCAGATGGAGTCCGGAAGCTGTGACGTGATCAAGACGGTCTCTGCCGAAGACTTGGAGTGTGCCCCAAGACATCTCCTGCCGCCTCCATATGCATCCCTAGATACCGCCTATGTAACCCTAGATGCCCCTACCTGGCGTGTATATAAGCCGGAGGGTTTAGCCTGTAGAGGACACGGAATCACAATTACCATCCACCTAGCTCTAGGGTTAGGCTTCTCCTGACGATCTCGAGGTAGATCAAGCTTGTACTCGATACTCCATCATCAATATAAACAAGAGCAGGACGTAGGGTTTTACCTCCATAGAGAGGGCCCGAATCTGGGTACACATCGTCTCCTTTGTTCCTGTTACCATTGATCCGAGATCCACACCTCGGGACCCCCTACCCCGTGGTCAGCCGGTTTTCACACCGACACTGGTGCTTTCATTGAGAGTTCCACTGTGAGATCAGCAAAGGATCGATGGCTCACCTGCAGATCAACTGCGGCTCCGACTACGGGGACATCTTCGTCCCCGGCCAGCTATTCGTTTTCGGCGGCATGGTCTTTTGGGCTGACTCCTCGGGCCATCTGGCTTCCGTCGAGAATTACGCTCCAGACCACGTCATAACTTTCGGAGGCTTGGAGTATACCGCGGATGCCCACGGAGAGCTCGTCCTTACCGGTTGGACGCCAGACCCGATGGAGGGCCTAGCGGACATCGGGGGCTCGACTCCGGAACTGATCTCTTTCAAGGATGTCGGATCAAACCCCTTGCCCCAACAGGGCCCTGCGAAGGAATTGACTACCTCCACCACGGATAGCCTCGTCCTGGCATCAAGCCACGACGCCGCTCCGGACGCCACATCGGATACTACATCGGGTCTAGAGCCGGCTCGGGTGACGGTTCCGGGATCAACCCCAGCTCCGCACGAGGCCAATGACGCGTTAGGCGATCTACCAGCCGTGCTTCAAGTCAGCCCGGTTTACAGCCAGGCCATGGATCCCGAAGAGCTGTCTCACTTAAACGAGATGTTGGATCGCATCCAGAGCTTATCAATCTCAAATAGCCAAACTTCGGTCTACGACAAGATCGGACTTAAAGCCGACGATCGGGAAATTTATATCCCACCCACCACCCATCTAGTCGCCACGGTCGATGACTTAACCGACATGTTGGATTATGATGAAGCCACCGACATGGATGAAGATGTCGACGGCCCCGCAGAAACCACCACGCCGCCGGTCAACACCGACAAGTGGACTGCAACCTCCACCTATGACGTATACATGGTGGATACTCCGAAACCTCCATCAAGACGTCGGCGAAGGTGCGGACGAGGCACCAACGGGGACACCAGCGGGCACGACGCCACCGCCACCAATACCGGCGATATGGCAGCCGAGAGAAGACTCTTATGGCTCCCTAGGGCGGCCACACAGCCCCGCAGGAATCCCCGGAGACGAGGACCCCGATGACCTCTTTGAAGGGGCGGACAACAATTACTTACCTCAGTCCGAAGAGGACGAGAGCCTGGGCACCGAGGACTTCATAGTCCCCAAAGACCCCTTTGAACAGGAACGGTTCCAACGTCGCCTCGTGGCCACTGCCCAAAGCATGACACGGAAGCAGCAGCAGCTGCAAGCCAATCAAGACGCGCTGAATGATAAGTGGATCGAAATACTCTCAGCCAAACAGGACCTCGAAGAGTGGCTCCATAGCGTGCCCAAATCCTACCCGTGCAGGCGTCTGCTGCCCAAATTCGACGAAGAATTAGCCGACGACGTGCTCTTAACACGCGGACGGACCGACGAACCTGACCGCCCCACTAGGGGGCGCGACAGGCCAGCGCGGGGAAATTTACACACCCAAATAATGACACACCGTTATGGCAAAGACCCCGTTGATTATCCCGAGCCATACGACGCAAGACGCCATATAGAGGCGAACCGGGCACCTTCTCGGTCCATCTACAGATCAAGAGGACGCGCACCGGCCGGGCGCGACGGCTACGACGCCTGGATGGACAGGAACGGCCGAGCTCGAGAGCAAGCTTATGCGCAGATATCTCCCGACGTCCAGCACGAGTCTACTCGGTTCCGAGGTCCCGCTCATCCGATCTGTTTCACAGACAGGGTGATGGAACACCAGTTCCCTGATGGGTTTAAACCCATCAACATTGAGTTATACGATGGCACTATCGATCCAGCGGTGTGGATTGAAGATTTCCTTCTCCACATCCACATGGCACATGGAGACGATCTCCACGCCATCAAATATATGCCGCTCAAACTAAAGGGGCCGGCTAGGCATTGGCTAACCAGCCTGCCTCCCAATTCTATTGGAAGCTGGGAGGCACTAGAGGATGCCTTCAGGGCTAACTTCTAGGGCACATACGTCCGGCCTCCAGGCACCAACAACCTCAGCCACATCATCCAATAGCCTGGCGAGTCGGCAAGGAAATTCTGGAATAGGTTCTTAACTAAAAAGAACCAAATTATGGACTGCCCTGACACCGAGGCCATTGCCCCTTTCCGGCATAGCATCCGAGATGAGTGGCTCGCACGCCAGCTCGGGGATAAGCTGAGGACCATGGTGGCCCTCACCTCCCTTACGACCCACTTTTGCGCGGGAGAGGACAACTGGCTGGCCCGCAGTACTCACAACGGCGAGGACGGCACTTCGGAAAATCGTGACGCTAATGGCAAGCCAAGGCGCAGTAAAAATAAGTGCAGGCATAAAAATGGTGGAAGCGACACCTGTCGGAAGTGGGGCTCCGGGGACCCAAAGGTTCGAACACTTGGGTGAGCTTGTTCCTACCTCTTCGTCCCCTACCACGGCTAAGCTACGGCGGGAGCGCGCTAGCGAGGAGCGGACCGCGGACTCGGCAGTTTACCCAGGTTCGGGCCACCTTGCGGTGTAAAACCCTACTCCTGCTTGGTTTTGATTGTAGTGAGCAAGAGAGTGTTCTCGCGTACAAGGTAGGAGAAGAAGGACTCGACTGAATCGGGTCCCCTACCACGATGGCAGCACTGTCCCTTTATACCTGCCTCGGTCCTCTTCCCCCTCAAAACTTAGGCGGGAAGGGTTGCCACACTTGGAGGGTTTGAAGGGGGACAGGCGCTCAGGCTATCCTGACTAAAGGCGGTCTTCGCCTGCAAAAGAATGATCCATGACGCGCGGGTGGGCTCGGTGATGACCTCCGCCCTACGCGCCCGCCGTCTCGGTCTTCTTTCGCCGATCGGGCAACCTTTGGGGTTGCTTTGGGATGTGGACTGCTGGCCTTGCTCCCTTAGCACAAAAGGGGAAACCCTCTTCATCCGCGCCTGCTGGCACGGCCTCTGTCGCCGTTCGTCGCCGCGCGCGTCACCCACGTGATGGGCACGAGACCGCGCTGCCGGATCGAACAGCCCTCGTCTTGAGCGCCTTCGGGAGGAATCCTCGGGAGGCCACCTCGGGAGGCCGCCTCGCGAGGCTGCTGGTGAAGATGCCGGGTCTCGATCGCCGCTCCCTGATGAGGGGTCCTTAGGAGGCCAGGGCCTCATGAGGGGGTCTTGGTGAGATGGTTGATGATGTCGGCTTGCTGGGCCCACGCCAGGCGTTGCGCCCTGGGCCAAAGGCAGACGGGCCTGGATACCCTGGGTTCCACGGGCCCGATAGTAGCCCCCGGGCCCGCGGCGCGCACGTTCCTGCCTACTAGGGGGCGAAACGGTGCTGGCCCTAACCGCCTGCGGGCCAGGCGCGACGCGTGGTGCATGATGTGACGGGAGACGCCCCCACTTCTCCCACGATGCCTCGGTAACCGCCCGCGCTGACATAAAGCCTGCCGCGGGCGACGCGAGACCATCATTGCTTTCCTTCGCGCATTGCTGCTGCTTCGATTCCCGATGCCGGAGAAGGCGGAGCAACGAGAAGAGCCCCGCGCCGAGCATAAAGAGGGGGAGAGAGGAGTCAAAGTCCTCCGCCCATCTTCTTTCTCCTCCAACCTTTCCTTCCTCGTCTTGCCAAAGCCGCCGCAGAGATGGCGAGGGGAAGAGGGCGTGCCCGTGCTTCTGCTGCTGCATCCAAGGTCCCGCCCCGGGGGCGCGGGCACTCCCCAGCGGCTGTCGGCGCCGGTCCCAGCGGCCGTGGAAGGGGCGCCGCCCGCGGGCGCGGAGGGCGCGGCGTGCGTGGCTGAGGTGGCCGTGGCGGGGCGGCCGCACTACCGCCCCAGGTAGGGAGCCATTCGACAGAGGCGGCGCATGAGTTCATAGTGAACATGCACCGCCGCCCCTGCACCTGGCTCCGGATCCCGGACTCCTTCGCGGAGGCAATGGTGGACCGCGCGCCCTTGGGCCTGTGGGTGCAAGTCGATGGCTGCTGCAACGGCCCCTCCTGGGTGGCGACGGAGTTCACTCCTTCGGGCTTCATGTTCTTGAAGCAGGGGTGGAAGTCGTTCGCCCTCGCCCGCGGCCTGAAGCGGGGGCACGTCCTCCAATTCAAGTACGACAGGGCCGCCACGCTCTTCGTGAAGATCTTCGGGCTCTCCGGCAGCCGTCTGGAGTGCTGCGTGGAGAGCGAGGACGGCAGCTACAGCGGCTCCTCCAGCGAGGATGACAGCGGCAGCGGTGCCACCCCCTCCGGCGGAAGCGGAAGCGACGACAGCTCCCCCCGCGTCAAGAGCGAGGATGAGGACTCCGACTAGGTGCGCGCGGCGTCCATGTTGGAGTCTTGGGGCCTATTTCTTCTTTCTATTCTCCTGCACTAAATCGATGTAGCCCCGCAGGGGCGTGAAAACAATATCTTCTATGTTTTAATTTAATGCTCTCGCGATTTGGACTATACGCGTTCCCTTTCGAAGTCCTCTCGTGAGGCTGGTTTTTCTTCCTTGTTCGCCTCAGCGCTCTACGCCGTCAGGACCCAGCCCCCGAGCGGGCCTCAGCCGCCGCTGGTATGTCCGGTCACGATGCCGGGACAAGGCCAGGAGGTGAGGGGCAGTGGGAGCTAGTGAGGGCTCCTGAGGCGCGATTCTCAGGGAGCCCCCCTTTGGCGTGCAAGTGGCTCACGCGGAAGAAAAAACGCTAGCACTCAGCGGAATCGCGAAAGAAGAGAGCTTCAGCGACGGCGAGGGCGTCTCGCGGGGTAGTTAGACTTAGCTTTTGGCGGAGAGCGGTGTCGGGCGAACCACAGCTCGTGAGGAGTACACGCGGCTCATGAGGCGTGCCTCGCGAGGCTCGGCCTTCGAAGTCTTCGTCTCGTGAGATCCTCCGATTAGGCGACCGCCGCAGGTCGGCTCGCGAGAAGCCGCCCGTGAGGTTCCCGTGCGGCTTGCTTCCTGAGACACTGCATGTCGACAAATTTCACAATGGGGGAGCGACGCGCACTCACTAGCTCGCCCGTGGCTGTTGCGTGAGGAAACAAGGCACCAAGGACCTTGGTGAGGTGACGTGCACGGGGGCAGGCCCGCGAGCCAGAGCTCAGTCGCTTGGATTTTGCGGCGCTGCAGGGACAGACCCAAGCACATGCACCGTACCTAGCCCCCGCTCTTGGAATCAGTCAGGGGAGGGGTCACGAATGTGTGGCGCTCTCGGGACGGCATCGTGCTCAACACGCAATTAACTAGACAACATAAACTTATCAGAGCATAATCAGCAAAATCCATTACACAACCAAAAAGGAGAGGGGCGAGGCTGCCGTGTCCGGCACGGGTCAGCTTGAGGTTGCTGCAGCCTGTGGGGTGCCCTCAGTCGTGTTAAGCCAAATCACCTTGGCGGAAGGGTTCCGAGAGTGAAGGTGCAGAAGGCGCAGCGAGAAGGAATGTGGGCCGCGGGAGGTGGCGCTTTGGACGCGCCCGGCAGGACCGCTCTGGGGAGTCGTCAGATCGCCTGGCGAGGCACGCCAAGGAAGCCCGCTCCTCCGGGGCCAGGGGGCTCACGAGGCCCTGGGGGCTCGCAAGGAGCAGGGGGCTCACGTGGCCCTGGCACGAGCGGCGCCAGCCTCTGGAAGGAGGCGCCGACGTTCCTCAGGCCGAAGGGCATGCGCATGCCGCCGACGGCGGGGCCAGCGCCCTGGCCGACTCGCGGCAGCAGGAAGGGGTCCTGAGGGCCGGCCTTGTTGAGGCTGGTGAAGTCAACGCACATACGCTCCTTGCCGCCTTTCTTGGGGACGACGACTGGGTTGGCGAGCCATTCAGGATGGCGCACCTCGCAGATGACCCCAGCTTCCTGGAGCTTCTGAACTTCCTTGACGATGAAATCTTGCTTCTCTGGCGCCTGGCACCATGCTTTTTGCTTGACGGGGCATGCATTGGGGCACACCGCTAAGTGGTGCTCGATCACCTCCCTCGGCACACCGGACAAATCAGATGCTTTCCAGGCGAAAACATCTGAGTTTGCCCGAAGGAAGGCGACGAGCGCGCTTTCCTATGCAGGTGGAAGGCCAGCGCCGATGGTGAAGGCAGGGCCTGAGCCGCTGCCGTCCACCGACACCTTCTTCGTCTCGGCGCGGTCCTGAGAGAACAGCTGCTTCTTCTTCGCGGGCGCGGCCTCGGGAGGCTCGGCCGCGTCCTCGTCAGCCGGATGCGCGACAGCGGCGGCTTTGTAGGCGCGCTCGAGGGAGCAGACCGCGTCCTTCTCGTCGCAGGCGACAGTGATGATGCCGCTGCAGCCAGGCATCTTGAGGACGTTGTAGGCGTGGTGGGTCGCCGCCATGAACTTGGCGAGAGCTGGGTAGCCCAAGATGGCGTTGTATGGCAGGCCAATATGCGCCACGTCAAAGTCGATGAGCTCGGTGTGGTAGTTCTTGCAGGTGCCGAAGGTGAAGGGAAGGCGCACTTGCCCCAAAGGGATGGTGGAGCCATCGGTCACTCCGAAGAAGGGCTTGGTTGGCATCAGCTGGTCGTAGGGCACCTGGAGCGTCTCGAAAGTTTCGATGGAGATAACGTTGAGGCCGGCACCTCCGTCGATGAGGGTCTTGGAGACCGCGACGTTGCTGATGGTGGGGGTGCACAACATGGGGAGTGCGCCTGCGGAGGCCGTGGACTTGGGGTGGTCTATGGAGTCGAAGGTGATGACGTACTGCGACCACTTGAGGGGCCGCGCGGCCTCAGGCCTCGGGAGGGCGGCATTTACTTCACGAGAGAGCAGCTTGAAGTGGCGGTTGGACTCGGGGGCATGAGCCCCGCCGAGGATGCAGGCGACCGCGCGAGGCTCCTGGTAGCCCCCAGCGCCCTCATCAGACTGGTTGAGGTCGTTCCTACGGGGTGGCGGCGGCAGCGGCGGGAGAGCGGCATTGGCCTGAGGGTTTGCCTCGCGAGGCTGGTCGCGCCAGGCGGCCTCATGAGGCTGGTCGCGCCAGCCCTGGCGGAAGTTGATGTCGCCGTTGCGTCCGTCCCAGCGGTTGCTGCCGCGGCCATTGCGATCGTCTCGGCGGCCCTGGCGCTCGTCGCGGAGTAGCTTGAGCTCCTGGCAGTCTTCAGTGCTGTGGGAACGCACATTGTGGTAGGCACAGAGCGGGCGGCCGTCTTTCCTGGGCTCGCTGCGGTCACGGCCGCGCTTCTGCTCGGGCTCCGCCGCAAGCACGGCAGGGCCCTTACGCTTGACGTCCTTGTTCTTGGTCTTGGCGGCCTCAAGCGCCGCGTCAGGGTCGTTGTGGACGAAGAGGCGGCCTTCTTCAGCCTTGGCACACTTGTCGGCGAGGTCGAACAGTTCAAGCACCGAGTCTAGTTCGCCATTGATGGCGAGCTTCTCGCGCATCTTGACGTCCGTGATGCCGGCGGAGAACGCAGAGATGATGGCCGCGTCGGAGGCGCGCGGTATCTTGTTGCGCACTTGGCTGAAGCGTAGGATGTACTTGCGGAGGGTCTCATCTGGGCGCTGCCGCACGTGCCGCAAGTCGTTGATGGTGAGGGAGCGGTCTTGCGTGCCATTGAAGTTGGCGACGAACTGGCTGCAGAGCTCGGCCCACGATGAGATGGACGCCTCGGGGAGGTTCATGAGCCAGGAGCGCGGGCCGTCCATGAGGGCCATGGGGAACCAGTTCGCCATGACCTTGTCGTCGCCGTTCGCCGCCTCGACGCTCAGCGCATAGAGCTGAAGGAACTCCGCAGGGTTGGGGGTGCCGTCGTAGCGCGGAGGCAGCTTAGGCTTGAACTTCGCGGGCCACACCACCCGACGCAGTTCGCGGGTGAAGGTGCGGCAGCCCACACCGCTCGAGGGGACGCCGCCAGCGAGGGTGGCGCGGTTCTGGCGCCCAGCTGCCGCAACCTCCTGGACGGCCTGGTCCTGGCGCTGGCGCTACCGCTCGAGAAGCACTCGCTCATCGGGGGGCGCGCGACGGATGATCTGGCAGCTGGCCTCGTCACGGACTGGCGGGGACGCGCCATGGGACGGCTCGCGTGCCCGCGCGTCGCGCTGGGGCCGCCGAGCTCGTCGCGCAGAGGAGGCGGCGGGGGAGCGCCGTGCGCTAGGTCCCCAGCGCGAGACGGCGGAGGGCGCAGCGAGTGGGAAGGTGTCAGAGCGTCCCCGGCGGCGTTGACGAGCTCGGTGATGCGACCAAGCCAGGCGTCGTAGCCGGCGTCAGCTGGACGGTAGCGCAGCAGCTCGCGCGCCATGAGCAGCGCGGCCTGCAGGTTCGGCGGTCCACGGTGGGCGAGGGAGGAGGCCATGGCGGTGTGGCTGTTCGCCTGCACGGAGGGGTGCAGGGAGGAGTCCTGCTGCTCATGGGCAGCGGGTTCGGTGGCGGCAGCAGCCTCGACAGGGCGGCGGCGGTTGCCGCGGGCCACCGGCTCCGTCTGAGCCACGCGGCCAGCCCTGCGCTCAGCGCTCTCGCGACGTGCGTCGGCCATGAAGTTGGTGAAACGGAGGGCGGAGCGGAAGAACAGTAGCACACCCCTACCCGGCGTGCCAAATTTCAGAAGTGGGGCTCCGGGGACCCAAAGGTTCGAACACTGGGGTGAGCTTGTCCCTACCTCTTCGTCCCCTACCACGGCTAAGCTACGGCGAAGCTACGGCGGGAGCGCGCTAGCGAGGAGCGGACCGCGGACTCAGCAGTTTACCCAGGTTCGGGCCACCTTGCGGTGTAAAACCCTACTCCTGCTTGGTTTTGATTGTAGTGAGCAAGAGAGTGTTCTCGCGTACAAGGTAGGAGAAGAAGGAGTCGACTGAATCGGGTCCCCTACCACGATGGTAGCACTGTCCCTTTATACCTGCCTCGGTCCTCTTCCCCCTCAAAACTTAGGCGGGAAGGGTTGCCACACTTGGAGGGTTTGAAGGGGGAGAGGCGCTCAGGCTATCCTGACTAAAGGCGGTCTTCGCCAGCAAAAGCATGATCCATGACGCGCCGGTGGGCTCGGTGATGACCTCTGCCCTGCGTGACCGCCGTCTCGGTCTTCTTTCGCCGATCGGGTAACCTTTGGGGTCGCTTTGGGAAGTGGACTGCTGGCCTTGCTCCCTTAGCACAAAAGGGGAAACCCTCATCATCCGCGCCTGCTGGCACGGCCTCTGTCGCCGTTCGTCGCCGCGCGCGTCACCCACGTGATGGGCACGAGACCGCGCTGCCGGACCGAACAGCCCTCGTCTTGAGCGCCTTCAGGAGGAAGCCTCGGGAGGCCACCTCGGGAGGCCGCCTCGCGAGGCTGCTGGTGAAGATGCCGGGTCTCGATCGCCGCTCCCCGAGGAGGGGTCCTCAGGAGGCCAGGGCCTCATGAGGGGGTCTTGGTGAGATGGTTGATGATGACGGCTTGCTGGGCCCACGCCAGGCGTTGCGCTCTGGGCCAAAGGCAGACGGGCCTGGATACCCTAGGTTCCACGGGCCCGACAACACCGAGGACGTCGCAGTAAAAGCAGGGTTCAATGGACCTAGATCTGGCCAGAAAAAGAGGCCCTTTAAAGGGAGCAAAGATGGACCCAG
Source organism: Elymus sibiricus (assembly GCA_039707655.1). Taxonomy (NCBI): domain Eukaryota; kingdom Viridiplantae; phylum Streptophyta; class Magnoliopsida; order Poales; family Poaceae; genus Elymus; species Elymus sibiricus. Next base: position 298,812,037 of record CM077676.1, on the reverse strand, counting down.
CCAGCTCGATAAGATCCTCGACAGGCCATGTCAAATCCATGGCACCTCGGCCAAGCTCACAAACCACACAAACCGGAACTGTCGGGTCTTAAAGCAGGCCGGAAAAATAGCGATGGAGAGCCAAAGTAAAACCCAACCTCGCAGCGAGGACGAGGATGAACCTCGCCGATCTAACAATGGAAACCAGAAACAATTCCCTCCCGAGCTGAAGGACGTAAACATGATTTACGTAACCCACATACCTAAGAAGGAGAGGAAGCGAGCACTTCGAGACATCTACGCCTTAGAGCTTGTTGCCCCGAAGTTCAATCCGTGGTCGGCTTACCCGATCACGTTCGACAAACATGATCACCCAACTAGCATCCGACATGGTGGATCGGCTGCTTTGGTCCTGGATCCGATCGTTGTCGGATTCCATTTGACGCGTGTCCTCATGGACGGAGGCAGTAGCCTCAATTTAATCTACGCGTATACGATCAGGAAGATGGGCATAGACTCATCCAGGATCAAACCCAGCCCCACCACCTTTAAAGGTGTCATACCAGGCGTCGAAGCCTGCTGCACGGGAACAGTAACGCTGGAAGTAGTCTTCGGTTCACCCGAGAACTTTCGAAGTGAATAGTTAATCTTCGATATAGTCCCTTTTCAGAGCGGATACCACGCGCTGCTCGGGCGCACCGCATTTGCTCGCTTTAACGCAGTCCCGCATTATGTATACTTAAAGATGAAAATGCCGGGACCAAATGGTGTTATTACAGTCAATGGTAACACTGAACGCTCCCTCCGAATAGAGGAACAAACCACGGCTTTCGCAGCCGAGGTACAGGCAACCGAGGAGGCAGCTCGCCACAAGCCCAGCTCCTCTAAGCGCGTATGGACCGCGCGAGCTGACCTCGGCCAGGCCACCATCCCCCCTAAATAGGGGCGTGGGCTCCTCGTTTGCCTCCCCTTGGAAGGACATTACGTCCCTAGGGTGCACAATTTTGCACTAAAAAATTCCATGGGCGGCCGAGGAGCCGAAGCATATGACGCGTTGCTATCAGCTCGACTGAGCAGCAACGCACTTCTGACTTGCATACCAGCAGGGCACTGTAAAAGGCCCAAATAGAAGCAGCATGTCCACATGGCTTAAACCATCCATACGGCAACCGCATACCTTTTCAAAGGACTCGACCGACGAAAAGCATCAAGCAAATAAGAGGCCGAGGTCGCGGACAGCCCACACCTCCTTCGCTTTCAACGAAGGCAAGCTGATCAATAGCACGGAGACGCAGACATGCGACAGCGATGGGCTTGGGTGAATAATCCCATTAGCATATCCGCCCTGTTTTCACTCCTTTGGTTTTTATTTTAAGTTGTATCTTTTACAAGTTCCTTTTGTTAAAGCTCGGCATGTACGGCTTGACCACATGAAATAAAAGTGCACCCATCGAGGTCATTTCGCATCTCCTTATGTTCATTGCCTTTGAGTTCAAAGCATACTTTCATGATACAATTGTCATTTAAAATTATTAAGGGCTCCGCTTTTGATCTCACGCCCCACCACCCTACAAGTCCGAAGTATCTATTCGGCGTCTTGGATGTTGCATTATATGAATCAGTTTCGAACCTCAATTTTGGTAAATAGTTGGGTTGCCCGGCTCCTGTGCTTACCCCTTACGTCTCCGATCTCTTCGACTAAGGGTGTAAAGGAAGAACCACTGCGATTGTGCTGCCAGCTTACATGGCAAAGCGCCTCAGTGGATAAAGCCAAAACCTAACTGTCCTGGTAAGCGTAAACTGGTCGGCCATCCGAAGACAGCGTCCATTAATGTACCCTAGAGGTTACCCGTGTTAAACGAAGGGCTCCTTATCAAATGAGCCGAAGTGGTTAGTGGCATAGACCTCGGCCATATAGCCGAACCACTCCACTGACCGGGGGCTCATTATCAGCCTCCACAGTCAAGCTCCTACGACTAAGTGAAAGTTATAAAACCGCTATAGTCCGATTGCCTTGTTTTCACGAGCATGGACCGCCTTCGGGAACCGAGACGTCGGCTAAGGGTCATGACTACCGCGGAAGCACCCGATGTGCACTGCACAAAGGGGTCGAAGCCGACGACTGGTCACTTTCAGTTAAAATGGTCACACAGGAGTCAAAAAATAAAAACACACAAGCATATATCGGAAAATAAAACTGAACTCATTGCAAAATGAAGGATTGTTTTTTACATCCGAACTACACTTCGCCATACTGAAGTACAATCTAAAAGTACATATTTTCCTTAGAGCATTCTGCCTCGGTGATCCGGGTCCCTTCCATCGCCTTGTCCATGTACTGCTCCACGGTCCGGTTCTTCCTTTCGGGGAGCCGGGCAGCCACGACCGCCGCTTCAACATGCGGGTAGTGCGTGTTCACACGGGCATACGCCCGCTGAGCACCCTCCAGGCACGCCGAACGCTTCCAGCGCACCAACTGGGGGGCGGCATCCCGCAGACGAGCGAAGAACCCGAAGAAGCTGGTCGGTAGGGCCTCCGTGGGCCAAAGGTTGGCGCAGATGTCTTGAAGCACCGGCCTCGCCATGCGCAAGAGCTCCATCAGCTGCTTCATCTGATTGTTCAGCAGCTCCAGATGCGAGGGCGCCTGGAATTGCAGCCAGAACACCTTCTCCACAGCATGGCCCTCCTGCGCGCCGTAGTAGCGACCGGCGTCCGCAGCGCTCCTCGGAAGATCCACGAAGGCCTCTGTAGATCGCCACAGCTGGGTGAGCTCGACAAACCCCTTGCGACCGAAAACACACTAGAGCAAAAACGGCTTACCGGCAGCGATTTGCTTCACTTGCTGAAGCACCTCGCGGTTTGCACGGGCCTGGGATTGGACCTCGGCGTGGGCCTGACGTAGCTTTTCGAGCTCGGTGCTCGCCACCTTCTCCTTCTCCTGGAAGGCGTCGCGCTCCTTGTAGACACCCTCCAAGGTCTCCTCCACTTCCAGGACCCGTGCCTGGTCCTTATCCCTGGCCGCCTTCTCGGCAGCCAGCTCCTCTTCGGCCTTCGAGGCTGCAGCCTTCTGCTGCTCGGCCTCTTGCCGAGCTTTGGCTAGCTCGGCCTTAAGCGTCTCAAGCTCCGCCGTAGCAGCTGCCATGCAAAACAGCTCGGCGTCAGAATTATATCTTTTAAGAGCATATCCCGAAGTAAAATCGGCACTCTCAATTTGTTTTGAAGTTTACCTTGAGATAGCTTGATCTGTTTCTTCATCAGATCGAGGTCCTCCTTGGACCTCTGCAGCTTCCTGTTCATCTCCGCCACCTCCTCGGAGGTGGAGTTCGGAGCTGAGGACGACACCTGCAAATACGCACTCACGCGTCAGTCCCTGGTCACCCCCTTTTAAAAGATCAACCAGAGCCTTGGGGGCTACAGGCTAGGCAACAAAACCTTACTCAAGCATCGACCCCAAGGCCAGTTTTGGAAAACTAGCTTTGGGCTCGGGGGCTACTGGCTGGCTATGCTCCTACAAATGCCTTGCTACGCAATAAGTCTTCGGACAAAAGCCCGCTACTACAAGCAATCGTAAACTCGAAGGTTATTACAAATACAAAAGAGCATACCTCGAAGCTCCTGAAGAGGCCCTTGAAGACCTCGCGCATTCCGTCCTCCGTAGACCGGAAGCCTTGTAGCGCCGTACCAATTAAGGCACGGTGCTCTTCTGCGATGGAGGAGCCCGTTAAGGCCGCCTCCATCTCCTCAGGCCACCCCACGCCAACCTGCTCCGCGATGGGAGGCGGGGGTGGAGCAACCTTTGAACGCACCACTGAAGTGCTGGGAACGAGGGCCTTCGGCTGCGTCGCGGGCACCGAAGACTGTTCGGGCTGGGCTGAGGTCTGGCCCAACCCTTCCTTCAGGACCTCGGGGACTGGCTCCCCTTGGCCCGGTGTGGTCGAGGTGTCAACCTTGGCCACGACGACCGGTACCTCAGCCCCCGATGTGTTGGCTAGAGGGGACGGACTGGACGACACTTCCCCCAGCCCTTCGAGAGCTGGGGGAGTCTTGGCGCGCTCGGGCGTCCCGCTGTCCGACGGGGGCAGATCGCCCGAAGTGTCGCCGCTGAGGCGGGCCCCCGGCGGGCTGGCAAAAGATCCCTCGTAAGTCTCGTAAGGGAAAACAAGCTCTCAAAGTCTAAATTAAGTACTGATTACATACCTCCGGGGCGCCAGCTTCTTTCTCCCCAGGGCAAGGAGGTCCTCGTCCGAATCTTCGGGGAAGCTGGGCTTCTCTGGCAGGACGGGATCGGCTGAGGCCTTGCGCGGCCTCTTCGGGCCTTTCGGCCTCGCCTCCTCTTCGTCGCCCTCGAACGCCGCCCTCTTCCCTTTAGGGGAAGATCTCTCTTCCCCCTCGCCTCCCTCCTCGTCTTCGTGGGTGGAGGAGGCGTGGGTTTCGTCGGACTGGGTGACCGAAGTCTCCCGACCTCGGAGGCCTGCTCTGCCCCGTGGAGGTCTGGACTCCTTGGGGATCACCCATGTGGCTCCTCGGTCAGGAGGGCCACAAGCTGGGGAGTCCTCTCCCCCTCAGGCTGTGGCGCCAGGCACAGCATCTTCTGCGCCTTGGGGATCCACTTCTGCAAGTGCCCGATTGGTTAGACAACATTTGTAAGAGATTAGGAAACGCAAAGTGTAAGACTAAGCATCGAAATTTACCTCGGGGCCGTCGTGGGCGGCTTCGAAGCCGAAGTCCCTCCCGGCCTCAGGAAAGCCGTCCTTGGACGGCTTGAATAGCAGCTTCCACATCCCTACCGGGGTGGAGCGGAAGAAGTGGTGGATGGGCACCACGTCCTCGGGCTTGTACGCCCACATAGGGGTAGCCCGGGACTGGAGCGGCAGGATGCGGCGGTGGAGCATGACGTTCGCCACGTCCGTTAGCTTGATGCCCCTCTGGTTTATCTAGAAGTCGATCTTCTTGGTCAGCACCTCCACCTCCGCCGGGTTCCCCCAGTCCATGCCCTTCCTCTTCCAGGACACGAGCTTCTTCGGAGGGCCAGCCGAAAACTCGACCTCGGCTTGGCCGGCAGCGAGTGGCTCTGTGATGTAGAACCACTCGCGTTGCCACTCCTTGACGGTCTCGATGAAGGTGCCTTTGAACCAGACCGCCTTTTGGTTCTTGCTGATCATTGCTCCCCCGCACTCTGCGAGCTCGGAGTCGCTAGACTTTGGCTTGACGTCGAAGATCTTTAGCCACCGCCCGAAGTGTGGCTCGATGCGGAGGAAGGCCTCGCAGACCGTGATGAAGGTGGCGAGGTGGAGGCTGGAATTCAGGGCTAGATGGTGAAAATCTAGCCCGTAGTAGAACAGGATCCCGCGCACGAAGGGGTGCAGCGGGAACCCCGGACCCCTGATGAAGTGGGGGACGAAGACGACCCGCTCCCCGGCTTCGGGGGTGGGTATGCGCTGCTTTGGCGTAGGCACGTGGGTGCGAACCTCCGCGTGGATGTACCCCATGCTGCGCAGCTCCAGAATGGTGCCCTCCAGCACAGAGGAGCTGGCCCAGTGCCCCTTGAGGTTGGGCTCCACCATTGTTGAGGCAAAGGGTGCTGAGGGAGTGGGAAGAGTTTGGGATTGGATCTGAGCAGTGGAGCTTGGGAGGCGATAGGCAGGGAAGCAAGGGAGCCTGAACTCTCTGTTGCAAACCCCTAGCTCTTATATGGACTGGTGAAAAGACCAAGAGTCCCCTCTTCCGCGCTGTTGAAATCGCTATTACCCGTAAAAGATGCCATTATGCATATAGGGAGAAACAAAATAATAATGATATCCCATAAAGAATGGGCACGATCTCCATTTCGATGGGACGTGATTGTAAAATGATTGCCTCATACCGCAATTCGAGTGAGCAGTAACTGCTCGCCGGGTCGTGGGTGGTGCCGCTTCGATAAAGTTGTCAGGCTAGAATGTGCTGTTCACACCTACGCGGCAGGCCTTTGAGGCTAAGTAACCCCACGACCTCGGATATGGTCGTGTCTTCGGGTTCCAATCAATGGATGCCACTCCTTCGAGGAGTGTTCTGCAGGAGCTTTGAGTAAGAAGACAAGTATCAACAGGAGGAAGGAACTCATCTGTCGAGCCAAGGACTCCGGATCCGAAGTTGCGAAGGGCGAAGGTGTCGTCCTCGGCATAGAAGACCAGTTCGGGGGCTACTGACGATGTCCTGGACTAGGGGGTACCAACCTAGATGGCCCATGGTCCTCAGACTGGGCCCGAAGGCCCTGTTCTCATCCAGATGAACTCCGGAAGCTGTGACGTGATCAAGATGGTCTCTGCCGAAGACTTGGAGTGTGCCCCAAGACATCTCCTGCCGCCTCCATATGCATCCCTAGATACCACCTATGTAACCCTAGATGCCCCTACCTGGCGTGTATATAAACCGGAGGGTTTAGCCTGTAGAGGACACGGAATCACAATTACCATCCACCTAGCTCTAGGGTTAGGCTTCTCCTGACGATCTCGAGGTAGATCAAGCTTGTACTCGATACTCCATCATCAATATAAACAAGAGCATGACGTAGGGTTTTACCTCCATTGAGAGGGCCCGAACCTGGGTAAACATCGTCTCCTTTGTTCCTATTACCATTGATCCGAGATGCACAACTCGGGACCCCCTACCCCGAGGTCAGCCGGTTTTCACACCGACACCTATGATCCTCGACAAAACAAATTCCACAGGGTAGAGAAGATGCCAAATATGGGGCAACCGAAGGCTGGCTACGATTTAGTGCATGAGAAGGAGAGGAAGAACTTCATAAAAATGAAGGGATGGGGGTTAGATCATCTCCAACCCAGGCCCCATCAATCGTCCTCATATGAGAGAGAGAGAGAGACGGAGGGAGAGAGAGAGAGAGAGAGGGAGATGGAGGGAGGAGGAGGGGGACAGGCAGCGGGAGAGAGAGGGAGAGAGGAGAAAATTACACGTTTGGTCCTCCAAGTCTCTGGCCCACAACGATTTGGTCCCACAAGTCGAGAAACGCTCCAATACGATCCTTATACATGAGAATACGTAACACTCTACGATACCCCTACGGTCCCCTCGATGGTAGAGCGACCTGGTGCCGCCGCGTGGTGATACGTCTCCAATGTATCTATAATTTATGAAGTATTCATGCCATGTTAGCAATAATTTTATATGGTTTTGGTGCACTTTTATATGACTTTTATATGATTTTCATGGACTAACATATTAACCTAGTGCCCAGTGCCAGTTGCTGTTTTCTGCTTATTTTTGGTTTTCCAGAAAATCCATACCAAACGAAGTCCAAACGCGATGAAACTTTTTGATGATTTTTTTGGAACATAAGAGACCCCCGAAGCTTTGAGGGAGGACCACGAGGCAGTGACAAGGTATCCCGGCGCGCCCCGGGGGGGTCGCGTGGGGTTGCCTTGTGGGCCACTCGTAACTCCTTTTCGCTTGATTCCAACGCTGAAAATTCTTATAAATAGAGAAACCCCCAGAAATAAACCTAGAACTTTGAATCCGCTGCCGCAACCCTCTGTTCCAAAGAGATCCCATCTAGAGGCCTTTTCCGGCACCCTGCCGGAGGGGGAAATCATCATCGGAGGCCATCTTCATCATCCCGGCGGTCTCCATGACGAGGAGGGAGTAGTTCACCCCCGGGGCTGAGGGTATGTACTAGTAGCTATGTGTTTGATCTCTCTCTCTCTCTTGTGTTCTTGATTTGGCACGATCTTGATGTACCGCGAGCTTTGTTAATATAGTTGAATCATATGGTGTTTCTTCCCTCTCTATCTTCTTGTGATGAATTGAGTCTTTCCCTTTGAGGTTTCGTTATTGTCGGATTGAATACTTTGGATTTGAGAACACTTGATGTATGTCTTGCATGTGGGTACCCGTGGTGACAATGCGGTATTCTACTGAGTCACTTAATGTATGTTTTGTTGATCAACTTGCGGATTCCCGTGACCTTGGGATAATCTAGGCATATGGGTTGGTACACGTTTTCATCTTCTTTTCTCCGATAGAAACTTTGGGGTACTCTTTGAAGTTCTTTGTGTGGATTGAATATTATGAATCTGAAGTTGTTTGATGCATATCGAATAATCAACTCACGGATACTTGTGGTGGCATTGGAGTATCTAGGTGACACTAGAGTTGGTTGATGCGTATCATATGGTGTTATTTTAGTACGAACTCTAGGGCTGTTTGTGACACTTATAGGGATGGCTCAATAGATTGATCGAAAATGATAACTTTGAGGTGGTTTCGTACCCTACAATAATTTCATCTTATGTTCTCCGCTAATAGGAACTTTGGAGTGATTCTTTATCACACGTTGAGGGATTGTTATATGATTCAATTATGTTAGCACTGTTGAGAGATTGCACTAATGAAAGTATGAACCCTAGGCCTTGTTTTCAAGCATTGCAATACCGTTTGTGCTCACTTTTGTTACTTGATACCTTGCTGTTTTTATTATTTCAGATTACAAAAACCTATATCTACTATCCATACTACACTTGTATCACCATCTCTTCGCCGAACTAGTGCACCTATACAATTTACCATTGTATTGGGTGTGTTGGGGACACAAGAGATTTCTTGTATTTGATTGCAGGGTTGTTTGAGGGAGAACATCTTCATCCTACGCCTCCCACGGATTGATAAACCTTAGGTCATCCACTTGAGGGAAATTTGCTACTTTCCTACAAAACTCTGCGCTTGGAGGCCCAACAGAGTCTACAAGAATAAAGTTGCGTAGTAGACATCAAGCTCTTTTCTGGCGCCGTTGCCGGGGAGGTGAGTGCTTGAAGGTATATCTTTAGATCTTGCAATTGAATCTTTTAGTTTCTTGTTTATTCACTAGCTTGGTTTTATAAAAGAAAACTACAAAAAATGGAATTGAGGTTGCCTCAAATGCTTCATCTTTATAATGTCTTTCTTGAAAATGATGGATCGGAAAATTGTGCTAAAGTGTTAGAAGAAGAATTCAATAAAATGTTTAGCATAAATTCTTTGAATGATAAGCATGATTGCAATGTTATAAGTATGAATTCTTTGAATATCCATGATGCTAATGATATGCAAAGCCATAAGCTTGGGGATGCTATGTTTGATGAATATGATATTTTTAGCCCCCCTACTTTTGATGAGCAAATTTATCATGATGATAGCATGCCTCCTATTTATAATGATTATATTGATGAAAGTGGGTTTGGAAGAGTGTCAACTCTAGGTACTAATGATCCCACTATTTTGGAGGGTGTTGAATCTTATGGTATGAAAGTGGATTTGGAGAGGTCATGACTTTATTTAATGATGATTCCACTATTTTGGAAGAGGTTTCAATTGATTATGACAACAAAGTTGCTATCTATGATGATTATTGTGATGACATGTATGCTATAAAGAATAATGATAACTATGAAACTTGTCATCATGATTTTAATTTTCAATTGGATTATGTCAATCAAGTATCTCATGATAGTTATTTTATTGAGTTTGCTCCCACTATTATGAATGAGAAGAAAATTGCTTATGTGGAGAGTAGTAAAAATTCTATGCTTGTGGATCATGAAAGGAATGCTTTGTGTGATGGATATATTGTTGAATTCCTTCATGATGCTACTAAAAATTATTTTGAGAGAGGAATATATGCTTCTACATATATCAATAATATCAAATTTCCTCTCTATGTGTTGAAAGTTTTGAAATTATACTTGTTTTGCCTTCCTATGCTAGTTGATTCTTGCTCCCATAAATTGTTCGCTCCCAAAATCCCTATGCATAGGAAGTGGGTTAGGCTTAAATTTGCTTGTCATATGATTCATGATGCTCTATTTATGTTTCAATTCTTTATTCTTATGCGAGCATCATTGAAATCATCATGCCTAGCTAAAAGGCATTAAAGAAAAGTGCTTGTTGGGAGACAACCCAACATTTATACCTACTGTTTTTGTGTGTACACATTATTAAGCTACTGTAGTAATCATGTTTTATATGTTTTCTTTCAATAATGTGCCAAGTAAAGCCTTTGGGATAGTGTGGATGCTTGTTGATTAGATTCTGTGCAAAAACAGAAATTTTTGCGTCCAGTGCTGGAATTTCTATTCTGTACAGAAGCATGAGAAAATTCTGAAATTTTTACACAGTATTGGGTTAAAAAAAATTACGTTGTCCCAATTTTTCAGAATTTTTGGAGGTATAGAAGTATGCCTTTTACTTCTCTCACTACATGTTGTTCTGTTTTTGACAGATTCTGTTTTTATTGCATAGTTTGCTTGTTTTAGTGTTTCCATAGCTTATATTGAGTAATATAAATTGTGGAAATAATGGAATACAGTAGGGATTATGTGAGAACAATTATGAATCTTGTCTTGACAGTACCTAAGTGAATGATTTATTTTCATACTAACCTATTTCACGGAGTTCCGTTAAGTTTTATGTGATTGAAGTTTTCAAGTTTTGGCTGAGATATCGATATGAGGAGAATAAGGAGCGGCAAGACCCTAAGCTTGGGGATTTCCAAGGCACCCCAAGGTAATACTCAAGTAAGACTCAAGCGTCTAAGCTTGGGGATGCCCCGGAAGGCATCCCCTCTTTCGTCTTCAACACTATCAGTAACCTCACTCGGAGCTATATTTTTATTCTTCACATAATATGTGTTTTGCTTGGAGCATCATTTTATTTTAGTTTACTTTGCTTGCTGTTATTAATAATCATGTTTTGTATCTTTTATTTCAGTAAAAATGCCAGTTATAGCCTTTACCACGCTCAGTTTGCAAGTTTATGTGTTGCTCTTTGAAAACAGAAAGTTTTCTGTTATGTCCTGAATTTATGTGAATTGTCAGAACATGATAAAAATCTGAAATTTTTACAAAGTAAGCATGCATGAGTTCTCTGTGACGTGGTAAATTTTCAGAATTTTTGGAGTTAGGGAAGTATAAATTTTTATTCCACCTTTACAGACTGTTCTGTTTAGACAGATTTCGGTTATAGTTGCATTCTTTGCATATGTTTGCTTGTTTAATGTTTGAGATTTCTATTTTTGTGCCCCTGGTTCCTTAGTTGTACTCAGTTTTGCCCAACCGTCTTAGTTTTCCTCACTTTTCCCCTTCACCCTCTACTTGAACCTCATAGATGCCCAAACGGAGCATTTCCGTTGGGTCAAGCCCGTTGACCGTTACATTGATGAGTTCATGACGAGTGGGGCCATTAAAAATTCTGACGTGTGGGGCCGCTTAAAATGTTGACATGTCAATGGGCCCTTGCTAAAAAACAAACCCACTCCTCTCTCCGAATATCCATTTTTTTGAGCCCAGGCTCATCTGCACCCGGTGAAGAGAAAATTCAAAACAAATACTAAAAAAATTCAAAAAATTCCGAATTTTTTTTGCATGGAAGAAAATTTAGTGCGTGAGGTGCGCTCCAAATTTCAGATCGTTTGGACACATGAGTTGCTCTTAGAAGAAAACACAAATTGGGTCATAAAAATACATGAACAGTAAACTTTTTCAAAGACTCCAAATTTGTCTTTTTTACCGAGAACTACTGGCATGTCCAAATGATTAAAATTTGGAGTGCACCTCACGCACCAAATTATCTTCCATGCAAACAAATTTGGAATTTTTTGAATTTTTCTACTATTTTTTGTGAATTTTCTGCTCATCGCGGGTGCAGCTGAGCTTGGGCACCGAATCACCTCGTCCTCCTCTCTCTCTCTCTATTACATGTGGGACCAATAGAACTAAGGGAAATAGGAAGAAAAAAGCTCCCTAGCTCTGTGGCCATGCCGGCGGCCACTGAACACGGTGGATGTGGCTCCGTGGCTGAAGGCAGCCCGCAGACTCTCGCATCAAGGACGCCCTCCTCGCTCTTCTCGCTCCCGCCCTCGCTCGCACGCTCCCTCTCCTTCTCTGCTCTCTCCTCCCGGTGGAACCCTAGCGCCGGCTTGGACGGAGTCGTGCGCTCGTATCTGACCACCCCGACGAATTGAGAGCACCTCCGAAACCGCCTCACCATCCTCTTCCATCCCCGTGAGTCGTATATGCTTTGATGTAGCGTAACAACCGAATCGACCGCTTCGTCTCCGACTCCGGCCACCGCATCTGAGCTCGCTTTCATCACTGCCATGTTCCCTCCGGCTTCAGCAACCGTCTCCGTGTCCTCGGGTTGACCTTTGCCACATCTCCATGCATTTCCCCTCTCTGTTGTTCCCTAGAATGGGCTGCCGCAGCGAGCCGGTCGCCGCCGCTGCCGCACCTGAGACTCAGCCACCGCCGGGTTGACCCCAGTCAAACCCAAAACATGGGCCCGGTTGCCTGCGTGGCTGGTCCACGTGGCCTCTGGCCCACCCGTCAATGGGTGTGGCTAGGGTGGCTGTAGGTATAAGAACTTTCTTGTCTCTTTCCTAATTTAAAGAAAAACTTGGTTGGTTAACCATTTTAAGATTTTTTTAAGCAAGTACCACAAATAAGATTGAAAATTGAACCTTTGCAATTTTCACATGAAATGGACCATATTGGAGGCCTACTACCAAAAGATTTTGAATTTTTGAGCTTTTTTGCTATATTCCATTGATTAAATGAATTTCTGGACATTTACCAAAAGTAATTCAAAATTGAACTACAAGTGTGTTATAATTTGGTTACAAAAAGTGGAAAAAATCATTTTAAGGTACTTAGGTAGGATTATATGCTGTATTCATAAAAAAAGTTGAAAGATTCAACCCTTTTCTATGAATAGCCATGCTGACAATGTTGACCCCATTTTGCAAAAAGTGAAAGAAAATGAAAAAAGAGTCAAAAAATGCAATCCTTTTGCATGGAGTCCTTTTATGTGTACTAATTTCCAGGAAAAATGATAAACTAGGAATACAATGATTATTTAAAAAAGTGTTCACAAAATGGACTACCATCTATGAAGGTTCATGGTTTTCAAGCAAAAAGACCAACTTCATGGCTATATCCATGTCATATTTTCATATAAGGTGACGATATTTGGCACAAACATGGGGCTTACCAGGCGAAACAAGATTGCCAAAGGGAGATTCCAAAATTTTGTTATAAAAGTAAATAAATCATTTTTCAAGTGTCAAAAAAGGTTTTTTTTGTGAAGCAAGTACCACAAATAAGATTGAAAATTGAACCTTTGCAATTTTCACATGAAATGGACCATATTGGAGGCCTACTGCCGAAAGATTTTGAGTTTTTGAGCTTTTTTTGCTATATTCCATTGATTAAATGAATTTCTGGACATTTACCAAAAGTAATTCAAAATAGAACTACAAGTGTGTTATAGTTTGGTTACAAAAAGTGGAAAAAATCATTTTAAGGTACTTAGGTAGGATTATATGCAGTATTCACAAAAAGGGTTGAAAGATTCAACCCTTTTCTATGAATAGCAATGCTGACAATGTTGACCCCATTTTGCAAAAAGTGAAAGAAAATGAAAAAAGAGTCAAAAAATGCAATCCTTTTGCATGGAGTCCTTTTATGTGTACTAATTTCCAGGAAAAATGATAAACTAGGAATACAATGATAATTTTAAAAAAGTGTTCACAAAATGGACTACCATTTATGAAGGTTCATGGTTTTCAAGCCAAAAGACCAACTTCATGGCTATATCCATGTCATATTTTCATATAAGGTGACGATATTTGGCACAAACATGGGGCTTACCATGCGAAACAAGATTGCCAAAGGGAGATTCCAAAATTTTGTTATAAAAGTAAATAAATCATTTTTCAAGTGTCAAAAAAGGTTTTTTTTGTGAAGCAGGTACCACAAATAAGATTGAAAATTGAACCTTTGCAATTTTCACATGAAATGGACCATATTGGAGGCCTACTGCCGAAAGATTTTGAGTTTTTGAGCTTTTTTGCTATATTCCATTGATTAAATGAATTTCGTGACATTTACCAAAAGTAATTCAAAATAGAACTACAAGTTTGTTATAGTTTGGTTACAAAAAGTGGAAAAAATCATTTTAAGGTATTTAGGTAGGATTATTTGCAGTATTCACAAAAAGGGTTGAAATATTCAACCCTTTTCTATGAATAGCCATGCTGACAATGTTGACCCCATTTTGCAAAAAGTGAAAGAAAATGAAAAAAGATTCAAAAATGCAATCCTTTTGCATGGAGTCCTTTTATGTGTACTACTTTCCAAGAAAAATGATAAACTAGGAATATGATGACTTTAAAAAAATGTTTGCAAAATGGACTACCATCTTTGAAGGTTCATGGCTTTCAAGCCAGACGACCTAGTTTATGGCCATAGCCATGTCATATTTCATGGAAGGGTGGCCATATTTGGCACAAACATGGGGCTTAGCATGCCAAACAAGATTGCCCATGGGATGTTCTAACTTTTTGTTGTAAAAAATAAATTTTCATTTTGAAGTGCCAAAAGAGTGTTTTTTTTGTGTGAAGCAAGTAGCACAAATAAGATGCAAAAGTTCACTTATCCAATTTTCACACAAAGTAGACCATATTGCCAAAAGATTTTGAATTTTTGAGCTTTTTTGCTATATTCCATTGATTATATGAATTTCATGACATTTAAAGAAAATAATTCAAAATTGTACTACAAGTGTGTTATAGTTTGGTCCAAACAATTGGCTAAAATTATTTTCAGATACTTAAGTAGGATTGTATGTAGTATCCACAAAATAGTTGAAAGATTCAGAGAGCAGCGATTCGGTGTCGAGGCTCATCTGCACCTACGATTAATAAAAAATACAAAAAAAATATTAGAAAAATTCAAAAATTCCAATTTTTTTTGCATGATAGATAATTTAGTGCGTGAGGTCCGCTCCATATTTCATCTCATTTGGATATCTGAGTAGCTCTCGGCAAAAACGACAAATTTGGGTTCTGTAAAAAAGTTTAATGTTCATGTACTGATTTGACCTAATTTGTCTTTTTTCTGAGAGCTACTCATATGTACAAATGCTCTAAAATTTGGAGCGCACCTCACGCACCAAATTATCTACCATGCAAAAAAATTGGATTTTTTTGATTTTTTTTGTATTTTTTATGAATTTTTTCTTGACCGGGTGCAGATGAGCCTGGGTCAGAAATGGATATTCGAAAGATTCAACACCTTTGCTATAAATAGGACTGAATATAAATGAATTTAGGAACTTGAATCAACTGAACTGGATTAAAAATTAATATTTTATCAATTTCTTAAGTTTATTGGAAATTTAAAAAGGTATTCGACATTGTTCGCACTTAAAACCCGCACAGAGCAGGCCGACCCAATTACTTAAAGCCCGCACTGAGCAGCGCCAAGGTGTCCAGGTGGGCCCACTCGTCGGGCTCTCATCCAAAGCCCACTCGTCAGGAACCCACCCAGGTAAATATTTGACCCAACAAAAACGCTCCGTTTGGGCTGTTGTGAGGCTGGGGTGAAGACAGGAGGGGAAAAGTGAGGCATGTTTAGGAGGCGGGACAAAACTGAGTAGTGTTAAGGAACCAGGGGCACGGAAATAGAAATCCCTTAATGTTTCTATTTGTGGATAGGAGTATTAAATGTGCAGAGGCATTTAGTATGCAATGTTTAATTATAATTTTAGTAATTTGTTACAGTAGAGAATGATAAGGATTTGAGTTGATTTATACTAACTTATCTCATGAGTTCTTGTTGAGTTTTGTGTGGATGAAGTTTTTAAGATTTAGGAGAAGCCTTGATATGAGAGGAATTAAGGAGACACAAGAGCTCCAGCTTGGGGATGCCCAAGGCTCCCCAAGATAACATTGCAAGAAGTCTCAAGCAACTAAGCTTGGGGATGCCCCGGTAGGCATCCCACCTTTCTTCATCAACACCTATCGGTTATCCTAAGATTTTACTTGTTCACATGATATGTGCTATTCTTGGAGTGTCCTTTTATTTTTATTTTGTTTGCTGTTTGAATAAAAATACTTGGATCTGAAATCTTTATTTGGAGAGAGTCTTCACATAGCTACTTAATTGTTTGACTACTCATTGATCTTCACTTATATCTTTTGGAGTAGTTTGTCATTCATTCTTGTGCTTCACTTATATCCTAAAGAGTGAATTGTTGAATAAATTGAATGTCATAAATTTGAAATTATATGTGCTTCATATGCTTGTCCCATGGGGAGTAATGATGTCACATATAAGAAGTATAATTGGTAAAATTTATTGAAAGTTAGCAAACACAGCATTGGTCACTTGAACAATTCATGAAAGAATATTGAAGGAAGAGAGATTTCACATATAAATATGTTGGAAATATTCCCTAGAGGCAATTAATAAAGTGTTTATTATTATCATATTTCCCCGTTCATGATAATGGTTTATTATTCATGCTAGAATTGTATTGACCAGAAACTTAATACATGTGTGAATAGATAAACAAATACTGAGTCCCTAGTAAGCCTCTACTAGACTAGCTCGTTAGTCAAAAGATGGTTAAGGTTTCCTAACCATAGACATGAGTTGTCATTTGATAATGGGATCACATCATTAGGAAAATGATGTGATGTACATGACCCAACCGTTAGCATAGCACATGATCGTTAAGTTTGGTGCTATTGCTTTCACTATGTCAAAATACACGTTCCTCTGACCATGAGATCATGCAACTCCCGGATACCGTAGGAATACTTTGGGTGTATCAAACGTCACAACGTAACTGGGTGATTATAAAGGTGCACTACAGGTATCTCCGAAAGTGTTTGTTGAGTTGGCATGGATCGAGATTGGGATTTGTCACTCCGACTATCGGAGAGGTATTTCTGGGCCCTCTCGGTAATACAGCATCACAGAAGCCTTGCAAGCACCGTGACTAAAGAGTTAGTTGCAAGATGATGTATTACGGAACGAGTAAAGAGACTTGCCGGTAACGAGATTGAACTAGGTATTGGATACCGACGATCGAATCTCGGGCAAGTAACATACCGCCAGACAAAGGGAATAACGTATGTTGACATATGAGGTTCACCGATAAAGATCTTCGTGGAATATGTAGGAACCAATATGAGCATCTAGGTTCCGCTGTTGGTTATTGACCAGAGAGTCGTCTCGGTCATGTCTACATCATTCCCGAACCCGTAGGGTCCGCACACTTAAGGTTCGATGACGATATAGTATTATATGAGTTATGTGATTGGTGACCGAATGTTGTTCGGAGTCCCGGATGAGATCACGGACATGACGAGGAACTCCGGAATAGTCCGGAGGTAAAGATTGATATATGGGATAATAGTGTTTGGTCTCCGGAAGGGTTCCGGAATTCACCGGAAGGAGTTTCGGATGTTTCCCGAAATGTTCGGGTACGAGAACACTTTATTTGGGTCAAGGGGTAAAGCCCGCGAGGTTTTGGGAAGGTGCAAAAGGAAGTTTTGCGGAGGCCTGGGGCGGTACTACCCCTCGTAGGCGGTACTACCGCTTTAAGCGGTACTACCTCTCGTAAGCGGTACTACCGTTGTACGCGGTACTACCGCTCGTAAGCGGTACTACCGCTTGTACGCGTTCCTGGAAACCGAGTAGGACTCTTGCCTTGCGGGCCAAACCGACTTTCAGGAGGTTTTTTCTCCAAGTTTCGACCCCAGGGCTCAACATATAAATAGAGGGGCAGGGCTAGCACCCGGAACAACACAATTGTCCCATAGCCGTGTGCGGTGCCCCGATCTCCGTTTTCCACCTCGGTCATATTTTCGGAGAGCTTAGGCGAAGCCCTACCGGAATCACTTCACCGTCACCGTCGCCACGCCGTCGTGCTGACGGAACTCATCTACTTCCTCGACGTCTTGCTGGATCAAGAAGGCGAGGATCGTCACCGAGCTGCACGTGTGTAGAACTCGGAGGTGCCGTACGTTCGGTACTCGATCTGTGGAGCTCGAAGGATTGTTCGACTACATCAACCGCGTTGTGAGACGCTTCCGCTAACGGTCTACGAGGGTACGTAGACACACTCTCCCCTCTCGTAGCGATGCATCTCCATGGATAGATCTTGCGTGAGCGTAGGAAATTTTTTGAAATTCATGCTCCGTTCCCCAACAAAATATACTATCTTGGACATCTTCTATGATTGTGAGCCCCCATTAATTATTTTCAAGCTTGATCAAGTTGTTGACGTTGGACAAGGAAGACAACGTAATGGGTTATGTTTGTTTATATTCACATAGAAGTTATATTGTCATGGATCCTCTAACATGTGGTGCTTGCTTAGGATCTTTTCCTAGCCAAAAATTCGTACTAAGTAGAGATACTACTTGTGCATCCAAAAACCCTTAAACCCAGTTTCTTGTCATGAGAGTCCACCATATCTACCTATGGATTGAATAAGATCCATCAAGTAAGTTGTCATCGGTGCAAGAAACAATAAAAATTGATCCTAAATATGTATGATCTTTTATTGGAAGGGAAAATAAGCTTTGTACGAACTTGTGATGGTGAAGAAATAAAAGCGACGGACTGCATTATAAAGGTTGCTATCACAAGGGGCAATATAAAGTGACGTTCCTTTCCATTAAGAGCTTGCACATCCAAAAATAAAAAGCGCATGACAACCTCTGCTTCCCTCTGCGAAGGGCCTATCTTTTACTTTTCTGTATTTACTTTTATGCAAGAGTCAGTAATGTTCATCCCTATTCCGCTCTATTTATTCTCTAGTGGCAAGCATCATGTGGTAGGGAATGATCCAGGCACATATATCCAGTTGAATATAGGTGATCATGAGTTATTATTGTTGACATTATCCCTGAGATAAATAAGTTGGGAGGCGAAACATTAAGCCCCTATCTTCCTATGTGTTCGACTGAAACGGTTTGTTCTAAAAATATGCTTTGAGTGTCAGCAATCATGAAAGACTAAATGATAGTTGAGTATGTGGAATTTGCTAAAACAAAGCTCTTACATAGACCCTTCCTAAAAATAAGATGAATTGTAATTGTTTGATGACTGAAAACATAGTTTGTTAGTTTCAAGAAAGTTTATGGTCTGTACTTTAACATGTGAATAGCTTGCTACTTGATCATGAGAAGTTTTATGAGTTGAGCTACTGTTTATGATATATAATGATGCTAGAAAAGGTGATTGAAATTATCATTGATCAAACTTGTGCACTATACTAGCATTCACACTTCATAAATTATTTCTTTTATCATTTACCTACTCGAGGACGAGCAGGAATTAAGCTTGGGGATGCTGATACGTCTCCAACGTATCTATAATTTATGAAGTATTCATGCCATGTTAGCAATAATTCTATATGGTTCTGGTGCTTTTTTATATGACTTTTATATGATTTTCATGGACTAACATATTAACCTAGTGCCCAGTGCCAGTTGTAGTTTTCTGCTTATTTTTGGTTTTCCAGAAAATCCATACCAAACGAAGTCCAAACGCGATGAAACTTTTTGACGATTTTTTTGGAACATAAGAGACCCCCGAAGCTTCGAGGCAGGACCAGAAGACCCACGAGGCGGTGACAAGGTATCTCGGCGCGCCCCCGGGGGGGTCGCGTGGGGTTGCCTTGTGGGCCACTCGTAACTCCTTTTCGCGTGATTCTAAAGCTGAAAATTCATATAAATAGAGAAACCCCCAGAAATAAACATAGAACTTCGACTCCGCCGCCGCAACCCTCTATTCCGAAGAGATCCCATCTGGAGGCCTTTTCCGGCACCCTGCCGGAGGGGGAAATCATCACCGGAGGCCATCTTCATCATCCCGGCGGTCTCCATGACGAGGAGCGAGTAGTTCACCCTCGGGGCTGAGGGTATGTACTAGTAGTTATGTGTTTGATCTCTCTCTCTCTCTCGTGTTCTTGATTTGGCACGATCTTGATGTACCGCGAGCTTTGTTAATATAGTTGGATCATATGGTGTTTCTTCCCTCTCTATCTTCTTGTGATGAATTGAGTCTTTCCCTTTGAGGTTTCGTTATTGTTGGATTGAATACTTTGGATTTGAGAACACTTGATGTATGTCTTGCATGTGGGTACCCGTGGTGACAATGGGGTATTCTATTGAGTCACTTGATGTATGTTTTGGTGATCAACTCGCGGATTCCCGTGACCTTGGGGTAATCTAGGCATATGGGTTGGTACACGTTTTCATCTTCTTTTCTCCGATAGAAACTTTGGGGTACTCTTTGAAGTTCTTTGTGTGGATTGAATATTATGAATCTGAAGTTGTTTGATGCATATCGAATAATCAACTCACGGATACTTGTGGTGGCATTGGAGTATCTAGGTGACATTAGAGTTGGTTGATGCGTATCATATGATGTTATTTTAGTATGAACTCTAGGGCTGTTTGTGACACTTATAGGGATGGCTCAATAGATTGATCGGAAAGGATAACTTTGAAGTGGTTTCGTACCCTACAACAATTTCATCTTATGTTCTCCGCTAATAGGAACTTTGGAGTGATTCTTTATCGCATGTTGAGGGATTGTTATATAATTCAATTATGTTAGCACTTTGAGAGATTGCACTAGTGAAGTATGAACCCTAGGCCTTGTTTTCAAGCATTGCAATACCGTTTGTGCTCACTTTTGTTACTTGCTACCTTGTTGTTTTTATTATTTCAGATTACAAAAACCTATATCTACTATCCATACTACACTTGTATCACCATCTCTTCGCCGAACTAGTGCACCTATACAATTTACCATTGTATTGGGTGTGTTGGGGACACAAGAGATTTCTTGTATTTGACTGCAAGGTTGTTTGAGGGAGAACAACTTCATCCTACGCCTCCCACGGATTGATAAACCTTTGGTCATCCACTTGAGGGAAATTTTCTACTGTCCTACAAAACTCTGCGCTTGGAGGCCCAACAGAGTCTACAAGAATAAAGTTGCGTAGTAGACATCACGTGGCGTCGCACTTTTGCGGAAAACCTCCTCGTTTTTTCGGAAACAACCCTCACTCCAGTTTGGCACCACACGCCAGGCGTGCGTTCCGACCGGGTCAAAATGAGCTCACTCTCCTCACTCGCTCACTCTCCTCTCACTCGCTCTCTCCCTCGCTCACTCTCTCCCCGAGCTCGCTCTCCTCTAATACTGAACCGCCGCCACCGTACTCGTCGCCGGTGACCATGCCGTCATGGAGGGATGGCGAAGAGAGCAGTGACGACGACATCAGCATGGGCGACGACTGCATGGAAACTGAGTACTTTGTAAGTCGCCCCCTCTCCTATATTTAGTTAGGGTTAGGGTTCTTGCGTTTGGGGATTTATTTTGTTTTGAGCTTTTTTGCACCAATTCGCAAAATATTTCGTTGATCTAAGGGGTTACACATGTAGGAGACCTCGGAGACCATTCCTGAGGCCCTATTCTGTGCATCTGCACTGGATGATGTGCCCAAGTGTATGCTGCACAAGCTTAGGCCGGAGAAATTTGTTGCTTTTGAAGGAACACATACCGGAAGAAGATTCCTTGGCTGCCGTGCGAATGTGAGTATTTTATCTTGCTGCGCCCAATTGTGCCCAAATGTGATAGTAGAGTAGCAGAATGGGCCCTCTGTTAATCTGTTTATCATGCTGCTTAGTTGATCGATGTGATAGTAGAGTAGCAGAAATTTGTTGCTCATGTATTGTCACTGATTATTAAGTTGCTTAGTTAGATCATGTCTTAGTTGGTAATTCACAATCCAATTTAGTTGACAACACATTTGATCACTTGACAACACATTTGATCACTAATCACTAAGTTGGTAATTCACTCTTCAATTTAGTTGTAGTTAGATAGGTGTAAATTGCATATATATTTTTTCAATGATCACTGATCATTAAGGTGAATTTGTAGTGACAAAGCACCAGGGCGCTCTACCGTCGAGGGGACCGTAGGAGTACCGTACAGTGTTACATATTCTCGTGTATAGGGATCGTATTGGAGCGTTTCTCGACTTGTGCGACCAAATCGTTGTGCGCCAGAGACTTGGAGGACCAAACGTGTAATTTTCCCGAGAGAGATAGGAGGGGGAGCTAGCGACACTCGTAATCCTCACACAATGGGGCAAATCATTGGCTACCTCCACATGAGGGACATTTGAAAGCAAAATAGAACCAGGAGAGAAGCCAAATATGGCAGGAGAAGGAGCACAGATATAACAGACGGATGAGGTCGTGAGGAAGCCAGGAAGGACCAAATAATTACTCCCTTCGTAAAGAAATATAAGATCGTTTAGATCACTACATGCAGAGGGAGTACATGATATCGACATCACTCAGTTTTGCACCCAAAGCCAGCGCAAGGGTGTGCCCAAAGCCATCAGTAAAAGAAGCCTCTGCACGCTCCAAACACAACGCGCGCCAATGGGGCGAGTGATCTCGTGATGCGGTCCGCGACCAACTGAAGGAGCTCTGTGCATAGCAACGCAAACAAAGACTACAAGGCAGAGTTCGGAGTGGTGCTTACATTAGAAGCTATGAAATAGTCGATGAAATTTGCCACATAAGATTTATGATGACGTGACAAAGAACAAAAAAAGTGTGAGGCTATACTATGTAAAATAACCACAACCATGGAAGAGAGAGCGCATATTTATTTCCTCAAACTTCTATTGGACAACATAAATTCACTCTATTAGAGTGGTTGTGTGACGATATGTAAGTAATATACAAACTGTCGGAGATGACCTTGGTGTCCTTTTTATTTTATTTATGATTAGACCATCTGATCAGATGGCACAAGCCTGAAATTAATAATGACAAAATTTCAAGATTTCTTGAAACAATAACAAGCTACAATGACAAGTGCACACATTCATCGCATTCCATATAGCAAGGACTTTCAATCACACTCCACTCAACATCCTAAATTCCAAGCACAATCTGACTATCGTTACCATGACTAAAAGCTAACTTCAGTTCAATCAAGCTCAAAGTGAATGAACTCTCACGATCAGGGATACCACTAAACATTACAGAAAATATCACAAGATACTTGAAGAGTAACATTTTTTATGGACCAGGATTTCAGTCTATTGTTACATTTAGATTTAGATGCCAAGTCCACTCAAGATATCCTCATGGTCCAAAACCCCAAATCCAGCTGCGCAGGTCGCTCGCTCAAGCGCTACATCATATTTTGGGCTTTGGCATCATAATATTTTGGGCTTTGGATGAAATTGTGTGCCTAGAAGCTCTCCCAATACATGGTAGCGGAGCCAGATGATAGAATTGAGCACTCTCTGTTGTTTCAGTATGCGAGTAAACGCCTGCAAAACTGGCAAGATAAGGATTTGCGTCAATTTAAACACAAAACTGTTGATAAGCGTGGATTAGCATGCAATTCTACCTCATGAAGACGCTGACTCAGGCTGAGCGGCCTGTTGTTTCGGTTTCCTGCTGGCAGGAGGGCCATCTCTTCGCCTCTCATACCGTCTGCTTTCATACTTTGAGGTCCTCCGCTCCTTTGGTTGATAGGTTGGGTATGTGCATGGAATGATCTCACCATTTATGTATTTATCACCTGAAGGGAGAAAAAACAGTGAATACGTTAGTGATTAAGACACGAGAAGCACATAAATGTGCAGCTACAGATATTGTGTCACGCCAACCTCCATAGTCTTTGTTTTTTACATCAATGTAGGAATCAGGGAGCACCCACAGGACACCAGGCAAGCCTACAGGCAAATTAAGAGCAGTTTAAACAAGGGAATTCCAAGAATGGTGCATAAATGGATGTGCACCAAAACAATGCGCAAATCGAAGATTACCCTTGAACTTCTCTGATGTTTCTTCATCGACGGTGCACTGGAACCCAGTGTAAGTGGTTGTGCTGAAGGCATACATGTTCTTCTTGGCTTCCTCCATGCTGCAATTGTAACAAATTACTCAGTTTAGACTTTTATGTATACACCCTTTTGAATATGGATGCACCATATCAAACTAAAGAAGGAAAATCCAAGCCTACATTACACCCTGCTAAACAACACTCATGCTCACGTCACATCAGATGCAGGCACTGCTGCTCGTCTCATATGTGCAGTAATGATGGAACAAGGTTCCAAATATCTACTAAAAAATAGACATTTGATCATTTGATGTGTATACGATAAAAATCTTGTCAAACAAGAAGCACCTGTCAAGTATGTGTTGCATATCTATCTCCTGCATAGCAATTTCAGAAGCATGAGAGGACTACAAGCCGACCCAATGAAATTGCTAGCATTTTCTCTAGGCAAACAAGAAAATGCGCCAAATTTCTCTCACCAGACATACAGACAAGGATTCATCAGCAGGGAGAGAGAGAGGGAAATCACAGTTTTACCTGCCGAGGACGGTGGCGAGGGTGTTGAGGTAGGTGTCGATCATCTGCTCGCGCGTGGGCGCGGGGTCCTTGGGGAACTCCATGACGATCAGCCAGTGGTTGTAGTCACACCCGGGGAGAAGTATCGTCTCCCTCTGCTCGCTCCCCGGCGCCGCGCCGGCCGCCGCCGGCCTCCGCCGACGCTGGAGGCCCCCCGCCGGTGCGAGGGCGATCGCTGGAAAGGCCGCCGCCGCGGCTGCGGCGCGAGGGAGAGACGCGGCTGAGAAGGAGGATAAGGAGGGCTTGGCGGGCTTGGCGGGGAACGTGAAGGCGCTGGCCGCTACGCGCCCGGCGGCGGCGGCGGTCGGCAGGGCAGCCATTGAAGCGAGCGTGTGGGGGAGTGAGGTTTTGCGAGTTGCGGATAAGGTGAGACAGAGCCGAGTAGAAGAATGAGATATTTCAGGAGAAGGGTTTTAGCCTAGTGATGATGGGCTGGGTAGGCTGCTATCCGGACCATATGTCTGTCTATAGGCCTTGTCTGTCTCTCGCTTTTCGGTTGGAAATGAGATAAAATGGGCTACGGCATATGGTTGGCTGAGGCCCAGTGTTTTGTTGCTCACAGCCGCATTTAGACACACTCTCTCTCTAGTTTCAAAAAAAAAAAAACACTCTCAAAAAAAAATCAAGTAAATCCACTCGAAAAGAAAAATAAGAAGCAACATTTTGATAGGATACCGAGGGAATCATCTATGCGGCCGTTGGCATGTCTACCCCCCCCCCCCCCCCATGATGGTCAGTGATTTTATCGACAACACTTCTGCATCATGGCGAAGTCCTTTTCGGCGCGCAGGTCGCTGGTTAGCGACCTAGGGAGTACACCCCACCCCACCCCGGCTCCTGCTACGCACAAATTTTGGCCCGGCCCAAGTAGCTTCTTTCCAGTTTGGCGAAGGTTCTTAAACCTCCCCAGACTGGGTTATTTTATTTTATTTTTCCTTTCAGTTTTTTCTGCCTTTTCATTTACGTTATTTCCTTTATTTATTTTAATTTTTATTTTTTCAATTTTTCTTGTCTTTTTTATTTTTATTTTTATTTTTATTTTCTTTTTCATTTTCTTTCTTTCTTTTTTCCTTCTCTTTTTGCATTTTGTGAACATCTTTTATGAAATTGTGAACATATTTCAAACCCATGAACTTTTTTTTTGAAATTGTGAACAGTTTAAAATTCACAGACATTTTTTTTTAAATTGTGTACAGTTTTTTGAAACTCGTGAATATTGTTTTGAATTGGCGAACATTTTTTGAATAGACGAATAGTTTTTCAAATTTGAGAGCAATTTTTGAAATTCATGAATATTTTTGTTTGATGAACATTTTTTTGAAATGGATGAACATTTTTTGAATTGATGAACTTTTTTTGTAATTCACAATCATTTTTTGATTTTTATGAATAGTTTAAAAAAATCATGAACATTTTTTGAATTCGCGAGCATTTTGTTCAAATTCAAGAACATCTTTTGAATACGCAAACATCTTTTTCAAAATCATGAACATTTTTGTTAATCCATGAACATTTTATGATTTCTTGAACATTTTTTCAAAATTCACATTTTTTTGCAATTTGGAACCTTTTTGAAATCCCGAATCATTTTAAAGAGGAAAAAAAGAAAAAGCAAAAAGAAAAAAATGAAATGGAAAAAACTGGGCGTGTCTCGCCCCGTGCATGGGCCAGCCCAAAAGGGGCATGCGAGGGAAGAGGGTGCACGCTCGCTCGATCGCCAGCGCATAGCGCGCCAAATAGGAGGAGCTACCCTACTGGAGCAATTCTTTTTGTCATCTGATTATGTTGCTGCTATAAAGAGCAATCTGCTATGTACAAGTCCTATGGGCGATTTTTGGGCCTAGCAGTTCGATAAAAAAGGGTATTTCATAGTGAGGTCTGCTTATCGCATGCTTGTGGCCAAGGAAGCTTGGCTGGAAGGAAGAACATCCACTTCAAATGGGCAAGGGAGGAGAAGAGTTGGACATCTCTTTGGAACGTTCAGGTACCTACCAAAATTAGAACGCTTTTTTGGCGGCTCGCTAAGCATTCACTTTCGACGGAAGATGTGCAACATAACAGAAACATGAGCGATGCTGAAAATTGTCAAATGTGTGGCAATATCCACTCACAAAAACATTCTCTAATTGAGTGCGCCTCGCCCATATGTGTGTTTCAATTAGCAGGCAGTGAGGTTGCGGAGCAACTGGCTGAAACGCGAGAAGCGAGTGCAAAACAGTGGATACTAGTAGAACGCCCGTGCGTTGCTACGGGCTATAATGCATATAAATAAATCAAACAAATTATTAAGATCGTCTCCAAGGTCGAAGCTCATTTCTTCCTCACATTAGTTGTATCTCGCATACATATTCAAAATCTTCTTGCACACCAGGTTACCTTGGCGACTTTTTTTTATCGGTAAATCACTCTCCTTTTATTTCTCCCAAACAAAAATATTTCTCAGAGTGATATGTGAATGGATATATCTACAACCATAATAAAATATCAAGAGCTAGAAATACTTTAATCAAAGAATTTAAGAATGTATCCATGATGCGTTCGACATTAAACTTATCGTGTCTCACAGACACTGGGAACAAAGACAATGATGACTTACCACCAAATCGCATTTTTAATTTCAGAATGTGGTTGTCCTACCAATGTGTACTTGCAAGCTCTTTCCTCCTCCCTCTCCCTCCCTCCCTCCCTACCTTGATCTCTCTCTTCCTCCCTCTCCTGGTCTCCCCCCTTACTGGTTGTGGCTGATGCTCTTGATCTCCTCCCTGTGGTCACACGGTCATTGCTGGTTGGGGTGTTGTTCATCAATGCCACAACCGAGCCATAAAAAAAGACCCTTAGTGCACTTCCGTATTTGTTCCAAAGCTTGGTAATTTTTGTTTATTTTTCTGAGATACTAAAGTCATTAGGTCGTCACTAAATAGATTGGAAACCTTGGCACGATAGTAAGAGAAAACCATTATCACTTATGTTGCAGTGAGGATCACATAAGTGGCATAAAATGAAATTGTTCATATTAACTCCACATGCTAGTTTTGTGACTCTTCTTTTTAGATTAATTTCATATATCTTCTACTTATCTTCTAGGAAATGTATTTTCTTAGATGAGAAATCAAAACCGAACATGAATATTGATCCTTAATTTTTGGCCAACTCATTTTCTTTCAGAACTTCCATAGTAAAGAGCCAATAATTGGGAACGGTGATACTGTTGAAAATAGGAAGCATGCTTCCAGTTCTTGTTTCCTGCAAGGAGTGGCTTCAACATACATTTGTAACACTATAATACCTGATCTAGAATAAAGTTGTTCCCTATTACCATTGAATGATAGAAAAAGCAATGCAAATAAGGCCTTAAAAAGCATGTCTTATAGTTTCATGATTGCAAAGAGGATAGAACATCAAAAAATAGCAAAAGAGCATCGATAAATAAGAATGTAGGTGCCAGCATACAGAAAGGTATACATTTTTTTCATATGCATTATAAACTCATAGTAGAGAAAGAGAAGTGTAGAAACATCCTCATATGCTTTGCCAGTTGGACCTTTCTTGCCTATCCAGAAAATAAACTAACACCATACCATCACAAGGTTCTCATGTGGTAATCCTCAGATTATATGTACCAGCCATTGACTCAACAAATATCCTAACTATGTGACACTCTTCCTCACATTAACAAACAAACAAAATTATCATAAGGCACACAAATTGACAATTTGGGTGGTAATTAAGAACAAGGTGGGGTCTTCTCTCGGATAGAGCATCAAATAGACAAACGAAAGTCGGATTTTTATACATCATTAAACCTTTTTTTTTTTGAGAAAATACACCCAAAGATCACCTTATAGCTAACCCAAGAAATACGATCATCTTTGACGATTCTCATCTTTCGTTAACCCCCTTAGCTTTCCGCATGTGTCCCGGCAAGAAAAACAACATTCCAAGTTATATCATGCTTTTGTTTAGTTCAACAACAAAGCAGATCGTATGTTTTGTTGAGCATGCCAGAATTTGAAAGATATGTTGTTTGCAATAGCTACCAACCTAACTTATACACTCATGTAAGGCTTGCTCCTGTGGATTCACATTTTCAACTTCTGTTTGAAAGAACAAATTAATAAACTATTGAGTCTTGATATAATTATCCTAATACTTCTCTGCAAAAATATTCAGGTGCACGTAGGATTAGTATGTAAAATTCAGTAGGAATAACAAATTTAAAGCTAACTGGAGTAAAATTCAGCATGGTGTGTAGATTGCTAGGGGCACATAATAGATAGCAAATGTAGTTCAAATGCTAGTTGCTAGCTAGCTAGCCTATAAGACAACAAATAGAAACCAAATATGTTCTCCAATCCATGCAAGTCATATTGTTTCTGAAATACTTATAAAACATCCAAAATTCCAAAGCTTCACATCCAAACATCCAAAATGGCTGCACTGTTCTTGATAGGATCAAGCAGCGGCAATGTAAGTGTCCCAAACATCACGGACCATGTCCAACACTGAAATAAAACAAATTGCCTTGGTGTAAATGTAACACCCTGGTTTTCGCCCCTTGTTTTTTTCCTTCGCGGGATTGGACTCCCGTCTTTTTTTTCGATGTTATCGGATTTTCTCTTGCCTTTGGGTATATGAAGATGGTCATTTAGCCTTGCCTTTCCTATCCAACCAGAGATTCTCTCCAGTCCAACCCTGCCACCCAAGATATTTTCTCAGGATTTTGCCATCGAAACCCTACCTTCCGAAGGGAAACCCTAATTCCCGCAGTTACAAAGGAACCCCAATTTCCTTCGATCTGTTGCCTCCCAAACTTTTCCCAGTGACTCTCCTATATCTATAAACCCTGGATATGAAAAAATATTGCCAAGTCATTTGCAATATTTTTCATTTAAAATTAATTCCTTTTTCTGCCAGTTAAAGGAATTAAATCCAGGAAAATATCTATCCATCTCCAAAGTTCATGAAAACTTGTGGAGATATTCTCCGTGATCATATTGAGCTCCCATAAAAATATTGGCCATAATTAAATAAGGGAAATTGCATTTTCCTATTTTATGCCAATATTGCAATTTGGGCACTTTCCAAAGGAACTACCATTTTGGTAGCCAGGAAAAATCCCAAATAATTCTTGGAGCTTATCCTATCCATATATTCACCATTTCCATCAAGAACCCAAGTTCCATAGTTCAAAGTTTGAGCACATCCTCCATTTGCAAATTATGTCCAGATTTCCAGTTTGCAAAGGAAGTGCTTGAACCCTTGATCTTCTTGAGCTGTAATTTTGCAGGGTGGTTAAACTTGATAAATCACTCATGCAAACCAAAAATCAGCTCAATCCAGCTATCCATTCTTCCCCAGCAATTTTCCCAAGTTTCTGTTCAGCAGAACACTCTGTGAAGGAAGTACCATTTTGGTATGTCCAAATGAGCTGAAATTTTGCCAGTATCTCCATAATTCCAAATCATCACCCTACACAAAAATTCAGCTCATTTCACTTAGCCAGTTGAGCACAACATCAAAGTCTAGATTCTGGACCAAATTCTGCATTACAAAGGAAGTATATGCAAACTTGGTCCAAATGGCCTCAAATTTTACCAGCATCTAGTCCTTCCTACCACAGTTCAGTATGACACAGATCCAGCTCCTTTCCCTCATCCATTTCCTCAGAAGAGTCCATTCAAGTTTACTGTCAGAACCTGTTCTTGCAAGTACCTCTCACCTCAGGGCCTTCCAGTTGATTCCAGCCACTCCTAGGATCTACTTGACCTCTGAGCTACACACCAGACATGGTTTCGTGTCAAAGACATGGCCAGAGCAAGACATGCACGTGGTCACCGCGTGGACAGCAGGCAGAAGCGGCGCTCCGCGTGCTGTCCTCGTCGACCAGCTAGCTCCGGCCAGCTTCGGCTTGTCTTGGCATGTCTAGCGGCTCCGCGGCATCCACCTGCCCCTCCCTAGACCCTTCTCCACTCCTCTCTCTTCCTCCTCACGCCACGGCGAGTGCCGCCATGGCCACTGTCGCCCCGTGATCCGTCGTCGTCTTGCTCTCCCCTTGGCCTCTTCCTCGCCGCCGTGTCACGTCGTGCTGCCCCGCGTCAGGTCGGCACCACCCGGAGCTTGCCACCTCGCTGGAAGCGCCAGGATGGCGATAGGCTTGCCACGGCAGCCGAGCTTATCCGGTGGTCGCGGACGACTATAAATAGCCGCGGCCCGGAGCCTCCCCGGCCATCCCCGAGCTCATCAACCACTCCCTCTCCCTCCTAGCATCCTCCCTAGCTCCTTAGCCGAGCTCGAAGAGCTCCAGTGCCCGCCCACCGCCACCATGACCATCGCCGTCCTCGGCCTAAATTCGGGCAAGCCCGAGCCCTACTCCCCCTCATTCCACCACCAGTGCAACCCCCGAAGTCCGGCGAGCCTCCCCATATCCTCCATTCACCGGCGGAGAGCCCGTGCGCTCGAAGCCAGCAATGGCCGACGGCCTCCGCCGCAGACGCTCAAGCCGCCGTCACCCTGGTCCTCCTCGAGGTCCGTGCACCCCTGGGACGGACGCGGCTTGGCCTCCCGAGCACGCCGGTAGGTCGAGCGCTGCGGGAGACGGCCGGAGCGGCCGGCAAACCTCGCCGGAGTCCGCCCCTGCCCCGGTCGAGCACGGGCAGAAGAAGGACGACGACAGCCCCCCCCTCCAGCTGGCCGGTGCGGGTCCCGCGGACCCCACCATTCAGCCACCCACGCGCTGACCGGGTGGGCCCGTTGACCACTTAAGTGGAGGCGCCCCCGACCGAATACGTTTTCCATTGACAGAAAGCGTACTGCACTCTGATACGTTTTCAATCAGAGAAAACGTACTCAAACTAGCATACGTTTTCTCTACTGAAAAACGTATTTACAGAAAAGGCGCCACCCGCAGCGCTGGTAGGGACCCAGTGGTAAATATTTTCTTTACAGATAGGTCCCTGGCAGTCAAATCCTCATATCTTTTTGCTCGTAACTCCAATCGAGGTGATTCCAAAGCCCACCTTCTCTATTCGTCGAGCCCGTTCCGATAAGGTCACTTTCATAATGTTTTCACATTATGAAAATGACCATTTTGCCCCTGCCCTACATCCAGCCCGTTCGAGAGGGAATCTTCTCCGGCGAATCTTTCCGCGAGGTGATCGCACTTCTCTCCGGTGAATTCATCGACCCCCAGGCAAGCCGACCATCTGATATGTGCCCTAAAGCATTGCTATGTGTTACTCTTGCGTGTTTAAATTAATATGCTTAAGCTTGTATGCGTAGTGGTGAGCTGTATGTGACGCTAATGAACCCTTGCCTGCCTTTCTTTGACGGCACCACGCCTGTGTTCTAAGCTGCTTCCGGCCGTCCGGGGTGGATGCCGACTTTATGTTTCTCTTTTCAACAACTGGCCCGCGCTCCGAGCTGCTTTTCGGCCGTCACGGGCAGCTATTGAATTTCTTTCAGTAGTGGTGAACCTATGCTCTGAGCTATTCTTCGGCCGTCTTAGGGAACTGCTACACTCTTTTTATCAACACCATCTCATGCTCTGAGCTGCTTTTCAGCCGTCTTGAGCCGGGGTTGAGTTATTCCGGTAACGTCCCAGATCTGAGTTGTAAAGACCGTTCTGGTGGCTACGGGTTTATTTGCCGGTTTCATGCAAGGGTTCAGATGGTCGTAATTTACAGCTAGAACTTGTAAAGGGATAACTTGCCATTTAAATATTGTTTCACTAATGACTCGTTGTGATATTGTATGGAGATAGGTTGTTATGTTTTCATAATTGTTACATCATGCTTTGTTACTGTTATTGCAATAATAAAGAAGGTGACTTAATGATAACAACCTCCTCCGTCGGCTGGATCGAGTCATAGTGCCACCGAACCGAGCTCATCGAGTGCAACCACACTTGCCTGGATGGGGAGGCCCTGACTTGGTCTATTGTCTTGCCTCTTGTCGGTACCACCAAAGAGGGAAGGTTATGCGTGCGCGCTACCCTGGCCCGGTAGGCGGCGATAACCTTGTGAGCCCAGCTATTTGTTTGCGCGCGGTCCCCGTTTGGGACAGTTTGGTTTGGCCACGACGGTGGCAGGTGTCACGGGGTGACACAGGGGCCACCCAGGACATGACCCTGGGAGGGTATGATTGTCGGTGGGACCGTAAGAGTGCCGGACAATAGACAAGTTTTGTTGGAGCAGCACCGGTCCACCCGAATGGGAGCATGAGGCCAGGAGCTCCATAGTGTGGGTAAAGTGCGCAACCTCTGCAGAGTGTAAATCTATTCGAATAGCCGCGTCCTCGGTCATGGGACACAGTTCGTACTAGGTCACACTATTTGGTCTGTGTCGAGTCTGGAGGAACAAACTATATAATGTTATTGCTAAGACTGAACCAGAGAATGGTAAGGTTTGTCAGACTTGCAGTACAGAGGCATGGACATCAGATGATGTCAGGAATATGAGATGTTAGCCATGGGATGGCTAAGAGAGAAACGGTCGCATGACCGAAAGAGTGGATTGGTTTTGGATCGGATTTTGGGTTGGATCATGAAATATTCGGAGTATGGATTATTTACTTGATATGCTTTACCTTACTGTAATAGTTATCATGCTAGATAATCCTGCTATGACCTGATGATTAATGCTGCTAGATGATTAATCTTGCTAGATAATTCTGCCGTATCATGATAGTTAATACTGTTAAGATAACAAGTGCATGCTTGAATGCCATGGATTGCTTTGCTTGGTGTATATGTTGGTTTGGTTTGCTTGTGAGTACATTCAAAAGTACTCAGCGGCCTTCAATGTGGCCAGGTTCACCTAAGGATTGGACGACCTCTAGCGAGGAGCCGGAGTGTTCGCGGGCTAGAAGAGTAACCCAGTCAGATCCCTGTGGATTGAAGCCGCACCAGGACCATGCTGCCTTAGATAGAGTTTTTTCGCTGCCATCACCCTTGTAAAATATTATGTAAGACTCGTATATCCATTAATAGAAATGTATGTGTTCATGATATTTGTTGTATAAACGCATGCCAGAGTGATTTCCTGGGCTGGTATGTGCGGTGACCATCTGACTACAGTAGTATTCAGGCGGGGCGCCACGGTAAAACTTCAACTATTAGCTCTTTCACCTTGTCAGACAATCCCCTCAATACTCGAATATTATACCACATCTGGAAGAATAAAACAATGTCATAATAAAAAAAACAGAATACAGAATTAATCCAAAGTATATATTCCGAAAAAAAATGAATCATCCTACATCACTGACCATGCTGCATGATTGCTGCTGATATATCGTCCTACACATACAACTCATCTCATTCTCGTCCATATAAACCCCTTAAATAATAAATCATATAACGTTGTCACCCCAAGTGAAGCATGATATCAAGGCAAACCACCAGGGGCAGCACGGTGAAAATTATCTTGATATAGTTGGGTTCAGCACTAAAAAACAACTATTCTAGATAGTAGATAGATCACCGAGACGAGCATGTACTTATGCAAATATGCTTGTGGCATATTTATCATTCATCCAGATATACTACATATCACCAAGAAGATAAGAACACTACTTGTGATCCGGTGTGTGTGTGTGTGTGTTCTCGCGCACGCATGTGTCAGGAGACATAGAAATCACTTACTAATCTTATATTTATTTGCTAAAACAGTTTGCTTCACTGCATCCATGAATTGCTAAACAGTTGGTACATGCATGCATGTCCTATCTGAACCATTTTTCATCCTAATGTGATTCTCCTCTAGACGAACTGATAGGATAGACCTATCAGTTTCCTGGAAAGAATCATACCATCACAACAAAGTAGCCGTCTTAAAAGAAAGATTAATACTCATGAATATAGTCTAAACAAATAGTGTATTGTATATTTACATGTATTTAGTTGCTACAAAAGCCTGGCATCCTACTGTCGTATGGGCCTTGTAATGAAGAGTCGGCACTGAGAAAACGTGCTTCTAGAAAGACGGTTTTATTACTGCCGAGAACTGAATACCCTCTGTGCAGATTTACAAGGGAAGAGAAAAGCTAGCTGGGAAATCATATTGGGAGGAAGACAGTTGCAAGTGTGGAAGTGAGCAGCAATGGTAAAGTCAATCATAACATAGAGATTATGTAGAAAAACAAAACAAACGGGGCTTAGATAAATAAGGCGATCTTTCATCTTCAAAATGAACATTCACGTCTCTCCAGCTGGGCTTTGATCCATCTTTCACTTGGGAAAACAGCAAACAGGTGGGGGGCACGGACAAGGGACCTCAACTTGATCTCGAGCTCATAGAACGAGTTGACGATGACGTCGCCAGCGTTCAACAACCCTTCGAACTGGCCCACCGCTGCATCCAGGAACAGCCGGTACGACTCCGGCGCTGCCACAAACGACAGCACGTCCATCGCTCAGCAGGCCCCACAGCGCGCTCCCTTACATGACCGGCAGGCCGACGCAGCCCGCGTAGACCTCCCTGTAGATGACGTCCGCCGATCAGGGCTGCGAAAAGAGCACGGCCGTCGGCACGCCGTCCGGCCCGCCCATGGGAGGTGCGGGTCGTACACGAGCCCGCGCATGCGCACGGACCCCGCCGCGGCCTTGGAAAGGAAGAGCAGCTCGAGGGTGTCGGACACGCGGCCATGCCGCCTTCGTCGAAGCCGCCGGAGATGAACGCGACGCTGAAGGGGGCGGTGGGGGGTGGGACGGTGGCCGCACATACGTGAAAGCTTAATCTGCACAGGTAGACGCCCATCCTTGATGCCTGCCGCCGAATTCATCCTCTGTTCTACACAAGCAGCAAAACTGATCGGCTTAGCCATTCCGGTTGGCGACATCTTTTTTATGCAGTTTACTACGGACTGAATTTTCCTGTCAGTTAAGTCGAAAGAACAGAGCACTATGGAGTAGAGGGGCAGAGCAAGCAAGTGGTGACTGTTGTGTGGTTTCTGCGTTGGTTATGTACCCGACGTCGAGGTAGCCGTGGCCGGCCAGCTGCAGCTCGTAAGCGACGCGCACCGCCGACAGCGGCACCGCCTACACCCGCAACGCCGTATCTGGTGACGAAGCAACAGGCGTGTAAGAGGTTGTCCGTGGATACTTGATGGATGGAAGGTACGGATCACTCCTGCTCTGCGCGCTCACCGCTCACAGTACCTGACTGAGCCGGGCATCCTCCTGGCGGCGCCCACTGAGATCTGCCTCGCCGCTGCCACGACCCGGTGATTCGCCCTCGCGACCACGTCACCGTGCCACAGCTTGCGGTTAAAACAGAGCGCGCAGAGCACTGTCGGCGCGATCGAATGAGACAAAAATCGAAAGGAAAGGCCCGCCGGATTGGTTACTTACTGCAGGGGGTGACGGCGAGGGGCGGGGGTAGCGCGGGGTGTGAAACACCACGGGCGAAGGAGCAATCCGACGCAATTGCTCGCGGTGTACACTGGTTTGGATCTCCGGTCCGGTCTTCCACGCTCCTATTCGTTCTTGGGGACTCCGGAACCCGGTCGGACGCTTAGTTCGAGCTAATAGCTGCGGTGCGGATTCAGACCCTAGTCGATGGGATGGGGAGGAGGAGTCAAGCGGGGGACGACGAATCGAGCGGCGGCAGGCTCTCTCTCGTGAAACCCAACACGAAGGGAATCTTGTAGAAAAAAAAGAGAGGACGTACGGCAAAGAACGAGTTAATGGGCCAGCCCAAGTTGACCGCTGTGAAAGGTGGGCGTGGAATATACTCGCGGGCGAAAGATAGGAGTGGTGGGATGAGGTGGGAGTGAGGCGGGACTACCAACTGAGACATTAGGAGTAGAGATTTGGGATGCTCGAAACGTTATCACATGCCCATTTTATGAAGCTAGTAGTCACCTTGTGGGCAATATGGACATCAAAGAGGAAGACGATCTGGAACCTTTTCCTTAATTATGTGAAAAGGATGAATTGCAACAAAGGCCGCATGACCTCACGACTCCAACACAAGAAAAGGAGGAAAAGGACCAATAAGTTCACCAACTGTGTTCACACATTAACACGTAATTGTGTACCCCTGGTGTCGACCGCGATATGCGAGACACATCGTGAGAGGAGTCTCGTTGGGAGCGCAGTATACAAGACATGCTAAAAAGAGCTTTTGAGGACTTGAAACCCCCCACGTCCGTGAGGGACCCGTCAAAGAATCTCAAAAAACATCAGGAAATAAGTACCCAAATACCACAACAAACAGATAAACCTACTCGAAAAATTGCTGCCTAAGAAATTGTTTCACACGCCACCTAAAATCTAAACCCAATGGGCAGTGGCCAAACTTATCTGCACCACCAAACCATTTTAAAAGGTCAAACAAGCAATCACATTGTTCCAAAAGGCATTTAGCTCTCAATCACACCTCAAAGACATTCAAGACAAAAGCTAGTCTGACGTTCCTCATAGTTAATAGAAACACCATGAGAGAACTGTTGTGGAACAAAAATGAAAATAGCAACCATAGTAACAGTAGCAGGGTTCACAAAACTGCTTCATTTTTCTAGAACCAAACCAACACTGCTTTTAGCCAAACAGTAGGAGGGATCGAGAATGTGGGAAGGTGTCGTCCTGCGGGGAAGAGAAAGAGGCAGAGAGATGGTTGGATGTGCGGCTGGAGGAGAGGCAGCGACAACCAGAGGAGGGAGGCGAAGGGGCAGAGGAGGGGCAGAGCGGTGATGGAGTGCAGGGAAGAATGGAAGAGGTGAATGGGAAGTGGAGAGGGTGCGGGGCTCGAGGGTGGAAGGATTGGGGGCTAGGGTTTTCACCGCACGCGCTGCACGCTGCGTTTGTTCTCATACCGAGAATAGGCGGCAAACTCGCTTCATTCTCTGGCCCCACACTTAATGAGCCCCACCCATCATTGATCCTCAATGGAAGTGGTGATGTGCAACATGTTTGGACGATCCAACAACTGCCAGGTAAAAACCGTACCACAGTGAAATGATCGCACGACCCAAGATGATTACCGCTCGCAAGTGCCTAGATTGTCGGGTAGGGTAGCTCCTTTTATAGAAGAAATTCTCATCTTCTAGAAGAAGGCTATTCAATGGTGAACCCTAGCTACAATTTGAATTCATTTTCCTTTGGATTCAGACCATTCCGGGAGATCCTTCCAATTTCGTCCCTTGTGCCACTCTTAAGGGTCAACAAACTGTTGAACAGTTCAACCAAAAAAACGGTTGAACAGTTTGTCCAAGCAACCTCAAAGTATTGCTTTAGGGTATCTTCAACGCCGACCCGCAAACCAGACACCGCACCTGTCCGCGGATACTGATTTGGGAGCCGACCATCTAAAGCTAGTTGCATACATTTCAAACATGATTTCAATAACCGGACGAATTACATGCAAACCAGATGATTTTCATATAAACCAGATGGAAACATTTGCATTTCGGACATATTTTCCCTGTTCAAGAATTCGTCCGATTAACCAGTTAACTTGCCAATTAATCCCTACTCGTAGGGTCACTGAGTAGCCAATAAACTGATAAATCGCCCGATTAATTGATTAAATGGCCGATTAACTTGCCGATTAGCCTATTAATCCCCTACTCGCCGGCCAACCGAGCAGCTACCAGTTAACGATTTCCTCAACAATGCATATTTTAACTAAATTATATCGGAATACGCTAAAACTAGTTTATGGCCGGCTGCGGCGGATCTCCATTCCCATGACATGTCTTCCGTATGTCCGGCAGCCCGCTCGTCGGACTGCCCTGAGCCCCGGAGGGATATGCTTCAGTGGGAGGAGAAGAGCAGCCTCCCTCCGCCGCCGTGAAGCACGGATCACAGTTGGTTTTTGGGCGGGGGAAGACGGTCGCCGTGGTCTACGCCCCCGCTCACCGGTCAAGTCACCGGCTGTGTTACCCGGCGACGTGGTGGCGGTGGCTTCCTGGGACCCAAGCGGTGACGGCCTCCCATGATCTACTTTTCCTCGCTGTCCGCAGTGGCTGCAGACGTGCCGGCCTCCGCAAACATGGCTTCTTTCCCCCTTGCCTAACGCGTTGCCGCCATTGCTCTCGACAGATTAGCCGGGAGACGGCGTTGGCCAGCCTGGACGGGCGAGGACGGACTGCGATGGCGGTGGCGCCGGCTCCGGAGAGTTTGCCGGCAAGCCAGCCTGTATCCGTCTGGCTCGCCGGGCAACCCAGGGCGTTGCAATGCCAGAGAGCTCCTTCTTCTGCTCGCCGGAGAGGCCGTCCCACAAGACTTTGAAGCCGGAGGCCATGACGAGTGTGGTACAAGGAGGAAATGGAGAGGAGGGGTGTGGTGTGGGCATTGCCCGGCGTCTGGCCACGTTTAAATAGCGGGTGGATGCGAGTCACCAACCGGAGAGGTGTTTAATGCCGGTCGGCACAAGGCCGGACGTGTGGCGCTGGGGGCGCCCGAGTAGGTTTCTCGGCACACGCGTTGGTTTAATGGAGGTTGGCGGGCAGATGGGTGCGGTTTCAATGCGGAGAGAAGGCGTGCGCAGCGGGCGTACAACAGGTGGCGCTCTCGGCCGGCGAGCTGCTTGAGCGGTCGCGTCCACTCTGGGCCGGCATGAATACGGACAGCTTGCTTCGGGCGCGGGAGAGGGGTTTTTGGTGGACCACGGTTGTCAGACACGGACGTGGCAACGGTCCGGACGCCCGCAAAGCCCCCCAGTTTGTTTCCGGTTTGCGGGGAAAAAACATGTCTGGACCGGTCGGCGGACCGATACATGGCCGCGTTGGATGGCACGTCTGAACCGCGCGGTTCAGAAGGTTGCGGGCGATTTGAGGGTCGGCGTTGGAGATGCCGTCAGTGCAGACACGTTAAGCGATTAAGGATATTTTTGGTCCGCACGAGTTTCACAGAAAACAGCTGAGTTTCGTTAGGATCTCTTTTCCGATTTTTTGCCTTGATCACAGAAATGTGCATGACATGACAGCAAATGTTATAGTAACAATAACATTCAACCTCAAGTACTTACTTGGTCCGCACAGTTAGCCTAAGGTCGCCATAGAAACAATTGTAACCTAGTTAAGTACTAGGCATTTTACAATCAACGAACCGATGAAACTGCCAGGTCCAGAGCTAAACTCGAACTTTATTCATGTCGACACGATCTTGGTGGCGACCGATCATGGTTCATGGAGAACCCTTGAGCTTCTTTGCGATCCCCGCAAAGTATTTCCCTTGGTGGAAGGCCTGTTGCAGCTCAAGCTCAGTGGGAACTCGTGATCCATCCCCAGCAATGGTGCCAGACCCATACGGGCTGCCACCCTTCACTTGCCCCATCTCAAACATGCCTGCGCCAAACGTGTACCCGACCGGAACGAAGAGCATGCCATGGTGCACCAGCTGAGTAATGGCCGTCAACCTACACGATCAGCAATAAACTAATTAGATAACTTCCATGACAAATCGACGAAGGAAGAAGGAATCTTACGCGGTGGTTTCTTGGCCACCGCCCTGGCAACCGGAGGAGAAGAACAATGCGGCGGGCTTTCCGGCGAGCCGCTGCGGGCACCACAGCTCACTGGTGCCGTCCATGAACGCCTTGAACTGCGTGGGCATCATGCCGAATCTAGTGGGGAACCCGAAGATGAGGCCGTCGGCGTCGGCGAGCTCCGCGGGCGAGATGACCGGCACGTCATCCCTCTTCGGTGGAGCGCCCATCTTTGCGAGTGCTTCGTCAGAAAGAGTCTCCGGGACCTGTACATATTCAGAATTTCGGATGGTGTTTGTATCAACAGGTGGGAGAAAAATCAGTCGGCAATTTGAAAACTATATATATAGGCATATAGCGGTAGATCATCTCAGCATATATCTTAGCCGGATAGTAGATATAACGTTGTGTAATCACCCAGTGGCGGACCCAGCAATAAAATGAAGGGTGTGCACACTCTAATTTTTTTTTCTACCTAATCCAAGTGTCAGACAATGAAGTTGTATTGGCAACATGAACAACTCCAAGGAACCTCTCACATTCTCTTCCCGATTTGTCAACAAATCGTATGCAGAGATCAAGTTGTTCTTTGTGAGATGCATCACTAGACTCATCAGCTAGGATTGCATAGTGGTCATCACCAATATCTTCAATAATTCTTTTAGTTGTTTGCGCCGCACAACATTCAATCATTTGATTTTGTATCTTTGGACTAGTCAAGATGCAATTCCGAGGAGCATTGTTTAAAACAAGCTTATTAACTTCTTCATCATTTTCCGAAAGCCATTTAAGAAGTTCAAGAAAGTTCCCCCTATTGCTAGATTCTTCACTCTCATCATGTCCACGAAATGCCAATCCTTGGTTCAAAAGAAACCTCAAGCATCTAAGTGAATAAGTTAGCCTAGCCTTGTACATACGTAGATCCTTTTTAGACACCCTCACAATAATATTATCAATTGATGGTTTGGGTGCCACAAATAAATTGAACTTCTCTTGAGCTTTGTTGTGAATGCTATTAATATCACCAACATGTTTGACCAATGCATTAGGCTTATACCAATTTTTCCAACCACCATTAACAAAGGCATCACCCCTAGGCCCCCATTCGATTTTCCTTTGAACAAATAACACACAAAGCAAAATGCTGCCTCATATTTGACACTATATTCTAGCCATTTGTAGGTCTCAAACCAAACAAAGTTGAAGTGTCGATTTTTACCATAGATTTTACTGACTTGAAAGTTGTGTGCATATGGTTGGACTGCTTCCTTTGCAATGTATCGTCTCCGAACTTCATCTTGATCATCGACATCATACTTTGAAATAGGAATCCTCTCCCCTGGATCAGGAGGAAGCCTTTGAATATTATATGGCCTTGCACACGGATGTTGGGGTGGTACCGCTTCATCTTCACTGTCACTTTCAATCTCTGCATCGGAATGGACTGTTTCATCTTCAATATCAAATTCAATCTCTGCAGAATGGACTGGAGGTGGAGAATGGACTGCTTCATCTTCAATATTTGACACTATATCAGAATCACCTGCCATAGCTTGACGTCAACGCCTTGAACGGAAGACACGCCCTTGTGAATCTCATCTGCTAGCTTGGCCACATGGCCATAGGTGGAGTAGTACCTAAAGAATGTGTAAGTTCATGAATTAAGATCTTGCCCAAACAGTCACTGAGCAGTGAGCAACGTTGGCTGTTTTCCCTATGATTTGGTTTCAAAGTCTGGACCCCAGGGATACAGAGCAACGGAGCAACAGAGCTCTCGAACTAGCCAACTCCAATGTACACTCCCAAATGCAGCGCTAGGGATTCCCCCAAGAAAGTAAATCACCAAGTGCGTAATCAAAAAGACATAAGAAGAACCATAACCGGTGGCCAGGATGGTCGAACAAGAAAGTTGCCGGAGCAAATAAAGCGTGAGAGGAAGGAAGGAAGGCCAGTGGGGTTGAGATGTGCTCACACAATGTAGATCTTGGCCGCCATTGCTCAGCTCGGATGCTTGGAGTAGCTCGTTGAAGAAGACTGGGACTGGTGGAATGGAAAGAAAGCGGAGATGGAGCAGGAATGAGCGAGATGAGGCTTGGCTCTCGGTCGCCGTGTTTATGGGAGGGAGAGCTCTTCTTCACGTGAGCGCCAATGCCCAAGACGGCGACCAACGCGATACCAGTATCCTGCGCACGCCCCCGACCGAGATACGTGCAGTGCACGTGCACTTCTCTACAGTTAATTCACGCTAATTTTTTTCAATAAACACCTTCGATCTCTACATGGACTGACGTACACAACTCCCAATTAATTATTGCAAAATTTTCAAGCATTCAAGTACGATAAAAAAAACTATAATGGTGAACCAAATTTGTTTTACAACCAAAAAACAAGAAATGTAAGGCCTATGCATCACAAACCCAAATCGATAAACCCGGATGACATTAGGGCATCTCCAACGGCAACCCGCAAATTTCCTCCTGCATCCGTCCGCGGACAGGAGAGGACCAGTCCGCGGACATGGATGCGGGAGGACGCCATTCAACTGTAGCCTGTATATGTCCGTCAGCAAATTCAAATTCAAATGTGTGCTGATACACACGACGCGCCGGATCACACCCGCGCCGGATTGTATCCCCGATCACAACCAAAACACAGGCAAATATGCTTAGTTTTTACATGCCCGAATCCAAAAGAACATCAGTCCGGCAGTCCGTGCGTCTCTGCCCTGCCGGACTGGCAATGTCTGCCGTCTGCTCCTCGATCAAGGGGGTGCCGTCGCTGCCGCGTAGACAGCCTCCGCGTCCGCGGCCACCTCCGCCTCCACCGCGTCCGCATCTTCCACCGCTGCCAACTCATCTTTCTGCCGCTCCAACATCTGGTAGCGGACGGATTGCACGATAATTCTAGCGTCGGCATCCAAAGAGTCGATATTCAAGGTCAACATCTTGGTGTCCTCCGCATTGGCGGCGATCTTCACCCTCTTTTCCTCGAGCGCGGCCTTCTTCTCCTCCAGCGCCGCCTTCCTCTCTTCGATCATGGTCCTCCTCTCTTCGAGCTTGATCTTCTTCTCCGTCGCGTCCATCAACTGCTTGAACCTCTCCGCCTTCCTCTCCATGATTTCCGAGCGCCTCACGCATGACTCCTCCTTCTTCGCCAAGATCTCCTCGAACCTCTCTATCAGCTTGGCCGCCGCACCTTCTCGCTTCGCCCTCTCCTCCTCCCACTTCTTGCCCCGTAAATTTCTTCTAACCTTCTTCGGCGGTTCATTGGTTGGGTCGGCAGGGTCACTGGTTTCTTCCTCATTGGCTTAGGCGGCAGTCT
Source organism: Elymus sibiricus (assembly GCA_039707655.1). Lineage (NCBI taxonomy): Eukaryota > Viridiplantae > Streptophyta > Magnoliopsida > Poales > Poaceae > Elymus > Elymus sibiricus. The sequence goes on along the minus strand of CM077676.1, from coordinate 298,769,025 downwards.
TGGCAATGAAAAGGTTCCACTTCGGTTGCCCATTCAACTTCAACCAACAATGCATGATGGTGAAGGACTTCTTCTCCAACTTCTTGTACACCACACAAGCACGAGTAGGCTACAAAGTGAAACAATGCATATCCGGATAGTGAGCAACAAAACAATACATGTCCGGCTAGTGATCACAAAACTAAAGCCTATCCGGCTAGTGATCAACAAAACTAAAGCATATCCGGCTAGTGATCAACAAAACTGAAGCCTATCCGGCTAGTGATCAACAAAACTGAAGCCTATTCGGCTAGTGATCAACAAAACTAAAGCATATCCGGCTAGTGATCAACAAAACTAAAGCATATCGGGCTAGTGATCAACAAAATTAAAGCATATCCGGCTAGTGATCAACATAACTAAAGCATATCCGGCTAGTGATCAACTTACTTGCTCAGTGATTTGTGCACCGCTAGGCCACTGTGCGATGAGATGCTTCAAGTGCCCGCAATACTTTGAGACGGCCTCTTGGATGGTGTACCATCGATGGTTGAGGGACTTCCACTCACGGTTGCGGATCAACGCGTCGGAGTAGGGCGCGAAATGTTTGTGCTCATGGAACCATATGTGAATGTTCCTCCAAAAGGTTGTGCCCTTTTGCTCCGTGCCGTGGAGAGGATCAAGGCTAGTGGCCAACCATGCATCGCACAATCGCTCGTCCTCCCACATGTTGAAGCTTTCTCCTCTACCTTTCTTCTTCGGATCACCGACGGTACCATCCGGATCATCGTCGTCGTCGCCGTCCTCCTCCTCCCCCTCCGGACACTACTCTCCGGCGGCCCAATGTTGTTGTTGTTGTGTGCCATCGCCGGACTCGGTGTAGGACTGCTGCGTGTCGGTCTGGGTGTAGCCCTGCTGCGTGTGGTGTGGTTGCCGGACTGGGTGGGATCCGAGTCTTCCACCTGCCCGTCCTCATAGCCCCCTCCTCCTCCCTCGCCTCCGTCGTGGATGATGTTGAGCATCTCCCTCTCCGCGCCATACGCCGGCTCCCCCGCTCTGGGCATTGCAGCGAACAGCGTGCGGGCACCCATCTGCTCCCCGGCCGCCGGCCGCGCCCGGATGAGCGGCGGCGAAGAATACTCGGAGAAGAGTGACGCCGCATTAACGTCGACGATGTAAGGCACAGTACCGGCGGGGGTTCCGAGCTGCTTCGCGGCGTAGTAGTACGGAGGCTTGTAAGGCTCCGGCCACGACACTGTCAGTATTGTCGGCGCGCCCATCTGCCGACGTCCGCCACGGCCGAGCCGACCGCCTCGTCCGCCATGACCTCCACGCCCATCGCCACCACCAGGCCCACCGGCGGCCAAACGCTTCTTGAGCTTCTCCTCCCTTACGGCCTTCGCTTTGACGCGGCGATTTTGCCGCGTCTCCGAGCTGATCTTCCGGGCGAGCGTGACGCTCGGATCCTCCGGCACCTCCGCCAGCTCCATCTTCGACAGGTTCTTCGACGGTTCCATGCGGCGGCGGCGGCCGAAGAAAGGAGAGGGTGGGAGAAATGAGCGGGAATTGGGCGGAGAGCGGCGGGGAATGGAAGAAGAGAGTGGGGGATTTTGGCGCAGAAACAGTGCGGGATGCTACAAAAGCGCGGGCTCCGCCTTCCTTTTGGGTGGGCCAGAGGGGCGGATAGCGACGTTTCTCGTGTCCAAACTCCCGCAAACCTTCCCCATGTTTGTCTCCGGTTTGCGGGAGAAATCACGTCCGGACCACTCCGCGGACCGATACAGGTCGGCGTTGGATGGCTCGTGCGGTTCGGACGGATATGGGCAGTTTGCGGGTCAGCCTTGGAGATGCCCTTAGGTTGCACCTAGAGACTGTGGATGCCAGGTCCTCCTCCCGACGTAGAAACGACCACATATGGATCCAATAAATTACCTCGCTGATGACTTGTTAAAAATGTAAATTCATCCTATTATAGACAAAGTCATTGCGACGGTTTCATAAAGCACAAATAAAGCAACTTTCACCCGCTTTTAAGCCTTAAGAATACACTTCCATTAATCAGTAATCGAACAAATTTGTAATACTCAACATCACAAAATCTTAGCAAGAGAAGAATCTAGGGACATGTGTTTGAATCGATTGCTCATTTCCCAAAACAACATTTTGCGCAACCTTACCATCTACATTTTTTGAGGTTGTCTTTGGTTAGGATCGCCCTCCTATATAAATATCAAATGAAAAATTTAAGCTTCTAAGGGACTTTAAGTTCCCAAATAAATTTAGGGTTAAAAGGCTGGCTATCATTGACAAGGTCCGAAATACATAGATTTGGCAGAAAAACGCCAGAAATGTTAAGCTTCCACCACAAGGTGTCTGATTCATGTGTGAGGTTGACCGTTATCAACCGATTAAACAGGTGCGGCCAATCCGTCCACTTCACAGGCGTCCGACGGAAAGCAATGTGTTAAAGAGACTTGCCCCTAGACAAAAACTATTTTGGTTGCCACCATGGCAGTTGAAAGATGTTGCATGCATAGTGCCAAAATCCTATATGAGACTCACTCGTTATATAGTCGCTAAAATGCATAGGGGCAATGCAACCTGACCAGGCCCAGCAGGGTGCGAGTGCAGGCAATGTTTTTTGGGGTTTGTTTGTAGCGGTTTTCAGTTTCCTCTAGTGCTTTTAGGTAGAGTTTTCTCTAGTGGTTTTCGGTAGTGGTTTTTCAGTTTTGTGTTTTATTTTCTAGTTTTTTCATATTTTGATGATTTCATTTTCCCTTTATCTTTGTATTTCATTTTCCATATTTTTTTGTTTTTATGTAATTTCGTTTGTGTTTGTTGTTTACATTCTTTATGTTTCTTGTTTTCACTTTTTCCTTTTCCTTTTTAACATATAATTTTTAAATAATATATATAAACTTATTTTCTAGTACATGTAATTAATTCCCCCTTTTAAATAATTTATATAAGTACATTAGCATTTTCCCCTAATAGATGAACAAGTTTTCAATACATGGTGAACATATTTTAAATACCGTTTTGCATAAAAAAATCTTTAAAATACATTGTGAATATTTTTAAATTGTGTGACCTTTTGAAAATTCATGAACAATTTTAAAATAAAGGAATATTTAAAAAAAATTGGAGTGCATATTTCAAATTCATGAACATTTCAAAAAGTCATGAACATATTTTAGATTTGTGATTTTTTGTTGAAAATTCATGAATATTTTTTGAATTTGTGAACATTTCTTTAATTTTCCAAATATTTTTCAATTCTTGAGTACTTTTTAAATATTGGAGTTACATATTTTTTAAGTATGTTAAAAATCCAGCAACTATGTTTTTGTCAGAAATTAAAACCAGCAAAAAAAACAAAAAAACCCTCAAAATCGATATAAAACCATAGCAATTTACTTCCGGATGCAACTGGGTTGGCTCATCAGGTGATTGCTCTGCGTGACTCACGTCCTATATGACGCAACGAGTGTCATACAGGAGTAGTCGTGCATGACGGCCAGATCCCAAACCGAGACGATGTGTTGTATGTGCTTGATTAGGCCACAATCACACTTGGTATGTGCGATCTTCCGAGAAAACCCTACTCCCTCCATCCAAATATATAGGGCCTAATACGTTTTTCGAGGTAGTCTTTGACCAATGATAAAATTATTAGTACATAAGATGTATGATATAAAAATTATATCATTAGAAGCTCCTTTCACGTACGAATTTGACGGTATGCTTTGTATAACTTGCATGTCATGTATTATTGTGCTAACCCATAGTCAAAGATAACCCCGAAAAACGTATTAGGCCCTATATAAGTGGATGGAGGGATAGAGGTCTTGCCGTACAAATCATGCGTAATTTCCATTCATGAACATTTCCATTTTTGTTTCTTTTATTTATTTTCAATTAAAATAATGGACATCTGTGAAATATGTGAACATTTGTAAAACTTCCAGATTTTTTTAAACATTCTTGAACATTTTTTAAACTTGTGAACATTTTAAAGTGAGAATATTTTTTAATCTATGCATAATTTTAAATTTGTGAATTTTTTTTAAAAAAATCCATGGGTAGTTTTTGAATTCGCAAAAATAAATAAATTTCAGAAGATTTTTTGAATTCAAAAAGGTTTTTTAATCTGTAGAAAAAATGTTTTTCCCAAAGTAAGTTTAACCATTTTTTTATTTGGTAGCGAACATCTGTTACCCATTTTCTCATGAACAAAAGGAGTCGTATGGGGGAGAACAATATTGGGCGAAAATAGTCTCGTGTGTGTTTAAGTGCTTATTCTTCGTTTATAGCGATAGCGAAGAATGAGAGCTCCTGTCCTACAAAGTACCAAAGTTAATTTGGAGAGATACGCAGAAGGAACGCGTCATGGACCGGCCTACTTTAGCGAGTGTGTTACTTCATCCACAGATTTAGCGGTTTTTGTTTCTCTCGGGTGTTTTATTTCCTTGTTTTTTCCAATGGTTTTCTTTTGTTTTCAGAAAAACGAGAAGTTCACAAATGTTAAAAATGACCGAGTACTTTAAAAATGGTTCAAGAATTTTTAAAGATGATCATAAATTTCAAAAGTATATTCTCAATTTTAAAAAAAAACATGAATTTTGAACAATGTCCATGAATTTTAAAAAATGTACACGAATTTTGAAAATGGTCATCAGTTTTAAACATGTTCTCAAATTTAAAATATGTTTAGAAGTGTTCAAGAATTCAAAAATATTTACAATTTTTTTAAAAAAGTTCTGAATCTAAAAATTGTCCATGAATTTTAAAAAATATCCACAGATTTTTAAAACATATTCACAAATTTTAAATAATGCCACAAAATTTTAAAAATCTCATGAATTAACAAATATTGATATATTTTAAAGGTAAATAAAAGAGACAAAAGGAGAGAAAAATAAAGAAAACTAAAACAAAATCACTAATGAAAAAAAAACTATCTTGCGCTCTCTCATCTCGGGCACGAATTGCACAACGATTCAAGGGCATGCGTTTGATCGGCCAGGAGCTGTGGCCTTTCGGCCGTTTTACAACACTTACCTTATTGATAAAACAAGCAGTGTATCCCGAGCAATGCTACACCTCGTAACAGATCTTACGTGATTAATGTAAAGGATTAAGGGGTCTTTTGATTGGATGAAATCAGGGAAAATGGTCCACCAGTTGAATCGGGGGGATTTATTGGTTAGGGGTGGAAAGTACGTAGCTCTTTTCGTAGGTCATTTTCGGTGTATCCCGTGCAGCTAAAATCTAAATCATCATTTTTTTATTTTTATTTTTTTGCGGGGGAATCTAAATCATCATTTATATGCTCTTCTAGATGCATAGATGCAGTTCTCGATCAAACCTAAATCAGTGAATCGCGTTTGTACTAGGAAAATTCTAGCAGTCTACATGGCCATTCGGAGACAATTTACCCGTGCCTAACCGATTGGTGCTTGGTTTAACAAGTCAGTTAGTGAGACTGACTGACTATTCAGGAGTAGTCAACACCAACCGGCCGTATCTTTCTTCACTTGGCCGCGAAACCATCATCTTCTTGGACACCGTCTCCCCAACTTGTTTAGAATCGCTGCGCAAAGTTAGGAAAAGAACATTGACTATTTGACTAGGAAGACTGGAACTACGACCAACGAAACCTTGGACGGAAACTAATCCTAGGAGACCGGGTCTCTTTTCTCATCCAATCTTAATGTGCCCTTTCTTCCCCAATCCATTCCTTTTCTAGATCCATGTGTCCTCTAAGTATCTACCGGTGATGCATCCGACGAATTGTTCCAATGAAGGTGTGATGGCGGTCGGCAATATCCGTTCACCGCCTATTAGAAGAAACATGGATGTTTGGTTTGATCTCGTGTTTTTATTAGATGGTTTGATCTCGTGTTGGCCGTAGTGTAAATCTGTAATAACGCTTCCTTGAACATTGTGCTATCTAGTGTCCTTGCGCATCTCCAACGCTGACCTTCAAACCGGACACCGCATCCGTCCGTAGATAGGGGGCCCAGCCTGCGGACATGGATGCAGGAGCCGTCCATCCGACCGTAGCCGCATACATTTGAATCCACACATCTTCTGCTCCTGCCTACGAAGTCCGAAGATACGGCCAACCACGCATCTTCTGTAGGAGCCGGCCGTATCTTCGTAGTCCGAAGATGCGGCCAACCACGCATTGCACAACAACTCACCCTCCTTCACCGATTACCCCGCTATCCTTCTTACTCTAAAAAACAACATGAAGTTCAAAAATAAGCTCAACACCATTTGACCGAACACCTGCCGGGTGTGGTGTCCGCCATGGATAGCGTCAGCAGAGGGGGGGGGGGGGGGGCGAAGGGTACCTGGTTGTGGACGGATCCTGGGTGGACGACACCGTTGTACAAGGCGAGCGGGTGCGTGGATGGGGGTTGTGGACGTCTGGCAATGCCTGGGCGGTGGCCGGAGAGTACAACGGTGGCGGGGGGACAAGGAGGGTGCGGATGCAAAGTAAGGCGGAGCAAGGGCGGAGTGGAAGAGAATGAGACCGGGTGGGAGGATTTGAGTGGGCCGGACGTGTCGGACTCCTACATGGCGGCAGTCCGGACTCCCGCAACCGTCCCCAGTTTGTTTCTAATTTGCGGGAAAAATACGTCTATACTGATAATGACCGCGCTGAATGGTAAAACATGTTTGGACCGCGCGACCCGGGCGAATGCGGGCGGTTTGAGGGTCGGCGTTGGAGTATGGGACTTGTGAACAGAAAACAAATGCATGATTATGTACTGTTATGAGTTGATGTTCATTGACATGTGGGGGCAGCCGAACCATATATAGCAGCTCAAACAAAGAGACGGAAGGGATGGGACAAAGCTCATCTAGCCAAGAAGGTGCCAATAATGGCATCACCTTCATGGCAAGGCGACATGTGGCAGGCAAACAAAACACATCAAGATCCAAACCACATGCAGCCGGCGGTGGTGGTCATCTCCTCCGTCGGAGGTGGTCGGCCTGAGGCTGGGTGGTCGGATCTCGAGATCCGTCATCTAGTCCCGGCTGCGAGTCGGGGAGACATGGTTGCCGGTGAAAACCGAGCCAACGGCAGGCAATGGCGGCGTTCTGCGCCGTTACCTTGATGAAGGCATCGTTGAGTAACTACTGTCGACCCACTCGTGATGCTCCGGGGGAAACCCTAGGATCTGGTGTTCCAGATCGGACGACGGCGGCACTACGGTGTCGTTTCTCTCTTGGGAGTATCGTTTGTGGAGCAGCGATGGATGGCAGAGGCAGAAGGCGGAGCTGCTTCGTCTTGAACGGAGCTTCGGTGGAGATGTCAAGTCATGCCTGGCCGACAGGTGCTACGCTTTGTCATGCCTGGTCGGCAGGTGCTACGCACGACAGATCTTCCAGAGTCTCCGCATCGGGATGGACGAGCGCAGGGCGGTGGCGTCGTTAGGCGCCGTGGTGGCGTCGACGGTTGGTCGGACTGGCAAGGATGATGCGGATCTCTCTCCTGAAGATGGGACAACGGTTCGATGATGATGGCGGCTTCTAAAACGTGTGCATGTGGTGTACGCTTTAGGTCTGCCGCACCGGTTGTTGGTTCCGATACGTTATATGGATGGATCGGCGACGACATCGGTTATAGATATGGGGAGTGAGAGCACTCCGCATTATCAAGTTTGTAGGTGTGAGTGGTGGCTTCGGGTGGCTTGATGTATGTTTTTGCCAGACCTTCATAGAATAATTAATAAAGATGGCCGTATGCATCGATTGATGCAGAGGGCGGGGGTTTAACCTCCTTTTCAAAAAAAATAAAAAAAAATCAAGATCCAAACCAAACACATTTGGGGCCTCTAGTCCCTACCATCTCAAACTCGTTGCAACGGTGGTTGCTCTTGGCCAACAAAACAGCAGCAGCAGCAGCAAGGAGGCCTACCAATCATCTAGAACCTGCCTCTTGGCCGCATTCCACCCGGCCAACAGAGTTGTGAATCTGTTGAGAAAATAGGCAATTTTTCGATTAATTTAATCCAGGAAATAATCATGAATATGGCATTGACAGAATTAATGACATACTGATTACGATCTAGACATGCACGTACTACGCAAACAGTAGACACATCTACACATAATGCTAGTACGGCTAACACAGAAATAAACAGGAGCGAGATAAATGAGTTATACCCTCCAGTAGGCCAGGCAAAGGCCGCGGCAGCGGCGGTGGCAGCAGCGGCGTCCTCGGCGGCCTTTTTCTCGGACTCGAGCTTGTCGGCGGCGAGACGGTCGGCGTCGGTTGGCTGAGACATGGTGATGACGAAGACGTAGGAGAAGCAGTGGATCGGTGGCGAGCAGTCGCGTAATCGCTCCCCAAAAACCTAATCGCCCCTCTCCCGTACAGGATCCGGAGAGGCGGGGTTTCGGAGGCCTGCTCTCCCGTCAACCGTGTACGCGGTGAACGGGATGGAGTCGCGGCAGCAGCAGCAATGGAACGGCAGTGGGCGTGGAGGCAGAGATGCGATCTGTTTCGCGTGACGGCTAGGGTTCACAGCGCCTCACATATATGGGCGCGGCTGCGTGGAGAGACGTGGGCTGAACCCACGTCCAAGTCGGTGACAGCCCACGATCTGACGTCTCAGATCGTGGCCCCATCTGTCAAAGACTCTCCGTTCCTGACCGGCAAAAAGAAGCGCATAGGTGTGAGCTCGGCTCGGCTCAATCCAGCAACCCGCGGCGCGTCGTGACGAGGCGGGCGGCGGAGGAGGAGCGCGCGGGAATCACTTCTCTTCTCAAGCTCCAATAGCATGTGGAAGATAATCCCTTATAAGGAGGTCCAACTCCTTCTCTACTAGCGGTATGGGACTAAACTTCCCACCACACCTAGTGCCATATAATCCCACATGGGCCCTTAGAGATTAATCTGAAATTGTTAGATGGGCCCAAGGCCCAACTCATATTTCAACAATCCCCCACCAGATCTCAAGGGCCCATTTTGTCCTTTGTTCCAAACACTGTTTTGATATACCAGTATTTCAGTGGAGACCGGTTAAGGTTGAACTCCACCTAGAGCAAGTAGATACACTCCTTCACAACTGAACAATGGACTATGCCTTGAATTGTCAGTTTGGCGTAAAGAAGTTTCACCACAAGTCTTACTAGTACTGACTGCCGAAGGCTGACCCCTCGGGTGGAGCATATTAGTCACACTCCTGGCCTATTCATGAGCTTGCTAGAGATCACCCCAATCTCATAGACTGTGACCAGCAATCGGGCTCATATAGGTGTGTTCCTCCAAAGATCGCTCTGTAGGGCAGCATCTTGCTTATATATATAAGCCTTGGAACACATTAATACAGTAGTCAACCTACCATACAGTTTCCGAGAGTATTGCATCTCCAACGGAGTGGGTTAGTAAAGTTACTCTCCTCAGTTCACCACTGGCTTGTTTTCCCAGGTCCTACTTCACGGGATCTCCGATCACATAGGTTGGGTTACTACCATGGCAACTCATGTGGGTCTTATACCCATCTCCCTCGATGCACTATCTATCACAACACGTGATAGCCCTTTAGTAAAGGGATCTGCCAGATTCTTAGCCGTTTGGATATAATCCAACGCTATCACTCCGGAGTTTCTTAATTTTCTGACAGCTTTTAATCTCATTCTTATGTGTTTGTTGGACTTCATGTTGTCCTTTGAACTCTTCACCTTGACAATAACTGTTTGATTGTCACAGTTCATAAGGATGGCCGGAACCAGCTTCTCAACCACTGGCAAGTCCATCAAAATATCTCGAAGCCATTCTGCTTCGCCACCAGACGTGTCTAACGCTGTTAATTTTGCTTCCATTGTCGATCTCGTTAACATCGTTTGCTTGCAAGACTTCCAGGAAACAGCACCACCTCCAAGAGTAAACACATACCCAGTTGTGGCCTTCATCTCATCAGCATCAGAGATCCAATTCGCATCACTATACCCTTCAAGTACCGACGGGTATCCGGTATAGTGAAGTCCATAGTTCATAGTACCTTTCAGATAACGCATAACTCTTTCAATAGCATGCCAATGTACATCACCCGGTTTGGAAACAAACCGGCTCAGTTTGCTCACAACAAACGCGATGTCAGGCCTCGTTGCGCTCGCTATACACATGAGTGAACCAATAATTTGAGAGTATCTCAATTGATCTTTAGGTATGCCTTCGAACTTTCGAATCAGCACACTAGGATCATATGGTGTCTGAGATGGTTTGCAGTCCGAATATCCAAAACGACTCAACACCTTCTCAACATAATGGGATTGCAGAAGTGTAATCCCACCCTCATCATCTCTCAATAGCTTGATGTTCAAGATAACATCAGCCACTCCAAGGTCCTTCATCTCAAAGTTCTGAGATAAAAAGGACTTAACTTCCTCAATCACTTTGAGGCTAGTTCCAAATAACAGTATGTCACCAACATACAAGCACAGTATAACTCCTTCGCCCCCACCATAGCGATAGTATACACATGTGTCAGCTTCATTAACAAAGAAGCCAACATATGTCAAAGTTTCATTAAATTTCTCATGCCATTGCTTAGGTGCTTGTCTCAGACCATATAAAGATTGCAACAACTTACACACCTTTCCTTCCTGACCATCTATCACAAAGCCATCAAGCTGTTGCATGTAGATTTCCTCCTTTAGCTCTCCGTTCAGGAAAGCCGTCTTAACATCCATCTGGTGGATGAGAAGACCATGCGAGGCCGCCAACGAGAGTAATACTCGAATGGTGGTCAGTCTGGCCACATGTGAATAAGTATCAAAGAAATCTTCTTCTTCTTTCTGGGCATAACCCTTGGTCACAAGCCTAGCCTTGTACTTTTCAATCGTACCGTCGGGCCTAAGCTTCTTTTTGAACACCCACTTACATCCCAATGGTTTGCAACCATAGGAACGTTCAGTAATCTTCCAAGTCCCGTTAGCCATGATGGAATCCATCTCGCTACGGACCGCATCCTTCCAGTAGTCAGCTTCTGGAGATGCATAAGCTTCTGAAATAGAAGTGGGAGTATCATCCACGAGGTACACGAGGAAATCATCACCAAAGGTCTTTACAGTCCTTTGTCTCTTGCCCCTACCAAGGGCTTCCTCGTCATCCTCCTCAGGATTTTCATCATGTGTTTGTTCATAATATTCCATCGGAATGGCAGGTTCAGGAGTCTCCTCAGATTCCTGTCTAGAAGTGCTTTGCATATCTCTCATAGGAAAAATATCCTCAAAGAATGTAGCATCCTTAGACTCCATAATTGTACCGACCTTCTGGTCAGGTACCTCAGATTTCACTACTAGAAATCTATAGCCAACGCTATTCTTAGCGTAGCCCAAATTAACGCAGTCCACGGTCTTTGGTCCAAGCTTACGCTTTTTGGGGATCGGCACGTTAACTTTCGCCAAACAGCCCCAAGTACGCAAGTACGAGAGTGTTGTCCTTCTCTTCGCCCATTTCTCATAGGGAGTGATCTCATTATCCTTTGTCGAAACTTTATTCAGGACATGACATGATGTCAATATAGCCTCCCCCACCATGCCTTGGATAAACCCGTTGTATCTAACATGGCATTAACCAAATCAGTTAGAGTATGGTTTTTCCGTTCGGCAACCCCGTTTGACTGGGGCGAATAGGGAGGCGTCCTCTCATGAATAATACCGTGTTCCGCACAAAAAGAATCAAACTCACTTGAGACGTACTCTCCACCACGATCTGACCGGACTCGTTTAATTTTCTTTTCAAGTTGATTCTCAACTTCTGCTTTATAGATTTTAAAGTAGTGTAGAGCCTCATCTTTAGTATTTAACAGATACACATAGCAATATCTAGTGGAATCATCTATCAATGTCATGAAGTATTTCTTTCCACCTTTAGTCAACACACCATTCATCTCACAAAGATCAGAATGTATGAGTTCTAATGGCGCCAAGTGTCTCTCCTCCGCAGCCTTGTGAGGCTTGCGAGGTTGCTTAGCTTGCACACACGACAGGCACTTAGAACCTTTGGCTAAAGTGAAACTCGGGATTAAATTCAACTTAGCTAGCCGCGTCATAACACCGAAACACATTTGGGGCAACGGTTCGATGATGATGGCGGCTTCTAAAACGTGTGCATGTGATGTACGCTTTAGGTCTGCCGCACCGGTTGTTGGTTTCGATACGTTATATGGATGGATCGGCGACGACATCGGTTATAGATATGGGGAGTGAGAGCACTCCGCATTATCAAGTTTGTAGGTGTGAGTGATGGCTTCGGGTGGCTTGATGTATGTTTTTGTCAGACCTTCGTGGAATAATTAATAAAGATGGCCGTATGCATCGATTGATGCAGAGGGCGGGGGTTTAACCTTCTTTTCAAAAAAAAAAAAATCAAGATCCAAACCAAACACATTTGGGGCCTCTAGTCCCTACCATCTCAAACTCGTTGCAACGGTGGTTGCTCTTGGCCAACAAAACAGCAGCAGCAGCAGCAGCAAGGAGGCCTACCAATCATCTAGAACCTGCCTCTTGGCCGCATTCCACCCGGCCAACAGAGTTGTGAATCATCCAAGCATTTCATGATGACGAACGAGCTGATAACGGTCGTGATTTCTCTGTGCCTCGAAATGAAGAACGCGTGTACGTCGCTGCGCCGTAGGATTGTTGGATGACCAAGACATGGTGGACAAGGACGGGCAACGGGTGAATGCAGGTCGGGGCTGGGCGCAGGGTAAAGAGAAGAGAAGACACCAATAATGGCTTGGAATCTATGGAGTCCTCCTCCATGACATGAAAGCTGAAAGGCTACTCACTCATCAGTCATCACTATTGCTGCGGACTCCTTGTATGTATGCGCCTCTTTTCGACAGGCCCCGTCCCCTTTTGCAGTTCGCCATCCATTTACATCTCCTTTGCCTCCCCTTTTCCGTCCTCAGGTTAACTGAACTGAAGCAGACTCCATGGCATGGCATGGCACAAGGCAGATGCAGCGTACGTACATGCTGCGCCCCATGCCACGCCAGTGGCTCAAGACAACAATCTCATCTCGTGAAAAGTCGCCGTCGGCCGGCCGCCGAGCATTTCTGATCTGATCTGATCTGATCTGATCATCAGTCCACATACCTTCTTCTTTGAGCATAGATAGGTGCCTGGAAGTAGTAAGCATGGACCACCTGTTCATATGATGGAGCTCATCTGATTCTGTTGCCAAATTGTTCTCATTCTTGCAGGAGCACTCAACAGCGGCTGCAGAATTAATCAAAATCATGGAAATAGATGTACCTTTTGTTCAGCAGGGTTGGTGCTAATGACAAGAGCTCATGCATGAACTTGGAATGACAAGAGAGCAGGGATGGAGCAGACATATATACATGGATTTGCATCGCTCCACAAACAAGGAAAGGAGGGAAGGCGCCAAGAACAGGGAATGAACTAGCTAGTGCAATTTCAGGAAATAGCTGCATATGCTATCTGCAAAAGTAGGCGCTGCAGCCTCAAAGGGGCAGCAGATCCATTTGGTGAGTGAGTGAGTGCATCACATCACCATCATGCATACACCAAAAACTTGCTACAAAAGCAGAGACTTTTCTGATGATATCACATCTCACACCTTTCACTCGTTCAGTGTGTGAATATTTGACGATAAATTATTTTCGCAAAAGCAAGCCACTGACCCTGCCATATGTGATTTGGCAGGGCCGCTTTCGTTGGCAGGGCCGCTTTCGCCACCCGGTCAAAAACTTAGACCAAATCAGCCAAGAAAAGAGAGCATGAACGAGGACAACAAATAAAGCAAATTCAGACGCAGGTTAGTTGATGGTCGCAATCCGCATGGCTTAACCCTGTCCACTGAACAAGATCTCAAATTAGATCTATATATGTGCTACAAGTTTTAGTAGTGATGCCAACATCCTTTTGCAGATTTAGAACGATCCATGCATCCATATGGACATGCCAACTACATCTCCGGGGCAAAGCTTGTGGTCAAGGTCAACCCTTATCTTATGGTTGCTGGTTTTTCGTTCGGACAATGTCAACATCAAGGCCACATCACTACTGCATAATCCACTAAGTATTCTATGGAGCTCTAGAAAGGCCAAGGCACTGCATGGAAACTGCAAAGCGAATTGTGATGAAAAGTAAGATTAGCAGTAGAAGAAAACCTACACCTTCTCTTTTTTAGGGGGCCTGCATTTTCTGTCTCACACAAAGAAATAGGAAAAACGAAAACAAAAACAATTGCGTGAGCCGTTAGTCGCTTAAGGTGACTTCATCAGCATCGAATCTTTACAAGACCCACTGCTTTGTCAACAACCAACGAGACAAATGTGCGTCTAGACCTTTTCATACTTAATGTGATGTGGGAATTGTAAGCTAGTGGACGTAGCACAAATTAGACCATCTAGAAATTAAGATGTCGTCGTCGAACAAAATTGTAATCAAAATTGCACAGTTCTTTAAGGACTAGAGTGACACAACCAATCTTGAGAGAATCACAGGGCTCTCCTAATGGCCTAATTGTCTTCCATCTTAAAGCATTTAGACAGTTTATTCAGGACAGGTATACAGCTTCATACAGTTTATAGAGCAAAATTTAGCCAATTTCAGGTCTTCACCAGATGAAAACAGCAATAACGATTGCACAATCTAAAAATTAATCTGAGGTTCAGGATGATGCAAGTGATAACAAGTCCTCTGTGAGTTCAATGTCGGATCTCTAATGGGTATATTATATGGAGAACAGTTTGCTCATGCAGATTAGTTTAGTTCAAACGTGGAAAAATTAGCACAATCCACGGGTTCTAAGCGCACCACTTGATAAAAACTATTGCAAAAATTGCAATGAAGTCAAATATGAAGCAAATGCACGATGAAGTACATACCAAGTTAGCACACCCTTGTAAATATCTGGCCAAGCAAGAATCCACACCTTTGTACTTCTATTAAACGAAAAATTTCATGTGTTGTCTTATATCACATCACAAGAGGATGATAGGCAGATACACACAATACAATCCTCCTCATACAAAAATATGGCAGACAAGATAGACAGAAATAGGATCATTTGCAATGGAGCTACTTGATAGCACTAGACACTTGATCAGATGTATCATGCTTGTGACATTTCAGACTGGATGATTTGGAACTCGGACTCCCATCGGGCAGCCCCCAGAGCAGTTCATGAACCATGTTTTATAAACACAAACTAATTCTGCTTATTTTTTCCCTCTTCATTTCCGGCTCTGCTACAAAATAAAAAGAGAAGAACAAAAATTCACCTTTGCTGTTTCTACCTTTGTACACTGAGGCCAATACTGATTTGAAGAGGAGCTGAATCAAAATTCCGATAAATTTGATCTTTGGACGTCTGAATGCTAAGCTTTCTCGAGTGTCCGGGCTAATTCCACCGCGTTCTTGGCAATCTTGCAGTTGTCGTCGTTCACCAGAGCCTCACAGAGCTGGAAAGCTCCCAGCTTTATTGCCTCCATTGCCAATTCGTTGCTCTCGGAGCAAATCCAGTTGAGGACGACCAGGGCCTGGTCGATTGCACGGGCGTTGCCGCTGCCGGCGACAGTGCATAGCACGGCCACGATGTCTGGGATTCTGGACAGGTCGTGGCGGCCCTCGCGGTTCTTGGCGAGGAGACCGAGCACCTCGACGGCGCGGGCAGAGCCATTGGCGGCCAGCTCGACGAGCGCCGGCGCGGCCCCGGCGCGCACCGTGCGCCGGCGGTTCTCGGGCAGCTTGCAGAGCTCGTACAGGGTTGTGGCGGCCTCACGGCGCTCCCGCGCGCCGCCGCGCCAGAGCAGCCTGGACAGCGCCGGGACGGCAGAGGGATGCGCTCCGATGGTGCACTTGTTGACGCCCACGGTGGCGAGGCTCGTCAGCGCCGTAGCCGCGTGGGCGGCGGCCGCGCCGCCGGCGGACACGGCCGCGCAGAGCGCGTCGACTGCGCCGTCCGCCACGAGGCCGACGCGCGCGTCGTCGCCGTCGAGGCTGAGATACAGGAGCGCCCTGGCCGCCGCCTCGTCCCCCGCGGCCGCGTGCTGGAGCAGCACCGCCACCGCGCCGGACTCCAGCACCTCCCTCCGCCCGGCCGGCCCTGACTTGGCCAGCCTGAGCATCCCCAAGACGGAGGAGGACGACGCCGGCGCCAGCCCTTGCCCCTGGCACTCCCCCTTATCCGCGGACACGGCCGCCGGCGAAACGGCCGCTATGAGGCGGCGCAGCGCGTGGTTGGGGATGAGCGTGGGCGACGAGGGAAGGGGCAGGTTGGTGACGGGGCAGGTGCGGTGGCCCCCGTCGAGCCAGCGCTGGATGCTGCGGCGCTCGAAGGTGTGGCCGGAGGGGAGGATGACGGGGTCCGTCATGACCTCGAGCGAGATGGGGCATAGGAAGTCGTCGGGCCACGACGCCTGCTTGGACACCTCCATGGCGTGGGCGCGAGGACTCGCGGCGGGAGGTGGGGAGGAACGGAAAGCGTGTGGGACTGTGGAAGAAGAAGAAGAGGAGGAGGAGGTGGTGGTGGTGGAGCGAGTCCGTATTGGGGAAAGTCCACTTCCGGTGGACGGGAACGGGATGATGATGTGGGGGAGCGAGCGAGTAGGAAGACCATCCGGTGAGCCTAAGAAGCCTCGCCGCCGCCGGTCCGTCTCGTCTCGTCTGTATATATCCATCTCGTCCTACGTGCGTGGCGGGTGCGTCGCTCGCAATTTTTTGGCAGATCCTAATTGTATCCTCATCCCTGTACATACGTGGGTTAATCTTTGGTAGATGTTGGTTGCATCGCAGTGATTGTCAGATGAATGGGTATCTTTTGGTCATTCAGTTGAGTATCTTTTGGTCATTTTATTTACTCATTTACTTGCAGTTAGTGTGTAGTGGTTTATGCGACATTTATTGTATTATTCATTGAGGATTTGCTTCTCGTGTGGGAAAAAAGGATGGCCGTTACCATTAAATTTCTTAACGTTTTGGAGACAGGGTGCCATTATTCTGTCTTCGTGGGTGATTAATGTTCAAATCTTCAAGACAGGCACTGTGCATGCTATTCTGTCTTACTACTGTGTCAGGCTGATTGCAGCAGCTGCGTGCATATGTTTTGCATGACACTGGTGTTAAATATATAGTTGATGTGGGGGCAAAGGTGGAGACATGATAACCTACAAGAGCCATCCGACTCACGGGATTATTGGTTTGACATGGCTCGGTACCATTGTGCATATTATTATGTTTGAACACCCCATTGTGTATATATATATGGGGAAAATACATCCTACCACTCAGGGGTAGTTACCCCACATGTCCCATATACTATCATGTGTCATCTTAAGTATGTTCATATACTATATATAAGATACTCCAAAGTGAGTTTTATGAAAAAATTACAAATTGACCCATGATTTTTAATATATTTGTGAAATACGTACATTTTTGTATGTAAAAAGGAACATACTCAAAATACGATATATACTACCAAAAAAGTATTATATATACTACCTAAACATTCTTATATACTACATACTATGCGTACATACTCTCCAATTTGATAGATACTACATACAACATACAAAATGCAAGTGGTGGTAACTACCACCGGGTAGGAAACATTTGTCCCATATATATATCACCCAGGGTGCAGAATAAGTTATTCTTCACCCGAGGTAATCTTACAATCATTTCATAAATAAATTACATTTGAAATATAAATAATTACATTCATATTGATTCACTGCGTAAGATTTGGCATAAGGAAAAAAAATATAGGTCATAAGACCAACAAAATTACATTTTATTTACATTTTACACTATGTTTTTACATTTGTAAATTTACGTAACATAAAATATTTTCTACGGCGATTATACATTTTCTTACGTTCTCTTTTTACGTCTGAAATAAGACAAAATTTACGGAACGTAAAATTTCGGTGCATTGATGTTAAAATAGAGGGGTGAAGAATAACTATTCCTCAACCAGGGTGACGAAGAACGTAAGAAAATATATAATCGCCGTAAAAAATATTTTATGTTACGTAAAATTACAAATGTAAAAATATAGTGTAAAATGTACAGAAAATGTAATTTTTCTGGTCTTATGACCTATATTTTTTTTCCTTATGCCAAATTATACGTAGTGAATCAATATGAATGTAACTATTTGTATTTTAAATGTAATTTATTTATGAAATGATCGTAAGATTACATCGGGTGGAGAATAATTTATTCTGCACCCTGGGTGATGAATAGACTTTCTATATACTAGTAAGCGTGCACGTGCAACGCACGTCTCGACTAATATTACGACCATTATGTGAAAATTTATTTGTGCATGTAAAAGGATATCTGATAGTAATAGTAAAGAAATATTTCAAATGAATTGTTGTGTTGGTAAGGTTCATTTTCACCCAAAAAGTTATTGCATTCTTATTTCAAACCATCACTATTTATCCATTCTTGTAATATTAAAAAAAGTACGTGTACAAAATATATTTAAACAGAATCAACAAAAAAAGTACACGTACACAGATCCATGGAGTAGGGGAACAACCGCTCTGAAGAAATGTTATCGTTTTAATCCTAGTTAACATGAATATATTTAACGAGAATCAACAAAAAAAAAAGTACGTGTACAAAATATTTATGACCCCATTGCGGACAATTATCTAGTAATATAAAATATCAATTGAGAGGTCTACTAATGTACCCCAAAAAATCCATGTAACTTGCACTCAAAATATAGGTGAACATATTTATCATGTTGAGCACTTGTGTTGGTATCATTTTCTAGCTAGAAAAAAAAAATCAGAATTTACCAATCGAGCAGTGTCCACGTCGTTCTAGTTAGATATAATTCAAACTTGCCAATCAATTTGTTATTTTCAAGCAAATCATGTACGCTCAATGCACACCTGAAGTAATGAACAAAGAGTTACAATCAAATCATGTCGGACAGAATGCACGCACCCTAATACAATTCACGCAAGAATCAACACCAAGACAAACTCTTCTCTTGTTCTCTGATCCCCTTTGTATGGACCTGATAAGAGGACATCTCCATCGACATCTTCACCTCCCCCGACAATAGTCAACATGAGTTTATTCAGTGACCATGAGCCGATGAGCCGATGAGTTTATTCAGTGACCATGAGCTGATGTATTTTGACAAAAAAAACATAGAAGCAGGTTTAATGGAAATGTATAAATTTTATATACAACATGAGCAAGTTTACTGAACATTGTTAAGAAAAAAATTGCTGCCAACTACCGATTGTTCAGACACAAGAGCAGAACATCTAGTCTTCGCAGACATCATGCCGCACTGTCCTCAAACCCCATTTTGCTAATCTGCAACCTCTATGGTTGTGATCAGCGGATAAACATTGTACTCATTACTTATGTCATGGTCATACATAAACTACATGGTTAGAGAACTGAAGTTGTACCTTGCTGCACCTTGAAGTGCAGTTTGGATCACTTTCACGAGGTCAATGATACCATCCTTGATCATATGGTCAGCAGTGGCAGCGTGTGCCAATGGTGCGAGCAGACTGGGCGATGACCTGCGTTTCATTGCTGGACTAAACAGCCCTAAAACTAAAAAATATTCAAAATTGAAGTCGTTCCAGGTCTCACAATGCATCACAGGTTCCAATGTAGGTGTAGCAGGAATTGATCATCACAGGAAAGCATGCATATGTAGCAGGTATTGATCTTCATAGGAAACATTTTCATTGCTACCGGTTTTTATTGTCTGTGTGCACAAAATTAGCATCCTGAAGATCAAATAGTTAGGTTGTCCTGGCTATGCATCACCCACAAAAATAGTACTTCTAATGAATTTTATAAAGCCATCTTCTAAGAGGCACATACATTGTCCATGCATAACAGGAAACAAAAATTGTAGTCTTGAATTAAACCAGCCAAATTAGAAAACTGAAGCCTCTGTATGCCTGGAAATAGATCATCCTATACATAAAGGTCTAGTGCATATACCATTATAGTAAGTAATGTATACACGTACAGAAGACCCAACAACGATGATCGGTACTTCATTTAACATCAAGTGGTTCCATATAGTCAGAACACAGTCGGAATTTTTTGTAAAATACTTCTGAAGCTCAGAATCACAGAAGTATGTAAGGTAGCGATACAATACCTTGAAGTCCTCCAATATACATTAAAATAATTCTGAAGCTCAGAACCCCAGAAGTATGTAATGATCTCTTGCCAATGAGTTGGATTCTGCACACAAAAAGTGCAAGGCTAAATAAGACTATCTTGAGCAGGATACAATATAGGGAAGATTTTTTTGTAGAGGATATAATTTGAATCATCCCAGATTAGGTTTCAGCTTGCCAGCTAAGACGTTTAAGTGTTGTGGATTTTCCTACATCATTTGTTCCAACAAGGCCGCATATCCGACTAGAACTTGAGACATGCAACCGGCACACGCAAATTCAAAAAGGACAGCTTCAGGAGAGATTATGAAACATACAAACCATGAACAACACAAGTTCAAACAAGCAATGGGTGGTGTCTTTCTCCAATACCGCGAATGAATGAGAGAGTTCATGAAATAGTAGAAAACATACTTATGTGTAGTCCCAAGATAATGAAACAAGCCATACATAATAGTACAAATTATATGAGCAGCTAGAACCTAGAACTATTATGTGGCAATAAACTCATACAACAGGTTCTGTAGCAATCTAGTTATAAAAAACTTCCATGGACATTTGCACTTATACAAATTAGACATAGAAGAAAAGCACATGATTTGTTTTCCTCATATGAAACTGTCGTCCATCAAGAAATATAATAGTTCTAGGTTTCCATGGGTACTTTGTATAGCTATGTTTTTTGGCACCTGGCAACGACCTTGATGAGTGAAAAAATTATGAAACACTTTATTTTATATTTCTGGTTATAGTACAAAACATAACTTGAGGTTATGTGCATTTCTCGACTCTCCTATATGAGCAGAAGCATCCTCGAGCATATGTCCCCCACTATGTCTCTAAAGCAGAAGCATCCTGGAGCATATGTTAGCCTTGATTTGTTGTTGCTAATAAAAACAGGGAGATAGCCGAAATATAAAGTTAAATCAGCCATGTAAGAGACCTCCGCCAGATTCCGACAAATGGCTTGAGGCCATGAAATCGGAGATAGGATCCATGTATGAGAACAAAGTATGGACTTTGGTGGACTTGCCCGATGATCGGCAAGCCATTGAGAATAAATGGATTTTTAAGAGGAAGACAAACGCTGATGGTAATATCACTGTCTACAAAGCTTGACTTGTCGCGAAAGGTTTTCGACAAGTTCAAGGGGTTGACTACGATGAGACTTTCTCACCCGTAGCGATGCTTAAGTCTGTCCGAATCATGTTAGCAATTGCCGCATTTTATGATCTGGCAAATGGATGTCAAAACTGCATTCCTTAATGGTTTTCTCAAAGAAGAGTTGTATATGATGCAACCAGAAGGTTTTGTCGATCCTAAGGGTGCTAACAAAGTGTGCAAGCTCCAGCGATCCATCTATGGACTGGTGCAAGCATCTCGGAGTTGGAATATAGGCTTTGATGAGGTGATCAAAGCATATGGTTTTGTACAGACTTACGGTGAAGCCTGTATTTACAAGAAAGTGAGTGGGAGCTCTGTAGCATTTCTAATATTATATGTGGATGGCATATTGTTGATTGGAAATGATATAGAATTTCTGGATGGCATAAAAGGATACTTGAATGAAAGACCTCGGTGAAGTTGCTTATATATTGGGCATCAAGATCTATAGAGATAGATCAAGACGCTTGATAAGACTTTCAATGAGTACATACCTTGACAAGATTTTGAAGGAGTTCAAAATGGATCAGTCAAAGAAGGAGTTCTTGCCTGTATTGTAAGGTGTAAAGTTGAGTAAGACTCAAAGCTCGACCACGACAGAAGATAGAGAGAGAATGAAAGTCATTCCCTATGCCTCAGCCATAGGTTCTATAATGTATGCCATGCTGTGTACCACACCTAATGTGTGCCTTGCCACGTGTCTGGCAAAGGGGGTACAAGAGTGATCCAGGAGTGGATCACTGGACAGCGGTCAAAATTATCCTTAGTAACTAAAGGACTAAGGAAATGTTTCTCGATTATGGAGGTGATAAAGAGTTCGTTGTAAAGGGTTACGTCGATGCAAGCTTTGACACCAATCTGGATATCTCTGAGTAGCAAACCGGATACGTATAATGGAGCAGTCATTTGGAATAGCTCCAAGTAAAGCGTGATAGCAGCATCTACAATATGACATAAGGATTTGCAAAGTACACATGGGTCTGAATATTGCAGACCCATTGACTAAAATTCTCTCTCACGAGCAAAACATGATCACACCTTAGAACTCTTGGGTGTTAATCACATGGCGATGTGAACTAGATTATTGACTCTAGTGCAAGTGGGAGACTGATGGAAATATGCCCTAGAGGCAATAATAAAGTTGTTATTATTTTATATTTCCTTGTTCATGATAAAGGTTTATTATTCATGCTAGAATTGTATTGACCGGAAACTTAAATACATGTGTGAATACATAAACAAATACCGTGTCCCTAGTGAGCCTCTACTAGACTAGCTCGTTGATCAAAGATGGTTAAGGTTTCCTAACCATAGACATGAGTTGTCATTTGATAACGGGATCACATCATTAGGAGAATGATGTGATGGACAAGACCCATCTGTTAGCTTAGCATATGATCGTTTTGTTTATTGCTACTGCTTTCTTGAATGTCAAATACATGTTCCTCCGACCATGAGATCATGCAACTCCCGGATACCGGAGGAATACCTTGTGTGCTATCAAACGTCACAACGTAACTGGGTGATCATAAAGATGCTCTACAGGTATCTCCGAAGGTGTCTGTTGAGTTGGCATGGATCGAGACTGGGATTTGTCACTCCGTGTTTCGGAGAGGTATCTCTGGGCCCTCTCGGTAATGCACATCATAAGAAGCTTGCAAGCAAAGTGACTAAGGAGTTAGTTACGGGATGATGTATTACGGAATGAGTAAAGAGACTTGCCGGTAACGAGATTGAACTAGGTATGGAGATACCGACGATCGAATCTCGGGCAAGTAACATACCGACGGACAAAGGGAATTACGTATGTTGTCATTGCGGTTCGACCGATAAGATCTTCGTGGAATATGTAGGAACCAATATGGGCATCCAGGTTCCGCTATTGATTATTGACCGGAGAGGCGTCTCGGTCATGTCTACATCATTCCCGAACCCGTAGGGTCCGCACGCTTAACGTTCGTTGACGATATAGTGTTATATGAGTTATGTGAATTGGTAACCGAATGTTGTTCGGAGTCCCGGATGAGATCCCGAACGTCACGAGGAGTCTCAGAATGGTCGAGAGGTAAAGATTTATATATGGGAAGTCATATTTTGGGTTCCGGAAAAAGGTGCAGTTTTTTCGGTATTGTACCGGGAAGCTTCCAGAAGGTTCCAGAGGATTCCGGAGGGGTCCGGAGGGGTCCGGAAGTCCACAAGTGGGTCCACCACGTACCAAGGGCTGGCATGGGCTAAGGGGGGGTGCCCTGGCCTTATTGGGTCAGGCGCACCAAGTCCTCAAAAGCCCACGCAGCTAGGGAAGGAAAAAATGAGAGTCCTAGTAGGAATAGGATTGGACTTTGGAGTCCAAGTCCACGTGTGTACTATTCACGTGGTACTGTTCATGTGGTACTATTCACGTGGCACTATTCCTTCTACTCCAAGCCCCTACACATATATAAATAGAGGAGAGGGGGCGCCCCAAACAAGCCACAACATTGTCTTAGCCGTGTGCGGCGCCCCCCTCCACAGTTCCGTCCCTCGGTCATATTTTTGCAGTACTTGGGCGAAGCCGTGCGGAGATAGCATCACCATCACCGTCACCACGCCGTCGTGCTGTCGGAACTCATCCACTACCTCGCCGTCTTGCTGGATCAAGAAGTCAAGGACGTCACCGAGTTGAACGTGTGCTGAACGCGGAGGTGCCGTACGTTCGGTGCTCGGTCGGTTGGATCGTGAAGTTGTTCGACGACATCAACCGCGTTGTTCTAACGCTTCCACTTACGGTCTACGAGGGTACGTAGACACACTCCCCCTCTCGTAGCTATGCATCTCCATGGATAGATCTTGCGTGTGCGTAGAAATTTTTTGTTTTTCCATGCAACGTTCCCCAACACGGCGACCCTGCCTCCTCCTCTTGATGCACTCCATGATCACGTGACCATCCTGCTTGCAGTAGTTGGAGAAAGCACTAGTGGAGTCTGCTACCACCAGTGTAGAAGAGGGCACACGAGGCAGCGGTGGTGGAGCACGGGCAGCCAGGACTGCTGAAGAGGATGGCAACAAGCCCGTGCTCCGTAGACGTAGCTCCTCAGATCGCACCTCAGCAAGGGCCTCCAGAGTAGAGAGCCGAGGATGGCGTGCCAATAACTGAGCACGACTCTGCTCGAACTCCGGACGGAGGTGAGTGAGGAAGTCGTAGAGGCGACGAACCTCCAGCTTAGCTTGTTGATGCACACAACAGTGACATCTGCGACAAACATCAGCTCCCAGAGAGTCCAATTGGCGCCACACCGCTGACATCTCCTTGTAGAAGTCATCCACAGTAGCATCTCCCTGTTGTAGTTATTGCTCTTGACGAATAACAGAGAGATACATGGCATCCCTTATAGACTCATAGCGGCAGCGAAGGTGCTCCCACATCTGATATGCAGTGGTAAGGGCCACCACATCCATGGTGAGATCAACATTCATGATGTTCACCAAGATAGAAGAGGCTCGAGCATCATCATTAGTCCATTGCTTGTACAGGTGGAGTTGATTCTGATACTCTTCAGTGGCTTCTTCAAAGGCATCTAGCATCTCACGTTGCTTGGTTTCATCGGCATTAACCGGGAAGGCCAACTCAGCCGGAGGAGTGGGCAGCAGGGGGCAAGGCAGAGCACCAGAGAGGTGCTCCCAGACCAGCTGGCCCCTCATGTGCAGCTTCATGTGCTGCACCCAGTCCCTGTAGTTTTGTCTGTTGAAGATAACAGGACATCGTGGGACTAGGACAGCACCGGTGGTGGAGGGCGCCATTCCAGCAGAGCAGCAGCAGCTTGTTGAAGACAGCAGCAGCAGGGGGCACAGCTTGATGGCGGCAGCAGACCAGGAAGAGCAGCAGCAGCTCAGTTGAAGAACAGCAGCACAGCAGCAGCAGGGGGCACGACCAGGAAGAGCAGCAGCAGCTCAGTTGAAGAGCAGCAGCACAGCTTAGTTGAAGAGCAGCAACAGCAACAACTGTGGATGAAGAGGCAGGAGGCCGGCGGCCAGGGAGGCTGGCGGCGGCGCCGGCCGAGAAGGACGGCGGCAGCAGCGGCCTGGAATGGCGGCGGCGGCTACCAGCAGCAGGTCTGCATGGAAGAAGAGGGGAGAGGCTCGATGGAGAGAGGAGCGGCGGCGGCGACCAAAGGCGGCGGCGGCTGGGAAACGTAACCCTAGCTCTTATACCATGTTATGAAATGAGCCTTAGTATACATAGGGCCAACAGGCCAACACATATACAAGTAGGGAAATAAGCAAAGAAGCCCCTATACAATGAGATAACTACACACAACACAACACCCTGTTCTAACAGTCAACATGTAATGGAAGGATTCGGCTGGTGCCAGGTCGGCCTTCAGAACACATCATTGCGAATAAAATATTTCAATTGCTTTCATCTTGCAATTAATTAGCCAATTGTAGTCATTCGCCGAAAATACCTTTTGAACAATCTGAGCATATATAGTCGTTCTAACAAAGTTGCTTGGATATCTACTGAGAAAATTCGAAGTACAATTGCTAACTATTTGCTCCGGGGTCATGAATCTGGGATTGTCCAGTTATTGGTTAGAAAAAAACTAAGAACATGCGAGTCCACTTATTATTGTGTTGAACTGTTTGCTCTTGTCCATCCTTAGTTCATGTATAAACAAAACAAAAGATAGAGAAAAGACACAGCTACCTTGGGTCGCCATCATCGCAGATCATGTAGACTGTAAACTCATTGGGAATCACACCCTCGGCATGGGAACAGGTGGGATGCAATGTTGAGGCAAGGGCCACTCAGGGATGTTAACAAGCCTGATTTGAAACGTGAATCAATCTCCGGAAGAAAGAAAGAAAGAAAGAAAGAAGAGTTGAAAGACCTTTGGCCCGGCGGCTGCGTGTTTGACGACGGCGCTGACGACCGAGGCCAGGCGGCGTCCCAGACGGCCCGACGGCGATGGCCGGCCGGCCAGGCGGCGTCCCCGACGGCCAAGAGGACCGGGGCGGCAGCGGGCGGCAGCGGAGAAGAGGAGCGTCGGAGGAGGGCGAGGACCGGGGCGGCGGCGGAGGAGAGCAAGGAGCGAGCGAGCGAAAGGTCCTGGTGCGGGGCGTGCGTTCGTGCGGAGCGGGCAGCGGTTTTTTTTGAACGGGTGGGTAGGGTCATGAGTTGAGGATCAATGGCTTAATTGCGTGGCTTGTTGTGTTAACCACGGGAGGATTTGGGGCCATTAGATATTGTAGATGGACGGATATAATTGCTTGGATCTGGCCCCTCTCGTGCTTTTATAGGGGTAGTAGATATATAATGCTTGGAAGCATGCAACAAAAGAAAATAAAAAAATCAAACGTTCTACATTTGCTCCTTTTCTTTCTTGGGGAGTAATTAGTTATCATCTAGTGAGAGATTTTGCAGATGCATGCTTATCTTTATATTTTATTCACTGGTTAACGGGTCAATATCTAATAATAATTGGATGATGTGAAAAATCAGTTGCAAAATAACGAGTAAATTATATATTGTAAGCTGTGTGACACCCTTGGTTTTTATAGTCTTAAAATGCCTATCATTTCCAATATTTATTTGGAATTGACCACTCCTTATTCTATTTTTTTTGCCAGAAATACTTCTTAGTTGCTTATCATGCTGCAATATTGTCGGTTGTCAAAGAGGCTAACTTGGTAGGTTAATTGTGTTGCCAGGGGATGTGTCACTAGAAGAGAACATCTATGATAAATGAGTATTTTTACACACATTATCGCTATTTTGTAAGTTTTAACCCTTCTATGCATATGACACATGACATGCTTATGCAATACATATGTCTTGATCCAATAGAATGGTTACATAATGATAGTGATTTGTGGTACCTAACAACTCATGATACACAAGTTTAATTTTGCATATGTATCTAGTCTAGGATAGCAATGTTACATCGAACATACTTACGGGATAATGGGCTTAATTCACAGCAATAGCTTCACCTTGACGTCAGTAGATGGGTGGAGGAATAGTGAGTGGTCCCTTTCATGTGTTAGACTCGTGTGCTTTCGGGCATGTGAGTGTGGTTGCGTCTCATGGTGTTGTATGGCCGCTTGGTCCTCTTTTTTCTATGTGTTGATGCGTCTCCCATGATGTCCTCCTGGAAAATATAATCTAATATGGCATAGAAACAATAGTTTTTTTTGGGACATATTTGTTGGCTATAGTTTGCGACCACACAAGTTAATGTGTAAGACCCGGTGTGGAGCCATGACTGGCTTACACTAGGAGGCGGGTCAGCGAAACTATATTTTGTGGAGCTGCTATCAAAGATTATTGTTCGGGGAGAAAAAAGACCTCACAGAACCGGAAATCTACCCAGCGTAATTCGAAAATCCAAAAGCGTGCATTCACAATGTTCTTGACCATTTGCGCTACTTCACTCCCACCTATCACCACAAATACATAAAACTTCCCCTCCAAAAAGAAATACATAAATATTGTATGTCCAGAAAGATTAGCAATGGTGTAGATAGATTCACTACCCATCTCAGAAACTAGGGGCTTTTATGGAAACATCATAGGGTCCCTGATACGTCTCCAACGTATCTATAATTTATGAAGTATTCATGCCATGTTTATAATAATTTTATATGGTTTTGGTATGATTTGATTAGAGCTAATCCGGACTGACACTGTTTTCAGCAGAACTACCGTGGTGTTGTTTTTTGTGCAGAAATAAAAGTTCTCGGAATGGGCTGAAAATTTACTGTGATTTTTTATGGACCAAAAGAGACCCCCGCAGCTTCGTGGAAGGACCAAAAGATCCACGAGGACGCGACAAGCCTGGGGGCGCGCCCTCCCCCCCAGGGCGCGCCGGGTAGGCTTGTCGCTCCCTCGTGGGGCCCCCTGGCGTGAATCCAACGCTGAAAATTCTTATAAATACCAAAAACCCCAGAAAGAAACCTAGAACTTCCACGCCGCCGCCGCAAGCCTCTGTTCCGAAGTGATCTCATCCGGAGCCCTGTTCCGGCGTCCTGCCGGAGGGGGAAATCATTGCCGGAGGCCATCTTCATCATCCTGGCAGTCTCCATGACGAGGAGGGAGTAGTTCACCCTCGGGGCTGAGGGTATGTACCAGTAGCTATGTGTTTTATCTCTCTCTCTCTCTCTCATGTTCTTGATTTGACACGATCTTGATGTACCGCGAGCTTTGTTAATATAATTGGATCATATGGTGTTTCTTCCCTCGCTATCTTCTTGTGATGAATTGAGTCTTTCCCTTTGAGGTTTCGTTATTGTCGAATTGAATACTTTGGATTTGAGAACACTTGATGTATGTCTTGCATAAGGATACCCATGGTGACAATGGGGTATTCTATTGAGTCACTTGATGTATGTTTTGGTGATCAACTCGCGGATTCCCGTGACCTTGGGGTAATCTAGGCATAGGGGTTGGTTGCACATTTTCATCTTCTTTTCTCCGATAGAAACTTTGGGGTACTCTTTGAGGTTCTTTGTGTGGATTGAATATTATGAATCTAAAGTTGTTTGATGCATATCGAATAATCAACTCACAGATACTTGTGGTGACATTGGAGTATCTAGGTGACATTAGAGTTGGTTGATGCGTATCATATGGTGTTATTTTAGTACGAACTCTAGGGTTGTTTGTGACACTTATAGGGATGGCTCAATAGATTGATCGGAAAGGATAACTTTGAGGTGGTTTTGTACCCTACAACAATTTTATCTTATGTTCTCCGCTAGATAAGAACTTTGGA
The DNA here is from genome assembly GCA_039707655.1 of Elymus sibiricus. NCBI lineage: Eukaryota > Viridiplantae > Streptophyta > Magnoliopsida > Poales > Poaceae > Elymus > Elymus sibiricus. The sequence goes on along the minus strand of CM077676.1, from coordinate 298,739,951 downwards.
GTGATTCTTTGTCGCACGTTGAGGGATTGTTATATGATTCAATTATGTTAGCATTGTTGAGAGATTGCACTAGTGAAAGTATGAACCCTAGGCCTTGTTTCCAAGCATTGCAATATTGTTTGTGCTCCGTTTTATCACTTGCTACCTTGCTGTTTTTATTATTTCAGATTACAAAAACCTATATCTACTATCCATACTACACTTGTATCACCATCTCTTCGCTGAACTAGTGTACATATACAATTTACCATTGTATTGGGTGTGTTGGGGACACAAGAGATTGCTTGTATTTGATTGCAGGGTTGTTTGAGAGAGACCATCTTCATCCTACGCCTCCCACGGATTGATAAACCTTAGGTCGTCCACTTGAGGGAAATTTGTTACTGTCCTACAAAACTCTGCACTTGGAGGCCCAACAACGTCTACAAGAATAAAGTTGCGTAGTAGACATCAGTCCCAAAAGACTCGAGACTCGTCTAAATGTGCCATTTTCCTAGAGTTGGCCATTCTAATCATTTGGGCAATCTAGAATACTCGTAATGACTTCATTTTCAGTGACATTCCTCCAAGTTTATATACCTGTAGGAGGCGCTTCAAGGAGGAACTTCAATGGATTCTTTTGCAGGCTAAGAGGAAGGATTACTCCAATTTTGAAGCCTGGGTGGGCTCTTTTTGATAGCTTTGACCTTGGTCTCTAGGTTGAATGCAAGGAGCTTTCTCTCCAGCCTACGATTCAATTCTTCTTGAGGCTTTGAAGCTTTTATTATGTATGAGGGTTGTGTCTTTATCTACTTGTGTACCTTGTATAATTACTTTTTTCCTTATTTTGTTTTTGCCTAATTTTATTTTAGATGGCCCTCTTAGCCTCTTTTGTACAATTTTTTTGTGTAAAATCAATAAGAATCACGCTATTTCCCATTAAAAAAAGATAGAGAGTAGACCCTTTCATGTGTCGGGCCAGCATGCTCTCGGGCGCATGGGTGTGGTTGCCTCTCATGGCGTTGTATGACCGCTTGGTCTTCTCTTTCTATATGCTTGATGCGTCTCCCAGGACGTACCTTGAAAAATATAATATAAAATGGGATAAAAACCATAACAAATCTGGACACAGATTGATACGTAAAGACCCAGGCTGGGTCCACGACCGACTTACACTAGGAGGCGAGTCATCAAATCAATATTTTGTGCACTTCTGTCGAAGATTATTGTTTGTAGAAAAAAAATCACAGAATTGTAAATGTACCATAATTTGAAATTATGTAAGCATGTGCATTCAAAATGTTCTTGACCATTGATGAGTGTTATTTTTACGCTCATCACACCGTTGTTTAAACCGGTTTATATTATAAATTCTGAAATAGTCGCTCTGATATTGCCATTAATGACTAATGAATGCAAGAGATTGCGAAATCTTCTCTTTATTTTGTTTCCACATAAAAAGAGGCCATACATGGATAAAATTCATCATTTACAAGGAAAGAATCAAACTGGAGAAAGAAGAAATTAAATGGGAGGCCCAACACAGCAAACAGAGCAGAAGACAACGTCTTGTACGAGCGCGTGTGCCCGTACCAAGTGGCAGCGGCACCGTGACGTCCAACCCTACCACTTTTAGAAAGGGCCCCGTACCAGAATCGCGAAAGGGCATTGCCGAAAACCTCCATCTATGCACTAGAAACTATTCTCCAACCCTAGTCGCCGCCATTTCCCATCTCATCTCCATATCCACAACCATCTTCATCACCGCAGCAATCCACCTCCAAGTTATCCATACTTGTAATCGTGTATCGCATCCAGCAACCATTGTAAGACATATTATCAGTAAAGCATTCATCTTGATGTGTTCTACAATGATTTCTTCTTGCGATGCGATCGCCATGTGTGAGTAATTCGATAAGGCAATGGGTTAAGGCATAGCCTTGCAGCCCGATGTATTTGTATGAGGGATTGATGGAACGACTTTGAAGTAACGTTATGTATGTGTGAAATAAAATTGCACATAGTTTTATATCTTGTCTCTTTCTCGTTCTTTGACCCTGCAGGTACCTAGGATCTCGAAGTTTGATCAAGGAGGGGGCTACGAGCAAGGAGGATGCAAAACACTATTCTCAACACTAGTGACAGAAAGATTTAGTATGGTAGTGGAAAGTTAATCACTGGGGATACATGAGGTGTAGTAATTAAATGCCCAAATGATTTTCTCTGACTTATCTTAATAACCAAGGTAACCCCGCGCGATGGATAGGGTCTACGGTTGGACAACTGACTCTTGATGCAGGTCGTGAATCGGTCAAGATGTAATTTGGACACATCCCCCACTACGTCTCGATGCAAGCACATCTTAAAGGGTGTCTTCCATAGCAAAAATTAAGATCATGATGATCCCGATAACAAATATATGGTTGTAAGAATCAAGTCCTCATACCCATGCCCGTTTTTATTTATAAGTGTTTCAGTACAAAGGTGATAACGATCCGGTCTCAAAACTGGAATTTAATTCTCTTGCAAAAGCTTGATAGAAACCCTTGTCACAGTGCACGTCCTCTCATGGGTTCGATAACTGAAAGTGCAACTAATCCCCGGGTGGTTTTGGTAATTAATAACAACATATAAGTCATTAAACTAATGCCTATTCAAGATAAGATTTCAGGAAGTTCAATGTTGGCATCGCAAGGACTAGTGATTGTGGACCCCTCAAAATGCTAAGGACATGGAGCTTCAAGACTCTACATTTATGGTTAAGTGATCCAAGATCGCATTGAGTCCTATAGGAAAACCAATACTATTAAAGCGGGATGTGGTTTTCATGATGAGTTTGTTGCTCAAGTGCTTGAAGATATTGCTCCAAAACCCTCAACCACATTTTCCAAATCCTATCTGTCCAAACCCTAAAAGTCCATCTCGGTCCCACCAAAACTATTCCATCCGGACCCATCGAGATGATCCCATACACTGCCACAACCAAACCCTAACGCTTCGTTACTACCGATATGGATCTCGGTTACACCGAGATGGCATGACCAAGTTTCTGTAATGCAATCGCTTCACTTCGGATTCACCGAGATGAAACGATCAGAATTACCGAGACGAAGTTCTGCCCTAGCCATTGCACTTTGGTTGCTCCGTGTCGTTCTGTTCGGTCTCACCGAAAAGCCTAACGGTCAAGCTTTTTACACAGGTCGGTCTCATGGAGATTTCTGATCGGTTGCACCGAGTTGAGTCAAAAGCTTGTAACGGTTGGATTTTTGGTGCTGCCTATTTATACCCTTCTACCCCCACCTACTCTCCAAGAGAGCCATCAGAACGAACCTACACTTCCACCATTCATTATCTGAGAGAGAACCACCTACTCATGTGTTGAGATCAAGTCACTTCATTCCAATCATTTGAACCTTGATTTCTAGCCTTCCCCAAGTTGCTTTCCACTCGAATCCTTCTCCTACCAAAGCCAAATCTGTGAAAGAGTGATTGAGTGTTGGGGAGACTATCTTTTGAAGCACAAGAGCGAGGAGTTCATCATCAACAACACATCTATTACCTTTTGGAGAGTGGTGTCTCCTACATTGGTTAGGTGTCACTTGGGAGCCTCCAAGATCATGTGGAGTTGAACCAAGGAGTTTATAAGGGCAAGGAGATCGTGCTATTTGTAGACTGCGTTGGTATTTCCCCGACGAGGAGAGGATGATGCAGTATAGTAGAGATAAGTATTTCCCTCAGTTAAGAACCAAGGTTATCAATCCAGTAGGAGAACCACACAGAACCTCGTTAGCAGCACCTACACACACAAAAGCAAACACTTGCACCCAACGCAAATATGAGGGTTGTCAATCCTCTTAGCGGTTATTTGCAAGGATTAATTCTGATAGTGATAGATAGATAAAGTAAAATACTAAATAAAATAAAAGTAAATCAATTGCAGCAAGGTATTTTTGGATTTTAATATATGATAAAAGTAGACCCGGGGGCCATAGTTTTCACTAGAGGCTTCTCTCTCGAACACATAGCATATGGTGGGTAAACAAATTACTGTTGGGCAATTGATAGAAAAGCAAATAATTATGACGGATTCATGGCAATGATCATGTATATAGGCATCACGGCCGAGACAAGTAGACCGACTCCTGCGTGCATCTACTACTATTACTTCACCCATCGACCGCTATCCAGCATGCATCTAGGGTATTAAGTATAAAACATAGTAACGCCTTAAGCAAGATGACATGATGTATACAAAGTAAACTCAAGCAATATGATTAAACCCCATCTTTTTATCATTAATGGAAACAATACAAATACGTGTCATGTCCCTTTCTGTCACTGGGAATGAGCACCGCAAGATTGAGCCCATCACAAAGCACCTCTCCCATTGCAAGATAAACCAGTCTAGTTGGCCAAACCAAATCGATAGATCGGAGAGAAATACAAAGCTATAACAATCATGCATAAAAGAGTTTAGAGAAGACTCAAATATTTCTCATGAATAATCTGATCATAAACTCACAATTCATCGGATCCCAACAAACACACCGCAAAAGAAGATTACATCGGATAGAACTCAAGAACATCGAGGAGAACATGGTATTGAAGATCAAAGAGAGAGAAGAAGCAATCTAGCTACTAGCTATCGACCCGTAGGTCTATGGTAAACTACTCACACATCATCGAAAGGGCAGCAAGGTTGATGAAGAAGCCCTCCGTGATCGATTCCCCCTCCGGCAGAGTACCGGAAAATGCCTCTAGATGGGATCGCGGAAGAACAGAGGCTTGCGGCGGCGGAAAGGTTTTCTCTTCTGTCTTTCTGGTATATTGGGAATATTTGGGAATTTATAGCGCTGGAATTAGGTCAGGAGGTGCCACGAGGGTCCCACAAGCCTGGGGGGCGCGCCCTACCCCTAGGGCGCGCCTCCCGAGCATGTCGCTCCCTCGTGACTCTTCTGGTCTTCTCCCGAAGCTTCATGGGTCCCTTCTGGTCCAGAAAAAATTAAACCAAAGTTTTTTCTTTGTTTGGACTCTTTTTGATAATGATTTTCTGAAAAGGCAAAAGCAAGCAAAAAAACAGCAACTGGCACTGGGCACTGAGTTAATAGGTTAGTCCCAAAAAATGATATATAATGGCATATAAAACATCCAAGATTGATACTATAATAGCATGGAACAATAAAAAATTATAGATACGTTGGAGACGTATCAAGCATTCCCAAGCTTAATTCCTGCTCGTCTTCGAGTAGGTAAATGATAAAAACAGAATTTTTGATGTGGAATGCTACCTAACATGTTTCATCATGTAATCTCTCTTACGGTATGAATAATAAGATCCGAATGATTCAAAGCAATAGTCTATAATTTGACATAAAGACATCAATACTCAGGCATACTAATAAACAATCATGTCTTTCAAAATAAAAATGCAAAATAAAGTTATCCCTACAAAATCATATAATCCTGTCATGCTCCATCTTCCTAACATAAAATATTTATCATGCACAACCTCGGTTTTAGCCAAGCAATTGGTTCAAACCTTTTAACGCGCTTCAGCTTTTTCAACCCCCACGCAATACATGAGCGCAAGCCCTGGATATAGCACTATGGGTGGAATAGAATGTGGTGGTAGAGATTAATAAGGGGAAGTGAAAAATAAGAAGATAGTCTCACATCGACGCGGCTAATCAACGGGCTATGGAGATGCCCATCAATTGATGTCAATGCGAGGAGTAGGGATTGCCATGCAACGGATGCACTAAGAGCTATAAGTGTATGAAAGCTCAACATGAAAACTAAGTGGGTGTGCATCCAACTTGCTTGCTCATGAAGACCTCGGGCATTTGAGGAAGCCCATCATCGGAATATACAAGCCAAGTTCTATAATGAAAAAAATTCCCACTAGTATATGAAAGTGACAAAATAGGAGACTCTCTATATGAAAAACATGGTGCTACTTTGAAGCACAAGTATGGAAAAGGATAGTAACACTGCCCCTTCTCTCCTTTTTTCTCATTTCATTTTTTTCTTTCTTTTTCCCCTTTTTTTTCTTTTTTTTCATGGGCTCTTTTTGGCCTCTTTTTTTTCTTTTTTTATTTCCTCACTGGGACAATGCTCTAATAATGATGATCATCATACTTCTATTTACTTACAACTCAAAAAAAAATTACAACTCGAAACTAGAACAAAAATATGACTCTATATGAATGCCTCTGGCAGTGTACCAGGATGTGCAATGATAATGGCGTAACATATAAAAAAAAAGATGAACGGTGGTTGAGCCACAAATACTATGTCAGCTATATGATCATGCAAAGCAATATGACAATGATGATGTGTGTCATAAAAAACGGAACGGTGGAAGTTGCATGGCAATATATCTCGGAATGGCTATGGAAATTCCATGATATGTAGGTATGGTGGCTGTTTTGAGGAAGATATAAGGGGGCTTATATGTGATAGAGCGTATCATATCATGGGGTTTGGATGCACCGGCGAAGTTTGCACCAACTCTCGATGTGAGAAAGGGCAATGCACGGTACCGAAGAGGCTAGCAAATTGCGGAAAGGTGAGAGTGCGTATAATCCATGGACTCACATTAGTCATAAAGAACTCACATACTTATTGCAAAAGTTTATTAGCCCTCGAAGCAAGGTACTACTACGCATGCCCCTAGGGGGGAGGTTGGTAGGAGTTAACCATCGCGCGCCCCCGACCGCCACACAAAGGAAGACAATCAATAATAAATCATGCTTCAACTTCTTAGCATAACGACAGACCATACGTGCATGCTTCGGGAATCACAAACCTTAACACCAATATTCTTACTAAACCACAATTATCTACTAGCACCTCCCACATATTACCATCTTAATATCGCAAAACTATTGCAAGGAATCAAACTTGTCATATTCAGTGATCTACATGAAAGTTTTTATTATATCCCTCTTGAATACCTATTATATTAGGACCAAATTCATAACCCGTGCATATTACCATTGCTATTCATTAGACTCTCAAAAAGATATAAGTGAAGCATGAGAGTGCAACTATTTCTTTAAAATATAACCACCGCCGTGCTCTAAAAGATATAAGTGAAGCACTAGGGCAACTGCCTAGCTCAAAAGATATAAGTGAAACACATAGAGTATTCTAACAAATCACGAATAATTAATGAACTTGCTAGTAATCATGATAGTCAAGATGAAACGAATGACAATGCTATGAGGGAGATTGAGCGTCTAACTAAAGAACTAAACACTCTTAAGTTAGCTCATGAAACAACTCAAGAAGATCATAGAGAGCTCCTAAGAACTCATGAGAAGCTACGCTTCGAGAAGCTAAATTTAGAGCAAGAGCATGAGTTTCTAAAAGCTATCAATGACGATCTTCGAAAGAAGAGTTCCTCTTACATTGCCAAACGACTCCTCTTGTCTACTTTTATGCCACAAGTTAAATCTAAGCAAACTATTAACAAGAGTAAAAAGGGTTCTACCTCTACTAGTAATAATAACAATGCTAAATTCAATGTTGTTGCTTCTACTAGTTCTATTGATTCCACTAAAGATTCTCTTAGCCAAGTTACACTTGAGCAACAAAATGATTTATTGAAAGGAATTATAGAAAAGGGTGTCTACAAGAGCCTTGCCAGGAGTAAGCTATTTGAGGAAATTGTACGCAAGCACGGAAGGCACCGGAAGAACCAAGGTGTTGGTTTTGAACGAAAGTTCAATGCCAATGGAGTTGAGTGGGAAGAAGATTAATACCCCAAGACGAAGTTTGTTCCTCAACAAGAGAAATATGATCCTACTTCTTTCAAGGGAACACAAGCTCAAGATGATCTTCCACCACAAGACCACAAGCTAAAAGGCCAGGACAAGCTTCAAGAAGATATTGAATCATTTGAAGAAGCACCTCAAGTCTTGGTCAAGTGGGTTCCCAAGACTACGTCAAGTTCCACTTCTTCAAGTACAACTACAACTCCAAGGATTCCCATCAAGTTGATGTGGGTCCCAAAGAAGAAGAACTAGAGAGATCTTGAGGGTGACTTCGCCAACAAACTTCACTCACATTCATTCATGGCAAGAACTTGTGCAACCAACTTCAACATCATGCACTAGTTCATGGAGTCACAAACCCTCTTGTTGGTAAGTCAAGGGATAAGGTATTCAATGCATTCATGAAAATCATCTTGTGTGCATTTCACTCTATGCCTATGGACATCTTTGTTTGTTCCTTGTGGGACTAACCCATGTAGGTATTGAAAGTGCAAAAATCCAATGGATTGCTCCCAACTCTTGATGATCTACATCAACATTGAGCATGAGTCATCATCGACAAAACCCAAGGTTAGTTCATCCCTCTTTGAGGGGATATCACATCTAGGGGGAGCTTTCTCTAAGACTTGAGCCAAAGCAACTCTAAATGGTGTGAACACATTAATGCTTTATGTAAAAATGGCAACCCCACTTGTGCTTAAACGATGAGTACGACCTATTGCTACTTGTAAACTGCGTTGGGATTTCCCCGAAGCGGAGAGGATGATGCAGTATAGTAGAGATAAGTATTTCCCTCAGTTAAGTACCAAGGTTATCAATCTAGTAGGAGAACCACACATAACCTCGTTAGCAGCACCTACACACACAAAAGCAAACACTTGCACCCAACGCAAATAAGAGGGTTGTCAATCCTCTTAGCGGTTATTTGCAAGGATTAATTCTGATAGTGATAGATAGAAAAGTAAATTGCAAAATAAAATAAAAGTAAATAAATTGCAGCAAGGTATTTTTGGATTTTAATATATGATAAAGGTAGACCCGGGGGCCATAGTTTTCACTAGAGGCTTCTCTCTCGAACACATAGCATACGGTGGGTAAACAAATTACTGTTGGGAAATTGATAGAAAAGCAAATAATTATGACGGATTCATGGCAATGATCATGTATATAGGCATCACATCCGAGACAAGTAGACCGACTCCTGCCTGCATCTACTACTATTACTCCACCCATCGACCGCTATCCAGCATGCATCTAGGGTATTAAGTATAAAACAGAGTAACGCCTTAAGCAAGATGACATGATGTAGACAAAGTAAACTCAAGCAATATGATTAAACCCCATCTTTTTATCCTTAATGGCAACAATACAAATACGTGTCATGTCCCTTTCTGTCACTGGGATTGAGCACCGCAAGATTGAACCCATCACAAAGCACCTCTCCCATTGCAAGATAAATCAATCTAGTTGGCCAAACCAAACTGATAGCTTCGAGAGAAATACAAAGCTATAACAATCATGCATAAAAGAGTTCAGAGAAGACTCAAATATTTCTCATGGATAATCTGATCATAAACTCACAATTCATCGGATCCCAACAAACACACCGGAAAAGAAGATTACATCGGATAGAACTCCAAGAACATCAAGGAGAACATGGTATTGAAGATCAAAGAGAGAGAAGAAGTCATATAGGTACTAGCTATGGGCCCGTAGGTCTGTGGTAAAGTACTCACACATCATAGGAAGGGCAGCAAGGTTGATGAATAAGCCCTCCGTGATCGATTCCCCCTCCGACAAAGAACAGAGGCTTGCTGTGGCGGAAAGGTTTTCTCTTCTATCTTTCTGGTATACGGAGAATATTTTGGAATTTATAGCGCTGGAATTAGGTCAAGAGGTGTCATGAGGGGCCCACAAGACTAGGGCGCGCCTCCCGAGCTTGTCACTCCCTCGTGGCACTTCTGGTCTTCTCCCGAAGCTTCGAGGGTCCCTTCTGGTCCAGAAAAAATTAATCCAAAGTTTTTTCTTCGTTTGGACTCTGTTTAATAATGATTTTCTGAAAAGGCAAAAACAGGCAAAAAACAGCAACTGGCACTGGGCACTAGGTTAATAGGTTAGTCCCAAAAAATGATATATAATGGCATATAATTGCATGTAAAACATCCAAGATTGATACTATAATAGCATGGAACAATAAAAAATTATAGATACGTTGGAGACATATCAAGCATCCCCAAGCTTAATTCCTGCTCGTCCTCGAGTAGGTAAATGATAAAAACAGAATTTTTGATGTGGAATGCTACCTAACATGTTTCACCATGTAATCTCTTTACGGTATGAATATTAAGATCCGAATGATTCAAAGCAATAGTCTATAATTTGATATAAAGATATCAATACTCAGGCATACTAACAAACAATCATGTCTTTCAAAATAAAAATGCTAAAGAAAGTTATCCCTACAAAATCATATAATCCTGTCATGCTCCATCTTCTTAACACAAAGTATTTATCATGCACTACTGATACGTCTCCAACGTATCTATAATTTTTGATTGTTCCATGCTATTATATTATCAATCTTGGATGTTTTTATATGCATTTACAGCAATTATATATATCATTTTTTGGGACTAACCTATTAACTTAGTGCCCAGTGCCAGTTGCTGTTTTCTGCCTGTTTTTGGTTTTACAGAATATCAATACCAAACGAAGTCCAGATGCCACGAAATTTTTTGGAGATTTTTTTCTGGACATAACAAACACTAGAAGCTTCGGGAGAAGGCCAGAAGCCCCAGGAGGTGGCCACGAGCCACCAGGGCGCGCCTAGGGGGGGGGGCAGGCGCGCCCTGGTGCCTCGTGGGCTCACCTCTGCCTCTTTTGACCTAATTCCACCACTATAAATTCCCAAAAATTGGGAAACCAACAGGGGAGTCCATGAAATACTTTTTCCACCGCCGCAAGTTTCTGTTCTCGAGAGATCCCATCTGGAGGCCTTTTCCGGTGCTCCGCCGGAGGGGGAATCGATTACGGAGGGGCTCTACATCAACCTTGCTACCCTTCTGATGATGCGTGAGTAGTTTACCACAGACCTTCGGGCCCATAGTTAGTAGCTAGATGGCTTCTTCTCTCTTTTTGATCTTCAATACAATGTTCTCCTCGATGTTCTTGGAGTTCTATTCGATGTAATCACTTTTTGCGGTGTGTTTGTTGGGATCCGATGAATTATGAGTTTATGATCAGATTATCCATGAATATTATTTGAGTATTCTCTGATCTCTTTTATGCATGATTATTATAGCTTCGTATTTCTTATCTGACCTATTGATTTGGTTTGGCCAACTAGATTGATTTATCTTGCCATGGGAAGAGGTGCTTTGTAATGGGTTTGATCTTGCGGTGCTCAATCCCAGTGACAGAAAGGGACATGACACGTATGTATTGTTGCTATTAAGGGTAAAAGGATGGGGTTTATTCATGTGTGAGTTTACTTTGTCTACATCATGTCATCTTGCTTAAGGCGTTACTCCGTTCTCTATGGACTTAATACACTAGATGCATGCTGGATAGCGGTCGATGTGTGGAGTAATAGTAGTAGATGCAGGCAGGAGTCGGTCTACTTGTCTCGGACGTGATGCCTATATACATGATCATTGCCTTGGATATCGTCATGATTATTTGCTTTTCTATCAATTGCCCAACAGTAATTTGTCTACCCACCGTATGCTATTTTCTTGAGAGAAGCCTCTAGTAAAAACTATGGCCCCCGGGTCTATCTAAATCATATATTAAAAACCCTAAAAATACCTTGCTGCAATTTTTCTTTATTTATTTTATTTTGTATTTTTGTTTCAATCTATCTATCTATCACATACAATTTAATCTTGCAACTTACCGCCGAGGGATTGACAACCCCTCGTTTGCGTTGAGTGCAAGGATTTGTTGTTTGTGTGCAGGTACTGCTAACGAGGTGTTGCGTGATTCTCTTACTGGATTGATAACCTTGGTTTCATAATTGAGGGAAATACTTACCTCTACTGTGCTGCATCATCCCTTCCTCTTCGGGGAAAATACCAACGCAAGCTACAAGTAGCAGGAACAATTTCTCGCGCTATTGCCGGGGAGACATCATCAACATCTATCAAGTACCTTCGCATAAACTTACATCTCCTTGCATTTATTTTATTTGCCTCTTGTTTTCATCTCCCCCACTTCTAAAAAGTTTTTACAAAAATACAAAAATATTTTCCGTTTGCCTTTTTCTGGTTTGCTTGTTTGCTTGCTTGCTTTATCATTATGGCTAGTTCTTCACTCGTTACTACTACCCCTGAAAATGAAGTACTTAATTTTAAACAAAGGGGAGAAGAGAATTTAAAAGATGCTTGGTATAGGATTTGTGACACTCATAATAGATCAACTCGTAAGCAATCCTCCACCATCCTTCTTCGCAATTTTTATGTGGGAATCACTACTTGGTATAGATTTGTGCTTGATACTATTACTGGAGGGAATTTCTTGATGTGTCCCTCTATGGATGCTTTCAATGCTATGGGAAATTTAGTGGGATCACCACCTATCACTGTTAATGAAACAACTTTGACTTTGGAACATGTTATGCAAAGGTTAGAAGCTATTGAAAGTAAAATGCCTACTATTGAACATCTTGAGAATTTAGATAAAAAATTTCGTAATCATATCACTCAATTTGGTTCTAAGGTAGGAATCGCATTGAAAACCTTAAAGGAAAAGGAACCGGTAGTTAATGAAAGAATAGAACAAAGCCCCGCTAGAATCGATAAGATAGAAGAAATTATTAATAATTTGGGATCGGCTTTTTCCTCCGTTAAGAATATTGATAGAACTCCTCCTAATAAAAATTGCAAGTTCATATATGTTCCTAAAACCAATGGTGCTACTTCTAGTAAGGGAAATGAGGATCTTAAAATGATTAGCGTGCACCCCAATTTTATTGGTATAATTAAGGAACCTATTCACAAAAGTAAAATTCTTGATTTTGTGCCTAGAAGTGTGATGATGTGAAATACCTACGTTAAATCTATTAGAAAAAATGGGTGTGTGATTGAGGAGTTGGAAACTAAGGATGACAATACTTGAAACTATGCATTATGCCTAGCTAGGGGCATAAAACAATAGCGCTTGTTGGGAGGCAACCCAATGAATAAAATAATTTTTTTCCTTTTGTTTCTGTTATTGTGTGTTTTCACAATTATGCTACTGTTATGATTGTGTTTTTGTGTTTTTAATTAGTGTTTGTGCCAAGTAAAGCCTTTAGGATGATTTGGAAGATAGTATAATTGATGCTGTTTGGAAAACAGAAAGTTTTGCGTTCAGTGCTGGAATTTTGGTTCTGTGCTGAAGCGTCAGAAAAATCTGAAATTTTTACACAGTAATGGTATATGAATTTCCCACTTTTTCCTATTTTTTCAGAATTTTTGGAGTTACAGAAGTATGGCTTTTAAATAGATTGCTACAGACTGTTCTGTTTTTGATGCACTACTTGCTTGTTTTGATGAAACTATGGATTGTATCGGGGGGTATAAGCCATGGAGAAGTTAGAATACAGTAGGTATAATGCAAAAATAAAATATGAACAGGTTTGCAATAGTACTTAAAGTAGTGATTTATTTTGTTATACTAACGGATCTCACGAAGGTTTTGTTGAGTTTTGTGTGATTGAAGTTTTCATGTTTTGGGCGAGATCACGATGGATGAAGGAATAAGGAGTAGCAAGAGCCTAAGATTGGGGATGCCCGAGGCACCCCAAGGTAATATTCAAGGAAGACTCAAGCGTCTAAGCTTGGGGATGCCCCGGAAGGCATCCCCTCTTTCTTCTACCAACCATCGGTAATTTTACTTGGAGCTATATTTTTATTCGTCACATGATATGAGTTTTGCTTGGAGCGTCGTGTATTATATGAGTCTTTTCTTTGTTTTCTTTTTAGTTTGTCACAAACATCCTTGCTGGACACACCAATTTGAGAGAGCCACATGTTCAGCATTATTTATTAGAATACTCTATGTGCTTCACTTAATTTTTTTTGAGCTAGGCAGTTGCTCTAGTGCTTCACTTAAATCTTTTTGAGCACGGTGGTGGCTATATTTTGAAGAAATGAACTCTCATGCTTCACTTAAATTATTTTGAGAGTTGACAAGATTGAAATTTTGAAGAAATAAACTCTCATGCTTCACTTATATTATTTTGAGAGTTGATAAGATGAAATTTTTGAAGAAATATTTGCACTCTCATGCTTCACTTATATCTTTTTGAGAGTTGACAATAGTAATGGTAATTTGCACAAGACATGAATTTGGTCCCAAAGTGATGAATATTCAAGAGGGATATAATAAAAACTTTCATATAGATCATTGGATATGATAAGTGTGATTCCTTGCAATAGTTTTGCGATATGGAGATGATAATATGTGAGTCATGTTAGTGAGTAATTGTGATTTAGTAAGAATATTCATGTTAAGGTTTGTGATTCCCTATGCATGCACATTAAGTCAATAGTTATTCAAAGAAATTATATCCTACTTATGGTGCATTATTCGGTGTTAGTTATGTTCAATACATGTTTATGACCGTTTTCGTTTTTTGGTTGGTTGCTTCTCAATCTATTTGCTAGCCTTCATTTGTACTAAGCGGAAATACTGCTTGTGCATCCAAACTCCTTAAACCCAAGTTGTGCCAAATGAGTCCACCATATCTACCTATATGCTGTATTCCCATGCCGTTCCAAGTAAATTTGCGTGTGCCAACTCTAATTTTCAAAATAATTTTTCCATTTTGTGTGCCTGTACCGCTCATGAAGCGGTAGGGGGTGGCCAATATTATCCATGCTAGGTGTGTTATTCTCATGATGAGTGTTTATTCACTTGTCATTGCACGAGAGAGTGGCTAGTAATAGGGATGCCTAGTCCCACAATGAAATAAAAAATTAATAACAACAAAATTCCTTGGAAAGTGTTGGTATGGAGGGTACCCGTGGATACGGCTAGCCTTGGATTGTGAAAGAATGGTGGAAAGGAAATAAACTTTACTTTCTGTTTGGGAACCGAGCTCGAAGAACAAAAGGTAAAATTCCTTGGAATGTGTCTAGCATGGAAGATATTGGGAATTCTCGGTCGTTTTCGTTGACAGGAAAAGCATGCCTCTCAAAAAAAATTATCTCTCTAATTTAAGCCTTGAGCTCTGGCACATTAGCAAATCTCTGCTTCCCTCTGCGAAGGGCCTATCTATTTACTTTTATGCAATTTTTATTTTTTATTTGAGTCTCCATCTTCTCTTATAAAGCACCAACTAGAGAGCACTATTGTCATACTTGTGCATTGGATGTAGCTAATATGGAGTGTGTTTCATGAATGGATCAATGATTGAGCATAATGGGCTAGGGATAACTTTCTTTAGTGTTGATATTTTGAAAAGCATGGATGCTTGTTAGTATGCTTGAGTATTTATATCTTCATGTCAAACTATAGACTATTGCTTTGAATCATTCAAGTCCAATGTCCATGCTATAAAAGAAAAGAATATGTGATAAATATGATAGGCAGCATTCCACATCAAAAATTCTGTTTTTATCATTTACCTACTCGAGGACGAGCATGAATTAAGCTTGGGGATGCTGATACGTCTCCAACGTATCTATAATTTTTGATTGTTCCATGCTGTTATATTATCAATCTTGGATGTTTTTATATGCATTTACAGCAATTATATATCATTTTTTGGGACTAACCTATTAACTTAGTGCCCAGTGCCAGTTGTTGTTTTCTGCCTGTTTTTGGTTTTACAGAATATCAATACCAAACGAAGTCCAGATGGCACGAAACTTTTTGGAGATTTTTTTCTGGACATAACAAACACTAGAAGCTTCGGGAGAAGGCCAAAAGCCCCAGGAGGTGGCCATGAGCCACCAGGGCGCGCCTGGGGGGGGGGGGGGGCGGGGGCAGGCGCACCCTGGTGCCTCGTGGGCCCCCCTCTGCCTCTTTTGACCTAATTCCACCACTATAAATTCCCAAAAATTGGGAAACCAATAGGGGAGTCCACGAAATACTTTTTCCGCCGCCGCAAGTTTCTGTTCTCAAGAGATCCCATATGGAGGCCTTTTCCGGTGCTGCACCGGAGGGGGAATCGATCACGGAGGGGTTCTACATCAACCTTGCTGCCCTTCCGATGATGCGTGAGTAGTTTACCACAGACCTTCGGGTCCATAGTTAGTATCTAGATGGCTTCTTCTCTCTTTTTGATCTTCAATACAATGTTCTCCTCGATGTTCTTGGAGTTCTATCCGATGTAATCACTTTTTGCGGTGTGTTTGTTGGGATATGATGAATTGTGAGTTTATGATCAGATTATCCATGAATATTATTTGAGTCTTCTCTGATATCTTTTATGCATAATTATTATAGCTTCATATTTATTCTCCGATCTATTGATTTGGTTTGGCCAACTAGATTGATTTATCTTGGCATGGGAAGAGGTGCTTTGTAATGGGTTCGATCTTGCGATGCTCAATCCCAGTGACAGAAAGGGACATGACATGTATGTATCGTTGCTATTAAGGGTAAAAAGATGGGGTTTATTCATGCGTGAGTTTACTTTGTCTACATCATGTCATCTTGCTTAAGGCGTTACTCCGTTCTCTATGGACTTAATACACTAGATGCATGCTGGATAGCGGTCGATGTGTGGAGTAATAGTAGTAGATGCAGGCAGGAGTCGGTCTACTTGTCTCGGACGTGATGCCTATATACATGATCATTGCCTTGGATATTGTTAGGATTATTTGCTTTTCTATCAATTGCCCAACAGTAATTTGTCTACCCACCGTATGCTATTTTCTTGAGAGAAGCCTCTAGTAAAAACTACGGCTCCCGGGTTTATCTAAATCATATATTAAAAACCCTAGAAATACCTTGATGCAATTTTTATATATTTATTTTATTTTGTATTTTTGTTTAAATCTATCTGTCTATCACATATAATTTAATCTTGCAACTTACCGCCGAGGGATTGACAACCCCTCGTTTGCGTTGGGTGCAAGGATTTGTTGTTTGTGTGCAGGTACTGCTAACGAGGTGTTGCGTGATTCTCCTACTGGATTGATAACCTTGGTTTCATAACTGAGGGAAATACTTACATCTACTGTGCTGCATCATCCCTTCCTCTTTGGGGAAAATACCAACGCAAGCTACAAGTAGCAACTACCCCAATGATAAGCCGAGCAATTGGTTCATACTTTTTAACGCGCTTTAGCTTTTTCAACCCCCACGCAATACATGAGCGCAAGCCATGGATATAGCGCTATGGGTGGAATAGAATGTGGTGGTAGAGATTAATAAGGGCAAGTAAAAAAGAAGAAGATAGTCTCACATCGACGCGGCTAATCAACGGGCTATGGAGATGCCCATCAATTGATGTCAATGCGAGGAGTACGTAGGGATTGCCATGCAACGGATGCACTAAGAGCTATAAGTGTATGAAAGCTCAACATGAAAACTAAGTGGGTGTGCATCCAACTTGCTTGCTCATGAAGACCTCGGGCATTTGAGGAAGCCCATCATCGGAATATACCAGCCAAGTTCTATAATGAAAAATTCCCACTAGTATATGAAAGTGACGAAATACGAGATTCTCTATATGAAAAACATGGTGCTACTTTGAAGCACAAGTATGGAAAAGGATAGTAACACTGCCCCTTCTCTCTTTTTCTATCATTTATTTTTTTCTTTTTTGTGTGGGCTCTTTTTGGCCTTTTTTTATTTTATTTATTTCCTCACTGGGACAATGCTCTAATAATGGTGATCATCATACTTCTATTTACTTACAACTCAAAAAAATTACAACTCGAAACTAGAACAAATATGACTCTATATGAATGCCTCTGGCAGTGTACCAGGATGTGCAATGATACTAGCGGAACATGTATAAAAAATGATGAATGGTGGCTGAGCCACAAGTACTATGTCAGCTATATGATCATGCAAAGCAATATGACAATGATGATGTGTGTCATAAAAACGGAACGGTGGAAGTTGCATGGCAATATATCTCGGAATGGCTATGGAAATGCCATAATAGTGTGACACCCTGGTTTTCGCTCCTTGTTTTTTTTCCTTCGCGGGATTTGACTCCCGTCTTTTTTTTCGGTGTTCTTGGATTTGCTCTTGCCTTTGGGTATATGAAGATGGTCATTTAGTCTTGCCTTTCCTATCCAACCAGAGACTCTCTCCAACCAACCTTGCCACCCCAGATATCTTCTCCGGATTTTGCCGCCAAAGCCCTACCTTCCGAGTTACCGGAAGGGAAACCCTAATTCCTTCCGTTACAAAGGAACTCCAATTTCCTTTGATCTTTTGCCTCCCAAATTTCTCCCAGTGATCATCCTATCTTTTTAAACCCTGGATATGTAAAAATATTGCCAAGTCATTTGCAATATTTTTCATTTAAAATTAATTCCTTTTTCTGCCAGTTAAAGGAATTAAATCCAGGAAAATATCTATCCATCTCCAAAGTTCATGAAAACTTGTGGAGATATTCTTTGTGATCATATTGAGCTCCAATAAAAATATTGGCAATAATTAAATAAGGGAAATTGCCTTTTCCTATTTAAAGCCAATATTGCAATTTGGGCACTTTCCAAAGGAGCTACCATTTTGGTAGCCAGGAAAAATCCCAAATAATTTGTGGAGCTTCTCCTATCCATATCTTCACCATTTCCATCAAGATCCCAAGTTCCACAGATCAAATTTAGAGAGCATCTTCCAATTCTTGTTTCTGGACTTATTTTGAGGTTGTGAAGCAACTATATTTTATATGGCTTCAAAAATTCTCAAATTAATCCAGGACCTCAAATTCCATATATGATGTGAGTATGCAAACATTCACATCATTTTACCTAGCCATTTTCTCCCTAAAATTCCATCTAGTTTCTGTCCAGAATCAAGCTCTGTGAAGGAAGTACCACTTTGGCATTTCCAATTGAGCTGAAATTTCCCAGTACCTTCATATCTCCAAATCATCAACCTACACCAAAATTCAGCTCATTCCACCAAGCCATATGAGTGCAGCTTTAAGATTCAGTTCTTGGACCAGAATTTGCATTACAAAGGAAGTATATGCAAAACTTGTCCAAATGACCTCAAATTTGGTAGACGTCTAGTCCTTCCTACCCCATTGCACTGTGACAAGGATTCAGCTCCCCACTCTCACCCATTTATCCACAAGATTCCACCAAAGTTTCTGTTCAGAACCTATCTCAGCTCAAATCAGTCAGCTCTTGCCCTCACTTCCATCCAAACCTCGACAGGTCAACTCACTGACCACTGATACATCTATTTGACAAGGCCTGGAGTCAAATAGCCGCTCTGGACGCGTGGTGCCAGCGGTGACCACGAGTTGGCAACGCCAAAATGGCGCTCTGCGCGATGAACCTCGCCGGCCAGCTAGCTCCGGCCGTCCCCGGTTTGTCCGAGCGTGTCCACTGGCTCCGCGGTGGCCGCGTGCCCCTTCTCCCGTAGCTTCCCCCTCCTTTCTTCTTCCCCACGCGACGGCAGCTCCGCCGCACTATTCTGCCCGTGACCATCGTCGTCGTCTTCCTCTGTCTCCTTCTGCCCCGAGCTCTCTCAAGCGTCCCCGAAGTCTCTCCCCTCTCCGCGAAGTCGCCCGACGCCGCATCCAGCCAACCACGTCACCCCGCAAGCTCTAGTGCGCGGATAAGCCAGGCACGGCGGCCGAGCTTATCCGGCGAGCTCCCCCGCCTATAAATGGGCTTCTCCCGAGCCCCTCGAGCTCACCATCGGCTCTCCCTCTCGCCTAGCACCCCGCCCCACGTCTTCCCTGAGCTCGAGGAGCTCCTCTGCCTCGCCACATCCGCCATGGCCGCCGCCATCGTCCTCTCAAATTCGGGCGTCCTCGGCCCTCCCCGACTCCACCAACTACACACCGAAGTCTCCGCCCGCCGTAAGCCACCTCTGCACCCTCGCCCGGCATCCCCGTTCACCGGAAGCGCCATGTCCATCATCGCCCGAGCCGCCGTCCGCCGCTGCTCAAGTCCTGCTCGAGTCCGAGCTCCTCGGCGCCCGAGTCCTACGCTGCTGGACGCGCCTCTTCGCGGGGAACCCGTCCCTAGGCCGAGCGTCGCCGGGGACGGTCTGTGGCTCCGGCAATCGCCGTCGGGAGCCGCTCCTCTCCTCGGGCAGGCAGGCGCGGGAGGAGGGAGACAACCCATCAGGCGGGCCCGACTCGTCAGTGGCTTGACCCCCTCCCTCCGTTTTTTTAAGTGGCAGTGGTGCGGGTGGGCCGGCCCAGCAGCAGTAGCAGCGGCAGTGGGATTCGGCCCGAGCCAGCCCAGCTGCACAGTGATCTTTTTCTTTTATTCACAGAAAAACTGTCCAGGGACCCAGATGTGAATAAAAGTTTTATAGAAAGGTCCCTAAACAGTCAATCTGCTATATCTTCGCAACCGCAACTCCGATCGAGGTGAATCCAAAGCCCACTTCTTCAGTTCGTCGAGCCCGTTCCGATGGCATCATTTTCATAATGGTTTCACATTCTGAAAATGACCATTTTGCCCCTGCCCTTATTCAGCCCCTCCGAGAGGGAATCTGTTCCGGCGAATTCTTCCGCGAGGTGATCGCACTTCTCCCGGAGTACTCCTTCACCCCCAGGCAAGCCGACCATCTGATATATGCCCTAAAGCATTGCTCTGTGTTATTCTTGCGTGTTTAAATTAATATGCTTATGCTTGTATGCGTAGTGGTGAGCTGTATGTGACGCCAGTGAACCCTTGTTTGCCTTTCTTTGGTGACGGCACCACGCCTGTGTTCTGAGCTGCTTCCGGCCGTCCGGGGTGGATGCCGACTTTTTGTTCTCTTTTCAACAACTGGCCCGTGTTCTGATCTGCTTTTCGGCCGTCTCGGACAGCTGTTGAATTTCTTTCTGTAGCGGTGACCCTATGCTCTGAGCTGCTTTTCGGCTCTACACTCTTTTTATCAACACCGTCTCATGCTCTGAGCTGCTTTTCAGCCGTCTTGAGCCAGGGTTGAGTTATTCCGGTAACATCCCAGATCTGAGTTGTAAAGACCGTTCTGGTGGCTACTGGTTTATTTTCCGGTTTCATGCAAGGGTTCAGATGGTTGTCACCTACAGCCAAGACTTGTAAAATTATTAAACTCCTGCTATATTGAATTTGTTATTTACATTAGTCGTTAATGCTCATCATATTATCGCCCTAGTGACTCGTAGATGACAGTATGGAGATAGGTTGTTATATTTTCATCATGCATTACTGTTGTTATTACAGTAATTAAGAATGTGACTTAATAACAACAACCTCCTCCGTCGACTGGATCGAGTCATAGTGTCACCTACCGAGCTTACCCGTGCAACCACATTTTCCTGGATGGGGAGGCCCTAGCTTGGTCTATTGTCCTGCCTCTTGTCGGTACCTCCAACTAGGGAAGGTTATGCGTGCGTGCTACCCTGGCCCGGTAGGCGTCGATAACCTTGTGAGCCCAGTTGTTTGTTTGCGCGTGGTCCCCGTTTGGGACAGTTTTGTTTGGCCACGACGGTGGCAGGTGTCACGGGGTGACACAGGGGCCACCCAGGACATGACCCTGGGAGGGTATGATTGTCGGAGGGACCGGAAGAGTGTCAGGCAATAGACAAGGTTTTGTTGGAGCAGCACTGGTCCACCCGAATGGGAACATGTACTAAAGTACGAGGCCAGGCGCTCCATGGTGTGGGTAAAGTGCGCAACCTCTGCAGAGTGCAAATCTATTCGAATAGCCGCGTCCTCGGTCATGGACAGTTCATGTAGGCCCCTATTTGGTCTGTGTCGAGTCTGGAGGAACAAACTATATAATGATATTGTTAAGACTGAACCAAAGTAAGGTATGAGTTGTCAGACTTGCAGTACAGATGCATGGACATCAAATGATGTCAGAGGTATGATTGCTAGCCATGTGATGGCTATGAGATGAGCGGTTGAATGACCGCAAAGTTTGGATCGGACTTGGATCGTGAGAATACTCGGAGTATGGATTATGTACTTGATATGCTTTACTTTACTGCATTTACTTCAGTAATTATCATGCTAGATAATCCTGCTATGACATGATGATTAATGATGCTAGATGATTAATCTTGCTAGATAATCCTACCATAACATGATAGTTAATACTGTTAAGATAACAATTGCATGCTTGAATGCCATGGTTTGCTTTGCTGGGTGTATATGTTGGTTTGGTTTGCTTGCGAGTACATTCAAAAGTACTCAGCGGCCTTCAATGTGGCCAGGTTCACCTAAGGATTCGACGACCGCTAGCGAGGAGCCGGAGTGTTCGCAGGCTAGAAGAGTAACCCAGTCAGATCCCTGTGGATTGGAGCCGCACCAGGACCATGCTGCCTTAGATAGAGCTTTTCCGCTGCCATTCCCCTTGTATATCCCATGTAAGACTTATATACCCATTAATAGAAAGCTTGTGTTCATGATACTTGTTGTAAAAGTGCAGGCCAGCGTGATTTTCCTGGGCTGGCATGTGCGGTGACCATCTGGCTACAGTGGTATTCAGGTGGGGCGCCACAAATAGGTAGGTATGGTGGCTATTTTGAGGAAGATATAAGGAGGCTTATGTGTGATAGAGCATATCATATCACGGGGTTTGGATGTACCGGCGAAGTTTGCACCAACTCTCGATGTGAGAATGGGCAATGCACGGTACCGAAGAGGCTAGCAAATTGCGGAAATGTGAGAGTGCGTATAATCCATGGACTCACATTAGTCATAAAGAACTCACATACTTATTGCGAAAGTTTATTAGCCCTCAAAGAAAAGTACTACTACGCATGCCCCTAGGGGGATAGATTGGTAGGAAAAGACCATCGCTCGTCCCCGACCGCCACTCATAAGGTAGACAATCAAGAATAAATCATGCTCCAACTTCTTAGCATAACGACAGATCATACCTGCATGCTTCGGGAATCACAAAACTTAACACCAATATTCTTACTAAACCACAATTATCTACTAGTACCTCCCACATATTACCATCTTAATATCGCAAAACTATTGCAAGGAATCAAACTTATCATATTCAGTGGTCTACATGAAAGTTTTTATTATATCCCTCTTGAATACCTATCATATTAGGACCAAATTCATAACCCGTTCATATTACCATTGCTATTTATTAGACTCTCAAAAAGATATAAGTGAAGCATGAGAGTGCAACTATTTATTTAAAATATAACCACCGCCGTGCTCTAAAAGATGTAAGTGAAGCACTAGAGCAACTACCTAGCTCAAAAGATATAAGTGAAGCACATAGAGTATTCTAACAAATCACGAATAATGTGTGTCCCTCTCAAAAAGGTGTGTTCAGCAAAGATGATTGTGACAAACTAAAAAGCAAACAAACTATAGCACAAGATGCTCTAATTAAAACACATATCATGTGATGAATAAAAATATAGCTCCAAGTGGTATACCGATAGATTGTAGACGAAAGAGGGGATGCCATCTGGGGCATCCCCAAGCTTAGACGCTTGAGTCTTCCTTGAATATTAACTTGGGGTGCCTTGTGCATCCCCAAGCTTAGGCTCTTGCCGCTCCTTATTCCTTTATCCATCATAGTCTCACCCAAAACTTGAAAACTTCAGCACACAAAACTCAACAGAAACCTCGTGAGATCCGTTAGTATAACAAACAAATCTTAAACTTTAGGTACTGTTGTAAATTTATTCATATTTAATATTGGCATAATGCTACTGTACTCCAACTTCTCCATGACTCATACCCCCCGATACGATCCATAGATTCATCAAAATAAGCAAACTATGCAATCAAAAACAGAATCTGTCTAAAACAGAACAGTCTGTAAAGATCTGAATTAAAGTCATACTTATATAACTCCCAAAATTCTGAAAAATTAGGACAATGTGGGAAATTCATATATAAATAATGTGTAAACAATTCAGAAGGTTCTGACGCTCCAGCAAAAAAAATCAAAATTCCAGCACTGGACGCAAAAGTTTCTGTTTTCAAACAGCATCAATTATACTATCATCCAAATCATGCCAAAGGCATTACTTGGCACAAACACTAATTAAAATATAAAAACACAATCAAAAGAGAGGCTACAATTTTGTAAACACACAAAAACAGAAAGTAAAACAAAAATTTATTTTATTCATTGGGTTGCCTCCCAACAAGCGCTATTGTTTTATGCCCCTAGCTAGGCATAATGCATAGTTTCAAGTATTGTCATCCTTCAAATTAATTCCATAGGTGGCCCTCATAATAGATTCATATGGTGGCTTAATTCTCTTTTTAGGGAAGTGTTCCATCCCCTTCTTTAATGGAAATTGAAATCTTATATTACCTTCTTTCATATCAATAATAGCACCTATGGTTCATAGGAAAGGCCTACCAAGTATTATAGGACAAGACGGATTACATTCAATATCAAGCACAATTAAATCCACGGGCACATAACTTCTATTAGCAAGAATAAGAACATCATTTATTCTACCCAATGTCTTTTTAATAGCGGAATCCGCAAGATGTAAATTATGGGAACAAGCATCCATATCGGTGAGACCTAGTACGTCACATAGAGATTTTGGTATAGTAGAGACGCTAGCACCTAGATCACACAAGGCATTACATTCATAATCTTTGATTTTAGGTTTGATAGTAGGTTCCCATTCATCATGTAATTTTCTAGGAATTGAAACTTCCAACTCAAGTTTTTCTTCATGAGCTTTTATCATAGCTTCCACAATATGTTTAGTGAAAGCTTTATTTTGTTCATAGGCATTAGGTGAATTAATATGGATTGCAACAAGGAAATGCATTCAACTAAATAGAAATTATCATAATTAAAGTCCTTGTAATCCAAAGTAGTGGGCACATCACTATTTAAAGTTTTGACCTCTCCAAACCCACTTTTTTCATTTTTATCATTAAGATCATCACCCTCCAAATAATTGGAACGCCTTCTAGCTAAAGTTGACTCATCTCCAGTCCCTTTTTCATCAAGTTTTATATTACTTAATAAAGATTCAATAGGTTAGACACCAATCATTTTAATATCTTCATCATTAGTACGATAGAAACCGGGTGGAATAGCTTTTTCTAGGAATTCTCGCTTAGCTCTCAACCTAGCGGTCCTTTCTTTACTTTCATTAATGGAGACATAGATAGCTTTAATAGACTCATTTATATCATGCTTGGGTGGAAAAATTTTAATTTTGAGATTTTCCACATCATGAGCAATTCTATCCATGTTCCTAGACATTTCATCAACTCTATTCAAATTTTCTTCTACCATAGCATTGAAAATCTTTTGCGAATTAATAAATTCTTTAATATTACTTTCAAGATCAGAGGGTATCCTATTATTATTATTATTATTATTATTATTATTATTATTATATGAATTACTATAGATATTACCATAATTATTAGAGGAATTTCCAGGAAACGGTCTAGGATTGAAATTACCCCTATAAGCATTGTTGTTGAAATTATTTCTAGAGACAAAATTCACATCAATAGCATCATTATTTTGCTCAATCAAAGTAGAAAATGGCACATAATTAGGATCAATATGAGCACTTTTACTAGCAAACAATTTCATAAGAGCATCCATCTTATCACTCAAAGTATTAATTTCTTCAACAGAATTTACCTTCTTACCAGTTAGAGTTCTTTCAGTATGCCATTGAGAGTAATTTGTCATAATATTATCAATAAGTTTTGTAGCTTCTCCCAATGTAATTTCCATAAAAGTACCACCTACGGCAGAGTCTAGCAAATTTCTAGAAACAAAGTTTAGTCCCGCATAAATGTTTTGTATGATCATCCATAAGCTTAAACCATGAGTAGGGCAATTTCTTATCATTAATTTCGTTCTCTCCCAAGATTGTGCAACATGTTCATGCTCAAGTTGCTTAAAATTCATAATTTGATTTCTTAAATAAATAATCTTAGCAGGAGGAAAATACTTGGCAATAAAAGCATCCTTACACTTATCCCAAGAATCAATACTATTTCGAGGCAAGGATGAAAACCAAGTTTTAGCACGATCTCGTAGTGAGAATGGAAATAATTTCAATTTAACAATATCATTATCCACATCTTTCTTCTTTGGCATATCACAAAGTTCAACGAAAGTATTTTGATGGGATGCAGCATCTTCATTAGGACTACGAGAAAATTGTTCTTTCATAACAAGATTAAGCAAAGCAACATTAATGTCACACGACTCCGCACTAGTGGTGGGAGGAGCAATTGGATTACTAATAAAATCATTATTATTAGTATTGGAAAAGTCACACAATTTTGTGTTTTCTTGAGACATCGCGACAAAGCAAGCAAACTAGCAAAGAAGCAAAAGAAAATATTTTTGTGTTTTTGTAAAATTGTTTTAGAAGTGGGGGAGATGAAAACGAGAGGAAAATGCAAATAAAAAGGCAAATAAAATAAATGCAAGTGGATGATAGTTTATGCGAAGGTACTTGATAAGTTTTGGTGATGTCTCCCCGGCACGGCGCTAGAAATTCTTCCTGCTACTTGTAAACTGCGTTGGGATTTCCCCGAAGAGGAGAGGATGATGCAGTATAATAGAGATAAGTATTTCCCTCAGTTAAGAACCAAGGTTATCAATCCAGTAGGAGAACCACACAAAACCGCGTTAGTAGCACCTACACACAAAAGCAAACACTTGCACCCCACGCAAATAAGAGGGTTGTCAATCCTCTTAGCGGTTATTTGCAAGGATTAATTCTGATAGTGATAGATAGAAAAGTAAATTGCAAAATAAAATAAAATTAAATAAATTGCAGCAAGGTATTTTTGGATTTTAATATATGATAAAGGTAGACCCAGGGGCCATAGTTTTCACTAGAGGCTTCTCTCTCGAACACATAGCATACGGTGGGTAAACAAATTACTGTTGGGCAATTGATAGAAAAACAAATAATTATGAAGGATTCATGGCAATGATCATGTATATAGGCATCATGTCCAAGACAAGTAGACCGACTCCTGCCTGCATCTACTACTATTACTCCACCCATCGACCGCTATCAACCATGCATCTAGGGTATTAAGTATAAAACAGAGTAACGCCTTAAACAAGATGACATGATGTAGGGAAAGTAAACTCAAGCAATATGATTAAACCCCATCTTTTTATCCTTAATGGCAACAATACAAATACGTGTCATGTCCCTTTCTGTCACTGGGATTGAGCACCGCAAGATTGAACCCATCACAAAGCACCTCTCCCATTGCAAGATAAATCAATCTAGTTGGCCAAACCAAACGGATAGATCGGAGAGAAATACAAAGCTATAACAATCGTGCATAAAAGAGTTCAGAGAAGACTCAAATATTTCTCATGAATAATCTGATCATAAACTCACAATTCATCGGATCCCAACAAACACACCGCAAAAGAAGATTACATCGGATAGAATTCCAAGAACATCGAAGAGAACATGGTATTGAAGATCAAAGAGAGAGAAGAAGCCATCAAGCTACTAGCTATGGACCCATAGGTCTGTGGTAAACTACTCACACATCATCGGAAGTATAGCAAGGTTGATGAAGAAGCCCTCTGCTACTTGTAGACTACGTTGGTGTCGGTGTATAAAACATGGGTATTTTATACCCTGACTTATGCATAGACGGTAGCAGCCTCCTTGCCGGCCAAGGCTTATCGGAACTTGCTGAATAACAAGATTCAAGACCCAACCACAGAAACTACTGGAGAGAAGCTCAAGATGAAGCATCAACAAGCACTCAACTAGTGCCGAGGATGAAGACATTCCTTGCCGGCAAGGCTGAATCGGCAAGGTGAAGACTCGGCAAGCTCCGTGCCGGCAAGCTTTCGCCAGCTCTCCACCTCACCGGGCAGCTAGTCGCTAATCGGTGAGGTGTCGACCGTGCAGGCTGGTTGGTGAGATTTGTCGAGCACGTGTCAGCACGCAGTGAGAAGGTTTGCCTTTAATGACACCCGTCCAGAAGGCGTGTCAGGCTAATAGGTGGTAGCTGGGCGAGCGGTGCAGGAACCTTGCCGGAGCTCCTCCTCCACATGACACCTAACGGTGCATTTATTGCTTTTGTCCTAAACTGGCAGAGTTAGGTATGATAGCACTGTTTGCTATCTAATTGACTTGTAATTACTGTTTTGCCACTGTGGTAACCCCTTGAGCTATAAAAGAGGGCCAGGGCAACAGTTAGGGGGATTCGGATCCTTTTTCAAACACCAGCACGTCTTGCATGCGTAGCTGCTCTCTCCGCACCTTGCCGGGAGAAGCGCTCCTTGTACTTGTGCTCTCACACATCCAGTACACCAAAGCAGGAGTAGGGTTTTACCCCTCACGGTGGCCCAAACCTGGGTAAATCCCTTGCGTTCTCCATTGATTCCGCTCTTTGTGCACGTTGATCTCCCCTGCCGAACCACAAGGGGCTAGATGGCCTCATAGATGGTCGTACCCATGACATCTCTGGCACGCCAGGTAGGGGGATCGCTTGCGCGAACCCGAATCAGTGGATTGCGCCTCAGCTTCATCAACCTCGTCACCGTCCTCCTCGTCGTCGATGGTGCCCAAGAAGAAGGGCATCACGATGATGGCCCCTTTGCACGTATCCGCAGGCGGCGTAGCCGGCGCAGCCATTGCGGGTGGTGCGGATACCGCGGTTGGCATGACCAGCGCAGGTGGCGTGGTCGCCATGCCCACTGTGGTCGGTGTGGGAGACGAGCGCGCTGGTGGTGGTCGACTTCCTCGACCCTCTGGTGAACAAAGTCGAGACGGCGCGAGTGGAGCAGATGGACGTTTTCCTCCTCCTGCTCGACCGTGCACTAATCATACACGCAAATGCACACGATCAAGCCTAAGGACTCACGGGAAGATATCACAACACAACTCTAGACACAAATATAAAATAATACAAGCTTTACATTACAAGCCAGGGGCCTCGAGGGCTCGAATACAAAAGCTCGAGTCATACAAGCATCAGCGGAAGCAAAAGTATCTGAGTACAGACACAAAGTTAAACAAGTTTGCCTTAAGAAGGCTAGCACAAACAGCGACACTGATCGAAAAGGCGAAGGCGTCCTGCATAGGGCCTCCGAACTACTTGAAAGCACATTTGCTCCCTTGGTGGTTTTGGTAATTCATAACAACATATATCTCATTGAACTAATGTCCATTCAAGTGAAAGATTTCAGGATGTTCAATGATTGAAATGGCATGGACTAGAGACGTGGACCCCTCAAAATGCTAAGGACAAGGATTGGCAAAAGCTCAAGACTCTACATTTTTGGTTTAGTGATCCAAGATCACATTGAGTCCATAGGAAAGCCAATACTATTAAAATGGGATGAGGTGTTGCTTAATGACCTTTTTGCTCAAGTGCTTAGTGACAGTACTCCTAAACCCTCAACCACTCTCTCTACCCAAATATGTCCAAAACCTACATTCCAACTCGGCCCCACCGAAATTCTCTATCCGGCCCCACCGAGTTCATCCAAGACTTAGCCACTGCCAAAACCCTAACAAATCGGATCCACCGAAATGGATCTCGGTCTCACCGAGATGGCCTTGCCAACTCTCTGTAATCG
Source organism: Elymus sibiricus (assembly GCA_039707655.1). NCBI lineage: Eukaryota > Viridiplantae > Streptophyta > Magnoliopsida > Poales > Poaceae > Elymus > Elymus sibiricus. The sequence goes on along the minus strand of CM077676.1, from coordinate 298,710,534 downwards.
TTTGCACTTACTTCGGTCTCACTGAGTTTTGCAAATCGGTCTCACTGAGATGGCTTGCCAACTCTCTGTTGCCTTATTGCTTCACTTCGGTCCTACCGAGTTGATGCAATCGGTGCCACCGAGATGAGGTCTGCCCTAGCCATTGCACTTCGGTCCATCCGAGTTGTTCGTATCGGTCCCACCGAGATTCCTAAAGTTCATATCTTTTACACAGTTCGGTGCTACCGAGATGATCGTTTCGGTGCCACCGAGTTGGGTCAAAAGTGTGTAACGGTTGGATTTTGTGTGGAGGCTATATATACCCCTCCACCACCTCCTTCTCAGTAAGGAGAGCCATCAGAACGTGCCTACACTTCCACCATACATTTTCTGAGAGAGAACCACCTACTCATGTGTTGAGATCAAGCTATTACATTCCTACCATTTGAATCTTGATTTCTAGCCTTTCCCAAGTTGCTTTCCACTCAAATCCCTCTTCCACCATAGCCAAATCTGTGAGGAGTTGTTTGAGTGCTGGGAAGACTATCATTTGAAGCACAAGAGCAAGGAGTTCATCAACAACACACCGTCTATTAAATTATGGAGAGTGGTGTCTCCTAGATTGGTTAGGTGTCACTTGGGAGCCTCCAACATGATGTGGAGTTGAACCAAGCAGTTTGTAAGGGCAAGGAGATCGCCTACTTCGTGAAGATCTACCCCGAGTGAGGCTAGTCCTTCGTGGACGTAAGCCATGGTGGAATAGACAAGGTTGCTTCTTCGTGGACCCTTCGTGGGTGGAGCCCTCCGTGGACTCGCGCAGCCGTTACCCTTCGTGGGTTGAAGTCTCCATCAACGTGGACGTACGATAGCACCACCTATCGGAACCACGCCAAAAACCACCGTGTCTTCATTGTGTTTGAAATCTCCGATTCCCTCCTTTACTTACATATGCAATTATCTACTTTCCGCTGCTACACTCTTAGAATTGCATGTGTAGGGTGATGCTTGACATGTACTATTGCTAAAATCTGCCCACAATTAAAATCTGGGAAAAGGTTAGGTTTTATTTGGTCAAGTAGTCTAATCACCCCCCTCTAGACATACTGTCGATCCTACAAGTGGTATCAGAGCTTTGGTCTCCTTAAGCCTTGATTTCCATTGCTTTGGTGATCATAGCCTTGGTTTCACAACCTAGGAGAGTATGGCATCTAGTGAGGGTAACTATCACCGTAGAGGTCCATATTTTGATGGTACAAACGTTGCAGTTGGAAACATAAGATGAAAATGCATATTCTTGGTCATAACCCTGCCGTTTGGGCTGTTGTTCGTGTTGGCTTGCAAGGTGACTTCTTTGAGGATGGAAAGGAACCGGATCGTGAAGCAACCCCGGAAGAATTGAAGATGTTGCAATACAATGCTCAAGCTTGTGATATTCTATTCAACGGTTTATGTCCCGAAGAATTCAAGAAAATCAGCCGCCTCGAGAATGCAAAGGAAATTTGGGATACTTTGGTTGATATGCATGAGGGTACCGAGTCTGTCAAGGAATCTAAGTTGGATGTGCTTCAAAGTCAACTTGACAAGTTCAAGATGAAGGATGGTGAAGGAGTCGCTGAGATGTACTCTAGGCTTGCTCTCATCACAAATGAGATTGCCGGCTTAGGAAGTGAAGAGATGACCGACAAATTCATCATCAAGAAGATACTTAGAGCTTTGGATGGAAAATATGATACCGTCTGCACATTGATCCAAATGATGCCAAATTACAAAGATCTCAAGCCCACGGAAGTCGTTGGAAGAATTGTTGCTCATGAAATGTCATTCAAGGACAAAGAGGAGCTGCACAACAAGTCAAGTGGTGCTTACAAAGCCTCACACGATGCTCCAACAAATCCAAGTGACAAGCTAGTATCAAATGAAGAGATAATCCTAATGGTGAAAAGGTTCAACAAGTTCTACAAGAACAAAGGGAAAGAAAGAAGCTCTAGCTCAAGACACTATGAGAGAACATCATCAAGTCATGACCGCAATTGCTACAATTGTGGGAAGCCCGGACACTACTCAAATGAGTGTACGACTCCCTACAAGAAAAGAGACGAATCACCAAGAGGAAGACATAGAAGAGATGAATCACCTCATAAGGAGAGAAGGAGTGGAGATGATCGTTATGAATGAAGACACTCTCGAAGAAGCAAGGATTCGGAGAGGAAGGACAAGTCATCCAAGAGCTACACAAGAAGAAGACATCAAGCTCATGTTGGTGAATGGGTTTCCGGCTCCGACTCCGACAACCACTCTGAGAGAAGTTATCACTCCAACTCCGACTATAGTCAAGATGAAGGTGTTGCCGCACTTGCACTTGTGTCATCCAATACCTACGATCTATTTGACTCACCCAATGAAGGAATTGGAAGATGCTTCATGGCAAAAGGCCCCAAGGTATCACACCCCGAGTATCTTGATTTCAATAGTGATGAAGATGATTTGCTTGGTGATGATGATTTACTTGTTGATAGGGCTAGTGATGTGAGCTATAATGAAAATCCTAGTAATCATGATAGTCAAGAGGAAACGAGTGACAATGCTATGAAGGAGATTGAGCGTCTAACTAAAGAACTAAATGCTCTTAAGTTAGCTCATGAAACAACTCAAGAGGATCATAGAGAACTTCTAAGAACTCATGAGAAGCTACGCTTCGAGAAGCTAAATTTAGAGCAAGAGCATGAGTTTCTTAAACCTATCAATGACGATATTCGAATGAAGAGTTCTTCATATCTTGCCAAACGTTTACTCTTGTCTACCTTTATGCCACAAGTTAAACCTAAGCAAACTAGCAACAAGGGTAAAAATGGTTCTACCTCTAGTAGTAACAATAACTATGCTAAATCCAATGTTGTTACTTCTAGTAGTTCTATTGATTCCACTAATGATTCTCTTAGCCAAGTTACACTTGAGCAAGAAAATATGCTATTGAAAGGAATTATAGAAAAAGGTGTCTACAAGAGTCTTGCCGGGAGTAAACAATTTGAGGAAATTGTACACAAGCAAGGAAGGCACCGGAAGAACCAAGGTGTTGGTTTTGAATGAAAGTTCAATGCCAATGGAGTTCAGTGGGAAGAAGATCAATACCCCAAGACGAAGTTTGTTCCTCAACAAAAGGAGTATGATTCTACTTCCTTCAAGGGAACAAAAGCTCAAGAAGATCTTCCACCACAAGACCACAAGCTAAAAGGCAAGGACAAGCTTCAAGAAGAGATTGATTCATTTGAAGAAGCTCCTCAAGCCATTGTCAAGTGGGTTCCCAAGACTTCATCAAGTTCTACTTCATCAAGTGCTAATAGAAATCCAAGGATTCCCATCAAGTTGATGTGGGTCCAAAAGAAGAAGAACTAGAGAGTTCTTGAGGGTGACTCCGCCAACAAACTTCACTCATATTCTTTATGGCAAGAACTTGTGCGACCAACTTCCACCTTTTGCACTAGTTCATGGAGTCACAAACCCTCTTGTTGGTAAGGCAAGGGACAAGGTATTCAATGCATTCATGGACATCATCATATGTGTATTTCACTCTATGTCTATGGATATCCTTGTATGTTCCTTGTGTGGGACTAACCCATGTAGGTATTGAAAGCACAAAAACTCCAAAGGATTGCTCCCAACTCTTGATGGTCTACATCAACATTGAGCATCCACATCTTCAACATCTACATGAATTCATCATCGACAAAACCCAAGGTTAGTTCATCCCTCTTAGGGGGGATATCACATCTAGGGGGAGCTTTGCTCTAAGCAATTGAGCTAAAGCAACTCTAATGGTGTGAACACATTAATGCTTTATGTAAAAGTGGTAACCCCACTTGTGCTTAAACGATGAGTATGACCTATGATCAAATGTTCTCATTTGGCTCCTAAGTCAATATACTCATATATAGATGACCTAGTCATCGCCATTGCTTGATAGATGCTAGAATTGGTTGTGCATGTTTGACACATATTTCATTTGCTATCTTATTGTGTGAGCATGTTGGTTTGCATGTTTTCATCATTCGAGGACATCCATTTGTTGTTTTGATTATCTTGGTTTTTCTGGCCAAGTGGATGTACAAGAATGCCTAAGTACCTTCTCTAGCTATCTATGCTTTCTTGTCTCAAATTCTATTCTTGCTGCATCACAAAAATTGAACAAGTCATTTTCGGACCCTCCGGGTGAGGAGCACTCGGAGCCACCGATCTAAAAGGGCTGAACCTCCAAAACCTTCTAAATGATTTCGGCCGAACCAATTCACTCAAACTCGGTCCAACCGAAATCACTTAGATTGATCTAGGTTTTCCATCTCGGTGCTACCGAGTTGAACCATTTCGGAGCCACCGATGTGCTGACCTGTGTGCAGTTACACATATCGGTGCCACCGAGTTGTTCAACTCGGCGCCACCGACAGCGTACGGGTATATATATCGCGCGGACCGAACGGTTGAAATTTCTCGACCCCACTCGTTCCCGCTCCCCGTCGCTGCCGTCGCCCTCGTCTACGGACATCGCCGTCGTCTCCAGCGCGCTCTCGCCGCCGGATTCCGTCGCCGTCAACGGGAATCTCCTCTGCCGTTGCCGCCGTAGAGGATCTCCACCAAGTTAGGGTGAGATTCGATCCCTCTCGTGCTCCCATTTCCGATTCAATGCACGATTGGACTGCCTGAATTCATGCCACGGATTGAGAACTCCTATTACACTACAAACTCCGTAGATTAGATGCGAGTAAAATTTTTAGGTTTAAGTTTCCACCGAATGCATCTCGGACTGACCGATTTGAAATTTTCGGTACCACCGATTTGGTCTCTGACCATAGCACTAGTACATCTCGGTGCCACCGAGTTGTACGAATCGGTGAGACCGAAAGTAAATCTCAGTGAAACCCTAGCATCTCGGAGCCACCGAACCCCATCTCGGTCTGACCGAAATGGCGTGTAAGGTTTCTGTAGTGTGCTTTGGTATCACCGAAATGATCAACTCGGTCCATCCGATATGCATCCTGTGAAAACTTGAAACTAAGAGTTGAACTCAAATTTTATGAAAAATCTCTGCTTTTTGTGATGACTCATCTACTCTACCCATACCTATCTATTCACAGGGTCAGCTCAGCAAGATGTCAGAAAGCAGTGACAGTCAGAACAGATCTGAACAACATGCAGAAATGAGTGAAGGGTCAAGCCCTGCAGAAAGTTCTATGAGGGAGAGAGGAGCTCTCCAGATCTTCCTAAAGCTGCAACCAGAACAAGGAAGAAGAAAACCTCAGACAGTGAGGATGAAGATTTTGTTGCAAGTGAAGCTGCAACCAAGAAAAAGAGAGTCGTGCTTGCTAAGGAGTATAGCACCAAACCATCAGCTGTCAAAGATAAAACTGCCGTGAGGAAAGTTCCTAAGCAGACTATGCAATTCACACTTGAAGAGCCTAGTGACACAGAGCCAGCTGCAAGTGGCAAGAAGAAGCGAGTAAGGAAAACTACTGCCCGCGTGATTGGCAGACCCTCCATGATGATTGATGAGGAAGAAGAGGAGGAGGAGCCAGCAGCCACTGCACCCCCTGCAAAAGCTCAAAAACTTATGTCTGATGCAATCAAGACTGCTGCCCCCAGGTCCAAACCAAAGGCACCTGCACCCAAGAGGTCAACCAGGAACATATCAGCTGCTGAGAAGAACAAGGCTCCAGTGCCTGAGTCAAATGTTGATGAAGAGCCACTAGTGCTCAGAAAGTTGAAGCCTAAGATACCACACCATGACAATGCACACCCAGTTGCGGAGAACATGATGCTGAGGAAGGATAAAGGACTGCGTCAATGGAGGACATCAGATCCTTATGCTATAAGGAGGAAAACAGCTTGTGACTATCGCTTTCACACTCGAGAACAACAAGACTTTTATGAGACAGTTTTGCTTGATAAGAAGCCCATAGTCAGTGACATGAGATGGGTGGACTGGGAATACATTGATGAGAACGAGGACTATTTTTCCCACGTCCATGAAAGCTTCAGAATTGCAGGAGTTGACGAGTTTGTTGGAAAGAAGTTGACCAAGTGGAATGATGAGATGGTCATGCAATTCTACTCTACTGCTCACTTCTATCCAGATGGCAGAATAGTGTGGATGACTGAAGGTATCAGGTATCAGTCAACCATCTCTGAGTGGGCAAGTCTTCTTGGTGCACCCAAGGAAGAGGATGATGATTATGATGTTTATGCCAAGCTCAAGATGGATCACAACTCCATGAAGAACATGTACACAGCTATTCCCCAGGAGGACATTGAGACTCACAAACTTGGATCAGTGAAGCATCTGCTCCCAGGACTGGCCACCACGAACACCATATTGCGGTACACTCTGCTACCCAAGTCAGGAGATGACAAAATGATTCGTGGCCACTCCATCAATTTGCTGCATTTGTTTGATACACCTCAGAAATTCAAGGTGATGAGCCTGATAGTGGAAACTATCAAGAGGACTGCAGCTGATCAGAAGAGATTGTGCGGATATGCTCCACACATTCAGCTATTGATCAATTCCAAGGTTGGAACCAACACATACCTTCTTGATCGAGAGCACTTGCCACTCCGTCCAGAGTTTGAGGACAATGTGATTGTGATGGATCCTTCGCATCCCACTTCAGCACAAGCCCAAGAGAAGATCCGCAAAGCCAAAGAAGCCAAAGCAGCTCAGGAGGCATCAGCTCCAAATGCTCAAATTGCCAATCTCAAGACACCCAAGGATCAAATGACATATCTGCTTGAAGCCACTCTGAGGATTGAGCGGAGTTTGGCCAACCTCACCCGGACCCAGGCTAGTTTTGAGCGGATTATTGAGACTAAATTTCATGATTTGGATGTCAAGGTGACAGAGATTCAGACTACAGTAGAGCAGCTGCAGAGTGATGTGGATGCTGTCAAGACAGCCCCATCAGATGACAGTGGAGATGACAGACCAACCACAGAGCATTTTCAGACAGTGCCTAGGGCAGCCAGGTCTGCTGCATTACCAGTTGTGGATCCACGGACCACAGTATCTGCACCAGCTACTACTGCCACAGTGCCACCTCAGGTCTCCACTCTACCAGCCCCACAGACATCTGCAGAAGCCTTCGCGGATGCTCTCCTCTCCACGCCATCTACGCACACCGGAGCAGCCAGCAGAAGATCACCTTCAGGAGCTTCGGAGGAGTGTGCTTAGAGTGCCGACTAGTCCTATACAATTCGATCTTTTTGGTACTTGTTGCCAAAGGGGGAGAATTTGTATAGATAATAGGCTTCGAGAGAGAGTGTTCTGCTTTGATTTGCTCGAGTTCTTTTGTTACTTGCTTGCTCGTTGATACTTTCTTTGATGTGTGTGCTTGCTACAGTGTCTGTGAGATATTCTGTCGTTTATGCTTGTGATGGTCATACTATGCTTATTGTGATGATCTATGCTCATTATCATGTATGATCATTCTTTTGTGTTGGTGATGCGTGCTTGCTATTCTTCTCATATCATTTTGCGCGCTCCACCAAGTTGTATGTGACATGGAAGAGTGACCCATGAGCCTAATCGATTGTGCATTTGCATTCAAACACAAATATTTAATAATGCACAAATATAGGGGGAGCTCTTGCTTATCACATACTTCTCAAAGCGATGTATTTCATTCATTTAATCATTTGTCGAAACTTTGATCTATATGTTGTCATCAATTACCAAAAAGGGGGAGATTGAAAGCACACTTGCTCCCTTGGTGGTTTTGGTAATTCATAACAACATATATCTCATTGAACTAATGTCCATTCAAGTGAAAGATTTCAGGATGTTCAATGATTGACATGGCATGGACTAGAGACGTGGACCCCTCAAAATGCTAAGGACAAGGGTTGGCAAAAGCTCAAGACTCTACATTTTTGGTTTAGTGATCCAAGATCACATTGAGTCCATAGGAAAGCCAATACTATTAAAAGGGGATGAGGTGTTGCTTAATGACCTTTTTGCTCAAGTGCTTAGTGACAGTACTCCTAAACCCTCAACCACTCTCTCTACCCAAATATGTCCAAAACCTACATTCCAACTCGGCCCCACCGAAATTCTCTATCCGGCCCCACCGAGTTCATCCAAGACTTAGCCACTGCCAAAACCCTAACAAATAGGATCCACCAAAATGGATCTCGGTCTCACCGAGATGGCCTTGCCAACTCTTTGTAATCGTTTGCACTTACTTCGGTCTCACCGAGTTTTGCAAATCGGTCTCACTGAGATGGCTTGCCAACTCTCTGTTGCCTTATTGCTTCACTTCGGTCCTACCGAGTTGATGCAATCGGTGCCACCGAGATGAGGTCTGCCCTAGCCATTGCACTTCGGTCCATCCGAGTTGTTCGTATCGGTCCCATCGAGATTCCTAAAGTTCATATCTTTTACACAGTTCGGTGCTACCGAGATGATCGTTTCGGTGCCACCGAGTTGGGTCAAAAGTGTGTAACGATTGGATTTTGTGTGGAGGCTATATATACTCCTCCACCACCTCCTTCTCAGTAAGGAGAGCCATCAGAATGTGCCTACACTTCCACCATACATTTTCTGAGAGAGAACCACCTACTCATGTGTTGAGATCAAGCTATTCCATTCCTACCATTTGAATCTTGATTTCTAGCCTTTCCCAAGTTGCTTTCCACTCAAATCCCTCTTCCACCATAGCCAAATCTGTGAGGAGTTGTTTGAGTGCTGGGAAGACTATCATTTGAAGCACAAGAGCAAGGAGTTCATCAACAACACACCGTCTATTACCTTTTGGAGAGTGGTGTCTCCTAGATTGGTTAGGTGTCACTTGGGAGCCTCCAACATGATGTGGAGTTGAACCAAGCAGTTTGTAAGGGCAAGGAGATCGCCTACTTCGTGAAGATCTACCCCGAGTGAGGCTAGTCCTTCGTGGACGTAAGCCATGGTGGAATAGACAAGGTTGCTTCTTCGTGGACCCTTCGTGGGTGGAGCCCTCCGTGGACTCGCGCAGCCGTTACTCTTCGTGGGTTGAAGTCTCCATCAACGTGGACGTATGATAGCACCACCTATCGGAACCACGCCAAAAACCACTGTGTCTTCATTGCGTTTCAAATCTCCGATTCCCTCCTTTACTTACATATGCAATTATCTACTTTCCGCTTCTACACTCTTAGAATTGCATGTGTAGGGTGATGCTTGACATGTACTATTGCTAAAATCTGCCCACAATTAAAATCTGGGAAAATGTTAGGTTTTATTTGGTCAAGTAGTCTAATCACCCCCCTCTAGACATACTTTCGATCCTACACTACTCCTGGTCGGCGGACTCAACGTAGTAGAAGGTGCCTCCGGGGATCTCCTGCTCCTGGGCTCCGTCGTCTGATCGCAGCAACCGGGTATGGGGAAAAGAGATAGCAAAGCAACCGTGAGTACTCATCCAAAGTACTCGCAAGGCTGACATCAGAACTATGCTAAGTATGCATCGGTATCAAAGGAATGGGGCTATATATTTGGACTAAACTGCAGAAATGCCAGAACAGAGGGGGAGAAGCCTAGCCTATCGAAGACTAGCATCTTGAAGCAATCTTGCAGCAACATAAGAGAGTAGAGTATAGTAACATATAATAACAGTTATATTCTAGTAATGCCCTGAGATCCTTCCTCGTCTACCCTGCGAGAAAGTGATCCCGAGAGCAGTAGTATCAATTTATCATTGTAACGATATCCATTCATAGTTGTAGCAGATCAGGATACAACTTCGAGCGTCCTGTTACCATGGACACGGCTATTCGAATAGATAACTTCCCTGCAGGGGTGCACTACTGTTACCCAACACGCTCGATTAACTCTGGCCAGACACAGTTTCCTGGGTCATGCCCGGCCTCGGCTGATCGACACACTGTAACCCTACCTAGAGCTCAGCTGAGAGGTCCCCGTCGGTCTACATCCTAAGCGCTCAGGGGTCTTGGGCCATCGCCCTGTGCACTCCGGGTCATTGTGCGCAAGGTGGATCCAGGCACCACCTCTGGGGCGCCGATCCGACCCAGCCACAATGCTGAACTGGACGTCTGACAGAGCTTTCGGCTGATACATATGGCACTGAGGGTCCCATAACCTTTATCCCACGTGGTGGTAGTGCGTATAGGCTAGTGGCCAACTCAGATCAAATACCCAAATCCGTTAGTCGTGTTTAGTAACTCGCGAAGAAGAACAGGATCCCTGTCGCTCCGACTTGATAACACACGGCTCGCGGGTGCTCTTGGAGCCGGCCCGTCTTTAATGTTATTCTCTCGCGGGAACTCTTGGAGCCGGCCCGACTTTACAGTTTTAAGTATTGCAATATGTAAACATTTCCGTGATCATCACCCAGAGTGATCACGGCCCGATAATAAGCATGGCAAACGGACATGGGTGAAGGGCCATAGATGGATCAACAGCATAGCTAACTAAGCATCATGGGATAGCAGGTAGGTATCAACAGTAGGCGGCGAAAACAGGCTATGCATCATAATAGGAGCTATCGGAGCAACAACAGAAGCAATTCTAATGCAAGCATAAGAGAGAAGGAATGGGCGATATCTGATGATCAAGGTGGTTTTGCTTGCCAGGAAGCTCTGCTGAAGGGGGAAGAAGGATCGTCGGTGACGTAGCAGTCCTCGGGGGCAACTTCGGTCTCGGGGTCTACCGGGAAGAAGAGGGGGAGGAAACAGATAAATACAAGCATTCAAATGCGATCACTATGCATGACATGCCTAAATGATATGCAGGAGTGATATATTGCATCTCTAACTACTTTAGATGTTTTAGGAATTTATTTGGAATTATTTATCTGAGCTCATGCACTATTCATCTATCAGAAACAGGCAAAAAGTTCCATGTCCACCTACTTAGAGGGGTGTGGCAAGTATGTGGGTAGGATATTCGGATTCCTCATATTTTTCTGATCGTTTTTCATATATAAATTATTTTCATCCGAGTTACAGTTTATTTTATATGATTTTTCAAAGTTTTAATCATTTTTCTGGAATTTCTAGAATTATTTAATTCGAATTATCCAAAACAGTGTCTTGTGACGTCAGCATGACGTCAGCGGGTCAAACCCGGCTGACCAGAGTCAAACCTGACCAGCGGGTCCCACATGTCATACACAGAAGTTAATCCAATGGTTTAAATTAAGTAAAAATGATTAATTAGCAGGTGGGCCCCATATGTCAGTGACAGATTAGTTTTAATTAATAAATAGTTAATTAAGATGGTGGGGCATACGTGTCATTGACTGGGTCAAACCCAGTCAGCTTTGACTGGTCAACTGGGTCCAGTGGGACCCAGTTGTCAGTGACTGTTAGCACTAACAGTAGGTTAGTTAGTTAACTAGATTAGTTAGTGGGGTGGGTCCCCTGTGTCAGTCAGTGGGTTAGGGGGTTTAGGTTATTTCCTAATTAGGTTTAGTGGTTAATTAAACCGGGCGTGCCCACACGTCAGTGGGTCAACCCACTGGTTTTAAAATGCGCGCGGGCACAGTGTGTACACCGGCGGCGAGGCCCGACGCGGCGGTGATGGCCGGAATCCCGCTGTGGTTGACCAGACGGGCGCGACTGGGTGCGTTCGGACGCGGGCGGAGCCGCGTGTCGAACGGGGGCAGTGGCGCGGGCTGAAACGACCGGGAACGGCGCCGGCGACGAGTGAGGGCGGCGGCGGGGTTCGGTTGACGATGGGGAATGGCCTACGGGGCACGGCAAACGAAGGAGAAGGGGTCGAGGGGGAAGCGTTTGCTCACGGGGAGCCGGTCGTGGAGGGCAGCTAGCTCGGGGAGGCCTGCCGGAGCCAGAATCGACGACGGAGTCTGGCGGGGCAGAGGAGGAATACGGGGTCGGGGCGTTGTTGCGGGGCCGTCCCGGCTCGCGTGGCTCGACGAAGAGGGGAGGGGGTTGCGGCGGAGCCCGTGGGCTCGTCGGCGATGCTCAGCGGAGGCGGTCGTCGCGGCTACGGCATGGGCATGGCGGTGGTGGCGCTCGGCGATGGGGGGGATCTGGAGGAGGGGAGGCGGAGAGGGAGGGAGCGAGCGAGTGGGGTGAGTGGGAGAGGGGACCAAGGCGTCGGGGGCGTGGCGCCCTTATCCCCTCATCGGCGCTGCCGGCGAGGTGGTCGGGCGGCGACCGCGGGCGCGCTTGGTCGGCCGCGCCGGGTGAACAGGGGAAGGGGACGAATAGAGGGGGAGCTGGGCTGGGCCGGCTGGGCCAGCCACTGTGGCCTAAGGCCCAGTGTGGCCTAGCTCTTTCTATTTCCTTTACTTTTTCTCTTTCTGCTTTGTTTTTTTCTTTTTGCTCTAAAAAGGCTTTTTGTAAAATGTGTAATTGGCCAAAACAAATACTAGGCAATATCGAGTACTGCCACAAAAAGGTTTGGGATTATTTGAATTCATTTGATTTTTGTTTAAATGAAAATGCATCAGTTAGTGCTGTTTTGATACTGTTTTATATGGGTTAAGAGCATTTTAATAACTCAAATAATGTTGGTTTCAATTTTATAATTGCCTATGGATTATTTGCAAAATTATGAACTATTTAGTTCTCAGATTTGATCAACTTTTATTTCCACTTGCAATTTGAATTTCAATTTGAATTTCAATTTGAATTGGAATTTGAAATGAGATATGAATTCAATGATAATTAAACAATGCAAGCAAAGATGACTTGGCATAATTAGGTGAGGATCACTGTAGCTTATTATATGGGGTTGTTACAGGAGAGTCCAGTGAACAAGAATCCAGAAGGCAACTGAGGCCATGTGCGTTGACGGAGGTGCATCTTTGCACTCCTCTCACCGCCAGCTTAAGCAGTGGGCACGTAAGGTTAATGCGACAGAACCGGCAATAGGCTCTCAAAAGCCACTCAAGTGGTCACACACGCCTATCATTTTCGATGCCGAGGATCACCCTGATCGCACAACCGCTGTCGGGTGTTTGCCGTTGTTGGTTTCGCGAACAATTCGCAACCTCCAGGTCACAGAAATGTTAGTTGACGGTGCGGCCGGCCTAAACTTGATTTCTCCAGAAGTAATCAAGAGGCTACAGATTCCCGATGAGGAGCTCGAGAAAACAAGCACGCTTCAAGGAGTAAACCCGGGAAGAAGCCAGCCCAAGGGAAAGATCACATTGCCGGTAATGTTTGGCGGGGAATGGAACTATAGAACAGAGAAGATTGTGTTTGATGTTGTCAAGATCCCTTTGCCGTATAATGGAATTCTTGGCCGCCCAGCCTTGGCAAAATTCATGGCAGCATCTCACTATGCTTACAACACGTTGAAGATGCTAGGGCCGATGGGTGTCATTTCCATCCACTCCGACAAGAAAGATGCAGTTATTTGCGTTGATAAGATGTACAGAGATGTGGTTGCAGCAGAGGCCGCCAAGGCGCCGGCTCCCACCAAGAAGAAGGAAAGCAATAAGTCCGGCAAGACCTATGGCAAGGATTTCGGGAAGAGCGCCTCTTCGGAGTGCTGCGCGCCTATTGAAGACTTGCCGGAGTGCTCTGCCGGTAAGAAATCCAAAGCTACCTCACCAGCAACCAAAAAGGTGTCGGCGAGGGAGGACGACACTGACGGAACCTTCACCATCAGTGCCACCCTTGACAGAAAATAGGAAGGCATGCTCATTGCCTTCCTGCGGGCGAATGTCGATGTGTTTGCATGGCGACCATCTGACATCCCCGGTGTTCCCAGGGAGGTAATTGAGCACCACCTTGCTGTCTATCCCCACGCTCGGCCCGTCGAGCAGAAAGTCAGGAAGCAAGCTTTGGAGCGGCAACAGTTCATTGCCGAGGAAATCAAGAAGCTTGAAGCAGCAGGTTTGGTTAGAGGTGTACTACATCCAACTTGGTTGGCAAATCCAGTTGTGGTGCGCAAAGCAAACGGAAAGTGGAGACTTTGTATTGACTACACTGACATTAACAAAGAATGCCCAAAGGATCCTTTCCCCTTGCCGCGCATTGATCAAATTATAGACTCTACTTCCGGCTGTGATTTACTCTCCTTCCTTGATGCATATTCTGGGTACCATCAGATATTCATGGCCAAGGAGGATGAGGACAAAACCGCATTCATTACTCCATGTGGCACATACTGCTTCGTGCGTATGCCTTTCGGTTTAAAGAGTGCTGGTTCAATATTCGTGAGAGCAGTCCAGATTGGTTTTGAGCCCCAGCTGCACAGGAATGCGGAAGCATATATGGATGATATAGTGGTCAAAACCAAGGACAAATCAACCCTCATTCAAGATTTAGAAGAAACATTTGTAAACTTGCGCAAGATTAATTTGAAGCTCAACCCCGAGAAGTGTGTGTTTGGCGTTCCATCCAGTAAACTTCTCGGGTTCTTTGTATCTCAACGAGGAATTGAAGCAAATCCCGACAAGATCAAAGCAATTGAGCAGATTCAAGCACCAAAAAGCGTCAAGGATGTACGACGTCTTGCCGGCTGTGTTGCTGCCTTGAGTAGTTTCATTTCAAGATCTACTGAGCGCGCCCTGCCATTTTTCAAGATCTTGAAAAAGGCAGGTCCGATGAAATGGACTCCGGAAGCGGAGGCCGCGCTATAGGACTTGAAAAAATACCTCTCCTCCGCGCCAACACTAGTTGCACCTAAACCACAAGAGCCGTTGCTGCTATATGTAGCGGCGACAAATCAAGTGGCCAGTGCTGCATTAGTGGCGCAGAGGGAAATCGATGACGAGGAAGCAGCCACGGCAAGCCCGTCCGGTGACAAACCGGAATCTTCTCCAGCAAAGTCAGCACAGGCAAATGAAGTTAATCAACAAGTGGTGCTGAAGAAGAAAGTGGTGTAGCGGCCCGTGTACTTTGTTAGTTTCCTTTTTCAGGAGGCTAGATTGAGATACTCTGGGGTACAGAAGTTGCTTTTCGGCCTTCTTATGGCCTCGAGAAAGCTGCGCCACTACTTCCAAGCACATGAGATCACCGTCGTCACTCGCTTTCCGTTGTAGCGCATCTTGAGAAATCCGGAGGCAACTGGCAGGATAGTGGAGTGGGCGTTGGAATTGTCAAGCTTTGCACTTAAGTTTGAAAGCACCTCAACCATTCAGAGCAGGGCCTTGGCGGAGTTCATTGCAGAATGGACACCAACGCAAGACGAAGAAATTCAAGAAACAGCTCTCCCCGGCAAAGAGACAGCCAAAGAATGGATCATGTACTTTGACAGTGCCTTCTCGCTACAAGGTGCCGGTGCCAGAGTGCTGCTTGTCGCACCCACCGGAGAGCACCTCAAGTATGTGGTTCAAATGCACTTTCCCAGGGAGCAAGCTACAAACAACACTGTTGAGTACGAAGGGCTCCTTGCCGGTCTTAGGATCGCAGTGGACCTTGGGATCAGAAAATTGATCATCCGCGGTGACTCACAGCTTGTTGTGAAGCAAGTAAACAAAGATTACCAGAGCCCATTGATGGAGGCATATGTGGAAGAAGTGAGAAAATTGGAGGAACACTTTGACAGGTTGCAAACAGAGCACATCCCTCGTGCGAAAAACAGCATTGCTGATTACCTGTCAAAGTGTGCTGCTCAAAAGCTACCTGTGGAACCGGGAACTTTTGTGCTCCATTTGAATCAACCAACAGTCACTCCATCAACGCAGGCCAGTAAGAGAAGGAACTTGAATACCGGCAAGTATTTTCCGGCAGGACTCCGAGAAGCCTCTGGCAAAAAGGTTGCCGGGGACGACAACACATTTGTCGGCGAGCAGCGGCTTCGCGCAGAACCTCAGGTTCTTGCCGCCGAGGCATGCGCTCCCGCGGCCAAAGAAGTGCCTTTAGTCCTTGTCGTCGAGCCGCAGGCTCCGGCATGGGCACAGCAGATAGTTCATTTCCTTCAAAGAGGAGAACTTCCCGATGAGCAAGAAGAAGCTAAGAAAGTAGCCCGTCAGTCAAGTATGTATCAGTTTGTGGATAACACGCTATACAGAAAGAGACCAAACAGCGTGAAATTAAAGTGTGTTTGCCGGGAAGAAGGACTGAAGCTATTGGCAGAGATACATGGAGGCATATGTGGCTCTCACATAGGTTCAAGAGCGCTTGCCGGCAAAGCTTTCCGGCAAGGCTTCTACTGGCCCACTACCCTCCAGGATGCAACTGAGCTAGTAACAAAGTGTGAAGCATGCCAGTTCCATTCAAAGAACTTACATCAGCCAACTGAAGCTCACCAAACAATCCCTCTCTCCTAGCCCTTTTCGGTCTGGGGGCTCGATATCTTGGGCCCCTTCCCCCGTGCTACCGAGGGCTTTGAGTTCTTGTACATCGCCATCGACAAGTTCACAAAGTGGCCTGAAGTGGAGCCAGTGAGGAAGGTGACAGCGCAATCAGCCGTCAAGTTCTTCAAAGGATTAGTTTGCCGTTTCGGGGTTCCTAACAGAATCATCACCGACGACGGCACACAATTCACGAGCTGCACCTTCATGCAGTATATCCAGGACCTTAGCGGCAAAGTCTATTTTGCATCTGTTGCTCACCCGAGAAGCAACGGCCAAGCGGAAAGGATGAACGCTGAAGTGCTGCGGGGCCTCAAAACAAGAACCTTTAACAGGTTGCACGAATGTGGAAGATGCTGGATTGATGAGTTGCCGGCAGTTCTTTGGTCACTCAGGACGACACCAAATCGAGCTACCGACCGAACACCCTTCTCCCTAGTCTATGGTGCAGAAGCGGTGCTCCCCACGAAACTCATATATGGGTCACCTCGAGTGCTCGTTTATGATGAAGCTGAGTAAGAGCAGTTGCAGTGAGATGACGCAACGCTCCTTGAGGAGGATCGTCTTCGGGCGGCTGTGCGAGCTGCACGCTACCAGCAAGCCTTGCACCGCTATCATAGCCGGAAAGTGCATGCCCAGAGCCTTGAGGAAGGCGACCTTGTTCTTCGGCGCGTTCAGTCCGCCAAGAGATCAAACAAGTTGACACCGAAGTGGGAAGGCCCTTATCGGGTAGCACGAGTCACCAGACCTGGCGCAGTCTGTCTAGAGACCAAAGATGGCACCCCAGTGCAGAACTCATGGAATATTGAGCATCTTCGCAAGTTCTACCCGTAAGGCGTGGTTGCCGGGCCTCCCGGCAACCCCTTTTGTACAAGCTTTGTCGGCAAGACTTGTAACCCTTTGTACAAAGCCAGGCATAGATCCTATGCATAATAAAGCTAAGTGTTTCGCAACTCTTCGTACATATTCATTTATATATGGATGCATGTGATGTTGTGTTTACACTTTAGTTTGCATGGAATGGCTAATGAACCATCAAAGATGCCGTGGGTACGACCATCTATGAGGCTATCTAGCCCCTTGTGGTTTGGCAGGTGTTGGGGATATTTACCAGCATGTAGACCCGGCAGGATGATAACCCGGCCATAGAGCAGGTTCAGTGGGTCATCTCACTGTGGGGCTAAAAGATACTTGGTGGGCCAGCTTGATGCAGGCCTAGCGGGAAAGGTCGGCTCAGGTTGTGGGCCGGCTCAAGAAGAAGATGCTTGGCTTCAGGGTTGCCTTGGAGATCAAGTAGACTTAGAGTAGGAGATGGGTCAGGTTTACGACCCGGACTCTCATGTAAATCTAGGGTTCCACCTGTATATATAAAGGGGAGCACCTAGGCGAAAAAGGCTAGGTTGCAATCTCTCGAAAGCTAGGTTAGCGAATCCGCATCCTTGTAATCGAGATCCACAACAATATAATCAAGCAGGATGTAGGCTTTTACCTCCACCGTGAGGGGCCGAACCTGGGTAATCTCGTGTCTTCTCATTCCCGGTCAACCCCGTTAAGCTTCCGCACTTGTGCGATGGCCTCATCTCCAAGTCCTTTCACAAGGGCATCTGCCGTTTCAAAACCACGACAGTTGGCACCCACCGTGGGGCCTGCGCACAGTGAAGTTGAGTTCTTAGCGGGATCTCTCCCAGGGTTCGGGAAGTACGCGGTCGGCTTGATGACAAAGAGCTGCCGCGGAAAGTTCTACATCGACAATTCATACTGGGGCCCCGGCGCCGACTCAATTGAGTACGGGTACCGGGTCCCCTTCGGCAAGATCCACACCTTCATCGGCGTGGTCGGCGAGTCGGCCGCCGGGTTGGAGAACATCGCCGGTGTCGAGTCGGCGCGCCGCGCTGGTCCTAGCCAGGCGAGACCCGGCCCGCCTCAAGCTGGCCGGAACCATGTCTTCGTAGGGTTCACCCAAGGGGTAACCTGGTTGGAGAACTCCCTGTCTGGAGATGATACACTCGTCCAATCTGACGACAAGTCCTCGACGGGATAAACCGAGTCGATCCGTCCTCTGCATGATGGAAGGCTCGGACACACGGACGACGTCTTTCCAGAAATCCCAGATCCGCCT
This sequence comes from Elymus sibiricus, assembly GCA_039707655.1. Lineage (NCBI taxonomy): Eukaryota > Viridiplantae > Streptophyta > Magnoliopsida > Poales > Poaceae > Elymus > Elymus sibiricus. The sequence goes on along the minus strand of CM077676.1, from coordinate 298,692,183 downwards.
CATTTTGCGGCAGTATACATGGCGGGTAGGCAAGATCCGGTGCGTGACCCGGCTGATCCCGCGGCCGGGCAGAACCTCATCCTTGCCGGCTCAGGAGAAGCCGGCGTGTTGGCCGCCAGCTCTCAGAGAACCGGAGTGCAGGCGCTCGCGGACTTGATGAATACACTGACTGGCCTGCTGGCCAAGCCGGTTACTGTGGAGAACGCAGCGGCACGCAACGCGGAGATCACGAAGTGTCGCGAGCAGATGGCCAAGATCCAAGCGGACATCAATGCGGAGAACACACGCATGGCTCAGGCGCAGGCCCGGCTTGCCGAGGAGAGGCAGTGCTTGGATGAAGAGGCGCATTACCTAAGCCGTCGATAGGCCGAGTCAGAACTCGTCCACCGGAATCAGAGCCGGCTTCCGATCGATCTTGAGCCGACTCAGTTGTTCACCACACCGCCGGCTCCCATGAACCCGGGGGCTGGAGTTGTTCCCCCGGGAGGACCACCAGCAGCCGGTTCAGCAGAGGGAGCTGGCCCAGCATCGCACGTCGGATTAGCAACAGCAGCCGCCGTCTCACCGGTTCCAGACCCCAAATGGACACTACTCCAACCCGGTCGATAATGTGCTGGCAGCAACCCACAACTTGGCGGCTATTCCGATCGAGGGGGACGGTCTGATTCAAGCAGAGGCCAGGAACACTATTGCAATGCTCAAGACAGCAATAGTGCAGCAGGCCAACTACTCGCATAGCCAGCACCGGCTTCATTCAACTCCTCACCAGAGCCACACCAGGAGCCAGCGTCCAGAGTCACTGGCGGTTTCCAGCAGCGCACATCACAGAAGAGTCGCCCAACCACTGGCGGATCAGCACCAACCCAGAATCCCGAATGCACAGGACGTTGTGGACACCGCTCGCGCTCTCCGAGCGTTGGAGGAAAACGCACACGCGGTATATAACCCGCCGGCGAACGCCAACCCTCCGACAGCACACGACCCGCCCACCGTAACCCAGACGGCTGGCCAGCTTGGGGGCTTATCGAGCTGCATGATCGAAACTCCTTGTTTGGTACCAGTGTTGCGAGAAGCACACATACCCCCAGACTTCAAAGGTCCTGGCAAGGTTCCTAATTACACAGTGAATCTGGAGCCCACCGAGTGGATCGAGAGTTATGAACTGGCAATGGACTTATTGGGCGCAAGCGAGGCAGTGTGTGCACGTTATCTGCCTCTCATGCTGGAGGGCCCCGCTCGCACTTGGTTAAAAAACCTACCAGCGAATTCTATCAACACTTGGCAGGAGCTGAAGGAGCGCTTCATCAAGAATTTTCAGGGAACCTGTAAAAGGCCAACTACCATTGTTGATCTGGAGCATTGCGTTCAGCGCGAGGATGAGTCAGCGCACCATTGGGCTCGCCGGGTCGCGGAGGTTATACACAGTTCTGATGGTATCTCGGCGGCTCAGGCGATGCTTGTTCTGGAGCAAACATGCAAATTTCAGCCACTGGTCCAAAAACTAGGGCGGGTCAAGAGAAAGGCCCAGGACATGGGTGATCTCATGGATGTCTTAACCCGGTATGCGGAGTCTGACAATACTAAGGATCCGCTGTCTGATGAGGAAAAAGCTGGTAAAGACAAGAAGGGCGGTGGCAAGGGCCACCAACAGAACAATAGTAACGGGCAGAACAACAACGGCGGTAAACGCAAAGGTTACGACGGTAGCTCCGATCTGGTGGCAAACACAAATGCAGGGAACAAAAGTCAGCGTCAGAACGATGGTTCTAGGAGGCAGTCCTCTGGTAATCGCCCTCTCAGCTATGAGGAGGCGCTTAAAGGTCCATGTCCGAAGCATAGCTACAACGGCAAGCCGTCTAGCCACTCCTGGGAAAACTGCTACATCATGCAGGAATTTTCCAAATGGGTCTTCCAGAACTATCACAACGGGGGGGGGGGGGGGGGGGGGGCAGCGACGGACAACCCGGCTTCTCAGGAGCCGGCTTGCAAGGGCCCTTCGCCGATCCCGGTTTCCAAGGGAACAGTGGCCAAAGCGGCGGGTTTCAGGGGGCTGGTAATACTGGAGGCGGCAATCAGCGGAACAACCATGGAAATCAGCACCAAGCCTATGCGACGGGGTTTCAAAGTAACCCGAAATAGTTAAATAGTGGACAGTACCATGTTTTCACCACCAGCACCTGCAAACGGGATCGGAAGGTGCAACGACGAGCCGCCCCCACGGTTGAGCCGGCAACCCCTTATTATCTCAATTGGTCCGAACAGCCGGTTACCTGGAGCAGGGCGGATCATCCAGTCCTCCTCGATCACCCCGGCCATTTGGCTCTGGTGGTGGCACCACAAGTTGGCGGTTATACACTGACTAAGGTGCTCATGGATGGAGGCAACAGCATCAATATTCTGTACTATGACACATTCAGGCGGATGAATCTATCTGATAAGCAGTTGACTCCGTCCTCTACAGTTTTTCACGGCATTGTTCCTGGCAAGTCAGCCTATCGCATGGGAAGAATCTCCCTAGAGGTGGCCTTTGGCTCAGAAGATAACTGGCGTTCTGAATTTCTATCTTTTGAGGTGGTTAAGCTTAAAAGCCCGTACCATGCTTTGTTCGGCCGGCCGGCTTATGCGCGGTTCATGGCACGACCGTGCTACGTTTACCTGAAAATGAAGATATCAGGACCAAGAGGAACCATCATAGTTGAAGGCAATCGGAAAATTGCACTAGAGTGTGAGGAAGGAGATGCAGCATACGCCGAGACGGCTTGTGCTACAGAAGAATTGCGGTATTATAAGGACAACGTTGACCCGTCTGACAGGACCTCCCTGAAGAAGCCCACGACGGAGTCAGACCCTTTGCTCAAGTTTAAGTCGGCCAGAGACATAAAGCAAGTTGATTTCACCCCGGGCAATTCTTCTGAGCAGTTCACCATAGGGGCAAACATGGATCCTAAATAGGAAAGCGCGCTCATCGAGTTCATCCGTGAGAACCGGGACATCTTTGCATGGAAACCTTCTGACATGCCAGGTGTACCGAGAGAACTCGCTGAGCACTCCCTCAATGTGGACCCCATGTTTAAACCAGTTTGCCAGTATCTCCGTCACTTTAATGAAGAAAGGTGGAAAGCTATTGGCGAAGAAGTGGCCCGGCTCCTAGCTGCCGGGTTCATCGTCGAAGTCTTCCATCCTGAATGGCTGGCCAACCCGGTACTTGTTCTGAAGAAAAATGGGACTTGGCAGATGTGTGTTGATTACACATATCTAAATAAGGCTTGTCCTAGTGACCCCTTTGCCTTGCCCCGTATTAACCAGATCATCGATGCTACGGCGGGTTGTGAGTGTTTATGCTTCCTCGATGCTTACTCCGGTTATCATCAGATCAAAATGAAACCGGAGGACCAGGAAAAGACGACTTTCATCACACCCTTTGGGGCTTTCTGTTATACAACCATGCCGTTTGGTCTGAAGTGTGCACAAGCGACTTACCAGCGGTGTATCCAAAGCTGCTTTCACAAACAGATCGGGAGGAACGTTCATGCTTATGTTGATGATATTGTGGTTAAGTCTCGAAAGAAAGAAACCCTGTTGGAGGATCTCAAGGAAACATTTGATAATCTCCGTGTCTACCAGATGAAGCTCAACCCGGAGAAGTGTGTTTTTTGGTGTCCATGCAGGAAAGCTCCTGGGTTTTCTTGTTTCCGAGCGTGGCATTGAAGCTAACCCGAAAAAGATCAAAGCAATCACAACCCTGGCCAAGCCGGCCAATCTAAATGCCGTGCAGAAGCTGGCTGGGCGGGTTGCAGCACTGAGCCGGTTCATAAGCCGGCTCGGAGAGAAGGCGATTCCGTTGTATCAATTGCTTAAGAAATCGGATAACTTCGTCTGGAGTGATGCTTCAGATCAGGCTTTTGAGGCCCTCAAGAAGCAATTGTCTGAGTCGCCGGTCCTTGCTGCCCCTCGTGAGAAGGAACCAATGTTGCTATATATTGCCACCAATAACAAGGCTGTAAGCGTGGCAGTCATTGTAGAGCGCAAGGAGGACGGAAAGGAATATCCAGTTCAGCACCCCGTGTATTATATCAGTGAAGTGTTAACCGAGTCCAAACAGTGATATCCACATTAGCAGAAACTGGTCTACGGAGTATTTATGGCTAGCCGCAAGCTGAAGCATTACTTCCATGAACATCCAATCACTGTGGTCAGCTCAGCACCTCTTGGGGATATAATCCAGAACCGGGAGGCCATAGGCCGGGTTGCCAAGTGGGCCATCGAGCTCGGTCCGCATCATCTCAAATATGTGCCCTGCACAGCAATCAAATCTCAGGCATTGGTGGATTTCATTAATGATTGGACAGAGCTACAGGCTCCCGAAGAGAAGCCCGACACAACATATTGGTCCATACACTTTGATGGCTCAAGGCAGCTTGAAGGCTCGGGGGCTGGAGTTGTGATTACTTCCCCACGAGGAGATAAGTTCTGTTATGTTTTAAGACTTATGTTCCCCTGTACTAACAATGCAGCAGAATATGAGGCTTTGCTTCATGGGCTTCGGATGGCCAAGGAGATGAACCTGAGCTGGGTCAGGTGTTTGGGCGAGTCAAACTTGGTGGCCCAACAAGTTTCTGGTACATGGGACTCCAAGGATCCCCTTATGGCGGCTTATCGGCACGCGGTCACCAACATTGCTGGACACTTCAAAGGTTATCAAGTTGATCATATTGATCACCGGCAGAACGTGGCGGCAGATGCACTCTCTCGCTTGGGCTCTCAGCGCAAGCCGGTGCCACCCAATGTTTTCCTGGATGTTTTGCACAACCCGTCTGTCAAGTTACCAACAAAGGAGGACTTGGCTATTCCTGACCCGGAGGCGGCTCTAGTGGCTGCTGTCCACACTATACCTGATTGGACAGTCACCTACTTGGCTTATCTAAGCCAGGGAGAACTTCCAATAGAGGAAATCCTTGCACGACAGATCATCAGACGATCTAAGTCTATGACTATCGTCAACGGCGAGTTGCATTGGCGCAGTGTCACTGGCGTTTTTTAGCGTTGTGTTTCACCAGAGGAGGGCCATGCTATTCTCAATGAGATTCACTCTGGCGATTGTGGTCACCACGCCGGCTCACGATCACTTGTGGCGAAGGCTTTTCGGCATGGGTTTTACTGGCTCACAGCTCATGCTGACGCAGAGGATATTGTACGCAAGTGTGATGGTTGCCAGAAATATGCTCGCCAGGCTCATGTGCCAGCTCAAGAGTTGAGGATGATCCCGATAACTTGGCCCTTTGCGGTCTGGGGGCTTGACATGGTTGGACCCTTCAAACATTCCAAGAACAAGCATACACAACTATTGGTGGCTGTGGATAAATTTACCAAGTGGGTAGAAGCGGAGCCAGTCAGCCGTTGTGACGTTGCTACAGCCGTCAAGCTTTTGAAAAAGTTGATATTTCGATTTGGCTATCCGCACAGTATCATCACAGACAATGGAACCAATCTTTCCAAGGGAGTCATGAAACAGTTCTGTCAACAGGAGCACATCCGGCTTGATTTAGCATCGGTTGCGCATCCTCAGTCCAACGGGCAAGCGAAAAGAGACAATCAGGAATTGCTGCGTGGTATCAAACCCCGGCTCAAGGTGCCATTACAGCGCATGCCGGGTTGCTGGGAAGAAGAATTACCTGTGGTGCTTTGGAGCATACAGACTACTCCCAACAGGTCAACATGGCTATACGCCGTTTTTCCTGGTCTATGGTGCAGAAGCTGTACTTCCAAGCGATATTCGTCATGACTTCCATCGAGTGGTGGCTTATGTGGAATCTGATAATGAGCAAGCTCGACAAGACGCTCTTGATGCCTTGGAAGAAGAACGCGAACTTGCCGCGTCCAGATCAACAATTTATCAACAAGACCTATGTCGCTATCACAGCCGTAGAGTTCGAAGCCGCACTTTTCAGGAAGGTGACTTAGTGCTCCGTCTGATACAAGACCAGACAGGCATGCATAAGCTTTCACCACCTTGGGAAGGGCCCTTTGTGGTCAGCAAAAATCTCAACAATGGGTCATATTACCTGGTTGACATATGTGAGGTAGACAAGTCACGAACCTCTGAGGAGGAAACAAGCCGGCCCTGGAACATTGCCCAGCTCCGGCCATACTACACCTAAGTGATCGACTGTGTCACATCTTTGTACATACCTTCTATCATGTATATACATATTTCTTGATCAATGAAATAAAGACCGGCAGCTCTGTATAAGAGAGATTTGTCGTTTCGCCTCAAAATTGTGTGTGGAATCTTTATTTGTTGATCCTTGCTTATTTGGGGGCTTCCAACTCATCGAGTTTAGCTTACAAAACCCTTTAACCCGACAAGATGCCACAAGTTGGTTAAACCTGCCTGTTAGCAAGATGCTACTCCCTAAAGATGACCCGGCATACGCCTGACGAATCAATCACTAAGGTGACCCTGAATTCATCAGAGTTAAAACGTTCGATTGGCTGCGCGAGAGCCGGCTTTCAGAAAGCGAGGATAAACCAACAGGCCAAAGTGCCAGCTTCATGAAAGCAAATTCAGGCTTGAGCTTTTTAAGCCGGCCTTTTCAAGTTGTGTTTAAAAAAAACTGGCTTGTTACGGTCATGTTCCCTTTTCTGCATTCATCTCATCTCTGCATACATGCATACATTCATACATAGCATCTACCTTAGTCAAATTTGATATTCTTGATTCATTACAAACAGTAACAAAGATTACTAGTTATTTATGTGATTTCATCCATCACAATTATTATTATATGCAATTATTATTGTTTCAGCAGAATCACTCTCATTGCAAAAACCGGCTCTCGAGGCCCAAAAGAGGATTCACAGAAGCAAGGCATCCACAAAAGTATTTGTACATGCAATAGCAGCACGGTACACGATGGCACTGGCATCAGCAACAAGTGTTTGACGCTAAGCTATTACAAGTCGCCCATCGGGCTGCAGGCAAAAATGTTATTTCTCCTAAACAATCAAAGAAGAGCCGGTATGTGCCAGATTCAGGACACGGGATGATCAAGGAGCTCTTTGACCCGGCTCTTCGTGGTTGTCGTCATCCTCCGCCCCTTCTTGACTTGTGGACTCGCCGGTCGACCACTGAATGGAGCGTAATGCTTCAAACATCGCATCGGCGGAAATCACGGAAGAGGGATCAACTTCAGGGGCAAAAGATTGCTTACGCGCTCGAGTAAGGGCCACCGGTGGAAAGTTAGGCGGCTCAATCTGCTCATTATCCTCCGTATAACCGGCCTGGTACCTGGACAAGTCTGCCTCGTCAGCTATAGCAGTGGCTGCAACCCGGGTTTCTCTTATGCAGCGTCTGAAGTCCTCAGAAAATGGGGTGTCATCCACGTTGAACTCCGGATACCCGCCCACAATCCGAGCCGGATCCAGTTCTGGCACGTAGGCTTTGGCACGAGCGAGAGCTGTCAGAGCACCAGTGCGACAAGCCACCTTCTTCAATTCCTCAAACCACTTGGACACAACTGATAGTTCTTTCAACATGTCAGCAATCAACTGTGGTGGCGTCTTGGTGTTTTTCGCAGCCATTACGCAATGGGAGCCGCCTATGTACAGCTGTTCCACGAAGGTATAAACCACCTTGAATTTCACCAGTGGTTGCTGCACAAGGGTCTGGTTCTTACAGCCTTCAAAGATAAGTACATACAATCAGTAAAAAGCCGGATTAGCATATTAAAGTTGGGATAATTGGCTCATGGCAGTCTTTTTACTTACCGAAGATGGCTTTGCACTTGGCAGTGATCTGGCCCTTTAGAGTGGCTAGCTCTTGAGTTACCGGCTCAAGTTTAGCCTCGGCCTCTTCAGCACGTGCAGCTAGGGCGGCTCTTGCTTCTTCAGTTTCTTGCAAGGTGCTCCTCACAATAACCAAAGACTTGTTGGCTTCGGCAGAAGATTCTTCAGCGTCTTTGCGCAGTTTTTTCTCCTTCCTTGCTTCCTTTCGGAAGAAGGAAGCCTGAGCCTCCACTTGATCCAGTATGTCCTGCAGGGCAGTTTCAGTTGTACATCATATAGGCATGTCCCGAGCCGCCCTTCCAGCCAACCCGGCACAAGGGGGCTACATGTTTCAGCGCTTCTCCAAAACAGAAAAGCAAGTTCCATACAGATGCAGGCATTCTACATAGCACTTGGGGGCTAATGCATAATTTGATCTATCCTCCTAGATATGGAGACCCGCCCGTCATAAAATGACAAGCCGGCCTTTGGGGCCACCGAGTGAGGTTATGCATGCAAGATGAAATTTTGAAGTCCCGGGTCATCATTCTAGAATGACCCGGCCCTTGGGGGCTACATATATATATGGTTCATGACAGAAGGTGCAAGTTACCTTGTATTTCCGCTTCAATGCAGATACCATAGCAATTTCTGTGTCCCGGCTTTCGGACAGCCGGGTCAGCACAGCTTGATGCAGGGTACTAGTGTCTTGATCTTCAAAAGAGGAAAAGTCAAGAGCCGCCTTCCCCTTGTTCTTCAGGGGCGGTTCAGCCCTGGCAGGGACCTTGGTAAGAGCAGTAGAGGCTTCTGCTGGAGCAGTTTGCCGTTCACTCATCACCACTACCTCCTCTTGAGCCGGTGCCGTGGGCTGCTGTTCGGGTTGGTCTTCAGTTAAATTTTCTCTCTCCTGAGCAATAGGAGAGGAAGCGCGAGCCGGGCTGGCGATGTCTTGGGGCAGCGGGCTGTTCTGACATGCCGGCTCATCTTGGATGTCCAAGGTAGCTGTTGTCTCTTGATGAGGAGGGCCTTCTAGAATGACCGGGTCAGATGACCCGGCCGTGGCGGTGGTCTTTTTCTTGATGGCCTTGGCACTATACAAGGAGCAAAGAGTTAATTCAGTTAAAGGTTACAAGGTAAAGAGCCATTGTGCGACACAAGAATAATCAATGTGCTTACCCCGGGTTGATGTTGAAAGCCGGCGCCTGAGTAGCGCTTGATTCATCCGAAGAGGGGGACGTCTGATATGCCGAGTCATTTAAATGTAAGGGTTCCTTGAAATGACCAGCTAGAGGAAAAGAGGGAGTTGGACTAAGAAGCACCTCTGTCCGCGCTCTACGGGATGGCGGCTCATAGGGAAGCCCGCCACTCAACTCTCCTTCACTACTCCGGGTCTTCCTTTTGGAGGTTCCGGCTTGCTGTGTTTTCTTCAAAACAAATTGGGGATCCAAGTGAGCGTCTTGATGTGAAAAAGGGACTTTACGGACGGCAACCCGGGGTTTTCTTTGAACTTTGCGGACTACAGCCCGGGTTTTCTTTCGAACAGGTTTTGGGGAGTCAGAGTCTGAAGAAATCAAAGTTACCTCTGGCTCGATGGTGTGGCTAACTTCAGCTTCTTCCTGAGATGAGCGAGCATCAGCAATCTGATTAAAAAGGTGGCCAAGAGAGTCAAGTTCTACCTCATTGTCTTCTTCATTATCCGACTCTTCTTCGTCGTCCTCTCGAGGAGGGGTAGGGTCTTGAACCTCAACCCGCCACCAGTCGTCACTCTCCTGTATCACGGCGAGTGGATGGAGTTATGACAAGGGTAAAGCAATATTGGAAAAATGAAAGGTGACAAAGGCGACTTACCTTAGGAGCCGGGTTGTTGACATAGAATGGGGCGAGCCCCGCGAGCTTAATGTCGTCCTTTGTCTCGCCAAGAAGCTTCTTGGTAAACTTGAGGACGTCCTTTTCCTTGAGGTTAACCCGGCTGAACCGAAGTGGGTCGTCGTGATGGCCGGTGTAGGTGTGCTTAAGCCGGGTCCTGGAGCTGAGGGGCTGAATTCTCCACTCGACCAAAAATCCAGGTCAAATCGACACCGGTGAGGCTATGAGCAATCAACGCATTCATCTTCGGATATAGAGGCTCCAAGTTCTCCCTCTCTTCCCTGGGAGCAAGACCCGGGAAGGCTGCACTGATGGCAAGCCGGTTTGCCCGGTAACCCGGCAGTGGGTTTTGCCCTTCGGGAGATGTGTCCTTGCAATAAAACCAGGTGCGGTGTCACCCTTTCGGGTGGCTGGCCGGCTTGGCGTTGGGGAAGACTATGTTTTTCCTTCTTTGAATAGAAATTCCACCAAGTTCAATACTTGGACCCTCCTTGTGCTCTGTTTGGCGGTTCAAATAAAAGAATTCCCGGAACAGGCTAAGAGATGGCTCAAGCTGTAGATAAACTTCGCAGAATACTTGGAATTGGCACAAATTGAAGATGGAATTGGGGGCCAAGTCTTGAGGCCTGATGTTGAAGAAATGCAATACATCCCTGAAAAACTTCGAGCCGGGAGGACGAAAACCCCTTGAAACATGATCAGTCAAAATGGCGATTTCGTTTTGGCCGGGTTGGGGGTGAATTTCCTCTTCTGGAGCCTGCCATGAAATTTCTTCCTTAGCCGGCAACAACCCGGAATCTACCAGGGTTTGCAGACTCAGCTCGGACAGGCTCGACTTAGCCCAGTTGACAATCTTGGGCTTGGGAGGCATTGTTTTAGCTGTTATGAAAAAGAGAAAGATGTCATAAGCCGGCAAAATGTGAGCTTTTTGATTTAACATAACTGGAATATATGAGCCGGCAATTGAGATATTTGGCCGGGTTTCGAGAAGGGATGCAAAGGAAATCCGGGTCAAGATTACTGACGAAGACAAGCCGGTAAAATACTTGGCGAATATTTGCAAGTGTTAACATGGCTGATGCTACGAGTCAGCAAACAAGTTTCAAGTGGATAAGGAAATTCTACGGATCTGAAAAATGGATGAAAATGAAAAAATAAAGCTAGGTATGTTCCTCGCGTTATAAGATGAAGGGCTATGGGGGCTATCTAAAGCGGTATAATAGATCTACCGATAAGGAAAATGTTGCGGAGCGGCTATTCGAACTAAAAGGTGTAAAGGACCCAACGCATTTTGATCTACGGAGGCTATGGCGAAGAACACAGAAGAATAGAAGCTAATGGCGATGGGGAGAAGGACTTACAGATTGGATGAGGAACTTCGCAGTCGTCGAGTGCGGCGGAGGCGACCGCGCTGATGGCGTTGGATGGTCTCAGGCGACGGAAAAAAAGACTCGGGCGGCGCTAAACGGACGACGACGGCGGGCTTGAGCAGGTGCGGCGGCGTCGGAGGTTCAGAGGAAGAAGAAGAGTAGTAAGGAAGGAAGTGAAAAGGGCGCAGTCTATTTATGGGCACCACAGGACCCCCAAACAGCGTGCACAAAATCCTAGGCGGTACAGTAAACAGTGGCTAAAAGGGCTCCTCGATTTTCGCGCCCAACGAGGCAATACAAATCTATTCAGATTCCCTCTGATGTCATTCTGGATTTTGTGGAGGTGAAGTATGACGTTATGAAGAATAGGAGATACAAAATGCTAAGTCTGAAACCGAAGGAATGACCAGGCGCTCTACTTAACCCGGGAAGTCATGCCTGTCAAGGATGGCGCTCCGGAAAGCCGGCTTGAGAAGCAATTGAACAATGTCTTATTAATAATTCCGTCTTTCAGGGTGGAGTTTAACATGAATGAATTCAAGTCAAACTAAGGGCTAATGTTGGGGATATTTACCAGCATGTAGACCCGGCAGGATGATAACCCGGCCATAGAGCAGGTTCAGCGGGTCATCTCATTGCGGGGCTAAAAGATACTTGGTGGGCCGGCTTGATGGAGGCCTAGCACGAAAGGCCGGCTCAGGTTGTGGGCCGGCTCAAGAAGAAGATGCTTGGCTTCAGGGTTGCCTTGGAGATCAAGTAGACTTAGAGTAGGAGATGGGTCAGGTTTACGACCCGGACTCTCTTGTAAATCTAGGGTTCCACCTGTATATATAAAGGGGAGCACCTAGGCGAAAAAGACTAGGTTGCAATCTCTCGAAAGCTAGGTTAGCGAATCCGCATCCTTGTAATCGAGATCCACAACAATATAATCAAGTAGGACGTAGGCTATTACCTCCACCGTGAGGGGACGAACCTGGGTAATCTCATGTCTTCTTGTTCCCGATCAACCCCGTTAAGCTTCCACACTTGTGCGATGGCCTCATCTTCAAGTCCTTTCACAAGGGCATCTGCCGTGTCAAAACCACGACAGCAGGGGAGATCAACGTGCACAAAGAGCGGAATCAATGGAGAACGCAAGGGATTTACCCAGGTTCGGGCCACCGTGAGGTGTAAAACCCTACTCCTGCTTTGGTGTACTGTATGTGTGAGAGCACAAGTACAAGGAGCGCTTCTCCCGGCAAGGTGCGGAGAGAGCAGCTACGCATGCAAGACGTGCTGGTGTTTGAAAAAGGATCCGAATCCCCCTAAGTGTTGCCCCGTCCCTCCTTTTATAGCTCAAGGGGTTACCACAGTGGCAAAATAGTAATTACAAGTCGATTAGATAGCAAACAGTGCTATCATACCTAACTCTGCCAGTTTAGGACAAAAGCAATAAATGCGCCGTTAGGTGTCATGTGGAGGAGGAGCGCCGGAAAGGTTCCTGCACCGCTCGCCCAGCTACCTCCTATCAGCCTGACACGCCTTCTAGACGGGTGTCATTAAAGGCAAACCTTCTCCCTGCGTGCTGACACGTGCCCGACAAATCTCACCAACCAGCCTGCGCGGTCGACACCTCACCGATTAGCGACTAGCTGCCCGGGGAGGTGGAGCGCTGGAGAGCTGGCGAAAGCTTGCCGGCACGGAGCTTGCCGGGTCTTCACCTTGCCGGTTCAGTCTTGCCGGCAAGGAATGTCTTCATCTTCAGTACCAACGGAGTGCTCGTTGGTGCTTCGTCTTGAGCGTCTCTCCAGTAGTTTCTGTGGTTGGGTCTTGACTCTTGTTATTTGGCAAGTTCCGGCAAGCCTTGGCCGGCAAGGAGGCTGCTACCATCTGTGCATAAGTCAGGGTATAAAATACCCATGTTTTATACACCGACAGGAGCCCCTGGGCCAGGGCCATACACGCGTCCGAAGCGTCGTTGGGCTAGGCCCAAACAATGCACAGACACGCGGCGGGAAAACTACCGCTGTAATTTTCATCATGATGGTTTTCCATCTTCTTAGATCTTCTTGGCTTCTTCATCAATCTAGACTTGAGTGCGCTCTTGGTCATTTTCCGGCAAACCTTGCCGTCGGATGGACAACTGCTATCCGTGCTCAGACCAAGAATACGCACACATGCGGGGCATCGTTGGTCCAAACTGAACCGGTGCATGGCCACGCGTGGCAAAGGATAACTGCCATATCTGTCTTTACTTCTCCTTTTCCTGCGCCCTTCCATCACGCGTGTTTGCATGCATGCAAAGCAACGGATTGGCGAAGAAGGGCAGTCGTTGGAGTGACGCGCCTGGCCAGGGACGCAGGGCGCGGGATTGGCGAATTTGGACGATCACTGGAGTAATGCGCCCGGCCAGAAGTGCAGGGCACAGGATTGGTGAATCTGGGCGGTCGCCCGAAGACAGTGAAGAGCCAGCCCCCCATGTTCTCCCTATAAAGAGGGGGCTGTGGAATGCGATGCTCATTCATCTCCTTTTGCTCCAATCTTCAGCAATCGTCGCCTCCTTCTTCTACCTTCTTCCTCCGCATCTGACGACTGTATGGCGAGGGAAGAGGCCGCGGTCGTGCTTCTGCCGTTGCGGCGAGAGCTTCTCCTCGGCTCCACGCCCATGCCTCAGCCACGGCTGCGGAAGTGATGATGGGGTACCATTTTAATGATGTTCAAGTGATCATTTTATACGACGAGAGAGGTCGTGCAAGGAAAAGCTAAGTTGAAAAACTTTGAAACTTTTTCCTTGTTACGTTTGTAGTTTCCCTTGAACGATTCTGTGTTTGTATGAAAAACCTGCACGCGGAGGAACCTTGTCACGATCAGTTCGCGCTCTAGTTTGCCTCGAGCCCGCTCGACAAGCTTAGCAGCTGCGTTCTGGCCCGGCAAGCTGCCTTGCAGGCAGCGACACTTCCAGCAGGCTGCTAAGGACCTGTTCCTCAAAGCACTCGCGGCAAGTGTGCGCACCAGCAAGTTTCCAAATAGCGTAGGGAGCACAATCATACAAAGACGAAACAAAACAAGGGGAACAACACACAGTTATTCAGCAACACAAGTTATGTTACACCACAAAAGCAGTGTAGATCTAACGCAAGATCAAATGTATCTTTTACATGACAGCGCGGCAATGGATATAACAACAAGCTCAATCCCGACGGTTACCCTGAATCCTGGGAATTTGGAGAACCTTGTCGGCAAGGGGAGCGGCAATCTTGTCGGCTGCAGTCACGTCGGTGTTCTCTGGCAGCTTCCTGAAACCCCGGAGAGGTCAAGGCCGGGATTGCGATGAGCAATTTTGAGCAGCACCCTATATACGACTTCGCGCGTAAACTTCCGGGATTCATCGGCAAATGAAGCGGACCTGTCCTCGTGATACGTCTTTAAGGTGTCAATAAGCCCCTCAAAGAACATGGTCATTCTGACACTAGTGGCTTCCTTGTCATTGACAGTGAAGCCCCAGCTCTTCATATCCATAACGGCAGTCTGGGAAGAGATGTGCTCAGCGGCATTAACGAGCCTGCCGGTCCAGAGGGAAAGGTTATGGTGCAGTTGGGTATAGTTGTTTTCAGCATCCTTCTTCAGGGCCTCTTCCTTCTCTAGCTTCTCCGTCAAGACCCTCTCCCTCTCCTTGGCGGATTCCAAGTCCGTTACCATGGTGGCCAATTGAGATTTCAGATCTCCAATTGTCTTGCCGGCAGCGTCAAGATCTTGATTCTTAGACGACAGCTGCGTTTGCAAGTCCCCTAGAGTGCGGGCTGCCTTCAGTGCTTCATTCTTAAGATTCTCGACTTCTTTGCTGCTTCCGGCAAGATCTTCCTTCAACTTGGCCATTTGGGACTCCAGCTCTGTCTTGGCGGCGGCAGCGGCAGCAACTTTGTCGGAAGCCTCCTTGAGCTTGGCGGCGCTATCTCGAGCTTGGGTTTCAATAGTATCCTTGTGATTCTTCTCCAGCTCTTGCGTCCACCACTCAAGGAGTTTCTCAATCTCTTCATCTTTACCGCGGAGAGTGGCGGCAAGGTCTCCCTCTCGTGCGGCAAGGTCTTTCTCCTTGGTGTTGAGCAGCGCCTCGCGCTCCGCCAACTTGCCGTCGCGGATTGCCACTTCATTCTTGGTGGCATTAAGCTTTTCCTCCTGCCTTACAAGATTGCAGTCCTACTCATTATACCATGTGTGCAGCTCGTCCACTTTCTTCTTCAGCTTCTGGTCAACCAGGTCCGCAGCCTTGCGCTCTTCTTGGACCCTGCTCCACCTCTGGCTATACCTTTCCTGGACTCCTTTGAATCCGACGGCCATGATCTCCATAAAGGCAAGATCTTCGGCACTGTCAGTTGTATCAGTGGCCTCGCCGGTTCTCTGGGTCAGGGGGAACAGAATCCGGGCTATTTCTTCATCAAAGTTTAGCCTCACAGTGCCAGATGAGCCCGGGGCTCCAGATTCGCGCTGGGAAGTAACCATCGCCAAGCGCTTGACGGGATCTGCAAGGTTACGCTCCTGGTTGGTTGTCGGGGTTCGGTGTATCAGTGTTGACAGGTGCCTTATCCACATCCGCCCTGGCAGGGTCAAACGTGTTGCCGGAGGACCTCTCGGATTCTTCGGGGAGTACTCCAGTCCCCTCGGCAACTTGCGCAAGACTCTCTTCAGCGGCAATCTTGGCGGCTTCATCAGCGGTGTCCTTTGCGATATTGGCTACCTCAACGAGGACTTCACCTTCTTCGGGAGAGGTTGGAGCTATGGATTGTAGCAAGAGCAAGGGCGGAATAAGATTCAGAATTACAAGTCAAGTTCAAGAAAACAAAAAAAAAATCTCCATGAGAAATGTTTAAAGACAAGAGGATTACCCGTTGGTATTTGCTGAGGAAGGGCGTCTCCTTCCCTGGCAACTTGCATTGCCGGTGCACGGTCATCGCCAGCTCCGCTTGTCGGGGTAGCCTCCGTGCGTGCAGGCTCATCGGTGGAGGCCCTTGTCGGGGAAGCATTCTCCGGAACGATGGTTGACGGGGGAGCCACAATAGGGTCTGCCTCTTGGTGTTCTTCTTCTTGGCGGGCCTCCCCCACCTCTTTATCGGGCTTAGAAGGAGGAACTTCGGTGCTGGCGCTAGTAGGCGGGATCTGCACCACACCCTCGCGCAGGGGGCTGGGCTGGGGGCTGATGACGATAGTTTCAGCCGTCACAACCCCCTGCCCAGCACTCACCGCGGGATCTTGTGCTGTTGCAGACTTGGCCCGCTTTGTCCGGTGCACAAGTGGTTCTGGCTCCCTATCAAGATAGAAGAAATCAAGTTAAAATGGCAATCAGATGAAGCCAAGACTTGGTGGGGATAAACAAAATTACTTACTCCTCCTCCTCCTCAGACTCGCCAAGGATGTTGAAATTGTACATCACTGGTGGAGGCGATTCCCTGGCCCTCATAAGTGCCGGGGGAGGTGAACCCATCAACTGAATGGATTCAACTTCCTCGGCAACCTCTTGCCGGGGGGATGGAGGCTGAGCTAGGGGACGCCGAGTTGATTGCCGGCGTACTTCTTCTTGGTGGCCGGTCTTTGTGGTCGTCTTCTTCACCAAAGGACCAGCCCCTGGCGAAGAGGTGTGCACCGGCCCTTGACTGACCGCCCTTCAAAGACGGCGCTTCTTCTTCGGGGATCGAGGGCCTTCTTCCTCTTCAGGCTCTCCGGCAACCTCGGTCCCGGTAACCTCACCTCCGGCAGTCTTGCCCCCGGCAGGCTTTTCCTGTTGCTCTTCGGCAGCTTCTTCCTCGTGATGCTCTTCGTCATCATCCTCAGCTGCCGCGGTGCCGAAACCACCTGCCGCGTTGATCCTTGCGATCTCTGTGGCCTTGCTGGAGATGTACGCCAGTTCTTCATCCTTGGTGGACCGAATGAGATCTGTTTCCCTCCGGGAAGCTTTCTCCGTCAGATTGTAGGCCCAATCCCTCTCGTTCACCAAGGCGGGCATTGGCCAGTACGCTTTGACTCCGTGAGAATCGCAGTCCGGCATCATCGACAAGATGGAGTCCTTGGCGGAGTTAATGTGCAACAGGATAATTCCATCCGGCAAATGGAATGTACCAGTTTTTCGGAACAACTGTTCGCAGAGGCAGGCATGCTCCATGACCATCAAGTTGTTGCCGGTCCCAAGATACAATCGCATAATATCAGCGGCGTTCTGGTATTCCCAAGTGAATCTTTCTCTCTTCTGCAGCGGTGCGATGTGTCGCCGGAGGAAATCAGCACCAACCATTTCTATGGTCAGCTTGGCGGCCTTGAGACGGGCGATTCTGTTCAGTGCCGGGCGAAGTTTCTCGTCGGTGGCGCCAAGATCGCTCCAATTCTTGCCGCGTAGAACTCTCGTTGTACGCAATATACAGAACTGAGGGAAATCCTTGTCCTGGATCCAGCACCATTCTGCCCTCCACTCATCCCACTTGAGATGGAGCTGCCCGGCAAGATACTGGCCCTTGGTTTTCGCCCTGGGAATCCACGTCACGCTGCCGGAGAGTGATTTGTCTTCGATCCGGGGAACGAAGAAGTGGCGGAACAGATCGACGTTGGGGGCAACTCCAACAAAGTTCTCGCACAGATGAGCAAAGACTGCCATGCAAGTCATCGCATTTGGAGTAAAATCCAGTAGTCTGAATCCAAAACTGAACATCATGGCGCTGAAGAAATCTGAGAATGGAGGAACCAGACCGCAGTAAAAGTAAGCGTAGAAGAACGGATACGAATCTGTTGGATCCTTGTCGCGTTCAGGAAGCACCACTGGGGCCCTGTGATCCTTGGTGTCCCTTCCCCACATGTATGCGTACCTCTTGATCAACTCGTTGCCATCCAAGGAAGACGGCGAGAAGATTGCATTTTCCCTCCACCGCTTCTCTAGCTCTTCCAGCGCCTTCTTCTTCTCCTCCGCCTTGGGGTCGAGTGGCTTGGCGGGCTTCTACCCCGCTGCATCGGCTCTTTTAGGCGCCATCAGAACTCGGGAGGAAGAAGAAGGTCGAGGTGAGGCGCGAATTGATGGCGGCGACTGCGGAAAGGGAGCTCTGGCGAAAGGAAGAAGATGAAGCAGAGGAAGGCAGGGGCGAATGAGCAGCGCCTCCTCACGGTTGCCTTTTTATGGAGAAGGCGTGAGGGGGCTGGCTCTTCACTGTTTACCCCAGCAGCGCTTTTTACAGGCACACTACCGCGAAATAACCGCAACAGTCCAAGTTCCCACGACCCGCATTTAATGCGTGGATTGGACATGCGTCAGGATAACCATCATGACGAAGATTACAACAGCAATTTTTCCCGCCGTGTGCCTGTGCATTGTTTGGGCCTAGCCTAACGACGCTTTGGACGTGCGTATGGCCCAGGCCCGGGGGCTCCTGTCGGTGTATAAAATTTGGGTATTTTATACCCTGACTTATGCACAGACGGTAGCAGCCTCCTTGCTGGCCAAGGCTTGCCGAAACTTGCCGAATAGCAAGATTCAAGACCCAACCACAGAAACTACTGGCGAGAAACTCAAGATGAAGCATCAACAAGCACTCAACTAGTGCCGAGGATGAAGACATTCCTTGCCGGCAAGGCTGAATCAGCAAGCTGAAGACCCGACAAGCTCCGTGCCGGCAAGCTTTCGCCAGCTCTCCAGCGCTCCACCTCACCGGGCAGCTAGTCACTAATCGGTGAGGTGTCGACCGCGTAGGCTGGTTGGTGAGATTTGTCGGGCACGTGTTAGCACGCAGGGAGAAGGTTTGCCTTTAATGACACCCATCTAGAAGGCGTGTCAGGCTAATAGGAGGTACCTGGGCGAGTGGTGCAGGAACCTTGCCGGAGCTCCTCCTCCACATGACACCTAACAGTGCATTTATTGCTTTTGTCCTAAACTGGCAAAGTTAGGTATGATAGCACTGTTTGCTATCTAATCGACTTGTAATTACTGTTTTGCCACTGTGGTAACCCCTTGAGCTATAAAAGGAGGGCCAGGGCAACAGTTAGGGAGATTCGGATCCTTTTTCAAACACCAGCACGTCTTGCATGCGTAGCTGCTCTCTCCGCACCTTGCCGGGAGAAGCACTCCTTGTACTTGTGCTCTCACACATCCAGTACACCAAAGCAGGAGTAGGGTTTTACACCTCAGGGTGGCCCGAACCTGGGTAAATCCCTTGCGTTCTCCATTGATTCCACTCTTTGTGCACGTTGATCTCCCCTGCCGAACCACAAGGGGCTAGATGGCCTCATAGATGGTCGTACCCACGACAGTTGGTAGTTCCCCGAAGAGGAGAGGATGATGCAGTATAGTAGAGATAAGTATTTCCCTCAGTTATGAACCAAGGTTATCAATCCAGTAGGAGAACCACACAGAACCTCGTTAGCAGCACCTACACACACAAAAGCAAACACTTGCACCCAACGCAAATAAGAGGGTTGTCAATCCTCTTAGCGGTTATTTGCAAGGATTAAATCTAATAGTGATAGATAGATAAAGTAAAATACTAAATAAAATAAAAGTAAATAAATTGCAGCAAGGTATTTTTGGATTTTAATATATGATAAAAGTAGACCCGGGGGCCATAGTTTTCACTAGAGGCTTCTCTCTCAAACACATAGCATACGGTGGGTAAACAAATTACTGTTGGGCAATTGATAGAAAAGCTAATAATTATGACGGATTCATGGCAATGATCATGTAGATAGGCATCACATCCGAGACAAGTAGACCGACTCCTGCCTGCATCTACTACTATTACTCCACCCACCGACCACTATCCAGCATGCATCTAGGGTATTAAGTATAAAACAGAGTAACTCCTTAAGCAAGATGACATGATGTAGACAAAGTAAACTCAAGCAATATGATTAAACCCCATATTTTTATCCTTAATGGCAACAATACAAATACGTGTCCTGTCCCTTTCTGTCACTGGGATTGAGCACCGCAAGATTGAACCCATCACAAAGCACCTCTCCCATTGCAAGATAAACCAATCTAGTTGGCCAAACCAAATTGATAGATCGGAGAGAAATACAAAGCTATAACAATCATGCATAAAAGAGTTCAAAGAAGACTCAAATATTTCTCATGAATAATCTGATCATAAACTCACAATTCATCGGATCCAAACAAACACACCGCAAAAGAAGATTACATCGGATAGAACTCCAAGAACATCGAGGAGAACAAGGTATTGAAGATCAAAGAGAGAGAAGAAGCCATCTAGATACTAGCTATGGACCCGTAGGTCTGTGGTAAACTACTCACACATCATCGGAAGGGCAGCAAGGTTGATGAAGAAGCCCTCTGTGATCGATTCCCCCTCCGGCAGAGTACCGGAAAAGGCCTCCAGATGGGATCGCAGAAGAACAGAGGCTTGCGGTGGCAGAAAGGTTTTCTCTTCTATCTCTCTATTATATTGGGAATATTTGGGAATTTATAGCGCTGGAATTTGGTCAGGAGGTACCACGAGGGGCCCACAAGCCTGGGGGGCACGCCCTACCCCCTAGGGCGCGCCTCTCGAGCTTGTCGCTCCCTCGTGACTCTTCTGGTCTTCTCCCGAAGCTTCGTGGGTCCCTTATAGTCCAGAAAAATTAATCCAAAGTTTTTTCTTCACTTGGACCCTTTTTTATAATGATTTTCTGAAAAGGCAAAAACAAGCAAAAAACAACAACTGGCACTAGGCACTGAGTTAATAGATTAGTCCCAAAAAATGATATATAATTGCATATAAAACATCCATGATTGATACTATAATAGCATGGAACAATCAAAAATTATAGATACGTTGGAGACGTATCAAGCATCCCCAAGCTTAATTCCTGCTCGTCCTCGAGTAGGTAAATGATAAAAACAGAATTTTGATGTGGAATGCTACCTAACATGTTTCATCATGTAATCTCTCTTACGGTATGAATAATAAGATCCGAATGATTCAAAGCAATAGTCTATAATTTGACATAAATACATCAATACTCAGGCATACTAATAAACAATCATGTCTTTCAAAATAAAAATGCTAAAGAAAGTTATCCCTACAAAATCATATAATCCTTTCATGCTCCATCTTCTTAACATAAAATATTTATCATGCACAACCCCGGTTTTAGCCAAGCAATTGGTTCATACTTTTTAATGCGCTTCAGCTTTTTCAACCCCCACGCAATACATGAGCGCAAGCCATGGATATAGCACTATGGGTGGAATAGAATGTGGTGGTAGAGATTAATAAGGGGAAGTCAAAAATAAGAAGATACTCTCACATCGACGCGGCTAATCAGCGGGCTATGGAGATGCCCATCAATTGATGTTAATGCGAGGAGTAGGGATTGCCATGCAACGGATGCACTAAGAGCTATAAGTGTATGAAAGCTCAACATGAAAACTAAGTGGGTGTGCATCCAACTTGCTTGCTCATGAAGACCTCGGGCATTTGAGGTAGCCCGTCGTCGGAATATACAAGCCAAGTTCTATAATGAAAAAATTCCCACTAGTATATGAAAGTGACAAAATAGGAGACTCTCTATATTAAAAACATGGTGCTACTTTGAAGCACAAGTATGGAAAAGGATAGTAACACTGCCCCTTCTCTCTTTTTCTCTCATTTCATTTTTTTTCTTTTTCCCCATTTTTTTCTTTTTTTCTTTTTTTTCGTGGGCTCTTTTTGGCCTCTTTTTTTTTTCTTTTTTTTATTTCCTCACTGGGACAATGCTCTAATAATGATGATCATCATACTTCTATTTACTTACAACTCAAAAGAAAATTACAACTCGAAACTAGAACAAAAATATGACTCTATATGAATGCCTCTAGCGGTGTACCAGGATGTGCAATGATACTAGCGTAACATGTATAAAAAATGATGAACGGTGGCTGTGCCACAAATACTATGTCAGCTATATGATCATGCAAAGGAATATGACAATGATGATGTGTGTCATAAAAAACGGAATGGTGGAAGTTGCATGGCAATATATCTCAGAATGGGTATGGAAATGCCATGATAGGTAGGTATGGTGGCTGTTTTGAGGAATATATAAGGAGGCTTATGTGTGATAGAGTGTATCATATCATGGGGTTTGGATGCACCGGCGAAGTTTGCACCAACCGTCAATGTGAGAAAGGGCAATGCATGGTACCGAAGAGGCTAGCAAATTGTGGAAAGGTGAGAGTGCGTATAATCCATGGACTCACATTAGTCATAAAGAACTCACATACTTATTGCGAAAGTTTATTAGCCCTCGAAGCAAAGTACTACTATGCATGCCCCTAGGGGGGAGGTTGGTACTCCCTCCGTCCTTGATCCAACTTTGTTGGAGGGTCAAACTATCTCAAAGTTTGACTGGGTTTGTGCAAAAATATATTAATGTTTGTGAAACCAAATAGGTATATGATGAAAATATATATTATAATGAATTTAATGCTATTAATTTGATGGCATAAATGTTGGTGTATAATTGTATAAATACGGTCAAACATTAAAAAGTTTGACTTTCCAACAAAGTTGGAAGTACACTCTTTCAAGGACGGAGGGAGTAGGAGTTAACCATCGTGCGCCTGCTTCTTGTAGACAGCGTTGGTATTTCCCCGAAGAGGAGAGGATGGTGCAGTATAGTAGAGATGATTATTTCCCTCAGTTAAGAACCAAGGTTATCAATCCAGTAGGAGAATCAAGCAAAATCCCATTAAGCGCACCTGCACACACAAAAGCAAACACTTGCACCCAACGCAAATAAGAGGGTTGTCAATCCGCTTAGCGGTTATTTGCAAGGATTAATTCTGATAGTGATAGATAGAGAAAGTAAAATACTAAGTAAAATAAAAGTAAATAAATTGCTACAAGGTAAGTTTGATTTTAATATATGATAAAAGTAGACCCGGGGGCCATAGTTTTCACTAGAGGCTTCTCTCTCGAACACATAGCATACAGTGGGTAAACAAATTACTGTTGGGCAATTGATAGAAAAGAAAATAATTATGATGGATTCATGGCAATGATCATGTATATAGGCATCACGTCTGAGACAAGTAGACCGACTCCTGCCTGCATCTACTACTATTACTCCACCCATCGACCGCTATCCAGCATGCATCTAGGGTATTAAGTATGAAACAGAGTAACGCCTTAAGCAAGATGACGTGATGTAGACAAAGTAAACTCAAGCAATATGATTAAACCCCATCTTTTTATCCTTAATGGCAACAATACAAATACGTGTCATGTCCCTTTCTGTCACTGGGATTGAGCACCGCAAGATTGAACCCATCACAAAGCACCTCTCCCATTGCAAGATAAACCAATCTAGTTGGCCAAACCAAATCGAAAGATCGGAGAGAAATACAAAGCTATAACAATCATGCATAAAACAGTTTAGAGAAGACTCAAATATTTCTCATGAATAATCTGATCATAAACTCACAATTCATCGGATCCCAACAAACACACCGCAAAAGAAGATTACATCAGATAGAACTCCAAGAACATCGAGGAGAACATGGTATTGAAGATCAAAGAGAGAGAAGAAGCCATCTATCTACTAGCTATGGACCCGTAGGTCTGTGGTAAACTACTCACACATCATCGGAAGGGCAGCAAAGTTGATGAAGAAGCCCTCCGTGATCGATTCCCCCTCCGACAGAGTACCGGAAAAGGCCTCCAGATGGGATCGTGGAGGAACAGAGGCTTGCGGCGGCAGAAAGGTTTTCTATTCTATCTCTCTGGTATATTGGGAATATTTGAGAATTTATAGCGCCGAAATTAGGTCAGGACGTGCCACGAGGGCCCACAAGCCTGGGGGCGTGCCCTACCCCCCAGGGCGCGCCTCCCGAGCTTGTCGCTCCCTCGTGACTCTTCTGGTCTTCTCCCGAAGCTTCGTGGGTCCCTTCTGGTCCAGAAAAAATTAATCCAAAGTTTTTTCTTTGTTTGGACTCTTTTTGATAATGATTTTCTGAAAAGGCAAAAACAAGCAAAAAATAGCAACTGGCACTGGGCACTGAGTTAATAGGTTAGTCCCAAAAAATGATATATAATGGCATATAATTGCATATAAAACATCCAAGATTGATACGATAATAGCATGGAACAATAAAAAATTATAGATACGTTGGAGACGTATCTCCCTCCGTGATCGATTCCCCCTCTGGCAGTGTACCGGAAAAGGCCTCCAGATGGGATCGTGGAAGAACAGAGGCTTGCGGTGGCGGAAAGGTCTTCGCTTCTGTCTTTCTGGTATACGGGGAATATTTTGGAATTTATAGCGCTGGAATTAGGTCAAGAGGTTCCACGAGGGGCCCACAAGCCTGGGGGGGCGCGCCTTCCCGCCTAGGGCGCGCCTCCCGAGCTTGTCGCTCCCTCGTGGCTCTTCTGGTCTTCTCTCGAAGCTTCGAGGGTCCCTTCTGGTCCAGAAAAAATTAATCCAAAGTTTTTTGTTCGTTTAAACTCCGTTTAATAATGATTTTCTGAAAAGGCAAAAATAGGCAAAAAACATCAACTGGCACTGGGCACTAAGTTAAAAGGTTAGTCCCAAAAAATGATATTTAATGGCATATAAAACATCCAAGATTGATACTATAATAGCATGGAACAATCAAGAGAATAAAAAAACTGCACCTTTGGTTGGTTAAGTGTCTATTCACCCCCCCTCTAGACCTATCTCCTCGATCCCACAACAAGAATGCCTAAGCACCTTCTCTAGCTATCTATCTCTTCTTGTCTCAAATTCTATTCATGCTATATCACCAAATTTGAACAAGCTCATTTTCGGACCCTCCGGGTGAGGAGCACTCCGAGCCACCAATCTGATTAGGGTTGACCTCCAAAACTCTCTAAGTAATTTTTGGTTAGGCCAACTCATACCCATTCGGTCACACCGAAACTAATTCAAACTGATCTAATTTTTCCACCTCGGTAAGACCGATTTGAAAATCTCGGCATCACCGATATGTTCTGTCTATGGCAGTTATGCGTTTCGGTGAGACCGAGTTGTTTTGTTCGGTACTACTGACAGCCAAAGGGTATATATATCGCGCGGAACGTACATTGAAAAATCCTTCAATCATTTCATTCCCGCACCCCTTTGCTGCCATCGCCCTAGTCTCCGGACGTTCGCCTTTGTCTCCAGTGCGCCCTCGCCGCCGGATTCCGTCGCCGTCAACGGGAATCTTCACCGCCGTTGCCGCTGTAGAGGATCTCCACCGAGTTAGGGTGAGATTCGACCCCCTAGTGCTTCTCAATCTGATTCTATGCACTAGAGATTGCGCCTTACATCTTGCCACAGTTTGCACCTTCTTATCCAGCAATAAATTTCATAGATTAGATTCGAGCGAAAATTTTAGGGTTAGCTTTGCACAAAACTCATCTCGGACTGGCCGAATTGAGAGGATCGGAGTAACCGATTTGGCCTCTGGCCATTGCACTTAGTACGTCCCGGTGCCACTGAGCAGTACTAATCGGTGAGACCGATTCTAATATTTCAGTAGAACCTTAGTAATTTGGAGAGACCGGGACACACTTCGGTCAGACCGAAGCAGTGTGGCCAAGTTTCTGTTGTTACTTTCGGTGCTACCGAAATTATCAAATCGGTAATTCCGATATGCTTTCTGTGAAAACCTAAAACTGAAGTTTGAACTCAAAATTTTCAAAATCTAGCTGCATTTTGTGATGACGCATCTACTCTGCCTCATCAAATCTATTTCACAGGGTCTGTTGTCAGTATGTTAGACGCCAGTGACAGCCAGAACATGTCTGCAGAAGCTAGTGTTGACCTTGATGTAGGTTCTAGTCCTAAGGAGAGCTATCATGAAGGAGAGAGGAGTTCTCCCAGCTTACCCAAAGTAGCCACCAGGACTAGAAAGAGGAAAGATTCTGATGATGAGGATGAAGACTTCCAGCCAGAAGAAGTCACCTCTAAGAAGAAAGCTCTAGTTTAGAAAGAGTACGCAAATACACAAAAAGGGAGAGGAGTGACAAGGAAAGTTTTTGCATCCACTGCTGCCAAGAGAGGCATCACCACTGAGAATCCAGGTGGATCCCAACAAGTGCAAGGCAAGGCAAGGCAATGCCAAATACTACAGGAAAGAAAAGGGAGAGGAAACAATCTGTGAAAGTGGTGTTCAAGCCCACATCCATGAGGAGGGAGGATGAACCAGTTGCAGATGAGCAACCTCCCCCCAAGCAACAAAAAATGATGGCTGATACGTCTCCAACGTATCTATAATTTTTGATTGTTCCATGCTATTATAGTATCAATCTTGGATGTTTTATATGCAATTATATATCATTTTTTGGGACTAACCTATTAACCTAGTGCCCAGTGCCAGTTGCTGTTTTTTTGCCTGTTTTTGCCTTTTCAGAAAATCATTATCAAACGGAGTCCAAACAAAGAAAAAACTTTGGATTAATTTTTTCTGGACCAGAAGGGACCCTCGAAGCTTCGGGAGAATACCAGAAGAGCCACGAGGGAGCGACAAGCTCGGGAGGCGCGCCCCAGGGGGTAGGCGTGCCCCACAGGCTTGTGGGCCCCTCATGGTACCTCTTAACCTAATTCCTGCGCTATAAATTCCAAAATATTCCCCGTATACCAAAAAGATAGAAGAGAAATCCTATCCACCGCTGCAAGCCTCTGTTCTTCCGTGATCCCATCTGGAGGCCTTTTCGGTACTCTGACGGAGGGGGAATCGATCACGGAGGGCTTCTTCATCAACCTTGCTACCCTTTCGATGATGTGTGAGTAGTTTACCACAGACCTACGGGTCCATAGCTAGTAGCTAGATGGCTTCTTCTCTCTCTTTGATCTTCAATACCATGTTCTCCTCGATGTTCTCGGAGTTCTATCCGATGTAATCTTCTTTTGCGGTGTGTTTGTTGGGATCCGATGAATTGTGAGTTTATGATCAGATTATTCATGAGAAATATTTGAGTCTTCTCTGAATGCTTTTATGCATGATTGTTATAGCTTTGTATTTCTCTCCGATCTATCCGTTTGGTTTGGCCAACTAGATTGGTTTATCTTGCAATGGGAGAGGTGCTTTGTGATGGGTTCAATCTTGCGGTGCTCAATCCCAGTGACAGAAAGGGACATGACACGTATTTGTATTGTTGCCATTAAGGATAAAAAGATGGGGTTTAATCATATTGCTTGAGTTTACTTTGTCTACATCTTGTCATCTTGCTTAAGGCGTTACTCTGTTTTATACTTAATACCCTAGATGCATGCTGGATAGCGGTCGATGGGTGGAGTAATAGTAGTAGATGCCGGCAGGAGTCGGTCGACTTGTCTCAGA
Organism: Elymus sibiricus; assembly: GCA_039707655.1. Lineage (NCBI taxonomy): Eukaryota > Viridiplantae > Streptophyta > Magnoliopsida > Poales > Poaceae > Elymus > Elymus sibiricus. Next base: position 298,664,910 of record CM077676.1, on the reverse strand, counting down.
CGTGATGCCTATATACATGATCATTGCCATGAATCCTTCATAATTATTTGCTTTTTCTATCAATTGCCCTACAGTAATTTGTTTACCCACCGTATGCTATGCGTTCGAGAGAGAAGCCTCTAGTGAAAACTATGGCCCCCGGGTCTACCTTTATCATATATTAAAATCAAAAAATACCTTGCTGTAATTTATTTACTTTTATTTTATTTTGCAATTTATTTCTCTATCTATCACTATCAGAATTAATCCTTGCAAATAACCGCTAAGAGGATTGACAACCCTCTTATTTGCGTGGGGTGCAAGTGTTTGCTTTTGTGTGTGTAGGTGCTGGTAACAAGGTTCTATGTGGTTCTCCTACTGGATTGATAACCTTGGTTCTTAACTAAGGGAAATACTTATCTCTACTATACTGCTTCATCCTCTCCTCTTCTGGGAAATCCCAACGCAGTTTACAAGTAGCAGGAAGAATTTCTGGCGCCGTTGCCGGGGAGACATCACCAAAACTTATCAAGTACCTTCGCATAAACTATTATCCACTTGCATTTATTTTATTTGCATTTGCCTCTCGTTTTCATCTCCCCCACTTCTAAAACAATTTTACAAAAACAGAAAAATATTTTCGTTTGCTCGTTTGCTAGTTTGCTTGCTTTGCCATCATGTCTGAGTTCGAAAAAGTTATTGTGGAAAGTGCTAGTGAGGGTAGTATTAATGAGTCTCTTGAGGAAAAAATTTGAGTCTTTTGATATTAATCACGATCCTCGTGAGGACAAAGCTTCACCTACTTTTAAAACTAAAGTCTATCGTGTGGGCAGCGGGAATATTATTGGTAAAAATGTTGTGCAAGAATTTTTCAATTGTGCGGGAGTCATACCCATAATTAAAGAGTCTATTCTTGACAAAACATATTGCTATGTGGATGTTGTTGCTATGCTTGTTGTTAAGTTAGAACGAATTCTTTTGCATATTCACCCCGCGTTACAAAAGATATTTTATGAGCTTCCCAATATCCATAATCCTGGAATTAAAAAGATTGCTACAATTATCCTTATGCATGAATTTATTTATATAATTAAAGAAGCTAGGGACATCTTTTATTTCTATAAAATAGATTTTGAGCGCCCGCCTATAGAGGAAATTCTTCATGATAAAGACACTATACGTAGGTTGGAATCTAAAGATTATTTTGCTTATGGAGGAAATATTAGGAGAAGAGTTCCCTATGTTGAAATAATTAAAACTTTGTAGCATAACGCTTGTGAATTTTTTTAGTGGATTACTAAAGGAATTGATGAGGGATTTAGTGAGGAATGGTTTGAAGGTATGGCTAGAGATCCGATTGATGATGAGATACATGTTTTGTATGAGGATGTTTAGGGTGACGATTCTGAGTTTGAAGTTATGAATGTTAAAATCACCAATCAAAGTCCCTTCAAATATTTAATCTCCCCTACTAGAAAATAAGAGCATGAAAGTAGATAATTAATGAGAAAAGTTTTGGAAGATTTGATTAAAAAGGATTTGAGAATGAAGGATGACAACACTTGAAACTATGCATTATGCCTAGCTAGGGGCATAAAATAATAGCGCTTGTTGGGAGGCAACCCAATGAATAAAATAAATTTTTGTTTTACTTTATGTTATTGTGTGTTTACACAATTGTAGCCTCTTTTATGATTGTGTTTTTATCTTTTAATTAGTGTTTGTGCCAAGTAATGCCTTTGGGACGATTTGGATGATAGTATAATCGATGCTGTTTGAAAACAGAAACTTTTGCATCCAGTGCTGGAATTTTGATTTTTTGCTGGTGCATCATAACCTTCTGAATTTTTTTACACATTATTGATATATAAATTCCCACGTTTTCCTAATTTTTCAGAATTTTGGGAGTTACAGAAGTATGCCTTTAATTCAGATCTTTACAGACTATTCTGTTTCACACAGATTCTGTTTTTGTTGCATAGTTTGCTTATTTTGATGAATCTATGGATCGTATCGGGGGGTATGAGTCATGGAGAAGTTGGAGTACAGTGTCATTATGCCAATATTAAATATGAATCAATTTACAACAGTACCTAAAGTTTAAGATTTGTTTGTTATACTAATGGATCTCACGAGGTTTCTGTTGAGTTTTGTGTGCTGAAGTTTTCAAGTTTTGGGTGAGACTACGATGGATAAAGGAATAAGGAGCGGCAAGAGACTAAGCTTGGGGATGCCCAAGGAACTCCAAGGTAATATTCAAGGAAGACTCAAGCGTCTAATCTTGGGGATGTCCCGGATGGCATCCCCTCTTTCGTCTACAATCTATCGGTAACTCACTTGGAGCTATATTTTTATTCATCACATGATATGTGTTTTACTTGGAGTGTCTTGTGCTATAGTTTGTTTTCTTTTGTTTTCTTTTTAGTTTGCCAGAATCATCTTTGCTGAACACACCCTTTTGAGAGGGACACATATTATTCGTGATTTGTTAGATAACTCTACGTGCTTCACTTATATCTTTTGAGCTAGGCAGTTGCTCTAGTGCTTCACTTATATATTTTAGAGCACGGCGGTGGTTATATTTTAAAGAAATAGTTGCACTCTCATGCTTCACTTTTATCTTTTTGAGAGTCTAAAAAATAGCAATGGTAATATGCACGGGTTATGAATTTGGTCCTAATATGATAGGTATTCAAGAGGGATATAATAAAAACTTTCATGTAGATCACTGAATATGATAAGTTTGATTCCTTGCAATAGTTTTGCGATATTAAGATTGTAATATGTGGGAGGTGCTAGTAGAGAATTGTGGTTTAGTAAGAATATTGGTGTTAAGGTTTGTGATTTCCGAAGCATGCACGTATGATCTGTCATTATGCTAAGAAGTTCGAGCATGATTTATTATTGATTGTCTTCCTTTGCGTGGCGGTCGGGGGTGCGCGATGGTTAACTCCTACCAACCTCCCCCCTAGGGGCATGCGTAGTAGTACTTTGCTTCGAGGGCTAATAAACTTTTGCAATAAGTATGTGAGTTCTTTATGACTAATGTGAGTCCATGGATTATACGCACTCTCACATTTCCGGAATTTGCTAGCCTCTTCGGTACCATGCATTGCCCTTTCTCACATCGAGAGTTGGTGCAAACTTCGCCGGTGCATCCAAACCCCATGATATGATATGCGCTATCCCACATAAGCCTCCTTATATCTTCCACAAAACAGCCACCATACCTACCTATTATGGCATTTCCATAGCCATTCTGAGATATATTGCCATGCAACTTCCACCGTTCTTTTTTATGACACACATCATCATTGTCATATTGCTTTGCATGATCATATAGCTGACATAGTATTTGTAGCTCAGCCACCGTTCATCATTTTCATACATGTTACGCTGGTATCATTGCACATCCTGGTCCACTGCCAGAGGCATTCATATAGAGTCATATTTGTTCTAGTTTCAAGTTGTAATTTTTTTGAGTTGTAAGTAAATAGAAGTATGATGATCATCATTAGGAGAGCATTGTCCCAGTGAGGAAATAAATAAAAAAGAAAGAAAAAAAGAGACAAAAAGAGCCCACAAAAAAAAGAAAAAAAGAAAAAAGAAAAAAAATGAGAGAAAAAGAGAGAAGGGGCAGTGTTACTATCCTTTTCCATACTTGTGCTTCAAGATAGCACCATGTTTTTCATATAGAGAGTCTCCTATTTTGTCACTTTCATATACTAGTGGGAATTTTTCATTATAGAACTTGGCTTGTATATTCCTATGATGGGCTTTCTCAAATGCCCGAGGTCTTCATGAGCAAGCAAGTTGGATGCACACCCACTTAGTTTTCATGTTGAGCTTTCATACACTTATAGCTCTTAGTGCATCCATTGCATGGCAATCCCTACTCCTTGCATTGACATCAATTGATGGGCATCTCCATAGCCCGTTGATTAGCCGCGTCAATGTGAGACTATCTTCTTATTTTTGACTTCCCCTTATTAATCTCTACCACCACATTCTATTCCACCCATAGTGCTATATCCATGGCTTGCGCTCATGTATTGCGTGGGGGTTGAAAAAGCTGAAGCGCGTTAAAAAGTATGAACCAATTGCTTGGCTAAAACTGGGGTTGTGCATGATAAATACTTTGTGTTAAGAAGATGGAGCATGACAGGATTATATGATTTTGTAGGGATAACTTTCTTTAGAATTTTTATTTTGAAAGGCATGCTTGTTTGTTATTATGCCTGAGTATTGATGTCTTTATATCAAATTATAGACTATTGCTTTGAATCACTCGGATCTTAATATTCATACCGTAAAGAGATTATATGATGAAACATGTTAGGTAGCATTCCACATCAAAAATTCTGTTTTTATCATTTACCTACTCGAGGACGAGCAGGAATTAAGCTTGGGGATGCTTGATACGTCTCCAACGTATCTATAATTTTTGATTGTTCCATGCTATTATAGTATCAATCTTGGATGTTTTATATGCAATTATATATCATTTTTTGAGACTAACCTATTAACCTAGTGCCCAGTGCCAGTTGCTGTTTTTTTGCCTGTTTTTGCCTTTTCAGAAAATAATTATCAAACGGAGTCCAAATGAAGAAAAAACTTTGGATTAATTTTTTCTAGACCAGAAGGGACCGTCGAAGCTTCGGGAGAAGACCAGAAGAGCCACGAGGGAGCGACAAGCTCGGGAGGCGCGCCCAGTGGGGTAGGCACGCCCCCTAGGCTTGTGGGCCCCTCGTGGCACCTCTTGACCTAATTCCAGCACTATAAATTCCAAAATATTCCCCATATACCAAAAAGACAGAAGAGAAAAGCTTTCCACCGCCGCAAGCCTCTGTTCTTCCGTGATCCCATCTGGAGGCCTTTTCCGATACTCTGGCGGAGGGGGAATCGATCACGAAGGGCTTCTTCATCAACCTTGCTGCCCTTCCGACGATGTGTGAGTAGTTTACCACAGACCTACGGGTCCATAGCTAGTAGCTAGATGGCTTCTTCTCTCTCTTTGATCTTCAATACCATGTTCTCCTCGATGTTCTTAGAGTTCTATCCGATGTTGTCTTCTTTTGCGGTGTGTTTGTTGGGATCCGATGAATTGTGAGTTTATGATCAGATTATTCATGAGAAATATTTGAGTCTTCTCTGAACTCTTTTATGCATGATTGTTATAGCTTTGTATTTCCCTCCGATCTATCCGTTTGGTTTGGCCAACTAGATTGATTTATCATGCATTGGGAGAGGTGCTTTGTGATGGGTTCAATCTTGCGGTGCTCAATCCCAGTGACAGAAAGGGACATGACATGTATTTGTATTGTTGCCATTGAGGATAAAAAGATGGGGTTTAATCATATTGCTTGAGTTTACTTTGTTTACATCTTGTCATCTTGCTTAAGGCGTTACTCTGTTTTATACTTAATACCTTAGATGCATGCTGGATACCGGTCGATGGGTGGAGTAATAGTAGTAGATGCAGGCAGGAGTCGGTCTACTTGTCTCAGACGTGATGCCTATATACATGATCATTGCCATGAATCCGTCATAATTATTTGTTTTTCTATCAATTGCCCAATAGTAATTTGTTTACCCACCGTATGCTATGCGTTCGAGAGAGAAGCCTCTAGTGAAAACTATGGCCCCCGGGTCTATCTTTATCATATATTAAAATCCAAAAATACCTTGCTGCAATTTACTTTTCTATCTACCACTATCAGAATTAATCCTTGCAAATAACCGCTAAGAGGATTCACAACCCTCTTATTTGCGTTGGGTGCAAGTGTTTGCTTTTGTGTGTGTAGGTGCTACTAACGAGGTTCTGTGTGGTTCTCCTACTGGATTGATAACCATGGTTCTTAGCTGAGGGAAATACTTATCTCTACTATACTGCATCATCCTCTCCTCTTCGGGGAAATCCCAACATAGTTTACAAGTAGCAATGGCTGATGCTATGAAGACAACCACCTCTTCCAAGGTCAAGACCACTGCCACTGCCCCCATGCCCAAGAGGAGCACCAGAAATGTTTTTGCAGCTAAGAAGAACAAGGCCCCTGTGCCTGAGAGAGATGCTGATGAAGATGAAGCCTTAGTGCTAAAGAAACTCAGACCAAGACTGCCAGATCATGATGATACACATCCAGAGGTAGAAAATGTGAAGGAGAGGAAGGACGAAGGACTAAGAAAGTGGAGGGAATCTGATCCCTACTCAGCTAGGAGGAGTACTGCTGTGGACTACCGTTTTCACACCAAGGAACAACATGACTTCTATGAGATAGTGTTGCTAGACAAGAAGCCCATTGTGAGTGATATGAGATGGGTTGATTGGAAGTTCATTGATGCAAATGAGGACAACTTCCCAAATGTGCATGAAAACTTCAAGACCATAGGCATTGATGAGTTCATAGGAACTAAGTTGACAGCATGGACAGATGAGCTCATCATGCAATTTTACTCCACTGCACACTTCTATCCCGATGGGAGGATAGTTTGGATGACCAAGGGAACCAAAATCCAGTCAACTATTGCTGAGTGGGCACAACTGCTGAATGTGCCAGAAGCTGAAGAGAATTACATTGATGTTTATGCCAAGGGCAAGATGGACCACAACTCCATGAAGGACATGTATGGAGAAATTCCTGAGAAGTACAAGGAGTCTCACAAGCTCGGATCTGTCTATCATCTCCTACCAAGACTTGCTACCATAAACACTATTCTGAGGCGTACTTTGATGCCCAAGTCAGGTGATGATAAGATGATTAGAGGACACTCAATCAACATGCTGCATTTGGTGGATGGTTTCACAAAGTTCAGAGTGATGGATATGATTGTGGAGACAATCAAGAGGACTGCTGCAGATCAGAAGCGCTCATGTGACTTTGCTCCACACATTCAGATGCTTATCAACTCCAAAGTTGGTAGCAAAGTCTACTTGCTTGATCATGAGCACTTGCCACTTCAACCAGAGCTAGAGGATTGCAGAGTGACTATGGATGAGGATCAGCCTACCTCAGCTACAGCTCAGGCAAAGGCAGAAGCTGCCAAGAGTGTTGGTCCTAGCTCTTCCATAGTTCCAGTTCTGAAGACAAAAGCTGATCAGATCCTATACCTTCTCCATGCTACTCAGAGGATCGAACGAAGCTTGGCCAGCATCGTGAAGAACCAAGAGAGCTTAGAGAGGATCATAGAGACTAAGTTCCATGACCTAGATGTCAAAGTCACTTAGATGCAGACCACTGTGGAGAGTCTGAAGAAGGAAGTGGATGAAGCAAAGATGGCCACTAGCAGTGATGATGAGCACCAGGGCATAGTACTTCTCACGACTACCCAGTTCCAAAAGATGCCTAGGTCAGCAGTTGTGCCAGTCACTGACTCCAGAGCCACAATCTCTGCTCCTGCTGCTGCACCCACTGTTGCTCCATCAGTTCCTCCAGCGGTCTCTACTCCACCAGTCCAGCAGACATCATCTGAGGCATTTGCAGATGCGCTTCTCTCCACTCCACCGGCACAGAGGACTTCTTCACCAGGAGCTGCCGGAGATCGAGCCCAGAGCGATGTTTAGCTCTTTACTATTTTGATCTTTTTGGTACTTGTTGCCAAAGGGGGAGAATTAGTATAGATCATTAGGGTGAGAGAGAGAGAGAGAGAGAGAGTGCCTTGCTTTTTCTCGTTTGATTTACTTGAGTTTTGTGCTACTTCGTGATACCTTTTGCTTGATGCTTGTATGAGACTACATTACTTTGTGCTTTATCATATCGTACTCCATTGCTATGCATGCCTAAATATCTATCCATATGCTCTTTGTATGATCATACACTTGTTTGCTTGGTGATGAGTGCTTGTTACATTGCAATCATATCATTTTGAGCGCTGTATGTGACATGGAAGAGTGACCCATGATCCTAATCGATTGTGCATTTGCATTCAAACGCAAATTTTTAATAATGCACAAATTTAGGGGGAGCTCTTGCTTATCACATACTTCTCAAAGCGACGATGTATTTCATTGATTATATCATTTGTCAAAGCTTTGATCTATATGTTGTCATCAATTACCAAAAAGGGAGAGACTGAAAGTGCAACTAATCCCCGGGTGGTTTTGGTAATTAATAACAACATATAAGTCATTGAACTAATGCCTATTCAAGATAAGATTTCAGGAAGTTCAATGTTGGCATGGCAAGGACTAGTGATTGTGGACCCCTCAAAATGCTAAGGACATGGAGCTTCAAGACTCTACATTTATGGTTAAGTGATCCAAGATCACATTGAGTCCTATAGGAAAGCCAATACTATTAAAAGGGGATGAGGTTTTGATGATTAGTTTGTTGCTCAAGTGCTTGAAGATATTGCTCCAAAACCCTCAACCACATTCTCGAAATCCTATCTGCCCAAACCCTAAAAGTCCATCTCAGTCCCACCGAAACTATTCCATCCGGACCCACCAAGATGATCCCATACACTGCCGCAGCCAAACCCTAATGCTTCGGTACTACCGATATGGATCTCGGTCTCACCGATATGGCATGACCAAGTTTCTGTAATCCAATCACTTCACTTCGGATTCACCGAGATGAAATGATCGGAATTACCAAGACGAAGTTCTGCCCTAGCTGACGGTGTCCTGGACTAGGGGGTGCCAACCTAGTCGGCCCATAGTCCTCGGGCTGGGCCTGTAAGCCTTCGTTCTCATTCGGATGGACTCCAGAAGCTACACGCCTGGACGTGATCAAGACTGCGCCTACCAAAGACTTGACGTATACTCCAAGATATCTCCTACCGCTTCCATGCACGTCCCTGGATACCGACCATGTAACCCTAGATGCCCTATCTGGCATGTATATAAGCCAGAGGGTTTAGCCCATAGAAGGGGACAGAATCACAATTACCATTCACCTAGCCTTAGGGTTAGATCTCTCCTTACGATCTCGAGGTAGATCAAGCCTGTACTCGATACATCATTATCAATATAATCAAAGCAGGACGTAGGGTATTACCTCTTCGAGAGGGCCCGAACCTGGGTAATTAATACTGTCTCCTTCGTTCCTGTTACCACCGATCCGAGATCCATAGCTCGGGACCCCCTACCACGAGGTCTGCCGGTTTTACCACCGACACTAGTGCTTTCATTGAGAGTTCTGCTGTGAGATCAACAAAAAGATCGATGGCTCATCTGCAGATCAACTGCGGCATCGGCTACGGGGACATCTTTGTCCCCGGCCAACTTTTCATATTCGGCAGCATGGTCTTTTGCGCCGACTCTGCGGGCTATCTGGCTCCCTTCGAGAATTACGCCCCGGATCATGTCGTGACTTTCGGAAGCTTAAAATACACCGCGGATTCCTGCGGTGAGCTCATCCTTTCAGGTTGGACGCCAGGCCAGATCGAGGGCTTATCAGACATCAAGGGCTCAATCCCGGAACCGATCTCCCTCGAGGATGTCGGGCCAAGCCCCCTGGCCCCACAGGGCCCTGCGGAGCTATCGATTACCCCCGCCTCGGGTGACCTCGTCCCGGCATCAAGCCCCGACGTTGGTCCAGACCCGGCTTCGGATACTACATCGGGTTTAGAACCGACTCGGGTACCAGATCCGGAATCAACTCCGACCCCTCATGAGGCTGAGGACGCGTCAAGCGACCCACCCATCGTACTTCAAGTCGGCCCGGTCTATAGCCAGGCCATGAACTCCGAGGAATTATATCACCTAAATGAGATGCTTGATCATACCCAGAGCTTATCAATCTCGGACGGTCAGACCTCGGTCTATGACAAGATTGGACTTAAAGCCGATGATCGGGAGATTTCTGTCCCACCCAACACCCACCTAGTCACCACGATCGATGACTTAACCGACATGTTAGATTACGACGAGGCTACCGACATGGATGAAGATGTCGACGGCCCTACAGAAACCACTACACCACTGGTCAACACTGGCAAGTGGATGGCAACATATACCTATGACATATGTATGGTAGATACTCCTAAGAACCCATCAAGATGTCGGCGAAGGCGCGGGAGAGGTGCCAACGGGGACCCCAGTGGGCACGACGCCACCACCGCCAACATCGACGCGGCAGCAAATGTGGCCGACAACCCGGGAGAGGACTTTCAATCCTCCCAGGGCGGCCACACATCCCCGCAGGAATCCCCAAAGACGAGGACCCCGATGACCTCTTTGAAGGGGCTGACGACAATTACTTACCTCAATCTGAGGAGGACGAGAGCCTTGGCACCGAGGACTTTATAGTTCCCGAGGACCCCTTTGACCAAGAACGGTTCCGACGCCGCCTTGTGGCCACTGCCCAAAGCACGAAACGGAAGCAGCAGCAGCTACAAGCCAATCAGGACGCACTGAATGACAAATGGGTTGAAATACTCTCGGCCGAGCAAGACCTCGAAGAACGGCGCCGCAGCACGCGTAAATATTACTCACGCAGGCGTTTGCTGCCCGTGTTCGACGAAGAGCTAACCGACGACGTGCTTTTAACACACGGACAGGTGGATCAACCTTACCGACCCCCTAGAGGGCACGACAAGCCAGTGCGGGAAAATTTCCAGACCCAAACAACGACACGCCGTCACGGCAAGGATTCCGTTGATCTCTTCAAGCCTTATGATGCACGACACCGGATAGAGGCGAACCGGGCGCCCCCTCGGTCCATCTACAGATCCAGAGGGCGTGCACCAGCCGGGCTCGACAGCTACGATGCCTGGATAGACAGGAACGGCCGAGCCCAGGACCAAGCGTACACACGGATATCCCCCGATGTCCGACGCGAAACTGCTTGGTTCCGAGGTCCCGCCCACCCGATCTGTTTTACAGATAGGGTAATGGAACATCAGTTCCCTGACGGGTTTAAGCCCATCAACATCGAGTCATACGATGGCACTACTGACCCAGCGGTGTGGATCGAAGATTTGCTTCTCCATATCCACATGGCCAATGGAGACGACCTCCACGCTATCAAATATTTGCCGCTCAAACTAAAGGGGCCGGCGAGGCATTGGCTGAACAGCCTGCCTCCTCATTCCATCGGGAGCTGGGAAGCACTCGAGGACGCCTTTAGGGCACACTTTCAGGGCACTTATGTCTGACCTCCAGACGCCGATGACCTCAGCCATGTCATTCAGCAACCCGGTGAGTCAGCAAGGAAATTCTGGAACAGGTTCTTAACTAAAAAGAACCAAATCGTAGACTGCCCCGACGCCAAGGTGATCGCCGCCTTCCGGCACAGCATCCGAGACGAATGGCTTGCGCGCCAGCTCGGGCAAGATAAGCCGAGGACCATGGCGGCCCTCACCTCACTTATGACCCGCTTTTGCGCGGGAGAGGATAGTTGGCTGGCCCGCAGCACTCACAACGGCGAGGCAGGCACCTCGGAAGCCCATGACGCCAATGGTAAGCCCAGGCGCAATAAAAATAAGCGCAGGCATAAAAATGGTGGGAGCGATACCGAGGATGCTGCAGTAAATGCAGGGTTCAACGAACCTAGATCCGGGCAGAAAAAGAAGCCCTTTAAAGGGAACAAAGATGGACCCAACCAGCTAGATAAGATCCTCGACGGGCCGTGCTAGATCCATGGCACCTCTGACAAACCAGCAACCCACACCAACCGGAACTGCCGGGTCTTCAAGCAGGCTAGAAAGTTGGCAACGGAGGGCCAAAATAAAGCTCAACCTCGCAGTGAAGACGAGGATGAACCTCGGCGACACAGTAATGGAGGCCAGAAACAGTTTCCTCATGAGGTGAAAGACGTGAACATGATTTACGTCACCCACATCTCTAAAAAGGAGAGGAAACAAGCACCTCGGGACATTTATGCCCTAGAGCATGTTGCCCTGAAGTTCAATCCGTGGTCGACTTACCCGATCACATTTGACAAACATGATCATCCGACCAGCATACGACATGGTGGATCGACTGCTTTGGTCCTGGATCTGATCATTGACAGATTCCATCTTACGCGCGTCCTCATGGACGGAGGCAACAGCCTCAATTTAATCTACGCGGACATGATTAGAAAGATGGGCATAGACTCATCTCGGATCAAGCCCAGCACCACCGCCTTTAAAGGTGTCATACCAGGTGTCGAAGCTCGCTGCACGGGAATAGTGACTCTGGAGGTAGTCTTCGGATCACCCGAGAACTTCCGGAGCGAAGAGTTAATCTTCGACATCGTCCCCTTCCAGAGCGGATACCACACGCTGCTCGAGCGCACCACATTTGCTCGCTTTAATGTAGTCCCGCATTACGCATACTTAAAGATGAAAATGCCAGGACCTAACGGTGTTATTACAGTCAATGGTAACACAAAACGGTCCCTCCGAACGGAGGAGCAGACCGCGACTTTCGCAGCTGAGGTACGGGCAACCGAGGAGGCAGCTCATGCAACTAAACACATGCCCGACTCATCAAAGTGCACACGGGCTGCACAGGCCAACCTCGGTCAGGCATCCGCTCACCCCAAATAGGGGCACGGGCTCCTCGTTCGCCTCCCCTTGGAAGGGCATTTTGTCCCTATGGTGCATAACTTTGCCCTAAAAATTCCATGGGCGGCCGAGGAGCTGAAGCAAATGAGACGTCATTGTTGGCTCGACCAAACAGTGATGCACCTCGAACCTGCACACCAGAAGGGCGCTGTAAAAGGCCCAAACGGATGTGGCATGTCCATATGGCTTAAACCATCCAAGCGGTAGTTGCACACCTTTTTAAAGGACTCGACCGATGAAAGCATCAAGCAAACAAATGGCCGAGGTTGCATACAGCCCATACCCACTTCGCTATCAACGAAGACGAGCTGGTCAACAGCACGGAGACGCAGACATGCGACAGGGAGGGACTCGGGCTACTAAACCCGACAACGTGTCCGCCCTGTTTTTACTCCTTTTTTTTTCAATTGTATCTTTTGTGAATCTCTTTTGTCAAAGCTCGGCATGTACGGCTTGACCACATAAAATAAAGAAAGTGCCCCCCTCGAGGTCATTGCGCATTTCCTTATATCTACTGCCTTTGAGCCAAAAGTATATTTTCACGATACAACTGTCATTCACATTACCAAGGGCTTCGCTTTTAATCTGATGCCCCCACTACAAGTTCGATGTATATATTCGGCATCTTGGATGTTGCATTATATGCATCAGTTTCGAACCTCGATTTTGGTCAATAGTTGGGTTGCCCGGCTCCTGTGCTTACCCCTTACGTTTCCGATACATTCGGCTAAGGGCGTAAAGGGAGAACCACTGCGATTAAGCTGTCAGCTCGAATGGCAAAGAGCCTCAGTGGAGAAAGCCAAAAACTGACTATCTTGGTAAGCATAAACAGGTCGGCCATCCGATGACAGCGTCAAGCAATGTATCGCTCGAGATCACCCGTGTTAAACGAAGGGCTTTTTATCAAATCAGCCGAAGTGGTTAGCGGCATAAACCCCGTCTATACAGTCGATCACTTCACATACCGAGGGCTCGTCGTCAGCCCTCACAGTCAAGCTCCTACGACTAAGTGAAAGTTATAAAGCCACTATAGTCTGATTGCCTCATTTCCATGTGCATGGACCGCCTTCGGGAACCGAGACGTCGGCTAAGGGTCATGATTGCATATGAAACACCCTCTGTATACTGTACAAAGGGGTTGAAGCCGACGAGTGGTCACTTTCAGTTTAACACGGTCACACAGGAGTCAAAAAATAAAACACAGAATAATATGTCAGAATATAAAGCCGCATTCATTTTAAACAAAATGAAGTTTTTTACATTCCACCACACTTCAGCATTCCGAAGTACTATCTAAAAATACATAGTGTCCTTAGGACATTCGGCCTCGGTGATCCGGGCTCCTTCCATCACCGGGGCCAGGTACCGCTCCACGGTCCGGGTCTTCCCTTCGGGGGGCCCGGCGGCCACGACTGCCGCTTCAACGCGGGGATAGTGCGTCCTCACGCGGGCATACGCCCACTGGGCACCCTCCAGGCACGCGGAATGCTTCCAGCGCGCCACCTGGGGGACGGCCTCTCGCAGCCGGGTGAGGAACCCGAAGAAGCTGGTCGGCAACGCCTCCGTGGGCCAAAGGTTGACGCGGAGGTCTTGAAGCGTCGGCTTCACCATGCGGAGGAGCTCCATCAACTGCTTCATCTGATGATTCAGCAGCTCCGGATGCGAGGGCGCCTGGAATTGTTTCCAGAACGCTCTCTCCGTGGCGTGGCCCTCCCGCGCACTGTAGTAGCGGCCGGCGTCCGCCGCGCTCCTCGGGAGATCGCGAAGGCCTCTGCGGATCGCCATAGTTGGGTGAGTTCGATGAACCCCTCGCAGCCGAAAACACGCTGAAGTAAAAATGGCTTACCAGCAGCGATCTGCTTCACTTGATGGAGCACTTCGCGGTCTGCCCAGGCCTGGGTCTAGACCTCGGCGTACGCCAGGCGCAGCTTCTCGAGCTCTGCACTCGCCCCTTCTCCTTGTTCTGAAGGGTGTCGCGCTCCTGGTACACACCCTTCAGGGTCTCCTCCACTTCCAAGACCCGTGCCTGGTCCTTGTCCCTGGCCACCTTCTCGGCCTTGGCGGCCGCAGCCTTTTGCTGCTCACCCTCTTGCTGAGCTTTCGCCAGCTCGGCCTTGAGAGCCTCAAGCTCTGCCGTAGTAGCTGTCATGCAAAACAGACCGACGTCAGCAATAAAAAAACCCTTTTTTTAGAGAATTTTCAAAGTAAATTTGATACCCTCGAAACTTCTTGAAGTTTACCTTGAGACAGCTCGATCTGCTTCTGCATCAGATCGAGGTCCTCCTCGGACCTCTTGAGCTTCTGGTTCATCTCCGCTATCTCCTCGGAGGCAGAGCTCGTAGCCGAGGTCGATACCTGCAAGCATACACTCACGCCTTAGTCCCCGTTTTAGACTTCAATCCTCTGGTCAGTCCTTTTTGAAGGCCGGCCAGAGTCTTGGGGGCTACTGGATTAACGCCTAGTGTTCTTAAGCTTCGACCCCAAAGCCAGCTTCTCGAGCTCTGCACTCGCCCCTTCTCCTTGTTCTGAAGGGTGTCGCGCTCCTGGTACACACCCTTCAGGGTCTCCTCCACTTCCAAGACCCGTGCCTGGTCCTTGTCCCTGGCCACCTTCTCGGCCTTGGCGGCCGCAGCCTTTTGCTGCTCACCCTCTTGCTGAGCTTTCGCCAGCTCGGCCTTGAGAGCCTCAAGCTCTGCCGTAGTAGCTGTCATGCAAAACAGACCGGCGTCAGCAATAAAAAAACCCTTTTTTAGAGAATTTTCAAAGTAAATTTGATACCCTCGAAACTTCTTGAAGTTTACCTTGAGACAGCTCTATCTGCTTCTGCATCAGATCGAGGTCCTCCTCGGACCTCTTGAGCTTCCGGTTCATCTCCGCTATCTCCTCGGAGGCAGAGCTCGTAGCCGAGGTCGATACCTGCAAGCATACACTCACGCCTTAGTCCCCGTTTTAGACTTCAATCCTCTGGTCAGTCCTTTTTGAAGGCCGGCCAGAGTCTTGGGGGCTACTGGATTAACGCCTAGTGTTCTTAAGCTTCGACCCCAAAGCCAGCTTCTCGAAACTAGCTTTGGGCTCGGGGGCTACTGGCTGGCTATACTCTTACAAGTGCTATGCTATGATATAAGTAAAAGTCTTCAGACAAAAGCCCGCTTTCCCAAGCAATTCTAAGCATGGAGGTTATTCGTAATACAAATATAAAGAAGCATACCTCGAAGCTCTTGATGAGGCCCTTGAAGACCTCATCCATTCCGGCCTCTACGGACCGGAAGCCCTGCAGCACCGTGTCGATCAGGGCACGGTGCTCTTCTGTGATGGAGGAGTCCGTCAAGGCTACCTACATCTCCTCGGCCCATCCTACGGCAGCCCGCCCTGGGGCGAGAGGCACGGGCGGTGCAACGTCTGAACCCACCACCGAGGTGCTGGGAACGAGGGTCTTCGGCTGCGGCGTTGGCACCAGAGATTGTTCAGGCTGGGCCGACGTCTGGCCCAGCCCTTCCTTGGGGACCACGGGGACTGCCTCCCCTTGGCCCTGTGTGGTCGAGGTCTCAACCTCGGCCATGACGACTGGTACCTCAGCCCCCGTTGTGTTGACTGGGGGGCCGGACCGTATGTTGCCTCCCCCAGCCCCTCGCGAGCTGGAGGAGTCCGGGCGGCCTCTGGCGGCCCACTGTCCGATGGAGGCAGCCCGCTCGAAGTGTCGCACTGAGGCGTGCCTTGGGCATGCTGGTAAAATACCTTTATAAGTCTCATTTGATGAACGGGTTTTTGAAGCCCAAATTTGGTGGCAATAACGTACCTCCGGGGTGCTGGCTTCTCCCTCCCCAGCTCAAGGAGGAAGTCCTCGTCCGACTCGTCGGAGAAGCTGGCCTTCTCCGGCAGGACAGGATCGGCGGAGGCCTTACGCGACCTCTTCAGGCCTCTCGGCCTCACCTCCTCCTCGGCGCCCTCGGACGGCGCCCTCTTTCCCCTTGAGGGAAGGGTTTCCTTCCCCTGCGCCCTCCTCCGCTTCATCCTCATCGGTGGAGGAGGCATGGGTCTCCTCGGATGGGGTGACCGAAGTCTTCCATGCTCGGAGGCCCGCCCAGCCCCTCAAAGGTTTCGACTCCTTGGGGATCACCACGTGCAGCTCCTCAGTTAAGAGGGCCGTGAGTTGGGGAGTCCTCTCCCACTCAGGCAGCGGCGCCGGGCACAGCATTCGCTGCGCCTTGGGGATCCACTTTTGCAAATATACAATCGATTGGTCAGCCGAAGTTAATGAGGTTCAAAGAAACACGGAGTGTAGAGCTGTGTATTGAAAATTACCTCGGGGGCGTCATGGGTGGCTTCAAAGCCGAGGTCCCTCCTGGTCGGGAACCCGTCCTTGGACGGCTTGAACAGCTGTGTCCACATCCTGGCCGGTGTGGAGCGGGAGAAGTGGTGGATAGGCACCACGTCCTCGGGCTTATGCGCCCACATCGGGGTGGCCCGAGATTGGAGTGGCAGGATACGGCGGTGGAGCATGACGTTTACCACGTCCGCTAGCTTGAGATCCCTCTTGTCTGTCCAGAACTCGATCTTCTGGAACAGCGCCTTCACCTCCGCCGGGATCCCACAGTCCATGCCCTTCCTCCTCCAGGACACAAGCTTCTTTGGAGGTCCAGCCGAGAATGCTGGGACCTTGGCCTGGCCAGCCGTGAGTGGCTCAGTGATATAAAACCACTCGCGCTGCCACTCCTTGATGGTCTCTATGAAGGTGCCTTTGAACCAGCCCACCTTCTGGTTCTTGCTAATTATCGCGCCCCCGCACTTCGCGAGCTCGGAGCTGCTGGATATTGGCTTGATGCCGAAGATCTTTAGCCACAATCCGAAGTGTGGCTCAATGCGGAGGAAGGCCTCGCAGACGGTGATGAAAGAGGCGAGGTGAAGAATGGAGTTCGGGGCTAGATGGTGGAAATCTAGCCCGTAAAAGAACATGATCCCGTGCACGAAAGGGTGCAGCGGGAACCCCAGACCTCTGATGAGGTGGGGGACGAAGACAACCCTCTCCCCAGGATTGGGAGCGGGTACTCACAGGTGCGGATCTGGCACATGAGTGCTGACCTCAGTGAGGATGTACCCCGCGCTGCGTAGCTCCAAGATGGTGCCCTCTGTGACGGAGGAGCTGGCCCAGTGCCCCTTGAGGGTGTTCTCCGCCATTGCGGGGGATGGAGGTGGAGAAGCACTGAGGGAGCAAGATGAATTCGGGATTGGATCTGGGCGCTGGAGCTCGAGAGGCAGCAGGTAGGAAGGAAGGGGACCGTGCTTTTCCCGCCGCTATCCCTTTGCTCTTATATAGGCTGATAAAAAGGCCAAGAGTTCCTTCGGCCGCGCCATTGAAATCGCCATTCCCCGTAAAAAGATGCCGTTATGCGCATAGGAAGAAACAAAATCTTAATGATATCCCTTAGGGAACGGGCACGATCTCCGTCTCGAGGGGGCGTGCTAATAAGAGGATTGCCTCGGGCCGCAATTCGAGTGAGCAGTAACTGCCCGCCCGGTCATGGGTGGTGCTGCTTCGATAAAGTTGTCAGACTAGAAGTATTGTTCACACCTACGCGGCAGGCCTTCAAGGCTAAGTAACCCCACGTCTTTGGATGCGGAGCGGGTTTGGTTGGGTCCTGTTCAAGGGACGCCACTCCTTTGAGGAGTGGTCCATGGTGGCTTCGGATGAAGAAAAGTATCAACGGAAAAGGGAGAACTCGTCTGTCAAGCCAAGGAATTCGGATCCGAAGTTGTTAAAATCGAAGAGGTCGTCCTCGGCATAGAAGACCAGTTCGGGGGCTACTGACGGTATCCTGGACTAGTCGGCCCATAGTCCTTGAGCTGGGCCTGTAAGCCTTCATTCTCATTCGGATGGACTCCAGAAGCTACACGCCTGGACGTGATCAAGACTGCGCCTACCGAAGACTTGACGTATACTCCAAGACATCTCCTACCGCCTCCATGCGCGTCCCTGGATACCGACCATGTAACCCTAGATGCCCTATCTGGCGTGTATATAAGCCAGAGGGTTTAGCCCATAGAAGGGGACGGAATCACAATTACCATTCACCTAGCCTTAGGGTTAGATCTCTCCTTACGATCTTGAGGTAGATCAAGCCTGTACTCGATACATCATCATCAATATAATCAAAGCAGGACGTAGTGTATTAACTCTTCGAGAGGGCCTGAACCTGGGTAAATACTGTCTCCTTTATTCCTGTTACCACCGATCCGAGATCCACAGCTCGGGACCCCCTACCCCGAGGTCTGTCGGTTTTACCACCGACACTAGCCATTGCACTTCGGTTGCTCCGAGTCGTTCCATTCAGTCTCACCGAAAACCCTAACAGTCAAGCCTTTTACACAGGTTGGTCTCACCGAGATTTCTGATCGGTTGCACCGAGTTGAGTCAAAAGCTTGTAACGGTTGGATTTTGGGTGCTGCCTATTTATACCCTTCCACACCCACCTACTCTCTAAGAGAGCCATCAGAACAAACCTACACTTCCACCATTCATTTTCTGAGAGAGAACCACCTACTCATGTGTTGAGATCAAGTCACTTCATTCCAATCATTTGAACCTTGATTTCTAGCCTTCCCCAAGTTGCTTTCCACTCAAATCCTTCTCCTACCAAAGTCAAATCTGTGAGAGAGTGATTGAGTGTTGGGGAGACTATCTTTTGAAGCACAAGAGCAAGGAGTTCATCGTCAACAACACATCTGTTACCTTTTGGAGAGTGGTGTCTCCTAGATTGGTTAGGTGTCACTTGGGAGCCTCCAAAATCATGTGGAGTTGAACCAAGGAGTTTGTAAGGGCAAGGAGATCGCCTACTTCGTGAAGATCTACCCGAGTGAGGCTAGTCCTTCGTGGATGTAAGCCATGGTGAAATAGACAAGGTTGCTTCTTCGTGGACCCTTCGTGGGTGGAGCCCTCCGTGGACTTGCGCAACCATTACCCTCCGTGGGTTGAAGTCTCCATCAATGTGGACGTACGATAGCACCACCTATCAGGACCACGCTAAAAATCTCCGTGTCTTCATTGCGTTTGATTTCTCCGATCCCTCCTTTATGTTCATATGTAAAGTCTTTACTTTCCGCTGCTCAACTCTTATACTTGCATGTGTAGGGTGTTGCTTGACTTGGTAGAATCGCTAAAACTTGCCTACAACTAAAATTGGGAAAAGGATAAGTTTTTATTTGGTCAAGTAGTCTAATCACCCCCCCCTCTAGACATACTTTCGATCCTACAATAACTCAGTGTCACACCTTGGGGAAAGAGGCAGTGAACCTTTCTGCTATCCATTACCGGATCACTAAAGGCACTCTTCAAACTTTTTTCTGGCACCGTTGTCGGGGAGGGATTGTGTTACTAGTCATTGTGTTAGAGTTTTTTTTCCAGTTTTCCTAGAGGTAATATAACTTCTAGCTTTTCCTAGAGGTAATATAACTTCATGGACTGAATGCTGCAACAAAATTTTGCCTAAATTTTGTCCCCCTGTGAAGATTATGCAACTGCATTCACAGAGAACAAGTTTTAAGCAGGAAGATCATGAGCCACTAGCGCTTGCGTGGGGTCTCATGAAGATGGCTATAAGGAATTGTCCAAACTACGAAATGGAAGAATGGTTAATTGTCCATATGTTTTGTAATGCTTTAATTCCCATGTCAAAAGCTATGCTTGACACTGTTGCAGGAGGAACTATTACGGGATACCAATTCGTGAAGCAAAAAAGTTGCTAGATCATATGCAAGAGAACCAAGCCCAATGGTATGTAGAAAGGTCCACCACAAAGAGGGTCAATGCTATTGAAGGGAAGAATACAGATTTGATCGCAAAACTTGATGAAGTCATCGCTGCGATGAAAGGTAAAGAAGAGGTAAACGTTAATGCAATTTCTAAAGAAGACGTTAATGATGTCAAGTTCATTACTTGTCATAGTTATAATCCCAACTAGGCCTAGATTACCTAATCCTAATAATAGTGGAGCACCAAATAATTTTAATGGGATGAGCAATGATAATATAACCACTTTGAAAGAAACTCTGGAAACTTTTATTGCTAGCCAAAGTGAGCAAAATGAAACGTTTAAAAATATTCTGAAGAACATGATAACTTGCTTGGTCCATTGACAGGTAAGATTGCTGGACTCACTAACGATATGCATGCTTTGGACGAAAGAACTAAGAGCATGGAGACACATGTTAGTAAAATTACAGAGAGTCAAACTTTGGTTCTAGCCAAGTTCGCTGGAAAACAGGAACTTAATCCGGTTGAAGATGTCAAAATGATGAGAAGTAGAGAAGGAAATGTAGAGGAGCTTGACAGGAGCCATATACTAGAGTATACTTATTCTGTTGCAGAATTCGTGAAGATGTTGACATTGAAGCATCCACTACCTGAATTATCAAATGATGAAGCATATAAACGTTTTGTTGATCATGTAGCAATCAAGGTACATGAGTTGTATGATGAATGAGTGAAGCTATATCGCAAGGTACCCACTAAACAAGAGGATATCTTTGAACCTACTACTGAAATTGAGATTGGTTTGAATAAGTTCAATGCTTTATGTGATCTAGGTGTTTGTGTTTCTACTTTCCCGAAGTCCGTATATGATAGTCTCATTCTTAGTCGACCTTTTACTAATAGTGAAATTAAATTGAATATGGTCAGTTCTACCTTTACACAAGTAGTAGGGATTAGGCATGGTGTAGTCATTCAAATTAATGATTGTGCACTATTATGATTGATCGTGTCCCTCCCTTGGCATGATGGTAACAGGACAGAGAGGAGACATGATGTTTACCCAGGTTTAGGCCCTCTCGAAGAGGTAAAACCCTACACCTGGCTTTGTTTGTATTGATTTTGGATGGGGTACAGAGTACATGTTGATCTACCTCGAGATCGTGTATGAACGAGTTAGCCTCTACGGTCTAAAGCCCTCGGCTTATATAGACACAGGGGGTACCTAGGGTTACACATAGGTCAGTACATCTGGAGATAAACATGCCAAAGATTACACTCGTGCCTTGGAGTATGTGCCAAGTCTTCGGAGGAATCCGTCTTGATTACTTCATGGGATCTGACGAATGCGGCCCACTAGTTGGCTGTTCGGGGGTCCTCGGCCCAGCCCATGTCTGGGAGTCGACGTGGTTAGTAACCCCTACCCAGGACACATCAGTAGCCCCTGATTTGGTCTTCAAGCCGAGGACATTGCTCGGCTCCTCCGAGTTGCTTCTGCATCTTGAGTCTTCGGTTTCGTAAGCGAGTTCAGCAAACCTGATATCTTTGTCTTTAGAGTCAGCATCATATCCGAGAACATTCTCGGATCCGAAGTCTTGGTGCCAAAGTTGGAGCCTTAAGAGCTAAGTAAGCTCCCGCCGAGGACGAATTGTAGGTCCATTCTGAAAACTTTTTTAAGCGTGCCATCTAGCCAGGGGCCGACCATCGATGTGTCCATGCAGACGAGTTGTAACGGGCCCTGAGACTCATTTAAGCGGCATTATTATTTTATTTCCTTAATGTGTGTGCGCACTTGCTACTTGTGAGCTGCGTTGGGATTTCCTCGAAGAGGAGGGGATGATGCAGTACAGTAGAGATAAGTATTTCCCTCAGTTATGAAACCAAGGTTATCAATCCAGTAGGAGAATCACGCAACAACTCGTTAGCAGTACCTGCACACAAAACAACAAATCCTCGCACCCAACGCGAACAAGGGGTTGTCAATCCCTTGGCGGTTAATTGCAAGATTAAATTGTATTGTGATAGATAGATAGATCAAACAAAAAATACAAAATAAAATAAATAGAGTAAAATTGCAGCAAGGTATTTTTAGGATTTTCAATATATGATAAAGGTAGACCCGGGGGCCATAGTTTTCACTACATGCTTCTCTCTTGAAAATAGCATACGGTGGGTGAACAAATTACTGTTGGGCAATTGATAGAAAAGCAAATAATCATGACGATATCCAAGGCAATGATCATGTATATAGGCATCACGTCCGAGACAAGTAGACCGAAATGATTCTGCATCTACTACTATTACTCCACACATCGACCGCTATCCAGCATGCATCTAGAGTATTAAGTTCATAAAGAACGGAGTAACGCCTTAAGCAAGATGACATGATAGACAAAGTAAACTCACGCATGAATAAACCCCATCTTTTTACCCTTAATAGCAATGATACATACGTGTCATGTCCCTTTCTGTCACTGGGATTGAGCACCGCAAGATCGAACCCATTACAAAGCACCTCTCCCATTGCAAGATAAATCAATCTAGTTGGTCAAACCAAATCAATAGATCGGAGAGAAATACGAAGCTATAACAATCATGCATAAAAGAGTTCAGAGTAAACTCAAATAATATTCATGGATAATCTGATCATAAACTCACAATTCATCGGATCCCAACAAACACACCGCAAAAAGTGATTACATCAGATAGAACTCCAAGAACATCGAGGAGAACATTGTATTGAAGATCAAATAGAGAGAAGAAGCCATCTAGCTACTAACTATGGACCCGAAGGTCTGTGGTAAACTACTCACGCATCATCGGAAGGGCAGCAAGTTTGATGGAGAGCCCCTCCGTGATCGAATTCCCCTCCAGCAGAGTGCCGAAAAAGGCCTCCAGATGGGATCTCTCGAGAACAGGAACTTGCGGCGGCGGAAAAAGTATTTCGTGGACTCCTCTGTTGGTTTCCCGATTTTAGAGTATTTATAGAGGTGGAATTAGGTCAAACGGAGCAGAGGTGGGCCCACGAGGCACCAGGGTGCGCCACCCCCCCTGGGCGCGCCCTGGTGGCTCGTGGCCACCTTCTCTATCTTCTGGCCCTCTCCCGAAGCTTCTAGTGTCTCTTATATCCAGAAAAAAATCTCCAAAAAGTTTCGTGGCATTTGGACTTCGTTTGGTACTGATATTCTAAAAAACTAAAAATAGGCAAAAAACAACAACTGGCACTGAGCACTAAGTTAATAGGTTAGTCCCAAAAAATGATATATAATTGCTTGTAAGTGTATATTTAAACATCCAAGATTGATACTATAATAGCATGGAACAATCAAAAATTATAGATACGTTGGAGACGAATCAAGCATCCCCAAGCTTAATTTCTGCTCGTCCTCGAGTAGGTAAATGATAAAAACAAAATTCTTGATGTGGAATGCTACCTATCATATTCATCATATACTCTTTTCTTTTGTAGCAAGGACATTTAGACTTGAATGATTCAAAGCAATAGTCTATAGTTTGACATGAAGACATAAATACTCAAGCATACTAACAAGCAACCATGTCTTTCAAAATATCAACGCTAAAGAAAGTTATCCCTAGCCCATTATTCTCAATCATTGATCCATTCATGAAACACACTCAATATTAGCTACACACAATGCACAAGTATGACAATAGTGCTCTCTAGTTGGTGCTTTGTAAGAGAAGATGGAGACTCAAAATAAAAATAAAAATTGCATAAAAGTAAATAGATAGGCCCTTCGCAGAGGGAAGTAGAGATTTGCAGAGGTGCCAGAGCTCAAGGTTTAAATTAGAGAGATAAAATTATTTCGAGAGGTATGCTTTTCCTGTCAACGAAAACGACCGAGAATTCCCAATATCTTCCATGCTAGACACATTATAGGCGGTTCCCAAACAGAAAATAAAGTTTATTTCCTTTCCACCATTCTTTCACAATCCATGGCTAGCCGTATCCACGGGTGCCCTCCATACCAACACTTTCCAAGGAATTTATTATTATCATCATATTAAAAAAAATTATTTCGGGACTGGGCATCCCTATTACCTGCCACTCTCTCGTGCAATGACAAGTGAATAAACACTCATCGTGAGAATAACACACCTAGCATGGAAAATATTGGCCACCCCCTGTCGTTTCATGAGCGGTACGGGCACACAAAACGGAAAATTATTTTGAAAATTTAGAGTTGGCACATGCAAATTTACTTGGAACGGCATGGAAATACCGCATATAGGTAGGTATGGTGGACTGATTTGGCACAACTTGGGTTTAAGGAGTTGGATGCACAAGCAGTATTCCCGCTTAGTACAAATGAAGGCTAGCAAATAGATTGAGAAGCGACCAACCAAAAAGCGAAAACGGTCATAAACATGCATTGAACATAACTAACACCGAATAATGCACCATAAGTAGGATATAATTTCGTTGCATAACTATTGACTTTATGTGCATGCATAGGGAATCACAAACCTTAACACGAATATTCTTACTAAATCACAATTACTCACTAACATGACTCACATATTATAATATCCATATCACAAAACTATTGCAAGGAATCAAACTTAACATATCCAATGATCTTTCATGAAAGTTTTTATTACATGCCTCTTGAATATTCATCAATTTGGGACCAAATTCATATCTTGTGCAAATTACCATTACTATTATCAACTCTCAAAAAGATATAAGTGAAGCATGAGAGTGCAAATATTTCTTCAAAATTTAATCTTATCAACTCTCAAAATAATATAAGTGAAGCATGAGAGTTCAAATATTTCTTCAAAATATAGCCACCGCCGTGCTCAAAAAGATTTAAGTGAAGCACTAGAGCAACTGCCTAGCTCAGAAGATTTAAGTGAAGCACATAGAGTATTCTATCAAATCATGATAAACGTGTGGCTCTCTCAAATAGGTGTGTCCAGCAAAGATGATTGTGACATAATAAAAAGCAAACAAAGCAAAGACTCATATAATACACGACGCTCCAAGTAAACCACATATCATGTGATGAATAAAAATATAGCTCCAAGTAAAATTACCGATAGTTGGTAGAAGAAAGAGGGGATGCCTTCCGGGGCATCCCCAAGCATAGACGCTTGATTCTTCCTTGAATATTACCTTGGGGTGCCTTGGGAATCCCCAAGCTTAGGCTCTTGCCACTCCTTATTCCTTCATCTATCATGATCTCACCTAAAACTTGAAAACTTCAATCACACAAAACTCAACAAAACCTTCGTGAGATCCGTTAGTATAACAAATAAATCTTTAACTTTAAGTACTGTAGTAAATTGATTCATATTTAATATTGACATAATTCTACTGTACTCGAACTTCTCCATGACTCATACCCCCCGATACGATCCATAGATTCATCAAAATAAGCAAACTATGCAACAAAAACAGAATCTGTCTAAAACAGAACAGTTTGTAAACATATATTTAAAAGATATACTTATGTAACTCCAAAAATTCTGAAAAATTAGGACAACGTGGGCAATTCATATACCAATACTGTGTAAAAATTTCATATTTTTCTGACGCTCCAGTACAGAATTAAAATTCCAGCACTGGACACAAAACTTTCTGTTTTCCAAACAGCATCAATTATACTATCTTCCAAATCATCCCAAAGGCATTACTTGGCACAAACACTAATTAAAACATAAAAACACAATCATAACAGTAGCATAATTGTGTAAACACACAAGAACATAAATAAAAAGCAAAAAATTATTTTATTCATTGGGTTGCCTCCCAACAAGCGCTATTGTTTTATGCCCCTAGCTAGGCATAATGCATAGTTTCAAGTGTTATCATCTTTCTTCTTCTTATCCAAAGATATACTTTCATCAGAAGGTTTTTCAAAGGTAATATGAAACACATCATCCATAGAAATTTTAGCATTAGCAAGTTGTCCATCTGCAAATCCCTCTTGATTACCGGCTACAATCCAGGAGTATTGTCTATTAACACTATTGAAAACTTGTTGGATTATATTCAAAGGGGGAACTTATTTTTTAGTATTCTCATCAAAGATGTGGTCATTGCGGAACAAATACCTCAACAAGTAATCACTATTATAAAGGATCTCATCTATTACCGGTTTTTCATGGTTCATACCATAAAAATCAAAGATCTCCCTAGCTTCTCGCACTATGTGATCAAATTCATTCATGAGGACAAGGGTAGCTATTTTCTTAGCTCTAGGATTTTTTATAACTGGTAACTCATAAAACAATCTTTGCAAAGTAGGATGGGTGTGAATAAACCTTCTTTCAAGTTTAAGAACAAGTGCGGAAATAGCTTCGGCATAATTTTTGGTTTTTTTTAAGTATAGGAGCTTCATCACAAGCCAAGGTCCCAATGCAATTAAAGAATTCTTGGATGACACTTTTTCCTATAACATTCCCATGTCCCAACACAAAAGTTTTAACATCAAGATTGGTAGAACTTCCAATTTTAGGATTTCTATCATCATCAGTTTTTGCCATGCCAAAATCACTCATGATAACAACTTCAAGCAAGCGAACAAGAAAACACACAAAAAGGAAAATGGAAAATATTTTTGTATTTTTGTAAAAACTTTTTAGAAGTGGGGGATATGAAAACGAGAGGCAAAGGAAAATAAAATAAATGCAAGGAGATGAAAGTTTATGCGTAGGTACTTGATAGATGTTGATGATGTCTCCCCGGCAACGGCGCCAGAAATTCTTCCTGCTACTTGTGAGCTGCGTTGGGATTTCCCCGAAGAGGAGGGGATGATGTAGTACAGTAGAGATAAGTATTTCCCTCAGTTATGAAACCAAGGTTATCAATCCAGTAGGAGAATCATGCAACAACTCATTAGCAGTACCTGCACAGCAAACAACAAATCCTCGCACCCAACGCGAACAAGGGGTTGTCAATCCCTTGGCGGTTAATTGCAAGATTAAATTGTATGGTGATAGATAGATAGATCGAACAAAAATACAAAATAAAATAAATAAAGTAAAATTGCAGCAAGGTATTTTTAGGATTTTCAATATATGATAAAGGTAGACCCGGGGGGCATAGTTTTCACTACAGGCTTCTCTCTTGAAAATAGCATACGGTGGGTGAACAAATTACTGTTGGGCAATTGATAGAAAAGCAAATAATCATGACGATATCCAAGGCAATGATCATGTATATAGGCATCACGTCCGAGACAAGTAGACCGACTCCTGCCTGCATCTACTACTATTACTCCACACATCGACCTCTATCCAGCATGCATCTAGTGTATTAAGTCCATAAAGAACGGAGTAACGCCTTAAGCAAGATGACATGATGTAGACAAAGTAAACTCACGCATGAATAAACCCCATCTTTTTACCCTTAATAGCAATGATACATACGTGTCATGTCCCTTTCTGTCACTGGGATTGAGCACCGCAAGATCGAACCCATTACAAAGCACCTCTCCCATTGCAAGATAAATCAATCTAGTTGGCCAAACCAAATCAATAGATCGGAGAGAAATACGAAGCTATAACAATCATGCATAAAAGAGTTCAGAGAAAACTCAAATAATATTCATGGATAATCTGATCATAAACTCACAATTCATCGGATCCCAACAAACACACCGCAAAAAGTGATTACATCGGATAGAACTCCAAGAACATCGAGGAGAACATTGTATTGAAGATCAAAAAGAGAGAAGAATCCATCTAGCTACTAACTATGGACCCGAAGGTCTATGGTAAACTACTCACGCATCATCGGAAGGGCAGCAAGGTTGATGGAGAGCCCCTCCGTGATCGAATTCCCCTCCGGCAGAGTGCCGAAAAAGGCCTCCAGATGGGATCTCTCGAGAACAGGAACTTGCGGCGGCGGAAAAAGTATTTCGTGGACTCCTCTATTGGTTTCCAGATTTTAGAGTATTTATAGAGGTGGAATTAGGTCAAACGGAGCAGAGGTGGGCCCACGAGGCACTAGGGCGCGCCCTAGTGGCTCGTGGCCACCTCCTCTGTGTTTTGGCCCTCTCCCGAAGCTTCTATTGTCTCTTATGTCCAGAAAAAAAATCTCCAAAAAGTTTCGTGGCATTTGGACTTCGTTTGGTACTGATATTCTGAAAAACCAAAAACAGGTAAAAAACAGCAACTGGCACTGGGCACTAAGTTAATAGGTTAGTCCCAAAAAATGATATATAATTGCTTGTAAGTGTATATAAAACATCCAAGATTGATACTATAATAGCATGGAACAATCAATAATTATAGATACGTTGGAGACGTATCAGCACTTAAGGCATGATGCTTGGGAAATATGCGGATTGACCGCTACGGGATTCAAGCGTCCCATCAGCCCACGATCAGAGATCTCCATATAAGGCTACGGGGAAAACAGGAGATTTTATCTCTTTGCCTCACACGAATCTCATCTGTCTCCCCAGCTCCATCGCCGTTTGAGAGTTCGCCGCCATGGAGAATGCCGCAGGTTCATCTTCTCGCTCCCCTCGTACCCTTGAGGGAGATTGGAAGAGCTGCTCAGTGACTCAAGGGCAGCTGAACCGGCTTGCGACCTCTAGATATCTGCCCAAGCTAGAGTTCGCGCAGACTCGCCTAGTGTCGTGGTTTTGTCACGGTAGATGTCCTTGTGAAAGGACTTAGTGGTGAGGTCTTGCAACTAGGTAGTAGCTTGAATGGGGTTGATCGGAATCAAGAGACACAAGTTTACCTAGGTTTGGCCCTTCACGGTGGAAGTAAAAGCCTACTCCTGCTTGATTGATATTGATGATGATCTCGATTATAAGGGTGTGGAATCTCTAACCTTGCTTTCGAGATATTGTAACTTGTCTTTTGGGTCCTAGGAACTCCCCTTTATATAATAGGATCAGTCCCTAGTTTATAGAAGATTCCGTGTCATCCTCGTAACCCGTATCCTACTCTATCTCTAAATGATCTTGCTCTCTAAGTTTTAGGAAAGTCTTCCTCCTGGGCCTATTTCGTGAGTCGGCCCACAAGGCTCATCTGAGAGCCGGCACCTTCTGGCTGGGTCTCGCTCCGAGCCTTCATCCCTTCTCCTCCCCAGGACTTGACCCATAAATGATGTGACTCCTAGAGCCTAAGAGCTCAAATGCCTGCTCATACTAATGTCGGGTCTCGTCCACGGGGAACATCCCCAACATTAGCCCCCAGTTTTGCTTGGATTTATCCATGTTAAACTCCAGCCTGAAAATAAGATAAGGAAAAACATGAAAGATTATATTCCAGGTCTAGATTCTTCAGAGCCGGTACTTGCTTCATATTTTTAATCCTTGTCATTTTTATTCCGCTAAGTCATGTGACCGGGTCCCTGACAATGATCAGGATGTTGTCGGGTCTCGTGGTTCTTCTCACACTTAGCAGTTTTGTTACTTCACTTTATGACATCACCTCCTTTGTTTGACATGTGTGTATGACCTCATAACGAATCTTTGAGTAGATATGTAAAATCTTGTCAATCATGAAAATCGAGGCACCCTTTTAGCTGAAATTTACTACGCCACCCTAGGGTTTCACCCCATCGCTTCGGGTTCTACCACGCCTATAAATAGACCGGCGGGGTCCCTAGATCCTATTTTACCTCGCCTCTTCGAGCTCTTCTTCCTCCTCTCGCTCTCCTCGTCTCTGCATACTTCGAGATCTCCAGCCCCAACCGTCGATGAGGACCACTCCATCGATGTCGTCACCGGAGCTTCTCCAGACTCCGCCGCGGCCATGACTGCAAAGCTCAAGACCTCGCGCTCCTTCCCAGATCTGTGAGCCTCCATTACCTCCGCCATTCTTGTTGTTTAATAGTTCACCGTAGTTCATCGAGTTCATCGAAGACTTTGTTTGACCGAAGCTCGTGCGTAGATCCATTAACCATTTATGTTAAAATCAGTCCGCAATTTAATTTAACTTTGATTTGAACCCCTTTACCACTGAAATTGATCTCCTTCGTAGCAATCCCGCAGCCATTGCCATAGTTAGGGCTTTCATTTTCCTTTTTCCTCAATATTTTTTATATCTGTAACTATAGCTGAATCTGAACAGTAACTGTTTGTGGCCGTTTGACCCAGAAATTGCTCTGTAATCTGGCTGGCTCTTATTTTAGATGACTCAATCATATCTTCAGCTGCCTCATTGCGGACTCTCAAATTATGATAGTCCCTTTGCCGGCTTATACTTCAAATACCCTTAGCCTTTTGTAGTACTTGTAGTACATATGTTTCCAGTCGGCTTATAATTGTCCTTTTTGTCTTGCAGCTTGGTTTCATGCGAACTAAGTCCATGGCTCCCAAGAAAGGAGAGAAAACTGCCAAGCCGATAGTAAGCAAAGCCGCCAACTGGATGAAATCTTGTATGACAGAGCTTATGCTCAACGGTCTGGTGAACATCGGCTTGCTGCCGGCTCAAGACCAGATTGAATGGCGGGTTCCAGAAGAGGAGACCCGGCCCCCGCCATAACAAAATGAAGTTATCATCCTTGCAGATCACATGAACAGAGGTTTCTGCCCGCCGGGTTCCTAGTTTTTCCGTGACGTACTTCATTTCTATGATATCAATCCACAATACCTTGCTTCCAACTCGGTTCTCAATCTAAGCAACTTCCAAGTTTTTTTCGAAGTCTACCTTCAAATAGCGCCAACTGTCAGTCTCTTCCAAGAGTTGTTCTATTGTAACAGGCAGACTAAATATAGTGGAGGGCCAAGTTTGGAGTGCGGAGGGGTCACCATTCAGCGAAGAAGGAACTGTGCCTTCCCTGACATGCAATTGGCGAGTCACCCCAAAGGATGGCACAAAACTTGGTTTTACTGTAAAGACACGTCTCCAAATCAGCAAGATCCATTGCCGAGTTACAGAGGGAACCGGCTTGAATCCACAATGCAATTCGCCTCCTACCCATCTACAGAAGAGAGGGCGGCTCTTGAACCTCTATACTCAAGAATCAACGCCCTGATAGCTCATGTCCTTTCAGCTGTCAATTTAACCCGGTGCTGGATGAGCTGACGGGTCCAACCTCTCAGCCTCAGGAAGCGCCTTATGCCTGAGTATACTGGTGAGTCAGAGGATGATATGCGCTTCAGTAGCAACAGTCTATCCTCTGGTGACCTCATGAAGGCCATCAAAAAAATTCTTGGTGCAGACCCGCGAGTCGATCGCAATTGTGGGTCTTGCTCCTTTCTATGCTCACAACCCGGCTCCCGATGTAAACCGCCTTTTACTCTATTTTGAATACTTGTGTAGCTTCCTTTGCTTATTCTGATATGTTGGCTTACATTTACTCAGGAAAACTCTCCTTGGTAGAAGACTAAGCCTGAAACTCCAACTCCCTCGAAAAATGATACCATGGATGAAGGGGAAGAAGAAAATGAGGTAGAACTCGACTCCCTTGGCCGTCTACATAATGAACTCGCTGACGCTAACTCTTCTCAGGAACAAGTTGGGACCAGTAAAGCCGGCGAAGCAGAGGTAAACCCATCCACCTCTGACTTAGAAATAGTTGGTCAAAGGAGAACCCGGCTTGCGGTCCATAAGGTACCATTTTCACATCCATCAGCTCATTTGGATACAAACTTATCTTTGAAGAAAATGCAGCATGAAGCAAGTTTGAAGAGGAAGACCCGGAGCAGCTCGGGTGAACTTTCTGATGGTCTCTCATATGAGAGGTCTCCACGCAGGGCTCGTGTTCAAGAGCCCACAAGCCCAAAACCTAGTCATCCCCAAGCTGGCACCTTTAAGAAGCCGCTGGATCACTCTGACCCGGCGTATTAGACGACTTCGCCATCATCTGATGAATCCGGTGCTAGCCAAATGCCGGCTTTCACCATCAACTTTGGGTAAGTTTTGTTAAACTTCATCAATCTATAATACACTCCTCTTAGTTATTCAACATTATGCCTTGTCAATCCAGGGCCAAAGCTTTCTTAAAAAAGAAAACTGGTGATTCTTCTGCTGCCTTGGCAGCTACTGAGATGGAGGTCCCATCTTAGTATGTTATAATGGATGACCCGGAAGCTCAGGGTAACCCGGAAACCCAAGATGACCCAGCTGATCAAGACGAGCCAACTCACCGGGATGACCCAGTTGGACAAGATGAACCAACTCACCAGGATACCCTAGTTAGCCACACTCAAGTTTCTCCAACTTTTGTTGTAGCGGAACATAGAGAGAATCCAGACCCGATGGAGCCTACTGAAAAGGCGCAAGGTGACGTGGAGATCACTGGTGAAAGCCATGGCGCTCCACCTGAAACTTTGACTGCCTTGGCGAAAATAGTAGCCAAGAATGTGTCACCAAGCCGGACAAGGGTAAAACTAGCCTTCATTTGGAGTCCTTTGAGAATTTGGATGTGAACTCGCTCCATCAAAGCTATTTGTCCTGACTGTCTGAGAGCCGGGAAACTGAAAGTGCAATAGTTAACCTACTAAAGCGGAAATATGAGGTACACTTGTTGCTTCTTATTATACATATTTATGTAGCCCCCAAGTCTGAAGTATAGAAAGTAGTGATAACTTAAGACTTGTCTAAATTTGATTATAGCTTTTGAAATATCCAAGTCTTCAAATCTGAGCCATTATTTAGCCAATCAATAACTTCCTTTCACTCATACGTAACCCCCAAGTGCCGGGTCAATATGAATAGTGAGCCGGAACTTGCTTGTTTAAGTTATTTTCAATCTTTTGTAGAAGCAAATGGTAGTCCCCAAGGGCCGGCTCATCACTATGTGATGGACCGGGTCTTAAAAGGAAACTTCAGAATTGAATGATGTAGTCCCCAAGTGCCGGGTTGCATGCCTGCAGCGACTTGGAACTTTAGAAAACTTGTAAAACCTTGAACTGAAGTGTAGCCCCCAAGTGCTGGGTCGATTGCCTGCGGTGACTCGGGACTTCTACTTATGAATACCTTTGATTGCAGTTTGAGAGTAAAATGAAATCTTCCGTAGCCCCCAAGTGCTGGGTCGTCTGCCTGCGGTGGACCTGGGACTTTTACTTAGAAAGTATATAACCCATGTTTTACTCATGCAGGAAATGCTAAGCCAAGCCGACTTAGAAAATTCCAGGTTGAAGAAGCAGGTGAAGGCTGAGAAGAAATTGTGAGAGATGGCTGAAAAACTGTCTTCTGACTTTCAAGGATCCCTCATCAAATGCACAGATACCTTGGAGAAGGACAAGATTGCTTTTGCTGACGAAAAGGCAATTTTGCTGAAACATGCTGAGGAGGCCGAGTCACAGCTTGAGCCTGTGACTCAAGAGCTCAATTCCCTGAAGGATCATATCACCCAAATGTGTATAGACATTTTTGGTAAGTTTGATTTTGTCTTCAAATATTTTCATATTGTGCTTAGAAAATCTGGGTCATTGATAATTGTGATGCAAACTTCACAGGCCGAAAAAGCTAGAGTCTCAGGGAGCTGCCACTCAAAAAACTGCAAGCCCTCTACAAGTTTTTGGAGCAACTGTATGTGGGAGGGTGTGACGCCCCCGACTCGACCGTGCACTAATCATACACGCAGATGCGCACGATCAAGCCCAGGGACTCACGGGAAAATATCAAAACACAACTCTAGACACAAAATAAAATAATACAAGCTTTATATTACAAGCCAGGGGCCTCGAGGGCTCGAATACATAAGCTCAAGTTACACAAGAGTTAGAGGAAGCAACAATGTCTGGGTACAGACATAACTAAACAAGTTTGCCTTAAGAAGGCTGAGCAAAACAACGACAACTAGATCGAAAAGGCGCAGGCCTCCTGCCTAGGAGCCTCCTAAACTACTCCTGGTCGTCGGTCTCCACGTAATAGTAGGCACCATCAAGGATCTCCGGCTCCTGGGCTCCATCATCTGATCTCAGCAACCAGGTAGAGGGGAAAAAGGCAGCAAAGCACTCATCCAAAGTACTCGCAAGACTTACATCAGATCTAAGCTAAGTATGCATCGGTATCAAAGGGAAGGGGTTGTATCTGTGGACTATACTGCAGAAATGCCAGAATAGAGAGGAAGACCTAGCCTATCGAAGACTAGCATCTTGCAGCGTCTTGCAGCATTAGAAGAGTGTAGATTAGCATATAATAAAGCAATAATTATATAATAGCAATGCCCAGAGATCCTTCCTCGACACCCTGCAAGAAAGCAATCCCGGAGCTAACATATTATTTAAGTAACACATGTATCCAATTTTATTTGTAGTAGATCGGGATACTACTCCGAGCGTCCTGTTACCATGGACACGGCTATTCGAATAGCTAACTTCCCTGCAGGGCTGTACTACTGTTACCCAACATGCTCGATTACCTCTGGCCGGACACACTTTTCCGGGTAATGCCCGACCTCGGATAACCGACACGACATAGTCCTACCTAGGCTCCGCAGAGAGGTCCCCACCGGTCTACATCCTAAGTGCTCAGGGGTCTTGGGCCCATCGCCCTTTGCACTCTGGGTCGTTGTGTGCAGGGTGGATACCAGCGCCACCTCTCTCCTGGATGGCGTGATCCGACCGTGCCACAATGCTGAATTGGACGTCTGACAGAGATTTCGGGAGAATCGTACGACGCCGAGGGCCCCATTAAACCATTATCCCACGTGGTGGTAGTGCGTATAGGCTAGTGGCCAACTCAAATCAAATACCCAAATCTGTTAAGCGTGTTATCAGTAACTCGCAGACACGAACAGGGCTCAAGGCTCACCTCCGACACCCTGTCGCACCGACTTGGTAACCCGCGGTCCAACGACCTGGGACCAGGCCCACCTCTCTCCTAGGTGGTCTCCACCTGCCCTGTCGTTCCGCCACAATTTCACTCACGGGCGCTCTCATGGTCGACCCAACTTCAATAACTCTCGCGGGTACCCCTTGGGCCGACCCGACTTCACAAAGGACTGAGGTGAAGGTCAAAGTATCCGTGTGTCCATAACATCATGGGGAATCTGAGGAATCACCCTCAATGGATTCCCAATAGATGCAACCGTCAAGGGGAACTTGGAGGAATCACCCTCGATGGGTTCACACTTGAGGGGCTGCACGACAGAGGCATCATCGTAGTTGGTGAAAAAGGAATCACCCTCAGTAACCCACAACCGACTAGCTACGCTACAGAGATATCATCAGGAGTGAGGTAGGAGGTATCACCCTCAGCACTCGATAGTAGCTCTGCAGAGTCGTACAACTAAGGGGATGTGCGTTGAGGTGTCGGTCTCTGCACGTTGATCACACTGAGCGAGCATCGGTAACAAAGCGGAGTAACATGGACAAGGGTGAGGGCTCACTGATGGATCACGAACCAACCTATACTAAGCATATAGGATAACAGGTAAAGTAACAACAGCAGGTTACAAAAATAGGCTATGCATCAGAATAGGAGCTATTGAACAACAGTAGCAAAATCTAATGCAAGCATGAGAGAGAAAGAAGGGGCGATATAGGAATGATCAAGGGGGTTTGCTTGCCTGGAAGCTCTGCTGAAAGGGGCTGGACGTCAGGGGTGTAGTCGTACTCGGGAGCAGCGTCAGTCTCGGAGTCTACCGGAGAGAAGAGGGGGAAGAAACAATAAATACAAAGCAAACAAATGCACACAGATGCATGTCAGGTCAGTAAGGGTTGATTTTGTGCTTTAATGCTTCACTAATTATTTTTAGACGGAGAGGGAAAATATCCGGGAATATTTTCCCAGCTCCAGGTGCTTATCGGTATATTGATCCGGAGGGGAAGGTTACATGTTCGATAGGATAGAGGGGTGTGGCAGGTATGTGGATGGCATATTCGGATTCATCTTATTTTTCTAATCATTTTTCATATATAAATTATTTTCATCTGAGCTATGGTTTATTTTCTATGAATTTCCGAAGTTTTAGCAATTTTCTGAAATTTCTGGAATTAATTCAAATTCGAAAATAATGATTAAATTGCTACGTGCACACACAAAGTGTACACAGTAGAGCAGCACAGAGGCTGACAGTGGGCCCCTACCAGCTGAGTCAGCGGTCAACAGTTGACCGGTTGACCGGTCAATTGGGACCCACTGGTCAGTGACCGAGGCTGCCCAGTCAGCAAAGTTGACCGGGTCAACCCAGTCAACTGGGCCCACCGGACCCACTGGTCAGTGACCCGGGGAGGGCCACGTGGCAGCTAGGTCAGTGCCGGCACCGGAGTAGCTCCGGCGAGCCAGTTTTCGCGGCGGCGCGTCGGGCCGGCGTCGGGGTTCGTCTGTGGTGGGTCAAAACAGGCGCGGCCGGTGCCGTTCGAACGAGTGCGGCGAGCCGCATCTAACGATGGTGGTGACATATCCCGGGGCGGCCGGAATCGACGTCGGCGTCGAGGTCAGCGGCCGCCGGAGTTCGGTCGAGGACGGGATCGACGTGGGAGCAAGAATGCGGGGTAGCTAGGGGGACTACCGGGCTATACTCATCGCGGCGGTGATGATGGACAACACCGCATGACCAAATGGTCACCGAAGACGTGCCGGTGACGAGCTCGCGTGGCGGCGAGCTCGGTTGCTTTAGGGACGACGTCTACGCGTGCGGAAATAGCCTGGAAACAGGGGGGAAAGAGGCGAGGCTTACCGAGCAAGCTCACGGAGGCCCGGCGATAACTTTGGAGCAGCAGAACGGCGAGCGGGACAAAGACATGCCGGCGACCATGACGGGGAGGCGCCAGTCGATTAGCTCGCCTCAGGGCTCCCCGGCGCGTTCTGCTTGGCGCAGTTGATGCATCGGTCGAGGGCGAAGCCGGCAGACACGGTGAGGCGGTGCAGGGGAGGCAATGGCCACGGCGGCGAGGTGGTGCGGCAGTGGCAGTGCGCGGGTGCGGCTCAGGAGGGACGAGAGCGAGAGGGAGAGCGATAGAAAGAGGGAGAGGAATGGCTGGGGGCGATGACGAGGCTGAGGGCCTCGTCCTTATCCCCTCGGCGGCGCCTGTAGCATCGTCGTGTCGCCGTCCCGCCGGAGCGCGCGCACGCGGCCACGGGCACGGCGACACGCATAGGAGAGAGAGGTGGAAGGAGGAGGGAGAGAGCGAGGTGGGCTGGGCCGGTGCACTGTGCACTTAGGCCCAGTCAACAGTGCCCCTTCTCTTTACTTCTTTCTGTTTCTTTTATTCTTTCTATTTTGCATTTAGTTTTAGCTTGCAAATGATTTTTGCAAAAAGTGAAACTTGTCACATAATTATCATTGCATTATGTAGCACTGCCACAAAAAGTTTGAGAGGATTATAATTTCATTTGAATTTTGTATTAAAGAGAAAGGAATTAAATGCGTTGTTTTGGGTACTGTTTTAGCTCCTAGATTCCAAATGAGCAAATAAGTTGTATGGTTTTCTTCCACATTAATTACATATGGAATATTTGCTAAAACATGAACTATTTTTCAGACAAGTTTGTGAAACTTTAAATTTCACTTGCAATTTGAATTTGAATTCAGTGGTGGAATTTGAAATGAGATATGAACCCAATATGATCAAGCATTGCAAACCAAAGTGATTAAGCATAATCATGAGGATCACTGTAGCTCATTACATAGGGGTGTTACAGAGGGGTACACTACATAATGGCTGCAAAAAATGTGCCGGGTCCCCCACGCAAGATTATGGATATGATAAATGACTTCTCCACGATTCCAGAATGGATCAGAGAACTCAAACTTTCAGCGTGCAGAAAGGGGGCCATGAGCGCACTTGCACTGGCGAAGGCCTGTCACCCGAAGTTAGACCCGACTCTGTTGGCAGACGGCTTCCCAGAGCTAAATGCAGATGACACACCGTTTACCAAGGAGAATTTTTTGCGCTGGGTGAAAGAGACCCGGCCTACTGCGACGAAAATTGCTCATGACTTGGATCTGACAAAGTTCCAAGTCGGCTTTAATGAAGATGGCGAGCGCATGAACATGCCTCAACCAAAACCTGTTGAACTCATTCCACCTCATAAGAAAGCTTTTGCTTTAGAAGCCGGCTCATCCTCCAATGTGCTTACCAAAGACATGGAATTTGAAGCCTTATTATCAATGCAGTGGGCGCTCGGAAGCCCCCGGACCGAAGAAGACAAAGCTGAAGCTGAGAAGGCACCAGAGAAGCTTGATGAGCTAGCTTGAGTCGACCCGGCACCAGCTGGAGCTGAAGGGAGCCAAGCAAACGCTAACTCGGCCGATGAGACTGCCGGGTCACAACCATCTATCACTCCTGAGGTGTAAACAAGTATGATGAATCAGCCCTTTGGCGGCATGTAATAACTTGAATCCTTTGTTGAAAAACTGCATGAAGCTGTCAGTGCCATCGAGCACTTTAGAAATTATCTAAGACTGATGCTTCTTTTTTTGTAATATAAATCCTTGGCCATGGTTGTCGTGCAACTCGGCAATTCATCTGTGAAAATGCTTGAGTACTGCTCTGGTGTGAACAACTCATAGGAGAAAATGGAGACCCGGCCTGTTCATGAAAGCCGGATTCTGCAAAAAGAAAAGAAATATATATACATATAAAGGGTAGCAGGTTAAAACACCAAATAATATAGAATGAAAATTTAATTAAGTTATACTCAATAAAAAGCCGGCTTTCGAGGCACAACATAGAGGCCGGCTTTCGAGGCTCGACTCTTTGAAATTTGCTTCCAATGGAAGGAGGCCTTGTAGCCTTTTTGGTTTGTCCTCGCTATTTGGAGAGCTGGCTCTCATGTGACTTGAACCAGTGTTTTAACTTTGATAAGTTCAGGGTCAACAAAGTCCATAATAGGCGTCAGTGTGATTGACTTAGCAAGCGTTCAGCCTGGTCACCTTGTTGTGAGTAGCATCGAGCTAACATGCAGGTATAACCAAATATTATAATGGCGGATGCCGGGTTAAAAGGGATGTTATAGCTGAACTCGATGAGTTAGAAGCCCCCAAGTAACCAAAGATCAAAAAATAAAGACTCAACACACAGCTTTTGAGGCAAAACGACAAACTCCAGGGTCCAGAGATGCCGGCTTTATTTCATTGATCATAATATGTATATACATGATAAAAGTATGTAAAAACAGGAACTAAGTAACTTAAGTATAATAAGGCTGGAGATGTGCAATGTTCCAGGGTCGGCTGCCCTCCTCTTCAAAGGTACGTGATTTATTTGCTTCACGTATGTCAACGAGGTAATAAGACCCATTGTTCAGATTCTTGCTGATGATGAAGGGCCCTTCCCAAGGAGGGGATAGCTTATGCATCCTTGTCTGGTCTTGTGTCAGACGGAGCACTAAGTCACCCTCCTGAAAGGTACGACTTTGGACTCTACGGCTATGATAGCGATGTAGGTCTTGTTGATATATCGTCGATCTTGAAGCCACAAGATCGCGTTCTTCTTCCAGAGCATCAAGAGAATTTTGGCGAGCAAGCATAAGCTGTAACTCTAGGAGAGTCGTGGCGGATATCGCTCGGTAGTACAACTTCTGCACCATAGACCATGAAAAACGGTGTATAGCCTGTTGATCTGTTGGGAGTAGTTCGTATGCTCCAAAGCACTGCTGTAAGTTTTTCCACCCAGCAACCAGGGGATCGCTCAAGGGGCACCATCAGTCTTGGTTTGATCCCTCGTAGCAGCTCTTGATTAGCACACTCTGCCTGGCCGTTGGACTGCGGATGCGCGACTGATGCCAAGTCAAGCCGGATATGTTCCCGCTGACAAAATTGCTTCATAGCACCTTTGGACAAATTAGTACCATTGTCAATAATGATGCTGGGCCGGTATCCGAAGCGATTGATTAACTTCTTCAAAAACTTGACTGCTGTGGCAGCATCACAGTGACTGACTGGCTCTGCTTCAACTCACTTAGTAAATTTGTCAATTGCGACCAATAAGTGAGTATTTTTGCACTTGGATCATTTGAAAGGTCCGACCATATCGAGCCCCCACACTGCAAACGGCCATGTAATTGGGATCATCCGGAGTTCCTGAGCTGGCACATGAGCTTGACGTGCGTACTTCTGGCATCCATCACACTTACGAACGATGTCTTCCGCATCTGCATGAGCTGTAAGCCAGTAAAAACCATGCCGAAAAGCTTTTGCCACCAAAGACCTGGAACTTGCGTGATGCCCACAATCACCAGAATGGATCTCATAGAGAATCTCACGGCCTTCTTCAGGAGAAACACAATGCTGGAAAATGCCTATAATACTTCTCCTGTGCAACTCGCCATTGACGATAGAAAAGGACTTAGACTGTCGGATAATCTGCCGGGCGATGATATCTGCTACTTGTGAACTGCTTTGGGATTTCCCCGAAGAGGAGAGTATGATGCAGTACAGTAGAGATAAGTATTTCCCTCAGTTAAGAACAAGGGTTATCAATCCAGTAGGAGAACCACACAGAACGTCATTAGCAGCACCAACACACACAAAAGCAAATACTTGCACCCAACGCAAACAAGAGGGTTGTCAATCCCCTTGGCGGTTACTTGCAAGGATTAATTCTGATAGTGATAGATAGAAAAGTAAATTGCAAAAAAAGAAAGGAAATAAAATTGCAGCAAGGCATTTTGGATTTTAATATATGATAAAAGTAGACCCGGGGGCCATAGTTTTCAATAGAGGCTTCTCTCTCGAACGCATAGCATACAGTGGGTAAACAAATTACTGTTGGGCAATTGATAGAAAAGCGCATAGTTATGACGATATTCAAGGCAATGATCATGTATATAGGCATCACGTCCCAGACAAGTAGACCGACTCCTCCCTGCATCTACTACTATTACTCCACCCATCGACCGCTATCCAGCATGCATCTAGGGTATTAAGTTAATGAAAACAGAGTATCGCCTTAAGCAAGATGACATGATGTAGACAAAGTAAACTCAAGCAATATAATTAAACCCCATCTTTTTATCCTCAATGGAAAAAATACAAATACGCGTCTTGTCCCTTTCTGTCACTGGGATATAGAACACCGCAAGATTGAACCCATCACAAAGCACCTCTCCCATTGTAAGATAAATCAATCTAGTTGGCCAAACCAAATGGATAGATCAGAGAGAAATACAAAGCTATAACAATCATGCATAAATAAGTTCAAAAAAGACTCAAATATTTCTCATGAATAATCTGATCATAAACCCACAATTCATCGAATCCCAACAAACACACCGCAAAAGAAGATTACATCGAATAGAACTCCAAGGAGATCGAGGAGAACATTGTATTGAAGATCAAAGAGAGAGAAGAAGCCATCTATCTACTAGCTATGGACCCGTATGTGTGTGGTAAAATACTCACACATCATCAGAAGGGTAGCAAGGTTGATGTAGAAGCCCTTCGTGATCGATTCCCCCTCTGGCAGATTACCGGAGAAGGCCTCCAGATGGGATCGCGGAAGAACA
Organism: Elymus sibiricus; assembly: GCA_039707655.1. NCBI lineage: Eukaryota > Viridiplantae > Streptophyta > Magnoliopsida > Poales > Poaceae > Elymus > Elymus sibiricus. The sequence continues at coordinate 298,623,356 of CM077676.1, read as the reverse complement.
GAGGCTTGCGGCGGCGCAAAAGTTTTTCTAGGTTGCTCTTCGGTATATGGGGAATATTTGAGAATTTATAGCGGCGGAATTAGGTCAATAGGTGCCACGAGGGGCCCACAAGCCTGGGGGAGTGCGCCTCCCGAGCTTGTCGCTCCCTCGTGGCTCTTCTGGTCTTCTCCCGAACCTTCGAGGGTCCCTTCTGGTCCAGAAAAAATTAATCCAAAGTTTTTTCTCCGTTTGGACTCCGTTTGATATTGATTTTCTGAAAAGCCAAAAACAGGCAAAAAACAGCAACTGGCACTGGGCACTAGGTTAATAGGTTAGTCCCAAAAAATGATATATAATTGCATATAAAACATCCAAGATTGATACGATAATAACATGGAACAGTCAAAAATTATAGATATGTTGGAAACGTATCAAGCATCCCCAAGCTTAATTCCTGGTCGTCCTCGAGTAGGTAAATGATAAAAGGGATTTCTATTTCTGTGCCCCTCATTACTTAGTCCTCCTCAGTTTTGCCCAAGCACACTTATTTTGCTCACTTTTCCCCACCACCGCGCCACCCACCCTCACCAATGCCCAAACGGGGTTTTGCCGTTGGTCAAGGGAGTTGACTGTTAGCTGGCGATGTTACTGACGCGTGGGGCACACCGGACCAGGTGGCGCTCTCACAAACGGCGGTGTGTGTGACCGCATGCATGAGTAGTTACATCGAGGTCACGTCGGTGCTTTCACACACGGGGAGTACGCACTGCACGGTTTCCCATGCGAGGAGTCGCGTCACTGGCGTGCCCGGCAGGCGTCTATTAATGCATTTTATAGCCGCGCGGGGCGCACCGGTGTGCACCCACTCCTGTCCTAATCCCATCCCCTCCCCTTCCGTCGCCGTCCCAGAGCCTTCTCCGCCGTGCGCCTCCACCAAACCCTAGTCGCCTCCCCTTCCGCAGCCGCAACAATGGCTAGCCATGATGGTGGGGCGGGAAGCAGCAGCCGGGAACGATGTCGCGCGTATGTCATTCCCGGCCTGTCGCGCACCCTGCGCGTCGACGAGGCGTCGCTCCTCGCCCGCTGCGGCATCATGGTGCCACCGGACACGCGCCTGCCGTCCGGATGGCACCTGAGCGCTGGGGGGCTCCCGGTGGAGCCTGTCCCGGCCGTCGGCACGCCGACCATGTCGCGCGCAATACGCGACTTTCGGAAAAACCTACCGCCGGAGGAGCGGTTGAAGCAGCGCTACGCGCCCAGCAGCCCGCGGTGGCCGGAGATTCAGGCAGCGGAGAACGCCGCCCGCATCCAGCGCTATGACGGCCGCTACCCACTGCTGTCGTGGTGCAACATCAATGAGAGGTACGCCTTCTGGGAAGGGCGTACCTTCCCCGATGTCATGGCCGCGTGCCGCATCCAGCTCGGCCTGGACAAGGGAGACCGGGTTTCGCCACCGCGGGCCACGGCAGAACCCATGCCCACATCTGCAGGAGGAGGTGCCGGTGCTAGCAGCAGCCGTGGCCTCCATGTGCCCAAACCGGAGCCAGCGACGCCGGGGACGAGCTCCACCGAGCCGTTCCTGCGCATCCCAAAGCCGGAGTCGGGGACGACCTCGCACGCCCGCCTGCTCATGCCCAAGCCCGAGCCCGGGACGAGCTCGCGCGCCCCCCTGCTCGTGCCCAAGGCCGATCCCGGGACGAGCTCGCGCGCCCCCCTCCTCATGCCCAAGCCTGAGCCTGGGACGGGCTATGCCGGCCCCTGCTCAACCCCAAGCCGAAGCTTGAGCCGCCGCTGCTGGCAGAGTACAAGGGGCGGTGGCCAGCGAGCCCGGCGACCCTGCAGACCTGCCGGGGCTCCTCCAGGCACTGCGCGAATCGAAGAAGGGGCCGCAGCGCCACCCCGATGACCCGTTGGACTTGCCGGGGCTGTGACAGGCGGTCATCGCCTCGGTGGCTGATGTCACCATCGACCTCATCAGCGACGAGGAGGAGAAGAAGGAGGAGGACGATGACGAGGACTTCTTCGGCGATGGCAGCGGCTAAGACGTCGACGATGACGATTGGTAGCTTTGTTTAGGGTTCATGTCTGTACAAATTATAAAATTTAAATGAAATTTGTGTTATTTGAATGTCCAATTTGAATGTTAGTAGCTATGCATGTTTGAATGTCCAATTTGTGCCTTATTTGCTTCTGTGTGACAAGTGGTGACCCAAATTTCATTAAGATGCTAAAATAATCGGGTGTTTTCAATCAAACAGTGTCAAATTTGTGAAGGTTTTTTTTTTCAAACTTGTTGTATTGCAAGTTTAATATTTTTCCCACAAACTAGTGCACATAAGATGGCTCAATGCAAAGGCATTTGAATTTTTGAGCCTTTTTTCATTTTCTTTGTTTTTTTTTCAAATTGGGGTCAAGTTTGGAGTGTTGACCATTCATACAAAATGGTTTGGAATTCCTACTTTCTTTGTCCTAAGTTCATCCATCACCAATATTGGAGCATAAAATGATTTTTGGCAATTTTCTGGACCAAACTATGTCACACTTGTAGTGCAAATTTGGGCATTTTCTGATAATACACTAAAACTCAACTAAATGCATGGAATATAGCAATATCACTCTGAAATTGCTAAAACTTGGTCACTGGCCATCCAATGTGGCCTGCTTTTGATGAAAAATGAAATGGAACAAATTTTAGAATTATTTGAGGCACTTCCTTCACAAACAAGTCATTTTTAGGGCTTGGAAAATGGAAAATATATTTTTTATTACTAAGTAATTGCAAATTCCTATGCAACATTGTCCACAATGGTAACACCACTAGTTGTGCCAAATTTGGGCATGTTATCATGGATTTTGCCATGTATGTGACCATTTCCGTGTGCATATGCCTTGAAATCCACACAAGTCCATAGTAGATAGTCAAATTTGTGAAGGTTTTTTTTTTCAAACTTGTTGTATTGCAAGTTTAATATTTTTCCCACAAACTAGTGCACATAAGATGGCTCCATGCAAAGGCATTTGAATTTTTGAGCCTTTTTTCATTTTCTTTGTTTTTTTCAAATTGGGGTCAAGTTTGGAGTGTTGACCATTCATACAAAATGGTTTGGAATTCCTACTTTCTTTGTCCTAAGTTCATCCATCACCAATATTGGAGCATAAAATGATTTTTGGCAATTTTCTGGACCAAACTATGTCACACTTGTAGTGCAAATTTGGGCATTTTCTGATAATACACTAAAACTCAACTAAATGCATGGAATATAGCAATATCACTCTGAAATTGCTGAAACTTGGTCAGTGGCCATCCAATGTGGCCTGCTTTTGATGAAAAATGAAATGGAACAAATTTCAGAATTATTTGAGGCACTTCCTTCACAAACAAGTCATTTTTTGGGCTTGGAAAATGGAAAATATATTTTTTATTACAAAATAATTGCAAATTCCTATGCAACATTATCCACAATGGTAACACCACTAGTTGTGCCAAATTTGGGCATGTTATCATGGATTTTGCCATGTATGTGACCATTTCCGTGTGCATATGCCTTGAAATCCACACAAGTCCATAGAAGATAGTCAAATTTGTGAAGGTTTTTTTTTCAAACTTGTTGTATTGCAAGTTTAATATTTTTCCCACAAACTAGTGCACATAAGATGGCTCAATGCAAAGGCATTTGAATTTTTGAGCCTTTTTTCATTTTCTTTGTTTTTTTTCAAACTGGGGTCAAGTTTGGAGTGTTGACCATTCATACAAAATGGTTTGGAATTCCTACTTTCTTTGTCCCAAGTTCATCCATCACCAATATTGGAGCATAAAATGATTTTTGGCAATTTTCTTAACCAAACTATGTCACACTTGTAGTGCAAATTTGGGCATTTTCTGATAATTCACTGAAACTCAACTAAATGCATGGAATATAGCAATATCACTCTGAAATTGCTGAAACTTGGTAAGTGGCCATCCAATGTGGCCTGCTTTTGATGAAAAATGAAATGGAACAAATTTCAGAATTATTTGAGACACTTCCTTCACAAAAAAAGTCATTTCTTGGGCTTGGAAAATGGAAAATATATTTTTTATTACTAAATAATTGCAAATTCCTATGCAACATTGTCCACAATGGTAACACCACTAGTTGTGCCAAATTTGGGCATGTTATCATGGATTTTGCCATGTATGTGACCATTTCCATGTGCATATGCCTTGAAATCCACACAAGTCCATAGTAGATAGTCAAATTTGTGAAGGTTTTTTTTCAAACTTGTTGTATTGCAAGTTTAATATTTTTCCCACAAACTAGTGCACATAAGATGGCTCAATGCAAAGGCATTTGAATTTTTGAGCCTTTTTTCATTTTCTTTGTTTTTTTTTAAATTGGGGTCAAACTTGGAGTGTTGACCATTCATACAAAATGGTTTGGAATTCCTACTTTCCTTGTCCGAAGTTCATCCATCACCAATATTGGAGCATAAAATGATTTTTGGCAATTTTCTGGACCAAACTATGTCACACTTGTAGTGCAAATTTGGGCATATTCTGATAATTCACTGAAACTCAACTAAATGCATGGAATATAGCAATATCACTCTGAAATTGCTGAAACTTGGTCAGTGGCCATCCAATGTGGCATGCTTTTGATGAAAAATGAAATGGAACAAATTACAGAATTATTTGAGGCACTTCCTTCACAAAAAAAGTCATTTCTTGGGCTTGGAAAATGGAAAATATATTTTTTATTACCAAATAATTGCAAATTCCTATGCAACATTGTCCACAATGGTAACACCACTAGTTGTGCCAAATTTGGGCATGTTATCATGGATTTTGCCATGTATGTGACCATTTCCGTGTGCATATGCCTTGAAATCCACACAAGTCCATAGTAGATAGTCAAATTTGTGAAGGTTTTTTTTTTCAAACTTGTTGTATTGCAAGTTTAATATTTTTCCCACAAACTAGCGCACATAAGATGGCTCAATGCAAAGGCATTTGAATTTTTGAGCCTTTTTTCATTTTCTATGTTTTTTTTTCAAATTGGGGTCAAGTTTGGAGTGTTGACCATTCATACAAAATGGTTTGGAATTCCTACTTTCTTTGTCCCAAGTTCATCCATCACCAATATTGGAGCATAAAATGATTTTTGGCAATTTTCTTAACCAAACTATGTCACAATTGTAGTGCAAATTTGGGCATTTTCTGATAATTCACTGAAACTCAACTAAATGCATGGAATATAGCAATATCACTCTGAAATTGCTGAAACTTGGACAGTGGCCATCCAATGTGGCCTGATTTTGATGAAAAATGAAATGGAACAAATTTCAGAATTATTTGAGGCACTTCCTTCACAAAAAAAGTCATTTCTTGGGCTTGGAAAATGGAAAATATATTTTTTATTACTAAATAATTGCAAATTCCTATGCAACATTGTCCACAATGGTAACACCACTAGTTGTGCCAAATTTGGGCATGTTATCATGGATTTTGCCATGTATGTGACAATTTCCATGTGCATATGCCTTGAAATCCACACAAGTCCATAGTAGATAGTCAAATTTGTGAAGGTTTTTTTTTCAAACTTGTTGTATTGCAAGTTTAATATTTTTCCCACAAACTAGTGCACATAAGATGGCTCAATGCAAAGGCATTTCAATTTTTGAGCCTTTTTTCATTTTCTTTGTTTTTTTTCAAATTGGGTTCAAGTTTGGAGTGTTAACCATTCATACAAAATGGTTTGGAATTCCTACTTTCTTTGTCCCAAGTTCATCCATCACCAATATTGGAGCATAAAATGATTTTTGGCAATTATCTGGACCAAACTATGTCACACTTGTAGTGCAAATTTGGGCATTTTCTGATAATTCACTGAAACTCAACTAAATGCATGGAATATAGCAATATCACTCTGAAATTGCTGAAATTTGGTCAGTGGCCATCCAATGTGGCCTGCTTTTGATGAAAAATGAAATGGAACAAATTTCAGAATTATTTGAGGCACTTCCTTCACAAAAAAAGTCATTTCTTGGGCTTGGAAAATGGAAAATATATTTTTTATTACTAAATAATTGCAAATTCCTATGCAACATTGTCCACAATGGTAACACCACTAGTTGTGCCAAATTTGGGAATGTTATCATGGATTTTGCCATGTATGTGACGATTTCCATGTGCATATGCCTTGAAATCCACACAAGTCCATAGTAGATAGTCAAATTTGTGAAGGTTTTTTTTTCAAACTTGTTGTATTGCAAGTTTAATACTTTTCCCACAAACTAGTGCACATAAGATGGCTCAATGCAAAGGCATTTGAATTTTTGAGCCTTTTTTCATTTTCTTTGTTTTTTTTAAATTGGGGTCAAACTTGGAGTGTTGACCATTCATACAAAATGGTTTGGAATTCCTACTTTCCTTGTCCGAAGTTCATCCATCACCAATATTGGAGCATAAAATGATTTTTGGCAATTTTCTGGACCAAACTATGTCACACTTGTAGTGCAAATTTGGGCATATTCTGATAATTCACTGAAACTCAACTAAATGCATGGAATATAGCAATATCACTCTGAAATTGCTGAAACTTGGTCAGTGGCCATCCAATGTGGCATGCTTTTGATGAAAAATGAAATGGAACAAATTACAGAATTATTTGAGGCACTTCCTTCACAAAAAAGTCATTTCTTGGGCTTGGAAAATGGAAAATATATTTTTTATTATCAAATAATTGCAAATTCCTATGCAACATTGTCCACAATGGTAACACCACTAGTTGTGCCAAATTTGGGCATGTTATCATGGATTTTGCTATGTATGTGACCATTTCCGTGTGCATATGCCTTGAAATCCACACAAGTCCATAGTAGATAGTCAAATTTGTGAAGGTTTTTTTTTCAAACTTGTTGTATTGCAAGTTTAATATTTTTCCCACAAACTAGCGCACATAAGATGGCTCAATGCAAAGGCATTTGAATTTTTGAGCCTTTTTTCATTTTCTTTGTTTTTTTTTCAAATTGGGGTCAAGTTTGGAGTGTTGACCATTCATACAAAATGGTTTGGAATTCCTACTTTCTTTGTCCCAAGTTCATCCATCACCAATATTGGAGCATAAAATGATTTTTGGCAATTTTCTTAACCAAACTATGTCACAATTGTAGTGCAAATTTGGGCATTTTCTGATAATTCACTGAAACTCAACTAAATGCATGGAATATAGCAATATCACTCTGAAATTGCTGAAACTTGGACAGTGGCCATCCAATGTGGCCTGATTTTGATGAAAAATGAAATGGAACAAATTTCAGAATTATTTGAGGCACTTCCTTCACAAAAAAAGTCATTTCTTGGGCTTGGAAAATGGAAAATATATTTTTTATTACTAAATAATTGCAAATTCCTATGCAACATTGTCCACAATGGTAACACCACTAGTTGTGCCAAATTTGGGCATGTTATCATGGATTTTGCCATGTATGTGACAATTTCCATGTGCATATGCCTTGAAATCCACACAAGTCCATAGTAGATAGTCAAATTTGCGAAGGTTTTTTTTTCAAACTTGTTGTATTGCAAGTTTAATATTTTTCCCACAAACTAGTGCACATAAGATGGCTCAATGCAAAGGCATTTCAATTTTTGAGCCTTTTTTCATTTTCTTTCTTTTTTTTTCAAATTGGGTTCAAGTTTGGAGTGTTAACCATTCATACAAAATGGTTTGGAATTCCTACTTTCTTTGTCCCAAGTTCATCCATCACCAATATTGGAGCATAAAATGATTTTTGGCAATTTTCTGGACCAAACTATGTCACACTTGTAGTGCAAATTTGGGCATTTTCTGATAATTCACTGAAACTCAACTAAATGCATGGAATATAGCAATATCACTCTGAAATTGCTGAAACTTGGTCAGTGGCCATCCAATGTGGCATGCTTTTGATGAAAAATGAAATGGAACAAATTTCAGAATTATTTGAGGCACTTCCTTCACAAAAAAAGTCATTTCTTGGGCTTGGAAAATGGAAAATATATTTTTTATTACTAAATAATTGCAAATTCCTATGCAACATTGTCCACAATGGTAACACCACTAGTTGTGCCAAATTTGGGCATGTTATCATGGATTTTGCCATGTATGTGACCATTTCCATGTGCATATGCCTTGAAATCCACACAAGTCCATAGTAGATAGTCAAATTTGTGAAGGTTTTTTTTGAAACTTGTTGTATTGCAAGTTTAATATTTTTCCCACAAACTAGTGCACATAAGATGGCTCAATGCAAAGGCATTTGAATTTTTGAGCCTTTTTTCATTTTCTTTGTTTTTTTTTCAAATTGGGTTCAAGTTTGGAGTGTTGACCATTCATACAAAATGGTTTGGAATTCCTACTTTCTTTGTCCCAAGTTCATCCATCACCAATATTGGAGCATAAAATGATTTTTGGCAATTTTCTGGACCAAACTATATCACACTTGTAGTGCAAATTTGGGCATTTTCTGATAATTCACTGAAACTCAACTAAATGCATGGAATATAGCAATATCACTCTGAAATTGCTGAAACTTGGTCAGTGGCCATCCAATGTGGCATGCTTTTGATGAAAAATGAAATGGAACTAATTTCAGAATTATTTGAGGCACTTCCTTCACAAAAAAAGTCATTTCTTGGGCTTGGAAAATGGAAAATATATTTTTTATTACTAAATAATTGCAAATTCCTATGCAACATTGTCCACAATGGTAACACCACTAGTTGTGCCAAATTTGGGCATGTTATCATGGATTTTGCCATGTATGTGACCATTTCCATGTGCATATGCCTTGAAATCCACACAAGTCCATAGTAGATAGTCAAATTTGTGAAGGTTTTTTTTTCAAACTTGTTGTATTGCAAGTTTAATATTTTTCCCACAAACTAGTGCACATAAGATGGCTCAATGCAAAGGCATTTGAATTTTTGAGCCTTTTTTCATTTTCTATGTTTTTTTTCAAATTGGGGTCAAACTTGGAGTGTTGACCATTCATACAAAATGGTTTGGAATTCCTACTTTCCTTGTCCCAAGTTCATCCATCACCTATATTGGAGCATAAAATTATTTTTGGCAATTTTCTGGACCAAACTATGTCACACTTGTAGTGCAAATTTGGGCATTTTCTGATAATTCACTGAAACTCAACTAAATGCATGGAATATAGCAATATCACTCTGAAATTGCTGAAACTTGGTCAGTAGCCATCCAATGTGGCCTGCTTTTGATGAAAAATGAAATGGAACAAATTTCAAAATTATTTGAGGCACTTCCTTCACAAAAAAAATCATTTCCTGGGCTTGGAAAATGGAAAATATATTTTTTATTACTAAATAATTGCAAATTCGTATGCAACATTGTCCACAATGGTAACACCACTAGTTGTGCCAAATTTGGGCATGTTATCATGGATTTTGAGCCTTTTTCATTTTCTGAGTTTTTTTTGCAAAACCAAACTATGTCACACTTGTACTGCAAATTTGGGCCTCTCCTGATAATTCACTGAAACTCAACTACATGTATGGAATATACCAATATTCAAATTCAAAACTAAACTAATTTGGTTGACTCAAGTGCATCCGCCACACCAAATGGTTTAATAAGCCACCTCTTTTTTTTTAGGAATTCTGCCCACAAACCACCGCGGACTAGCTGACAGATGGACCCGCCGTTCGTGTCCCACTCCCACGCGCAGTAACTGCGTCCACCACCTACGACCACGAAGCCGCTGACGAAGGTGTCCCACAAGTCAGTAACTGCGCCCACCACCTTCGACCGCATAGCCGATGACAAAGGTGTCCCACACGCCAGTAACTGCTACCACACGTACGACCGCGCAGCCGCTGATAGAGGTGTCCCACAAGTCAGAATACGCGCCCACCATCTACGAGCGCATAGCGGCTGACAGAGGTGTCCCACAGGTGAGAATACACACCCACCACCATCTACAAGCACACAGCCGCTGACAGAGGTGTCCCACAAGTCAGTACAGGCGCCCACCTTCTACGACCGCGCAACCGCTGACAGAGGTGTCCCACAAGTCAGTACAGACGCCCACCTTCTATGACCACGCAGCCGCTGACAGAGGTGTCCCATAAGTCAGTATAGGCGCCCACCTTCTACGACTGCGCAGCCGTTGACAGGGGTGTCCCACAAGTCAGTACAGGCGCCCACCATCTATGACCGCGCAGCCGCTGACAGGGGTGTCCCACAAGTCAGTACAGGCGCCCACCATCTACGACTGCGCAGCCGCTGACAGGGGTGTCCCACGCGTCAGTACAGGCGCCCACCATCTACGACCGCGTAGCCGCTGACAGGGGTGTTCCACACGTCAGTAACCACACCTAGTAACGGTCAAAGATTTTGACCAGAAGACAAACCCCCGTTTGGGCTTTTGCGAGGGTGGGCCGCACCGTGGAGGGGAAAAGTGAGGACTGCCAAAGAGCGTGGGCAAAACTGAGGAGAACTAACCGATGAGGGGCATAGAAATAGAAATCCCATGATAAAAACAGAATTTTTGATGTGGAATGCTACCTAACATGTTCATCATGTAATCTTTTCTTTTACGGTATGAGTATTAAGAACCGAGTGATTCAAAGCAATAGTCTATAATTTGATATAAAGACATCAATACTCAGGCATACCAACAAACAATCATGCCTTTCAAAATAAAAATACTAAAGAACGCTATCCCTACAAAATCATATAGCCCGTCATGCTTAGTCTTCCTAACACAAAGTATTAATCATGCACTACCCCGATGTCAGCCAAGCAATTGGTTCATACTTTTTAACACGCTTCAGCTTTTTCAACCCTCACGCAATACATCAGCGCGAGCCATGGACATAGCACTATGGGTGGAATAGAATGATGATAGAGATTAATAAGGGGAAGTAAAAAAGGAAGATAGTCTCACATCGACGCGACTAATCAACAGGCTATGGAGATGCCCATCAATTCATGTCAACGCGAGGAGTAGGGATTGCCATGCAACGGATGCACTAAGAGCTATAAGTGTATGAAAGCTCAAAATAAAAACTAAGTGGGTGTGCATCCAACTTGCTTGCTCATGAAGACCTTGGGCATTTGAGGAAGCCCATCATCGGAATATACAAGCCAAGTTCTATAATGAAAAATTCCCACTAGTATATGAAAGTGACAATATAGGAGACTCTCTATATGAAAAACATGGTGCTACTCTGAAGCACAAGTGTGGAAAAGGATAGTAACATTGCCCCTTCTCTCTTTTTCTTTCATTTTTTTGTTGGGCTCTTTTTGGCCTCTTTTTTTTCTTTTTTTTCGTCCGGAGCCTCATCCCGACTTGTGGGGGAATCACAGTCTCCATCATCCTTTCCTCACTGGGACAATGCTCTAATAATGATGATCATCACACTTTGATTTACTTACAACTCAATATTACAACTCGATACTAGAATAAATAGGACTCTATATGAATGCCTCTGGCAGTGTACGAGGATGTGCAATGATACTAGCGTAACATGTATGAAAATGATGAACGGTGGCTGAGCCACGAATACTATGTCAGCTATATGATCATGCAAAGCAATATGACAATGATGATGTGTGTCATATAAAAAGAACGGTGGAAGTTGCATGGCAATATATCTCGGAATGGCTATGGAAATGCCATAATAGGTAGGTATGGTGGCTGTTTTTAGGAGGATATAAAGAGGCTTATGTGTGATAGAGCGTATCATATCACGGTGTCGTGGGAAACGAACACCTATGGGATCGCTATCGAGCGGATCCCTTTACGGTTTGGCAAGGGGAGAGGATTGCACAAAGAGCAAAACTAACGAGCAGCACACGGGGGATTTACCCAGGTTCGGGCCGCACGGATGCGTAAAACCCTACTCCTGCTTTGATTGTATTATTGTGGATGTTCTTGGCCAAGTTCTGGGAGCTACAGTACTCGGTAGCTGCGCATACAGAATGGGCCCTCGGAAGTGCTATCTCCCAGAAGTGCCATCCTCCAGAAGTGTCCTCTCCCCCCTCTGTACGCCTCGGGCCTCCTTTTATATGAGTCAAAGGGGCTACCACAGTGGCGTACGAGATAAGGCATGAGGTGGAAAGTAACTACAGTGTTATCATACCTAACCCTGACGGCTTAGGACAAGCTCATTAAATGCACCGTGAGGTGTCCGTCGAGGTGTCCCTCAGCGTCTTGGGCTTGGAAAAGCTTTACAGGGGATGGGCAAAAGCAGCCATCCCATCAGCACCGCTTAAGCATCTCATGGCCAGCATCGCACCACGTCACCATGAGGACAAGCCCTAAACGACAAGGCTGGCCACTGCACTGGAGCGATAGCGATGCACTGTGCAGAGCCTTGCCGGGGCTGAATCCTTGCCGGGCCCGGGGCTTGCCGGGACCGAATCCTTGCCGGGCCCGGGGCTTGCCGGGATCGGGTCTTGCCGGGTGCGAGGCCTTGCCGGCAAGGGTCTTGCCGGGCCTCCGCAACCCTTTAGCCTTCTGTCTTCTGGTCTGATCGTTGACTTGAACGTCTCCTTGGCATCTTAGTCTCGTGATTACTCCTAGCTATTCCCCGGCAAGGCTTGCCGTGGTACGGCTACAACTGCCCGTGCACAAGTAAGGGGTACTAAAAAAGACCCATACTTTAGTACACCGACAGGAGCCCCCGGGCCTAGGCCATACACGGGTGCCAGGCCTGTTGGGCTAGGCCCAAAACAGTGCACGGGCACGCGTGGCAGGGAATAACTGCTCGCAATCATTATCTCTTTTACCACGCCCCTCCACTATGCGCATTAATCGCGCGAAGTGGGAGACGTGGGCGGAAACCCCGCTGCAAAAGCGGGCGATAAAGAGCCTGCCTCGCGCCTTCCCCATAAAAAGGGAATCGCAGAGGGCACTGCTCATTTACCCCCTCCGCCTTTCCAATCTCAATCTCAGAGCCGTCGCCATCGTCTTCTTCCTCGCGCCCAAAGCAGAGCTTTTCTCCCTCCACCTGCCTCCACCGCGCTCTCGACGTCTTCAGCGCCCACCTCCATAGCCACCATGCCGCCTAAGCCGAGCAAGGGCAAGGCGGCGGAAGCGGCCGCCGCGGAAAGCAGGTTGGCGAAGATGCGGAAGGAACGCGCTGTCTTCCCCTCGACGCTTGATGCGGAGACCTTGAAGAAGAGGTACCAGTTTGCATGGGCGACTTAGACCACGGCGCATCCAGCCACCAAAGTGAGTGTAGCTTCTCGTAAGGCAGAGCCAGGAGATTATCCCTTCTTTGCCGATTACTTCTGGTGCAGCCTCTGTCCTCCGTACTCGGACTTCTTCGTAGACATCATGCTCACCTACGGCTTCCAGCTGCTAGATTTCACGCCGAATGCCGTGACTTGTATGTCCGTCTTCGCGCACCTTTGCGAGAATTTTGTTGGGGTCATCCCGAGCACTGCACTTTTTCGGCACTACTTCTACCCCCGCATCCAAAAGGGCGACGCCCTCTCTGGCAGCATCACTTGGATTCCGAGGACGGCAACCAAGGAGACGTACCCAGAGGGGCTCTACCGTGAGAGATGGGATGAGTGGCGCGGCAAGTGGTGCTGGGTCTGGGAAAAGGAGCCCCAACCGTTCTGCGAGGTGTGGAAGCAGAAGGTGGTCCGCGGCAAGGATTGGAGCGCCGTGGACCCTGACGACTGTAAGCTCACCATCGCCATCACCAGGATACATCGCCTCAAGGCTGCCGGGTTGAAGGTGGAGATGATTGCTTCAGATTTCCTTCGCCGGCGCATCGCCCCACTGCAGAACAAGGGGCGCCCTGCCTGGGAGTACGCGAACGCCGCCGACGTCATGAGGGTGCGGCCTGGGCTAGATAATGATCTAACAGCCATGGGGCACGCAGCCCTCTGCCAACAGCTGTTCAAATCTGGAGCAGTGGGAGAGTTGCCGGCAGGCGTCGTCCCACTGTGCAACAACTCGTCGCTGACCTCCATCATCGCCATGATGCCGGCGTTCAATGCCCATAGCATCGATGAGAGGTGGATCGAGCCGTCCGCGGAGCAGGCGCTGGCGTTCTTCGACAACTTGACGGAGAAGGCCATCCGCGCGGAGAACCTTGTCCGCGCCACCATGGAGGAGGAGCTCGCCTACATCGCCAGCAGGGCGGAAGAGGCGAACCTTGCCGAAGAAGCTGGCAGCGCTGAGTCCAGCGAAGGCGAGGACTTGCTGCGGGAAGATCTTGCCGGGCGAGGTCAGGCTGCCGGGGAGCTGAGCGGAGCCGCTGCTGGGAGCTCTTCTGCCGGAGGCGCCGCCGAAGAGGAAGAAGAGGAGGAGGAAGAGCCCCCAGCTCTTCAACACAGGAAGAGGCGCGTCCTCCGGAGGAACGCCACTGGCGCTCCAGCCCGCCAACCTTCCTCAAGCAGCGAGGCTTCCGGCAAAGGGGCGGCCGGCGAGGCCGCACCGCAACCTGCCGCTGCCAAGCGGCCCAGGACCACTCCTCCTCCTCCTCCGTCAGGAACTGCGGCGGGGGTCGGCTTCGACCTCTCCGCCATCAGCTCCGAGGAAGAAGAAGAAGAGTAAGAGTCCCGCCACAGCTTTGATTCTTATCCTTCTAGTTTTGCTTGATTAACTTGCTCTGTTTTTGCCTCCTCAGGGATACGGAGACTCTGGCGCAAAGGATGGCGAAGAGGGCCAAGACCTCAACAAGCGTCGAGCCGCCGGCAAGCACCTCGAGCGCGCCGGAAACGGTTCTCGTCAGCTCGGAGTCAAGCCCAGAACGCAACCCTCGATGCAGTCCTCGATGCAGCCCCCGGCGCAGCCCCCAGCGTGAGTCTTCTACTCACTACCCACTGGCGCGTACCGAGGTGTGCATCTTCTCTGCTAACATCTCCGGGCGTGCAGGAGCGGAGCAACAGCGAGAAGCAACAGCGGGAGCTGCCTCTGCCATGCCACCTCCATCGACCACACCGCCCAGGGGCGAGTCTTCGGGCAAGCTCTTCCACGACGATGAGGAGGGGCCGGCAAGCGCAGGCTCTGGCAACCCCTTCCTTGACGCAGGTAAAGTTACTTGCCCCAAAGAACTTGTCGCTTTGGTTTTTCTTCTTTTTGTCTTCTTGAACTTCCTTCCCAGCTTCATCTTAATCAACTCCTTGGCTTTCAATCTTCTTCTGACAGAGCTCATGGACACTGACATTGTCATTGAAGAGACTGCCAAGGATGCCGCCACTGAAGCCGACAAGGTTGCTGCCGAAGAGGCCGCCAAGCATGCCGCCGCCGAGGCCGCCAAAGCTGCTGCCGCCGAGGCTGCTGCCGTTGAGGCCGCCAAGGCCGCTGCCACCGAGGCCGCCAAGGTGCCCGCCGAGGGAGCCGGTGAGGAGACCCGCGACCATACTGACGGCGCTTCCACCACAGGAGCGCCAGGCGCTTCTACTGCTGCGGGCCCCTCGACCGCCGAAGACCAACCCTCGTCGTCCCAGGCCCCTTCC
This sequence comes from Elymus sibiricus, assembly GCA_039707655.1. Classification (NCBI taxonomy): domain Eukaryota; kingdom Viridiplantae; phylum Streptophyta; class Magnoliopsida; order Poales; family Poaceae; genus Elymus; species Elymus sibiricus. Next base: position 298,607,907 of record CM077676.1, on the reverse strand, counting down.
TCAAGCCAATACATCAGGGCCGACAAAAACGTTGTCAGCATGCCGGGGTCGGCAAACATCGAAGAGCTGGTTGAAGGAGAACATCTTGACGGGGAAATCACCACCGCCGCCGCCAGTGAGCTCAAGGAGGAGCAGCTACTTCAAGCCATGAATGACAACTATCAGAAGCTCCAAACGCTCTACCGTGCCCGGAAGGAGAAACTGGACTCCCGGGCAGCGCTCGTCGAGGCCGCGGAGGAGACTTCCAACAACGCGTCACGGAGACACAGGCTTGGTATGGCAAGGCCCTCCAAGAGCTGAATGTTTATCGGGAGCAGCTGGCGGAAGAGCGGAACATCCTCCTGCTGAAGCAATCAGACATCGAGAAAGCGCAGGAGGAGGCCGCCCAGCAAGCCGCCGCGGCAGAAGCCCTCTTGACGCAGCGCCGCATCAGCCTTGATGCCCAAGAAGAGGACCTTGCCGCGCGCGAGGCAGCGCTTGCCGCCAAGCTTCGCAACAAGGATGAAGAGCTCGAAAGTCTTGTCGCACGGCGGGTCCAGGAGCTTGAGCAGAAACACTTGAAGACGCTCAGAGCTCTAACTGAAGACCACGCCAGCAAGCTCAAAGAGGCCCTCGACGCTGCCGGAGCTGCGGAGACCGCCAAGAACTTGCTGGAGGAGAAGACGAAGCAGCTGGAGGCCGCTCTCGAGGACCACGGCAAGAAGGTCTCAGCACTCGAGGCCGAGAGAGACAAGGCTCTCCACAGCCTGACGGAGACGCAGGCTGCCGCATCCGAGAAGGTCCAGCAGCTTTCCTCCGCCAAGGACTCCATTGAAGATCTGAAGCTGAAGCTATCCACGCTGGAGGAGTCTCTTGAGGCCGCCCGAGTTCGCGAGAGGACTCTTATCAAAGACCTCCATGACGAACATGAGCTGCTTCAGAACGCCGCCACCACCCACAACGAGTACACTTCTAGCGTGAAGCTCTGGACTGCCAGGCTGGCGGACGTCGCCGAGAAGCTTGGCGCAGAGCTGGAGGCCATGGACTTGCCGGGCTTCGGATACTCTGTCGACGACAACGTATCCTCAAGCGCCAGGCTAACCATGTTCTTCGACAAGCTCGTCGACTCCCTCAAGCTACTCTAGGCGAACCAGACAAGCAAGCTGGCCGACGAATCCCGGAAACTCTGCCAGCTCGTCCTCCGCAAGGTGTTGATGAAGGTAGCGTACAGGAACCCTGGCGTCGACCTCTCCAAAGCCTCGAAGAGCTTGCCGAAGGACGCGGACGTCAAGGCTCTCGAAGAGCTTGTCGCGCCCATCGTCGATCGGGTGAGCCAGGTGAAGAGGGTCGAGGGCGATCGCCGGGACTAGCCGCATCCGCCTCATCTCTTCTTCGTCTTGCCGCCAGCATTCCATGTAAAAGACAATTCGTCTTATGTCAGAAACGTGGCAAGCACTGGATGTAATATAATTTGCTCTATTTGAATTATGGCGTGCTATTCCCTTTGTTCAATTTCCTTCTATATAGCATATACCTACGCTTTGCTGGGAACTTGCCGGAGCATAACCCCGTCGCGAGCGCTGGATTCGGGTCGTCAGCAGCTTGCGGGCAGTGCTGCTCACGGCAAGAAATCTTGACGCTTTCAGCGCGGCCACCTAGACTGTTGAGCGGACTCGAAACAGAGTAAGGGCGCAGCCGATCACGACAAGATTCCATCGCGTGCAGGTTTTCCATACAAAGCCAAAATCGTTCAAGGGAATACAGCCTTACAAAAATCAAAATCTGCTTAAGGGGTTTAGCAACTTAGCTCTGCTTTTCGTCGCTATTCTTCTTCTTCCGGCAAGGCGCCAACCTTGAACGTCGTCTGGTATCCATACCACCATTCTCCTTCCCCCCCCCCCCCCGGCAAACTTGCGCGCGAGGGAATCTTCTGTCTCTTGAGAAAAAGAAAGAAGAGAAAATAAAGGTATGGAACCTTGACGGTTCGTTAGCTCTTACCGGGATCGAGTGCAATACACATCTCAGATAATACATGCATATATATGACATGAAATCAACAAGAAATGTAAAGCACACAGATCTTATTAAATATGCACAAAGGATGTGCCTGCTCTGTACAAAGGATTACATGCCATCGGCAACACTTGTACAGAATGGCGTTGCCGGGATCTTGCCGGAGCGTTACGCTGCCGCGAGCGCTGGATTCGGGTCATCAGCAGCCTGCTGGCCGTATCGCTATCACAGCAAGAAACCCGAACAACTGCGCCTTACGGGTAGAACTTGCGAAGGTGCTCGATATTCTAGGAGTTGCTCACTGGCAAGCCCTCTTCGGTCTCTAGGCGGACAACGCCAGGCTTGGTGACTCGCACTACCCGGTAAGGGCCTTCCCACTTCGGCGTCAACTTGTTGGAATTCTTGGCCGACTGAACGCGCCAAAGAACAAGGTCGCCTTCCTCAAGACTCCGGGCGTGAACCTTGCGGCTATGGTAGCGGCGCAAAGCTTGCTGGTAGCGAGCGGCTCGCACAGCAGCCCGAAGACGGTTCTCCTCAAGGAGCAGCGCATCATCTTGCCGCAGCTGCTCTTGCTCAAGCTCATCATAAGCGAGCACTCGAGGTGACCCGTATATGAGTTCCGTGGGGAGAACTGCTTCCGCTCCGTAAACCAGAGCGAAGGGCGTCTGGCCGGTGGCTCGATTTGGCGTCGTCCTGATCGACCAAAGAACCGCCGGCAGCTCATCAATCCAGCGTCTTCCATGCTTGTGCAGCTTGTCGAAAGTTCTGGTCCGGAGACCACGCAACACTTCAGCGTTCGCCCTTTCCGCTTGGCCATTGCTTCTTGGGTGAGCAACAGAGGCAAAACAAATCTTGCCGCCAAGGTCTTGGACGTACTGCATGAAGGTGCGACTAGTGAACTGCGTACCGTTGTCGGTGATGATCCTGTTCGGCACACCAAAACGGCACACATTCCCCTTGAAGAACTTGACTGCTGACTGTGCTGTCACCCTCCTCACTGCCTCCACTTCTGGCCACTTCGTGAACTTGTCGATGGCAACGTACAAGTACTCGAAGCCCCCGGCAGCGCGGGGGAAGGGACCCAGTATGTCGAGCCCCCAGACCGAGAAGGGCCAGGAGAGAGGGATCGTCTGGAGAGCTTGAGCTGGCTGATGAAGTTGCTTCGAATGAAACTGGCACGCTTCACACTTGGTTACTAGTGCCGTTGCATCCTGGAGGGCAGTAGGCCAGAAGAATCCTTGCCGGAATGCCTTGCCGACAAGGGCTCTTGAGCCTATGGGGATCCACATATGCCCCCATGAATCTCTGCCAACAGCTCTAGTCCATCCTCTCGAGGAATACACTTCAATTTCACCCCGTTCAGTCTCTTTCTGTACAGAACGTCATCGACGAACTGGTACATACTTGACTGACGGGCTACTTTTTCAGCTTCTTCCTGCTCTTCGGAAGTTCTCCTGTCTGAAGGAAATGGACTATTTGCTATGCCCATGCCGGAGCCTGTGGCTCGACGACAAGGACTAAAGGCGACTCTTCAGCTGCGGGAGCATTTGCTTCTATGGCAAGAACCTGAGGTTCTTGGCGGAGCAGCTGCTTACCGGCAACTGGTATTTCTTCGGCAGTAGGGGCACTTGCTTCGGTGGCAAGAACCCGAGGTTCTGCGCGAAGCCGCTGCTCACCGGCAACCGGTATTTCTTTGGCAGCAGGGGCGCTTGCTTCGGCGGCAAGAACCCGAGGTTCTGCGCGAAGCCGCTGCTCACCGGCAACCGTGTCGTTCCCGGCAAGATCCTTGCCGGGGGCTTCGGGAAGCCCTGCCGGGAAGTACTCGCCGGTACTTAACTTTCTTCTCTTATCAGGCCTTGTCCATGGCGACACGGATGGTTGAGTCAAGCGGAGCACAAAAGTCCCTGGTTCCACAGGCAGCTTGAGTGCGGCACGCTTCGACAGGTCGTCGGCAATGCTGTTCTCTGATCGAGGAACATGCTCTGTCTGAAGACCGTCAAAGCGCTCCTCCAGCTTCCTCACTTCATCGACGTACGCTTCCATCAACGGGCTCTGATAATCTTTGTTGACCTGCCTCACGACGAGCTGGGAGTCACCTCTGACGATGAGCTTCTTGATCCCAAGGTCTGCCGCGATCCTGAGACCGGCAAGCAGTCCTTCATACTCTGCCGTGTTGTTGGTCGATCTCTCCCGGGGAAAATGCATCTAGATGACGTACTTGAGGTGCTCTCCGGTGGGTGCGACAAGCAGCACGCCGGCACCGGCGCCTTGCAGCGAAAAGGCTCCATCAAAGTACATGATCCATTCGCGATCTGTTTCCTTGCCGGGAATCGCTGATTCTTGAACTTCGTCGTCTGGCGTTGGGGTCCATTCTGCAATGAACTCTGCCAAGGCTCTGCTCTGGATAGTTGAAGAACTTTCAAACTTGAGACCAAAGCATGACAGCTCCAACGCCCACTCCACGATCCTGCCGGTTGCTTCTGGGTTCCGGAGAATCCGTTGCAGCGGAAAGCGAGTGACGACGGTGATCTCATGTGCTTGGAAGTAATGGCGCAGCTTCCTCGAGGCGATGAGAAGGCCGAAGAGCAGCTTTTGCACGCCAGAATATCTTGACCTAGCCCCCTGCAACAGGGAGCTGACGAAATAGACTGGGCGCTGCACCATCTTCTTCTTCTGCACTGCTTGACTTGACTGCGCGGATCTTTCCTCGTTGGCACCAGATTCTGCCGGGGCTGGCCCCGGCAAGTCACTTGGCGGGCCTGCCGTTGCCGCTGTATCCTCCTCTGCTTCTCTCTCTGCCACCAGCGCAGCACTAACCACTTGATTCGTTGCCGCTAGATATAGCAGTAACGGCTCTTGTGGCCTAGGCGCGACTAGTATTGGCGGAGAGGAGAGGTACTTCTTCAAATCCTGCAGCGCTGCCTCCGCTTCTGGAGTCCATTTCATTGGACCTGCCTTCTTCAAAATTTTGAAAAACGGCAGGGCGCGCTCAGCAGACTTTGAGATGAACCTACTCAAAGAAGCGACGCAGCCGGCGAGGCGGCGCACATCCTTGACTCGTCTCGGCGCTTCAATCTGCTCAATTGCTTTGATCTTGTCGGGATTGGCTTCAATTCCACGCTGAGATACAAAGAACCCGAGAAGCTTGCCGGATGGGACGCCAAACACGCACTTCTCGGGATTGAGCTTCAGGTTGATCCTGCGCAGATTTGCAAATGTCTCCTCCAAATCTTGAATGAGCGTTGCCTTATCCTTGGTTTTGACCACTATGTCATCCATGTAAGCTTCCATATTTCTATGCAGCTGGGCCTCGAAACCAATCTGGACAGCTCTTGCGAAGGTCGACCCAGCGCTTTTCAACCCGAAAGGCATACGCAAGAAGCAGTATGTGCCACACGGGGTGATAAATGCGGTCTTCTCTTCGTCTTCTTTCGCCATGAAGATCTGGTGATAGCCTGAGTATGCGTCAAGGAATGAAAGCAGATCGCAGCTGGCAGTGGAATCCACAATCTGGTCGATGCGCGGCAAGGGAAAGGGATCTTTTGGACAGGCTTTATTGATATCTGTAAAGTCAATACATAGCCTCCATTTACCATTCGCCTTGCGCACAACAACTGGATTGGCCAACCATGTAGGATGGAGGACTCCTCTAACCAGGCCTGCCGCCTCAAGCTTCTTAATCTCTTCTGCAATAAATTCTTGCCGCTCCAAAGCTTGCTTCCGCACCTTCTGCTTGACGGGCCGCGCGTGAGGACAGACAGCTAGGTGGTGCTCAATTACTTCACTGGGAACACCGGGGATGTCAGATGGTTGCCATGCAAACACATCGACATTCGCCCGCAGGAAAGCAACGAGCGCGCTTTCCTATTTGTCATCAAGGGTGGAACTTATGGTGAAAGTTCCCCCCGTCCCGTCCTCCTTGGCGGGCACCTTCTTGGTCTCAGGTGGAGTAGCCTTGGATTTCTTGGTCTGGCCGGCAGAGCTTTCCGGTGCATCCTCGACGGTAGCGCAGCACTCCGGAGAGGCGCGCTTGCCGGAGTTTGCCCCAGAGGTCTTGCCGGGCTTCTTCTTCTTGCCGGGATCTTGAGCGGCAGGAGCATGCGCCATGGTGGCGGACGCTGCAACTGCTTCCCGGTAGAGCTTGTCGGTGCAAATGAGCACGTCTTTCTTGTCGGAGTGGATAGTGATGACGCTCATTGGACCGGGCATCTTCAAGACGTTGTAGGCGTAGTGCGAGGCCGCCATGAACTTAGCCAGCGCTGGGCGGCCAAGGATTCCATTGTACGGCAACGGAATCTTGGCGACGTCGAAGACGACCTTCTCCATCCTGAAGTTCAGCTCGCTGCCGAATGTCACCGGCAGCGTGATCTTGCCTTTCGGCTGGTTCCTTCCCGGATTGACCCCTTGGAAAGAGCCTGTTTCCTCGAGATCTTCGTCGGGAATTTGCAGCCTCTTGATCACATCGGGCGAGATCAGGTTCAGGCCGGCCCCACCGTCAACTAACATTTCCGTCACTTGGAGGTTGCGGATCGTTGGTGAAACCAACAACGGCAAACACCCGACCGCAGTTGTGCGATCAGGGTGATCCTCGGCGTCAAAAATGATAGGCGTGTGGGACCACGTCAGTGGCTTCCGGGCATCGAGGGATGGCTCTGCCGCATTAATCTCGCACGCCCACTGCTTGAGCTGGCGGTGAGAGGAATGCAACGAAGCACCCCCGTCGACGCACATGGCCTCTGTAGCCTTCTGGAACTCGTGTTCGTTGGACTCGTCGCCCTCTGCATCATCATCATCTCCTTGCTCTTTGGCGCGGCCCCGGGCAGGCTTCTCTTGCTGCTGCCTGGGCTTGCCGCGGCGACCTCCTCGACCGCGCTTCCTGCCAGACCCTCCGGTACCATCTTGGGCTCTTTCCTTGTCGCGCCTTTCGTACTCGGCGCGCTGCTTCTCGGCAAGCTCCTCAACTTGCCGGCAGTCTTGGAGATCATGGCCCTTGGTGCGGTGGATCTTGCAGTACTGCTTGCCGGACCCTTCCGGCTTGTCGGCAGCCACCAAGGCCTGACACGCCGCACACCTGGCAACCTCCTTGCCGGGGTCGTCGGTCTTGGCCTTCTTGGCGGTGCCGGGGTTGCCGGAACCTTCGACGGCAAGTACGGCCTTGCCCTTGCGCTTCTTGTTCTTCCGCCGCCCCTTCTTTGCCGGGGCAGGAGCGTCTTCGCTCTCGGAGTCGACTCCGGCGCCAGCGTTCTCGCCGGGGAGTCTCCTTCCTTCCTCTGCCCGAGCACATTTATCGGCCAAAGCGTAGAGCTCGGCGACATCCCTGACTTTGTTCATCGCCAGCTCCTCCCGCATCTTACGATTGCGCACATTCTGATGAAAGGCGCTGATGACGGCGGCGGGATGAACGTCAGGAATGTTGTGTTGGATGCGGCTGAACCTCTAGATATACTTGCGCAAGGTTTCGCCCTCCTTCTGGGGAATGATATGCAGATCACTCTCCTGGCCAGGAGCTTGATGGCCGCCGGTGAAGGCGCCAACAAACTGATGGCACAGGTCGGCCCAAGAAGAGATGGAATTCTCGGGCAGGTGCATCAACCACGATCTCACGTTGGGCTTCAGCACCAACGGAAAGTAGTTGGCCAGCACCTTATCGTCACGAGCCCCGGCAGCCTGCACCGCGATGGTGTAGATGCTCAAGAACTCGGACGGATGAGTCTTGCCGTCGTACTTCTCCGGTACTTCCAGCTTGAAGGAGCGGGAGCTGGGCCACTGGACTTGCCGCAGCTCATGAGTAAACGCTGGGCAACCCACCTCGTAAGGTAGGCAGCCAGGGTACCCTGGCGCGGGCTCGTCAACAGCGGTCCCAGCGCGCTTGTCGGACTGGCGACGCGCTTCCCTTCGGCCCTCGATGGTGGTTCGAGCGTCCTCCTTCTTCCGTTCCCGAAGAACGTGACGTTGATCGCGGCGAACCCGCGGATCAGACGACGCCGTGGAATCATCCTCACGGGCGCTGGTCCGTCGAGTTAACGACCGCTCTTGATGCAGCGGAGGGGAACGCAACGTAGTCGTTCCAGCTCCGGTCTTCTCTCCATCGCCACGCACCAGCCTAGACGACGGCAGCCGCGAGGGTTCACCCTGCTGCGGTATGTCGTTGTTGGCTAGGCCGATGAGGCTCTGGATAGCGGCTCGCCACTCGTCTAGCTTCTCCGCGGCGGGAGGGAAGTCTAGGAGCAGCTGAGCTCGCGCCAACGCCTCTGCTGGCGTAGGCGGCGGCGACAGGTGCGAAGAACGTGAGGTGCTCAAACTCCTAACAGGGTTAGAAGGAGCACCATCACGACTCTGCACCCGCGCGCGGCTTCCACCAGCGCGCTGGCGCGGATCTTGGCCCTGCGCACCCTGGGAGTGATGCGCAGGGGTCTTCCCATGCGGACGCCTAGAACCACCAACGTCTTGAGGCCGCACGTCACGCGCGTCCTGAGAAGGTCGCGGTGCATGCGCCGGCGTATTCGTCCTGGAAGGCGCCGCTCCATCCTTGGAAGTCGCTGCACCACCCGCAGGTTGCGCGGCTCCATCCTTGGACCTGTTGCTCATCCAGCTCGGATCGCCAGAACGCCGTGGAAGCTCGGAGCCTCCACCTCCTCCACCCGCGTCTACCCCGTCGCCAGTGCGCGCAGCATCAGGCACGACGGATGCAGATGGACCAACCGCCAGGAAACCCTTTTTCTTGGGAGCCATGGTGGTGAAGATGATCGAAGATCTGACGCGCTGATCGCTAGATCAGGTTCGCACAACCTCGATCCCCCTACCTGGCGCGCCAAAGATGTCGTGGGAAATGAACACCTATGGGATCGCTATCGAGCGGATCCCTTTACGGTTCGGCAAGGGGAGAGGATTGCACAAAGAGCAGAACTAACGAGCAGCACACGAGGGATTTACCCAGGTTCGGGCCGCACGGATGCGTAAAACCCTACTCCTGCTTTGATTGTATTATTGTGGATGTTCTTGGCCAAGTTCTGGGAGCTACAGTACTCGGTAGCTGCGCATACAGAATGGGCCCTCAGAAGTGCTATCTCCCAGAAGTGCCATCCTCCAGAAGTGTCCTCTCCCCCCTCTGTATGCCTCGGGCCTCCTTTTATATGAGTCAAAGGGGCTACCACAGTGGCGTACGAGATAAGGCATGAGGTGGAAATTAACTATAGTGTTATCATACCTAACCCTGACGGCTTAGGACAAGCTCATTAAATGCACCGTGAGGTGTCCGTCGAGGTGTCCCTCAGCGTCTTGGGCTTGGAAAAGCTTTACAGGGGATGGGCAAAAGCAGCCATCCCATCAGCACCGCTTAAGCATCTCGTGGCCAGCATCGCACCACGTCACCATGAGGACAAGCCCTAAACGACAAGGCTGGCCGCTGCACTGGAGCGATAGCGCTGCACTGTGCAGAGCCTTGCCGGGGCTGAATCCTTGCCGGGCCCGGGGCTTGCCGGGACCGAATCCTTGCCGGGCCCGGGGCTTGCCGGGATCGGGTCTTGCCGGGTGCGAGGCCTTGCCGGCAAGGGTCTTGCCGGGCCTCCGCAACCCTTTGGCCTTCTGTCTTCTGGTCTGATCATTGACTTGAACGTCTCCTTGGCATCTTAGTCTCGTGATTACTCCTAGCTATTCCTCGGCAAGGCTTGCCGCGGTACGGCTACAACTGCCCGTGCACAAGTAAGGGGTACTAAAAAAGACCCATACTTTAGTACACCGACACACGGGGTTTGGATGCACCGGCGAAGTTTGCACCGACTCTCGAGGTGAGAAAGGGCAATGCATGGTACCGAAGAGGCTAGCAAATTGTGGAAGGGTGAGAGTGCGTATAATCCATGGACTCACATTAGTCATAAAGAACGCACATACTTATTGCAATAGTCTATTAGCCCTCGAAGCAAAGTGCTACTACGCATGCCCCTAGGGGGGAGGTTGGTAGGAGTTAACCATCGTGTGCCCCCGACCTTCACGCAAAGGTAGACAATCAATAATAAATCATGCTCCAACTTCATCACACTAAGGACTATACGTGCATGCTTCGGGAATCACAAACCTTAACACCAGTATTCTTACTAAACCTCAATCATTCACTAGTACCTCCCACATATTACCATCTTAATATCGCAAAACTATTGCAAGGAATCATACTTATCATATTCAGTGATGTACATGAAAGTTTTTATTATATCCCTCTTGAATACCTATCATATTAGGACCAAATTCATAACCCGTGCATATTACCATTGCTAATTATTAGACTCTCAAAAAGATATAAGTGAAGCATGAGAGTTCTACTAGTTCTTTAAAATATAACCACCGCCGTGCTCTAAAAGATATAAGTGAAGCACTAGAGCAACTGCCTAGCTCAAAAGATATAAGTGAAGCACATAGAGTATTCTAACAAATCACGAATAATGTGTGTCCCTCTCAAAAAGGTGTGTTCAGCAAAGATGATTGTGGCAAACTAAAAAGCAAACAAAAGCAAGCAAACTATAACACAAGACGCTCCAAGTAAAACACATATCATGTGATGAATAAAAATATAGCTCCAAGTGATATACCGATAGATTGTAGACGAAAGATGGGATGCCATACGGGGCATCCCCAAGCTTAGACGCTTAGGTATTCCTTGAATATTACCTTGGGGTGCCTTGGGCATCCCCAAGCTTAGGGTCTTGCCGCTCCTTATTCCTTCATCCATCGTGGTCTCACCCAAAACTAGAAAACTTCAGCACACAAAACTCAACAGAAACCTCATGAGATCCGTTAGTATAACAAATAAATCTTAAACTTTAGGTACTGTTGTAAATTGATTCATATTTAATATTGGCATAATGCTACTGTACTCGAACTTCCCCATGGATCATACCACCCGATACGATCCATAGATTCATCAAAATAAGCAAACTATGTAACAAAAACAGAATTTGTCTAAAATAGAACAGTCTGTAAAGATCTATTTAAAATCCATACTTCTGTAACTCCAAAAATTCTGAAAAATTAGGAAAACGTAAACAATTCATATAATACTGTGTAAAAATTTCAGATTTTTCTGACGCTCCAGTACAGAACCAAAAATCAAATACTGGACGCAATACTTTCTGTTTTCCAAACAGCATGAATTATACTATCATCCAAATCAGCCCAAAGGCATTACTTGGCACAAACACTAATTAAAAGATAAAAATCACAATCATAACAGAGGCTACAATTGTGTGAACTCACAAAACAGAAAATAAAAAGCAAAGATTTAAGATACATATTGGGTTGCCTCCCAACAAGCGCTATTGTTTTATGCCCCTAGCTATGCATAATGCATAGTTTCAAGTATTATCATCCTTAATTTCCAAAACCTCAATTACACACCCACTCTTCCTAGGAGATCCAAAATAGGAATTTCTTATCATAACACTCCTAGGCAAAAAGTTAAGAAATTTGCTTTCATAGATAGGTTCCTTTATTATATCAATGAAATTGGGATGCACGCTAATCATTTTATGATCTTCATTTCCCTTGCTAGAAGTGGCACCCTTAGTCTTAGGAACATACATAAACTTGCAATTTTTATTGGGAGGGGTCCTATCAATAGTTTTAACGAAGGAGAAGGCGGAACCCAAGTTATTAATAATTTCCTCCAACTTATCAATTCTAGCGGAACCTTGTTCTATTCTTTCACTAAATATTGGCTCCTTTTCTTTTAACATTTTTAATGTAGTTCCTACCTTAGAACCAAATTGAGTAATATGATTATGGACCTTTTTGTCTTGATTATCAAGATGTTCAATAGTAGACATTTTATTTTCAATAGCTTCTAACCTTTGCATAACATGTTCCAAAGTCAATGTTGTTTCATTAATAATGATAGGTGGTGATCCCACTAAATTTCCCATAGCATTGAAAGCATCCATAGGGTGACTACTCAAGAAATTCCCTCTGGTAATAGTATCTAGCACAAATCTATACTAAGTAGTAATACCCACTTAAAAATTGCGAAGAAGAACAGTGGTGGATTGCTTACGAGTAGACCTATTTTGAGCATTGCAAAGCCTATACCAAGCATCTTTTAAACTTTCTCCCCCCTTTGTTTAAAATTAAGAACTTCATTTTCAGGGGTGCAAGTAACAATTGAAGAATTAGCCATAATGACAAAGCAAGCAAACTAACAAGCAAGCAAACAAAAATATTTTTGGGTTTTTTGTAAAACTGTTTTAGAAGTGGGGGAGATGAAAACGGGAGGCAAATGCAAATAAAAAGGCAAATGAAAATAAGAGCAGGTAGATGATAGTTTATGCGAAGTTACTTGATAGGTTTTGGTGATGTCTCCCCGGCAACGGCGCCAGAAATTCTTCCGGCTACTTGTGAACTGCGTTGGGATTTCCCCGAAGAGGAGAGGATGATGCAGTACAGTAGAGATAAGTATTTCCCTCTGTTAAGAACCAAGTTTATCAATCCAGTAGAAGAACCACACAGAACCTCGTTAGCAGCACCTACACACACAAAAGCAAATACTTGCATCCAACGCAAACAAGAGGGTCATCAATCCCATTGGCGGTTACTTGCAAGGATTAGTTCTAATAGTGATAGATAGAAAAGTAAATTGCAAAATAAAGAAAGGAAATAAAATTGTAGCAACGTATTTTTGGATTTTAATATATGATAAAAGTAGACCCGGGGGCCATAGTTTTCACTAGAGGCTTCTCTCTCAAACGCATAGCATACCGTGGGTAAACAAATTACTGTTGGGCAATTGATAGAAAAGCGCATAGTTATGACGATATTCAAGGCAATGATCATGTATATAGGCATCACGTCCGAGACAAGTAGACCGACTCCTGCCTGCATCTACTACTATTACTCCACCCATCGACCGCTATCCAGCATGCATCTAGGGTATTAAGTTAATGAAAACAGAGTAACGCCTTAAGCAAGATGACATGATGTAGACAAAGTAAACTCAAGCAATATGATTAAACCCCATCTTTTTATCCTCAATGGCAACAATACAAATATGTGTCTTGTCTCTTTCTGTCACTGGGATATAGAACACCGCAAGATTGAACCCATCACAAAGCACCTCTCCCATTGCACGATAAATCAATCTAGTTGGCCAAACCAAACGGATAGATCGGATAGAAATACAAAGCTATAACAATCATGCATAAATAAGTTCAGAAAAAACTCAAATATTTCTCATGAATAATCTGATCATAAACCCACAATTCATCGGATCCCAACAAACACACCGCAAAAGAAGATTACATCGAATAGAACTACAAGGAGATCGAGGAGAACATTGTATTGAAGATCAAAGAGAGAGAAGAAGCCATCTAGCTACTAGATATGGACCCATAGGTCTGTGGTAAACTACTCACACATCATCAAAATGGCAGCAAGGTTGATGTAGAAGCCCTCCGTGATCGATTCCCCCTCCGGCAGATTACCGGAGAAGGCCTCCAGATGGGATCGCGGAAGAACAGAGGCTTGCGACGGCGGAAAAGTTTTTCTAGGTTGCTCTTCGGTATATGGGGAATATTTGAGAATTTATAGCGGTAGAAATAGGTCAAGAGGTGCCACGAGGGCCCACAAGCTTGGGGGGCGCACCTCCCGAGCTTGTCGCTCCCTCGTGGCTCTTTTGGTCTTCTTTCGAACCTTCGAGGGTCCCTTCTTGTCCAGAAAAAAATAATCCATAGTTTTTTCTCTGTTCGGACTCCGTTTGATATTGATTTTCTAAAAACCAAAAACAGGCAAAAAACAACAATTGGCACTAGGCACTAGGTTAATTCCCAAAAAATGATATATATAATTGCATATAAAACATCCAAGATTGATACTATAATACCTTGGAACAATCAAAAATTATAGATACGTTGGAGACGTATCAATATCCTCTTCAGGGAGCTCGTCGCGGGTAAGATATGCCAGATAAGGTACTGTCCAGTCTGGTGTGGCATGAACGGCAGCCACCAGCGCTGCTTCTGGGTCAGGAATAGCGATGTCTTCCTCTGTCAGTAACTTGACTGACGGGTTATGCAGAACATCCAAAAAAACATTTGGCGGAACGGGCTTGCGCTGAGACCCCAAACGAGACAGTGCATCTGTTGCCTCATTAAGCCGGCAATCAATATGATCAACCTGTTATTCCTTGAAATGACCAGCTATGACTGTAACAGCACGCCTGTAAGCCACCATAAGGGGATCTTTGGAATCCCATGTCCCAGAAACTTGCCGAGCAACTAAGTCTGAGTCGCCCAGACACCTGACCCAGCTAAGATTCATATCTTTAGCCATACAAAGCCCATGGAGCAAGGCCTCCTATTTTGTTGCATTGTTAGTACAAGAAAACATGAGTCTCAAAACATAACAAAACTTATCACCTCGCGGGGAAGTTATCACAACTCCAGCCCCTGAGCCTTCCAACTATCTGGACCCATCAAAGTGTATTGTCCAGTAGGTAGTGTCCGGCTTTTCTTCGAGAGCTTGCAATTCAGTCTAGTCATTGATGAAGTCCACCAAAGCTTGGGACTTGATGGCGGTCCGAGGCACATACTTGAGATGATGTGGACCAAGCTCAATAGCCCACTTTGCAACCCGGCCTGTAGCTTCTCTGTTCTGGATAATATCTCCCAGAGGTGCTGAGCTGACGACAGTGATAGGGTGTTCCTGGAAATAGTGTTTCAGTTTTCGACTTGCCGTGAACACACCATTGACCAGTTTCTGCCAATGCGGGTATCGCTGCTTAGACTCAGTTAAAACTTCGCTGACATAATACACTGGTCGTTGAACTGGGTACTCCTTACCCTCTTCTTTGCATTCCACGACGGTGGCAACACTGATCGCTTTATTATTGGCAGCAATGTATAACAGCATTGGGTCTTTTAGCTGAGGGGCAGCAAGGATAGGCGCTTCAGACAACTGCTTCTTAAGGTACTCAAAAGTTGTGTTGGCTGCGTCATCCCAGACGAAGTTATCTGTCTTTTTCAGAAGCTGATACAGAGGAATCACCTTCTCACCAAGTCGGCAGATGAACCGGCTTAGAGCTGCAACGCAACCTGTGAGTTTCTGGATGGCATTGACATTGGCCGGCTTCTTCAAAGATGTGATAACTACAATTTTTTCCAGGTTAGCCTCAATGCCACGCTCAGAGACAAGAAAACCGAGCAACTTCCCAGCTGGAACTCCGAATACACATTTGGCTGGGTTTAACTTCATCTGGTAAACTTGCAAGTTAGAAAATGTCTCCTTCAAGTCATCAAGCAAAGTTTCTTTATGTGAAGGTACTTGATAGGTTTTGATGATGTCTCCCCGGCAACGGCGCCAGAAATTCTTCCGACTACTTGTGAGCTGCGTTGGGATTTTCCCCGAAGAGGAGAGGAGATCCAGTACAGTAGAGATAAGTATTTCCCTCAGTGAGAACCAAGGTTATCGAACCAGTAGGAGAATCACACAAAGCCTCGTGAACAGTACCTACACATAAAAGCAAATACTTGCACCCAACGCGGGCAAGAGGGTCGTCAATCCCCTTGAACTCGTTACTTGCAATGATTAAATCTTGTAGTGGTAGATAGATAAATTGCAAAGCAAAATAAAAGAAAGATAATTGCAGCAAGTATATATAGGTTTTTATTTTATGTTTAAAATAGACCCGGGGGCCATAATTTTCACTAGAGGCTTCTCTCTCGAACACATAGCATACGGTGGGTAGACAAATTACTGTTGGGCAATTGATAGAAAAGCGCATAGTTATGACGATATTCAAGGCAATGATCATGTATATAGGCATCACGTCCGAGACAAGTAGACCGACTCTTGCCTGCATCTACTACTATTACTCCACCCGTCGACCGCTATCCAGCATGCATCTAGGGTATTAAGTTAATGAAAACGGAGTAACGCCTTAAGCAAGATGACATGATATAGACAAAGTAAACCCAATAAATATGAATAAACCCCGTCGTTTTACCCTTAATGGAAACAATACAAATACGTGTCTTGCCTCTTTCTGTCACTTGGATATAGAGCACCGCAAGATTGAACCCATTACAAAGCACCTCTCCCGCTGAAAACAAATCAATCTAGTTGGCCAAACCAAACGGATAGATCGGAGAGAAATACAAAGCTAACTTCTCATGAATAATCTGATCATAAACCCACAATTCATCGGATCCCAAGATACACACCGCAAAAGAAGATTACATCGAATAGAACTCCAAGAAGATCAAGGAGAACATTGTATTGAAGATCAAAGAGAGAGAAGAAGCCATCTAGCTACTAGCTATGGACCTGTAGGTCTGTGGTAAACTACTCACACATCATCGGTAGGGCAGCAAGGTTGGTGTAGAACCCCTCTGTGATCGATTCCCCCTTCGGCAGGGTGCCGGAAAAGGCCTCCAGATGGGATCGCGGAAGAACAGAAGCTTGAGGCGGCAGAAAAGTTATTCGAGGTGGTTCTCTATTGGTTTCCCAATATTTGAGAATTTATAGAAGTGGAATTAGGTCAAAAGGAGTCACGATGGGCCCACAAGGTAACAGGGCGCGGCCGCCCCTCCTGGGCACGCCCTGTTGCCTTGTCACCTCCTCGGGAGGCTTCTGGTCTCCCCCCGAAGCTTCTAGGGTCTCTTTTGTCCAGAAAAAAATTGTCAAAAAGTTTCGTAGCGTTTGGACTCCGTTTGGTACTGATTTTTTGAAAAACCAAAAACAAGCAGAAAACAACAACTGGAAGTGGGCACTAGGTTAATAGGTTAGTTCCCAAAAATGATATAAAATGACATATAATTGCATATAAAACATCCAAGATTGATACTATAATAGCATGGAACAATCAAAAATTATAGATACGTTGGAGACGTATCAGAACGCAACACTGATAAGTTGCTCCTGCACTTTTCAGACCAAACAACATTGATGTATAATAGAAAGCTCCAAAAGGTGTGATGAACGCTCTTTTTTTCTTGGTCCTCTTCTTTCATTTTAATCTAATGATAACCAGAGTAGGCATCCAGGAAACACAGACTTTCGCAACCAGCGGTGGAGTCAATGATCTGATTAATGCGAGGAAGAGCAAACGGATCCTTGGGGCAGGCTTTGTTCAAATCAGTATAATCAACACACATCCGCCAAGTCTCGTTCTTCTTCAGAACAAGCACTGGGTTAGCGAGCCACTCTGGATGAAACACTTCCACGATGAACCTAGCAGCTAGGAGCCGGGTCACCTTTTCCACGATGAAACAAGCAGAAAACAATAACTGGCACTGGGCACTAGGTTAATAGGTTAGTTCCCAAAAATGATATAAAATGACATATAGTTGCATATAAAACAACCAAGATTGATACTATAATAGCATGGAACAATCAAAAATTATAGATACGTTGGAGACGTATCAGCATCCCCAAGCCTAATTCCTGCTCGTCCTCGAGTAGGTAAATGATAAAAACATAATTTTTGATGTGGACTGCTACCTAACATGTTTATCCTGTAATCACTTTTTCAGTATAAATATTGAGAAACGATGAATTAACAATATCAACATAATAATATCCATGAATATAAGAAGCATAATCATTAAACTTTCAAAATATACAATCCTTAACTAATGTTATTCCCCACTCATTTTATCATGTTAGAATGGCATGACTCCGCTTTCATTGCATAAATATAAATCATGAGCACCTCGGTGTCAAACCAGGCAATTGGATCGTACTTCTAACGCGCTTCAGCATTTTCAACTTCACGCAATACATGAGCGCGAGCCATGGACATAGCACAAGGTGGAATAGAATGCGGTGATAGGGATTAATAGGAGAAGTCAAAAAGGAAGAAAGTCTCGAATCAACTCGGTGGATCAACGGACTATGGAGATGTCCGTCAATCGATATCAATGCGAGGAGTAGGGATTGCCATGCAACAGATGCACTAAGAGCTATAAGTATATGAAAGCTCAAACTGAAACTAAGTGGGTGTGCATCCAACTTGCTTGCTCATGAAGACCTCGGGCATTTGAGGAAGCCCGTCATCGAAATATACAAGCCAAATTCTATAATGAAAAGTTCCCACTAGTATATGAAAGTGACAACTCAGGAGACTCTCTATATGAAGAACATGGTGCTACTCTGAAGCACAAGTGTGGAAAAATATAGTAACATTGCCCCTTCTCTCTTTTTCTCTCATTTTTTTCTTTTGTGGACTCTTTTTTCTTCGTCTTCTTTTTCGTCCCGAGTCTCATCCAGACTTGTGGGGGAATCACAGTCTCCATCATTCTTTCCTCACTGGGACAATGCTCTAATAATGATGATGATCACACTTTTAATTACTTACAACTCGATATTACAACTCGATACTAGAACAATATGACTCTATATGAATGCCTCTAGAAGTGTACCAGGATGTGAAATGATCTAGCGTAACATGTATAAGAATGTGATGAATGGTGGCTGAGCCACAAATACTATGTCAGCTATATGATCATGCAAAGCAATATGACAATGAAGATGTGTGTCATATAAACGGAACGGTGGAAGTTGCATGGAAATATATCTCGAAATGGCTATGGAAATGCCATAATAGGTAGGTATGGTGAATGTTTTGAGGAAGATATAAGGAGGCTTATGTGTGATAGAGCGTATCATATCACGGGGTTTGGATGCACCGGTGAAGTTTGCACCGACTCTCAAGGTGAGAAAGGTCAATGCACGGTATCGAAGAGGCTAGCAAATTGCGGAAGGGTGAGAGTGCGTATAATCCATGGACTCACATTAGTCATAAAGAACTCAGATACTTATAGCAAAGCCTATTAGCCCATGAAGCAAAGTACTACTTGCATGCCCCTAGGGAGGAGGTTTGTAGGAGTTAACCATCGCGCACCCCCAATTGTAACAACACTCAAGGATTTCATTTCAGACATAAAAATGCTCGGACCTCCCCACCATGCCATAACCAACACTTAGATGAGAAGTCAATAACAAACTTTAATACCAATATTTCTACTAACCAATGATCATGAACCTATATCCTTTCATATTACGACATCAATATCATTAAACCACATGTTTCATATTTAGTGATCTACATGAAAGTTTTTATTATATCCCTCTTGAATACCTATCCTTTATGGACTAATCTTATAACCCGTGCAAATTGCCATTACTATTTATTAGCCTCTCAAAAAGATTTAAGAGAAGCATGAGAGCAACTGCCTATAGCTCAAAAGATATAAGTGAAGCACATAGAGTATTCTAACAAATCACGATAAATGTGTGTGTCCCTCTCAAAAAGGTGTGTTCAGCAAAAGATGATTGTGGCAAACTAAAAAGCAAACAAAAAAACTAAAGAAAACTATGGCACAAGACGCTCCAAGTAAAACTCATATCATGTGATGAATAAAAATATAGCTCCAAGTGGTATGCTGATAGATTGTAGACGAAAGAGGGGATGCCATCCGGGGCATCCCCAAGCTTAGACGCTTGGTTCTTCCTTGAATATTGCCTTGGGGTGCCTTGGGCATCCCCAAGCTTAGGGTCTTGTGATGACCCACAAAATATAGGGGATCAATCGTAGTCCTTTCGATAAGTAAGAGTGTCGAACCCAATGAGGAGCAGAAGGAAATGACAAGCGGTTTTCAGCAAGGTAGCCACAGATCCTTCTACTGTCCTAGGCGAGGGAAGCAAGGTAACCAAGTAATCCTCTTTCTTGTGCTTCAGCCCTATGAGGATATGGTGAGAAACGTGGATTCTCTGCAAGTACTGAAAGTAGTGGTAACAGATAGTTTTGATGGCAAGATAATTCGTAACAATTAACAAGTATAATAAAGTGCAGCAAGGTGGCCCAATCCTTTTTGTAGCAAAGGACAAGCCGGAACGATCTCTTATATAAAGCAAATAGTTCTCGAGGACACATGGGAATTATCATCAAGTCAATTTCATCATGTTTGTTTGATTCGCGTTCGCTACTTTGATAATTTGATATGTGGGTGGACCGGTTCTTGGGTGCTTTTCTTACTTGAACAAGCCTCCCACTTATGAGTACCCCCTCTAACAAGCATCCGCAACTACGAAAGAAGAATTAAGATAAATTTAGCCATAGCATGAAACATATGGATCCAAATCAGCCCCTTACGGAATAGCGCATAAACTAGGGTTTAAGCTTCTGTCACTCAAGCAACCCATCATCTAATTACTACTCCACAATGCCTTCCCTTAGGACAAAGATGGTGAAGTGTCATGTAGTCGACATTCACACGACACCACTAAAGGAAGCAACAACATACATATCATCAAAATATCGAACGAATACCAAATTCACATGATTACTTATGACAAGACTTCTCCCATGTCCTCAAGAACAAAAGTAACTAATCACAAATCATATTCATGTTCAAGATCAAAGGGGTATTGAATAGCATTAAGGATCTAAACATATAATCTTCCACCAAATAAACCAACTAGCATCAACTACAAGTTGTAATCAACACTACTAGCAACCCACAGGTACCAATCTGAGGTTTTGAGACAAAGATTGAATACAAGAGATGAACTAGGGTTTGAGATGAGATGGTGCTGGTGAAGATGTTGATGAAGATTGGTCCTCCCACGTTGAGAGGATCGTTGGTGATGTCGATGGCTTTGATTTCCCCCTCCCGGAGGGAAGTACCCACCTAATAAATCTAGGTTTAGCATCTTTCTTTTCCATAATGTATTTAATAGCAGCATGATCGGTGTGAACAGTTACTTTAGAATCAACAATGTAAGATCTGAATTTATCACATGCAAACACACTACTAAAAATTATTTCTCAGTAGTAGCATAGTTTCTTTAAGCATTGTCTAGAGTTTTACTAGCATAATGAATAACATTCAATTTCTTATCAACTCTTTGTCCTGGAACAGCACCAACAACATAGTCACTAGCATCACACATAATTTCAAAGGGTAGGTTCCAATCAGGTTGTAACACCCCCATGTATTAAATACAGTGATCACCCTTTTGATAATGCCAATTCACCATGGTTAACAAGGCTTGATCACAATAGAATCATATCTCATTTCAAATTCCATCTGAGGAATTAAATTCAAATTTCAAGTGAAATTTAAAGTTTCACAAACAAGTCTGAAAAATAGTTCATGTTTTAACAAATATTCCATATGCAATTAATAATCAAGAAAACAGTACCACTTGTTTGCTCATTTGAAAGTTGTCACTCAAAACAGAAGCAAAAACAGCCTATTTAAGCCCATTTCATTTAATGAAAATTCAAATGAAATCATTTTTGTCTCCAAACCTTTTTCTGGCAGTGATAAATATTGCATGGTATTTATTGAGCCAAGTCTCATATATTACAAAAGTGAAATGGTGGCCAAACATTTTTCAAAGAGAAAAGAAATAAAAGCAGAAGAAAAGAAAAGGGGAAAAGGGGAGAACCTCACTGGCGCACTGGGCCTCGAGTGCATAGTGCAGGCCCAGCCCGCCTAGCCGGTCGCCTCGCACCTCCCACCTCTCTCTCTCCTTGCTGTCACCACAAGCGCGCACGCCCGAAACTAGCCCCCCCTCGCCTGCTCGACAGCGAGCCGCTACAGGGCTCAAGGACGGGATAAGGACCCCGCCGTGGCCACCCGGGCGAACCCTAGCCCTTCTTTCCCCTCTCTCCCTCATTCCCCCACCTCACCCGACGCCACCATGGCCACCCCACCGTGATTCGCGCGGCCACCGAGCCTCCCACGCCTCCTCTTGGTGCTCACCGGCTTCCCCATCGTCGTCTACGTCAGCTGCGGGCACTCGCCCGTCCGGAGAAGCACCAACGCCGCCGCCAGCTTCCTCTTCTTCCTCGGATCGCCGCCACCGTTCGTCGTCGATCCCATCGCCATCAAGCCTCCCCCGCACCCACCTTGCTCACCTACAGGCTTGCGGTGAGCCCCCGCCACTTTCCCCTCACTCTCCCGCCCGAGTCTGTCCCCGTAGCCGTCGCTAGCACCATCACCAGAGCTCGGCCCCGCCGCGCAGCTCGCTGCCGTTGCTGCTGTCATCGTCTTGGCCGGCCAAGCCCCTCAGCGTGCTCGTGACACCGCGTAGGAGCCGTAGTTATGCGACCCGGGCTGTTTAAGCCACTGCAGCGACGAACCCGACGAAGCCAGTGCCCCGGCCACCGCCACGCTCGTCGCCGCCGTCGTTGTAGACCGTCTCCGGCCGCGTTCTTTCGCCGCTCGTTTGGTCGTCGGAGCGGCGATTCCGACCGTCGCCGCCGTCTCTATGGCCTCGTGGGCGCGCGCCGGTGTTTAAAACGCCGGGGGGACCCACCTGCCAGGCCATTAGGGCCTAACCTCCCTGCTAACCCCACTGACAGTCGGGCCCCACGCGGCTTAATTAACCCTAACTAAAATAATTATTTAATTAACTAACTGGCATGTGGGGCCCCATGTTACTGTTCATTTGGATAAGCCCTGCTGAGTCAGCGTGCTGACTCAGCACTGGGCCCCACCTGTCAGCCACTGCTGACTGGGTGCTGACTGGGCAGTTGACTTAGTCAACTGGCCCCACCTGTCAGCCACTGTGTACACTGTGCTGAGTGCATTTAGCATTTTGCTATTTAATTTCGAATTAAAAATTAATTCCAGAAAATGATTAAAACTTTGAAAAATCATATAAAATAAACCGTAACTCGGATGAAAATAATTTTTATATAAAAAACGATCAGAAAAATATGACGAATCCGAATATGCCCTCCACATACCTGTCACATGTCTCTAACATACCGAACGTTGGACATTTGCAACCGAAACCGCTAAATGAATAGAGTTCGGAGCTGGGAAAATATTCCCGGATATTTTCCCGCTCCGAGTGAAATACTTAGTACTGCATTAGAACACCCCTAGCACAGCATGTTGACATGTCATGCATCTCTGTTGCATTTGTTGCCGTGTATTTATTGTTTCTTCCCCCTCCTTCTCTCCCGATAGACCCCGAGATTGCCGACGACACTACTGAGTACGACTACGTCGTCGACGACCAAACCCCTTCAGCAGAGCCTCCAGGCAAGCAAAACCCTCTTGATCATCCAGATATCGCCCACTCTTTCTCTCTTATGCTTGCATTAGAATTGCTTCTGTTGTTGCTCCGATAGCTCCAATTCTGATGCATAGCCTGATTTCGTCGCCTACTATTGATACCTTACCTGCTATCCTATGATGCTTAGTTAGGTATGCTATGTTTCATCAGCTGGCCCTTCGCCCTTGTCCGTTTGCCAGGCTTGTTATCGGGCCGTGATCACTTTGGGTGATGATCACGGAAATGTTACATTATTGCAACACTTTTAAATTGTTAAAGTCGGGCCGGCTCCAAGAGTGCCCGCGAGATATTGAAACAAGACGGGTTGAACCCAAGGGTACCCGCGAGTGATATTGTGCCAGAACGACAGGGCAAGTGGAGACCACCTAGGAGAGAGGTGGGCCTGGTCCCTGGTCATGGTCCGCGTGTTACCAAGTCGGAGTTGCAGGAACCCTGTTCATCTCTACGAGCTACTAAAACACTCCTAACGGATTTGGGTATTTGATCTGAGTTGGCCGCTGGCCTATACGCACTACCACCACGCGGGATAATGGTTTAATGGGGCCCTATACGTCGTACGTTCCTTTCGAAAGCGATCCAGATGTCACAGTTCAAAGATGCGGGCTGACCGTTGGGGTGGGCTGGTTATGTCACTTGTGTATACAGTGTCGCGCCTGGGCCCCGACCAGCCGCGCAACGTGCAGGAGTGTAGAGGGCAATGGGCCCAAGACCCCTTTGCACTTAGGATTTAGACCGGCGTGTTGACCTCTCTGGAGAGTCTAGGATGCTCTACGGCGTGTCGATTACCCAAGGCCAGGCATTACCCAGCAAGTGTGTCCGGCCAGATGTAATCGAGCGTGTTGGGTAACATTAGTGCACCCCTGCAGGGAAATAACCTATTCAAATAGCCGTGTCCACGGTAACAGGACGCTCGGAGGTGTATCCTGATCTACTTCAACTATGAATGGATACTATTACAATGTTAAACTGTTACTAGTGCTCTTAGGATCACTTTCTCACAGGGTAGTCGAGGAAGGATCTCAGGGCATTGCTTATATATACTTATTATTATATGTTGTTGTGTTCTATTCTCTTCTGATGCTGCAGGATTGCTTCAAGATGCTAGTCTTCGATAGGCTAGGCCTTTCCCCCTCTGTTCTGGCATTTCTGCAGTTTAGTCCAAAGATATAACCCCATTCCTTTGATACCGATGCATACTTAGTATAGTTCTGATGTAAGTCTTGCGAGTACTTTGGATGAGTACTCACGGTTGCTTTGCTTCCTTCTTTTCCCCTACCCGGTTGCTGCGATCAGTCGACGGAGTCCAGGAGCAGGAGATCTCCGGAGGCACCTACTACTACGTTGAGCCCGCCGACCAGGAGTAGTTCGGAGGCCCTAGGTAGGAGGCCTTCGCCTTTTCGATCATTGTCGCTATTATGCTAGCCTTCTTAAGGCAAACTTGACTAACTATGTCTGTACCCAGATAATATTTGTTTGTATGACTTATGTATTCGGGTCCTCGTGACCCCTGGTTTGTAATATGAAGATTTATGTTTAAATTTGTGTTTAGAGTTGTGTTGTGATATCTTCCCGTGAGTCTCTGATCTCGATCGTGCACGTTTGCGTGTATGATTAGTGCACGGTCGAGCAGGGGCGTCACAAGCTGGTATCAGAGTCGACTGCCTGTAGGAAGCCCCTTTCCAACTCCTTGGCCGAAGTTGAGTCTAGTCTCAAAAACCGTTTTACTAACATGGCTCTGTGGCTTACGGGCCCACGTCGCCAGTGGGTGGTATTAGGATTTTTTATTCCTCTTCCTTACTCTGGGATTCTACTCTCTCTTCTATTCTGGTTAAATGATTTTTGCTAACATTAGGTTCTCGTGTTCACATTCACCCGAAGAGCTGGATTATCTTCAACATTCCTTTCAATGCTATCATATGTTTCTCACACTGTCATTTGACATCTTGCACTCCTATTGTTTCAGATGCATCCCACAAGACAGCTCGTACGCCAGACTATGGCTGTTGATGCGGCTGGGTTCCCTGCTATCTTGGTCGATCTCTTGACCAGGCTGGGATATCGTTGGTACCCCGAGTACACTATTTACGAGGACTACCGCGAGTTCAACCAGGAGCAGTACCACGCTGTGGTTCGTATCTTTGATCGGCAGGACAGATCCATCACCGAGTTGCACATCTTCCACGGTATTGGAGTGACTGTTGACATGGCAGTCCATGATGCTGCCTATGCTGCTATTGCCCATCTCCGTAGAGAGCACACCCGCTTGGAGGAGACTGGATTCAGATATATCCCGTATGCCCCTGCGGGAGATGAGACTGGATACTACATCGCTGTCCGTGCTCTTTACGTGCCACATCGTTATGACACGCAGGTTTTGGTTCAGTACACAGAGGCTCTGGATCGCACTGCTGAGTTGTACGCCACTCGTACTCATCTTTACGATGCTCTGACATAGTTATTGCCAGCAGTCAGTGCACGGATGCGCCCAGAGTACATTCTTTACCCGCGCAGGACGGAGATGCCACCAGGTCTTGAGTGGCCTACTGTTGGAGGTTGTACTCCTCCACGTGGTCCTCTTCTTCCACTTTGGGACCAGGTTCTGCACTAGAGTGTTCACGGAGCGCAGGATCCTTTTATCGAGGGCACCCTGCGTCGTCACCTGCAGTTGCCTAGCTTCAGTGGTTTTCTCCGACGTTGATGTAGCTATCGCTATGTCCCGTTGTTGTATCCCTCCACCGCGTGCCTGCGTGCCGCCTAGTGTGTCTAGCCTTCTTTTCCGTTGTTGTAACGCTGGCCTATAACCGAACTTATGTATGGATCTGTATGTCGTGATGGACTATGGTGATGTATCTATTGCACTTCCTTTTGTTGTGCGTATTATTTCATGAATGATTACTTACACCTGCAAATACTCGTTGCTAAACTACCCCCTGTTGAATTTTAGCAGGATGGTTAGACCCGCAGGTCGTGGTCGTGGCCGTGGTGCCAACGATCCACCCCCACCAGACTATATGGCAGCTATGATGTAGCAATTCGAGCTGAACCGCCAGTTCATGGTTGGAATCATGGCTCAGTTTCCAAACTAGAACCAGAATGCTCAGAATCAGCAACCTGCTCCAATAACTCTGCAGGAGTTTGTGCGTCTCAACCCTACTATTTTTCGTAACTCGGAACAGCCACTGGATGCTGATGACTAGCTTCGCGACATCACCTTCGAGATGGAATCTGCCAATGTTGCCCCTGCCAACCTTGTCACCTTCGCGTCCTACTTCTTGAAGGGTCCCGCTGCTCAATGGTGGGACACCCACAGGCGTTCACTACCTGTTGGGAAAGTCATTACCTGGATCGAGTTTCAGACTGCTTTCCGTGCCCGCTACATTCCTCAGGGAATCTTGGACCGGTAGAAAAGAGAGTTTAGCAACCTCACTCAGGGCAATAAGACTGTCGAAGCTTATCAGCGGGAATTCCTTGACCTATCCCGCTATGCTGAAGATGACATTGCCACTGATGCCCGCAGACAGGAAAAGTTCCGTGACGGACTTCACCCAGACCTCAAGCTTGCACTTGCTGTTCATGACTTCACCGACTTCGCCACCCTGGTGAACAAGGCTATCCAGGTTGAGACCGCTTAGATGGAGCACAAGGAGTCACAGAAGCGCCATCGTGACGTTGGCTCATCTTCGAGCTCACCACAAAGGCGTCGAATCTGGATTCCCCACAGCATGTATCGTCCAGCTGCTGCTGTGCTAAGGCCATCTTATGCCGCGCCTCGTCTGCCTCCTCCACCACCGAGGCAACCAAGAGTCCAAGCTGCACCGCCCAGAGCTACTGCTCCCCATCCCAATGACGGATTGTGCTTTAAGTGTGGCCAACCAGGTCACCGTGCCAGAGAATGCCGTCAGAATCAAACGCAATTAGCACTTCCTTCAACTGGCCATGGAAATGGCCGTGGTTACAATCAGACCCGCAACTATAATACCTGGTCTTCTGCTTATGGTCGTGGACAGGCTTACCACGTTGATATTGAAGAAGTTCAGGATCAACCTGCTACTGTGATGGGTACCCTTCTCGTTAACTCAGTACCCACTTCTGTTTTATTTGATTCAGGAGCATCGCATTCATTCATGTCAGAAGCATTTGCATTATCACATGACATTGCATTTGAAAAAATGAACCTACCAATAGTTGTCCGCACCCCTGGAGGCCAATGTCAAACCTCCATGATGGCACACAATGTCATTGTTGAAATAGAAGGATTTGAATTCCTTGTTTTGCCCATCATCTTGAAATCTTCCACGATAGACCTCATTCTAGGAATAAATTGGTTGAAATCTCACATTGCTTCGATCAATTGCGCCACCAAAGTCGTCCAACTCCTTCACCCCTCCAACGAGATAGTGAACTACACCGCCCGAGTTATCCGGAATGCCGAAGCTCAGATATATGCTCTGAATGCTTTGAACGCTTCACCTCTTGAGGGAATTGAGAACGTTCCAGTCGTTCGCGATTTTCCAGACGTCTTTCCAGAAGAACTTCCAGGAATACCCCTAGTTAGAGCTGTCGAGTTCGTTATCGACTTAAAACCAGGTACTACCCCTATTGCTAAGCGTCCCTACAAGATGCCGCCGCATGAACTCCTTGAACTTAAGGAGGAGATCGACAAATCGCTTCGTAAAGGCTTCATTCATCCAAGTTCCTTTGCTTGGGGAGCACCTTCTCTCTTTGTGAAGAAGAAGGATGGAACGAACCGTTTGGTCCAGGACTATCGGCCTATTAACCAAGCAACAATCCAGAACAAATATCCACTTCCCCGGATCAACGATCTTTATGATCAACTTGCTGGATCATCTGTGTTCTCTAAACTCGACTTAAGGTTGGGTTACCATCAGATCTGAGTTCGTAAAGAGGATATTCTGATGACCGCCTTCGTTACCCGTTATGGATCATACGAGTACACTGTCATGTCCTTCGGATTAACTAATGCTCCAGCAACCTTCTCTCGATTGATGAACTATATCTTCATGGACTACCTCGACAAATTTGTCGTGGTTTATTTGGATGATATCCTTGTATACTCCAAGAATGAAGAAGAACACGCCGAACATCTTCGGCTTGTATTGGAGAAACTTCGAGAACATCAACTGTACGCCAAATTTTCCAAATGTGAATTCTGGTTATCTGAGGTGACCTATCTTGGTCATGTGATTTCCAAGGATGGCATTGCTGTTAACCCAGAACGAGTTCAGGCTATTATTGACTGGACTCCTCCGCAGACTGTTAAGCAAGTCAGAAGTTTTCTCGGTCTTGCTAGCTATTGCCGCCGTTTCGTCGAAAACTTCTCCAAGATTGCAAAGCCACTGACTGATTTGCTCCACAAAGGCAAGAAGTTTGAGTGGACATCCAAATGCGAAGAAAGTTTCCAGATGCTCAAGGACAAGTTGACCTCTGCCCCAGTGCTAGCACCCCCAGATACTCGCAAGGACTTTGTGATCTACTGTGATGCGTCTCGTCAAGGATTAGGCTGTGTCCTCACGAGGATAAGTATCCAACACATGATCTCGAACTTGCAGCAGTTATTTATGCTCTGAAGCTGTGGCGACATTACCTTCTTGGTAATCGTTGCGAGATATACACGGACCACCAAAGTCTGAAGTATCTGTATACTCAACCAGATTTGAACCTCCGTCAACAAAGATGGCTCGAGACAATAGCTGACTATGACATGGATATTTCTTATACCCCTGGCAAGGTTAATGTAATGGCCGATGCTTTGAGCCGCAAGTCTTATTGCAACAACCTCAAGGTTCAGCAAGCACAACCCCTTCTCTATGAAGAACTTCGCAAGTTGAACCTTCATATTGTTCCACAGGGCTATCTCAATACCCTGGTTGTTGAACTGGACCTCGAGCGCAACATCAAGACACGGCAGAAATATGATTCTCAAGTCGAAAAGATTAAGCGCTATCTTTCAAATGGTAACTCTTCGTCTTTCACTGTTGATGATGAAGGCGCCGTGTTCTTTAACGGTCGCTTAGTGGTTCCTTCGAAAGGCAACCTAGATTCGACATCGGATGTCATGAAAGAAGCTCATGACACACCTCTGTCTATCCACCCCGGTAGCACCAAGATGTACCAAGACATTCGTCAAAGATATTGGTGGCCTAAGATGAAGCGAGACATTGCTCGTTATGTTGCAGAGTGTGATGTTTGCCGTCGCATCAAAGCAGAACATCAAAGGCCTGTTGGAACTCTGCAACCACTTACTATTCCTGAATGGAAATGGAACAAAGTGGAAATGGATTTCATTACTGGTTTTCCCAGATCGTAGAAGGGTCATGATGCTATTCTTGTTGTCATTGACCGATTCTCCAAGGTTGCTCATTTTCTACCTATCAAGGAGACGATCAGTGCTAGTCAGTTAGCAGATCTATATGTTTCCGGAGTTGTGTCACTTCACGGTGTTCCGTTGGAAATTAGTTCAGACCGGGGCAGCCTCTTTACCTCAAGATTTTGGAAAAGTTTTCAAGAAGCTATGGGAACCCATCTGTCCTTCAGCACCGCTTTTCACCCCCAGTCCTAGGGACAAGTTGAACGAGTCAATCAAGTGCTTGAAGATATGCTTCGAGCTTGTGTCATCTCATTCGGTAAGAAATGGGAGGAATCTCTCCCATATGTTGAATTCTCATACAACAACATCTATCAGGCTAGTTTGAAGATGGCACCCTTTGAAGTTTTATATGGACGTAAGTGCCGAACCCCTCTAAATTGGTCAGAAACTGGGGAACGGCTACTCTTCGGTCCGGATATTATCCAACAAGCTGAAGAACAAGTCCGCATTGTCCGTGAACATTTGAAAACTACTCAGTCTCGTCAGAAGAGCAATTATGACCGAAAACAACAGGTAATGGTTTATCAACCTGGCGAACAAGCTTACCTTCGCGTCACTCCAATGAAGGGCACTCATCATTTTGGAATCAAGGGCAAGTTAGCTCCTCGCTACATTGGCCCGTTCCGTATCCTCGCCAAACGAGGAGAAGTGGCATATCAATTGGAATTGCCACCGAACCTTTCTCAAGTTCATGATGTCTTCCATGTGTCACAACTTCGTCGCTGCTTCAAGGATCCTATCTGAGCAGTGGATCATGAAATGCTTGAATTGCGAGATGATCTATCTTATCAAGAATATCCGATCCGCATTCTTGATCAAGCTGAACATCGAACCCATCAGAAGGCAATCAAGTTCCTTAAAGTTCAGTGGTCAAATCATTCTGAAGATGAAGCCACTTGGGAACGCGAAGATCGTCTTCGTGAAGAATACCCCGCTCTCTTTCAGTCTACCTCTTAATTCTCGGGACGAGAATTTCTTTTAGAGGAGGAGATTTGGAAGACCCCCATGTGTTAACTACAGTGATCACCCTTTTGATAATGCCAAGTCACCATGGTTAACAAGGCTTGATCACAATAGAATCATATCTCATTTCAAATTCCATCTGAGGAATTAAATTCAAATTTCAAGTGAAATTTAAAGTTTCACAAACAAGTCTGAAAAATAGTTCATGTTTTAACAAATATTCCACATGCAATTAATAATCAAGAAAACAGTACCACTTGTTTGCTCATTTGAAAGTTGTCACTCAAAACAGAAGCAAAAACAGCCTATTTAAGCCCATTTCATTTAATGAAAATTCAAATGAAATCATTTTTGTCTCCAAACCTTTTTCTGGCAGTGATAAATATTGCATGGTATTTATTGAGCCAAGTCTCATATATTACAAAAGTGAAATGGTGGCCAAACATTTTTCAAAGAGAAAAGAAATAAAAGCAGAAGAAAAGAAAAAGGGAAAAGGGGAGAACCTCACTGGCGCACTGGGCCTCAAGTGCACAGTGCAAATCCAGCCCGCCTAGCCGGTCGCCTCCCACCTCCCACCTCTCTCTCTCCTTGCTGTCACCACAAGCGCGCACGCCCGAAACCAGCCCCCCCCCCCCTCGCCTGCTCGATAGCGAGCTTCTACAGGGCTCAAGGAGGGGATAAGGACCCCGCCGTGGCCACCCGGGCGAACCCTAGCCCTTCTTTCCCCTCTCTCTCCCTCGTTCCCCCACCTCACCCGACGCCGCCATGGCCACCCCACCGTGATTCGCGCGGCCACCGAGCCTCCCGCGCCTCCTATTGGTGCTCACCGGCTTCCCCGTCATCGTCTACGTCGGCTGCGGGCACTCGCCCGTCCGGAGAAGCACCAACGCCGCCGCCAGCTTCCTCTTCTTCCTCGGATCGCCTCCACCGTTCGTCGTCGATCTCGTCGCCATCAAGCCTCCCCCGCGCCCACCTTGCTCACCTACAGGCTCGCGGTGAGCCCCCGCCTCTTTCCCTCACTCTCCCGCCCGAGTCCGTCCCCGCAGCCGTCGCTAGCACCATCACCGGAGCTCGGCCCCGCCGCGCAGCTCGCTGCCGTTGCTGCTGTCGTCGTCTTGGCCAGCCGATCCCCTCAGCGTGCTCGTGACACCGCGTAGGAGCCGTAGTTACGCGACCCGAGCCGTTTTGGCCACTGCAGCGACGAACCCGACGAAGCCAGTGCCCCGACCGCCGCCACGCTGGTCGCCGCCGTCGTTGTAGACTGTCTCCGGCCGCGTTCTTTGCTCCGATGGACGCACGTCAATGCACCCGTTCAAACCGCGGCTTCCGCCGCTCGTTTGGTCGTCAGAGCGGCGATCCCGACCATCGCCGCCGTCTCTGTGGCCTTGCCGGCACGCGCCGGCGTTTAAAACGCCGGCGGGACCCACTTGCCAAGCCATTAGGGCCTAACCTCTCTGCTAACCCCACTGACAGTCGGGCCCCACGCGGCTTAATTAACAATAACTAAAATAATTTAGTTAATTAACTAACTGGCATATGGGGCCCCTTGTTACTGTTCATTTGGATAAGCCCTGCTGAGTCAGCGTGCTGACTGGGTGCTGACTGGGCAGTTGACTTAGTCAACTGGCCCCACCTGTCAGCCACTGTGTACACTTTTGTGTACACTGTGCTGGGTGCATTTAGCATTTTGCTATTTAATTTTGAATTAAAAATTAATTCCAGAAATTCCAGAAAATGATTAAAATTTTGAAAAATCTTATAAAATAAACCGTAACTCGGATGAAAATAATTTATATATAAAAAACGATCAGAAAAATATGACGAATCTGAATATGCCCTCCACATACCTGTCACATGCCTCTAACATACCGAACGTTGAACATTTGCTACCAAAACCGCTAAATGAATGGTGTTCGGAGCTGGGAAAATATTCCCGGATATTTTCCCGCTCCGAGTAAAATACTTAGTACTGCATTAGAACACCCCTAGCACAGCATGTTGACATGTCATGCATCTCTGTTGCAATTGTTATCGTGTATTTATTGTTTCTTCCCCCTCCTTCTCTCCAGATAGACCCCGAGATTGCCGACGACACTGCTGAGTACGACAACGTCGTCGACGACCAGACCCCTTCAGCAGACCCTCCAGGCAAGCAAAACCCCCTTGACCATCCAGATATCGCCCACTCTTTCTCTCTTATGCTTGCATTATAATTGCTTCTGTTGTTGCTCCGATAGCTCCTATTCTGATGCATAGCCTGATTTCGTTGCCTGCTATTGATACCTTACCTGCTATCCTATGATGCTTAGTTAGGTATGCTATGTTTCATCAGCTGGCCCTTCACTCTTGTCCGTTTGCCAGGCTTGTTATCGGGTCGTGATCACTTTGGGTGATGATCACGGAAATGTTACATTACTGCAATACTTTTAAACTGTTAAAGTCAGGCCGGCTCCAAGAGTGCCCGCGAGATATTGAAACAAGACGTGTTGAACCCGCGGGTACCCGCGAGTGATATTGTGGCAGAACGACAGGGCAGGTGGAGACCACCTAGGCGAGAGGTGGGCCTGGTCCCTGGTCGTGGTCCGCGTGTTACCAAGTCAGAGCGGCAGGAACCCTGTTCGTCTCTGTGAGCTGCTAAAACACTCCTAATGAATTTTGGTATTTGATCTGAGTTGGCCGCTGGCCTATACGCACTACCACCACGCGGGATAATGGTTCAATGGGGCCCTCTACGTCGTACGTTCCTTCCGAAAGCGATCCAGATGTCATAGTTCAGAGAAGCGGGCTGACCGTTGGGGTGGGCTGGTTACGTCACTTGTGTATACAGTGTCTCGTCTGGGCCCCGACCAGCCACGCAACGTGCAGGAGTGCAGAGGGCGATGGGCCCAAGACCCCTTCGCACTTAGGATTTAGACCGGCATGTTGACCTCTCTGGAGATTCTAGGTTGGTCTACGGCGTGTCGATTACCCGAGGCCGGGCATTACCCAGCAAGTGTGTCCGGCCAGATGTAATCGAGCGTGTTGGGTAACAGTAGTACACCCCTGCAGGGAAGTAACCTATTCGAATAGCCGTGTCCACGGTAATAGGACGCTCAGAGTTGTATCCTGATCAACTACAACTATGAATGGATACTATTACAATGTTAACCTATTACTACAGGTCTCGGGATCACTTTCTCGCAGGGTAGTCGAGGAAGGATCTCAGGGCATTGCTTATATATACTTATTATTATATGCTACTGTGTTCTATTCTCTTCTAATGCTGCAAGATTGCTTCAAGATGCTAGTCTTCGATAGGCTAGGCCTTTCCCCCTCTGTTCTGGCATTTCTGTAGTTTAGTCCAAAGATATAACCCCATTCCTTTGATACCGAGGCATACTTAGTATAGTTCTGATGTAAGTCTTGCGAGTACTTTGGATGAGTACTCATGGTTGCTTTGCTTCCTTGTTTTCCCCTACCCAGTTGCTGCGATCAGTCGACAGAGTCCAGGAGCAGGAGATCCCCGGAGGCACCTACTACTACGTTGAGCCCGCCGACCAGGAGTAGTTCGGAGGCCCTAGGCAGGAGGCCTTCGCCTTTTCGATCAGTGTCACTATTATGCTAGCCTACTTAAGGCAAACTTGACTAACTATGTCTGTACCCAGATAATATTTGTTTGTATGACTTATGTATTCGGGTCCTCGTGACCCCTGGTTTGTAATATGAAAATTTATGTTTAAATTTGTGTTTAGAGTTGTGTTGTGAATTCTTCCCGTGAGTCTCTGATCTCGATCGTGCACGTTTGCGTGTATGATTAGTGCACGGTCGAGCAGGGGCGTCACACAGGTGGTTGAACAATAGGTGCAGATATTAAGGCTTTCTTAATTATTTCAAAGGCTTCTACGCAATCATCATAAAAAACAAATGGCACATCTTTTTGCAGGAGATTAGTAAGAGGCCTAGAAATTTTAGAGAAGTCTTTTATAAACCTTCTATAGAAACCAGCATGACCAAGGAAATTTCTTATACCTTTGATATCTTTAGGACATGGCATTTTCTCAATAGCATCAACTTTAGCTTTATCCACTTCAATACCTCTTTCAAAAAAATTATGTCCAAGGACTATACCTTCATTTACAATAAAGTGGCACTTCTCCCAATTAAAGACAAGATTAGTTTCTTCACATCTCTGCAACACTCGATCAAGGTTGCTCAAGCAATCATCAAAAGAAGTTCCGTATACGGAGAAATCATCCATGAATACCTCAACAATCTTTTCACAAAAGTTAGAGAATATAGCAGTCATACATCTTTGAAAGGTAGCAGGTGCATTACATAAACCAAAAGGCATGCAACGATAAGCATAAGTTCCAAAAGGACAACTAAATGTGGTTTTCTCTTGATCTTCTGGTGATACATGTATTTAAGAGAAACCGGAATAACCATCTAGGAAACAAAAGTGTTTATGCTTAGATAATCTTTCTAACATTTGATCAATAAAAGGCAAGGGATAATGATCTTTCCTAGTAGCTTTATTTAATTTCCTGAAATCAATTACCATTCTATAACCGGTTACAATTATTTGTGGGATAAGTTCATTTTTATCATTAGGAACAACAGTAATACCTCCTTTCTTAGGAGCATAATGAACAAGACTTACCCATCTACTATCAGCTATGGGATAAATTATACCTGCCTCCAGAAGCTTTAATATTTTAGTTCTTACCACATCCTTCATTTTAGGATTTAGCCTTCTTTGATGATCAACAACTGGTTTAGCATGTGGCTCCATATGAATTTTATGCTGACATAAAGTAGGAGTGATACCCTTAAGATCATCAAGAGTATATCCAATAGCAGCACGGTGCTTCCTCAGAGTTTTAAGTAATCTCTTTTCTTCATGCTCTAAAAGGTTAGCACTAATAATAACAGGATATATCTTCTTTTCATCCAGATAAGCATATTTAAGTGTATCAGGAAATTGCTTCAAATCAAACATAGGATCACTCTTTGGTGGAAGAGGGTCTCCCAAAGTTCAATAGGCAAATTATGTTTAAGAATAGGTGCTTGTTTAAAGAACAACTCATCTATTTCATTTCTTTCATTCATATGCATATCATTTTCTTGGTCTAGCAAGTATTGTTCTAAAGGATCAGTAGGAGGCACGGCAATAGAAGCAAGACCAATAATTTCATCTTTATTGGGTAATTCTTTATCATGAGGTTGTCTATGAAACTTAGAGAAATTAAATTCACGAGACACATCACCAAAATTAACACTGACAGTTTCTTTATTGCAATCAATCTTGGCATTAACTGTATTCAAGAAGGGTCTACCAAATATAATGGGACAAAAATCATCTTGTGGTGATCCAAGAACAAGAAAATCAGTAGGGTACTTGATCTTACCACACAAGACTTCAACATCTCTAACAATCCCTATCTCTATTTGCAAGCTTAATAGTGACATCAATATCTTCAATCTCAACAGGTGCAATATCAGTCATGACTTCTTGATAGAGAGTAAAAGGAATGGCACTCACACTAGCACCAATATCACATAAACCATGATAGCAATGATCTCCAATTTTAACAAAAATAACAGGCATGCCAATTACGGGTTTGTTTTTATCTTTAGTGTCTGGCTTAGCAATTCTAGTTGCTTCATCACAGAAATATATGACATGTCCATCAATGTTATCAACCAAAAGATCTTTAACCATTGCAATATTAGGTTCAACTTTAATTTGTTCAGAAGATCTAGGTGTTCTAATATTAGTTTTATTAACCACAGTTGAAGCGTTAGCATGTTCCTTAATCCTAACATGGAAAGGAGGTTTCTCAATATAAGCAGTAGGCACAACTGGATCAACATTGTAA
Organism: Elymus sibiricus; assembly: GCA_039707655.1. Classification (NCBI taxonomy): domain Eukaryota; kingdom Viridiplantae; phylum Streptophyta; class Magnoliopsida; order Poales; family Poaceae; genus Elymus; species Elymus sibiricus. The sequence goes on along the minus strand of CM077676.1, from coordinate 298,571,634 downwards.
ACAATTGTTTCTTCTTTAACACTAACAGGTTCTTCATTTAATTCAATAGGTGGATGAAACTTAAACCATTTCTCTTTAGGGAGATCAACATGAGAAGCAAAAGATTCACAAAAGGTAGCTACTATCTCAGAGTCAAGTCCATATTTGGTACTAAACTTATGGAAATCATCAGTTTCCATAAAAGATTTAACACAATCAATCTTAAGATTTATACCTGATTCTTTACCTTTGTTGATTTCCCAATCTTCAGAGTTGCGTTTAATTCTTTCCAAAAGGTCCCATTTGAATTCAATAGTTCTCTTCATAAAGGAACCAGTAGAAGAAGTATCGAGCATGGTATGATCATTATGAGAAAGCCGAGCATAAAAGTTTTGAATAATTATTTCTCTTGAGAGCTCATGATTGGGGCATGTATGCAACATATACTTAAGCCTACCCCAATCTTGAGCGATGCTTTCGCCTTCATGAGGCCAAAAATTATATATATAATTCCGATCACGATGAACCAAATGCATAGGATAAAATTTCTGGTGGAATTCCAGCTTCAATCGGTTCCAATCCCATGTTCCAGTATCATCACATAGCCTATACCATGCCACTGCCTTTCCCTCCAAAGATAAAGGGAATACCTTCCTCTTAACTCCATCCTCGGATAAACCTGCAGGCTTAAACAATCCATAAATTTCATCTATATATATCAAGTGCATATCAGGATGTACCTTTCCATCTCCTGCATAAGGATTAGCTAGCAGTTTCTCCATCATACCCGAAGGAATTTCATAATAAATATTTTCAGTAGGTTCAGTAGGTTGATGGGAAACTCTCAATGCTTCCGTTCGAGGTGAAGATACCCTGAATAAACCTCTCAAAGGATTACTTTCCATAGTGACAAGTGACAGTAAATTTCAGCACGTAATATAAATGTTCCCTTACCAAATTCCACTCACCAAAGGCGCTTCACTCCCCGGCAATGGCGCCAGAAAAGAGTCTTGATGACCCACAAGTATAGGGGATCAATCGTAGTCCTTTCGATAAGTAAGAGTGTCGAACCCAACGAGGAGCAGAAGGAAATGACAAGCGGTTTTCAGCAAGGTATTCTTTGCAAAGTACTGAAAGTAGTGGTAATAGATAGTTTTGATGGCAAGATAATTCGTAACAATTAACAAGTATAATAAAGTGCAGCAAGGTGGCCCAATCCTTTTTGTAGCAAAGGACAAGTAGGAACGATCTCTTATATAAAGCAAATAGTTCTCGAGGACACATGGGAATTCTCATCTAGTCACTTTCATCATGTTTGTTTGATTCGTGTTCGCTACTTTGATAATTTGATATGTGGGTGGACCGGTGCTTGGGTGCTGTTCTTACTTGAACAAGCCTCCCACTTATGATTACCCCCTCTCGCAAGCATCCACAACTACGAAAGAAGAATTAAGATAAATCTAACCATAGCATGAAACATATGGATCCAAATCAGCCCCTTACGGAATAACGCATAAACTAGGGTTTAAGCTTCTGTCACTCTAGCAACCCATCATCTAATTACTACTGAGCAATGCCTTCCCTTAGGCCCAAAGATGGTGAAGTGTCATGTAGTCGACGTTCACACGACACCACTAAAGGAAGCAACAACATACATATCATCAAAATATCGAATGAATACCAAATTCACATGATTACTTATGACAAGATTTCTCCCATGTCCTCAAGAACAAAAGTAACTACTCCCAAATCATATTCATGTTCAAGATTAGAGGGGTATTGAATAGCATTAAGGATCTGAACATATAATCTTCCACAAAATAAACCAACTAGCATCAACTACAAGATGTAATCAACACTACTAGCAACCCACAGGTACCAATCTGATGTTTGAGAGAAAGATTGAATACAAGAGATGAACTAGGGTTTCAGATGAGATGGTGTTGGTGAAGATGTTGATGAAGATTGGTCCTTCCACGATGAGAGGATCGTTGGTGATGTCGATGGCTTCGATTTCCCCCTCCCGGAGGGAAGTATCCCCGGCGGAATCGCTCCGCCGGAGAGAAAAATTGCTCCTGCCCATGTTACGTCTCGAGACGGCGGCGCTTCGTACCGGAAGTCTTCTTCTGATTTTTCTAGGGAAAATGGCTTCATATAGTGGAAGATGGGCCCTGGAGGCTGCTACTTGTGAGCTGCGTTGGTAATTCCCTGAAGAGGAAGGGAGATGCAGTACAGTAGACATAAGTATTTCCCTCAGTTATGAAACCAAGGTTATCAATCTAGTAGGAGAATCACACAACACCTTGTTAGCAGCACCTGCACACAAAACAACAAATCCTTGCACCCAACGCAAACAAGGGGTTGTCAATCCCTCGGCGGTTAATTGCAAGATTAAATTGTATGTGATAGATAGATAGATTGAACTAAAATATAAAATAAAATAAAATAAATAAAAGTGCAGCAAGGTATTTTTAGGTTTTTTAATATATGATTTAGATAGACCCGGGGGCCATAGTTTTCACTGGAGGCTTCTCTCAAGAAAATAGCATACGGTGGGTAAACAAATTACTGTTGGGCAATTGATAGAAAAGCAAATAATCATGACAATATCCAAGGCAATGATCATGTATATAGGCATCACGTCCGAGACAAGTAGACCGACTCCTGCCTGCATCTACTACTATTACTCCACACATCGACCGCTATCCATCATGCATCTAGTGTATTAAGTCCATAAAGAACGCAGTAACGCCTTAAGCAAGATGACATGATGTAGACAAAGTAAACTCACGCATGAATAAACCCCATCTTTTTACCCGTAATAACAACAATACATACGTGTCATGTCCCTTTCTGTCACTGGGATTGAGCACCGCAAGATCGAACCCATTACAAAGCACCTCTTCCCATGGCAAGATAAATCAATCTAGTTGGCCAAACCAAATCAATAGATCGGAGAAGAAATATGAAGCTATAATAATCATGCATAAAAGAGTTCAGAGAAAACTCAAATAATATTCATGGATAATCTGATCATAAACTCACAATTCATCAGATCCCAACAAACACACCGCAAAAAGTGATTACATCGGATAGAACTCCAAGAACATCGAGGAGAACATTGTATTGAAGATCAAAAAGAGAGAAGAAGCCATCTAGCTACTAACTATGGACCCGAAGGTCTGTGGTAAACTACTCACGCATCATCAGAAGGGCAGCTAGGATGATGTAGAGCCCCTCCGTGATCGATTCCCCCTCAGGCAGAGTGCCGGAAAAGGCCTCCAGATGGGATCTCTCGAGAACAGAAACTTGCGGCGGCAGAAAAAGTATTTCGTGGACTCCTCTGTTGGTTTCCCGATTTTTGGGAATTTATAGTGGTGGAATTAGGTCAAAAGGGGCAGAGGTGGGCCCACAAGGCACCAGGGCACGCCTGCCCCCCCAGGCACGCCCTGGTGGCTCATGGCCACCTCCTGGGGCTTCTGGCCTTCTCCTGAAGCTTCTAGTGTTGGTTATGTCCAGAAAAAAATCTCCAAAAAGTTTCGTGGCATTTGGACTTCGTTTGGTATTGATATTCTGTAAAACCAAAAACAGGCAGAAAACAGCAACTGGCACTGGGCACTAAGTTAATAGGTTAGTCCCAAAAAATGATATATAATTGCTGTAAATGTATATAAAAACATCCAAGATTGATAATATAACAGCATGGAACAATCAAAAATTATAGATATGTTGGAGACGTATCAGAGGCCTGCCAGGGGCGCCACAAGCTCGGGGGGTGCGCCCCCAGGCTTGTCGCTTCCTGGTGGGTCCCCCTCTGGTATTTCTTCAGCCAATATTTTTTATATATTCCAAAATAATTCTCCATAAATTTCCAGGTCATTTGGAGGTGTGCAGAATAGCTATCTCTATTACACCCCTTTTCAGTCCAGAATTCCAATTGCCGGCAATCTCCCTCTTCATGTGAATCTTGCAAAATAAGAGAGAAAAGGCATAAGAATTATACCATGAAGTGAAATAATGACTCAAAATATAATAAATAACAATATGAAAACATGATGCAAAATGGACGTATCAACTCCCCCAAGCTTAGACCTCGTTTGTCCTCAAGCAAAGAAACCGAAATCGATAATCATGACCACATATTTAGAGAGAGAGAGAGGTGTCGATAAAACAAAATACGGACATGAAAGCATCATCATCTTTATTATAACAGCAATATATTATCATAAAACTTCTCATGACAAAGTGACAATTCATCCACAAGATGAAGTATGAACCATAAACTGCATTGAAAACTAACAAACTATGATCTCAGTCATTGATGCAATTGCAATTCATCATATTATCAGAAAGAGTCTATGTAAGAGCTTCTGTTTAGCAAGTTCACATACTCAACTATCATTTAGTCTTCTATGATTGCTGACACTCACGACATACTTATGGAGCAAAAGTTTCAGTCAGACACATAGAAAGATAGGGGCTTATAATTTTGCCTCCCAACATATTTACCTCTAGGGTAATGTCAACAATAATAACTCATGATCACCTACATTCAACTAGATATATATGTCTGGATCTTTCCCCACCACATGATGCTTGCCAAAAGAGAAAAATACAAATGGAATAGAGGAGAATACTAGACTCTTGCATGAAAGTAAATACATAAAAGTAAAAGATAGGCCCTTCGCAGAGGGAAGCAGAGGTTGTCATGCACTTTTTATTTTTTGGATGTGCAAACTCTTAATGTAAAGGAACGTCACTTTATATTGCCCCTTGTGATAGCGACCTTTATTATGCAGTCTGTTGCTTTTATTTCTTCACCATCACAAGATCGTACAAAGCTTATTTTCCCTTACAATAAAAGATCATACATATTTAGGAGCAATTTTTATTGCTTTTGCACCGATGACAACTTACTTGAAGGATCTTATTCAATCCATATGTAGATATAGTGGACTCTCATGACATGAAACTGGGTTTAAGGGTTTTTGGATGCACAAGTAGTATCTCTACTTAGTACAGAATTTTGGCTAGCAAAAGATAGGGGGCAAGCACCACATGTCAGAGGATCCAAAACAATATAACTTCTATGTGAATATAAGCAAACATAACTCATTATGTTGTCTTCCTTGTCCAACGTCGACCATTTGACATAGAATATTTAATGGGGGCTCACAATCATAAAAGATGTCCAAGATAGTATATTTATATGTGAGACCTCTCTTCCTTTATTACTTTTTCATGAATTGCAACAATGACCAATGCTATGTTTGTCAACTTCCAACAAGTTTTATCAATTATACTCTTTTTATGTGAAGTCATCACTCCCCATGGGATTAGCATATGATCTCTCTTTTCTTTATTCTTTTTATTTTATTCCCAAGATTGGATCAAGAAAAGTAAAACAACTCAACTCAAACTACTCTTTATTATATAACTCTCACACTCGATTACATAGATAGATAGATCACAAAGCAAGCACTAGAAACTAAATCATACTAAAACTTTATTCTTCTAAATGACAAAATAACTAAGGATCAAACTAAGATAGATAAATTATGATAAAATTGATGGTGATACGATACCGGGGAACCTCCCCCAAGCTTGGCACAAGCCAAGGGTGGTGCCCATACCCGTGTACTCAAGTCTCCTTCTTCGGTGATGGTGGTGATGATGAAGTAGGCTTGTCCTTCAAAATATTCAACAAGATATCTTTCAAACTCTGGATTTTCCGAAGCAACTGCTGGATCATGGTGGCATTCCTTTGCACTTCAACCATAATGTGTTTATTCTCTGGCCACCATGAGCCCTTTCCTGCATCATTCTCACTTGGACGGGAAATATCCCAATTGGAAGGTATGTGCATGCGAGGAGTGTTTTCAACCCCATAATTGTGGACCAAATTATGAAAATTGTTCCGATGTAACCTATGTAAGGGTCTCCTAGGAGGAAGCCCTTCTTGTACCTCTGGACTCCCATGGCTTGTAGTGCTTCTCATGGCTTGATGAGGATTTGGAGTTGTGGAGATGCCGGCAAGGGTACTCCTCTCAGAAGCCGAAGGGTGGACCTCTAGCGAATCTCCATCATCTTCTTCCATTGTAACCTCTTCCTCCTCCTCTCTCCTGAGTTCCATCTGCAGCAACCAAGCGTCGTCTCCCACATTGTTGGAGGAAGAGGAAGACATGATGCCTGGCCTCGAAAATCTAACAGGAAACAGCACGAAACAAGAACAGAGGAGAAACTTGTGCTATTGTGGTCAAAACAGCCGAAAGTATATATAATGAATTTTTATCATGCAGGACAAGTAATATGGAAGAAAAACAGAGTCAGGAAAGTCCACGGGGGAGCCACAAGCTCGGTAGGTGCGCCCTGGGGGGTAGGGCGCGCCCCCCAGGCTTGTCGCTCCCTCGTGAACTTTTCGGACTTTTATGGAATTTTTGGAGTCGGCTTACTTACCGTACCACATACGTACTCCTTTTCAGGATTCTGGAGCGTTCCAGAAGGTTTCTTCTATGTGCTCTTCCGGTGTCATTGTTTGAATAATATTGGTTTCAACATTAATGAGAGTACCTGAGATATAATGTTTAATTCTTTGCCCATTAACCACTCTCGGATTAGTGCCTTCGGAATTGTTTATTTTGATGGCTCCGGAGCGATAAACTTCTTCGATGATATATGGTCCTTCCCATTTAGAGAGAAGCTTTCCTGCAAAGAATCTTAAATGAGAATTGTATAACAGAACATGATCACTTACTTTGAATTCCCGTTTTTGAATTCTCTTATCATGCCATCTTTTAACTTTTTCTTTAAACATTTGGCATTTTCATAAGCTTGGGTTCTCCATTCATCTAGAGAGCTAATATCAAATAACCTCTTCTCACCGGCAAGTTTAAAATCATAATTAAGTTCTTTAATTGCCCAATATGCCTTATGTTCTAGTTCAAGAGGTAAATGACATGCTTTTCCATAGACCATTTTATATGGAGACATACCCATAGGATATTTCTAAGCAGTTCTGTAAGCCCATAGTGCATCATCAAGTTTCTTAGACCAATTCTTTCTAGATATATTAACGGTCTTTTGCAAGATCAATTTTATTTCTCTATTAGTTAATTCAACTTGACCACTAGACTGAGGATGATATGGAGATGCAATTCTATGATTAACATCATATTTAGCAAGCAATTTACGGAAAGCACCATGAATAAAATGTGAACCACCATCAGTCATCAAATATCTAGGGACTCCAAACCTTGGAAATATAACTTCTTTAAGCAGTTTAATGGAAGTGTTATGATCAGCACTACTAGTTGGGATAGCTTCTACCCACTTAGTAACGTAATCAACAGCAACTAAAATATGAGTATACCCATTAGAAGAAGGAAAAGGTCCCATATAATCAAAACCCCAAACATCAAATGGTTCAATAACAAGTGAATAGTTCATAGGCATTTCCTGACGTCTACCAACATTACCAATTCTTTGACATTCATCACAAGAGAGGACAAACTTACATGCATCTTTGAAAAGAGTAGGCCAAAAAAACCAGATTGTAGTACCTTGTGTGCAGTTCTGTCTCCCGCATGGTGTCCTCCATATGCCTCAGAGTGACACTTCTGTAGGATTTGTTCCTGTTCATGCTCAGGTACACAACGTCTAATAACACCATCTACTCCTTCTTTATATAAATGTGGGTCATCCCAAAAGTAATGTCTTAAATCAAAGAAGAACTTTTTCTTTTGTTGGTATGTGAAGCTAGGTGGTATATATTTAGCAACAATGTAATTAGCATAGTCTGCATACCAAGGAGTATTACGAGAAGCATTTATAGCAGCTAATTGTTCATCAGGAAAACTATCATCAATAGGCAGTGGGTCGTCAAGAAAATTTTCCATTCTAGACAAATTATCAGCTACGGGATTCTCAGCTCCTTTTCTATCAATAATATGCAAATCAAATTCTTGTAGCAAAAGAACCCACCTAATAAGTCTAGGTTTAGCATCTTTCTTTTCCATAAGGTATTTAATAGCAGCATGATCGGTGTGAATAGTTACTTTAGAATCAACAACGTAAGATCTGAACTTATCACATGCAAACACAACTGCTAAAAATTCTTTCTCAATAGTAGCATAGTTTCTTTGAGCACTATCTAGAGTTTTACTAGCATAATGAATAACATTCAATTTCTTATCAACTCTTTGTCCTAGAACAGCACCAACAGCATAGTCACTAGCATCACACATAATTTCAAAGGGTAGGTTCCAATCAGGTGGTTGAACAATAGGTGCAGATATTAAGGCTTTCTTAAGTATTTCAAAGGCTTCTATGCAATCATCATCAAAAACAAATGGCACATCTTTTTGCAAGAGATTAGTAAGAGGCCTAGAAATTTTAGAGAAGTCTTTTATAAACCTTCTATAGAGACCAGCATGACCAAGGAAACTTCTTATACCTTTGATATCTTTAGGACATGGCATTTTCTCAATAGCATCAACTTTAGCTTTATCCACTTCAATACCTCTTTCAGAAATTTTATGCCCAAGGACTATACCTTCATTTACCATAAAGTGGCACTTCTCCCAATTCAAGACAAGATTAGTTTCTTCACATCTGTGCAAAACTCGATCAAGGTTGCTCAAGCAATCATCAAAAGAAGTTCCGTATACGGAGAAATCATCCATGAATACCTCAACAATCTTTTCACAAAAGTCAGAGAATATAGTAGTCATACATCTTTGAAAGGTAGCAGGTGCATTACATAAACCAAAAGGCATGCGATGATAAGCATAAGTTACAAAAGGACAAGTAAATGAGGTTTTCTCTTGATCTTCTGGTGATACAGGTATTTGAGAGAAACCGGAATAACCATCTAGGAAACAAAAGTGTGTATGCTTAGATAATCTTTCTAACATTTGATCAATAAAAGGCAAGGGATAATGATCTTTCCTAGTAGCTTTATTTAATTTCCTGAAATCAATTACCATGCTATAACCGGTTACAATTCTTTGTGGGCTAAGTTCATTTTTATCATTAGGAACAATAGTAATACCTCCTTTCTTAAGAACACAATGAACAGGACTTACCCATCTACTATCAGCTATGGGATAAATTATTCCTGCCTCCAGAAGCTTTAATATTTCAGTTCTTACCACCTCCTTCCTTTTAGGATTTAGCCTTCTTTGATGATCAACAACTGGTTTAGCATCTGGCTCCATATGAATTTTATGCTGACATAAAGTAGGACTGATACCCTTAAGATCATCAAGAGTATATCCAATAGCAGCACGGTCCTTCCTTGGAGTTTTAAGTAATCTCTTTTCTTCATGCTCTGAAAGGTTAGCACTAATAATAACAGGATATATCTACTTTTCATCAAGATAATCATATTTAAGTGTATCGGGTAATTGCTTCAAATCAAACACAGGATCACTCTTTGGTGGAAGAGGGTCTCCCAAAGTTTCAACATGCAAATTATGTTTAAGAATAGGTGCTTGTTTAAAGAACAACTCATCTATTTCATTTCTTTCATTCATATGCATATCATTTTCATGGTCTCGCAAGTATTGTTCTAAAGGATCAGTAGGAGGCACAGCAATAGAAGCAAGACCAATAATTTCATCTTTATTGGGTAATTCTTTATCATGAGGTTGTCTACGAAACTTAGAGAAATAAAATTCATGAGACACATTGATGACCCACAAGTATAGGGGATCAATCATAGTCCTTTCGATAAGTAAGAGTGTCAAACCCAACGAGGAGCGGAAGGAAATGACAAGCGGTTTTCAGCAAGGTATTCTCTGCAAGCACTAAAATTATCGGTAACAGATAGTTTGATAGTAAGGTAATTCGTAACACGTAACAAGTAATAACGGTAACAAAGGTGCAGCAAGGTGGACCAATCCTTTTTATAGAAAGGACAATCCGGAATGAACTTGTATAATAAGCAAAGCGTTCTCGAGGACACGTGAGAATTTTATCTAGTCACTTTCATCATGTTTGTTTGATTCGCGTTCGCTACTTTGATAATTTGATATGTGGGTGGACTAGTGCATGGGTGCTGTTCTTGAACAAGCCTCCCACTTATGATTACCCCCTCTCGCAAGCATCTGCAACTACGAAAGAAGAATTAAGATAACTCTAACCATAGCATGAAATATATGGATCCAAATCAGCCCCTTACGGAATAGCGCATAAACTAGGGTTTAAGCTTCTGTCACTCTAACAACCCCATCATCTAATAACTACTCCACAATGCCTTCCCTTAGGCCCAAAGATGGTGAAGTGTCATGTAGTCGACGTTCACACGACACCACTAAAGGAAGCAACAACATACATATCATCAAAATATCGAACGAATACCAAATTCACATGATTACTTATGACAAGACTTCTCCCCTGTCCTCAAGAACAAAAATAACTACTCACGAATAATATTCATGTTCAAGATTAGAGGGGTATTGAATAGCATTAAGGATCTAAACATATAATCTTCCACCAAATAAACCAACTAGCATCAACTACAAGATGTAATCAACACTACTAGCAACCCACAGGTACCAATCTGAGGTTTTGAGACAAAGATTGAATACAAGAGATGAACTAGGGTTTGAGATGAGATGGTGCTGGTGAAGATGTTGATGAAGATTGGTCCTCCCACGATGAGAGGATCGTTGGTGATGTCGATGGCTTAGATTTCCACCTCCCGGAGGGAAGTTTTCCCGGCGAAATCGCTCCACCGGAGAGCATGATAGCTCCCGCCCAAGTTCCGCCTCGAGACGGCGGCGCTTCATCCCGAAAGTCTTCTTCTGATTTTTTTCTAGGGAAAATGGCTTCATATAGTAGAAGGAGGGGGGCGGAGGCCTGCCAGGGGCCCCACAAGCTCGGGGGGCGCGCCCAGGGGGGTAGGGCGCGCCCCCCAGGCTTGTGACTTCCTGGTGGGCCCCCTCCTGGTAATTCTTTCACCAGTATTTTTTATATATTCCAAAATAATTCTCCGTAAATTTTCATGTCATTTAGAGTTGTGCAGAATAGCTATCTCTGTTTCACCCCTTTCCGGTCCAGAATTCCAGCTGCCGGCAATCTCTCTCTTCATGTGAATCTTGCAAAATAAGAGAGAAAAGGCATAAGAATTGTACCATAAAGTGAAATAATGATCAAAAACATATTAATTAATAGTAGGAAAACAAGATGCAAAATGGACGTATCAACTCCCCCAAGCTTAGACCTCGCTTGTCCTCAAGCGAAAAACCGAAATCGATAATCATGACCACATGTTTAGAGAGAGAGAGGTGTCGATAAAACAAAATATGAACATGAAAGCATCATGATCTTTATTATAACAGCAATATATCATCATAAAACTTCTCATGAAAAAGTGACAATTCAATCGCAAGTTAAAGTATGAACCATAAACCAAATTGAAAACTAACAAACTATGATCTCAGTCACTGAAGCAATTGCAATTCATCATATTATCAGAAAGAGTCTATGTAATAGCTTTGTTTAGCAAGTTCACATACTCAACTATCATTTAGTCTTCTATGATTGCTCGCACTCACGGCATACTTATGGAGCAAAAGTTTCAGTCAGACACATAGAAAGATAGGGGCTTATAATTTCACCTCCTAACGTATTTACCTCAAGGGTAATGTCAACAATAATAACTCATGATCACCTACATCCAACTGGATATATATGCCTGGATCTATCCCCTCCACGTGATGCTTGCCAAGAGAGAAAAATAAAAACGGAATAGATGGGAATACTATTGACTCTTGCATAAAAGTAAATACATAAAGTAAAAGATAGGCCCTTCGCAGAGGGCAGCAGAGGTTGTCTATGTAAAGGAACGTCACTTTATATTGCCCCTTGTGACAGCAACCTTTATTATGCAGTCTATCGCTTTTATTTCTTCACCATCACAAGATCGTACAATTTTGTGGATTCTGGACCACGAGAACTCTTTATTTTAATCTGTATTGCTTATTTTCCCATACAAGAAAAGATCATACATATTTAGGAGCAATTTTTATTGCTTTGCACCGATGATAACTTACTTGAAGGATCTTATTCAATCCATAGGTAGATATAGTGGACTCGCATGACATGAAACTGGATTTATGGGTTTTTGGATGCACAAGTAGTATCTCTACTTAGTACAGAATTTTGTCTAGCAAAAGATAGGGGGCAAGCACCACATGTTAGAGGATCCAAAACAATATAACTTCTATGTGAATATAAGCAAACATAACTCTTTACGTTGTCTTCCTTGTCCAACGTCGACTATTTGACATAGAATATTTAATGGGGGGTCACAATCATAAAAGATGTCCAAGATAGTATATCTATATGTGAGACCTCTCTTCCTTTATTAGTTTTTCATGAATTGCAACAATGACCAATGCTATGTTTGTCAACTTCCAACAAGTTTTATCAATTATACTTCTTTTATGTGAAGTCATCACTCCCCATGGGATTAGCATATGATCTTACTTTTATTCTCTTTATTTATTTCTAAGATTGGATCAACAAAAGCAAAACACTCAACTCAAACTACTCTTTATTATATAACTTTCACACACGATTACATAGATAGATAGATCACAAAGCAAGCACTCGAAGCTAAATCATACTAAACTTTATTCTTCTAAACCACGAAATAACTAAGGATCGAACTAAGATAGATAATGATGATAAAAGTGATGGTGATACGATACCGGGGCACCTCCCCCAAGCTTGCCACAAGCCAAGGGTGGTGCCCATACCCATGTACTCAAGTCTACTTCTTCGGTGATGATGGTGATGAAGTGATGGGCTTGTCCTCCGTCTTCCAAGGCATAGGTTCTCCATCATAAAAGGACGAATGTGTTTCCGGAGTCCTGAAATTTGCAGCTAAAGTCATACCTTTGAACTTAGCTTCATACTCAAAATTTTGGTTTTGTAGATCATAGATTTGGGCCTGAAGATAGTCAATCCGGTCATTGAGCTTGAAGATGACGTCCCCAATATTCTTGACATCCACCTTGTGCTCACGGATGAACTCCGTGATCATGGAGTGGTTAGCACTAAGTCCGCGCTCCACCATCCCCTGGCACTTGAAGATCTCCTGTTCCACCGCTTCCAGCCTGGCCTTCTCGCTCCCGGTCTTCTTAGGTCCTTGAACGTCCCGGATGTGGAGCACTCCCTCACGCATCTCAATGGCTTGAGGGTGCTTCATCACCTCTGGTAGGTACGGGTTGATGGCCTTCTCGTAGAACTTGTCCTTGGACGAGCTTGGAGACGCCATGGTGATCTAGATCTGTCAGAAAAACAGCCCGAAACAAGAACAGAGGAGAAACTTGCGATACGGTGGTGAAAACATCCGAGAGTATATATAATGAATTTTTCCCGTGCAGGACAAGTAATATGGAAGAAAAACGGAGTCGGGAAAGTCCACGAGGGAGCCACAAGCCTGGTAGGCGCGCCCTGGGGGTAGGGCGCGCCCCCCAGGCTTGTCGCCTCCTCGTGCACTTTTCGGACTGTTTATTATTTTCCTAATTTTTAATATATTCCAAAATGAACATAAAGTACTTTTATGGAATTTTTGGAGTCGGTTTACTTACCGTACCACATACCTACTCCATTTCAGGATTCTGGAGCATTCCGGAAGGTTTATTCTATGTGCTCTTCCGGTGTCATTGTTTGAATAACATTAGTTTCAACATTAATGGGCGTACATGAGATATAATGTTTAATTCTTTGCCCATTAACCACCCTTGGATTATTGCCTTCGGAGTTGTTTATTTTGATGGCTCCGGAGCGAAAAACTTCTTCGATGATATACCTTCCTTCCCATTTAGAGAGAAGTTTTCCTGCAAAAAATCTTAAACGAGAATTGTACAATAGAACATGATCACCTACTTTGAATTCCCGTTTTTGAATTCTCTTATCATGCCATCTTTTAACCTTTTCTTTAAACAACTTGGCATTTTCATAGGCTTGTGTTCTCCATTCATCTAGAGAGCTAATATCAAATAACCTCTTTTCACCGGCAAGTTTAAAATCGTAGTTAAGTTCTTTAATTGCCCAATATGCTTTATGCTCTAGTTCAAGAGGTAAATGACATGCTTTTCCATAGACCATTTTATATGGAGACATACCCATAGGATTTTTATAAGCAGTTCTGTAAGCCCATAGTGCATCATCAAGTTTCTTAAACCAATTCTTTCTAGATCGACTAAAGGTCTTTTGCAAAATTAATTTTATTTCTCTATTAGTTAATTCAACTTGACCACTGGACTGAGGATGATAAGGGGATGCAATTCAATGATTAACATCATATTTAGCAAGCAATTTACGGAAATCACCATGAATAAAATGTGAACCAGCATCAGTCATTAAATATCTAGGGACTCCAAACCACGGGAATATAACTTCTTTAAGCATTTTAATAGAAGTGTTATGATCAGCACTACTAGTTGAAATAGCTTCTACCCACTTAGTAACGTAATCAACAGCAACTAAAATATGAGTATACCCATTGGATTTAGGGAAATGTCCCATATAATCAAAACCCCAAACATCAAATGGTTCAATAACAAGTGAATAATTCATAGGCATTTCCTGACATGTACCAACACCACCAATTATTTGACATTCATCACAAGAGAGGATAAACTTACGTGCATCTTTGAAAAGAGTAGGCCAATAAAAACCAGATTGTAGTACCTTGTGTGTAGTTCTGTCTCCCGCATGGTGTCCTCCATATGCCTCGGGGTGGCACTTCCGTAGGATTTGTTCCTGTTCATGCTTGCTACTTGTAGACTGCGTTGGTATTTCCCCGAAGAGGAGAGGATGATGCAGTATAGTAGAGATAAGTATTTCCCTCAGTTAAGAACCAAGGTTATCAATCTAGTAGGAGAACCAGGCAAAATCCCGTTAAACGCACCTGCACACACAAAAGCAAACACTTGCTCCTAACGCAAATAAGAGGGTTGTCAATCCTCTTAGCGGTTATTTGCAAGGATTAATTCTGATAGTGATAGATAGATAAACTAAAATACTAAATAAAATAAAAGTAAATAAATTGCCGCAAGGTATTTTTAGGTTTTTTTATATATGATAAAGTAGACCCGGGGGCCATAGTTTTCGCCAGATGCTTCTCTCTCGAACGCATAGCATACGGTGGGTAAACAAATTACTGTTGGGCAATTGATAGAAAAACAAATAAATATGACGGATTCATGGCAATGATCATGTATATAGGCATCATGTCCGAGACAAGTAGACCGACTCCTGCCTGCATCTACTACTATTACTCCACCCATCGACCGCTATCCAGCATGCATCTAGGGTATTAAGTATGAAATAGAGTAACGCCTTAAGCAAGATGACATGATGTAGACAAAGTAAATTCAAGCAATATGATTAAACCCCATCTTTTTATCCTTAATGGCAACAATACAAATACGTGTCACGTCCCCTTCTGTCACTGGGATTCAGCACCGCAAGATTGAACCCATCACAAAGCACCTCTCCCATTGCAAGATAAATCAATCTAGTACGCCAAACCAAATCGATAGATCAGAGAGAAATACAAAGCTATAATAATCACACATAAAAGAGTTCAAAGAAGACTCAAATATTTCTCATGAATAATCTGATCATAAACTCACAATTCATCGGATCCCAACAAACACACCGCAAAAGAAGATTACATCGGATAGAACTCCAAGAACATCGAGGAGAACATGGTATTGAAGATCAAAGAGAGAGAAGAAGCCATCTAGCTACTAGCTATAGGTCTGTGGTAAACTACTCACACATCATCGGAAGGGCAGCAAGGTTGATGAAGAAGCCCTCCATGATCGATTCCCCCTCCGGCAAAGTACCGGAAAATGCCTCCAGATGGGATCGCGGAAGAACAGAGGCTTGCGGTGGTGGAAAGGTTTTCTCTTCTGTCTCTCTGGTATATTGGGAATATTTGGGAATTTATAGCGCTGGAATTAGGTCAGGAGGGGCTACGAGGGGCCCACTAGCCTGGGGGCGCGCCTACCCCCCTGGGCGCGCCCTCCAGGCTTGTCGCCTCCTCGTGGCTCTTCTGGTCTTCTCCTGAAGCTTCGTGGGTCTCTTCTGGTCCAGAAAAAATTAATCCAAAGTTTTTTTTTCTCATTTGGACTCTTTTTGATAATGATTTTCTGAAAAGGCAAAAACAAGCAAAAAACAGCAGCTGGCGCTGGGCAGTGGGTTAATAGGTTAGTCCCAAAAATTGATACATAATGGCATATAATTGCATATAAAACATCCAAGATTGATACTATAATAGCATGGAACAATCAAAAATTATAGATACGTTGGAGGCGTATCAAGAATCCCCAAGCTTAATTCCTGCTCGTCCTCGAGTAGGTAAATGATAAAAATAGAATTTTGATGTGGAATGTTACCTATCATGTTTCATCATGTAATCTCTCTTACGGTATGAATAATAAGATCTGAATGATTCAAAGCAATAGTCTATAGTTTGATATAAAGACATCAATACTCAGGCATACTAATAAACAATCATGTCTTTCAAAATAAAAATGCTAAAGAACGTTATCTCTACAAAATCATATAATCCTGTCATGCTCCATCTTCTTAACACAAAATATTTATCATGCACTACCCCGATGACAAGCCGAGCAATTGGTTCATACTTTTTAACACGCTTCAGCTTTTTCAACCCCCAGGCAATACATGAGTGTAAGCCATGGATATAGCACTACAGATGGAATAGAATAGGGTGGTAGAGATTAATAAGGAGAAGTCAAAAATAAGAAGATGTAACACCCCTCTGTATTAAGCAACAGTGATCTAGGATGATTTTGCTAAGTCAAGTTGATTTGCAATGCTTGATCAAAGTGGATTCATATTTCATTTCAAATTCCACCATTGAATTCAATTCAAATCATAAGTGAAATTTGAAGTTGCTCAAAAATTGCTGGAAAATAGTTCACAATTTAGCAAATATTCCAAAACAAATTCTTGTTCAGGAAAACAACATCACCTATTTGCTAAAATGGACTAGAGCATTTAAAACAGTGCAAAAATAGCAATTTAAATGCCATTTCATTTATGAAAAATTCAAATGAATTCAAATGGCCTCCAAACTTTTTGTGACAGTGCACAATATTCCCTAGTATTTGTTTTGACCAGCTCCATATTTTTGCAAAGTCATTTGTTGGCTAAAAATAAATGCAAAAGGCTGCTGGAAAAAGAAACAGAAAAGAATAAAGAAAAGTGAAGAAACGCACTGTGCCAGTGGGCTTAAGTTTGAACAGTGTGGCCTGGCTCAGCCCACTCTCTCTCTCTTCGTCCTCCCGCCTCTCTCTCTGCGCATGTCGGCGCGCCCGTGGACGCGCGCGCGCGCGCCAGCGAGACGCCGACACGGCGATGCTACAGTCTGGATGAGCGGATAAGAACGGCGCCGCCCGGCCTCGTCATCATCCTCACCCACTCTCCCCTCCTCTCCCGCTCTCCCTTGCCCGCTTACGAGCTCGCCTGAGAGCCTCCGTCGCCGCACGCCATCGATCCCGCGGCCACCGAGCTCCTCCCGCCTCGCCACCGTGTCTGCGAGCTGCGCCGTGCTCGACTATATCCCCTACGCCGAGCCATTCGAGCCGGGAGCCACCGCATCGCCGTCCCCGCCTTGTTCTTCCTCCTCGGATCGCCGACGAGATCCGCCGATTCCGGCCGCCGTGCTGCGCTCCTAAACTTCCACTGGGCCACCGTGAGCCTCCCCGGCGAGCTCCGCTCTTCCCCTCTCTCTTTTGAGCTCGCGCGCGCCTCCTAGCTAGTTGCTCCGCCATGGCCGAATGCCTTGCCACCGACGAGCTCGTTGCCGTGGCCACAGTCACTGCCACGCTCGCCCGATGTAACGTCCCCATATAATAGCTACAGTGATCCCCTCTTGATAGGGCCAAGTCACCATGATTAACTATGCTTGATCATCATTGCATCATATCTCATTTCAAATTCCAATTCAAATTATAATTCAAATTCAAAGTGGAAAATAAAAGTTGTCCAAATTGAAACTAAAATGTTCAAAATATTGTAAATAATCCAGAGGCAATTATAAAAATACAACCAACATTAATTGAATTAGTTAAGTGACTCTACCAACCTGAGCCAGTAACCAAACAGCACATTTTAATACATTTTATTTAATCCAATGTACAAATGAAATTATATTTTTCCCAAACCAATTTTTGGTGGTAAAGAATATTGCACTGTAATATTTGAGCTAAGTCACACATTTAATAAAAGTCCAATAGTGGTCAAACATTTTAGAAAACAGAATTAAAACAGAAAACAGAAATAGAAAAAGAAAAAGGGGAACGACTTACTGTGCGACTGGGCCTTAGTGGAACAGTAGCCGGCCCAGCCCACCTCGCAGCTCATCGTCCTCCTCCCGCGCGCTGTCGCGCGCGCGCGCCGACACGGCGACAGCCGCCGCGCGTCGCCCATCCGCCGGCTCCCCAGTGCGGATAAGGCCGCGCCCGAGCCCCTCTCGTCCTCCCGCGAAACCCTAGCCACCAGAAACCCCCTCTCGTTCCCTCCCTCGCTCTCGTTTGAGTTCGCCCGAGAGCTCACCGCCGCCATTGTCGTCGATCCCGAGCCCACCGTCCCCGTTCGGCCTCGCCGAGATGTCGAGAAGCTCCGCCGCCCTCCGCTGCGTCGCCTGAGCCCAGCCACTGGAGACGACGGGCTCGGCATTGGGCGAATCGAGTTCATCCCCGACCTCGGCCACCTCTTCCTGTCTGGCGATCTCCGGCGATCCCCTGCGCTACTAAGCTATCACCGGCTTTCCATAGCCTCCCGGTGAGCAGCCGCACCTCTCCCCTCTCTCCCCTGCGCGCTTTCGTCGCCGTAGTGGTCACATTGGAGATGCCCGAACGCTCCGCTGCGGATCTCGTCGCCGGCGGGACCCCGGTGACCAAAGGGTCACGGTCATGTGTCCGTTGAACACGTCGCGTTGAGTAGAGCCCGACTAGCCTTTCCGTTTGCTTGATAGCGCGCCGCATCGCCGTTGCCGTTGCTCGCCCGAAACACCTCACCGCCGGCGTCGTCGTACCGCTCGACTCCGGCCACCGCTGCCCGCGAGACCACCGCCATTCGACGCGGCTCAAAGAGCCCGTTTGAATGGTCCTAGCCACGCTCCTCCCCATGCCCTATGCGCGTTTTCCGATCACCTCCCGAACCCGCGCCGCCGCGGCCGGGCTCGCCGGCGAGATTCCGGCGAGTCTCCGGCCGGCGTCCGACCTGGCGCGCACGTGGCGGCCCCTGTGTCGCTGACACTGGGTCCCACTGGACCCAGTTGACCGGTCAGCGCGGCCCCGCCCACTGACGTGTGGGTCCCGCTCGAATAAAATGATTTTTAAAAAAATAAATAAACGTTAATTAATCGGTTAATTAATTAATTAGTTAATTAAAACACTAATCACTCACTGACCAGTAGGTCCCACCCCTAATTAACCTAATTTAGTTAAGTTTAATCCCTAATTAGCCTAATGTGAGACTGACATGTAGGACCCACTGGACCCACTGGTCAGGTTTGACTAGTCCACCGCCACTGTTGACCGCTGACATGAGCTATGCGTCATGCTGACGTCATCCCAGTACTGTTTCGGATAATGTTGAATTAAATAAATTCAGAAATTCCAGAAAATATTTAAAACTTTGAAAAAATCATATCTTTTAAACCGTACGCCAGATGAAAATAATTTATATATGTAAAATGATTAGAAAAATATGAAGATTCTGGATGTGTAATCAAAATGCCCGTCCAACAATCCTAGCTAGCTGAACATGGAACAATTTGCCCGATTTCGATAAATGAATAGTGCACAACTTTAATTAAATAAATCCAAATAAATTTCTAAATTAACTAAATCATTTAGTTAGGAAGTAAAACACATCTGCATATCATTCTAGGCTTGTCATGCATTGTAATTGCATTTTTGCCATGAAATTTATTGTTTCTTCCCCCCTCCTTCTCTCTCGATAGACGCCGACACCGACGCCGTTGCAGCAGAGTTCGACTACACCCCCGACGAGCAGCCTACCGACGATCAGCCACTCTCCGCAGAGCTTCCAGGCAAGAAATCCCCCCTTGACGCATGCCGTTGTCTCCTATTCTTTCTCCCTCCTGCTTGCATTAGAAATTGCCGCTGCCCTGTTTTAACCTATTCTGATGCATAGCCTGATTTTGTCGCCTGCTATTGATACATTACCTATTATCCCATGATGCCTAGTTAGCTATGCTGCTGTTCCATCTTTGGCCCTTCGTCTTGTCCGTATGCCATGCTTGTTACTGGGCCGTGATCACTCTGGGTGAGGATCACGGAAATGCTTACATTACTACATTCATTTACTATTACGGGGCTGAAGGGCTGGTGGTACCATCCAGGCAGAGATGGACCTGAGTCCCGACAGCGCCCAATGTTAAAGTCGGGCTGGCCCCAAGGGTACCCGCGAGTGAATATCATTAAAGACGGGTCGGCTCCAAGAGCACCCGCGCGTCATGTTTTACCAAGTCGGAGCGACAGAAACTCTGTTCGTCTCTGCGAGTTACTAAATACGCCTAACGGAACTGGGTATTTGATCTGAGTGGGTCGTCGTGCCCTATACGCACTACCACCACGTGGGATAATGGTTTAATGGGGCCCTCTACGTCGTATGTATCAGCCGAAAGCTCTTCAGACGTCACAGCTCAGAGATGCGGGCTGATTGTTGGGGTTGGGCTGGTTACGTCACTGGTGTATTCAGTGTCGCGCCTGCTCCCCGGCCAGTCTCGTAACGTGCAGGAGTGCAAAGGGCGATGGGCCCAAGACCCCTTCGCACTTAGGATTTAGACCGGCGTGTTGACCTCTCTGCTGAGCCTAGGTAGGACTGCGTCGTGTCAATCACCCGAGGCCGGGTATTACCCAGCCAGTGTGTCCGGCCGGAGGTAATCGAGCGTGTTGGGTAACAGTAGTGCACCCCTGCAGGGAAGTTATCTATTCGAATAGCCATGTCCACGGTAACAGGACGCTCAGAGTTGTATCCGGATCTATGACAACTACAAACTGATGATGATGCTTATGAATCTGATACTACTGCTCTCGGGATCGCTTTCTCGCGGGATAGTCGAGAAAGGATCTCGGGGAGTTGCTGCTATACAACCACTATTGTATGTTACTATATTCTACTCTCTTCTGATGCTGCAAGATTGCTTGAAGATGCTAGTCTTCGATAGGCTAGGCTTCTCCCCCTCTACTCTGGCATTCTGCAGTTCAGTCCAAAGATATAGCCCATTCCTTTGATACCAGTGCATAATTAGTATAGTTCTGATGTCAGTCTTGCGAGTACTTTGGATGAGTACTCACGGTTGCTCTGCTATTCTTTTCCCCCCATATCCATTTGATGATGCATCAGACGATGGAGCCCAGGAGCCAGATGCCACCGCAGGAGCTTACTACCAGGAGGGTCCCGACGGCACTTACTATTGGATCGAGCCAGCCGACCAGGAGTAGTTAGGAGGCCCTAGGCAGGAGGCCGTCGCCTTTCGATCCGTATCGCTGTTTGTGCTAGCCTTCTTAAGGCACCCTTGACTAACTATGTCTGTACTCAGATACCATTTGTGTGTGTGACTTATGTATTCGGGCCTCCGTGCCCCCGATTTGTAATATGATGTTTTATGTTTAGTTTGAGTTTAGAGTTGTGTTGTGATATCTTCCCGTGAGTCCCTGTGCTTGATCGTGCACGTTTGCGTGTATGATTAGTGCACGATTAAGCTGGGGGCGTCACAAGTTGGTATCAGAGCCGACTGCCTGTAGGATGCCCCTATCCAACTCCTTGGCCGCAGTTGAGTCTAGTATTATCGAAAACTAATTTACTAACATGGCTGTGTGGCTTACGGGCCCACGTCGCCAACTGGGTGGTATTAGGATCTTTTATTCCTCTTCTATACTCTGGGACTCTAAACTCTCTTCCTTTCAGGTTAAATGAATTTTACTAACACCGACACTAGGATCTCGTAATCTCGTCCACCCGGAGAGGTGGATTATCTGTGCTTGTTCCTTACCATTGATCTGATTAGTCTGATAATCATATTTTCCTTTACATTGGTTTGCTTAACCTTTCTCTCCAAGTTATTATACTTCTCATTGTCATTTGACAATCCTGAATTTCCTCTGTTTTAGATGGATCGCCTGTTTCCGCCGCGCCCTGCGACGCAGCTTGTGCTTCGCACTTGGGCTCGTGATGCCCCTGGTTTTCCAGCTGTCCTGATCGCCCTCCTGACCAGACTGGGTTACCGCTGGTACCCCGAGTATATGGTTTATGAGGATTTCCGTGAGTTCAACCAGGAGCAGTACCATGCTGATGTTCGTATCTTTGATCAGAGGGACAACTCCGACACAGAGTTGCACATCTTTCACGGTATCGGTGTGACGATTGAGATGGCAGTCCATGATGTTGCCTATTCTGCTGTCGCACGACTCCGTGGAGAGCATAGTAGCTTGGACGCCTCTGAGTTCCGATACATTCCGTATGCACCTATCGGAGATGGTACTGGATACTACACAGCTATCTGTGCCCCTTACGAGCGTCGTCGATACGACCCGCACGTGTTGATTCAGTGCACTCAGGCTCTGGATCGCACTAACCGGGCTCTTGCAGTCGAGTTGTTTACCACTCGAGCACGTCTCTACGATGCTATGACACAGTTGCTACCAGCTGTTCGTGCAGGGATACATCCGGAGTATATTCTTTACCCGGGCCGGACTGAGATGCCTGCAGGTATCGATTGGCCTGCTGTTGGAGGTCATACACCTGCACGTGGACCTCTTCTTCCAGTTCGAGACCGAGTTCTGCATCAGAGTGCACACGGAGAGCAGGACTTTTCTGCTACAGAGACACATCATCCGCACTTGCAGTTACCCCGTTTCAGTGGTTTTCTCCGACGTTGATGTAGCCTTTGCTATGTCTTGTCGTGTAGTTCCTCACCGCGTGCCTGCGCGCCGCCTAGCATGTCTTTTTCCTTAAATTTTACGCCGTTATGCTGTCCGCGTGTAACCGACTCTGTGTATGGATCTATATGTCTTAATTGACTACTGTTATGTATCTATTGCACTGCTTATTCATTGTCGTGTTACATTAAGCTTGTCTTTAAACACTCGCAAGTGCTTTTTCTAAACTACCCCCTGTTGAAATTTAGCAAGATGGTTAGGCCAGGTGCTCGTGGTCCTGGTCGTGACCTTGAAAACCCACCACCACCAGACTATATGGCAGCTATGATGCAGCAATTCGAGCTGAACCGTCAGTTCATGACTAACATTATGGCTCAGTTCCCGCATCAAAACAATCAGAACCAGAACCCAGCTTCAATAACACTGTCAGAGTTTGTGCGTCTCAACCCCACTATTTTCCGCAACTCTGAACAGCCACTGGATGCCGATGACTGGCTTCGCGACATCGCCTTCGAGATGGAATCTGCCAATGTCGCCCCTGAAAGCCTTGTCGCCTTCGCGACCTACTTCCTGAAGGGCCCCGCTGCTCAATGGTGGTCCACTCACAAGCGTACACTGCCTGCTGGGACAATCGTTAATTGGGATGAGTTTCAGACTGCCTTCCGTGCTCGCTATATTCCTCAGGGAATCATAGACCGGAAGAGGACCGAGTTCCGCAACCTCGTTCAGGGCAACAAGACTGTCAAAGCCTATCAGCGGGAGTTCCTTAACTTGTCCCGCTATGCTGAAGAAGACATTCCAACTGATGCTCGTAGACAGGAGAAGTTCCGTAGTGGACTCCACCCAGACCTCGAGCTTGCACTTGCTGCTCAAGACTTCACCGACGTTGGCACTCTCGTGAACAAGGCTATTCTGGTTGAGACCGCTCAGATCAAGCACAAGGAGTCGCAGAAGCGCTATCGTGACATTGGCTCATCTTCGAGCTCAGCACAGAAATGTCGTATCTGGATTCCCAATAGTGTGTACCGTCCAGCTGCTCCTGCGCCGAGGCCCTCTTATGCTGCACCCCGTCTGCCTCCTCCACCACCGAGGCAGCCAAGAGCTCAAGCTGCTCCACCCAGTGCTCCTCTTCGTCCTGAAGATGGTCTGTGCTTCAAGTGCCGCAAACCAGGTCACCTTGCTAAGGACTGCCGCCAGAATTAGAATCAGTTGGCATTTCCTCGCAATGGCTGTGGCAATGGTCGTGGCAACAATCAGGCCCGCAACTATAATACTGGGTCTTCTGCTTATGGTCGTCGACATGCTTACAACATTGACATTGAAGAAGTTTAGGATCAGCCTGCTACTGTGATGGGTACCCTTCTTGTTAACTCAGTACCCGCTTCTGTTTTATTTGATTCAGGAGCATCACATTCATTCATCTCTGGAAAATTTGCATTCATGCATGGCATTCATTATGAGAATATGCATACTCCGTTAGTCGTTAAGACTCCCGGGGGCCATTGTCATGCTGACATGATGGCACCTAACATCACCGTCGAAATTGAAGGATTGGAATTCCTTGCCTGCCCCATTGTTTGAAGTCTTCCACCATAGACCTCATTCTGGGAATGGATTGGTTGAAAGCTCATATTGCTTCGATCAATTGTGCCACCAAAGTTGTTCAACTACTTCATCACTCCGATGAGATAGTGAACTACACCGCCCGCATTACCTGGAATGCCGAAGCTCAGATATATGCTCTGAATGCTTTGAACGCCTCACCTCTTGAGGGGATTGAGAACATTCCGGTCGTCCGTGACTTTCCGTACGTCTTTCCGGAGAAACTTCCAGGAATACCCCTGGTTAGAGCTGTCGAGTTCGTCATCGACTTGAAGCCTGGCACTACCCCTATTGCGAAGCGTCCTTATAAGATGCCTCCGCATGAACTTCTCGAGCTCAAGGAAGAAATCGACAAGTCACTGAAAAAGAGTTTCATCCGCCCCAGTTCCTCTGCTTGGGGAGCACCTTCTCTCTTTGTTAAGAAGAAGGATGGAACTAACCGATTGGTCCAGGACTATCGGCCCATTAACCAAGCCACAATCCAGAACAAATATCCACTGCCCCGGATCAACGATCTTTATGATCAGCTTGCTGGATCCTCTGTGTTCTCGAAACTCGACTTGAGGTTGGGTTATCATCAGATCCGAGTTCGTAAGGAGGATATTCCGAAGACTGCTTTCGTTACTCGCTATGGATCATACGAGTACACTGTTATGTCCTTCAGATTAACTAATGCTCCAGCAACCTTCTCCCGATTGATGAACTATATCTTCATGGACTACCTCGACAAATTCGTCATGGTCTACTTGGATGATATCCTTATATTTTCTAAGAATGAAGAAGAACACACCGAACATCTTCGGCTTGTATTGGAGAAGCTACGAGAACACCAGTTATATGCCAAGTATTCTAAGTGTGAATTCTGGTTATCCGAGGTGACTTATCTTGGTCACGTGATTTCCAAGGATGGCATTGCTGTTAACCCCGAACGAGTTCAGGCTATTCTTGACTGGACTCCCCCGAAGAACATCAAGCAAGTCAGGAGTTTTCTCGGACTCGCTAGTTATTGCCGCCGATTCGTCGAGAACTTCTCGAAGATTGCAAAGCCATTAACTGACCTGCTCCACAAGGGTGTTAGATTTGAATGAACAGAAAAATGTCAAGAAAGCTTTCAGACACTCAAAGATAAGTTGACATCTGCCCCAGTGTTAGCACCCCCGGATTCCCAAAAGGACTCTGTGATATATTGCGACGCATCTCGTCAAGGATTAGGCTGTGTCCTAATGCAAGAGCGCAAAGTAATTGCTTATGGCTCTCGTCAATTGCGTCCTCACGAGGAAAATTATCCGGTGCATGATCTCGAACTTTCTGCGGTTATTTATGCTCTGAAGCTATGGCGACATTACCTCCTTGGTAATCGTTGCGAGATATACACGGATCATCAGAGTTTGAAGTATCTGTATACTCAGCCAAACTTGAACCTTCGTCAACAAAGGTGGCTCGAGACAATAGCCGATTATGATATGAATATCTCTTATACCCCTGGCAAGGCTAATGTAATGGCCGATGCTTTGAGTCGCAAGGCTTATTGCAACAACCTCATGGTTCAGGAAGCACAACCAATGCTTTATGAAGAGCTTCGCAAATTGAACCTTCACATTGTTCCTCAGGGTTATCTCAATACCCTGGAGGTTGTGCCAGACCTCGAGCACAACATCAAGACCAGACAGAAATATGATTCTGAAGTTGAGAAGATTAAGAACTTCCTCTCCAAGGGTAATCCTTCATTCTACCATGTTGGTGAGGATGGTGCCTTGTTCTTCAAAGGACGCCTAGTGGTCCCCAGAAGGCGCAATCTGGACTCCCGTTCGGATGTCATGAAAGAAGCACATGACACACCTTTGTCTATTCACCCTGGTAGTACCAAAATGTACCAAGACATTCGTCAGCGGTACTGGTGGCCCGATATGAAACATGATATTGCTAAATATGTTGCTGAGTGTGACGTTTGCCGTCGCATCAAAGCAGAACATCAAAGGCCTGCTGGAACTCTGCAACCCCTTGAAATTCCGGAGTGGAAATGGGACAAAGTCCAAATGGACTTCATTACTAGTTTTCCCAGATCGCAGAAGGGTCATGATGCTATCTTTGTCGTCATCGACCGATTCTCAAAGGTTGCTCACTTTCGTCCAGTCAAGGAGACAATCACTGCTAGTCAGTTAGCAGACTTGTATGTTTCCCGAATTGTGTCACTCCACGGTGTTCCGTTGGAGATCAGTTCAGATCGTGGCAGCCTCTTTACCTCCAGATTTTGGAACAGTTTCCAAGAAGCCATGGGAACTCATCTGTCTTTTAGCACTGCTTATCACCCTCAGTCTTAGGGTCAAGTCGAAAGAGTTAATCAAGTGCTTGAAGATATGCTTCGAGCTTGCGTCATCTCATTCGGTAAGAAATGGGAGGAATCTCTTCCGTATGCCGAATTCTCTTACAACAATGGCTATCAAGCTAGTCTGAAGATGGCACCGTTTGAAGTTCTTTATGGACGTAAGTGTCGAACCCCTCTGAATTGGTCAGAAACTGGGGAACGTTCACTCGTTGGACCGGACATTATTCAACAAGCTGAAGAACAAGTCCGCATTGTCCGTGAACATCTGAAAATTGCTCAGTCTCGCCAGAAGAGCAACTATGACCGAAAGCACAAGGTAATGGTCTATCAGCCTGGTGAGCAAGCTTACCTTCGTGTCACTCTGATGAAGGGCACTCATCGGTTCGGAATCAAGGGCAAGTTAGCTCCTCGCTACATTGGCCCGTTCCGCATTCTCGCTCGTCGAGGAGAAGTGGCATATCAATTGGAATTGCCGCCAAACCTTGTTCAAGTGCACGATGTCTTCCATGTGTCGCAACTCCGACGTTGCTTCAAGGATCCTATCCGAGCTGTGGATCATGAAGTGCTTGAATTGCGAGAAGATCTGTCTTATCCGGAGTATCCGATCCGCGTTCTTGATCAAACTGAACGTCGGACTCGTCAGAAGTCGATCAAGTTCCTCAAGGTTCAGTGGTCGAATCATTCTGAGGATGAAGCCACTTGGGAACGCGATGACCGTCTTCGTGAAGAATACCCTGCTTTCTTTCAGCCTACCTCTTAATTCTCGGGACAAGAATTCTTGTTAGAGGAGGAGAATTGTAACGTCCCCATGTAATAGCTACAGTGATCCCCTCTAGATAGTGCCAAGTCACCATGATTAACTATGCTTGATCATCATTGCATCATATCTCATTTCAAATTCCAATTCAAATTATAATTCAAATTCAAAGTGGAAAATAAAACTTGTTCAAATTGAAACTAAAATGTTCAAAATATTGTAAATAATCCAGAGGCAATTATAAAAATACAACCAACATTAATTGAATTAGTTAAGTGACTCTACCAACCTGAGCTAGTAACCAAACAGCACATTTTAATACATTTTATTTAATCCAATGTACAAATGAAATTATATTTTGCCCAAACCAATTTTTGGTGGTAAAGAATATTGCACTGTAATATTTGAGCTAAGTCACACATTTAATAAAAGTCCAATAGTGGTCAAACATTTTACAAAACAGAATTAAAACAGAAAACAGAAATAGAAAAAGAAAAAGGGGAAACGAATTACTGTGCGACTGGGCCTTAGTGGAACAATAGCCGGCCCAGCCCACCTCGCAGCTCATCGTCCTCCTCCCGCGCGCTGTCGCGCGCGCGCGCCGACACGGCGACAGCCGCCGCGCGTCGCCCATCCGCCGGCTCCCCAGTGCGAATAAGGCCGCGCTCGAGCCCCTCTCGTCCTCCCGCGAAACCCTAGCCACCAGAAACCCCCTCTCGTCCCCTCCCTCGCTCTCGTTTGAGTTCGCCCGAGAGCTCACCGCCGCCATTGTCGTCGATCCCGAGCCCACCTTCCCCGTTCGGCCTCGCCGAGATGTTGAGAAGCTCCGCCGCCCTCCGCTGCGTCGCCTGAGCCCAGCCACTGGAGACGACGGGCTCGGCATTGGGCGAATCGAGTTCATCCCCGACCTCGGCCACCTCTTCCTGTCTCGCGATCTCCGGCGATCCCCTGCGCTACTAAGCTATCACCGGCTTTCCATAGCCTCCCGGTGAGCAGCCGCACCTCTCCCCTCTCTCCCCTGCGCGCTTTCGTCGCCGTAGTGGTCACATTGGAGATGCCCGAACGCTTCGCCGTAGATCTCGTCGCCGGTGAGACCCCGGTGACCAAATGGTCACGGTCATGTGTCCGTTGAACTCGCCGCGTTGAGTAGAGCCCGACTAGCCTTTCCGTTTGCTCGATAGCGCGCCGCATCGCCGTTGCCGTTGCTCGCCCGAAACACCTCGCCGCCGGCGTCATTGTACCGCTCGACTCCGGCCACCGGTGCCCGCGAGACCACCGCCATTCGACGCGGCTCGAAGAGCCCGTTCGAATGGGCCTAGCCACGCTCCTCCCCGTGCCCTATGCGCGTTTTCCGATCACCTCCCGAACCCGCGCCGCTGCGGCCGGGCTCGCCGGCGAGATTCCGGCGAGTCTCCGGCCGGCGTCCGACCTGGCGCGCACGTGGCGGCCCCTGTGTCGCTGACACTGGGTCCCACTGGACCCAGTTGACCGGTCAGCGCGGCCCCGCCCACTAACGTGTGGGTCCCGCTCGAATAAAATGATTTTTAAAATAATAAATAAACGTTAATTAATCGGTTAATTAATTAATTAGTTAATTAAAACACTAATCACTCACTGACCAGTAGGCCCCACCCCTAATTAACCTAATTTAGTTAAGTTTAATCCCTAATTAGACTAATGTGAGACTGACATGTAGGACCCACTGGACCCACTGGTCAGGTTTGACTAGTCCACCGCCACTGTTGGCCGCTGACGTCAGCTATGCGTCATGCTGATGTCATCCCAGTACTGTTTCGGATAATTTTGAATTAAATAAATTCAGAAATTCCAGAAAATATTTAAAACTTTGAAAAATCATATCTTTTAAACCGTAAGCCAGATGAAAATAATTTATATATGTAAAATGATTAGAAAAATATGAAGATTCTGGATGTGTAATCAAAATGCCTGTCCAACAATCCTAGCTAGCTGAACATGGAACAATTTGCCCGATTTCGATAAATGAATAGTGCACAACTTTAATTAAATAAATCCAAATAAATTCCTAAATTAACTAAATCATTTAGTTAGGCAGTAAAACACATCTGCATATCATTCTAGGCTTGTCATGTATAGTAATTGCATTTTTGCCGTGAAATTTATTGTTTCTTCCCCCCTCCTTCTCTCTCGATAGACGCCGAGACCGACACCGTTGCAGCAGAGTTCGACTACACCCCCGACGAGCAGCCTACCGACGATCAGCCACTCTCCGCAGAGCTTCCAGGCAAGCAATCCCCCCCTTGACGCATGCCGTTGTCTCCTATTCTTTCTCCCTCCTGCTTGCATTAGAAATTGCCGCTGCCATGTTTTAACCTATTCTGATGCATAGCCTAATTTTGTCGCCTGCTACTGATACATTACCTGTTATCCCATGATGCCTAGTTAGCTATGCTGATGTTCCATCTTTGGCCCTTCGTCTTGTCCGTATGCCATGCTTGTTACCGGGCCGTGATCACTCTGGGTGAGGATCACGGAAATGCTTACATTACTACATTCATTTACTGTTACGGGGCTGAAGGGCTGGTGGTACCATCCAGTCAGAGATGGACTTGAGTCCCGACAGCGCCCAATGTTAAAGTCGGGCTGGCCCCAAGGGTACCCGCGAGTGAATATCATTAAAGACGGGTCGGCTCCAAGAGCACCCGCGCGTCATGTTTTACCAAGTCGGAGCGACAGAAACTCTGTTCGTCTCTGCGAGTTACTAAATACGCCTAACGGAACTGGGTATTTGATCCGAGTGGGTCGTCGTGCCCTATACGCACTACCACCACGTGGGATAATGGTTTAATGGGGCCGTCTACGTCGTATGTATCAGCCGAAAGCTCTTCAGACGTCACTGCTCAGAGATGCGGGCTGATTGTTGGGGTTGGGCTGGTTACGTCACTGGTGTATTCAGTGTCGCGCCTGCTCCCCGGCCAGTCTCGTAACGTGCAGGAGTGCAAAGGGCGATGGGCCCAAGACCCCTTCGCACTTAGGATTTAGACCGGCGTGTTGGCCTCTCTGCTGAGCCTAGGTAGGACTGCGTCGTGTCGATCACCCGAGGCCGGGTATTACCCAGCTAGTGTGTCCGGCCGGAGGTAATCGAGCATGTTGGGTAACAGTAGTGCACCCCTGCAGGGAAGTTATCTATTCGAATAGCCGTGTCCACGGTAACAGGACGCTCAGAGTTGTATCCGGATCTATGACAACTACAAACTGATGATGATGCTTATGAATCTGATACTACTGCTCTCGGGATCGCTTTCTCGCGGGATAGTCGAGAAAGGATCTCGGGGAGTTGCTGCTATACAACCACTATTGTATGTTACTATATTCTACTCTCTTCTGATGCTGCAAGATTGCTTGAAGATGCTAGTCTTCGATAGGCTAGGCTTCTCCCCCTCCACTCTGGCATTCTGCAGTTCAGTCCAAAGATATAGCCCCATTCCTTTGATACCAGTGCATAATTAGTATAGTTCTGATGTCAGTCTTGCGAGTACTTTGGATGAGTACTCACGGTTGCTCTGCTATTCTTTTCCCCCCATATCCATTTGATGATACATCAGACGATGGAGCCCAGGAGCCAGATGCCACCGCAGGAGCTTACTACCAGGAGGGTCCCGACGGCACTTACTACTGGATCGAGCTGGCCGACCAGGAGTAGTTAGGAGGCCCTAGGTAGGAGGCCTTCGCCTTTCGATCCGTATCGTTGTTTGTGCTAGCCTTCTTAAGGCACCCTTGACTAACTATGTCTGTACTCAGATATCATTTGTGTGTGTGACTTATGTATTCAGGCCTCCGTGCCCCCGGTTTGTAATATGATGTTTTATGTTTAGTTTGAGTTTAGAGTTGTGTTGTGATATCTTCCCGTGAGTCCCTGTGCTTGATCGTGCACGTTTGCGTGTATGATTAGTGCACGATTAAGCTGGGGGCGTCACACCCGAGCTCACCATCGAGCTCCTGGGGTTCCCAGGAGCTCAACGCGCGCTCGCACGCCTCTCCCCGTGCCCCGTAGCGGCCTAGACGAGATCGCCCGAACGCGCCACCGCCTCCGCCGCTCACCGTCGCCATTTCCGGCCACTCCAGCCCACGCGACCACCGTAGATCGACGCGCCGTCGAGGGCACGTTCGAACGCGCCTAACCGCGCGCGAAACGGTGCCCCCTAGCTGTTTTCCGGTGAGGTCCCGAGGACCTCCGCCGCGTTTGGCGTCGCCGGCGACGAGCCGCCGGCCACCGCCGAGCTGGCAGCCACGTGAGCACCCCCTGGGTTACTGCCAGTGGGCCCAGGGGCCCCAGTTGACTGGGTTGACCAGTCAACCCTGCTGACTGGGCACTCTGTGCCACTGACAGGCGGGCCCCACCCGCTTAATTAACTAATTTGATTTTAAATTTATTCTGTTAATTAGTAAAGACACTGACATATGGGGCCCATCCCTAATTAACCTCTGTTTAGTTTAATTTAACCCTGTTTAACCCCTCTGTGTATGACAAGTGGGACCCAGCGGTCAGGTTTGACCCGGATCGGCTGGGTTGACCGAGGACGTCATCCTGACATCATGCTGACATCATAAGTTACTGTTCTGGTTAATGCGAATTTAGTAATTAATTTAATTCCAGGATTTTCAGAAAAATGTTTAAAACTTTGAAAATTCGTAGAAAATAAACCGTAGCTCGGATCGAAAAGTTTTCTACATAAAAGTTGATCAGAAAAACGAGACGAATCCGAATATGTGGTCAAAATGCTTGACCATCACTCCTAACCAGATGAACATGGAATTTTTCCCCTCCGGTTCAACTTTCCAAAAACTGCCTAAGGCCGGGAAAATATCCCAGATATTTTTCCCGCTTCATCTGCAACGTGTAGCATTGCATTAGGTCACCACCAGCACTACATATTGCCATGCCATGCATCTGTGTTGCATTGTTTGCTTTTATTTATTGTTTCTTCCCCCTCTTCTCTCCGGTAGACCCCGAGACCGACGCAGCTCCGGAGTACGACCACACCGTCGACGACCCCTCTTTTGCCGCAGAGCTTCCAGGCTAGCAACCCCCCCCCCTTGAACATGCCTATATCGCCTATTCTTCCTCCCTCATGCTTGCATTAGAATTGCTACAGTTGTTGTTCTGAAATACCTATTCTGATGCATAGCCTGTTTTTGTAAACTGCTATTAATACCTTACCTGCTATCCTAAATGCTTGGTATAGGTTGGCAGTGAACCATCTGTGGCCCCTCATACTTGTCCTAGTTGCCCCTTTTTGTTACTGGTGCCCCGATCGATGTGATCCACGGGCTGAGACCGACTTATCACTGCACACCCCCTAAGTTGTACGACTATGCAGAGCTAATATCTAGTGACGAGGGTGATGCCTCTTAACTCACTCCTGATGATATCTCTGTAGCGTAGCTAGTCGGTTGTGGGTTACCGAGGGTGATTCCTCTTCCACCACCTCCGACGACGCCTCTGTCGTGCAACCCCTTAGGTGTGAACCCATCGAGGGTGATTCCTCCGGGTCCACCTTGATGGATACATTGAGTGGGAATCCAACGAGGGTGATTCTTCGGATTCCTCCTTGATGTGTTGGACACACTGTTACCACTTAATTATCTCAAATACTTGATAAAGTCGGGTCGGCCCCGAGGGGTACCCGCGAGTAATGTGGAGTCGGGTTGACCGTGAGGGTACCCGCGAGATAATTACGTGGCACGGCCGGGCATTCTTAGCCCTTGCCGTAAGTCCACGAGACGGGGCAACGGGGTCACATGATCGTGAGTCTCTGCTCATTTCCGCGAGCTCCCAACGCACTAAAGGGTTAGGATATGTGATCTGACTAGGCCTCTGGCCTTTTCGCACTAACCACCACGCGGGAATAGTATGGGCACTCGGCATCGTATGTATCAGCCGAAGTTCTTCAGACGTCAGCGGTTGAGCGGCACGCGCACGGGTGGACCGCGACGGCCTGCGTGTGTATACAGGGGCTAGGTCTGGTCCCGGCCATCCTCACAATGCGCAGGAGTGCAAAGGGCGATGGGCCCAAGACCCCTGAGCGCTTAGGGTGTAGACCGGCATGCTGGCCTCTCTGTTGAACCTAGGTAGAGCTACGGTGTGTCGATCAGCCAAGGCCGGGCATGGACCGAGTAAGTGTGTCCTACTAGAGTTAATCAAGCGCATTGGGTAAGTTGGTGCACCCCTGCAGGACGCTCAGAAAATATCCCGATCTACTACAACTAGAACTAGAACTTGAGATGCTTAATATGTTAGCTCCGGGATCGCTTTCTCGCAGGGAGTCGAGGAAGGATCTCTGGGCGTTCTTACTACTTGTTGCTACTGCTATATTTATGTACTAATCTGCACTCTTCTAATGCTGCAAGACGCTGAAGATGCTAGTCTTTGATAGGCTAGGCCTTTCTCTCTATTCTGGCATTTCTGCAGTCCAGTCCACTGATACAGCCCCTCTTTGATACCAATGCATAAATAGAGTAGATCTGATGTAAGTCTTGCGAGTACTTTGGATGAGTACTCACGGTTGCTTTGCTTCCCTTTTTCCCCTATACTCGATTGCTGCGACTAGATGACGGAACCCCGGAGCCAGCTGCCCCTGTCGACGACTACTACTACCCCTCCGGTGGAGAGTATGACTACGTGGAGACCACCGACGACCAGGAGTAGATAGGAGGCACCCAGGCAGGAGGCCTGCGCCTTTTCGTTCCAGTGTCGTTGTTTTGCCCAGCCTTCTTAAGGCCTATCGGTTTAACTTTTATGTCTGTACTCAGATATCTGATGCTTCCGCTGATGCTTGTATGACTCGAGCTTATGTATTCGAGCCCTCGAGGCCCCTGGCTTGTAATATAAAGCTTGTATGACTTTTATTTTTGTTTAGAGTTGTGTTGTGATATCTTCAAGTGAGTCCTTAGGCTTGATCGTGTGCATTTGCGTGTATGATTAGTGCATGATTAAGCCGGGGCGTCACAGAAGATAGTCTCACATCGACGAGGCTAATCAACGGGCTATGGAGATGCCCATCAATTGATGTCAATGTGAGGAGTAGGGATTGCCATGCAGCGGATGCACTAAGAGCGATAAGTGTATGAAATCTCAACATGAAAACTAAGTGGGTGTGCATCCAACTTGCTTGCTCATGAAGACCTCGGGCATTTGAGGAAGCCCATCATCGGAATATACAAGCCAAGTTCTATAATGAAAAATTCCCACTAGTATATGAAAGTGACAAAATAGGAGACTCTCTATATGAAAAACATGGTGCTACTCTAAAGCACAAGTGTGGAAAAAGGATAGTAACATTGCCCCTTCTCTCTTTTTCTCTCATTTTTTTGTTGGGCTCTTTTTGGCCTCTTTTTTTCTTTTTTTTTCGTCCGGAGCCTCATCCCGACTTGTGGGGGAATCACAGTCTCCGTCATCCTTTCCTCACTGGGACAATGCTCTAATAATGATGATCATCACACTTTTATTTACTTACAACTCAATATTACAACTCGATACTAGAATAAATAGGACTCTATATGAATGCCTCTGGCAGTGTACGAGGATGTGCAATGACACTAGCGTAACATGTATGAAAATGATGAACGGTGGCTGAGCCACGAATACTATGTCAGCTATATGATCATGCAAAGCAATATGACAATGATGATGTGTGTCATATAAAAAGAACGGTGGAAGTTGCATGGCAATATATCTCGGAATGGCTATGGAAATGCCATAATAGGTAGGTATGGTGGCTGTTTTTACGAGGATATAAAGAGGCTTATGTGTGATAGAGCGTATCATATCACGGGGTTTGGATGCACCGGCGAAGTTTGCACCGACTCTCGAGGTGAGAAAGGGCAATGCACGGTACCGAAGAGGCTAGCAAATTGCGGAAGGGTGAGAGTGCGTATAATCCATGGACTCACATTAGTCATAAAGAACGCACATACTTATTGCAATAGTCTATTAGCCCTCGAAGCAAAGTGCTACTACGCATGCCCCTAGAGGGGAGGTTGGTAGGAGTTAACCATCGTGTGCCCCCGACCTTCACGCAAAGGTAGACAATCAATAATAAATCATGCTCCAACTTCATCACACTAAGGACTATACGTGCATGCTTCGGGAATCACAAACCTTAACACCAGTATTCTTACTAAACCACAATCATTCACTAGTACCTCCCACATATTACCATCTTAATATCGCAAAACTATTGCAAGGAATCATACTTATCATATTCAGTGATCTACATGAAAGTTTTTATTATATCCCTCTTGAATACCTATCATATGTGTGATAGAGCGTATCACACTCACGAGGTATGGTGGCTATTTTGAGGCTATTTTGAGGAAGATATAAGGATGCTTATGTGTGATAGAGCGTATCATATCACGGGGTTTGGATGCACCGGCGAAGTTTGCACCAACTCTCGATGTGAGAAAGGGCAATGCACGGTACCGAAGAGGCTAGCAAATTGCGGAAAGGTGAGAGTGCGAATAATCCATGGACTCACATTAGTCATAAAGAACTCACATACTTATTGCGAAAGTTTATTAGCCCTCGAAGCAAAGTACTACTACACATGCCCCTAGGGGGATAGATTGGTAGGAAAAGACCATCGCTCATCCCCGACCGCCACTCATAAGGTAGACAATCAAGAATAAATCATGCTCCAACTTCTTAGCATAATGACAGATCATACGTGCATGCTTTGGGAATCATAAACCTTAACACCAATATTCTTACTAAACCACAATTATCTACTAGCACCTCCCATATATTACCATCTTAATATCGCAAAACTATTGCAAGGAATCAAACTTATCATATTCAGTGATCTACATGAAAGTTTTTATTATATCCCTCTTGAATGCCTATCATATCAGGACTAAATTCATAACCCGTGCATATTACAATTGCTATTTATTAGACTCTCAAAAAGATATAAGTTAAGCATGAGAGTGCAACTATTTCTTTAAAATATAACCACCGCCGCGCTCTAAAAGATATAAGTGAAGCACTAGAGCAACTGCCTAGCTCAAAAGATATAAGTGAAGCACATAGAGTATTCTAACAAATCACGAATAATGTGTGTCCCTCTCAAAAAGGTGTGTTCAGAAAATATGATTGTGACAAACTAAAAAGCAAACAAACTATATCACAAGATGCTCCAAGTAAAACACATGTCATGTGATGAATAAAAATATAGCTCCAAGTGAGTTACCGATAGATTGTAGACGAAAGAGGGGATGCCTTCCGGGGCATCCCCAAGCTTAGACGCTTCAATCTTCCTTGAATATTACCTTGGGGTGACTTGGGCATCCCCAAGCTTAGGCTCTTGCCGCTCCTTATTCCTTTATCCATCGTCGTCTCACCCAAAACTTGAAAACTTCAGGACACAAAACTCAACAGAAACCTCGTGAGATCCGTTAGTATAACAGACAAATCTTGAACTTTAGGTACTGTTGTAAATTGATTCATATTTAATATTGGCATAATTCTACTGTACTCCAACTTCTCCATGACTCATACCCCCCGATACGATCCATAGATTCATCAAAATAAGCAAACTATGCAACAAAAACAGAATCTGTCTAAAACATAATAGTCTGTAAATATATATTTAGAAGCTATACTTCTGTAACTTAAAAAATTCTAAAAAATTAGGACAACCAAAAAAATTCATATACCAATACTGTGTAAAAATTTCAGATTTTTCTGAAGCTCCATTACAGAATCAAAATTCCAGCACTGGACGCAAAACTTTCTGTTTTCCAAACAACATCAATTATACTATCATCAACATCATCCCAAAGGCATTACTTGGCACAAACACTAATTAAACGATAAAAACACAATCATAACAGAGGTTATAATTGTGTAAACACACAAGAACAGAAAGTAAAAACATTTTTTTTTATTCATTGGGTTGCCTCCCAACAAGCGCTATTGTTTTATGCCCCTAGCTAGGCATAATGCATAGTTTCAAGTGTTGTCATCCTTCAAGTTAATTCCATAGGTGGCCCTAATAATAGATTCATAAGGTGACTTAATTATCTTTCTAGGGAAGTGTTCCATCCCTTTCTTTAATGGAAATTGAAATCTTATATTACCTTCTTTCATATCAATAATAGCACCTATTGTTCATAGTAAAGTCCTACCAAGTATTATGGGGCAAGAAGGATTGCATTCAATATCAAGAACAATGAAATCCACGGGCACATAATTCCTATTTGCAAGAATAAGCACATCATTTATTCTACCCAATGGTTTTTTTATAGTAGAATCTGCGAGGTGCAAATTAAGGGAACAAGGATCCATGTCGGTGAGACCTAGCACATCACACAAAGACTTTGGTATAGTGGAAACGCTAGCACCAAGATCACATAGGGCAGTACATTCATAATCTTTAATTTTGACTTTAATAGTGGGTTCCCATTCATCTTGTAATTTTCTAGGAATTGAAACTTCCAACTCAAGTTTTTCTTCATGCGCTTTTATCATGGCTTCTACAATATGTTTAGTGAAAGCTTTATTTTGTTCATATGCGTTTGGTGAATTAATCATGGATTGCAACAAGTAAATACACTCAATTAAAGAACAACTATCATAATTAAAGTCCTTGTAATCCAAAGTAGTGGGTGCATTACTATTTAAAGTTTTGACTTCTCCAAACCCACTTTTTCATTTTTATTTGTAAGATTATCACCCTCCAAGCAATTGGGACTCCTTCTAACTAAAGTTGACTCTTCTTCAGTCCCTTTTTCATCAAGTTTTATGTTACTAAATAATGATTCAATAGGAGTGACACCAATCATTTTAATATCTTCATCATTACTATGATAGAAACCCGGTGGAATCGCTTTTTCTAGGAATTCTCGCTTAGCTCTCAACCTAGCGGTCCTTTCTTTAATTTCAGTAATGGAGACATAGATAGCTTTAATAGACTCATTTATATCATGCATGGGTGGCAAAATTTTAGTTTTGAGATTTTCCACGTCATGAGAAATTCTATCCATGTTCCTAGCTAATTCATCAACTCTATTCAATTTTTCTTCTATCATAGCATTAAAATTCTTTTGTGAATTAATAAGTTCTTTAATATTACTTTCAAGATCAGAGGGCATCCTATTATTATTATATGGATTACCATAGGAATTGCCATAATTCTTAGAGGAACTTCCAGGAAACGGCCTAGGATTGAAATTACCCCTATAAGCATTGTTGTTGAAATTATTTCTAGAGACAAAATTTACATCAATAGCATCATTATTTTGCTCAATAAAAGTAGACAATGGCACACCATTAGGATCAATATGAGCATTTTTACTAGCAACCTATTTCAATAAAGCATCCATCTTATCACTCAAAGTATTAATTTCTTCAACATAATTTACCTTCTTACCAGTTGGAGTTCGTTCAGTGTGCCATTGAGAATAATTTGTCATAATATTATCAAGAAGTTTTGTAGCTTATCCCAATGTAATTTCCATAAAAGTACCACCTGCGGCGGAGTCTAGCAAATTTCTAGAAACAAAGTTTAGTCCCGCATAAATTTTTTGTATGATCATCCATAGATTTAAGCCATGAGTTGGGCAATTTCTTATCATTAATTTCATTCTCTCCCAAGATTGTGCAACATGTTCATGCTCAAGTTGCTTAAAATTCATAATTTGATTTCTTAAAGAAATAATCTTAGCGGGAGGAAAATACTTGGTAATAAAAGCATCCTTACACTTATCCCAAGAATCAATACTATTTCTAGGCAAGGATGAAAACCAAGTTTTAGCACGATCTCCTAGTGAGAACGGAAATAATTTTAATTTTACAATATCATTATCCACATCTTTTTTCTTTTGCATATCACAAAGCTCAACGAAAGTATTTAGATGGGATGCAGCATCTTCTTTAGGACTACCAGAAAATTGTTCTTTCATAACAAGATTAAGCAAAGCAGCATTAATGTCAAACGACTCCGCACTAGTGGCGGGAGGAGCAATAGGAGTACTAATAAAATCATTATTATTAGTATTGGAAAAGTCACACAATTTTGTATTTTCTTGAGACATCGCGACGAAGCAAGCAAACTAGCAAACAAACAAATAAAAATATTTTTTGTGTTTTTGTAAAAAAAAATTACAAGTGGGGGAGATAAAAAACGAGAGGCAAATGCAAATAAAAAGGAAAATAAAATAAATGCAAGTGGATGATAGTTTGTGCGAAGGTACTAGGTAATTTTGATGATGTCTCCGCGGCAACGGCGCCAGAAATTCTTCCTGCAACTTGTAGACTGCGTTGGTAGTTCCCCGAAGAGGAGAGGATGATGCAGTATAGTAGTGATAAGTATTTCCCTCAGTTAAGAACTAAGGTTATCAATCCAGTAGGAGAACCAAGCAAAATCCCGTTAAACGCGCCTGCACACACAAAAGCAAACACTTGCACCCAACGCAAATAAGAGGGTTGTCAATCCTCTTAGCGGTTATTTGCAAGGATTAATTCTGATAGTGATAGATAGATAAACTAAAATACTAAATAAAATAAAAGTAAATAAATTGCAGCAAGGTATTTTTAGGTTTTTTTATATAAGATAAAGTAGACCGGGCCATAGTTTTCACTAGAGGCTTCTCTCTCGAACGCATAGCATACGGTGGGTAAACAAATTACTGTTGGGCAATTGATAGAAAAGCAAATAATTATGACGGATTCATGGCAGTGATCATGTATATATGCATCACGTCCAAGACAAGTAGACCGACTCCTGCCTGCATCTACTACTATTACTCCACCCATCGACCGCTATCCAGCATGCATCTAGGGTATTAAGTATGAAACAGAGTAACGCCTTAAGCAAGATGACATGATGTAGACAAAGTAAATTCAAGCAATATGATTAAACCCCATCTTTTATCCTTAATGGCAACAATACAAATACGTGTCATGTCCCCTCCTGTCACTGAGATTGAGCACCGCAAGATTGAACCCATCACAAAGCACCTCTCCCATTGCAAGATAAATCAATCTAGTAGGCCAAACCAAATTGATAGATCGCAGAGAAATACAAAGCTATAATAATCATGCTTAAAATATTTCAGAGAAGACTCAAATATTTCTCATGAATAATCTGATCATAAACTCACAATTCATCGGATCCCAACAAACACACCGCAAAAGAAGATTACATCAGATAGAACTCCAAGAACATCGAGGAGAACATGGTATTGAAGATCAAAGAGAGAGAAGAAGCCATCTAGCTACTAGCCATTTACCCGTAGGTCTGTGGGAAACTACTCACACATCATCGGAAGGGTAGCAAGGTTGATGAAGAAGCCCTCCGTGAGCGATTCCCCCTCCGACAAAGTACCGAAAAAGGCCTCCAGATGGGATCGCGGAAGAACAGAGGCTTGCGGCGGCGGAAAGGTTTTCTCTTCTGGCTCTCTGGTATATTGGGAATATTTGGGAATTTATAGCGCTGGAATTAGGTCAGGAGGGGCTACGAGGGGCCCACAAGCCTGGGGCGCGCCTACCCCCTGGGCACGCCCTCCAGGCTTGCCGCCTCCTCGTGGCTCTTCTGGTCTTCTCCTGAAGCTTCGTGGGTCTCTTCTGGTCCAGAAAAAATTAATCCAAAGTTTTTTTTTCTCGTTTGGACTCTTTTTGATAATGATTTTCTGAAAAGGCAAAAACAAGCAAAAAAACAGCAACTGGCACTGGGCACTGGGTTAATAGGTTAGTCCCAAAAAATGATATATAATGGCATATAATTGCATATAAAACATTCAAGATTGATACTATAATAGCATGGAACAATAAAAACTTATAGATATGTTGGAGACGTATCAATGCTCAGGTACACAACGTCTAATAACACCATCTACTCCTTTATATAAATGTGGGTCATCCCAAAAGTAATGTCTTAAATCAAAGAACTTTTTTTCTTTTGTTGGTATGTGAAACTAGGTGGTATTTATTTAGCAACAATATAATTAGCATAGTCTGCATACCAAGGAGTATTATGAGAAGCATTTATCACAGCTAGTTGTTCATCAGGGAAATCATCATTAATAGGAAGTAGGTCATCAAGAACATTTTCCTTTCTAGACAAATTATCAGCTACGGGATTCTCAGCTCCATTTCTATCAATAATATGCAAATCAAATTCTTGTAGCAACAGAACCCACCTAATAAGTCTAGGTTTAGCATCTTTCTTTTCCATAAGATACTTAATAGCAGCATGATCAGTATGAATAGTAACTTTAGAATCAACAATGTAAGATCTGAATTTATCACATGCAAACACAACTGCTAAAAATTCTTTCTCAGTAGTAGCATAATTTCTTTGAGCATTGTCTAGAGTTTTACTAGCATAATGAATAACATTCAATTTCTTATCAATTCTTGGGCCTAGAACAGCACCAACAGCATGATCACTAGCATCACACATAATTTCAAAGGGTAGGTTCCAATCAGGTGGTTGAACAATAGGTGCAGAAATTAAGGCTTTCTTAAGTATCTCAAAGGCTTCTACACAATCATCATCAAAAACAAATGGAACATCCTTTTGCAAAAGATTAGTAAGAGGCCTAGAAATTTTAGAGAAGTCTTTTATAAACCTTCTATAGAAACCAGCATGACCAAGGAAACTTCTTATACCTTTGATATCTTTAGTACATGGCATTTTCTCAATTGCATCAACTTTAGCTTTATCAACTTCAATACCTCTTTCAGAGATTTTATGCCCAAGGACTATACCTTCATTCACCATAAAGTGGCACTTCTCCCAATTCAAGACAAGATTAGTTTCTTCACATCTCTACAAAACTCGATCAAGGTTGCTCAAGCAATCATCAAAAGAAGTTCCGTATACGGAGAAATCATCCATGAATACCTCAACAATCTTTTCACAAAAGTCAGAGAATATAGCAGTCATACATCTTTGAAAGGTAGCAGGTGCATTACATAAACCAAAAGGCAAACGACGGTAAGCATAAGATCCAAAAGGACAAGTAAATGTGGTTTTCTCTTGATCTTCTGGTGATACAGGTATTTGAGAGAAACCAGAATAACCATCTAGGAAGCAAAAGTGTGTATGTTTAGATAATATTTCTAACATTTGATCAATAAAAGGCAAGGGGTAATGATCTTTCATAGTAGCTTTATTTAGTTTTCTGAAATCAATTACCATCCTATAACCGGTTACAATTCTTTGTGGAATAAGTTCATTTTTATCATTAGGAACAACAGTAATACCTCCTTTCTTAGGAACACAATGAACAGGACTTACCCATCTACTATCAGCTATGGGATAAATTATACCTGCCTCAAGAAGCTTTAATATTTCAGTTCTTACCACATCCTTCATTTTAGGATT
This sequence comes from Elymus sibiricus, assembly GCA_039707655.1. Classification (NCBI taxonomy): domain Eukaryota; kingdom Viridiplantae; phylum Streptophyta; class Magnoliopsida; order Poales; family Poaceae; genus Elymus; species Elymus sibiricus. The sequence goes on along the minus strand of CM077676.1, from coordinate 298,528,632 downwards.
AAGCCTTCTTTGATGATCAACAACGGTTTTAGTGTATGGCTCCATATGAATTTTATGCTGACATAAAGTGGGACTAATGCCCTTAAGATCATCAAGAGTATATGCAATAGCAGCACGGTGTTTCTTTAGTGTTTTAAGTAATCTCTTTTCTTCATGCTCTAAAAGGTTAGCACTAATAATAACATGATATATCTTCTTTTCATCCAGATAAGCATATTTAAGTGTATCAGGTAATTGCTTTAAATCAAACACAGGATCACTCTTGGGTGGAAGAGGGTCTCCCAAAGTTTCAACAGGCAAGTTATGTTTGAGAACAGGTGCTTGTTTAAAGAACAACTCAACTATTTCATTTCTTTCATTCATGTGCATATCATTCTCATGGTCTAGCAAATATTGTTCTAAAGGATCTGTAGGAGGCACAACAATAGAAGCAAGACCTATAATTTCATCTTTATTGGGTAATTCCTTATCATGAGGTTGCCTACTAAACTTAGAGAAATTAAATTCATGAGATATATCACCAAACTTAACTCTAACCTTCTCTTTAACACAATCAATTTCAGCATTAACTGTATTCAAGAAAGGTCTACCAAATATAATGGGACAACAATTATCTTGTTGTGAACCAAGCACCAAGAAATCAGTAGGGTATTTGATTTTACCACACAAGACTTTCACATCTCTAAAAATCCCAAGTGGTGTAATAGTATCTCTATTTGCAAGCTTAATAGTAACATCAATATCTTCAATCTCAACAGATGCAATATCATGCATTACTTCTTGATATAAATAAAATAGAATAGCACTCACAATAGCGCCCATATCACATAAACTATGATAGCAATGATCTCCAATCTTAACAGAAACAACAGGCATGCCAACTACAGGCTTGTTCTTATCTAGCATATCTCGTTCATTTCTAACAGGTTTAGCAATTCTAGCAGCCTCATCACAAAAGTAAATAACATGCCCATCAATATCTTCAACCAAAAGATATTTAACCATTGCAATATTAGGTTCAGCCTTAATTTGTCCAGAAGGTCTAGGTGTACTTATATTACTTTTATTAACCACAGTTGAAGCTTTAGCATGTTCCTTAATCCTAACTGGGAAAGGAGGTTTCTCAATATAAGCAGTAGGCACAACTAGATCAACATTGTAAACAATTGTTTCTTCTTTAACACTAACAGGTTCTTCATTTAATTCCATAGGTGGATGATATTTAAACCATTTCTCCTTAGGGAGATCAACGTGAGTAGCAAAAGATTCACAAAAGGTAGCTACTATCTCAGAGTTAAGTCCATATTTAGTACTAAACTTATTAAAAGCATCAATTTCCATAAAAGATTTAACACAATCAAACTCAAGATTTATACCTGACTCTTTACCTTTGTCGATTTCCCAATCTTCAGAGTTGCGTTTAATTCTTTCGAGAAGATCCCATTTGAATTAAATAGTCCGCTTCATAAAGGAACCATTAGAAGAAGTATCGAGCATGGATCGATCATCATGAGAAAGCCGAGCATAAAAGTTTTGAATAATTATTTCTCTTGAGAGCTCATGATTGGGGCATGTATGCAACATATACTTAAGGCTCCCCCAAGCTTGAGCGATACTTTCTCCTTCACGAGGCCAAAAATTATATATATCATTCCGATCACGATGAACCAAATGCATAGGATAAAATTTCAGGTGAAATTCCAGCTTCAACCGGTTCCAATCCCATGTTTCAGTATCATCACATAGCCTATACCATGTCAATGCCTTTCCCTCCAAAGATAAAGGGAATACTTTCTTCTTAACTCCATCTCCGGATAGACCTGCAAGCTTAAACAATCCACAAATTTCATCCACATATATCAAGTGCATATCAGGATGCACCGTTCCATCTCCTACATAAGGATTAGCTAGCAGTTTCTCTACCATACCCGAAGGAATTTCATAAAAAATATTTTTAGTAGGTTGAGGGGCAACTCTCAATGCTTCTGGTTGAGGTGAAGATACCCTGAACAAACCCCTCAAAGGATTGACAGTAAATTTCAGCACATAATATAAATGTTTCCTTACCAAATTCCACTCACCAAAGGCGCTTCACTCTCCGGCAACAGCGCCAGAAAAGAGTCTTGATGACCCACAAGTATAGGGGATCAATTGTAGTCCTTTTGATAAGTAAGAGTGTCGAATCCAATGAGGAGCAGAAGGAAATGACAAACGGTTTTCAGCAAGGTATGCTCTGCAAGCACTGAAATTATCGGTAATAGATAGTTTGATAGTAAGGGAATTCGTAACAAGGAACAAGTAATAACGGTAACAAAGGTGCAGCAAGGTGGCTGATGACCCACAAGTATAGGGGATCAATCGTAGTCCTTTCGATAAGTAAGAGTGTCGAACCCAACGAGGAGCAGAAGGAAATGGCAAGCAGTTTTCAGCAAGGTATTTTCTGCAAGCACTAAAATTATCGGTAATGAGTAGTTTGATAGCAAGATAATTTGTAACAAGTGACAAGTAGCAATAGTAACTAAGGTGCAGCAAGGTAGCCCAATCCTTTTTGTAGCAAAGGACAGGCCGAAACAATCTCTTATAATAAGCAAAGCGTTCTCGAGGACACATGGGAATTTCGTCTAGTCACTTTCATCATGTTTTTTGATTCGCATTCGCTACTTTGATAATTTGATATGTGGGTGGACCGGTGCTTGGGTGCTGTTATTACTTGAACAAACCTCCCACTTATGATTAACCCCTCTCGCAAGCATCCGCAACTACGAAAGAAGAATTAAGATAGATCTAACCATAGCATTAAAAATATGGATCCAAATCAGCCCCTTACGGAATAGCGCATAAACTAGGGTTTAAGCTTCTGTCACTCTAGCAACCCATCATCTAATTACTACTCCACAATGCATTCCCTTAGGCCCAAAGATGGTGAAGTGTCATGTAGTCGACGTTCACATGACACCACTAAGAAAATCAACAACATACATATCATCAAAATATCGAACAAATGCCAAATTCACATGATTACTTATGACAAAACTTCTCCCATGTCCTCAAGAACAAAAGTAACTACTCACAAATCATATTCATGTCCAAGATCAGAGGGGTATTAAATAGCATAATGGATCTGAACATATAATATTCCACCAAATAAACCAACTAGCATCAACTACAAGATGTAATCAACACTACTAGCAACCCACAGGTACCAATCTGAGGTTTTGAGACAAAGATTGAATACAAGAGATAAACTAGGGTTTGAGATGAGATGGTGCTGATGAAGATGTTGATGAAGATTGGTCCTCCCTCGATGAGAGGATCGTTGGTGATGTCGATGACTTCGATTTCCCCCTCCCGGAGGGAAGTATCCCCGGCGGAATCACTCCGCCGGAGAGCAAAAGTGCTCCTGCCCAAGTTCCGCCTCGAGACGGCAGCGCTCCGTCCCAAAAGTCTTCTCCTTATTTTTTCTAGGGCAAATGGGCTTATATACCAGAAAATGGGCACTAGAGGCTGGCCAGGGGCCCCACAAGCCACCAGGGCGCGCCTTGGGGGGGGGGGGGTGGCACGCCCTGGTGCCTCGTGGGCACCTGGGTGGCCCCCTCTGGTACTTCTGTCTTCCAATATTTTTTATTTATTCCAAAATAAATCTCCGTGAAATTTCAGCTCATTTGGAGATGTGCAGAATAGGTATCTCTGACATAGCTTTTTCAGGTCCAGAATTCCAGCTGTCGGCAATCTTCCTCCTTATGTAAATCTTGCATATTAAGAGTGAAAAGGCATTAGAATTGCTCCACAAAGTGTTATATTGATAAAAAACACTATAAATAACAGTAGGAAAACATGATGCAAAATGGACGTATCAACTCCCCCAAGCTTAGACCTCGCTTGTCCTCAAGCGAAAGCCGATATCGATAATCATGTCCACATGTTTAGAGAGAGAGGTGTCGATAAAAACTAAATACGGACATAGTAGCATCATGATCATTATTATAACAGCAATATTTCTTATCATAGAACTTCTCATAAGCAAGTAACAATTCATCACAATAACGAAGTATAAGGCATAAACTTTCTTGAAAACTAACAAACTATGTTCTCAGTCAACAATGCAATTGCAATTCATCATATTTTCAGGAAGGGTCTCATGTAGGAGATTTTTAGCAAGTCCACATACTCAACCATCATTTAGTATTTTATGATTGCTAACACTCACAACATATATAAGGAGCAAAAAGTTTCAGCCAGACACATAGAAAGATAGGGGCTTATAATTTTGCCTCCCAACTTATTCACCTCAAGGGTAATGTCAACAATAATAACTCATGATCACTCATATCCAACCGGATATATGTGCCTAGATCTTTCCCCACCACATGATGCTTGCAAAAGAGAAAAATAAAAAGGAATAGAGGAGAACACTATTGACTCTTGCATAAAAAGTAAATACATAATAGTAAAAGATAGGCCCTTCGCAGAGGGAAGCAGAGGTTGTCATGAGCTTTTTGTTATTGGATGCACAAGCTCTTAATGCAAAGGAATGTCACTTTATATTGCCCCTTGTGATAGCAACCTTTATTATGCAGTCCGTCGCTTTTATTTCTTTACCATCACAAGTTCGTACAAAGCTTATTTTCCCTTACAACAAAAAATCATACATATTTAGAGGCAATTTTTATTGCTTTATGCATCGATGACAACTTACTTGAAAGATCTTATTCAATCCATAGGTAGATATAATGGACTCTCGTGACATGAAACTGGGTTTAAGGGTTTTGGATGCACAAGTAGTATCCCTACTTGGTGTGGATTTTTGGCTAGCAAAGATATTGGGCAAGCACCACATGTTGGAGGATCTATGACAATATAACTTCTATGTGAATATAAGCAAACATAATTCATTATGTTGTCTTCCTTGTCCAACGTCAACAACTTGACATAAAATACCCAATGGGGGCTCACAATCATAAAAGATGTCCAAGATAGTGTATTTGCATGTGAATCTTCTCTTCCCTTATTAATTTTTTCATGAATTGCATCATTGACCAATTCTATGTTTGTTAACTTCCAATAAATTTTACCACTTATACTTTTCTTTATGTAATGTCATTACTTTCCATAAGATTAGCATATGATCTTTTTCATTAGTTTCATTGCTAGGATTGAAACATAAAAGTAAAGAAGCAAAAACTCAAACTACTCTTTATTATATAACTCTCAACTCAATTACATAGATAGATAGATCACGAAACTAGCACTCGAAAATAGATCATACTAAACTTTTATTCAACTAGATCACGAAATAACTAAGGATCGAACTAAAAATAGGTAAAGATAATAAAGGTGATGGTGATACGGTACCGGGGCACCTCCCCCAAGCTTGGCACAAGCCAAGGGGAGTGCCCCGTGACGCCCCTGCTCGACCGTGCACTAATCATACACGCAAAACGTGCACGCTCGAGATCAGAGACTCGCGGGAAGATATCACAACACAACTCTAAACTCAAATTCAAACATAAATCTTCATATTACAAACCAGGGGTCACGAGGACCCGAATACATAAGTCATACACACAAATAATATCTGGGTACAGACATAGTTAGTCAAGTTTGCCTTAAGAAGGCTAGCATAACAGCGACACTAATCGAAAAGGCGAAGGCCTCCTGCCTAGGGCCTCCGAACTACTCCTGGTCAGCGGGCTCAACATAGTAGTAGTAGCCTCCGGGGATCTCCTGCTCCTAGGCTCCATCGTCTGATCGCAGCAACCGGGTATAGGGAAAAGGAATAGCAAAGCAACCGTGAGTACTCATCCAAAGTACTTGCAAGACTGACATCAGAACTATACTAAGTATGCATCGGTATCAAAGGAATGGGGCTATATCTTTGGACTAAACTGCAGAAATCCTAGAACAGAAGGGGAGAGGCCTAGCCTATCGAAGACTAGCATCTTGAAGCAATCTTGCAGCATCAGAAGAGAGTAGAACAAGATATTATATAATCAATCATAATTTAGTAAAGCCCTGGGATTCTTCCTCGACTACCCTGCGAGAAAGTGATCCCGAGAGCAGTAGTATCAGTTTAACAGTGTAATAGTATCCATTTGTAGTTGTAGCAGATCAGGATACAACTCTGAGCGTCCTGTTACCGTGGACATGGCTATTCGAATAGATAACTTCCCTGCAGGGGTGCACTACTGTTACCCAACATGCTCGATCACATCTGGCCGGACACACTTGCTGGGTAATGCCCGGCCTCGGGTAATCGACACGACGCAGTCCTACCTAGGCTCAGCAGAGAGGTCAACACGCCGGTCTAAATCCTAAGTGCGAAGGGGTCTTGGGCCCATCGCCCTTTGCACTCCTGCATGTTGCGTGACTGGCCGGGGCCCAAGCGCGACTGTGGAAACACCACAGACGTAACCAGCTCACCCCAACAATCAGCCCGCATCTCTGAGCTGTGACATCTGAAGAACTTTCGGCTGATACATACGACGTAGAGGGTCCCATAACCATTATCCCACGTGGTGGTAGTGCGTTTAAGACCAGCGGCCTACTCAGAACAAATACCCAAATCCGTTAGGTGTGTTTAGTAGCTCGCAGAGACGAACAGGATCCCTGTCGCTTCGACTTGGTAACACGCAGATCACGTCCAGGGACCAGGCCCACCTCTCTCCTAGGTGGTCTCCGCCTGCCCTGTCGTTCCGCCACAATATCACTCGCGGGTGCTCTTGGAGCCGACCCGTCTTTAATATTATTCTCTCGCGGGCACTCTTGGAGCCGGCCCGACTTTAACAGTTTAAAGTATTGCAATATGTAAACATTTCCGTGATCATCACCCAGAGTGATCATGGCCCGATAACAAGCATGGCATACGGACAAGGTGAAAGGCCAAAGATGGATCAACAGCATAACTAACTAAGCATCATGGGACAGCAGGTAGGTATCAACAGTAGGCGACGAAATCAGGCTATGCATCAGAATAGGAGCTATCGGAGCAACAACAGAAGCAATTCTAATGCAGGCATAAGAGGGAAAGAATGGGCGATATCTGATGATCAAGGGGGCTTTGCTTGCCTGGAAGCTCTGCTGAAGGGGTCTGGTCGTCGACGATGTAGTCGTACTCAGCAGTGTCGTCGGCAGTCTCGGGGTCTATCGGGAGAGAATGAGGGGGGAGAAACAATAAATACACGGCAACAATGCAACAGGGATGCATGACATGTCAACATGCTGTGCTAGGGGTGTTCCAATGCAGTGCTAAGCATGTTAGTCAGAGCAGGAAATTATCCGGGAGTGTTCTCCCAGCTCCAAGTGATTATCGGTATATTAAACCGGAGGGGACGGTTCCATGTTCAGTAGGTTAGAGGGGTGTGGCAAGTATGTGGGTGGCATATTCGGATTCGTCATATTTTTCTGAGCTTTTTTCATATATAAATTATTTTCATCCGAGCTACGGATTATTTTATATGATTTTCTAAAGTTTTAATGATTTTCTGAATTTTATTTAATCTATTAAATTCGAATTATCCAAAATAGTAGAAATACTTTTTATACCTAGAGCCAGCTAGCCTATTAGAATGACAGGTGGGGTCCAGTGGCTGAGTCAGCATGCATAGTCAGCAAGTGAACAGTCAAAGTGTTGACTGGGGTCAACGTGAACAGTGCCAGTGGGGGCCCACATGTCATACTCACAGATCCAGTTAACAGTTTTTATTTAAACTAAACCAAATTAGTTAGTGGCCTGGGGCCCAGTAGTCAGTGGAGTTAGCAGGGGGGTTTAAGTTAGTGCTAATTAAGGGGCCACGTTAGCGCCATCAATGCCGACGAGGCCCGACACGGCGGCGTGTCACCGGAGACGCGCTCCGGTGGCCATTCGAGTGGCGGAAGGCAGGGAGCGGCAGGGGGTCGCGCCGCGCATCTAGAGAGATGAACGGGGGAGCCTGGGATGGCCGGAGCCGACCGCAGCGACGGCGACGGGTGGCGCCCGAGGCACGGCCTCACCGGCAGGGCGGCTATGGGGCATGGGGAAGAGAGGGGAGAGGCCAGGGGGCAGGAGCTCACAGGGGAGCCGCAGGTGGGCTTGGGGAAGCCGAGGCGCATCGGAGGCGGTGGATCGAGCGGCGGTGACCGGCGGATGCAGCGGAGGGAGACGACGCGGGCGGCGAAATGGGGGCCCCTCGCTCCATTCCAGCGAGTGCAGGCGACGAGATCGACGGAGAGGAAGCTCCCGGACACAGGTCACGCATCGGTGTGCACGTTGGCCACGGTGGAGACGACAGCGCGGCGGCGACCGTGCTCGGGCAGGGAGAACCGGGAGGGAGAGAGGCTAACGAGGGGGCAACTGGGTTAGGGTTACGTCTAGGGTTGCCGGGGCATCCATATCCGCATGCAGGGCCGGTGGATGGGCGACAGCTGCGCATCCGCGCGTGGATGGCGTGCGTGCGCCCGGCTAGCGACATGGCCTCCCTCTGGCGGGAGGTGGAAGAAAAGGCCGTGGCTCGTGGGCTGGGCCATACTGTGGCCGTGACCAGGCCGAGTGCACAGTACACTTTTGTTCTTTTTCTTTATTCTTTTTCTGCCAAACATTTCAGCCATTGCTTTGCATTATTTTGGAGCACCAAATGACTTTTGAAAAATGTGTAGCTGGGCTCAATAATTAATGTGCAATATACCTCATTGCCACAAAAAGTTTGGAGCAAAATAATTCCATTTGGATTTTGTTGGAATTTAAAAGGGGGAAGAAATGCTGCTAGATCACTGTTTTAAATATCCAGGGCATTTTTGGGAATCCAAAATAGGTAGGTTTCAACATGACAAATATTTAGGGATTATTTGCCATAATGTGAATTATTTTGTTTGCATGTTTGGATTTTTTTTCTAATTTCACTTGTTATTTCAATTTTGAATTTGAGTTGAATTATTTCTTAATTGCATTTCTTAGGATTTAATGATGATGACTTGGCATCATCAGTGTGAGGTCACTGTAGTATGACACTGGGGGTGTTACATGCCCATACCCATGTACTCAAGTTTCCTTATTCGGTGATGATGGTGGTGGTGAAGTAGTGGGCTTGTCCTCCGGCTTCCATGGCATAGGTTCCCCATCATAAAAAGATGAACAAGTCTCCGAAGTCCTGAAACTTGCAGCTAAACTCATACCTTTGAATCTTGCCTCATACTCAAAATTTTGGTTTTGAAGATCATAGATTTGGCCTTGGAGATAGTCAATTCGTTCATTGAGCTTGAAGATGATGTCCCCCATCGATTGGCCATCCACCTTGTGCTCGTGGGTGAATTCCGTGATCATGGAGTGGTTGGCACTGAGTCCACGTTCTACCATCCCTTGGCACTTGAAAATCTCCTGCTCCACCGCTTCGAGTCTGGCCTCCATGCTCCCGGTCTTCTTGGGTCCTTGAACATCCCGGATGTGAAGCACCCCCTCACGCATCTCGATGGCTTGAGGGTGTTTCATCACCTCCGGTAGGTAGGGGTTGATGACCTTCTCGTAGAACTTGTCCTTGGAAGAGATTGGTGGAGCCATAGCGATCCAGATCTGTCAGAAAAATAGCACGAAACAAGACCAGAGGAGATTTCTGCGATACGGTGGTCAAAATGTCCGGGAGTATATATAAAGAATTTTTATCTTGCAAAACAAGTAATCCAGAAGAAAACGGAGTCACGAAGGCTCACGAGGGGCCCATGAGCCACCAGGACGCGCCTGGGGGGGTGGCGCGCCCTGGTGCCTCGTGTGCACCTCGTGGGTCCCCTCAGCTGTTTCTTATTTTTGTATTTTTTCTAATATTCCAAAACTGACAGAAAGTATTTTTATGGAATTTTTGGAGTCGGTTTACTTACCGTATCATGTACCTCTTCCTTTTCAGGGTTCTAGAGTGTTCTGGAAGGTCTCTCTTATGTATTCCTCCGGTGTCATAGTTTGAATAATGTTAGTCTCAACATTAATAGGCGTACCTGAGATATAATGCTTAATTCTTTACCCATTCACCACTCTCGGATTAGTGCCTTCGGAGTTGTTTATTTTGATGGCTCCGGAGCGATAAACTTCTTCGATGATATACGGTCCTTCCCATTTAGAGAGAAGTTTTCCTGCAAAAAATCTAAAACAAGAATTGTACAATAGAACATACTCACCTACTTTGAATTCCCATTTTTGAATTCTTTTATCATGCCATCTTTTAACTTTTTCTTTAAACAATTTGGCATTTTCATAAGCTTGGGTTCTCCATTCATCTAGTGAGCTAATATCAAATAACCTCTTTTCACCGGCAAGTTTAAAATCATAATTGAGTTCTTTAATTGCACAATATGCTTTATGTTCTAACTCAAGAGGTAAATGACATGCTTTACCATAAACCATTTTATAAGGAGACATACCCATAGGATTTTTATAAGCAGTTCTATAAGCCCATAATGCTTCGTCAAGTTTCTTGGACCAATTCTTTCTAGATCTATTGACGGTTTTTTGCAAAATTAACTTTATTTCTCTATTGCTCAATTCAACTTGACCACTAGATTGAGGGTGATAGGGAGATGCAATTATATGGTTGACATCATATTTAGCAAGCAGTTTACGGAATGCACCATGAATAAAATGTGAACCACCATCAGTCATTAAATATCTAGGGACTCCGAACCTCGGGAAAATAACTTCTTTAAGCATTTTAATAGAAGTGTTATAATCAGCACTACTAGTTGGAATAGCTTCTACCCACTTAGTAACGTAATCAACAGCAACTAAAATATGAGTATACCCCATTGGATTTAGGAAAAGGTCCCATATAATCAAATCCCCAAACATCAAATGGTTCAATAGCTAGTGAATAATTCATAGGCATTTCCTGACGTCTACTGATATTACCAATTCTTTGACATTCATCACAAGATAAGACAAACTTACGAGCATCCTTGAAAAGAGTAGGCCAATAAAAACCAGATTGTAATACCTTGTGTGCAGTTCTGTCTCCCGCATGGTGTCCTCCATAGGCCTCGGAGTGACACTTATGTAGGATTTGTTCCTGTTCATGCTCAGGTATACAACGTCTAATAATACCATCTACTCCTTCTTTATAAAGATGTGGGTCATCCCAGAAGTAATGTCTTAAATCAAAGAAGAACTTTTTCTTTTGTTGGTATGTGAAACTAGGTGGTATAAACTTAGCAACAATATATTTAGCATAGTCTGCATACCAAGGAGTATTACAAGAAGCATTTATGACAGCCAATTGTATCATTAATAGGAAGTGGGTCATCAAGAACATTTTCCATTCTAGACAAATTATCTGCTACGGGATTCTCAACTCCCATCCTATCAGTAATATGCAAGTCAAATTCTTGTAGCAGAAAAACCCATCTAATAAGTCTAGGCTTAGCATCTTTCTTTTCCATAAGGTATTTAATAGCAGCATGATCAGTGTGAACAGTAACCTTGGAATCAACAATATAAGATCTCAATTTATCACATGCAAACACAACTGCTAAAAATTCTTTCTCAGTAGTAGCATAATTCCTTTGAGCATTGTCTAGAGTTTTACTAGCATAAAGGATAACATTTAATTTCTTATCAACTCTCTGTCCTAGAACAGCACCGACAGCATAATCACTAGCATCACACATAATTTCAAAAGGAAAATTCCAATCAGTTGGTTGAACAATAGGTGAAGTGGTTAAGGCTTTCTTAAGTGTTTCAAAGGCTTCTACGCAATCATCATCAAAAACAAATGGAACATCTTTTTGCAAGAGATTGGTAAGCGGTATAGAAATTTTAGAGAAATCTTTTATAAACCTTCTATAGAAACCAGCATGACCTAGGAAACTTCTTATACCTTTAATATCTTTAGGACATGGCATTTTCTCAATAGCATCAACCTTAGCTTTATCAACTTCAATACCTCTTTCAGAAATTTTATGCCCAAGGACTATACCTTCATTAACCATAAAGTGCCACTTCTCTCAGTTCAAGACAAGATTAGTTTCTTCACATCTCTGCAAAACTCGATCAAGGTTGCTTAAGCAATCATCGAAAGAAGTTCCGTAAACAGAGAAATCATCCATGAAAACCTCAACAATCTTTTCACAAAAGTCAGAGAATATAGCAGTCATACATCTTTGAAAGGTAGCAGGTGCATTACATAAACCAAAAGGCATACGACGATAAGCATAAGTTCCAAAAGGACAAGTAAAGGTGGTTTTCTCTTGATTTTCAGGTGATACAGGTATTTGAGAGAAACCAGAATAACCATCTAAGAAACAAAAGTGTGTATGCTTAGACAATCTTTCTAACATTTGATCAATAAAAGGTAAGGGGTAATGATCTTTTCTAGTGACTTTGTTTAATTTTCTAAAATCAATTACCATCCTATAACCAGTTACAATTCTTTGTGGGATGAGTTCATTTTTATCATTAGGAACAACGGTAATACCTCCCTTCTTAGGGACAAAATGAACGGGACTCACCCATCTACTATCAGCGATGGGATAGATTATACCTGCTTCCAGAAGCTTTAATATTTCAGTTCTTACCACTTCCATCATCTTAGGATTTAATCGTCGTTGGTGGTCGACAACTGGTTTAGCATCAGGCTCCATATTAATTTTGTGCTGACATAGAGTGGGACTAATGCCCTTAAGATCATCAAGAGTATATCCAATAGCATCACGGTGCTTCCTCAGAGTTTTTAGTAATCTCTTTTCTTCATGCTCTGAAAGGTTAGCACTAATAATAACAGGATATATCTTCTTTTCATCTAGATAAGCATATTTCAATGTATCAGGCAATTGCTTCAATTCAAATACAGGGTCACCCTTAGGTGGAGGAGGACCTCCAAGAGTTTCAACAGGCAAATTGTGTTTAAGGATAGGTGGTTGATCAAAGAACATCCTATCTATTTCATTTCTTTCGTTCATATGCATATCATTTTTCATGGTCTAGCAAATATTGTTCTAACGGGTCAGTAGGGGGTACGGCAATAGAAGCAAGACCAATAATTTCATCTTTACTAGGCAATTCTTTATCATGAGGTTGTCTACGAAACTTGGAGAAATTAAACTCATGAGACATACCACCAAAATTAACACTAACAGTTTCTTTAGCGCAATCTATCTTGGCATTAACAGTGTTCAAGAAAGGTCTACCAAATATAATGGGACAAAAATCATCTTGTGAAGAACCGAGGATTAGAAAATCAGCAGGGTATTTTATTTTTCCACACAAGACTTCAACATCTCTAACGATCCCAAGTGGTGTAATGGTATCTCTGTTTGCAAGCTTAATAGTAACATCAATGTCCTCTATTTCAATAGGTGCAATATCATTCATAATTTCTTGATATAAGGTAAACGGAATAGCACTCACACTAGCACCCAAATCACATAAGCCATGATAACAATGATCTCCTATTTTAACAGAGACAACAGGCATGCCTACTACAGGTCTGTTTTTATCTTTAGGATCTGGTTTAGCAATTCTAGCTGCTTCATCACAGAAGTAAATAACATGCCCATCTATATTATCGACCAAGAGATCTTTAACCATAGCAACATTAGGTTCAACTTTAATTTGTTCAGAGGGCCTAGGTGTTCTAATATTACTTTTGTTGACCACAGTTGAAACTTTAGCATGTTCCTTAATCCTAACAGGAAAAGGTGGTTTCTCAATATAAGCAGTAGGCACAACTGGATCAACATGGTAAACAATTGTTTCTTCTTTAACACTAACGGGTTCCTCAATGTTTTCTTTAACAGGGGGATGATATTTAAACCACTTCTCCTTGGGGAGATCAACATGAGTAGCAAATGATTCACAAAAGGAGGCTACTATCTCAGAGTCAAGTCCATATTTAGTGCTAAACTTATGAAAAGCATCGGCATCCATAAAAGATTTAACACAATCAAACTCAAGTGTTATACCTGACTCATTACCTTTGTCGAGTTCCCAATCTTCAGAGTTGCGTTTTATTCTTTCCAGAAGATCCCATCTGAATTCAATAGTCTTCTTCATAAAGGAACCAGTCGAAGAAGAATCGAGCATGGTTTGATCATCATGAGAAAGCCGAGCATAAATTTTTTGAAGGATTATTTCTCTTGAGAGCTCATGATTGGGGCATGTATGCAACATGTCCTTAAGCCTCCCCCAAGCTTGAGCGATGCTTTCTCCTTCACGAGGCCAAAAATTAAATATATAATTCCGATCACGATGAACCAAATGCATAGGATAAAATTTCTGGAGGAATTCCAGTTTCAATTGGTTCCAGTCCCATGTATCAGTATCATCACATAGCCTATACCATGTAAATGCCTTTCCCTCCAAAGATGAAGGGAATACTTTCTTCTTAACTCCATCTCCAGATAAACCTGCAAGCTTAAACAATCCACAAATTTCATCCACATAGATTAAGTGCATATCATGATGTACCGTTCCATCTCCTGCATAAGGATTAGCTAGCAGTTTCTCTATCATACCCGAAGGGATCTCATAATAAATATTTTCAGTAGGTGCAGTAGGTTGAGGAGCAACTCTTTGTGCTTCTGGTCGAGGTAAAGATACCCCGAACAAACCCCTCAAAGGATTACTTTCCACAGTGACAAGTCACAGTAAATTTCAGCACGTAATATAAATGTTTCCTTACCAAATTCCACTCACCAAAGGCGCTTCACTCCCCGACAACGGCGCCAGAAAAGAGTCTTGATGACCCAAAAGTATAGGGGGATCAATCGTAGTCCTTTCGATAAGTAAGAGTGTCGAACCCAACGAGGAGCAGAAGGAAATGACAAGCAGTTTTCAGCAAGGTATTTTCTGCAAGCACTGAAATTATCGGTAACGAATAGTTTGATAGCAAGATAATTTGTAACAAGTGACAAGTAGCAATAGTAACTAAGGTGCAGCAAGGTAGCCCAAACCTTTTTGTAGCAAAGGACAGGCCGACACAATCTCTTATAATAAGCAAAGCGTTCTCGAGGACACATGGGAATTTCGTCTAGTCACTTTCATCATGTTTGTTTGATTCGCGTTCGCTACTTTGATAATTTGATATGTGGGTGGACTGGTGCTTGGGTGCTGTTCTTACTTGAACAAACCTCCCACTTATGATTAACCCCTCTCGCAAGCATCCGCAACTACGAAAGAAGAATTAAGATAAATCTAACCATAGCATTAAACATATGGATCCAAATCAGCCCCTTACGGAATAGCGCATAAACTAGGGTTTAAGCTTCTGTCACTCTAGCAACCCATCATCTAATTACTACTCCACAATGCATTCCCTTAGGCCCAAAGATGGGGAAGTGTCATGTAGTCGACGTTCACATGACACCACTAAGAGAATCAACAACATACATATCATCAAAATATCGAACGAATGCCAAATTCACATGATTACTTATGACAAGACTTCTCCCATGTCCTCAAGAACAAAAGTAACTACTCACAAATCATATTCATGTCCAAGATCAGAGGGGTATTAAATAGCATAATGCATCTGAACATATAATCTTCCACCAAATAAACCAACTAGCATCAACTACAAGATGTAATCAACACTACTAGCAACCCACAGGTACCAATCTGAGGTTTTGAGACAAAGATTGAATACAAGAGATAAACTAGGGTTTGAGATGAGATGGTGCTGATGAAGATGTTGATGAAGACTGGTCCTCCCTCGATGAGAGGATCGTTGGTGATGTCGATGACTTCGATTTCCCTCTCCCGGAGGGAAGTATCCCCGGCGGAATCGCTCCGCCAGAGAGCAAAAGTGCTCCTGCCCAAGTTCCGCCTCGAGACGGCGGCGCTCCGTCCCAAAAGTCTTCTCCTTATTTATTTTTCTAGGGCAAATGGGCTTATATACCAGAAAATGGGCACGGGAGGTTGGCCAGGGGGCCCACAAGCCACCAGGGCGTACCTGGGGGGGAGTGGCACGCCCTGGTGCCTCGTGGGCACCTGGGTGGCCCCCTCTGGTACTTCTTTCTTCCAATATTTTTATTTATTCCAAAAATAAATCTCCGTGAAATTTCTGCTCATTTGGAGATGTGCAGAATAGGTATCTCTGACATAGCTTTTTCAGGTCTAGAATTCTAGTTGCCGGCAATCTTCCTCCTTATGTAAATATTGCATATTAAGAGAGAAAAGGCATTAGAATTTCTCCACAAAGTGTTATATTGATAAAAAAACACTATAAATAACAGTAGGAAAACATGATGCAAAATGCACGTATCAGTGGCCCAATCCTTTTTATAGCAAAGGACAAGCCGGAACGAACTCGTATAATAAGCAAAGCGTTCTCGAGGACACATGGGAATTTCATCTAGTCACTTTCATCATGTTTGTTTGTTTCGCGTTCGCTACTTTGATAATTTGATATGTGGGTGGACCGGTGCTTGGGTGCTGTTCTTACTTGAACAAGCCTCCCACTTATGATTACTCCCTCTCGCAAGCATCCGCAACTACGAAAGAAGAATTAAGATAACTCTAACCATAGCATGAAACATATGGATCCAAATCAGCCCCTTACGGAATAGCGCATGAACTAGGGTTTAAGCTTCTGTCACTCTAGCAACCCATCATCTAATAACTACTCCACAATGCCTTCCCTTAGGCCCAAAGATGGTGAAGTGTCATGTAGTCGACGTTCACACGACACCATTAAAGGAAGCAACAACATACATATCATCAAAATATCGAACGAATACCAAATTCACACGATTACTTATGACAAGACTTCTCCCATGTCCTCAAGAACAAAAGTAACTACTCACAAATCATATTCATGTTCAAGATCAAAGGGGTATTGAATAGCATTAAGGATCTAAACATATAATCTTCCACCAAATAAACCAACTAGCATCAACTACAAGATGTAATCAACACTACTAGCAACCCACAGGTACCAATCTGAGGTTTTGAGACAAAGATTGAATACAAGAGATGAACTAGGGTTTGAGATGAGATGGTGCTGGTGAAGATGTTGATGAAGATTGGTCCTCCCATGATGAGAGGATCGTTGGTGATGTCGATGGCTTCGATTTCCCCCTCCCGGAGGGAAGTTTCCCCGGCGGAATCGCTCCGCTGGAGAGCAAAATAGCTCCTGCCCAGGTTCCGCCTCGAGACGGTGGCGCTTCGTCCGAAAGTCTTCTTCTGATTTTTTTTCTAGGGCAAATGGCTTCATATAGCATAAGGAGGGGGCCGAAGGCCTGCCAGGGGCCCCACAAGCTCGGGGGGCGCGCCCCCCCAGGCTTGTGACTTCCTGGTGGGGCCCCTCCTGGTAATTCTTTCGCCAGTATTTTTTATATATTCCAAAATAATTCTCCATAAATTTTCATGTCATTTGGAGTTGTGCAGAAGAGCTATCTCTGTTTCACCCCTTTCCGGTCCAGAATTCCAGCTGCCGGCAATCTCTCTCTTCATGTGAATCTTGCAAAATAAGAAAGAAAAGGCATAAGAATTGTACCATAAAGTGAAATAATGATCAAAAACATATTAATTAATAGTAGGAAAACATGATGCAAAATGGATGTATCACACATCACCAAAATTAACACTCACAGTTTCTTTATTGCAATCAATCTTGGCATTAACTGTATTCAAGATGGGTCTACCAAATATAATGGGACAAAAATCATCCTGTGGTGATCCAAGAACAAGAAAATCAGTAGGGTACTTGATCTTACCACACAAGACTTCAACATCTCTAACAATCCCAAGTGGAGTAATAGTATCTCTATTTGCAAGCTTAATAGTGACATCAATATCTTCAATCTCAACAGGTGCAATATCATTCATGACTTCTTGATAGAGAGTAATAGGAATAGCTCTCACACTAGCACCAATATCACATAAACCATGATAGCAATGATCTCCAATTTTAACAGAAATAACAGGCATGCCAATTACGGGTTTGTTATTATCTTTAGTGTCTGGCTTAGCAATTCTAGTTGCTTCATCACAGAAATATATGACATATCCATCAATGTTATCAACCAAAAGATCTTTAATCATTACAATATTAGGTTCAACTTTAATTTGTTCAGAAGGTTTAGGTGTTCTAATATTACTTTTATTAACCATAGTTGAAGCTTTAGCATGTTCCTTAATCCTAACAGGGAAAGGAGGTTTCTCAATATAAGCAGTAGGCACAACTGGATCAACATTGTAAACAATTGTTTCTTCTTTAACACTAACAGGTTCTTCATTTAATTCAATAGGTGGATGAAACTTAAACCATTTCTCTTTAGGGAGATCAACATGAGCAGAAAAATATTCACAAAAGGCAGCTACTATCTCAGAATCAAGTCCATATTTGGTACTAAACTTATGAAAAGCATCAGTTTCCATAAAAGATTTAACACAATCAAACTTAAGATTTATACCTGACTCTTTACCTTTGTCGATTTCCCAATCTTCAGAGTTGTGTTTAATTCTTTCCAAAAGATCCCATTTGAATTCAATAGTTCTCTTCATAAAGGAACCAGTAGAAGAAGTATTGAGCATGGATTGATCATTATGAGAAAGCCGAGCATAAAAGTTTTGAATAATTATTTCTCTTGAGAGCTCATGATTGGGGCATGTATGCAACATATACTTAAGCCTCCCCCTATCTTGAGTGATGCTTTCTCTTTCACGAGGCCAAAAATTATATATATAATTCCGATCACGATGAACCAAATGCATAGGATAAATTTTTTGGTGGAATTCCAGCTTCAATCGGTTCCAATCCCATGTTCCAGTATCATCACATAGCCTATACCATGACAATGCCTTTCCCTCCAAAGATAAAGGGAATACCTTCCTCTTAACTCCATCCTCAGATAAACCTGAAACTTAAATAATCCACAAATTTCATCTATATATATCAAGTGCATATCAGGATGTACCTTTCCATCTCCTGCATAAGGATTAGCTAGCAGTTTCTCTATCATACCCGAAGGAATTTCATAATAAATATTTTCAGTAGGTTCAGTAGGTTGAGGGGCAACTCTCAATGCTTCCAGTCGAGGTGAAGATACCCTGAACAAACCCCTCAAAGGATTAGTTTCCATAGTGACAAGTGACAGTAAATTTCAGCACGTAATATAAATGTTTCCTTACCAAATTCCACTCACCAAAGGTGCTTCACTCCCCGGCAACAGCGCCAGAAAAGAGTCTTGATAACCCACAAGTATAGGGGATCAATCGTAGTCCTTTCGATAAGTAAGAGTGTCGAACCCAACGAGGAGCAGAAGGAAATGACAAGCGGTTTTCAGCAAGGTATTCTCTGCAAAGTACTGAAAGTAGTGGTAACAGATAGTTTTGATGGCAAGATAATTCATAACAAGTAACAAGTAACAAGTATAATAAAGTGCAGCAAGGTGGCCCAATCCTTTTTGTAGCATAGGACAAGCCGGAACGATCTCTTATATAAAGCAAATAGTTCTCCAGGACACATGGGAATTCTCATCTAGTCACTTTCATCATGTTTGTTTTATTCGCGTTCGCTACTTTGATAATTTGATATGTGGGTGGACCAGTGCTTGGGTGCTGCTCTTACTTGAACAAGCCTCCCACTTATGATTACCCCCTCTCGCAAGCATCCGCAACTACGAAAGAAGAATTAAGATAAATCTAACCATAGCATGAAACATATGGATCCAAATCAGCCCCTTACGGAATAGCGCATAAACTAGGGTTTAAGCTTATGTCACTCTAGCAACCCATCATCTAATTACTACTCCACAATGCCTTCTCTTAGGCCCAAAGATGGCAAAGTGTCATGTAGTCGACGTTCACACGACACCACTAAAGGAAGCAACAACATACATATCATCAAAATATCGAACGAATACCAAATTCACATGATTACTTATGATAAGACTTCTCCCATGTCCTCAAGAACAAAAGTAACTACTCACAAATCATATTCATGTTCAAGATCAGAGGGGTATTGAATAGCATTAAGGATCTGAACATATAATCTTCCACCAAATAAACCAACTAGCATGAACTACAAGATGTAATCAACACTACTAGCAACCCACAGGTACCAATCTGAGGTTTTGAGACAAAGATTGAATACAAGAGATGAACTAGGGTTTGAGATGAGATGGTGCTGGTGAAGATGTTGATGAAGATTGGTCCTCCCATGATGAGAGGATCGTTGGTGATGTCGATGGCTTCGATTTCCCTCTCCCGGAGGGAAGTATCCCCGGTGGAATCGCTCCGCCGGAGAGCAAAATTGCTCCTGCCCAGGTTCCGCCACGAGACGGCGGCGCTTCGTCCCGAAAGTCTTCTTCTGATTTTTTCTAGGGCAAATGGCTTCATATAGTGGAAGATGGGCCCTGGTATTTCTTCTTCATACGGCGCGCCCCCCAGGCTTGTCGCTTCCTGGTGGGTCCCCCTCTGGTATTTCTTCTGCCAATATTTTTTATATATTCCAAAATAATTCTCCGTAAATTTTCAGGTCATTTGGAGGTGTGCAGAATGGCTATCTCTGTTTCACCTCTTTTCGGTCCAGAATTCCAATTGCCGGTAATCTCCCTCTTCATGTGAATCTTGCAAAATAAGAGAGAAAAGGCATAAGAATTATACCATGAATTGAAATAATGACTCAAAATCTAATAAATAACAATATGAAAACATGATGCAAAATGGATGTATCATCTTGCCGCTCCTTATTCCTTCATCCATGGTGATCTCACCCAAAACTTGAAAACTTCAGCACACAAAACTCAACAGAAACCTCGTGAGATCCGTTAGTAGAACAAATAAATCTTGCATAAATTTATTCATATTTAATTCTTGCATAATGCTACTGTACTCTAACTTCTTCATGACTTAGGGCCTGTTCTGATCTCCTCCCGCTCCACGCTTCACAAATTCCTGGAGCAGATACGAGCCGAACGAAATAGCAGTGAGAAGCTAGCTTCAGGAAGCTACGATTGATCGCAGTGCAAAATCGTGAAGCAGCGTCAGCCCAGCTCCACCGATCCGGAAAGCTGGAGTTAGCCAATATTACAACTGAACTGCCACCGCCAAGTGAAGCCATCGAACCGGTACGCTCGATCAAACAGATCGCTCCTCGTTCCCTCGCCCGTGCTCCCTCACTGCTCCTCTACAAGGCCAATTTGGGCTGCCTCCAGTCGGCCCAACTAGCCCGAACAGGCCACAGCCCTCCTAGCTGGGCTGTAGCGCCGCGAGAAGCTGCAAACCGAGCCGAACAGATTTTCCATCGCTGCTTGGAGTGAGAAGCTACTGTGAGAAGCTGAATTTGTGAAGTTTTGGGAAGCTAGAGGAGATCAAAACAGGCCATTATACCCCCCGATATAATCAATAGCATCATTAAAATAAGCGAACTATGCAATAGAAAACAAAATATGTCTAAAACAGAACAGTCTGTAAAGATCTAATTAAAAGTCAAACTTCTTTAACTCCAAAAATTCTGAAGAATTAGGACAACGTAAAAATTCACATACCAATATTTTGTAAAAATTTCAGATTTTTCTGACATT
Organism: Elymus sibiricus; assembly: GCA_039707655.1. NCBI lineage: Eukaryota > Viridiplantae > Streptophyta > Magnoliopsida > Poales > Poaceae > Elymus > Elymus sibiricus. Next base: position 298,507,155 of record CM077676.1, on the reverse strand, counting down.
CCATTACAGAACCAAAAATCTAGAACTGGGCGCAAAACTTTCTGTTTTCAAACAGCATCAATTATATTATCATCCAAATCATCCTAAAGGCGTTACTTGGCACAAACACTAATTAAAAGATAAAAACACAATAATAACAGTAGCTATAATTGTGTGACACAAGAAAAATAAAAAATTGCAATAAAGATAAATATTGGGTTGTCTCCCAACAAGCACTATTGTTTTATGCCCCTAGATAGGCATAATGCATGTTTCAAGTATTATCATGCTTCAAATTAGTTCCATAGGTGGCCCTCATAATTGATTCATAAGGGTGCTTAATTCTCTTTCTAGGGAAGTGTTTTTCTGTCCCTTTCTTTAGTGGGAATTGGAATCTTATATTACCTTCTTTCACATCAATAATAGCACCTATGGTTCGTAGGAAAGGCCTACGAAGTATTATAGGACAAGACGGATTGCATTTAATATCAAGCACAATAAAATCCATGGGTATGTAATTTCTATTAGAAATAATAAGCACATCATTTATTCTTCTACCCAATGGTTTTTTAATAGTTGAATTCGCTAAATGTAAATTAAGGGAACAAGCATCCATATCGGTGAGACCTAGCACGTCACATAAAGATTTTGGTATAGTAGAGACGCTAGCACCTAGATCACACAAAGCATTGCATTCATAATCTTTAATTTCCACTTTAATAGTAGGTTCCCATTCATCATGTAATTTTCTGGGTATTGAAACTTCTAACTCTAGCCTTTCTTCATGGGCTTTTATCATAACTTCTACAATATGTTTAGTAAAAGCTCTATTTTGTTCATAGCCATTAGGTGAATTTATCATGGATTGGAACAAGGAAATACATTCAATTAAATAGAAACTTTCATAATTAAAGTCCTTGTAATCCAAAGTAGTGGGCACATCACTATTTAAAGTCTTGACCTCTCCAAACCCACTTTTATCATTTTTATCATTAAGATCATCACCCTCTGAACAATTGGGACGCCTTCTAGCTAAAGTTGACTCTTCTCCAGTCCCTTTTGCATCAAGTTTTATGTTGCTAAATAAAGATTCAATAGATGAGATACCAATTATTTTAATATCTTCATCATGATTACGATAGAAACTGGGTGGAATAGCTTTTTCTAAGAATTCTCGCTTAGCTCTCAACTTAGTGGTTCTCTCTTTACTTTCATTAATAGAGATATAGATAGATTTAATAGACTCATTAATATCATGCTTGGCTAGCAAAATTTTAATTTTAAGAGTTTCCACATCATGAGCAATTCTATCCATGTTCCTAGACATATCATCAACTTTTTTCAATTTTTCTTCTACCATAGCATTGAAAATCTTTTGAGAATTAATAAATTCTTTAATATTGTTCTCAAGATTAGTAGGTATCCTATTATTATTACTATATGAATTACCATAATTATTAGAGGAATTTTCGGGACGGTCTAGGATTAAAATTCCCTCTATAAGCATTGTCGTTGAAATTATTTCTAGAGACAAAATTCACATCAATGGCATCATTAGTTTTCTCAATCAAAGTAGATAGTGGCACATAATTAGGATCAACATGAGCATTTTTATTAGCAATCATTTTCATAATAGCATCCATTTTATCACCCAAGTAGAGACTTCCTCAACATAATTTACCTTCTTACCAGTTGGAGCTCTTTCGGTGTGCCATTGGGAATAATTTGTCATAATATTATTAAGGAGTTTTGTAGCCTCTCCCAATGTAATTTCCAAAAAAGTACCTCCTGCTGCATAATCTAGAAGATTTCTAGAAACAATGTTTAGCCCCACATAGAAATTTTGTATAATCATCCATAAGCTTAAACCATGAGTGGGGACAATTTCTAATCATTAATTTCATTCTCTCCCATGCTTGTGCAACATGTTCTTGCTCAAGTTGCTTACAATTCATTATTTGATTTCTTAGAGAAATAATCTTAGCGGGAGGAAAATACTTGGCAATAAAAGCATCCTTACACCTATCCCAAGAATCAATACTATTGCGAGGCAAGGATGAAAACAAAGTTTTAGCACGATCTCTTAGTGAGAACGGAAATAATTTCAACTTAATAATATCATTATCTACATCTTTTTTCTTTTGCATATCACATAATTCAAAGAAGGTATTAAGATGGGAAGTAGTATCCTCATTAGGAGTTCCAGAAAATTGTTCTTTCATAACAAGATTTAGCAAAGCAGCATTAATATCATAAGACTCCGCACTAGTGGCGGGAGGAGCAATTGGAGTACTAATAAAATCATTATTATTAGTATTTGAAAAGTCACACAACTTAGTGTTTTCTTGACATAGCGACAAAGCAAGCAAACGAGCAAATAAAAATATTTCTGTGTTTTTTGTATTTTTATGAGAAGTGGGGGAGATGAAAACGAGAGGCAAATGCAAATAAAAGGCAAATAAAAAGTAGAGCAAGTAGATGATAGTTTATGCGAAGGTACTTGATAGGTTTTGATGATGTCTCCCCGGCAACGGTGCGAGAAATTCTTCCTGCTACTTGTGAACTACGTTGGGATTTTCCCCGAAGAGGAGAGGAGATGCAGTACAGTAGAGATAAGTGTTTCCCTCAGTGAGAACCAAGGCTATCGAACCAGTAGGAGAATCACACAAAGCCTCATGAACAGCACCTGCACACACAAAAGCAAATACGTGCACCCAACGCGGGCAAGAGGGTCGTCAATCCCCTTGAACTCGTTACTTGCAAGGATTAAATCTTGTAGTGGTAGATAGATAAATTGCAAAACAAAATAAAAGAAAGAAAATTGCAGCAAGTATATTTAGGTTTTCTTTTTATGTTTAAAGTAGACCCGGGGGTCATAGTTTTCACTAGAGGCTTCTCTATCGAACACATAGCATACAGTGGGTAGACAAATTACTGTTGGGCAATTGATAGAAAAGCGCATAGTTATGACGATATTTAAGGCAATAATAATATATATAGGCATCACATACGAGACAAGTAGACCGACTCCTGCCTGCATCTACTACTATTACTCCACCCGTCGACCGCTATCCAGCATGCATCTAGGGTATTAAGTTAATGAAAACGGAGTAACGCCTTAAGCAAGATGACATGATGTAGACAAAGTAAACCCAATCAATATGAATAAACCCCATCGTTTTACCCTTAATGGCAACAATACAAATACATGTCTTGTCCCTTTCTGTCACTGGGATATAAAGCACCGCAAGATTGAACCCATTACAAAGCACCTCTCCCGCTGAAGATAAATCAATCTAGTTGGCCAAACCAAACGGATAGATCGAAGAGAAATACAAAGCTATGAAAATCATGCATAATAAAGTTTAGAAAAGACTCAATTACTTCTCATGAATAATCTGATCATAAACCCACAATTCATCGAATCCCAAGAAACACACCGCAAAAGAAGATTACATCGAATAGAACTCCAAGAAGATCGAGGAGAACATTGTATTGAAGATCAAAGAGAAAGAAGAAGCCATATAGCTACTAGCTATGGACCCGTAGGTCTGTGGTAAACTACTCACATATCATCGGTAGGGAAGCAAGGTTGATGTAGAAGCCCCCCATGATCGGTTCCCCCTCCGGCAGGGTGCCGGAAAAGGCCTCCAGATGGGATCGCGGAAGAACAGAAGCTTGCGGCGGCGAAAAAGTTATTCAAGGTGGTTCTCTGTTGGTTTCCCAATATTTGAGAATTTATAGAAGTGGAATTAGGTCAAAAGGAGCCACGAGGGGCCCACAAGGTAAAAGGGCGCGGCCACCCCCCTAGGCACGCCCTGTTGCCTTGTCACCTCCTCATGAGGCTTCTGGTCTCCTCCCGAAGCTTCTAGGGTCTCTTTTGTCTAGAAAAAAATTGTCAAAAAGTTTCGTAGCGTTTGGACTCTGTTTGGTACTGATTTTCTAAAAAACCAAAAACAAGCAGAAAACAGCAACTGGCACTGGGCACTAGGTTAATAGGTTAGTTCCCAAAAAATGATATAAAATGACATATAATTGCATATAAAATATACAAGATTGATACTATAATAGCATGGAACAATAAAAAATTATAGATACGTTGGAGACGTATCAGAACGCAACGCTGATAAGTTGCTCCTGCACTTTTCAGACCAAACGACATTGATGTATAATAGAAAGCTCCAAAAGGTATGATGAATGCTGTTTTTTTCTTGGTCCTCTTCTTTCATTTTAATCTGATGATAACCAGAGTAGGCATCCAGGAAACACAGACTTTCGCAACCAGCGGTGGAGTCAATGATCTGATTAATGCGAGGAAGAGCAAACGGATCCTTGGGGCAGGCTTTGTTCAAATCAGTATAATTAACACACATCCGCCAAGTCCCGTTCTTCTTCAGAACAAGCACTGGGTTAGCGAGCCACTCTGGATGAAACACTTCCACGATGAACCTAGCAGCTAGGAGCCGGGCCACCTCTTCTCCAATGGCTTTGCGTCTCTCCTCGTTGAAATGACGGAGGTATTACCGGACAGGCTTCATCTTAGGATCACCATTTAGGCAGTGCTCAGCGAGTTCTCTTGATACACCAGGCATGTCAGAAGGTTTCCATGCAAAGATGTCCTGATTCTCACGGATGAACTCGATGAGCGTGCTTTCCTATTTAGGATCCATGTTCACCCCAATGGTGAACTGCTGAGATGAGTCACCGGGAGTGAAGTCAACTTGCTTGGTGTCTCTGGCCGACTTGAACTTGATCAGGGGGTCAGACTCAGTAGTTGGTTTTTTCAAGGAGGTCATGTCTACCGGGTCAACATTATCTTTGTAAAATTTTAACTCCTCAGCTGCGCAAGCCGACTCAGCATAAGCCGCCTCTCCTTCCTCGCACTCAAGAGCGATTTTCCGTTCTCCGTTGACTGTGATAGTTCCCTCAGGCCCTGGAATCTTGAGTTTCAGGTAAACATAACATGGACGCGCCATGAACCGCACGTAAGCTGGCCGCCCAAAGAGGGCATGATAAGGACTCTTGAGCTTAACCACGTCAAACGTCAGAAACTCAGACCAGAAATTGAACTCTGTGCCAAAGGCGACTTCCAGGGAGATCCTGCCAATGGGATAAGCATATTTACCTGGCACAATTCCATGAAACACTGTGGAGGAAGGTTTTAACTGTTTCTCTAAAAGATTCCGTCGAAAGGTATCATAGTATAGGATATTGATGCTACTGCCGCCATCCATGAGAACCTTGGTCAACTTGTAACCACCGACTTGAGGAGTGACAACCAAAGCGAGACTCCCTAGATTATCAACCCGAGGGGATGATCTTCCCGACTCCAGGTTACTGGATACTCCGACCAGTTTAAGTATTCCGGGACGGTGGGCATGATTGTATGAACTACTCATCGCTGTAGTTTCCTGTCCCATTTGCACGTACTAGTGGTGAAAACGTGATATTGTCCACTATTTAGCTGCTTCGGGTTGCTCTGAAACCCGGAGGGTCCTCCCTGGTGCTGATTTCCCTGGCCAGCTCGCTGATTGCTTCCTCCACTATTGTCGGTTCCCTGGAACCCGGAGTTTTGGTCACTAGCCCCCTGGAACCCGGCTCTCTGAAAGCCGGCACCAGGGAAGCCAGCACCGGAACCGCCGGCTCCCGGATTCCGCGAGTTGCCATCGTTGCCACCACCATGGTTGCTACCGTGCAAGGTTCTATTTACGGAATTCCTGCATGATGAAACCGTTTTCCCAAGAGTGGCTTGCTGGCTTTTAGTCTGTACTATGTTTTGGACATGGGCCTTTGAGAGCCTCCTCGTAATTACGAGGACGATTTCCAGAAGATGGTTTTCGGAAATTGCCATTCTGACGCTGACTCTTGAAACAAGTTGTGGTATTGGCAACGAAATCTGAGCCGCCCTCAGTATTCTTGTGCTTGTTGTTGTTGTTGTGATTGTTGTTCCCATTGTTACCATTCTGAAACTGTCTACCATTCTTTTTGCCCTTCCCGGACTTGTCATCGTCAGACTCTGGGTCTTTGGTCTTATCAGACTCGGCATACTTCATCATGGCATCCATGAGCTGACCCATATCTTTGACATTCCTCTTGATACGCCCAAATTTTTGAATCAAGGGGTCAAACTTGCAATTCTTTTCCAGGACAAGAACTGTTATTTGAGCCGTGATGCTATCAGAGGAGTGAATGATGTCTGCGACTCTGCGAGCCCAATGATGGGCCGACTCTCCGTCCTTCTGAACACAATGTTGTAGGTCACTGATCATGGTTGGGCGCTTGCAGGTCCCCTGGAAATTCTTGATGAAGAGGTCCTTCAATTCCTGCCATGTGTTGATTGAGTTGGGCGGTAGATTTTTTAACCACGTACGAGCTGGTCCTTCCAGCATGGTGACGAGCGCGCTTTCCTATTTGTCAGTGAGACTCCCCCACCTATCAAGACGGAGGTCCCCTGCTCTTCGTCTAGGGGCACCTTCTTGGTTGACGTCTTCTTCTCCGCGACCAGGCACTGCCTGCGTGGGGGCGGGGCCATAGAGGTGCTAGGCACGTCCTGATCATCTGGGGCGGCCGATGCGGCCGCCTTGTAGAAATGTTCGACGCACCAGACGGTGTCCTCCAGATCATCCTGTATGGTGATCACTCCTTTGGGCCCCATCATCTTTACGGTGTTGTAGGCGTGGTGGGTCACGGCCATGAACTTGGCCAGAGCCGGGTATCCAAGAATGGCGTTATATTCCAAGCCGATGTGAGTCACATCGAAGACAATGCTCTCTGTCCGATAATTCTTCCAGGTTCCGAAGGTGACAGGTAAGGTCACCTGTCCTATGGGCATGGTGCTCCCGGATGTCACCCCCGTGAACGGCTTAGTTGGCATCAGGCATTTGTAGGGGATCTGCATCTGGTCGAAGCCCTTTGGGGAGATGACGTTGAGTCTGGCCCCTCCATCGATGAGGGTCTTCATGACCTTGATATTGTGGATGGTGGGCGAGACCATGATGGGGATAATCCCCACTACCTTTGCACTTGCCGGGTGATCGGCAACATCGAAGGTCACTGGGACCCCGGACCATCTAAGGGGCTTGGGGGCCCCTCCCCCGGGAAGAGCCGCATTGACTTTCCGGGTGAGCTGCTTGAAGTGTCAGTTCGAGTGTGGGGTTTGGGCCCCACCGTGGATGCACGCCACAACCTTAGGCTCCTGGAAACCCCCGCCACTCTCCTTGTCCGAGTCTGCGTCGTCCCCAGCTTTACCATCATCTTTCTTAACGCGACCTTGGGGGCAGTCATGCCTGCCTCCGTGGCTGCCGGAGCGTCCGCCTCCTCGGGCGCCTTCCCGCCTGTCTTCACTGTGCCTCTTTTCACGCCACTCCTTTTGATGGTCCTCACCCAGTTTCTTGACCTTGTGGTAGTCGGCCATGTCATGCATGTGCAAGTTGTGCAGGACGCAATACGGCCTACCGCCCGAGTCATCGGAGGTTGTGTCTTCCTTCTTCTTCTCCTGCTTCCACTCGAGCTCTGCAGCTAGGACAGCCGGGGGTTTGCGCTTTTGATTCTTCTTGTCGCGGGCGGGTCCAGCTTCAAGATTACCCACCTGGGAGGGGCACTCCTGACCTGATGGCTCTTTATCTTACGCATTTTTAGAGCTCACTTGTTACATGTTCTCTTCATATATCATGTCCCATTGAACCAAATAGTTGTCCATTATGCATGATTACCGGTTTTTGCACTTATCATTGTGAGCATTGCACATTTAGTATTTTATTTGGTTTTCATTAGTTTTCTTTGTTTTCTTGTGTCTATAGGTGTTTTGGAGCAACCTAGGACCAATCACGATGAAAGGACCAAGGATGGGTTCGATACGGAGTTAGCCAGGGGTCAGACTTAGCCATTTCGAAGGTCGGAAAAAGTCATTTTTCTAAAGTGCTCCAAATCAAGATCTAAGACCAGAAATGGATTGGTGTCGTTCATACGAATCCAATGAGCCCAAGAATGTCAAATTCCGAGTTCGTATGAAGAAATGACGACCGTTTTACCGGATGAGGTCAGATCAAAAGACGGTGTTCCATGCAACCGCACACGGTCGTTTTGGCGGTCGTTTGACGTGGAGACAGCTCCGAAAGTTGCCCTTCTAGACGAGATTTTTCACCGTTTTCATACCTGTTCGATCGCACGAGATCCTTGTCTCGTAAAGAAGAGATTGGGAGAGGATAAGGCTCATCTTGAGCCCTTGGATGAAGCCCATCAAGAGAGGGGGCTAGGGAGGCTCTATATATATCATCCTCAACCCTAGCCGCCGCACCCATCTCATCCATCAACAGAGAACTCATCTCATTCATCCACAACCATCTCCATTGCTGCTCCACACCAGAGAAGGAGGGACAACGCCAAGGGAAGAAGGAGGAGGCTCCACCACCATGAGCACCGACCTTCGGGTCGGTGCCTTCGCGCCAACGCCACCACCACCGGTGATGCCCCCATCTCCATCACCACTGGCACAGCCACCATCATCATCATCATCATCACCACCGTGCCGCCGCCATCACCACCATGCCTTCTCCCTTCACCGGCTTGATGCCGGCTTGTAACTTGTCCCTAACCTTCATGTCTTTGATTGAGTAGTTGTACTAGTTCTTAAGGATATTGTTGAAAACTTTATGATATTTGTTGCGATCCAATATTACATGTTCATGATTTTAGTTAGTATCCTTCGCGAATGTTGAGAGGAGCGCTCACTCACATTTGTGCCTTGTGCCATGAAGTATATTATTGTCGTTGTGAAGGGTTGGGGCATTGGGGTAATTTGAGGTAACAGTAAAATCCTCGATTCCTCGCCATTGCAATTGATAGGGGAGTTACGGAGAACCCTTAGAGAGGCCGCGTCCACGGGGTAACTCTTAATTATCATGAGTTGTAACCCTATGGGTGAGACTATGATGGTGGCGTGCGTGGCACGAAGTCTACCTCGAGTAGAACGTGTAGTGTACCCAGCTCCACCCACTTATGCATTTGACCAGTTACTAGAGTATGTGATATTTCATATGTGGTAGTGATTCCGGAACCCTCGAGAACGCTTTACTACTCAAGCGTCGTCTTTACTAACTTAGTGCCATTTAATTCCTATTTTTACTTTCTTGTTAGCAGTTTAGTTAATTACCTTTTTCTATTGTTTCCCTAGCAACTTATAGAGTAGACTATTTCCAAACTCTGGTTTGGGTGCGTACGTGGCTGCGTGAAGTGACAACGTAGTTACGGGGTTTGTGGTGCCTTCCTATTTGCTCCCTGTGGGATTCGACACTTACTTATCACGAAAGTGCTACAACAGCCCTATGCACTTGCAAGACATCAAGCATTTTCTGGCGCCGTTGCCGGGGAGCATGGTGCTTGGTTATTGCTTACCCGCTCGCACATAGTTTATTTTTGTTTGTTGCTATTTATCTTACTGTTGTTCTTTTAACCCAAAAAATACAAAGAAAATATGTCTTGCTTTGAGATGTCAAATGAAGACATGGAGGCTGCAAATGAACGATACAATGAAAAAAGGAGGATACTTGAAGAATATTGGAATACCGACAACGGTAATGAAATGGGTGAGAAATTTATGGAGTTAGATATTGTAGTTAATGTTATCCCTAAAGGTTGCATACAATGCCAATCTCTTCTCCACATGAGCTTTTACTGCAGTGATCACCCACATCCGGTTGTGAGATCATACAACCGTAATGAATATACTCGTGAAGATGTTGAGGCAATTGAGGAGTTGATGCTAATGCTTAGATCATTTTACCTTTTAATGTGGGTTAGCAGGTTCCCAGAAGAATATGAATCGTGACTAAGTATAAGGGTTTGTTGGAGGAAATCTATGACTTTTGCGTAGACATTAATTTTCATGAGAATCCTTTATACGAGGACTATCGAGAACGGATGGCCCCCATCTCCCAAGCCAAAATTTCGCAGGAAAATAACCTTATGCAGGAACATGAAGAAAACAACATCGAGCCAGAAGAAGAGCAGTGTTTAGAAAATGATGAACCAGAGGAACACGGGGACGAAGGACGGAACAACTGTTGTCCAGAAACTCTCACCGATGGTAATTGTTTTGATATAATTAATGTGTTGCTTAATGAAAATGATGAAGGTTATGACTTACCTGTAGCTCCTCATCCTCTTGATTATAACATTACTGTGAAGTTGCAGCCACTAATCTTTCAGGCTTATCTACCTAGCTTGGTGCATCGGTACTCGCCAAAGAGCGAGTATGAATTTACTTATATGATGCCGATGCACCGTAAGCGAGTGCGCCTCCGACCGAGCTCTGCTATGAGGTGCTCCAAACCCCGGCCGGAGGTAGGTCTCAGGCTCGGGGTTGAAATCCCTTGGTATCCAGGTGGATGACCTTATGGAGCACCAAAGCCTAGCTATATGGCTATAAAGAAAGCATTGCCTGGGAGGTAACCCGAAAGTCCGTAGCTATCTTTCTTAGCTTTGTGTCTTGAGTCTAGATGCATTCATGTTGCATTGGCACTTTTGTTTTATTTTGAGTAGTTGCTATTTGAGTTGGTTGCAATAGTTTTCATTGGTAAAATTTCTAGCATATCGGTGGCCTGTATTTTTTTGCCTACCACCTCCTATTTTTACTGCAATATTGCTATGTGCCTAACGTGAGGAGGAAGCACCAAAAAATTTGTTAAGTTCTGCAGTTCTAGGAGAGAAGACGGCGTTTCATACGACCGCCCCGGTCGTACTAGCGCCCATATGAGCTCGTGGCCGCGAGTAAGAAGAGGACCAGAGAAAAAGACGGCCTACCGTACGAGCGATCGTATCACCTGGCGACCACAACGAGCATCAGAGCGAACGACGGCGTTCTATACGACCGCAACTGGTCGTTTGAGCGCCCGTATGAGGTCAATAACACCTCCATCTGATTCATTTTCGACGTCTGAGGTCGATGAAGTGTTTTCTAACCGATCGTTTGCTTTCTAATTAGTATTAATTACCTCTGAAACTCAGTAACCAGTAATTCTCTGTAGCAACTATGTTTTCTTTTATTTCTTTTTGTCGGTTGGGTATACGAACTCCGTTCGTATACCAAATCGATGTTTTTATTTCGTGTGTTATTTTCGCAGGAGCTTGGACCTTATGTGGTGAAGTGTACGGTATGGTGCCAACCGTATAAAAGAGTCACACAAGCCACTTGGTTGCTTCATCATGATGAACCTCAACAACAAGTGCCCGGTAAAATTTTCCAATACGAACCTTGCTCAAATAAAAGTTGTGAAGTCTCACCTTAAGTGAGATCTCTCTTTTAATTAGGCACGTAGGAGATGCACACTTGTGCTTATATCTTGTCTCACACACACTTCATTCAACCTGGGAGTAACTATAGTACTCCTGGACTTAGTTTATTGACTTAAGCATGGTGCTTGGGTTGATGAGCCGATCTTGTTGAGACAAATGTTTTTATCACTTGTGATGCTAATCCTTTGTGCTACAAAAAAATGAAAAACCAAAAAAGCACAAAAATATTTTATTTTGTTTTTAGTTCTTCTCTAGTAGGTTCTATTGGAAGGCAGCCACCGGACCACAACAAGGAGATCACATGAAGCAAGGTCCACGTCTATTAAGAGAGATGTCATATGCACCTCAATGGTAAAATTTTCTAACCCTTGCTTAGACATAAGCTTGGGGAGGTAACCACTTCTCATGCTCTCTTTTAATAACTGCACTTTCTTTTTTACTTTCGTAATTTCCCTTAGTTTAGTATTGCAAAGTTCTAAGCGTGGGGAGGTTACTTTTGCATGTGTAGTGTCTTGTGCAATGCTCTTGATCATATGGTTTTCGTGCATTAGTGTGTCCCGCTGTTTTGACATGCTTGCTTTGCATTTGTTTAACTTAGCTTGTGGAAATCTTGCTATCTTCTGAAAAACATTGCCATGTTATTTTACCAAAAACCCAATAAAGGAGTCCTTTGGACTGTTGCCTTTCTATCACCTAATTACATAAGTTGGGGGCTCTAGTGGTGGCTTGATTAGCGATTGAATGATTGTAGAGGCTTTTTGCTGATGAACCCAGCATCTTTGGTTGATCTGGGACGCGCAACGGGGTTTATCTCTGCCAAACTATCCCCTCGGGGTACTTAACTTTTGAGTCTTATGCAACATGACACCGCGATGCTCTTGTGTAGTATTTGAGTTCTTTATGACTAAAGCAAGTTCGAAGCCTTTGCACTTCCATTCATCTTTTATTGCTAGCCTCTACGGTACCGTGCATTGCCCACTCTCACATTGAGACTTGGCACAAACTTCGCAGGTACATCCAAACCCATGGGCGGACTTTCTCTTGTTCTCCTACACATAAAACACCTCATCTCCACAAAATAGCCATCATACCTACCTACATGGCATTTTCATAGCCACTCCGAGCATGTCGCCATGCATTACCATCATATTGTATTACATGATTAGAGACATGTTTTCATTTGCCTTGCATGATCATAGTATGGCTAGATTGATATTTTCATGGCTTGTCCATTTTTTGATATGTATGCTACGCCGGATCATTGCACATACTGGTACACTGCCAGAGGCATTCATCATATAGAGTTTCTCTCATGTTTTCAGTTTTGAGTTATGATTACACTCAGCTGAAGTGAGTCATTGTAAAGTGTAATTTTAATCCTTGTAAGGTGTTGCTTATACAAAAAAAGGAGAGAGAAACAAAATAAAAGATGCACCACGGAGGTGCCACAAAAAAAGGGAAGAAAGAAAAAAAAGGAGAGGAAGAGAGAAGGAGCAACACCACTATCCTTTTTAGTATACACTTGTGCTTCAAAGTAGCACCACTTCATGCATTATAAAGTAGAAAGTTTCATGAGCTTCATGTTTTATACTGGTGGGGAACCTACACTATAGAACTTGGCTTGTATATTCTGATGACGAGCATCCTCAAATGCTCGAGGTCTTCATGAGTAAGCAAGTTGGTTGCACCCCCACTTAGTCCATAGGAGAGCTTTCATATATTCATAGCTCTGTGTGCATCCTAGTTGCATGGCGATCACTACTCCTTGCATTAACATCGACCATAAGGCCTTCTCCATTGCCTAGTGGCCAGGTGCGTTGATGCAAGACTTTCTTTGTTTTTGACTTCTCAAAACCCCAACCATTTTCTATCTTTCCCTTAAGTGTGAGGAGGCTTGCACTCAGTGCTGCATAGGTAGTTGAGCGGTTGAATAACGCAGACAGACGATCTTGCTATTGTACCTGGTATGCCTCGGGTTGGTGTTTTTGAAGCGATCGCTGATGCATGATTTCTTTTGTCTTTGATTGTCATTGATGTGTTCCTGACATAATATTGACCTTCTCTCTAAACCTTTGGCAATGGGAATTTGGGTTCCACAAAAATATTTTCCTCTTTCTTGACCTCCATGGCAATGGAACTAAGAGGAAAGTTTGTATTACTCTCTTGCTGGTTAACTTTTGCATGCTTGCACGATGAATATGGATATCACTTTGGGGTTTGGTTCAATGTATGCTTTAGAGTTGGTAGCATTGAGATTTTGGTAGTCAACCTTCTTACTCGAGGGCAAGCAAGGTTTAAGCATGTGGAGGTTGATGGCTCTTTATTTTACGCATTTTTAGAGCTCATTTGTTACATGTTCTCTTCATATATCATGTCCCATTGAACAAAATAGTTGTCCATTATGCATGATTACTGGTATTTGCACTTATCGTTGTGAGCATTGCACATTTAGTATTTTATTTGGTTTTTTTAGTTTTCTTTGTTTTCTTGTGTCTATAGGTGTTTTGGAGCAACCTAGAACCAAGCACGATGAAAGGACCAAGGATGGGTTCGATACGGAGTCAGCCAGGGGTCAGACTTAGCCATTTCGACGGTCGGAAAAAGTCACTTTTCCAGAGTGCTCCAAATCAAGATCTAAGATCAGAAATGGATTAGTGTCGTTCATACGAATCCAACGAGACCAAGAACATCAAATTCCGAGTTTGTATGAAGAAATAGCGACCGTTTTACTGGAGGAGGTCAGATCAAAAGACGACATTCTATGCGACCGCGCGCGGTCGTTTTTCCGGTCATTTGACGTGCAGGCAGCTCCGAAAGTTGCCCTTCTAGACGGGATTCTTCACCGATTTCATCCCCGTTCGACCCCACGAGATCCTTGGCTCGTAAAGAAGAGATTGGGAGAGGATAAGGTTCATCTTGAGCCCTTAGATGAAGCCCATCAAGAGAGGGGGCTAGGGAGGCTCTATATATATCATCCTCAACCCTAGCCGCCGCACCCATCTCATTCATCAACAGAGAACTCATCTCATTCATACACAACCATCTCCATTTCTGCTCCACACCAGAGAAGGACGGACAACGCCAAGGGAAGAAGGAGGAGGCTCCACCACCATGAGCACCGGCCTTCGGGCTGGAGCCCTCGTGCCGGCGCCGCCGCCACCGATGACGCCCCCATCTCCATCACCACCGGCGCGACCACCACCACCACCATCATCACCACCGTGCCGCCGCCATCACCACCATGCCTTCTTCCTTCACCGGCTTGATGTCGGCTTGTAACTTGTCCCTAACCTTCATGTCTTTGATTGAGTGTTGTACTAGTTCTTGAGGATATGGTTGAACCCTTTATGATATTTGTTGTGATCCAATATTACCTGTTAATGATTTGAGTTAGTATCCTTCGCGAATGTTGAGAGGAGCGCTCACTCACATTTGTGCCTTGTGCCGTGAAGTATATTACCATCGTTGTGAAGGGTTGGGGCATTGGGGTAATTTGAGGTGACAGTAAAATCCTCGATTCCTTGCCATTGCAATTGATAGGGGAGTTACGGAGAACCCTTAGAGAGGCCGCGTCCATGGGGTAACCCTTAATTATCATGAGTTGTAACCCTATGGGGGCGACAATGATGGTGGCGTGCGTGGCACGAAGTCTACCTCGAGTAAAACATGTACTGTACCCGGCTCCGCCCACTTATGCATTTGACCAGTTACTAGACGATACGATAGTTCATATGTGGTAGTGATTCCTGAACCCTCGAGAATGCTTTACTACTCAAGCGTTGTCTTTACTAACTTAGTGTCATTTCAGTCCTGTTTTACTTTCTTGTTAGTAGTTTAGTTAATTTCTTTTCTGTCTTGTTTCCCTAGCAACTTATAGAGTAGACTATTTCCAAACTCCGGTTTGGGTGCGTACGTGGCTGCGTGAAGTGACAACGTAGTTGCAGGGTTTGTGGTGCCTTCCTATTCGCTCCTTGTGGGATTCGACACTTACTTATCACGAAAGTGCTACAACAGCCCTGTGCAATTGCAGGACAACAAGCATTTTCTGGCACCATTGCCGGGGAGCATGGCATTTAGTTATTACTTACCCGCTCACATATAGTTTATTTTTGTTTGTTGCTATTTATCTTATTGTTTTTCTTTTAACCCAAAAAATACAAAAAATATGTCTTGCTTTGAGATGTCAGATGAAGACATGGAGGCTGGAAATGAACGATACAATGAAAAAAGGAGGATACTTGAAGAATATTGGAATACCAACAAAGGTAATGAAATGGGTGAGAAATTTATGGAGTTAGATATTGTACTTAATGATATCCCTAAAGGTTGCATACAGTGCCAATCTCTTCTCCACATGAGCTTTTACTGCAGTGATCACCCACATCCGGTTGTGAGATCATACAACCATAATGAATATCCTCCTGAAGATGTTGAGGCAATTTTGGAGTTGATGCTAATGCTTAGATCATTTGAGCTTTTAATGTGGGTCAGTGATGTCTACTACACAACTTATTCTTGTAGACTCATGTTGGGCCTCCAAGCGCAGAGTTTTGTAGGACAGTAGCAATTTTTCCTCAAGTGGATGACCTAAGGTTTATCTATCCGTAGGAGGCATAGGATGAAGATGGTCTCTCTCAAACAACCCTGCAACCAAATACAAGAAATCTCTTGTGTCCCCAACACACCCAATACAATGGTAAATTGTATAGGTGCACTAGTTCGGCGAAGAGATGGTGATACAAGTGTAGTATGGATAGTAGATATAGGTTTTTGTCTGAAAATATAAAAACAGAAAGGTAGCAAGTGATAAAACGGAGCACAAACGGTATTGCAATGCTTAGAAACAAGGCCTAGGGTTCATACTTTCACTAGTGCAATCTCTCAACAATGCTAACATAATTGGATCATATAACAATCCCTCAACGTGCGACAAAGAATCACTCCAAAGTTCCTATTAGCGGAGAACATAAGATAGAAATTGTTGTAGGGTACGAAACCACCTCAAAGTTATCTTTTCTGATCAATCTATTGAGCCATCCCTATAAGTGTCACGAACAGCCCTAGAGTTCGTACTAAAATAACACCATATGATACACATTAACCAACTCTAATGTCACCTAGATACTCCAATGTCACCACAAGTATCCATGAGTTGATTATATGATATGCATCAAACAACTTCAGATTCATAATATTCAATCCAACACAAAAAACTTCAAAGTGTACCCCAGGATTTCTACCGGAGAAAGTAGGACAAAAACCTGCATCAACCCCTATGCATAGATTACCCCAATGTCACCTCGGGAATCCGCGAGTTGAGTGCCAAAACATACATCAAGTGAATCAATATAATACCCCATTGTCACCATGGGTATTCATATGCAAGACATACATCAAGTGTTCTCAAATCCATAAAAGTATTCAATCCGATAATAGTGAAACCTCAAAGGTAAAAACTCAATTCGTCACAACAAGATAGAGAGGGGAAAAACACCATATGATCCAACTATATTAACAAAGCTCGCGGTACATCAAGATTGTGCCAAATCAAGAACACGAGAGAGAAATCAAACACATAGCTACTAGTACATACCCTCAGCCTCGAGGGTGAACTACTCCCTCCTCGTCATGGAGACCACCGGGATGATGAAGATGGCCTCCGGTGATGATTTCCCCCTCCGGCAGGGTGCCAAAAAAGGGCTGTAGATGAGATCGTGGAGGTACAGAGGCTTGCGGTGGCGTAGTCCAAATTCTAGGGTTATTTCTGGGGGTTTCGGTATTTATAAGAATTTTTGGCGTTGGAATCACGCGAAGAGGAGCCACAGGGGGCCCACGAGGCACCAGGGCGCGCCCCAGGGGGGGCGCGCCCAGGTGGCTTGTGGGGCCCCTGTGGGTCTTCTGCTGCTCCTCTGAAGCTTCCTGGGTCTGTTTCCTTCCAGAAAAAATCGTCAAAAAGTTTCGCTACATTTGGACTTCATTTGATATGGATTTTCTGGAAAACAAAAAACAAGCAGAAAACAGCAACTGGCACTGGGCACTAGGTCAATATGTTAGTCCATAAAACTCATATAAAAGTCATATAAAAGTGCACCAAAATTATACAAAACTATAATAAACATGGCATGAATACTTCATAAATTATAGATACGTTGGAGACGTATCAGCATCCCCAAGCTTAATTCCTGCTCGTCCTCGAGTAGGTAAATGATAAAAGAAATAATTTATGAAGTGTGAATGCTAGCATAGTGCATAAGTTTGATCAATGATAATTTCAATCACTTTTCCTAGCATCATAACAGCAATTCTTTCTCATAAAACCCATCATGATAAAGTAGCAATCAATTCACATGTTATGGTTCAAACAATGCATTCTCTTGAAACTTAACAACCTATGTTCTTAGTCGCCAAACAATTGCACTTCAACTTATCTTCAACAAAGTCTAAGTAAGGGCTCCACATACTCAATTATCATATAGTCTTCTATGATTGCTAGTACTCAAAGCATATTTTTAGAACAAATAGCATCCATCGAACACAAATAAAGATAGGGGCTTAATTTTTGCCTCCCAACTCATTTATCATAGAGATAATTGTCAACAATAATAATTCATGATCAAATATATTTGACTGGCCATATGTGCCTGGATATTTCCCCACCACATGACGCTTGCCAACTAGAGAATAATTAAGGTTGAAATGAGAAGTAATACTATTGACTCTTGCATAAAGTAAATACATAAAGTAGAAGATAGGCCCTTCGCAGAGGGAAGCAGAGGTTGTCATGCACTTTTTATTTTTGGATGTGCAAGCTCTTAATGCAAAGGAACGTCGCATTATATTGCCCCTTGTGATAGCAACCTTTATTATGCAGTCCATCGCTTTTATTTCTTTACCATCACAAGTTCGTACAACGCTTATTTTCCCTTGCAATAAAAGATCATACATATTTTAGGAACAATTTTTATTGCTTTTTGCACCGATGACAACTTACTTGAAGGATCTTATTCAATCCATAGGTAGATATGGTGGACACTCATGGCAAGAAACTGGCTTTAATGGTTTTTGGATGCACAAGTAGTATCTCTACTTAGTACAAATTTTTGGCTAGCAAAAGATCCTAAGCAAGCACCACATGTTGGAGGATCCATAACAATATAACTTCTATGCAAATATACCCAAACGTAACTCGTTACGTTGTCTTCCTTGTCCAACTTCAACTAATTTGCTCAAGTTTAAAAATAATTAATGGGTATTCACAATCATAAAAGATGTCCAAGATAATATATTTATATGTGAAAGTTCTCCTCCTTATACCAATCATTCATGAATTGCTTGTATGACTAATATTGTGATTGTCAAACTTCAATAGATTTTGCTTTATAAACCCAATGTGAAGGTACTACTAGGTATGAGACTAGTATATGAAGCACATATAGTTTCAACTTTATGATATTCAACTCATTCAACAATTCACTCTTAGGATATAAGTGAAGAACAAGAGTAAATGACAAACTACTCCAAAAAGATATAAGTGAAGACCAAATGAGTGGTTAAGTAAATAAGTAGCTATGTCAGAACTCTCTCTCATTTAAAATTTCAGATCTTGATAATTTTATTCAAACAATAAACAAAATGAAAATAAAAGGACACTCCAAGAATAACACATAACACGTGAACAAGTAAAAACTTAGGCTAACCGATAGGTGTTGATGAAGAAAGGTGGGATGCCAACCGGGGCATCCCCAAGCTTAGTTGCTTGAGACTTCTTGGAATGTTATCTTGGGGTGCCTTGGGCATCCCCAAGCTTGAGCTCTTGTGTCTCCTTAATTCCTCTCATATCATGGCTTCTCCTAAATCTTAAAAACTTCATCCACACAAAACTCAACAAGAACTCGTGAGATAAGTTAGTATAAATCAACTCAAAACCTTAACATTCTCTACTGTAACAAATCACTAAAATTATAATTGAACATTGCATACTAAATGCCTCTGCATATTTAATACTCCTATCCACAAATAGAAATATTAAACAAGCAACATATGCAAACAATGCAACTATAACCGAAATCTGTCTAAACAGAACAGTCTGTAAAGGGTGAATAAGAATTCATACTTACCTAACTCCAAAAATTCTGAAAAATTACCACATGACAGAGAACTCATGCATTCTTACTGTATAAAAATTTCAGATTTTTATCATGTTCTGACTATTCAGTAATATTCTGGACATAATAGAAAACTTTCTGCTTTCAAACAGCAACACATGAACTTGCAAACTGAACATGGTAAAGGCTATAATTGGCATTTTATTTAACTAAAAAATACAAAACATCATTATTGATAACAGCAAGAAAATATCAACAAAAGAAAATGGCGCTCCAAGCAAAACACATATTATGTGACGAATAAAAATATAGCTCCAAGTAAGGTTACCGATAATGTTGAAGACGAAAGAGGGGATGCCTTCCGGGGCATCCCCAAGCTTAGACGCTTGAGTATTCCTTGAGTATTACCTTGGGGTGCCTTGGACATCCCCAAGCTTAGGGTCTTACCACTCCTTATTCTCCTCATATCGATATCTCACCCAAAACTTGAAAACTTCAATCACATAAAACTTAACGGATCTTGTGAGATAGGTTAGTATGATAGAAATAAATCATCCACTTAGGTACTGTCAAGACAAGTTTCATAATTGTTATCACATAATTCCTACTGTATTCTATCATTTCCGCAATTTATATTACTCAATATAAGCTATGGAAACACTAAAACAAGCAAACTATGCACCGAAAACAGAATCTGTCAAAAACGGAACAGCATGTAGTGAGCGATTTAAAAACCATACTTATGTACCTCCAAAAATTCTGAAAAATTAGGAAACGTAAAAAATTTGTATCCCAATACTGTGTAAAAATTTCAGAATTTTTTCACGCTCCAGTAAGAATAGAAATTCCAGCACTGGACGCAAAAGTTTCTGTTTTTGCACAGAATCAAATCAACAAGTATCCACACTATCCCAAAGGCTTTACTTGGCACATTATTGAAAGAAAACATATAAAACATGATTACTACAGTAGCTTAATCATGTGAACACACAAAAACAGTAGGTGTAAGTGTTGGGTTGTCTCCCAACAAGCGCTTTTCTTTAATGCCTTTTAGCTAGGCATGATGATTTCAATGATGCTCGCATAAAAGTAAAGAATTGAAACACAAAGAGAGCATCATGAATCATATGACGAGCAAATTTAAGCCTAACCCACTCCCTATGCATAGGGATTTTGCGAGCAAACAATTTATGGGAGCAAGAATCAACTAGCATAGGAAGGCAAAACAAGCATGACTTCAAAACTTTCAACACATAGAGAGGACTCTTGATATTATTGAGAAGCCTACAAGCATATGTTCCTCTCTCATAAAAATTTTCAGTAGAATCATGAATGAATTCAATAATATAACTTTCACATAAAGCATTCTTTTCATGATCCATAAGCATAGAATTTTTACTACTCTCCACATAAGCAAATTTCTTCTCATTCATAATAGTGG
Organism: Elymus sibiricus; assembly: GCA_039707655.1. NCBI lineage: Eukaryota > Viridiplantae > Streptophyta > Magnoliopsida > Poales > Poaceae > Elymus > Elymus sibiricus. The sequence continues at coordinate 298,486,338 of CM077676.1, read as the reverse complement.
GAGCAAACTCAACAAAATAACTATCATGAGATACTTGATTGGCATAATCCAATTGAAAATTAAAATCATGATGACAAGTTTCATAGTTATCATTATTTTTATAGCATAAATGTCATCACAATAATCATCATAGATAGCAACTTTGTTGTCATAATCAATTGAAACCTCTTCCAAAATAGAGGAATCATCATTAAAAAAAGTTGTGACCTCTCCAAATCCACTTTTATCAACATAATCATCATAAATAGGAGGCATGCTTTCATCATAATAAATTTTCTCATCAAAACTTGGGGGACTAAAAATATCATCTTCATCAAACATAGCATCCCCAAGCTTGTGGCTTTGCATATCACTAGCATCATGGATATTCAAAGAATTCATACTAGTAACATTGCAATCATGCTCATCATTCATGGATTTTATGCCAAACATTTTATTGAATTCTTCTTCTATCAATTGAGCACAATTTTCTGATCCATCATTTTCAAGAAAGACATTATAAAGATGAATAATATGTGGCAACCTCAATTCCATTTTTTTGTAGTTTTCTTTTATAAACCAAACTAGTGATAAAACAAGAAACTAAAAGATTCAATTGCAAGATCTAAAGATATACCTTCAAGCACTCACCTCCCCAGCAACGGCGCCAGAAAAGTGCTTGATGTCTACTACACAACTTATTCTTGTAGACTCGTGTTGGGCCTCCAAGCGCAGAGTTTTGTAGGACATTAGCAATTTTCCCTCAAGTGGATGACCTAAGGTTTATCAATCCATAGGAGGCGTAGGATGAAGATAGTCTCTCTCAAACAACCCTGCAACCAAATACAAGAAATCTCTTGTGTCCCCAACACACCCAATACAATGGTAAATTGTATAGGTGCACTAGTTCGGCGAAGAGATGGTGATACAAGTGTAGTATGTATAGTAGATATAGGTTTTTGTAATCTGAAAATATAAAAACAGCAAGGTAGCAAGTGATAAAACGGAGCACAAACAGCATTGCAATGCTTAGAAACAAGGCCTAGGGTTCATACTTTCACTAGTGCAATCTCTCAACAATGCTAACATAATTGGATCATATAATAATCCCTCAACGTGCGACAAAGAATCACTCCAAAGTTCCTATTAGCGGAGAACATAAGATAGAAATTGTTGTAGGGTACGAAACCACCTCAATGTTATCTTTTCCGATCAATCTATTGAGCCATCCCTATAAGTGTCACGAACAGCCCTAGAGTTCGTACTAAAATAACACCATATGATACACATCAACCAACTCTAATGTCACCTAGATACTCCAATGTCACCACAAGTATCTGTGAGTTGATTATACGATATGCATCACACAACTTCAGATTCATAATATTCAATCCAACACAAAGAACTTCAAAGAGTGCCCCAAGATTTCTACCGGAGAAAGTAGGACGAAAACGTGCATCAACCCCTATGCATAGATTACCCCAATGTCACCTCGGGAATCCGCGAGTTGAGTGCCAAAACATACATCAAGTGAATCAATATAATACCCCATTGTCACCACGAGTATTCATATGCAAGACATACATCAAGTGTTCTCAAATCCATAAAAGTATTCAATCCGATAATAGTGAAACCTCAAAGGTAAAAACTCAATTCATCACAACAAGATAGAGAGGGGAAAAACACCATATGATCCAACTATATTCACAAAGCTCACGGTACATCAAGATCATGCCAAATCAAGAACACGAGAGAGAGATCAAACACATAGCTACTAGTACATACCCTCAGCCTCGAGGGTGAACTACTCCCTCCTCGTCATGGAGACTGCCGGGATGATGAAGATGGCCTCCGGTGATGATTTCCCCCTTCGGCAGGGTGCCGGAAAAGGGCTGTAGATGAGATCATGGAGGTACAGAGGCTTGTGGTGGCATAGTCCAAATTCTAGGGTTATTTCTGGGGGTTTCAGTATTTATAAGAATTTTTGGTGTTGGAATCACGCGAAGAGGAGCCACAGGGGGCCCACGAGGCACCAGGGCGCGCCCCAGGGGGCGCCCAGGTGGCTTGTGGGGCCCCTGTGGGTCTTTTGCTGCTCCTCCGAAGCTTCCTGGGTCTGTTTCCTTCCAGAAAAAATCGTCAAAAAGTTTCGCTGCATTTGGACTTCATTTGATATGGATTTTCTGGAAAACCAAAAACAAGCAGAAAACAGCAACTGGCACTGGGCACTAGGTCAATATGTTAGTCCATAAAAATCATATAAAAGCCATATAAAAGTGCACCAAATTCATACAAAACTATAATAAACATGGCATGAATACTTCATAAATTATAGATACATTGGAGATGTATCAGTCAGCAGGTTCCCAGAAGAATATGAATCGGTGACTAAGCACAAGGGCTTGTTGGAGGAAATCCATGACTTTTGCGTAGACAATAATTTTCATGAGAATCCATAATACGAGGACTATGGAGAACGGATGCCCGCCATCTCCCAAGCCAAAATTACAGGAAAATAACCTTATGTAGGAACGTGAAGAAAACATCATCGAGCCACAAGAAGAGCAATGTTTAGAAAATGATGAACCAGAGGAACACGGGGACGAAGGACGGAACAGCTGTTATCCAGAAACTCCCACCGATGGTAATTGTTTTGATATAATTAAGGTGTTGCTTGATGAAAATGATGAAGGTTATGACTTACATGCAGCTCCTCATACTCTTGATTGTAACATTACTATGAAGTTGCAGCCTCTAATCTTTCAGGCATCTCCACCCAGCTTGGTGCATCAGTACTCGCCAAAGAGCGAATATGAATTTACTTATATGATGCCGATGCATCGTAAGTGAGTGCGCCTCCAACCGAGCTCTACTATGAGGTGCTCCAAACCCCGGTCGGAGGTAGGTCTCACGCTCGGGGTTGAAATCCCTTGGGATCCGGGTGGATGACCTTATGGAGCATTGGTGGGTAAACAAATTATTGTTGGGCAATTGATAGAAAAGCGCATAGTTATGATGATCATCTAAGGCATAATCAATATATAGGCATTACGTCCGTGACAAGTAGACCGTTAAACTTACTGACGTCTACTACTATTACTCCAACCCAAGACCGCTATGCAGCATGCATCTCAAAGTATTAAGTTCATGACAAACAGAGTAACGCATTAAGCAGGATGACATAATGTAGACAGAATAAGATCAACTAACATGACCAAACCTCGTCGTTTTACCCTTAGTAGCAACAATACAAATGCGTGCCTCGGCCCCTCCTGTCACAGAGCAAGACTAACCGCAAGATTGAACCCACTACCAAGCACCTCTCCCGCTGAAGATAAATCAATCTACTTGGACAAAGAAGATGGATAGATCGGAGAGAAATACAAGGCTATAAAATTACACAATCAAAGAGATCTCAAAGGACTCCAATAATATCAATGAATAATTTGATCATAAACCCACAATTCATCGGATCCCAACAAACACACCGCAAAGATTCCATCGGATTGATCTCAGAGGAGATCATTGTATTGAAGATCAAAAGAGGGAGAAGAAGCCATCTAGCTACTACTATGGACCCGTAGGTCCTGAAGGAACTACTCACACATCATCATGGAGCCAGCAAGGTTGATAAAGATAGCCCCCAATGGTTTCCCCCTCCGGCAGAGTACGGGCAAAGGCCTCCGGATGGGATCGCGGAAGAACAGAGACTTGCGGCGGCAGGGGTTTATGAATATATGGGAATTTATAGGCCAAAAATTAGGGCAAACGGAGTCACGAGGGACCCACAAGCCAGGGTGGCACGCCCTACCCCCCAGGGCGTGCCCCCTGCCTTGTGGCCGCCTTGTGGGTCTTCTAGTCCTTCCCCGAACCTTCTAGAGTCTCTTATTGTCCAGAAAAAGTTGTCAAAAAATTTCGTCGTGTTTGGACTTCTGTAGGTATGGACTTCCTGCGAAACAAAAAACATGCAGAAAACAGGAACTGTCATTGGGCACTAAGTTACTAGGTTAGTCCATAAAAATAATATAAAATGGCATATAAAGCATACAGAAGTGATAATATAATAGCATGAAACAATAAAAAATTATAGATATGTTTGAGATGCATCAGATGTCCTATATCTTCTGTTTATGTTCAAGTTAATAGCCTTCATGAGTGTTGTGAAGAGCGCCCACACAACATTATCGCCTATATTGGCCTTGGAGCATATTACTATTGGTGTAGAGGTTAGGATGTTGAGGGATATAGATAAGAGTGACATCCTCTAATTTTAGGCTTTGCAGTCGATAGGGGAGAAGTGGCAAACCCTAGAAGGTTGTGTCCATGGGGGAACCCTTAATCATCTGTAGTGAAAACTGGCGTGAGGAAACTATGGTGGTGGCACACATGATACAGAGTCTAAGCTGTAGAACATACCTATACCGGGATCCTCCTACTTTCGATACATAAAGAGCATCTAGGAGAGGCGACACCTAGAACCATGCTTTTGCATGCGTTGTGCAGATCATACTAGTAGTAATGACTCTGGAACCCTCAAGAACGCTTTACTACTCAAGCTCCACCTCCATTGAGTTTAGTACTTTTTATTCATATTTTTACCTTTTTGTTCGTAATTTGGTGAAACCCTCTTTTTTATTTGTTTTCCCTAGCAATCGATAGAGTAGACTATTTCCACACTCCGGTTTGGGTGCGTACAAAACTACGTAAGTGACAATGTAGTTGCAGTGTTAGTAGTGCCTTCCTTATCGCTCCATGTGGATTCGACACTTCACTTATCATGAAAGTGCTACAACAACCTATGCTCTTGCGGGACATCAAGCATTTTCTAGTGCTATTGCCGGGGAGCATGGCGCTTGGTCATTACCTACCCGCTCGCACATAGTTTATTTTGTTTGTTGTTATTTATATTACTATTTTTCTAAACAAAAAATACAAAAAATGTATTGCTTTGAGGTGTCCACCACAGAAACCGAAGTTGTTGTGATGGAACAAATCCAAGGAAGAGGAAGGTATATGAACAATACCGATTGTTGGGGCCTACGCACGGTGGAGTTGAGTTCTTAGCGGGATCTCTCCCAGGGTTCGGGAAGTACGCGGTTGGCATGATGACAAAGAGCCACCGCGGGAAGTTCTACATCGACGATTCATACTGGGGCCCCGACGCCGACTCGATCGAGTACAGGTATCGGGCCCCCTTCGGCAAGATCCACACTTTCATCGGCGTGGTCGGCGAGTCGGCTACCAGGTTGGAGAACATCGCCGGTGTCGAGCCGGCCCGCCGCACTAGTTCGAGCAAGGCAAGACCCGGCACTCCTCAAGCCGGCCGGAACCATGTCTTCTTAGGGTTGACCCAAGGGGTGGCCTTGTCGGAGAACTCCCTATCCGGAGATGATACACTCATCCAATCGGACGATGAATCCTCGACAGAAGAAACCGAGTCGATCCGTCCCCTGCATGATGGAAGGCTCGGAGACACTGACGACGTCTTTCCAGAAGTTCCTCAGCCGCCTCGCTTTGCGGCGGTATACATGGCGGGTAGGCAAGATCTGGTGCGTGACCCGGCTAATCCAACGGCGGGGCAGAACAACACCCTTGCCGGCTCAGGAGGAGCCGGTGCGTCAGCCACCGGCTCTCAAAAAACCGGGGTGCAGGCACTCGCGGACTTGATGACCACACTGGCAGCCCTGTTGGCTGAGCCAGTCACTGCGGAGAATGCAGCAGCGCGCAACACAGAGATCACGAAGTGTCGCGAGCAGATAAGATCCAAGAGGACATCAATGCGGAGAACGCCCGCATGGTACAGGAGCAGGCCCGGATTACCAAGAAGAGGCAGCGCCTGGATGAGGAGGCGCACTACCTGAACCGCCGACAGGCCGAGTCGGAGCTCGTCCACAGGAGGCGTCATCAGAGCCGACTTCCGGCTAATCTTGAGCCGACTCAGCAGTTCACCACACCGTCGGCTCCGATGAACCTGGGGGCTGGAGTCATCCCCACAGGAGAGCCGCCTTTGCAGCCACCGGCTCAATAGCGAGAGCCGGCCCAGCATCGCACGCCAGATCAGCAACAGCAGCCGCCGTCTCGCCGGTTCTAGACCCCAATTAGACACTACGCCAACCCGATCGATAACGTGCTGGCAGCAACCCACAACTTGGTGGCTATTCCGATTGAGGGGGACGGCCCGATTCAGACAGAGGCCAGGAACGCTATTGCGATGCTCAAGACGGCAGTAGTGCAGCAGGCCAACTACTCGCATAGCCAGCACCATCTTCACTCAACCCCTCACCAGAGCCGTACCAGGAGCCAGCGTCCGGAGTCACCGGCGGTTTCCTGCAGTGCACATCGCAGAAGAGCCGCCCCACCACTGGCGGATCAACATCAACCTAGAATCTCGAATGTGCAAGACATTGTGGACGCCGCTCGGGCTCTACGAGCGTGGGAGGAAGAAAACGCGCGGGCAGGGCATAACCCGCCGGCGCACGGCAACCCGCCAATAATGCCCGTCCCGCCCACCACAAACTAGACAGCCGGCCAGCTTGGGGGCTTATCGAGTCGCATGATCGGAACTCCTTGTTTGGTACCTGCGCTGCGAGAAGCACGCATACCCCCAGATTTCAAAGGTCCTCGCAAGGTTCCTAATTACACAGCGAATCTGGAGCCCACCGAGTGGATCGAGAGTTACGAACTGGCAATGGACTTATTGGGCGCAAGCGAGGCAGTGTGTGCGCGTTATCTGTCTCTCATGTTGGAAGGCCCCGCTCGCACCTGGATGAAAAACCTACCGGTGAATTCTATCAACACATGGCAGGAACTGAAGGAGCGCTTCATCAAGAATTTCCAGGGAACCTGCAAACGGCCAATCACAATTGTTGATCTAGAGCGTTGCGTTCAGCGTGAGGATGAGTCGGTGCACCATTGGGCTCGCCGGGTTGCAGAGGTTATACACAGTTCCGACAGTATCTCGGCGGCTCAGGCGGTGCTGGTTCTGGAACGGACATGCAAATTTCAGCCGCTGGTCCAAAAACTAGGGCGACTCAAGAGAAAGGCTCAGGACATGGGTGATCTGATGGATGTCTTAACCCGGTATGCAGAGTCTGACAATACTAAAGACCCGCCGTCTGATGAGGAGAAAGCCGGTAAAGACAAGAAAGCCGGTGGCAAGGGCCACTAGCAGAATAACAGTAATGGGCAGAACAGCAATGGCGGTAAACACAAAGGCTATGACGGTAGCTCCGATCTGGTGGCAAACACAAATACAGGGAACAAAAATTAGCGTTAGAATGATGGTTCTAGGAGGCAGTCCTCTGGTAACCGCCCTCTCATCTTTGAGGAGGCTCTCAAGGCTCCATGCCCGAAACACAGTTACAATGGTAAGCCGTCCAGCCACTCCTGGGAAAATTGCTATGTCATGCAAGAGTTTGCCAATTGGGTCTTCCAGAATCATCATAACAAGGGCGGAAACGGCGGTCAACCCGGCAATCAGGGGGGGGGGGCTTCTCTGGAGCCAGCTCACAAGGGCCCTTCGCAGGTCCTGGCTTCCACGGGAACAATGGCCAGGGCAGCGGGTTTCAGGGGGCTGGTAACACTGGAGGTGGCAATCAGCGGAACAACCAGGGAAATCAGCACCAAGCCGGTGCGACAAGGTTTCAGAGTAACCCGAAATAGCTAAATAGCGGGCAGTATCATGTTTTCACCACCAGCACCTGCAAAACGGGATCGAAAGGTGCAACGACGAGCCGCCCACACGGTTGAGCTGGCAACTCCTTATTATCTCAACTGGTCTGAACAGCCGGTTACCTGGAGCAGGGCGGATCATCCTGTCCTTCTCGATCATCCTGGCCACTTGGCTCTGGTGGTTGCACCACAAGTTGGCGGTTATACACTGACTAAGGTGCTCATGGACGGAGGCAGCAGCATCAATATTCTGTACTATGACACGTTCAGGCGAATGAATCTGTCTGATAAGCAGTTGACTCCATCCTCTACAGTCTTCCACGGCATTGTTCCTGGCAAGTCAGCCTATCCCATGGGAAGAATCTCCCTAGAGGTGGCCTTTGGCTCAGAGGACAACTAGCGTTCTGAGTTTCTGTCCTTTGAGGTGGTTAAGCTTAAAAGCCCATACCACGCTTTGTTCGGCCGGCCGGCTTATGCGCGATTCATGGCACGTCCGTGCTATGTTTACCTGAAAATGAAGATGCCAGGACCGAGAGGAACTATCACAGTTGACGGCAATCGGAAAATTACACTAGAGTGTGAGGAAGGAGATTCAGCATACGCCGAGACGGCTTGCGCTGCAGAGGAATTACGGTATTATAAGGACAATGTTGACCCGTCTGACAGGACCTCTCTGAAGAAACCCACGACGGAGTCGGACCCTCTGCTCAAGTTTAAGTCAGCTAGAGACACAAAGCAAGTTGATTTCACCCCAAGCAATTCTTCTGAGCAGTTCGCCATAGGGGCAAACATGGATCCTAAATAGGAAAGCGCGCTCATCGAGTTCATCCATGAGAACCGGGACATCTTTGCATGGAAGCCTTCTGACATGCCAGGTGTACCGAGAGAACTCGCTGAGCACTCCCTTAACGTGGATCCCAAATTCAAGCCAGTTCGCTGGTATCTTCGTCGCTTTAATGAAGAAAGGCGGAAAGCTATTGGTGAAGAAGTGGCCCGGCTCCTAGCTACCGGGTTCATCGTGGAAGTCTTCCATCCTGAATGGCTAGCTAACCCAGTACTTGTTCTGAAGAAAAACGGGACTTGGCGGATGTGTGTTGATTACACAGATCAGAATAAGGCTTGTCCTAGTGACCCCTTTGCCTTGCCCCGTATTGACCAGATCATCGATGCTACGGCTGGTTGCGAGAGTTTATGCTTCCTGGATGCTTACTCTGGCTATCATCAGATCAAAATGAAGCTGGAAGACCAAGAAAAGACGGCTTTCATCACACCTTTTGGGGCTTTCTGTTATACAACCATGCCGTTTGGTCTAAAGTGTGCACAGGCGACTTACCAGCGTTGTGTCCAAAGCTGCTTTCACAAACAGATCGGGCGGAACGTTCATGCTTACGTTGATGATATTGTGGTTAAGTCCCGGAAGAAAGAAACTCTGTTGGAGGATCTCAAGGAAACATTTGACAATCTCCATGTCTACTAGATGAAGCTTAACCCGGAGAAGTGTGTTTTTGGTGTCCCTGCAGGAAAACTTCTGGAATTTCTTGTTTCCGAGCATGGCATTGAAGCTAACCCGAAAAAGATCAAAGCAATCACGACCCTGGCTAAGCCGGCCAATCTGAATGCCGTGCAGAAGCTGGCTGGGCGGGTTGCGGCACTGAGTCGGTTCATAAGCCGGCTTGGAGAGAAGGCAATTCCATTGTACCAACTGCTTAAGAAATCAGACAACTTCGTCTGGAGTGATGCGACAGATCAGGCTTTTGAGGCCCTCAAGAAGTAGTTGTCTGAGCCGCCAGTCCTTGCTGCCCCTCGCGAGAAGGAGCCAATGTTGCTATATATTGCTACCAATAACAAGGCTGTAAGTGTGGCAGTCATTGTAGAGCGCAAAGAGGATGGCAAGGAACATCCAGTTCAACATCCCGTGTATTATATCAATGAAGTGTTAACCGAGTCCAAGCAGCGATATCCACATTGGCAGAAACTGGTCTACGGAGTGTTTATGGCTAGTCGCAAGCTGAAGCATTACTTCCATGAACATCCAATCACTGTGGTAAGCTCAGCGCCTCTTGGGGATATCATCCAGAACCGGGAGGCCACTGGCCGGGTTGCTAAGTGGGCCATCGAGCTTGGCCCGCATCATCTCAAATACGTGCCCAGCACAGCAATCAAATCTCAGGCATTGCTGGATTTCATTAATGATTGGACAGAGTTACAGGCTCCCGAGGAGAAGCCCGACACAACATACTGGTCCATACACTTTGACGGCTCAAGGCAGCTTGAAGGTTCGGGGGCTGGAGTTGTGATTACTTCCCCACGAGGAGACAAGTTCTATTATGTTTTAAGACTCATGTTCCCCTGTACTAACAATGCAACAGAATATGAGGCCTTGCTTCATGGGCTTCGGATGGCCAAGGAGATGAACCTGAGTCGGGTCAGGTGTTTGGGCGACTCAGACTTGGTGGCCCAGCAGGTTTCTGGTACATGGGATTCCAAGGATCCCCTTATGGCGGCTTATCGGCACGCGGTCACCAACATTGCTGGGCACTTCAAAGGTTATCAAGTGGATCACATTGATCGCCGGCAGAACGAGGTGGCAGACGCACTGTCTCGCTTGGGTTCTCAGCGCAAGCCGGTGCCACCCAATGTGTTCCTAGACGTTTTGCACAGCCGTCTGTCAAATTACCAACAGAGGAGGACTTGGCTATTCCTGACCTGGAGGCGCCTCTAGTGGCTGCTGTCCACGCTATACCTGATTGGACAATCCCCTACTTGGCTTATCTAAGCCGGGGAGAACTGCCAAAGAGGAAATCCTTGCTTGACAGATCATTAGACGATCCAAGTCTATGACTATTGTCAATGGTGAGTTGCACTGACAAAGCGTCACTGGTGTTTTTCAGCGTTGTGTTTCGCCTGAAGAAGGCCGCGAAATTCTCAATGAGATTCATTCTGGTGACTGTGGACACCATGCCGGCTCAAGATCACTGGTCGCGAAAGCTTTCCGGCACGGTTTTTACTGGCTCACAGCTCATGCTAATGCAGAGGACATTGTGCGCAAGTGTGATGGTTGCCAGAAACATGCTCGCCAGGCTCATGTGCCAGCTCAAGAGTTGAGGATGATCCCAATAACTTGGCCTTTTGCGGTCTGGGGACTTGACATGGTTGGACCCTTCAAACGTTCTAAGAACAAGCATACGCACCTACAAGTGGCTGTGGACAAGTTTACCAAGTGGGTCGAGGCAGAGCCGGTCAGCCGTTGTGATGCTGCTACAGCAGTCAAATTTCTGAAAAAGCTGATCTTTCGTTTTGGCTATCCGCATAGTATAATTACAGACAATGGCACCAATCTTTCCAAGGGAGTCATGAAGCAGTTCTGTCAGCAGGAGCATATCCGGCTTGATCTAACATCAGTTGCGCATCCTCAGTCTAATGGGCAGGCAGAAAGAGCCAATCAGGAATTGCTGCATGGTATCAAACCCTGGCTCATGGTGCCCTTACAGCGCACGCCGGGTTGCTAGGAAGAAGAATTACCTACGGTGCTTTGGAGTATACGGACTACTCCCAACAGGTCAACAGGTTATACGCCGTTTTTCCTGGTCTATGGTGCAGAAGCTGTACTTCCAAGCGATATTCGTCATGATTCGCCTCGCGTGACGGCTTATGTGGAATCTGATAATGAGCAAGCTCGACAAGACGCTCTTGATGCTCTGGAAGAAGAACGCGAACTTGCCGTGCCCAGATCAGCAATTTATCAACAAGACCTACGTCGCTATCATAGCCGTAGAGTTCGCAGCCGTACTTTTCAGGAAGGTGACTTAGTGCTCCGTCTGATACAAGACCAGACAGGCATGCATAAGCTTTCACCACCTTGGGAAGGGCCCTTTGTGGTCAGCAAGAATCTCAACAACGGGTCATATTACATGATTGATATACGCGAGGCAGATAAATCACGTACCTCTGAGGAGGAAACAAGCCGGCCCTAGAACATTGCCCAGCTCCGGCCATACTACACCTAAGTCATCGACTAGGTCACATCTTTGTACATACCTTCTATCATGTATATACCTATTTTCGATCAAATAAAATAAAGACCAGCGGTACTATGTAAAAGTGTTGTTTCACCTCAAAATTGTGTGTTGGATCTTTATTTGTTGATCTTAGTTACTTGGGGGCTTCCAACTCGATTGAGTTTAGCTTACAAAACCCTTTAACCCGGCGAGATGCCACAAAGTTGGTTAAACCTGCCTGTTAGCAAGATGCTACTCCCTAAAAAGCGACCCGGCGTACGTCTGATGAGTCAATCACATAGGTGACCCTGAATTCATCAGAGTTAAAACGTTCGATTGGTTGCGTGAGAGACGGCTTTCAGAAAGCAAGGATAAACCAACAAGCCAAAGTGCCAGCTTCATGAAAGAAAAATCAGACTTGAGCTTTATAAGCCGGTTTTTCAAGTTGGGTTTTACCAAAACCGGCTTGTTGAAGTTATGTTCTTTTTTCTGCATTCATCTCATCTCTGCATACATGCATACATTCATACATAGCATCTACCTTAGTTAAATTTGGTATTCTTCATTCGATTACAAGCAGTAACAAAGTTACTAGCTTATATGATTTCATCCATCACAATTATTATTATATGCAATTGTTATTGTTTCAGCAGAATCACTCTCATTGCAAAAACCGGCTCTTGAGGCCCAAAAGAGGATTCACAAAAGCAAGGCATCCACAACAAAGTTTGTACAGGCAATAGCAAGTGCAGTACACGATGGCACTAGCATCAGCAGCAAGTGTTTTACGCTACGCTATTACAAGCCGCCCATCAGCTGCAGCCACGGTCAAGATTTTTTCAGTTCAAACTACAAAGGGAAGAGCCGGTGTCCTATATAGCCGGGTTGGAACTAGCATCGGGGGTCGATGGGGCACCTTGTGCCGGCTCTTCACGACCTTCGTCATCCCCCGCTTCTTGCCTTGACTCGCCGGTCGACCACTGAATGGAGTGCAAGGCTTCAAACATCGCTTCGGCGGAAATCACGGAAGAATGATCAACTTCAGGGGCGAAAGTATGCTTACGCGCGCGAGTTAGGGCCACCGGCTCATGATTTGGCGGCTCTATCCGCTCATTCTCCTTTCCGTAGCCCGCCTGGTACTTGGTCAGATCTGCCTCTTCTGCAATCTCGGTGGCTGCAACCCAGGTTTCTTTGATACATCGTTGAAAATCTTTCTTGGTAAATGGCGAGTCGTCCACATTGAACTCTAGATACCCGCCCACAATCTGAGTTGGATCGACTTCTGGCACATATGCCTTGGCTCGTGCAAGCGCTGTTAGAGCCCCAGAGCGGCAAGCCGCGTTTTTCCAGTCCTCAAACCACCTGGGCACGATAGACAGCTCCTTCAACATGTCAGCAATCAGCTGTGATGGGGATGTGGTGTTTTTTGCGGCCATTATGCATCGGGAGCCGCCTATGTACAGCTGCTCCACAAAGGTATACACCGCCTTCAATTTCATCAGTGGTTGTTGCACAAGCATTTGGTTCTTGCGGCCTTCAAGGACAAGTACACACGATCAGTAAAGCCGGCTCAGTATGATAAGTCGGCACAATTGACTCATAATAGTTGTTTTACTTACCGAAGATGGCTCAGCACATGGCGGTGATCTGGCCCTTTAGAGTCACCAGCTCTAGAGTTACCGGCTCAAGCTTGGCTTCGGCCTCTTCAGCACGCGCGGCTAGGGCGGCTCTTGCTGCCTCCGTTTCTTTCAACGTACTCCGCACCACAAGCAGAGACTTATTGGCTTCTTCAGATGTCTTCTCAGCCTCTCGGCGCAGTTTCTTCTCCTTCCTTGTTTCCTTTCAGAAGAAGGTAGCTTGGGTCTCCACCTGGTTCAGCATGTCCTGTAAAGCAGCATCAGTTATACATTGTCTGAACATGTTCCGAGCCGCCCTTCTGGTCGACCCGGCTCATGGGGGCTACGGGTTTCAGCGCTTCTCAAAAAAGCAAAACAAGCAAGTTCCATGCAGATGCAGGCATTCTACATGGCACTTGGGGCCTAATGCATGATTTGGTCTATTTAAGCATGGAGACCCGCCCGTCATGATGTGACGAGTCGGCCTTTGGAGATGCTAACTGAGGTTATGCATGCAAGATAAAATTTGGAAGTCTCGGGTCATCATTTCATAATGACCCGGCCCTTGGGGGCTACATATATATATGGTTCATGGCAGAAGGCGCAATTACCTCGTATTTTTGCTTCAAGGAGGATATCATCGTAATTTCTGTGTCCCAGCTTTCAGACAGCCGGGTTAGCACAGCTTGATGAAGGGCATTAGCGTCTTGGTCTTCAAAAGCGGAGAAGTCTAGAGCCGCCTTCCCCTTGTCCTTCATGGACGGCTCAGCCCTGGCAGGAATTTTGGTGAGGGCAGTGGAGGTCCCAGGCGGAACACTCTGCTGTTTGTCAATCACCACCACCTCCTCTTGAGCCGGGGCCGCGGGCGGCTGTTCGGGTTGATCTTCAGTGAGAATTTCCTTCTCCTGAACAGGAGAGGAAGCGCGAGCCGGGCTTGTGGTATCTTGAGGCGGCGGACTGGGCTGAAAGGCCGGCGCATCCTGAATAATCAAGGGGGCATCCGTCTCTTCCTGAGGGACCGTTTGAATAGCCGGGTCAGATGACCCGGCCGCGGCGATGGTCTTTTTCTTGATGGCCTTGGCACTGTACAAGGAGCAAAGAGTTAATTCAATTAAAGGTTATAAGGTAAAGAGTTGTTGTGCGATAAAGGAGTAATCAATATGCTTACCCCGGGTTGATGTTGAAAGCCGGCGCTTGAGTAGCGCTTGACTCATCCGAGGAGGGGGACGTCTGATATGCCGAGTCATTTAAATATAAGGGTTCTTTGAAACGACCAGCTAGGGGGAAAGAGGGAGTTGGACTGAGAAGCACCTCTGCCCGTGCTCTACGGGATGGCGGCTCATATGGAAGCCCGCCACTCAACTCGCCTTCGCTGCTCCGGGTCTTCCGTTTGGAGGTCCCGGCTTGCTGTGTTTTCTTCAAAAAAAAATTGGGATCCAAATGAGCGTCCTGATGGGAAAAAGGCACTTTACGGATGGCAACCCGGGGTCTCCTTCGAACTTTGCGGATTACAGCCTGGGTTTTCTTTCGAATAGGTATTGGGGAGTCAGAATCTGAGGATATCAAAGTTACCTCTGGCTCGATGTTGTGACTAACTTCAGCATCCTCTTGAGATGAATGAGCATCAGCAATCTGATTAAAAAGGCGGCCTAGAGAGTCAAGTTCTACCTCATTATCTTCTTCATTATCCGACTCTTCTTCGTCGTCTTCTCGAGGAGGGGTAGGGTCTTGAAGCTCAACCCGCCACCAGTCATCGTTGTCCTGCACTAGGACGGGTTGATGAAATAAAACAAGGACAATACAGTATTGGCAAAATGGAAGGTGATAAAAACGGCTTACCTTAGGAGTCGGGTTGTTGGCATAGAATGGGGCGAGCCCCACGAGCTTAATGTCGTCCTTTGTTTCGCCAAGTAGCTTCTTGGCAAATTTTAGGACATCCTTCTCCTTCAAGTTGACTCGGCTGAACCGAAGTGGGTCTTCATGATGGCCGGTGTAAGTGTGCATGAGCTGGGTTCTAGAGCTTAGCGGCTGAATTCGCCACTCGACCCAAGTCCGGGTCAAATCGACACCGGTGAGGCCGTGAGCAATCAGTGCGTTCATTTTTGGATAAGGGATCCAGATTCTCCCTCTCCTCTTGGGGAGCAAGACCCGGGAAGGTTGCGTTGGTAAGCCGGGTTGACCGGTAACCCGGCAATGGGTTCTGACCTTCGGGGGAGGTGTCCTTGCAGTAGAACCAGGTCCTATGCCACCCCTTGGGATGGCTGGCCGGCTTGGCATTGGGGAAGACAATGTTCTTTCGATGTTGGATAGAAATCATGCCGAGTTCAATGCTTGGGCCGTCCTTGTGCTCAGTTTGGCGGTTCAAGTAAAAGAATTCCCGAAACAGACTAAGAGACGGCTCGAGCTGGAGATAGACTTCGCAAAACACTTGGAATTGGCAAAGATTGAAGATGGAATTGGGGGCCAAGTCTTGGGGCCTGATGTTGAAAAGTGCAATACGTCCCTGAAGAATTTTGAGCCGGGAGGACGAAACCCCCTTGAGATATGATCAGCGAAAATGACGATCTCGTTTTGGCCGGGTTGGGGGTGAATTTCCTCCTCTGGAGCCCGCCATGAAATTTCTTATTTCGACGGCAACAACCTGGAATCTTCCAAGGTTTGCAGACTCAGCTCGGACATGCTGGACTTGACCCAGTTGATGATCTTTGGCTTGGGAGGCATGGCTTCAGCTGCCATAAAGAGAGAAGGTATCATAAGCCGGTAATATGAGTTTTTTGATGAAGTACGAATGATACAACGAGCCGGCAAGTAAGAAATTTGGCCGGGTCACGAAAGAGGATGCAGATTAATTACCGGGTCAATATTATTAGCACAGATAAGCCGGAAAATGCATGTCACAAATTTTTACAAGTATTGAGGCACGGCTTGGGCTACAAGTCCGCAAACAGATTTATGTGAAGTAAGGAGATTCTACGGATCTACAAAATGGATAAAAATGAAGAAATAAGGGCTAAGCGTGTTCTTCATGCTATAAGACGAACCGCAGTAGGGATTAGCTGGGACAACACGATGGATCTACCGATGAGGAAATATTGCGGCATGACCGCACGAACTAAAAATAAACGGGACCCAACGTATTGAAGATCTATCAAGGCTACAGCGAAGAACAAGGAAGAACATCAAAGAAGTTGCGGCAATGGCGGAGGATACTCACAGATCTGACGCTCGAGCTTCGCAGTCTTCAAGGTGCGGCGGTAGCGGCCGCGTTGGTGGTGATTGGATTCTCTCCGGCGATGAAGAAGAGGCGCGGCCGGCACTGGCTCCGACAGCGACGAGTTCGAGCGGGTACAGTGGCGACGCAGAGGAGAAGAGGGAGAGTAGTAAGGAAGACGGGGCGGCGCAGCCTATTTAAGGGCACCACTAGACCCCCAAACGGCGTGCACGAAATCCTAGGCGACACAGGAAACAGTGGCTAAAAGGGCTCCTCGATTTTCATGCCCGACGAGGCAATACAAATTTATTCAGATTTCCTATGACGTCATTCCGGATCTTGCGGAGATAAGGTAGAATGTCATGGGATGAAGGTGATGAAAAATGCAAAGTCTGAAATCAAAAGAATGACCCGGCGCTTCGTTTAACCCGGAAAATCATGCCTGACAGGGACGGTGCTCCAGAAAGCCGGCTTGAGAGGCCATGGAATAACATCTTGTTAATAATTCTGCTTTTTTCATGGTGGAGTTTAACATGAATGAATTCAAGTCAAACTGAGGGCTAATGTTGGGGATATTTACCAGCATATAGACCCGGCAGGGTGATAACCCGACCATAGAGCAGGCTCAACGGGTCAACTCACTACAGGGCTGAAGGACTCTTGGCGGGCCGGCTCGATGGAGGCCTTGCAGGAAAAGCCGGCTCAGGTAATGGGCCGGCTCAAGAAGAAGACGCTTGGCTTCCGGGTTGCCTTGGAGATCAAGTACTTAGAATAGGAGCCGGGTCAGGATGATGACCCGGACTCTCATGTAAACCTAGGGTTCCACCTGTCTATATAAAGGGGAGCCCCTGGGTAAAAAAGACTAAGTTGCAATCTCCCGAAAGCTAGGTTAGCGAATCCCCATCCTTGTAATCGAGACCACAACAATATAATCAAGCAGGACGTAGGCTTTTACCTCCACCGTGAGGGGCCGAACCTGGGTAACCCGGCGTTTTCCCGTTCCCGATCAACCCCGTTGAGCTTCCACCCTTGTGCGATGGCCTCATCTCCAAGTCCTTTCATAAGGGCATCTGCCGTGTCAAAACCACGACACCGATGTTCCGACGAAGGTATTGAGGTAGGTGATCACTTTATGGCACTGGATGTTGTAGCTAATTTGCTCCCAAAATATTGCATACAGTCCAAATCCAATCGCCATATGAGCGCTGCAAAATTCACCCTCGCCCGGTTGTAGCATCATATAACCGTGGTGACTACCCCTTTTGACTATGTTAAAGTCATTGAGTAGATTATATTAATGCTTAGTTCCTCTATGACTTTTGATTAACTAACAACTTTCATAAGAATCTGTTGGAAATATGCCCTAGAGGCAATTAATAAAGTGTTTATTATTATCATATTTCCCCGTTCATGATAATGGTTTATTATTCATGCTAGAATTGTATTGACCGGAAACTTAATACATGTGTGAATAGATAAACAAATACTGAGTCCCTAGTAAGCCTCTACTAGACTAGCTCGTTGATCAAAAGATGGTCAAGATTTCCTGACCATGGACATGAGTTGTCATTTGATAACGGGATCACATCATTAGGAGAATGATGTGATGGACTTGACCCAACCGTCAGCATAGCATATGATCGTTCAGTTTAATGCTATTGCTTTCACTATGTCAAATACACGTTCCTCTGACCATGAGATCATGCGTAGGAATACTTTGGGTGTATCAAACGTCACAACGTAACTGGGTGATTATAAAGGTGCACTACAGGTATCTCCGAAAGTGTTTGTTGAGTTGGCATGGATCAAGATTGGGATTTGTCACTCCGACTATCGGAGAGGTATCTCTGGGCCCTCTCGGTAATACAGCATCACAGAAGCCTTGCAAGCACCGTGACTAAAGAGTTAGTTGCAATATGATGTATTACGGAACGAGTAAAGAGACTTGCCGGTAACGAGATTGAACTAGGTATTGGATACCGACGATCGAATCTCGGGCAAGTAACATACCGCCGGACAAAGGGAACAATGTATGTTGTCATATGAGGTTCACCGATAAAGATCTTCGTGGAATATGTAGGAACCAATATGAGCATCCAAGTTCCGTTGTTGGTTATTGACCAGAGAGTCGTCTCGGTCATGTCTACATCATTCCCGAACCCGTAGGGTCCGCACACTTAAGGTTCGATGACGATATAGTATTATATGAGTTATGTGATTGGTGACCGAATGTTGTTCGGAGTCCCGGATGAGATCACGGACATGACGAGGAGTCTCGGAATGTCCGAGAGGTAAAGATTGATATATTGGAAGATAGTATTTGGCCTCCGGAAAAGTTCCGGAAGGTTCCGGATATTTATCGGAGTACCGGAGGGATTACCGAAACCCCCCGGGGAGTAGCATGGGCCACATGGGCCTCATAGGGGAGGAACACCAGCCCACCAGGGGGCTGGCACCCCCCCCCCATGAGGGGTCCGAATTGGGCTGGGGGTTTGGGGGCCGGCCCCCCCTTTCCTTCCCTCTCTCTCCCTCTCTCCCCACTCCTAGTAGGAGTAGGATTGGGGGGAGGGAGGCGCCACCACCAAGGGGAGTCCTAGTAGGACTCCTCCCCCCCCTTGGCTGCCTCCTCCCCCCTCCCTCCTTTATATACGGAGGAGGGGCACCCCTTGGAGACACACAATTGTCCCATAGCCGTGTGCGGTGCCCCGATCTCCGTTTTCCACCTCGGTCATATTTTCGGAGAGCTTAGGCGAAGCCCTGCCGGAATCACTTCACCGTCACCGTTGCCACGCCGTCGTGCTGACGGAACTCATCTACTTCCTCGACGTCTTGCTGGATCAATAGGGCGAGGATCGTCACCGAGCTGCACGTGTGTAGAACTCGGAGGTGCCGTACGTTCGGTACTTGATCGGTGGAGCTCGAAGGATTGTTCGACTACATCAACCGCGTTGTGAGACGCTTCCGCTAACGGTCTACGAGGGTACGTAGACACACTCTCCCCTCTCGTTGTGATGCATCTCCATGGATAGATCTTGCGTGAGCGTAGGAAATTTTTTGAAATGCATGCTCCGTTCCCCAACAGTGGTATCAGAGCCAGGTCTATGCGTAGATGTGATTTGCACGAGTAGAACACAAGTGAGTTGTGGGCGTGGGTGTATACATATTGTTGCCGTTACTAGTTGTTACTTGATTCGGCAGTATTGTGAGATGAAGCGGCCCGGACCGACATTACACATACGCTTACACGAGACAGGTTTCACCGCTACGTGCACTCGTTGCATAAAGGTGACTGGCGGGTGTCTGTCTCTCTCACTTTAGTTGAATCGGTTTCAATGAAGAGGGTTCTTTTAGAAGATCAAAAAGCAATCACTACACCACGTTGTGGTTTTGCGTAGGTAAGAACGGTTCTTGCAAACCCGTAGCAGCCACGTAAAACTTGCAACAACAAAGTAGAGGACGTCTAACTTGTTTTTGCAGGGTATGCTGGTGATGTGATATGGCCAAGACATGATGTGATATAAGTTGTTGTATGAGATGATCATGTTTTGTAAAGTTATCAGGCAACCGGCAGGAGCCTTATGGTTGTCTCTTTATTGTATGCAATGCCAACGCTATGTAATTGCTTTACTTTACCGCTATGAGTTAGCAGTACTAGTAGTAGCAATAGCCGGCGAGACGACCACGACGCTGCGATGGAGATCAAGGTGTCACGACGCTATGATGGAGATCAAGGTGTCAACCCGGTGACGATGGAGATCATGACGGTGCTTTGCTGATGGAGATCAAAGGCACAAGACGTTGATGGCCATATCATGTCACATATATTGAATTGCATGTGATGTTAATCCTTTTATGCATCTTATTTTGCTTAGGACGACGGTAGCATTATAAGATGATCCCTTCACTAAATTTCAAGATAAGTGTTCTCCCCTAGTATGCACCGTTGCGAAGGTTCGACGCTTCTAAGCACCACGTGATGATCGGGTGTGATGGATTCTTTCGTTCGCATACAACGGGTGTAAGCCAGTTTTACACACGCAGAATACTTGGGTTAAACTTGACGAGCTTAGCATATACAGATATGGCCTCGGAACACAAGAGACTGAAAGGTCGAACATGAGTCATATAGTAGATATGATCAACATGAAAGATGTTCACCATTGATAACTAATCCACCTCACGTGATGATCGGACGTGGTTTAGTTGATGTGGATCATGTTACACTTAGACAACTTGAGGGATGTTAATCTAAGTGGGAGTTCTTAAGTAATTTGATTAATTGAACTTCAATTATCATGAACATAGTCTAAATAATCTTTGCAATTGTATGTTGTAGATCAATGGCCCGCGCTGTAGTTCCACTGAATTTTAATGCGTTCCTAGAGAAAGCTAAGTTGAAAGATGATGGAAGCAACTATGCGGACTGGGTCCGTAATCTGAGGATCATCCTCATTGCTGCACAGAAGGCTTATGTCCTTGATGCACCGCTAGGTGTCGCGCCCCCTCCCTCGTTTGTTGACGTTATGAACGCCTGGCAAACACGTGTTGATAACTACTCGATAGTTCAGTGTGCCATGCTTTACGGCTTAGAACCGGGGCTCCAAAGACGTTTTGAGCATCACGGAGCATATGAGATGTTCCAAGAGCTGAAACTTGTATTTCAAGCTCATGCCCGGGTCGAGAGATATGATGTCTCCGACAAGTTCTTTAGCTGTAAGATGGAGGAGAATAGTTCTGTCAGTGAACATATACTCAAGATGTCTGGGTTGCATAACCGCTTGACTCAGTTGGGAGTTAATCTTCCAGATGATTCGGTTATTGACAGAATTCTCCAATCACTGCCACCAAGCTATAAGGGCTTTGTGATGAACTATAATATGCAAGGAATGGAAAAGTCTATTTCCGAGCTCTTCGCTATGCTCAAAGCTGTGGAGGTAGAAGTCAAGAAGGAGCATCAAGTGTTGATGGTAAAGAAGAGCACTAGTTTCAAGAAGGGCAAGGGAAAGAAGGGGAACTTCAAGAAGAACGGCAAATCAGTTGCTGCTCCCACGAAGAAACCCAAGTCTGGACCCAAACCCGAGACCGAGTGTTTCTACTGCAAGGGGACTGGTCACTGGAAGCGGAACTGCCCCAAGTACTTGGCAGATAAGAAGGATGGCAACGTCAACAAAGGTATATTTGATATACATGTTATTGATGTGTACCTCACCAATGCTCGTAGTAGCACCTGGGTATTTGATACTGGTTCGGTTGCTCATATTTGTAACTCGAAACAGGAGCTACGGAATAAACGAAGATTGGCTAAGGACGAGGTGACGATGCGCGTCGGGAACGGTTCAAGAGTTGAAGTTATCGCCGTCGGCACGCTACCTCTACATCTACCTTCGGGATTAGTTATGAACCTAAATAATTGTTATTTGGTGCCTGCGTTGAGCATGAACATTATATCTGGATCTTGTTTATTGTGAGACGGTTATTCATTTAAATCAGAGAATAAAGGTTGTTCTATTTTGATGAATAATATCTTTTATGGTCATGCACCACTTGTGAATGGTTTATTCTTGTTGAATCTCGATCGTGGTGATACTCACATCCATAATATTGATGCCAAAAGACGCAAAATTGATAATGATAGTACCACATATTTGTGGCACTGCCGCTTAGGTCATATCGGTGTTAAACGCATGAAAAAAACTCCATGCTGATGGACTTTTGGAATCACTTGACTATGAATCATTTGAGACGTGCGAACCGTGCCTTATGGGCAAGATGACTAAAACTCCGTTCTCCGGAACAATGGAGCGAGCAACAGACTTGTTGGAAATAATACATACCGATGTATGCGGTCCAATGAGTATTGAGGCGCGCGGTGGATATCGTTATGTTCTCACGTTCATAGATGATTTGAGTAGATATGGTTATGTCTACTTAATGAAACATAAGTCTGAAACGTTTGAAAAGTTCAAAGAATTTCAGAGTGAAGTAGAGAACCATCGTAACAAGAAAATAAAGTTCTTACGATCTGATCGTGGAGGAGAATATTTGAGTTACGAGTTTGGCACTCACTTAAGACAATGTGGAATTGTTTCACAGTTAACGCCACCTGGAATACCACAGCGTAATGGTGTGTCCGAACGTCGTAATCGTACTCTATTGGATATGGTACGTTCTATGATGTCTCTTACCGATTTGCCACTATCGTTTTGGGGTTATGCATTAGAGACAGCTGCATTCACTTTAAATAGGGCACCGTCTAAATCCATTGAGACGACACCGTATGAACTGTGGTTTGGAAAGAAACCTAAGCTGTCGTTTCTGAAAGTTTGGGGCTGCGATGCTTATGTCAAAAGGCTTCAGCCTGATAAGCTTGAACCCAAAGCGGATAAGTGCGTCTTCATAGGATACCCAAAAGAAACTGTTGGGTACACCTTCTACCACAGATCCGAAGGCAAAGTTTTCGTTGCTAAGAATGGATCCTTTCTAGAGAAGGAGTTTCTCTCGAAAGAAGTGAGTGGGAGGAAAGTAGAACTTGATGAGGTAATTGTACCTCCTCTGGATAGTAGTACGCCATAGAAAGAAATTTCTGTGACACCAACACAGACCAGAGAAGAAGATAATGATGATGATCATGAAACTTCGGAGCAAGTTGCTACTGAACCTCGAAGGTCAACCAGGACACGTTCCGCACCAGAGTGGTACGGAAATCCAGTCTTGGAGGTTATGTTGTTAGACAAAGGTGAACCTTCGAATTATGAAGAAGCTATGGCGAGCCCGGATTCCAAGAAATGGCTTGAGGCCATGAAATCCGAGATAGGATCCATGTATAAGAACAAAGTGTGGACTTTGGTAGACTTGCCCGATGAACGGCGAGCTATTGAAAATAAATGGATCTTTAAGAAGAAGGCGGACGCTGATGGTAATATCACCGTCTATAAAGCTCGACTTGTTGCTAAAGGTTATCGACAAGTTCAAGGAGTTGACTACGATGAGACTTTCTCACCCGTAGCGATGCTAAAGTCTGTCAGAATTATGTTAGCAATTGCCGCGTTTTATGATTATGAAATCTGGCAAATGGACGTCAAAACGGCATTCCTTAATGGATTCCTTAAGGAAGAATTGTATATGATGCAGCCGGAAGGTTTTGTCGATCCTACAGGCGCTAACAAAGTATGCAAGCTCCAGCGATCCATCTATGGACTGGTGCAAGCATCTCGGAGCTGGAATACTCGCTTTGATGAAGTGATCAAAGCGTTTGGGTTTATACAAACTTATGGAGAAGCTTGTATTTACAAGAAAGTGAGTGGGAGCTCTGTGGCATTTCTCATATTATATGTAGATGACATATTGTTGATGGGAAATGACATAGAATTTCTGGAAAGCATAAAGGGTTATTTGAACAAAAGTTTTTCGATGAAGGATCTCGGAGAAGCTGCTTACATATTAGGCATCAAGATCTATAGGGATAGATCAAGACGCCTCATTGGACTTTCACAAAGCACATACCTTGACAAGATTTTGAAGAAGTTCAAAATGGATCAGTCAAAGAAAGGGTTCTTGCCTGTATTGCAAGGTATGAGATTGAGTAAGACTCAATGCCCGACCACGGCAGAAGATAAAGAGAAGATGAGTGTCATCCCCTATGCTTCAGCCATAGGCTCTATTATGTATGCCATGCTGTGTACCAGACCTGATGTGTGCCTCGCTATAAGCTTGATGGGGAGGTACCAAAGTGATCCAGGAGTAGATCACTGGACAGCGGTCAAGAATATCCTGAAGTACCTGAAAAGGACCAAGGACATGTTTCTCGTTTATGGAGGTGACAAAGAGCTCGTCGTAAAGGGTTACGTCGATGCTAGCTTTGACACAGATCCAGATGACTCTAAGTCACAATCTGGATACGTATTTATTCTTAATGGTGGAGCGGTCAGTTGGTGCAGTTCCAAGCAAAGCGTCGTGGCGGGATCTACATGTGAGGCGGAATACATAGCTGCTTCCGAAGCAGCACATGAAGGAGTCTGGATGAAGGAGTTCATATCCGATCTAGGTGTCATACCTAGTGCATCGGGTCCAATGACTATCTTATGTGACGACACTGGAGCAATTGCTATAGTAAAGGAGCCCAGGTTTCACAAGAGAACCAAGCATATAAAGCGTCGCTTCAACTCCATTCGGAATTTGATTAAGGATGGAGACATAGAGATTTGCAAAGTACACACGGATCTGAATGTGGCAGACCCGTTGACTAAACCTCTTCCACGAGCAAAACATGATCAGCACCAGAATGCGATGGGTGTTAGATTCATTACAATGTAATTGACTCTAGTGCAAGTGGGAGACTATTGGAAATATGCCCTGAGGCAATTAATAAAGTGTTTATTATTATCATATTTCCCCGTTCATGATAATGGTTTATTATTCATGCTAGAATTGTATTGACCGGAAACTTAATACATGTGTGAATAGATAAACAAATACTGAGTCCCTAGTAAGCCTCTACTAGACTAGCTCGTTGATCAAAAGATGGTCAAGATTTCCTGACCATGGACATGAGTTGTCATTTGATAACGGGATCACATCATTAGGAGAATGATGTGATGGACTTGACCCAACCGTCAGCATAGCATATGATCGTTCAGTTTAATGCTATTGCTTTCACTATGTCAAATACACGTTCCTCTGACCATGAGATCATGCGTAGGAATACTTTGGGTGTATCAAACGTCACAACGTAACTGGGTGATTATAAAGGTGCACTACAGGTATCTCCGAAAGTGTTTGTTGAGTTGGCATGGATCAAGATTGGGATTTGTCACTCTGACTATCGGAGAGGTATCTCTGGGCCCTCTCGGTAATACAGCATCACAGAAGCCTTGCAAGCACCGTGACTAAAGAGTTAGTTGCAAGATGATGTATTACGGAACGAGTAAAGAGACTTGCCGGTAACGAGATTGAACTAGGTATTGGATACCGACGATCGAATCTCGGGCAAGTAACATACCGCCGGACAAAGGGAACAATGTATGTTGTCATATGAGGTTCACCGATAAAGATCTTCGTGGAATATGTAGGAACCAATATGAGCATCCAAGTTCCGCTGTTGGTTATTGACCAGAGAGTCGTCTCGGTCATGTCTACATCATTCCCGAACCCGTAGGGTCCGCACACTTAAGGTTCGATGACGATATAGTATTATATGAGTTATGTGATTGGTGACCGAATGTTGTTCGGAGTCCCGGATGAGATCACGGACATGACGAGGAGTCTCGGAATGTCCGAGAGGTAAAGATTGATATATTGGAAGATAGTATTTGGCCTCCGGAAAAGTTCCGGAAGGTTCCGGATATTTATCGGAGTACCGGAGGGATTACCGAAACCCCCCGGGGAGTAGCATGGGCCACATGGGCCTCATAGGGGAGGAACACCAGCCCACCAGGGGGCTGGCGCCCCCCCCCCCCCCCCCCATGAGGGGTCCGAATTGGGCTGGGGGTTTGGGGGCCGGCCCCCCCTTTCCTTCCCTCTCTCTCCCTCTCTCCCCACTCCTAGTAGGAGTAGGATTGGGGGGAGGGAGGCGCCACCACCAAGGGGAGTCCTAGTAGGACTCCTCCCCCCCCTTGGCTGCCTCCTCCCCCCTCCCTCCTTTATATACGGAGGAGGGGCACCCCTTGGAGACACACAATTGTCCCATAGCCGTGTGCGGTGCCCCGATCTCCGTTTTCCACCTCGGTCATATTTTCAGAGAGCTTAGGCGAAGCCCTGCCGGAATCACTTCACCGTCACCGTTGCCACGCCGTCGTGCTGACGGAACTCATCTACTTCCTCGACGTCTTGCTGGATCAAGAGGGCGAGGATCGTCACCGAGCTGCACGTGTGTAGAACTCGGAGGTGCCGTACGTTCGGTACTTGATCGGTGGAGCTCGAAGGATTGTTCGACTACATCAACCGCATTGTGAGACGCTTCCGCTAAAGGTCTACGAGGGTACGTAGACACACTCTCCCCTCTCGTTGCGATGCATCTCCATGGATAGATCTTGCGTGAGCGTAGGAATTTTTTTGAAATTCATGCTCCGTTCCCCAACAGAATCCCCCAGTCATGGACTATGAGATGCGGATGGCCGCCATCTCCTGATGAGTCCAATTAATCTGATATTTTTACCCTTTGTTTTGTGCCTACATAATAGGCTTTGCCGGGTTTTATCGCGCTCGTGCCCTTCTTTTTGCTTGTTTTCTTTAGGATGTCGTTTTTGGATGTGTTTGAGAGTTTAAGGAAATAACGCCAAGAAATGGTGATGAAATCGCGTCAATCAATGTGACAGTCAGTTGCCACAAAATAATAAAGTATAAGGGAGAAGAAAGGAATCGCAAGGATGCAACCAGAGCGCCCGACGACGCATGGTACGAGCGTGCACTCGTACCACGAGCCGCCAAGCGCTCTGGTTGCCTCCTCGTGATTCCTTTCTTCTCCCTTATACTTTATTATTTTATGGTAATCGACTGTCACAGCTTGTACCACGTGCCACCGCCTGGTCAACTACTTCACCCTTGTGTGATTGGATCGGGGACTAGACGCCCAGCGACTCCAGAAACTCGTCCAGAATAGAGAACCCTAGCCTCCATAGGCATCCGGAGGGGGAATCGGCAAGGAGGAGATCTCCATCATCACCAGCTCGTGCAAGGGTTCATCGACATCAATCATGTTCATCGCCATCCATATCCATCTTGTTATATACCGAACCCTCGTGGATTCCTACATGTATATCCGTTTGTTCGATCCATGTTTACCAATGCTATTCGTATGATGTTTGCCATCCCCATGTGTGAGTAGTTCCCTTAGTTCTTGGGGATATGGATTAACCTTCGTATGGATATGAGCTGAAACGTTAATAAGGATATGAGATTATTTGTTGAATGTTTGGTTTAGTAGCCTTCGTGAATGTTGTGAAGGGGCCCCACTCAGCATTTCCGCTGCAAGGCCACGAAGCATATTACTGTCGTTGTAAAGGTGAGGATGTTGAGGTAATTCGAGGTGACAGAAAAGCCTCTCTACCCCATCTTTGCATTTGATAGGGTTATAACGGAGAACCCTTGGTGATCATGTGTCGATTCAAACGCTGAGAACGCTTTAATCCTGTGTCGACTCAAACGCTTTATTTGTCCCGCTGCGCTCTTTAAATCCCTTTATGTTTTCTTTTGTTCGCACTCAACTCCAAATTCATTACAATCTTCCACCTTCATTTTGCTCCGCGCCTACAACTAACTTGCAGGCACATCTCCATAAGTCTCTATAAGGGACAAAGTCGAATTCCTGTGCTCCCCATGGGATCAATATTGTTACTTTAAAAAGGCTACAACTAAACATTGTGCACTTGCAGGACATCTAAAACCTTGTTGCGCACGCGAAATTAAATTTTGGCCCTATTTTTGCCCCCAAAACGGCTAAGTGTGGGGAGAATTTACCTATGGCGTGGATGACGTCAACAACGCCACGTAAGCAACGCTATAGGTAATTTTTTTTTGTACACTAAGTGCTTTTGGGAGTTAAAATGTATTTTTGTAATTTTTATTTTTGTAATTTAGATTGTGTTTTGTACTCTTTTTTATTTATATTTTTCTTTTTCTTTTTTTTATAATTTACAATAATAATAATAATAATAATGTAGATTGATTATATCGATACAAAGTACATATTACATCAATTAATATATGGTGCGGTTTTAGTGCGGTCAATACAAATCCTAATTAAGGAGATACATAAATCAAGTACAACGATGTCGCCTCACTATCCTCTCAACAGAATTTTTGGTCTCGGGTAACGTAGTTCTCCTCCTTCTATTGGTGTACTCTTCTTCATTGTAGTCATCATCTTTTTCCATTGGGTCGATGCCAAATTGGTCAAAGTCTTCCCTTGGGTCGACGACAACCCGGTTCGGCTTTGTCAGGTCAGTTATATAGAAGCACTAGATCATTGATTGCGCGCGTTGCCGCGCCCTTCCATTTTTTCAAGATAGGATACTAATTTCCACAAATATATTGAGGTAATAAAGGCATTTCTTATTTCTATTATATTTCAAAAAGAACAGTATAGCTATTCATTTTATTTTTAAGAAACAGTACACATGATTGGGATCAGTGCGAAACTGATAAACATGGCACACATTTTTCACTCCAATACTTGATGCATCATAATGGTCAGTGTGGTAGCCGGCATCTGGTGGAACATACTGAATCTTCAAATACAACAAAATCTGAAGGAAATCGTTTAACTAACATACTGCAATGTTTTGGTCTAAGCTATAATAAAACAAAGACACCAAATAAAGCAGTGTGACTCCAAATTAGCATTGGTCCCACCAAAACTTCCCCGTGTCACAACACAACACCTTAAAAAGCCCCGCATCATTCTTCAGCCGGCTATAAATGTTCCACTGCAGGCATCATCACCACCTTAATCATGCATTAACGCAAACTGTTAGAAACAACCAGAATACCTCACCTCTATTGTATGCATGAAGGTAGCTTGCAAACAAGTTGGCACCTACCAAGTTATTGAAGGGTAAGTCTTATTTTTGTGTTAAAAAAAGCATTCTAGTTAGAAGTCTGCACGGGTGACGTTAAGCCCGGAAACATTATTTACTGACAAATATCAATAAGAAAAATGAAATGTAATAAATCAAAGGTCATGAAAAAAAAAAATAGGCATTGGTAATGGGAGTGAAATCCTAGTGAAAATGGGAAATATAGCGCAGGAAGTAAAACCAAATTCCAACTTGATCATGGCCTCAACAAATGAATGATGGAGCCCAAGTGTTCATATTTTAAAAAAAACATGTATAGATACTCTTCTGTCCTTGAATTTTATCTTTGCTTTTTGGAAAAAATATTTACTCCCCAAACAGCCCAATGTCTATGCTCCCATGACAGACCAAAAAAGAGTACCAGAACATGAAGTCGTTCTTGGATAGTGATATATAGCTTCCCCTGATAAACAATTCAAAAACAACACTTCATATATGTTATTGCTGCAGAAATTGTGTTAAATCCAGTAGTTCTCTAAGTAGAAAGCGGTTTAGATTTCAAGGTTGACGTTCTTTACGTGCTAGTTGCAAAATAACAAACAAGTCTCAGTACCTCATCTCATAACAAGGTTGGCTAACTTCAGCGTTCTTAGCTAGCTAGATACCCAGAACATCGAAAATAATCTACTGAGTTTTAATATGCCTCCACCAGAATAGTGATTCCATATCAGGGAAACGAACGCTAATGCAAAAGGTCATAGAATTAAATGCAATTGTGGTTTTGTACACTTCAATTTTTCTGCATTAGAGTACCTTCTGTAAATTTGAGAGGGTTGTTATTAGGAAGAAAATAAAATACTATTTGCATATCATTTGAGATTTTTAATTCGAAATTTTGCGCTAACTGAACACCAGTATAACCCCCAATCAAGTAACGTGCCGAATTTATAGCCTTTTGTGACATAGATCCAACAATGGTGTGCTAACTATCGCCATTTTTCCACACTGATGTATGTCACAAGAAACGCCCCTCCCAATAAACATCTTCATAATGGGTACCTTAGCAGTGTTAATGGTGTACTTAAACCAATATAACTTAGAGAATCTGCATAGACCAGTTTAGTTTACAGCATGTTGGAAGATCAATTGAACAAATAGTAGAATTTTACAAGAGAAGTAGCAATGGCAATATATATGGGATGCTCCAAATGAACTAGGACGTGATAGAGATGCCGCTGACCATTGGAGGATTCTTTGCTCACTAACTTTCTTCAGAAGTCCATGAGCTGCCTCTGCTTGGACTTGAGCTCCTCTGATGGCTTGAGGGATTCGGAAAGAGAGAAAATGAGAGAGCAAGATTGGCCTTTGATCCATTCTTTTGCACATTTTGACTCGCAAGCGCAGAGACAATTTGATGACTAAAAGGTTCTGCATTGAAAAAATTAACATGGCCGGTTAAGCAAATTTTCTTGTGTAAATCAAACATGATAATGGTATGCAATCGATTTCATGATCGATTGAAAAGATAAATAGTTACTCTGATATCCAGTACCTCACTTTGGCCGCTTGCATATTACATATGGAGTTGCAACAACTCAATCGTAAACAAAGACCATGGCCTCATATATCCATGTGTATTGCATGCTATGCTTAATCACACCTAAAGTAGGTAAATCTATTTTTTTTTGTTCAGCGCCATAGAGAAAAGTGGACAGGAGAATAGGGTTCTTCAATGTTCCCTCTTTTCCCTGTATGCATGAGCTGGCATGAATTCCTGAAAAATAAGTGCATGCTAAACAACATGGTTTTTCCAATCCTAACTGAAACGTATACTGCAAGATCAGAGAATCTGGTTTCTGAACATGAACTACCACTGGCAAGGGGCTGGATATACACTGTTACACGGACAGAAGAAGAGAAGCAGGGTCTTGGCACTGATGGGCCTCTGGCGGTCGATTGAACATGCCTGAATATTGTCCCCTGCGGTTCGTCAGTACCTGAGAGCAAGGAGTACCAGAAGTTGCCCGCACGGTGGCCATCGCTGCCATAGCCGCCTCAGCCACGCATCAAACCAAGGAGAGAAGGGGTGAAAAGTAAAGACGTACACTAAATCATCCCACAAGAGGCAAGGAGTCAGGCTAGGCAACAAACATCACTGATAGACGAATGAGTGGAAAAGAAAATTAGGAACGGAATGAAGGATGATGGGGTAGAGGGAGAACCTGTCGTCGGCTCGTCGCCGTCCCTCGGAGTAGTCTACGTTTCACACCTGAAACCAGGAACCACTATTCCACACAACACCATCGTCGTTGTCAGAAGCCGCCAAAGGAAACACAAACCTAACGAAGAAGGTTGTCAAAATCGCACACTGGAACGTAGCGGTGGTCCTCCGTCTCCCAAAGCTAGATTGATTTCTGGAGATCGGGAGATCGGGATGAAAAAAGATCGTCCGGGCCTGATCGCGACCTCATGGATTTCACGGGACCTCGCCACCATGACTGCTTGAGCTTGCTCTACATGTGTCACGAGAGGAGAGAGGTCAGGAGGGGTGGATGCAGGGAGGGGCTATCCGCGAGCGGTAGTGTTTCGGGTTGCGGTGCCTGCGGCGGCACGGCTTCGCCGGAGCAGTTTCGCTCGAACGAGCGCCATGGCGTCGGTCTGAATCGCCTTCGGCGGCGGATCCCCTTCCCCACTCACAGCGATGGATCAGTCTCGCGATGACGGACGCATCCCATCTCGCTCGCAGCGACCAAAGGATCCCGGCCTTTCTAGGTAGATGGGCTGCCTCAACCGGCCCAATTAACCAGAGGCCTCGCTTTTTTCTTCTGAAGCAGCAGCCCCTTAGGGCAGTTGGCCCAGGAAGCTACAGGACGCGAGATGGAGCAGATTTAACGGCCAGGAACGGCCAGATCGGCAAAATGGACGGCCAGGAATGCAAATCGCTGTGAGGGCTCGGTTTAGCCTCAGTTTTACTGTCCTAATAAATTGGTCCAACTCTCCTTCCTGACCGCCATGAAGATCTTCTTCATGTTTGGCTTCCCCTTGGTCGTTCCCTCCTTCCGACTCTTCGCCGAAAGGGTTTCCCGCTTCTCATTTGCCGCCCCTTTGACGTTGGAAAAAACATCCACCTCGCATCCTCACCGTGCCTTGTCCACCGTTTATAACCAAGCATGAAATCGTTTGAGCAAGTGCATCTTCACATGACCAGTAAAAGGGTCGATCAAAACTTTGTTTTTGTACTTCTTACATGAACATAGTATCTTTGTTTTACCCTTCTGACTCTCCACCACCTTGAAGAACTCATTTATAGTTCAATCCATGGAATAGTTGGATTGATCGAGCTGCCTACAAAGGTATAAAAAAAATATGTACAACAAACGAGGTCATAGAAAATTCTGGCATGACCCTTGCTAAAAATTGTACATATTGAGTGCCAGAAATTTAACGAAA
Source organism: Elymus sibiricus (assembly GCA_039707655.1). Classification (NCBI taxonomy): domain Eukaryota; kingdom Viridiplantae; phylum Streptophyta; class Magnoliopsida; order Poales; family Poaceae; genus Elymus; species Elymus sibiricus. The sequence goes on along the minus strand of CM077676.1, from coordinate 298,453,904 downwards.
CGAAAATTTAGGCATGACCTAGAGAGACGAAGATGAGTGAGCTAGTCGTCGATAGATCGAGGCAGAGAGGTCGGCCGTACATATGTAGGTGGTGGGTGCGTGGGGATCGGAGAGTGGTCTAGATAGAGGATTTGGAGGGAGGAGTGGTAGCTATAGGTGAGAGAGAAGCATCTTTATATAATCGTGTGATGATAAGAATTGTTGGAGCGATGCTATAAGTGGTGTGCCACTTATAGGCGCGCCACCACCATGTGGGACCCAAAAAAGTGGGCCCCACAGAAGACATTAGTGGGGTGGTAAAAAGTAACATGTCACCAGTAACTTGCGGTTGACCAGAGTGCTGGATCCCACATACTGGCTGCAGGACATTTTGGAGGCACGACACTAGTAAGACTATTGGTGGCGTGCGAAATATTGTCACATCACCAGTATTTTGAAAAAATACATGTGGCATGGATTAAAAATGGTGCGCCACTAATTAAGGTTGCGTGTAAGCATTTCTGCACTAGTGTAAACTTGCTAGTAGTCAAGAAAATTTGTAATTCACCTATTCACCCCATTAGGTCCATCTCGATACTTTCATTCGGCCACAGAGGGTTTAGCAATGTGTGTGTGCGGCTTGCCCCTACCACACCTTATCCTCTTCAGCATCGCTGACGATCGAACGTTTGAAACTGAAGATGAAGATCGAGTATCACGTCAGGTGAATTTACCGCACAATGGGTTCTCGACGGTTAGAAAAAGGGGCCACCATGTGTACTTTGACTGTGTGACCTGGACCGGAAAGAGGCATGTAAGCCACAGAGGTAGTACTACTTTGTTGGATGGGTCGGTTTGTATTTGATGTGATTCCTCTTTTAGCCCTCTTTTGAACTTTTTTTAAAAAACAAGGCAAAAGCAAGAAAGAAAAGAAAAACCAAAAACAAAACGTTTGGAAGCATTCTAAATCCACTTCAAAGGGGAAGCCTACATGGGCTAGCTAATCTAACTACAATGTTGGCACTTGCTAGGAACAAATAATAACATACGCTTGAGGTGTCGTGCGCCTAGAGACCTCCTATACGACGCTCGTGGCGCCAACTGCCCAACTAGTGCTCACGCGGGCAGGTGCATGGGCCAGCCCAACAAAAACCGCGAACAGGATGATACATTTCCACTAACTCCTTGACTAGCTGACCATTGACAAATGGACCACTTGACCATTGACTGGTAACACAGTTGACCGTTGACTTGAAAATAGTTCATAAATTTGAAAAAAAGTTCATCAAAATTATTTTTTGTGAATTTGAAAAAAATCACAAAATTTGAAAAAAAATCACGCAAATTTAAAAGTTCACAATTTTTTGAAAAAGTTCTTGAATTTGAAAAAGTTCACAAATTGAAAAAGTTGAGTATTTGAAAAAAGTTCACAAATTTAATTTTTTACAAATTTCGGAAATATTTTGTGATATTCAAAAACATTTATAAAACTAGAAAAAAATCATGATTTTTTTATAAAAAAGAAAACAAAAAAACGAAAACATAAACAAAATAGAAAAACTGACAAAAAACGTATAAAACACCGGTGAAAAAACCCACCAAAAACTAGCTAGGAAAACCGGCGGGAACCTTCTAGAAAGTTCCCAAAATTGGTCGAGGGGGTGAAAACGGGCTGGTGGCCAACGACTACCGAACGTGTGGGTTAATGCGAGGTGTGTGCCTCATACCATTTGCTCTCTATTTGGCGCGAGAATCACCAAATAGGATTTGGGGTGCGCCTATGTCTCGCTTAATGCGAGGTGGAAGGCACCGTTGCGTCAACGACGCATATAGCGGGTCAGCCCAGTAGAGAGTCGATTGTTTCTTTCAATATCCATTAGTTCGTTCTTCTTTATCTTTTTTACATTTGTTTATATTTTTCAGAAAACTATTCTAAATGCAGACATTCCAAAACTTAAACTAACTGAAATTTTCTTAAAAATCAAAATGTTAAAAAAAGTGTAACAAAATTATTAGCATCAATTTAAAAAATTGAGATATGAAAAAAATATGATTGTCTCATTTAAAATGTTGAACACATATTAAAAAAATTCATTTTAAAAAAATGTTCAACACATATATTTGAAAATTGTTAATAATTTATTTAAATTTTTTAAATGTGTATAAAATGTTCCAGATGTATATGAAAAATGTACGACGTGTATGAAAAAAAAAGTAGAAAACCAAAACATATTTTTTTTTTTTAAAGTTAGACATGTATTGAAAAAACTGTTAAACACATATAAAAATATGTTTCTAGTCTATGAAAAAAATGTACAAGGTGTATGGAAACAAGTAGATATCAAAAAAATGTTTTGTATGTATAGTACTAATGTATTTGAAAAAAGAGTAAACGGATATATAAATCTTTTGTATGTAAACGGATATATAATGTGTATGAAAAATAAAATAAGCATCAAAAACATGTATTTATAAAATTGTTAATCACATATTTAGAAAATGTTCAACATGTACACAAAAAATCTTTCAATTGGATATGAAAAATGTTTCGTGTATTTAGAAAATACTCAACGTGTACACAAAGAATGTTTCAGTTGTATAAGGAAAAAAATCATGTACATGAAAAATCTTCATGTTCCTGTTCTACATGAACAGAGAGAAAATCGATGAAAACCATAAAAGAAACAGAAAAAATGAAGAAAATCAATGAAAACAGATGAAGAAACAAAAAAGTAAAAGTAAAACCAAAGAAAAGCAATGCATAAGAATGAAAAGAAAGAAAAATATAATAAAAACGAAGAAAACTGAAGAAACACGAAGTAACAAACGGAAAAGCAAAAACTAGTAAAAAACCAAGTAAGAAAAAAAACAAAGAAAAAAACTTCGGTGGAACCAAGAAAGAAACAAAGAAACCCGATAAAAAAGAAAACAAAAACACCTGGCAAGAAACAAAGAAAACCAAAAATAATATAAGAAACAAAAAGAAAAAAAACGTAGCAACGAGCACACCAAACAGCGAGTGGGCGAGCGTGAACAAACGCTAGAAATGGTAAGAACAGCTGCCAGATTCTATTAATCTCTCATCCCTTCGGTCCCGCCCTCCTAAGAACTCTCATCTAGGATTTCCTTGCCTCTCGCCGGCGCCGCTGTCGATCCGCCTCGTCTCTTATGGTCCTTGGACCATGGAGGCGTGGTGGATCTCGGCCCTTGTCAGCGGGAGGGCTCCGTTTTTAGGTCCTTTTTTGAGTTTTGTTAAGGTTCGTGCCATGCTCAAGAAGACGAGGCGGCGGCGGCTTCTTGAAGATGGAATAAGGTCCTCCCCGCCTAGCCCCCGTCCCGGTGATGTTTCAAGCGTCGCCGGAAGGCGCGTGGAGCTATGTCTCCGACGGATCTTGTGGGATCTGGTCGGCGTTTGTCTTCGGTGGATCCGATTGAATCCGGTCTCCGTTCGTCTGCGTCTGTGTGTCTGCAAGTTGGATCCTTCTGATCTACGCTTCTCTTCATCGGCGGCGGTTGCTGTTCTGGTCCGCTGGTCCTATGGGTCCTTAGCACGACGACTTCCCGACTGTCTACTACAACAATGTTTGCCCGACTCCGACGAGGGAGGGGCGATGACGGCGGCGCGCCTTCGGCTCGCTCCAGTGCTTGTAGTCGTCGCTAGGTGGTCTACGAACCCGGATGTAAATTTTACTTCTAGTGTTCGTTGTACTACCTTGACAGTTGATGAATAGATCGGATGTTTTCTTGCAAAAAAAAAAAGCTAGAAATGGCTTGGCCCAGAACTGTACACAACACTAAAAGCTTGAGGCGAGACGGGGTTACTCTCGTTTTAAGGGAGATACAATTCTCGCGGTGAATTCCTATGTCTCTCCGTCTTTGGTGGGCTCTCCTGCAGCCGTTCGCGGTGGCGTGCCTAGTATAGTTGTATTCCTTTTCTTGGGATCATGTTTCAATGTGGTTTTGTCTCTAGTTTTTTTATATCCGGTTTTCTTATTTTCACCTTTTGTGTTTCTTTTTTCTCTTTTTTTACTTTTCCATTTATTTTATTAAATATATAACCATTTTTATTTGAACACAAATATATTTCTAAATACATGAACAATTTTGTGTTTACATTTTTTAAAGGCGTAACAATTTAAAATACAAGTTGCCGTTTTCTATAATTACACGAGAATTTATAGAATGGATGTTTTAAATTACATGAACTTTATTAAAATATGAAACACTTTTAATTATTTTAAAATACAAGATCTCCTTTTTAAAATATATGCATACTTCATAGAAGTATATGAATATTTAATTTTTTATATGTGCAACTATTTTTGATAACACATGAATATTTTTACTTCTTTTATTACTAATGAACTGTAAATAAGTTAGTAAGCTAAATAATTATTTTTTGCATTTTATGGAAAAAGATCTACAATTTTTATTGGGGCGCAGTCATTGCATCCCACCTAGCTTCGGCTATGATACCCAATGCTCCCACTAAGCTCTATATAGCAAGGACCGAAATGTCCTATAGGACACTCAGGGCGTCAAATGCCAGGAAAGCGTACATGGGAAAAACTTATGGCCTGGCCCAAGTATCCTACACTGTCATGCGACAGCCCGGATCCAATTTAGCGCTTTAAGCACCAAATAGAGTGTATCTTATGGGCTGGCCCAACTCCTATTTAGCGCTTCAGGCACCGCTTTAGCAGTTTCCACAAACCGGCTCAGACCCCGCCCTCGCGTTGGGCTTGGTCCACTTCTTCTTTTCTTTTTCGCTTACTCAACCGCAAAGGCGTCTCCTTCCCTCCTCTCGTCCTTTCCTTCTCCCTCTTCTTCCTTCTTCTTCTTCTTCTCGTATCGCCCCAGATCGCATGAGGATGTTCGCCGCACGGCTGGCTGGCGGCTTCTTTTCTGATTCGACTGTTGATACGTCTCCAACGTATCTATAATTTATGAAGTATTCATGCCATGTTTATTATAGTTTATATGATTTTAGTGCACTTTTATATGGCTTTTATATGATTTTTATGGACTAACATATTGACCTAGTGCCCAGTGCCAGTTGCTGTTTTCTGCTTGTTTTTGGTTTTCCAGAAAATCCATATCAAATGAAGTCCAAATGCAGCGAAACTTTTTGACGTTTTTTTCTGGAAGGAAACGGACCCAGGAAGCTTCGGGGGAGCAGCAGAAGAGCCACAGGGGCCCCACAAGCCACCAGGGCGCGCCACCCCCCCAGGCGCGCCCTGGTGCCTCGTGGGCCCCCTGTGGCACCTCTTTGCGTGATTCCAACGCTAAAAAATCCTATATATTCAGAAACCCCCGGAAGTTAACCTAGATGAGTTTTTACGCCGCCGTAAGCCTCTGTACCAAGGAGATCCCATCTGGAGCCTTTTTCCGGCACCCTGCCGGAGGGAGGGATCATCACCGGAGGCCATCTTCATCATCCCGGCGGTCTCCATGACGAGGAGGGAGTAGTTCACCCTCAGGGCTGAGGGTATGTACTAGTAGCTATGTGTTTGATCTCTCTCTCTCTCGTGTTCTTGATTTGGCACGATCTTGATGTACCGCGAGCTTTGTTAATATAGTTGGATCATAAGGTGTTTCTCCCTCTCTATCTTGTTGTGATGAATTGAGTTTTTACCTTTGAGGTTTCACTATTATCTGATTGAATACTTTTATGGATTTGAGAACACTTGATGTATGTCTTGCATATGAATACCCGTGGTGACAATGGGGTATTATACTGATTCACTTGATGTATGTTTTGGCACTCAACTCACGGATTCCCGAGGTGACATTGGGGTAATCTATGCATAGGGGTTGATGCACGTTTTTGTCCTAGTTTCTCCGGTAGAAATCTTGGGGCACTCTTTGAAGTTCTTTGTGTGGATTGAATATTATGAATCTGAAGTTGTTTGATGCATATCGAATAATCAACTCACGGATACTTGTGGTGACATTGGAGTATCTAGGTGACATTAGAGTTGGTTGATGCGTATCATATGGTGTTATTTTAGTACGAACTCTAGGGTTGTTTGTGACACTTATAGGAATAGCTCAATAGATTGATCGGAAAGAATAACTTTGAGGTGGTTTCGTACCCTACAACAATTTCTATCTTATGTTCTCCGCGAATAGGAACTTTGGAGTGATTCTTTATCGCACGTTGAGGGATTGTTATATGATCCAATTATGTTAGCATTGTTGAGAGATTGCACTAGTGAAAGTATGAACCCTAGGCCTTGTTTCTAAGCATTGCAATACCGTTTGTGCTCCGTTTTATCACTTGCTACCTTGCTGTTTTTTTATTTTCAGATTACAAAAACCTATATCTACTATCCATACTACACTTGTATAACCATCTCTTCGCCGAACTAGTGCACATATACAATTTGCCATTGTATTGGGTGTGTTGGGGACACAAGAGATTTCTTGTATTTGATTACAGGGTTGTTTGAGAGAGACCATCTTCATCCTACGTCTCCCACGGATTGATAAACCTTAGGTCATCCACTTGAGGGAAAATTGCTACTGTCCTATGATACGTCTCCAACGTATCTATAAGTTTTGATTGTTCCATGCTGTTATATTATCAATCTTGGATGTTTTTATATGCATTTACAGCAATTATATATCATTTTTGGAGACTAACCTATTAACTTAGTGCCCAGTGCCAGTTGTTGTTTTCTGCCCTATTTTTGTTTTACAGAAAATCAATACCAAACGAAGTCCAAATGCCACGAAACTGTTTGGAGATTTTTTATTGGACAAGATAAACACTAGAAGCTTCGGGAGAGGACCAGACGCCAGAAGGGGTGGCCACGAGCCACCAGGGCGTGCCTGGGGGGGGCAGGCGCGCCCTGGTGCCTCGTGGGCCCACCCCAGCTCCGTTTGACCTAATTCCACCACTATAAATTCAGGAAAAATCAGAAACTCTCAGGGGAGTCCACGAAATACTTTTTCCGCCGCCGCAAGTTTCTGTTCCAGAGAGATCCCATCTGGAGGCCTTCTCCGATACTCCACCGGAGGGGGAATCGATCACGGAGGGGCTCTTCATCAACCTTGCTGCCCTTCCGATGATGCGTGAGTAGTTTACCACAGACCTTTGGGTCCATAGGCAGTAGCTAGATGGCTTCTTCTCTCTTTTTGATCTTCAATACAATGTTCTCCTCGATGTTCTTGAAGTTCTATCCGATGTAATCACTTTTTGCGGTGTGTTTGTTGGGATCCGATGAATTGTGAGTTTATGATCAGATTATCCATGAATATTATTTGAGTCTTTGCTGCACTTTTTTATGCATGATTATTATAGCTTCGTATTTCTTCTCCGATCTATTGATTTGGTTTGGCCAACCGAGTTGATTTGTCTTGCCATGGGAAGAGGTGCTTTGTAATGGGTTCGATCTTGCGGTGTTCAATCCCAGTGACAGAAAGGAACATGGCACGTATGTATCGTTGCTATTAAGGGTAAAAAGATGGAGTTTATTCTGTTCTTTATGGACTTAATACACTAGATGCATGCTGGATAGCGGTCGATGTGTGGAGTAATAGTAGTAGATGCAGGCATGAGTCGGTCTACTTGTCTCGGACGTGATGCCTATATACATGATCATTGCCTTGGATATCGTCATGATTATTTGCTTTTCTATCAATTGCCCAACAGTAATTTGTCTACCCACCGTATGCTATTTTCTTGAGAGAAGCCTCTAGTGAAAACTATGGCCCCCGGGTCTATCTAAATCATATTACTGAAACCCTAAAAATATTGCTGCCATTTTCTTTTATTTATTTTATTTTGTATTTTTGTTTCAATCTATCTATCTATCACATACAAGTTAATCTTGCAATTGACCGCCGAGGGATTGACAACCCCTCGTTTGCGTTGGGTGCAAGGATTTGTTGTTTGTGTGCAGGTGCTGCTAACGAGGTGTTGCGTGATTCTCTTACTGGTTCGATAACCTTGGTTTCATAACTGAGGGAAATACTTATCTTTACTGTGCTGCATCATCCCTTCCTCTTCGGGGAAAATACCAACGCAAGCTACAAGTAGCAGGAAGAATTTCTGGCGCCGTTGCCGGGGAGACATCATCAACATCTATCAAGTACCTTTGCATAAACTCTCATCTCCTTGCATTTATTTTATTTGCCATTTGCCTCTCGTTTTCATCTCCCCCGCTTCTAAAACATTTTTACAAAAGTACAAAAATATTTTCCGTTTGCCTTTTTGCTTGTCTGCTATCTTTGCTTGTGTTGCCATGTGCCTTCTATTTGCTTGCATCTTCGCTTGCTAAAAATCTATTGATATGGATCCACTTAAAGTTTACTACTTGGATCATCTTCTATCCATTCGTGCTCGTGCCGAAACCCCAACTAGTTTAGTTGAGGGAAAATCTTTAGATGAGCATGCTCATTTTGTGCGTCACCGTTTGTCTGAAAAAGGGAGACTCTTATGGCGTCAAATAAATTGTTTGCTATGCTATGCTTGGAATCTATGTGAAATTTATGATTTTACTTGTTGCTCTAAGAACCCTAAAAAACACCTTCCCTACCCATGTGAATTTAATGATAATGAAATCTTGTCTTCTTATGCCAAGGGTGTTTATAATTACTATGATATCGAACAAATTGAAGAATTTGTTGCTTTTAAGGGTGCTTATGAAGTTGCTTCTTTGATTGAAAAGTATGATATTACTTTCCACAAATCTGAAAATTTTGCCATACTTAAGTATTGCTATGAAAATTATGCATCTAATGCCTATGTTAGTGAATTTATTGAGAGAATGTCTACTGCTTTGGAAGAGAATAATGATACACATGAATCTATAGATAATTGTGATTCCGTTGATTCGATTGAAATATCCCCTCTTGATGAATATGATGCTTGCTATTCTTATGGCCACGATGCCAATATTAATTATGCTTATGATGATGAACTTGCTATAGTTCCTTATGTTAAAAACGAAATTATTGCTATAGCACCCATACTTGATAGTTCCTTAAATGAAAAGCATGATTGCAATGATGTTATTATAAATTCTATGAATGTCAATTGTGTTAATAATATGCAAAACTATGAGCTTGGGGATGATAATTTTGTTAGGTCCACTACTTATTGCAATGATCATGATTGGGGTGATAATGCTTCTTATGATCTTGAAAATTTATTTAAGCCTCGTGATGAATATGCTATTGATCATAATGTTTGCAATAATATTGAAAGTAGGTTTGGAAGAGTGTCAACTCTAGGTAAAAATAATTCCACATATTTGGAGAGTGTTCAATCTTATGAATTTTTGGATAAAAGTGGGTTCGGAGAGGTCATGACTTTAGTTGATGTTAATCCCACTATCTTGGAAGATGATAAAAAATTTATGCATGTGGATCATGGAGAGAAAATTTTATGTGATAGCTATATTTTTGAATTTGATTATGATCCTACATGTAATTATTATGAGAGAGGGAAATATGGTTGTAGAAATTTTCATGTTACGAAATTACCTCTCGTTATGTTGAGATTGTCAATGTTTTATTCCTCTCCTTTGCATATGCTAGATATTTCTCATCTTGATAATTTGTTTGCATATAAAATGCCTATGCATAGGAAGTATGTTAGACTTAAATGTGTTTGTCACATGTTTTATGATGCTCTCTTCGTGCTTCAATTCTTATCTTTCATGCGAGCATCATTGAAATCTCAAGCCTATCTTAATGGCTATAAAGAAAGAGCTTGTTGGGAGACAACTCAATGAATAAATAAAAAAATTCTGTTATTGTGTGTTTTTACTTTCATGCTACTGGTATGATTGTGTTTTTGTGTTTTTAATTAGTGTTTGTGCCAAGTAAAGCCTTTAGGATGATTTGGAAGATAATATAATTGATGCTGTTTGGAAAACAGAAAGTTTTGCGTCCAGTGCCCGAGTTTTGTTTCTGTACTGGAGCATTAGAAAAATCTTAAATTTTTACACAGTATTGGTATATGAATTCACCACGTTTTACAAATTTTTCAGAATTTTTGGAGCTACATAAGTATGGCTTTTAAATAGATTTATATAGACTGTTCTGTTTTTGACAGATTCTGTTTTTGATGCACTACTTGCTTGTTTTGATGAATCTATGGATTGTATCGGGGGGTATAAGCCATGGTGAAGTTAGAGTACAGTAGGTATAATGCAAAAATAAAATATGAATGGGTTTGCAACAGTACTTAAAGTAGTGATTTATTTTGTTATGCTAACGGATCTCACGAAGGTTTTGTTGAGTTTTGTGTGATTGAAGTTTTCAAGTTTTGGGTGAGATCACGATGGATGAAGGAATAAGGAGTAGTAAGAGCCTAAGCTTGGGGATGCCCGAGGCACCCCAAGGTAATATTCAAGGAAGACTCAAGCATCTAAGCTTGGGGATGCCCCGGAAGGCATCCCCTCTTTCTTCTACCAACCATCGGTAATTTTACTTGGAGCTATATTTTTATTCGTCACATGATATGTGTTTTACTTGGAGCGTCTTGTATTATATGAGTCTTTGCTTTGTTTGCTTTTTAGTTTGTCACAATCATCTTTGCTGAACACACCTATCTTGAGAGAGCCACACGTTTATCATCATTTGTTAGAATACTCTATGTGCTTCACTTAAATTTTTTGAGCTAGGTAGTTGCTCTAGTGCTTCACTTAAATCTTTTTGAGCACGGTGGTGGCTAAATTTTGAAGAAATGAATTCTCATGCTTCACTTATATTATTTTGAGAATTGACAAGATTAAAATTTTGAAGAAATGAATTCTCATGCTTCACTTATATTATTTTGAGAATTGATAAGATTGAAATTTTGAAGAAATGAATTCTCATGCTTCACTTATATTATTTTGAGAATTGATAATTTTGAAATTTTGAATAAATATTTGCACTCTCATGCTTCACTTAAATCTTTTTGAGAGTTGATGATAGAAACGGTAATTTGCACAAGATATGAATTTGGTCCCAAAGTGATAAATATTCAAGAGGGATATAATAAAAACTTTCATATAGATCATTGGATATGATAAGTGTGATTCCTTGCAATAGTTTTGTGATATGGAAATGATAATATGTGAGTCATGTTAATGAGTAATTGTGGTTTATTAAGAATATTAGTGTTAAGGTTTGTGATTCCCTATGCATGCACATCAAGTCAATAGTTATGCAAAGAAATTATATCCTACTTATGGTGCATTATTCGGTGTTAGTTATGTTCAATGCATGTTCATGACCATTTTCGTTTTTTGGTTGGTTGCTTCTCAATCTATTTGCTAGCCTTCATTTGTACTAAGCGGAAATACTGCTTGTGCATCCAAAATCCTTAAACCCAAGTTGTGCAAAATGAGTCCACTATATCTACCTATATGCGGTATTTCAATGCCGTTCCAAGTAAATTTGCATGTGCCAACTCTAATTTTCAAAATAATTTTTCCATTTTGTGTGCCCGTACCGCTCATGAAGCGGCAGGGGGTGGCCATTATTTTCCATGCTAGGTGTGTTATTCTCACGATGAGTGTTTATTCACTTGTCATTGCACGAGAGAATGGTTGGTAATAGGAATGCCCAGTCCCACAATGAAATCAAAATTAATAACAACAAAATTCCTTGGAAAGTGTTGGTTTGGAGGGCACCCGTGGATACGGCTAGCCATGGATTGTGAAAGAATGGTGGAAAGGAAATAAACTTTACTTTCTGTTTGGGAACCACCTATGATGTGTCTAGCATGGAAAATAATGGGAATTCTCGATCGTTTTTGTTGACAGGAAAAGCATGCCTCTCAAAATATTTATCTCTTTAATTTCAGCTTTGAGCTCTGGCACATTTGACAAATCTCTGCTTCCCTCTGCGAAGGGCCTATCTATTTACTTTTATGCAATTTTTATTTTTACTTGAGTCTCCATCTTCTCTTATAAAGCACCAACTAGAGAGCACTATTGTCATACTTGTGCATTGGATGTAGCTAATATTTGAGTGTGTTTCATGAATGGATCAATGATTGAGCATAATGGGCTAGGGATAACTTTCTTTAGCGTTGATATTTTGAAAAAACATGGTTGCTTGTTAGCATGCTTGAGTATTTATATCTTCATGTCAAATTATAGACTATTGCTTTGAATCATTCAAGTCCAATGTCCATGCTACAAAAGAAAAGAATATGTGATGAATATGATAGGTAGCATTCCACATCAAAAATTCTGTTTTTATCATTTACCTACTCGAGGACGAGCATGAATTAAGCTTGGGGATGCTGATACGTCTCCAACGTATCTATAATTTTTTATTGTTCCATGCTGTTATATTATCAATCTTGGATGTTTTTATATGCATTTACAGCAATTATATATCATTTTTGGAGACTAACCTATTAACTTAGTGCCCAGTGCTAGTTGCTGTTTTTGCCCTATTTTTGTTTTACAGAAAATCAATACCAAACGAAGTCCAAATGCCACGAAACTTTTTGGAGATTTTTTATTGGACAAGATAAACACTAGAAGCTTCGGGAGAGGACCAGACGCCAGAAGGGGTGGCCACGAGCCACCAGGGCGCGCCTGGGGGAGGGGGGCAGGCGCGCCCCGGTGCCTCGTGGGCCCACCCCAGCTCCGTTTGACCTAATTCCACCACTATAAATTCAGGAAAAATCAGAAACCCTCAGGGGAGTCCATGAAATACTTTTTCCACCATCGCAAGTTTCTGTTCCAGAGAGATCCCATCTGGAGGCCTTCTCCGGTACTCCGCCGGAGGGGGAATCGATCACGGAGGGGCTCTTCATCAACCTTGCTGCCCTTCCGATGATGCGTGAGTAGTTTACCACAGACCTTCGGGTCCATAGGCAGTAGCTAGATGGCTTCTTCTCTCTTTTTGATCTTCAATACAATGTTCTCCTTGATGTTCTTGGAGTTCTATCCGATGTAATCACTTTTTGCGGTGTGTTTGTTGGGATCCGATGAATTGTGAGTTTATGATCAGATTATCCATGAATATTATTTGAGTCTTTGCTGCACTTTTTTATGCATGATTATTATAGCTTCATATTTATTCTCCGATCTATTGATTTGGTTTGGTCAACTGAGTTGATTTGTCTTGCCATGGGAAGAGGTGCTTTGTAATGGGTTCGATCTTGCGGTGTTCAATCCCAGTGACAGAAAGGGACATGACACGTATGTATCGTTTCTATTAAGGGTAAAAAGATGGGGTTTATTCATGCATGAGTTTATCTTGTCTACATCATGTCATCGTTCTTAAGGCGTTACTCCGTTCTTTATGGACTTAATACACTAGATGCATGCTGGATAGCGGTCGATGTGTGGAGTAATAGTAGTAGATGCAGGCAGGAGTCGGTCTACTTGTCTCGAACGTGATGCCTATATACATGATCATTGCCTTGGATATCGTCATGATTATTTGCTTTTCTATCAATTGCCCAACAGTAATTTGTCTACCCACCGTATGGTATTTTCTTGAGAGAAGCCTCTAGTGAAAACTATGCCCCCCCGGGTCTATCTAAATCATATTACTAAAACCCTAAAAATATTGCTGCCATTTTCTTTTATTTATTTTATTTTGTATTTTTGTTTCAATCTATCTATCTATCACATACAATTTAATCTTGCAATTGACCGCCGAGGGATTGACAACCCCTCGTTTGCGTTGGGTGCAAGGATTTGTTGTTTGTGTGCAGGGGCTACTAACGAGGTGTTGCGTGATTCTCCTACTGGTTCGATAACCTTTGTTTCATAACTGAGGGAAATACTTATCTCTACTGTGCTGCATCATCCCTTCCTCTTCGGGGAAAATACCAACGCAAGCTACAAGTAGCATCCTACAAAACTCTGCGCTTGGAGGCCCAACACGAGTCTACAAGAATAAGTTGTGTAGTAGACATCAAGCTCTTTTCTGGCGCCGTTGCCAGGGAGGTGAGTGCTTGAAGGTATATCTTTAGATCTTGCAATCGAATCTTTTAGTTTCTTGTTTTATCACTAGTTTCGTTTATAAAAGAAAACAAAAAAATGGAATTGAGGTTGCCTCATATTATTCATCTTTATAATGTCTTTCGTGAAAATGATGGAAAGGAAAGTTGTGCTCAATTGATAGAAGAAGAATTCAATAAAATGTCTGGCATAAAATCTTTGAATAATGAGCATGATTGCAATGTTGCTAGTATGAATTCTATGAATATCCATGATGCTAGTGATATGCAAAGCCATAAGCTTGGGGATGCTATGTTTGATGAAGATAATATTTTTAGTCCCCCGAGTTTTGATGAGCAAAATTATTATGATGATTGCATGCCTCCTATTTATGATGATTACAATGATGAAAGTGGATTTGGAGAGGTCTGTTGGTGCAATATTTGCCCTCCTGTGTTTTGGAGATTGTTGACAGAAACAGGCATGGACTGATTTGTTTGCTAGTGCACACAGAGAGAAATAGTCCATGCAGTGTCGAAGAGAATGCTGTCTCCAGTGTCAAGTTCGAGGAACTTCACCGAAGAATATCTGCGCAGCAGAGAAGAATGAGCTACATCCATTGGAGTCATGTAGACGAGAAGATTTATGTGAAGGAGTTAACCCCTCAAAATTTATTGCTGACGCAAAGCAATTTTTATTCGGTGTGTCCGAAGAAGAATGACTGCTGTTAAGAAGGTTGAAGACGAAGCGAAGACGTAGCATTTGTTTCGTTGTTCTTCTTTGTCTTATTTGAGTCATAGGACCTCCGTACTATTAAGAGGGGTATAGGTTCTCGAAGCTTAGATCTGCTGTGATGCTTAGCCCAAACCTATGCGAGACTGAGAGAAATCTCTTTATGCTTCGAATGATTACCTGCCAGTAGAAGACGTTGTTCTTCGGTGCTGTAGGAGATATCTTTTGAACTGAGGAGTTAGCATTACTTTCTCCGCAAGGAATGTTACCGTTGTGCTCAATTTCCGACCGTTGGACTCGTGTTGTTCGGCCATTGGCTGCTCCACATGTCCAATTTGGTCTTTTCCCTTCAGGGAAGGCTGCGGCTATAAATAGCCACCCCGCTCCAACGTTGCCCGTTGGCTGCTCCGCTTAAGATATTTGAGAAGATTGATTGAGCATCCCCTCTCTGAGTGATTTGAGTTTAAGATCCACCGAGAGAAAATCAAGAGCTAAAACTTAGACAGTGGTTGAGCATCACAATTGTTCTGAGTTAGAGTTCTTGTACCTATTACTCTTGAGAGCTGCGCACTCTCTAGACGGATAGGTGTCGGCTCGAGTGTTGAAGAGTTGTTGTCTTCACCGAGCAAGATCTTCAGCAACCAAGAGTCATTGTGGTTTGCGAAGAGGTCTGTCGAAGGTTTGGAGATCGCCGACAAGTATCTACCACGAGTGAAATCAACTGGAGTCTGATCAGCTCCGAGTTGAAGGAGAATAGGGCGAAGAGAGTTTATCTTCTGTGTTAAATCACAACCCCTCCAACCAGACGTAGTCCTTTGGCAGAAGGGCGAACTGGTCTACCAAATTCATCTGTCGCCATCGAGCACCACTGGTTCATTCTACATTACTGCATTTCCTTCAGTAGTTTACATTCGTGCTCTGTGTCGATAGTTTTATCTGTTCAATCATAGTTCGTTACTTATCTTTCGCTTTCTCATCATTAATTTCTGTCGTCTCAGTCTAATATATTTCTCTTCGTACTTCTGCATGACAGCGTGATTTCATTCAGTGCCGTATCCATTCACCTTGTCACTATTTCCCGTGCATTTCCATCGCAGTTCATATCTTGTTTTCCCTCGTGCTACTGCGTCTGTTCATATATTGCATTACCATCATATCTGTCGAACTTGTGATATTCTATGCTCGAACATGTACTGCTTCCTACATCGATAGATATGTTCCTCAATAGCGTGCTTGATTAAGTATTCTTCTACCGAACCTTATTTCCGCTGCTGTGTTTGGGATCAATTCAAAACATTCGCGAGAATTTTTTAATCTCCCATTCACCCCCCCTCTGGTCGATATACTCTCGGTCCTAATAATTGGTATCAAAGCAGGTACTCCCTGTCTCTGTTTATTAAAGGTCTAACAACCTTGGAGTTTTGAGTATGTCGTATGCAGGTAGATCCTCGCACTCTGAAAGGTTTCCTATCTTCGATGGAAATGACTATGTCTAATGGAAAGAGCGAATGAAAATCAGACTTCAAGCCATCAACATAGAACTCTGGAAAATTGTGGAAAATGGATACACCGTTCAGCACCCTGATGCTCCTACCCCCGATGACAAAGCTATAATGTGGTTGAATGCTCAAGCAAAAGATATTATCTGTGACAGTATCTCAAAAGACATTTTCATTCGGTTCCGAAAGCTTGACACTGCCAAGCAACTCTGGGATGCCATCAAAACTGTTCATATAGAATTCATTGCCAGAACAAATCCACACACTGATATGCTTCGTGCCATGTTTGCTGGTTTCAGAAGTCTTCATAGGGAAAGTGCTATGGAACTCACTGATCGGTTAACAAATATTGTTGAAAGACTTCATCAACGAGGAGTAACAGATATCACCGATAGAGATGTGGTCAACAAACTGCTGAGTGCTCTTGATGCAACCTTCGATCCAATCGTAGCTGAAATCAAGCAAAGACCAGACTATGAAGAACTTCACTACGTCGAGGTCATGACACTGTTATCTATTCACGAAGAAAAGATGGATCTTGAAAATGGGTATCAAGAATCTTCTTCGGAAAGCGAAGCGGAAATTCTTTCACACTATGGCAGTTCACAAGAAGAAGATATCGAGAATCAACACTCTATCACAAGAGAACTAGAAATGCTCACAGAAAGACTAGGTAATCTCAGAAGACATAATATGTGTCTCACAAATGATGACGAAGTTGACTTGCCTGAATCTTCAAGAAAACTACCTCCGAAAGAAATAAAGTGCTTCAAGTGCAAACAATTCAGTCACTACATAGCAGACTGTCCTTGCTAGGAACAAAATGAAAAACCTAGCAACAGATGGATTTATCTTCACTGCACTGGATTAACTCGAATGGACCGTCACACTAAGCTCTCGAAGAAAAATGAATCTCTCTCATCCTCTTCGAAGAGACCAGTCACTGACGTGCAAGCCAAGGCAACCATTGAATCTAATATGAAGAGAATATCGCAGCTGTGTAGAGTATGTGCTGAATTGAATATGGAATCTGAAGATGAGACATTCGAATCCGAATCAGAAGACGAAGAGTCTCTCAGAAGCCTAGGAAGAGGCAATGCATTCGTTGCTTATGAATCATCCAAGAAATCACTCGAATCAGACACTAATGATAATGCTTCAAGTGATGATGAACCAATCGCACTCTGTCTCATGGCAAAAACCTCAAAGGATCAGAATCTCAGGAAATCCGAAGGATTACTGGTCGAAGAGATGGAGAAGAATCAAGAGTTGACTGAAGATCATGATGCTTTTTCTTCAACGATTGATGATCTTTCCAAACGATATGATTCTCTTGCAGTTGACTACGAGAGTTTATTAAATGAACTCCTTAGCAGGAATCAAGAACTCGAGTCACTGAAAGAGTCTTATAACGTGCTTGCAAAAGAAAAAGCTTCTCTCTTCGCCGAACAATCTAACAACCTTCCTGATGATTTTGTGCCTCCTTGCTCAAAATTCCTAGAACGTAGCAATGCTGATTCGATTGCTGAAACATCCAATGTTGTCATCGAGAATATTGCAACCACTACGAATGATAGTTCTAACCCCTCTTCCGAGGAACTTGTTGCTATCTCTGATGAAAATTGCAGGCTAAAGAACTTGCTTGAGACAGTAATGCTAAAGAGCCTCAAAGGGCATCAAACTCTCTGTGATGTGCTCAAGAAGTTAATACTGCACAAAAATCCCCCAAAGGAAGGATTGGGTTTCGAAAGGAAACTCAACGTTGATGGAACCTACTGGACTCCCGAGCAATATCCTCGAACGAGTTGGGTTCTTGCAAAAAGGAAAACTCTCGAACCTGCACTCCCGTCTGGATATGACACTCCCATTCCTGTTGTTGTTGACGAGTCTGATGACTCAAACTACAAATTCTTCAAACAACAGAATGATAAGGTTTTCGCTCGGTATGTTGGGACTAACTGCAGGTCTGGTTCACCCAAGAAGCAAATCTGGGTGAAGAAGTGCATCATTGAAAATTTATCTGTCACTGCTAACCTGAATATGCAGAGTAATTCTCTTCGAGGAAATGATAATCACTCACAGATTGGCGCTGCAACTTCCTTGAATGGATATCGGTCAAACTTTCGACAAAAGGAGTACATGTGTATCTCCTCAAATCATTATGCTCATGTCTCTGGGAACAATTTCAATGCATATTCATATGATTACTCTCGAAATGTATAGGCAAACTACAGAGATCAACGAAGGAACATCCCTGCTTAGTCAAGACAAATGAGGTCTGCGCTGCCCACACAAGTGTGGGTTGCGAGAAAGAACTAACTCGTCTTGCAGGAACTCTCTCTCAGGGATTCTATTCGCTTATCCTTTGTCCTAAGATCTATCTTGTTGGTGCTGGTTCTTTGTGTTTATTTGTTCTCAGTTTGTTGTTTGTCTTCGAGTTGCCGTGTTTGTGTTTCGTCTGATGAACAACTCACTCATAGCTCCTAGTTTGGTGTTTCTTCTCTTCTGGCTGAGTGTTTTGTTTCGGACCCTTTTATCCCTCTATTCTTTCTCATCCAAATCTATGTTGTCCGTCGTGAGCATGCAATTTGATCTGAAGAAGATGTCTCTCCAACGTCCTTGGTCGTGAAAGAAATCAACTTCGAACTTTTATCAATTTTTGGCGCTGAGTCCTTCCTCAAATCTTTCGAACTCCCGCTCTCTTCCCGAGTTTCTCGCAGAGAACGGTTGCCACGTGCCCACGATCTCCACAATCGTGATCGTGTCCGTCGAATGCGGAACGTCCCGCAACTGTGGGCCGTAGATTTCGGAGAGGAGGTTCAGCTCTCCAGCTATAAATATCCCTCACCGTGTCTTCTTCCTCATTTCCTCAAACCCTCGTTTCACCTCCACCCGAGCTCGTGCTCGAAGCAACTCCGGCGAGAAGCTCCGCCGTGCTACTCCGGTGAAATCTCGTCGCAGCTGATCATGCCGGTGCAGTAATCTTCCTCCCGCATTGCCGTAGTTGATTTAAGTTGCCAAGTTAGGGCACTTGGATCCGGAACTGCTCCTTTCCATATCTCTGTTCTTAGGGCGGTTCTTATCGATGCTATTTTCGTTGATTTATTTCACCGCGGTAGATCTTTAGGAATCACTAGGATTTGACTTGTACGGTTTGTAGATCTTCCTCGTACTGGTTTTCCTCATCTAGGGTTCATGTGTAATTATCCGAAAGATTAGATAGCTATCAACCTGCCTAGAATTTTTCTGTGGCTAGCTTGTAAAATCTATCGATGATATCTTTTTGTATCACCATGAGTTCCTTGATGGATCCCCTCAAAATCATTTTCGATTCAAAATCTTTCTGTGCATGCTTATGACCCTACCCTTTTTCCCTCGCATCTATTCTATTTCATAGATTGGTCATGGCACAGAGTTCGCAAGAGTATTCTGATTCTGAAGAAGAATTGCCTCGGTTTTCATCAAGGTCTGAACGAATGAGAATGACTTGAGGAGGAAAATCTTCGAAGCCACCCAAGGTTCCGAAGAAGAAACAAGAGACTGAATCCGAAGAAGATGATGAGGAGATTCCCTCTGCTCACAGTCAGCCCGAGGATGAATTGGTCACAGACGCTCTAACCATCTTCTCTGATGGAAATCCTAAAAAAGGCGGTCGCGGCAGAGAAAAAAAATACTACTGTAGAAATGTCTGATCCTGATAGTTACAGAACTCCACCAGAGGGTGAATCAACAACAGACCGCAATAACAGGCTTCAAAGAATTCGCCGCCACTGGGCAGGCAAATGGTACAGATATGAAAATGTTCGCGAGAAGTACCAGATTATGTTTGCTTTCACACCACTGTGGAACGACTGCATTGCCAAAAACTGCATTGGCCCCGATGATGAAAAAGTCAGACCACCACAGTCTTCAAATGCTCACCCTGACTCCCTCAAAACCATCGCTGATTTCTCCGAGGAAGTGGCTAAGAGGGCGAAGGCCAAAGCCAAGCGTGATGCTAGGGAAGCGAAGAAAAACCAAGTTGAAGCGAAAAATGTGGCGCTGACCCAGCAAGACGTACAGAAGAAGAAGGATCATGCATCTGCTTCCAAGGGAAGCAAGTCCAGGAAATCTGTTTCCCCTCGCGCACCTCGAAAGAAAACTGTTGCCAAGAGAATCAAGAAGGCAGTTTCTAGCTCGTCTAATGAGTCATCCAGCGAAGAGCTCCCTGATGAAATTCCACAGTATGATCAACTTGCCATTCTCAACAAGCCATCCAAGAGCCCCTCTCCAGTGAAAGTTTTACCCTCTCTAAGGAGATCACCAAGGCATGCACCCATTCCCTTCACTGACAAACCTTCGGGTTCTGCAGCCCCGAGAACTTTGACAAACACTGTGGCGAAGAGAAAGCTGCAGTCTGAAGAAAAAGCTAATGTATCTGCTAAGAAGACCAGGCACACTATTCCTGCTTCCACAGAGGAATAGAAGTATGATTTCCAGTTCATGATCGATGTGATTGACAGTGCTGCATATGATGCAAAATCTGATGATGTGAGTGGTCTGGGACTGCCTGATGATGTTACCGAAATGGTAACGAAGTAGTTCATCGAGCTGAGGAAAATCTCCAAGAAGCTAAATAAAGCTCTCAAAGACAAGCAAGCTGTCGAGAAAATGAGGAATGAGTCCAAAACTGAATCCGAAAGGAAAAAGCTGAACAAAGAAATTGTTGAACTCACCAAGGCCCTCAGTGTCTTGCGCAATGAGAAAATTGATTGGCACTCGCGCTTGCACATGGAGTGTAACGCCCCGGACACACCCACCTGTGGTCGTTACTCCTGGCGAGATCTAGACTGGCCTCACAGATCAATACTAGTCTTTCCTGCGCACTTTGTCCTCACTCATGCGCACTCGGGAGCAACTTCCCGGTCGGTCACCTATCCTGAAATTACTCCAAGCTGAGCACGCTTAACTTTGGAGTTCTGTCCGAATGGGCTCCCGGAAAAGAAGGAATTCCTTATTGATATGAGTAGTCTATCATCCCTATTATGCCAGGCCATCACATACACCCCCACTCAGAGGAACCGACATCCTCGTTAGGCCACAGGAACGTTCCCTCTTGCCACATACGTCTGTGCGTCCAGTCCGGCACATGTACCATGCTATGTGCCACGATGGGTCACAAACGTCATGCACAACATGACCGTGCACCTGGCTGCAAACATCCGTGTAACCGCGAGGGTCGGCTCTGATACCAACTTGTAACGCCCCGGACACACCCGCCTGTGGTGGTTACTCCTGGCGAGATCTAGGCTGGCCTCACAGATCAATACTAGTCTTTCCTGCGCACTTTGTCCTCACTCATGTGCACCCGAGAGCAACTTCCCGGTCGGTCACCCATCTTGAAATTACTCCAAGCTGAGCATGCTTAACTTTGGAGTTCTGTCCGAATGGGCTCCCGAAAAAGAAGGAATTCCTTATTGATATGAGTAGTCTATCATCCCTATTATGCCAGGCCATCACATGGAGGTATCTCAGTTGTGTGACAGGAGAAATGAGGAGATTGACCGCAAGGCAGATCTTGCTCGAAGAAAGACGTCAGAAGGCTAGGGCGAGAGTCAGCAAACCGAAAGAAAACAAAGACCGCCGCCTTCAGACTATCGCTGCTGAGCCTATTCCACTGAACTCCCATGCACCCTTGCAGCAGGTTCCACCATCTCCACCTCACAGAGATGAACCTATGCAGCAAGCTGGCACTGAGGAGGTTATTTTTCCAGCTCCAGTAGCCCAAGAGCAACTTGAAGTTGTTGATATATTCCTGGAAAAGACTGATGAAGAAAATGCACCTCCTAAGCAGCATTCCCCAGTTGATGAGGTTGATGAAGAAATTGAAGTTGAGAAGGCAGATTCATCGCCGCCGAGAACATTGCAAGCAGAGCCCTCTGAACCAAATAAGGAGGAGAATGACAAGATTGAGGCGGAGCTAAATGCTTCCCGAGAGAAAACAACCCCGGTCGCATCATCTGGTACCCCTACACAGATGGATGTTGATCCTGCTCCTCTTACCAGTGCACCAAAGTTGGTAGAGGAAGAAAAGAAATCTGATGAGCCGATGGCTCGAAAAGTAATTGTACCACCAGTTGTGACTCAAGCGTCTGAGAAAGAGGTCGTTGTGCCTCCAGCCGAAGAAAGTGCAAAGAAAGAAAAGGCCCTTGTGCCCGAAAGCCAGAAAGCTGCTGAAGGAGTTCCAGCGAGCAAAAACGCTAGTCAGTCAAGTTCTTCGAAGCAATCTGCACAAGAAAAATCAAGGATGCCACGTGCTCCTCTCAAGCCTATTGAGGAAGGAGTGCCTGCACTTGATGACATTTGGACCCGATTTATGGCCGATGAAGAACCACTGAGAAACCCATTGGAAACCTATCCTTTGTTTCCTGTCGATGATGGCCAGAATGGTCCAGCTTTCAACGAGCAGTTTCATCATTCGAAACTTGCATTCTTTGGGACCAGCGCATATGATGGAGAAAGAACTTCCTTGTCACCAAGATTCTGGACGAAGGAACAGGCCGTGTACTATGCTCGCATTCTGTACGGCAAGAATCGCATCTTCAAGCACAAGATTCTGGATTTCGCCGAGCTCGAAAGTTTACCTTGCTTCCATCACACCATCGAGCAGATTGAACAAGTCTTCCTGAAGAGTTTCCTTTGTTTCAATCATGGCTAGAATCGTGAAGTAATACTTCAGTTCTATGCCACTCTTTATATCTCAGGAGACCTTGCTAATAGCAATACTTGGATCCTCGAATGGATGACCGAAGAAGAAAAGATCAAATGTTCGGCTGACCAGTTCTTAGCACTGTTGAATCTTCCTCTGTGTGAATTTGATGCCACTCGGGAACACAGACTGCACTACTGGGATGTTTCCGAAGCCGAACTTCATATGCTAATGGATCCCAAACTTGTTGGTGATGAATGTACCGAGGAAAATCCTAAGAATCTGGCCTATGAGAACAAAGTGTTGTTCTATATCCTCTGCAACTCCCTCACGCCAACAAATAGGCCAGAAACCATTCATGGCATCGTGGTAAATGCTCTTCAAGCAATAGCTCATGGCATTCGGTTTGACATTCCGGATCTTTTCATTCGCAACTTGGCCTATGCAGCTGATACCCCTCAGGCTTTGAAGCCATATGCACCTTGGGTCATGTTTGCTATTGAGCAGCTTACTGAGAAAAAGTTTTTCTGCCCACATGTCCCGAATGTTTTCATTCCACCAGTCCGAGACACTCTCCGGATCGTGAAGGACATCGGCAAAGGGAAGATACCTATTGATGCCTCTGCCTCTGCTAAAGCTCCGAAGGTCAAGAAGGCAACAGTCGAAATCCCTCGTGAAGAAAATCCCTCACTGTATGAGATTTGTCTTCGTACTCAGCAAGCCCTGGAAAGTCACATTAAGCTCGACCGCAAAGAAAAACTGGAGATGATGACTGAGATAAATCTGCTTCACAATTATGCTCGCCAAGCTCTTCTATATGAGAAAGAACAAAAGAAGCGCTCGTGGGCCCTTCTGCGCAAGCATTATTCTCGCAAACAACTATCTGCCAAGGGTATCGAGAAAGAATATGATTATCTGGAGCTGTTTGAAGTTCCTCACATCCGAAGGCAAACCCTAGTGCTTCCTCAGCATTCTGCCTCCACCGACCTGCTGTTTGTTGAACCCGATGATGAACTTGAAGACACAACAGGCACATTCATATTCAAGCCAGATGCACCTCGCGCTGCTACTCCCGAAGCTGATCCCGAAGCCCATGTTGCGACTCCAACTCCTGCTTCGGCCTCAACAATCGCTCGCTCTACATCGCCGAACAATTTGAGTTCTGGGGATTCTTCGGACGAGTAGTTCCTCGCATGCAATTCTCTTTCCTTTTTGACACTTGTTGACAAAAAGGGGGAGAAGAACATCGAGAGATAGATAAGCGGGTTACTTGCAGGGTGTTTCCATTCGCCATTTGCTTTTTAGTCGAACAATTTGGTTTCGGTGGTTGAACTTTTTGCTTTTGGTCATGGAACTTGGTCTCACCGCCTGTGGTGATAGTATACTGCGTCATCATGTGCCGTTAATAACCCCTGCAATGATATATTTGCTTCCAGTTGTCTGTTTGCAGGTGCTATCGAAAGCTTACTTCCATGCAATGATTATCTTCGATACTTATCTATCGTGCAAGGTTAAGTGAAAGCTTTTCAAGGAGGATTGGAAATCATGATTCAAAAGAGATATCTTACTCCTTGAAACTACATGTATCTTCCACTTAGATATACTCCTATGATTATCTTTCGCTATCTAACGATGCAGGAGAAGAAAGGTT
Source organism: Elymus sibiricus (assembly GCA_039707655.1). Classification (NCBI taxonomy): domain Eukaryota; kingdom Viridiplantae; phylum Streptophyta; class Magnoliopsida; order Poales; family Poaceae; genus Elymus; species Elymus sibiricus. Next base: position 298,429,445 of record CM077676.1, on the reverse strand, counting down.
GCTTCAGAGTAAATTTACTCATGATTCAAAAGAGAATTCTTTCTATCTGTCTCATAAGCTGTTTTTTCCTCGCGTATTTCTATCGTATCATCCTTGTTGCAGGAAAAACCTCGTCTGAAGCATATCTACTCCGAGCAAAATACTTGTGATTCCCTTGCTCAGATTTTCTTCGAATATCTAACTTGCAGGGAACCTATATCTCGTGTGGATTCAAACTGTGTTCTGAGAAAATCTTCATGGCTTATTCTTTGCCACAACTCATTTCAAAATATCCTCACTACCTAACAAATCTATTTCAAAGGTTGTGTGTGGCAGGAAATACCTCAGACATCGTCGAGTGCATTGGATGAAACTACGAATGAGATCATCTGTCGATGTCACTCATACGAAGATTCACCTCGCTACCTTCCATGTTATCTCCTATGCATTCTCTTAAGTCAGAATGATGCATACCTTCAGGGGGAGCGTGTTTTATCTTCGTAATTATCTCTCATCTTTCATTATCCTTCGCATTCCATTCTATCTTCTATCTTTCGATGTGTTCTGTTTTGTCAACAATCGTCCAAAAAGGGGGAGATTGTTGGTGCAATATTTGCCCTCCTGTGTTTTGGAGATTGTTGACAGAAACAGGCATGGACTGATTTGTTTGCTAGTGCACACAGAGAGAAATAGTCCATGCAGTGCTGAAGAGAATGTTGTCTCCAGTGTCAAGTTCGAGGAACTTCACCGAAGAATATCTGCGCAGCAGAGAAGAACGAGCTACATCCATTGGAGTCATGTAGACGAGAAGATTGATGTGAAGGAGTTAACCCCTCGAAATTTATTGCTGACGCAAAGCAATTTTTATTCGGTGTGTCCGAAGAAGAATGACTGCTGTCGAGAAGGTTGAAGACGAAGCGAAGACGTAGCATTTGTTTCGTTCTTCTTCTTTGTCTTATTTGAGTCATAGGACCTCCGTACTATTAAGAGGGGTATAGGTTCTTGAAGCTTAGATCCGCTGTGATGCTTAGCCCAAACCTATGCGAGACTGAGAGAAATCTCTTTATGCTTCGAATGATTACCTGCCAGTAGAAGACGTTGTTCTTCGGTGCTGTAGGAGATATCTTTCGAACTGAGGAGTTAGCATTACTTGCTCCGCAAGGAATGTTACCGTTGTGCTCAATTTCCGACCGTTGGACTCGTGTCGTTCGGCCATTGGCTGCTCCACATGTCCAATTTGGTCTTTTCCCTTCAGGGAAGGCTGCGGCTATAAATAGCCACCCCGCTCCAACGTTTCCCGTTGGCTGCTTCGCTTAAGATTTCTGAGAAGATTGATTGAGCATCCCCTCTCCGAGTGATTTGAGTTTAAGATCCACCGAGAGAAAATCAAGAGCCAAAACTTAGACAGTGGTTGAGCATCATAGTAGTTCTGAGTTAGAGTTCTTGTACCTATTACTCTTGAGAGCTGCGCACTCTCTAGACGGATAGGTGTCGGCTCGAGTGTTGAAGAGTTGTTGTCTTCACCGAGCAAGATCTTCAGCAACCAAGAGTCATTGTGGTTTGCGAAGAGGTCTGTCGAAGGTTTGGAGATCGTCGACAAGTATCTACCACGAGTGAAATCAACTGGAGTCTGATCAGCTCCGAGTTGAAGGAGAATAGGGCGAAGAGAGTTTATCTTCTGTGTTAAATCACAACCCCTCCAACCAGACGTAGTCCTTTGGCAGAAGGGCGAACTGGTCTACCAAATTCATCTGTCGCCATCGAGCACCACTGGTTCATTCTACATTACTGCATTTCCTTCAGCAGTTTACATTTGTGCTCTGTGTCGATAGTTTTATTTGTTCAATCATAGTTCGTTACTTATCTTTCGTTTTCTCATCATTCATTTCTGTCGTCTCAGTCTAATATATTTCTCTTCGTACTTCTGCATGACAGCGTGATTTCATTCAGTGCCGTATCCATTCACCTTGTCACTATTTCCCGTGCATTTCCATCGCAGTTCATATCTTGTTTTCCCTCGTGCTACTGCGTCTGTTCATATATTGCATTACCATCATATCTGTCGAACTTGTGATATTCTATGCTCGAACATTTACTGCTTCCTACATCGATAGATATGTTCCTCAATAGCGTGCTTGATTAAGTATATTTCTATCGAACCTTATTTCCGCTGCTGTGTTTGGGATCAATTCAAAACATTCGCGAGAATTTTTGAATCTCCCATTCACCCCCCCTCTGGTCGATATACTCTCGGTCCTAACAAGGTCACAACTTTATTTAATGACGAATCCACTATTTTGGAAGATATTTCAATTGATTATGACAACAAAGTTGCTATCTATGATGATTATTGTGATGACATGTATGCTATAAAGAATAATGATAACCATGAAACTTGTCATCTGATTTTAATTTTCAATTGGATTATGCCAATCAAGTATCTCATGATAGTTATTTTGTTGAATTTTCTCCCACTATTATTGATGAGAACAAATTTGCTTATGTGGAGAGTAATAAAATTTCTATGTCTGTAGGTCATGAAAAGAATGCTTTATGTGATAGTTATATTGTTGAATTCATTCATGATGCTACTAAAAATTATTATGAGAGAGGATCATATGCTTGTAGGTGTTGCAATAATATCAAGTTTCCTCTCTATGTGTTGAAAGTTTTGAAGTTATGCTTGTTTTGCCTTCCTATGCTAGTTGATTCTTGCTCCCATAAACTATTTGCTCACAAAATCCCTATGCATAGGAAGTGGGTTAGGCTTAAATGTGCTAGTCATATGCTTCATGATGCTCTCTTTGTGTTTCAATTCTTTACTTTTATGTGAGCATCATTGAAATCATCATGCCTAGCTAAAAAGGCATTAAAGAAAATCGCTTGTTGGGAGACAACCCAATATTTGTACCTACTGTTTTTGTGTGTACACATTATTAATATACTGTAGTAATAATGTTTTATATGTTTTCTTTCAATAATGTGCCAAGTAAAGCCTTTGGGATAGTGTGGATACTTGTTGATTCGATTATGTGCAAAAACAGAAACTTTTTGCGTCCAGTGCTGGAATTTCTATTATGTACTGGAGCATGATAAAATTCTGAAATTTTTACAGACCATTGGGTTACAAATTTTTTACGTTTTCCTAATTTTTCAGAATTTTTGGAGGTACATAAGTATGGTTTTTAAATCGCTCACTACATGCTGTTCTGTTTTTGACAGATTCTGTTTTTAGTGCATAGTTTGCTTGTTTTAATGTTTCCATAGCTTATATTATGAGATATAAATTGTGGAAATGATAGACTACAGTAGGAATTATGTGAGAACAATTATGAATCTTGTCTTGACAGTACCTAAGTGGTTGATTTATTTTTATCATACTAACCTATCTCACATGTTCCGTTAAGTTTTGTGTGATTGAAGTTTTCAAGTTTTGGGTGAGATATCGATATGAGGAGAATAAGGAGTGGCAAGACCCTAAGCTTGGGGATTCCCAAGGCACCCCAAGGTAACATTCAAGGAAGACCCAAGCAACTAAGCTTGGGGATGCCCCGGAAGGCATCCCCTCTTTCGTCTTCAACATTATCGGTAACCTCACTTGGAGCTATATTTTTATTCGTCACATAATATGAGTTTTGCTTGGAGCGTCATTTTATTTTGTTGAGATTTTCTTGCTGTTATCAATAATCATGCTTTGTATCTTTTAGTTCAATAAAATGCCAATTATAACCTTTACCATGCTCAGTTTGCAAGTTCATGTGTTGCTGTTTGAAAACAGAAAGTTTTCTGTTACTGAAATTTTTACACAGTAAGCATGCATGAGTTCTCTGTCACGTGGTAATTTTTCAGAATTTTTGGAGTTAGGGAAGTATGAATTTTAAATCCCCCTTTACAGACTGTTCTGTTTTGGCAGATTGCTGTTATAGTTGCATTGTTTGCATGTGTTTGCTTGTTTAATGATTCTATTTGAGGATAGGAGTATTAAATATGCAGAGACATTTAGTATGCAATGTTCAATTATAATTTTAGTGATTTGTTATAGTAGAGAATGTTAAGGTTTTGAGTTGATTTATACTAACTTATCTCACGAGTTCTTGTTGAGTTTTGTGTGGATGAAGTTTTTAAGATTTAGGAGAAGCCATGATATGAGAGGAATTAAGGAGACACAAGAGCTCAAGCTTGGGGATGCCCAAGGCATCCCAAGTTAATATTTCAAGAAGTCTCAAGCATCTAAGCTTGGGGATGCCCCGGTAGGCATCCCACCTTTCTTCTTCAATAACTATCGGTCAGTTTTGGTTGAGCCTAAGTTTTTGCTTCTTCACATGATATGTGCTATTCTTGGAATGTCATTTTATTTTGTTTTCTTCACTGTTTGAATAAAATACTTAAGATCTGAAATTTTTAAACGAGAGAGAGTCCTCGCATAGCTACCTATTTACTTAACTACTCATTTGGTCTTCACTTATATCTTTTTGGAGTAGTTTGTCATTTACTCTTGTTCTTCACTTATATCCTATGAGTAAATTGTTGAATGAATTGAATATCATAAAGTTGAAATTTATATGCTTCGTATGCTTGTCCCATGGGGAGTAGTGACTTCACATACAAGAAGTATAAGTGGTAAAATTTATTGAAAGATAACAAACATAGCATTGGTCACTTGAACAATTCATGAAAGAATTTTTAAGGAAGAGAAATTTCACATATGAATATACTATCTTGGACATCTTCTATGATTGTGAGCCCCCATTAATTATTTTCAAGCTTGATCAAGTAGTTGACGTTGGACAAGGAAGACAACGTAATGAGTTATGTTTGTTTATATTCACATAGAAGTTATATTGTCATGGATCCTCTAACATGTGGTGCTTGCTTAGGATCTTTTGCTAGCCAAAAATTCGTACTAAGTAGAGATACTACTTGTGCATCCAAAAACCCTTAAACCCAGTTTCTTGCCATGAGAGTCCACTATATCTACCTATGGATTGATTAAGATCCTTCAAGTAAGTTGTCATTGGTGCAAAAAGCAATAAAAATTGCTCCTAAAATATGTATGATCTTTTATTGCAAGGGAATATAAGCGTTGTACGAACTTGTGATGGTAAAGAAATAAAAGCGATGGACTGCATAATAAAGGTTGCTATCACAAGGGGCAATATAACGTGACGTTCATTTGCATTAAGGGCTTATGCATCCAACAACAAAAAGCGCATGACAACCTCTGCTTCCCTCTGCGAAGGGCCTATCTTTTACTTTTTTGTATTTACTTTTATGCAAGAGTCATTAATGTTCATCCCTATTCCGCTCTATTTATTCTTTAGTTGGCAAGCATTATGTGGTAGGGAAAGATCCAGGCACATATATCCAGTTGAATATAGGTGATCATGAGTTATTGTTGTTGACATTATCCCTGAGATAAATAAGTTGGGAGGCGAAACATTAAGCCCCTATCTTCCTATGTGTTTGACTGAAATGGTTTGTTCTAAAAATATGCTTTGAGTGTCAGCAATCATGGAAGACTAAATGATGGTTGAGTATGTGGAATTTGCTAGATCAAAGCTCTTACATAGAACCTTCCTGAAAATAAGATGAATTGCAATTGTTTGATGACTGAGAACATAGTTTGTTAGTTTTCAAGAAAGTTTATGGCCTATACTTTAAACATGTGAATAGCTTGCTACTTGATCATGAGAAGTTTTATGAGATGAGCTACTGATTATGATATATATTGATGCTAGAAAAAGTGATTGAAATTATCATTGATCAAACTTATGCACTATGCTAGCATTCACACTTCATAAATTATTTCTTTTATCATTTACCTACACGAGGACGAGTAGGAATTAAGCTTGGGGATGCTGATACGTCTCCAACGTATCTATAATTTATGAAGTATTCATGCCATGTTTCTTATAGTTTTATATGATTTTGGTGCACTTTATATGGCTTTTATATGATTTTTATGGACTAACATATTGACCTAGTGCCCAGTGCCAGTTGCTGTTGTCTGCTTGTTTTTGGTTTTCCAGAAAATCCATATCAAATGAAGTCGAAATGCAGCGAAACTTTTTGATGATTTTTTCTGGAAGGAAACAGACCCAGGAAGCTTCGGAGGAGCAGCAAAAGAAGCCACAGGGGCCCCACAAGCCACCAGGGCGCACCACCCCCCCAGGCGCGCCCTGGTGCCTCGTGGGCCCCCTGTGGCACCTCTTTGCGTGATTCCAATGCTGAAAAATCCTAAATATTCAGAAACCCCCGAAAGTTAACCTAGATTAGTTTTTACGCCATCGCAAGCCTCTGTACCAAGGAGATCCCATCTGGAGCCCTTTTTCGGCACCCTGCCGGAGGGGGGAATCATTACCGGAGGCCATCTTCATCATCCCGGCGGTCTCCATGACGAGGAGGGAGTAGTTCACCCTCGGGGCTGAGGGTATGTACTAGTAGCTATGTGTTTGATCTCTCTCTCTCGTGTTCTTGATTTGGCACGATCTTGATGTACCGCGAGCTTTGTTAATATAGTTGGATCATATGGTGTTTCTCCCTCTCTATCTTGTTGTGATGAATTGAGTTTTTACCTTTGAGGTTTCACTATTATCGGATTGAATACTTTTATGGATTTGAGAACACTTGATGTATGTCTTGCATATGAATACCCGTGGTGACAACGGGGTATTATATTGATTCACTTGATGTATGTTTTGGCACTCAACTCGCGGATTCCCGATTTGACACTTGGGTAATCTATGCATAGGGGTTGATGCACGTTTTCGTCCTAGTTTCTCCGGTAGAAATCTTGGGGCACTCTTTGAAGTTCTTTGTGTGGATTGAATATTATGAATCTGAAGTTGTTTGATGCATATCGAATAATCAACTCACGGATACTTGTGGTGATATTGGAGTATCTAGGTGACATTAGAGTTGGTTGATGCGTATCATATGGTGTTATTTTAGTACGAATTCTAGGGCTGTTTGTGACACTTATAGGAATAGCTCAATAGATTGATCGGAAAGAATAACTTTGAGGTGGTTTCGTACCCTACAACAATTTCTATCTTATGTTCTCCACGAATAGGAACTTTGGAGTGATTCTTTATCGCACGTTGAGGAATTGTTATATGATCCAATTATGTTAGCATTGTTGAGAGATTGCGCTAGTGAAAGTATGAACCCTAGGCCTTGTTTCTAAGCATTGCAATACCGTTTGTGCTCCGTTTTATCACTTGCTACCTTGCTGTTTTTTTATTTTCAGATTACAAAAACCTATATCTACTATCCATACTACACTTGTATCACCATCTCTTCGCCGAACTAGTGCACCTATACAATTTGCCATTGTATTGGGTGTGTTGGGGACAAAAGAGATTTCTTGTATTTCATTACAGGGTTGTTTGAGAGAGACCACCTTCATCCTACGCCTCCCACGGATTGATAAACCTTAGGTCATCCATTTGAGGGAAAATTGCTACTGTCCTACAAAACTCTGCGCTCGGAGGCCCAACACGAGTCTACAAGAATAAGTTATGTAGTAGACATCAACTGTCGCCGCTCCTATAGATCGGGGCGGCAGTAATGGCGATTGAAGGTTCATGTGACGCCCCCGACTCGACCGTGCACTAATCATACACGCAAATGCGCACGATCAAGATCAGAGACTCACGGGAAGATATCACAACACAACTCTAGACACAAATAAAATAATACAAGCTTTATATTACAAGCCAGGGGCCTCGAGGGCTCGAATACATAAGCTTGCGAACAAGCGTTAGCGGAAGCAACAACAATATCTGAGTACAGATATAAAGGTTAAACAAGTTTGCCTTAAGAAGGCTGAGCAAAACAACGACATCTGATCGAAAAGGCGCAGGCCTCCTGCCTAGGAGCCTCCTATCTACTCCTGGTCGTCGGTCTCCACTTAGTAGTAGGCTCCACCGGTGGGGTAGTAGTAGTCGGCGGGATCAGCTGGCTCCGGGGCTCCGTCATCTGGTCGCAGCAATCGGGTATGGGGAAAAAGAGGTAGCAAAGCAACCGTGAGTACTCATCCAAAGTACTCGCAAGACTTACATCAGAACTATTCTATTTATGCATCGGTATCAAATGAAGGGGCTGTATCTGTGGACTAGACTGCAGAAATGCCAGAATAGAGGGGAAGGCCTAGCCTATCGAAGACTAGCATCTTCCAGCGTCTTGCAGCAACAGAAGAGAGTAGAGTAACATATAATATATTAACAAGTATGTATTAGCGACGCCCAGAGATCCTTCCTTGACTCCCTGCGAGAAAGCAATCCCGGAGCTTACAATTAAAGTAACATGTATCCAGTTCAAGTTGTAGTAGATCGGGATACAACACTGAGCGTCCTGTTACCGTGGACACGGCTATTCGAATAGATAACTTCCCTGCAGGGGTGCACTACTGTTACCCAACACGCTCGATTAACTCTGGCCGGACACACTTTTCCGGGTCATGCCCGGCCTCGGCTGATCGACACGACGTAGTCCTACCTAGGCTCCACAGAGAGGTCCCCGCTGGTCTACATCCTAAGCGCTCAGGGGTCTTGGGCCCATCGCCCTTTGCACTCCGGGTCGTTGCGCGCAGGGTCAGCCTCACCACGTTGTGTCTGTGGGTATCTGCTGTCGCACGGCCGCAATGTTGAACTGGACGTCTGACAGAGCTTTCGGCTGATACATACGGCGCCGAGGGCCCCATTAAACCATTATCCCGTGTGGTGGTAGTGCGTATAGGCCAGTGGCCAACTCAGATCAAATACCCAAATCCGTTAAGCGTGCTATTAGTAACTCGCGGACACAAACATGGTTCAAGGCTCACCTCCGACACCCTGTCGCACCGACTTGGTAATCCGTGGTCCAACGACCAGGAACCAGGCCCACTTCTCTCCTAGGTGGTCTCCACCTGCCCTGACGTCCCGCCACAATAATCTCTCGCGGGTGCCTTCCTGGCCAACCCGACTTCCAAAGGACTGAGGTGAAGGTCAAAGTACCCGTGTGTCCATAGCATCGTGGGGAATCCGATGAATCACCCTCGATGGATTCCCGCTCGATGCAACCGTCAAGGTGAACTTGGAGGAATCACCCTCGATAAGTTCACACTTGAGGGGCTGTCCGACAGAGGCATCATCGGAGGTGGTGAAAGAGGAATCACCCTTGGTAACCCACAACCGACTAGCTACGCTACAGAGATATCATCAGGAGTGAGGTAGGAGGTATCACCCTCGGCACTCGATAGTAGCTCTGCAGAGTCGTACAACTAAGGGGTTGTGCGGTGCTGTGTTCGGTCTCAGTACATCGATCACCCTGATCGAGTCACCGGTGGAAAAGCATGGCAACAAGGACAAGGGTGTGGGGCCATTGATGGATCGCTAACCAACCTATACTAAACATTTAGGATAGCAGGTAATGTATCAACGGGAGTTACAAAATCAGGCTATGCATCAGAATAGGAGCAATCAAATACGGTAGCAAATTCTAATGCAAGCACGGGGAAGAAGGAATAGGTGATATAGGAATGATCAAGGGGGTTTTGCTTGCCTGGAAGCTCTGCTGAAAAGGAATAAGGGTCGCCAGTGACGTAGTCGATCACAGGGTTATCGGCAGCAGTAGCACGACCTACCGGAGAAGAAGAGGGGGAAGAAAGATATAAATACAAGCATTCAAATGCAATCACTATGCATGTCATGCCTAAATGAAATGCATGGGTGATATATTGCATCTCCAAATATTCTAGATGTTTTAGGAATTTATTTGGAATTATTTTACCAAAGTCATGCACTATTCATTTATCAGAAACAGGCAAAAAGTTCCACGTTCATCTACTTAGAGGGTTCTAACATGAATGCAGATGCCATATTCGGATTCGTTAGATTTTTCTGATCATTTTTCATATATAATTTTTTTTCATCCGGGTTACGGTTTATTTTATATGATTTTTCAAAGTTTTAATCAATTTCTAAAATTTCTATTTATTATAAATTCGAAAATTCCAGCTAAATGGCTAGGTACACCCGGTGCAGTGCACCAGAGGTGCACCCACTGGCCGACACGTGGGGCCTCTGGACCCAGTCAGCAGCTGAGTCAGCGCTGACTGGTCAACCGTGAACAGTGGGGTGGGACCCACTGTCATACATAGTAGCATTAGGTTTAATTTAAAAGATTTTAATTAGCAGGAGGGGCCCACCTGACAGTGCAATTAGCTGGGTTAATTAGCTCCTAATCTAAACAGTAGCCGGGCGGGGCCCACGGGTTAGTGAGCCACATCGACCGTGTTAAACGTGCGCGCGCGTGCGTGCTCGCCGGCGACGGCAAAGCGGCGGTGGCGCACGGAGCCGAGGCTCCGATGACCGAACCGAGCGGCGGCTGGGTCCTTGCAAACCATACGAGAGCGCCGCGTCGGGGGAGGGCAGCAGCATGTGCGGGGTTGGCCTGTGGCCACGGCGGCAGCGAGCACGAGCGACTGCCGGAGCACGCGAGCTCGACTACGGCGTCTACGGTGACAAAAGATGGCAGAGAGAGAGGGGTTGCGAGGCGGCGCTCACTGAGAAGCTGGCGGCGAGGCCTGAAGCAGCAGGGTGGCCGGGGATGGACGCATCGATGGCGGTGCCGCGTCGGCCGTAGCCGTAGTCGATGGCTCGATCCGGCGCTGTAGGGGCAGAGAGCTCGAACCCGTCCCCGAGGAAGACGTAGTCGACGTTGCTGGAGCTCCTGGACATGGAGGGACGACGATGGGTGGCTGGTGGCCGCGGTAATGGCGAGCGGCGGCGACGGATGCGCTCGGGCGAGCTCGTGCGAGAGGGAGAGGGGTGAGCAAGGGGAATGAGGGGGAGCTAGGGTTTCGGGGGAGAGTGGGAGGGAGCAGGGGCTGCTCTTATCCCCTCCTGCAACACTGCCGCGCGAGGAGGCCGGGCGCGGTGGCCATGGCGCGGCCTTTGCAGAGGCGCAGCAGGAGGTAAGGGAAAGGCCAGCCCTGGTGGGCTGGGCCGCACTGTTGCCACGGCTGGGCCAAGTGCACGGTGCCCCTTTGCTCTTTTTATTTTTATTTTTTTGTTTCTACAAACTCTTTCTGTTTTGCATTAAGTAGAGCCACCAAATGATTTTTGTAAATGGTGAAAATTGTCACATAAATACAAAGTAATATTTTGGGCTACCACAAAAAGTTTGGGGTATATTTGACTTCATTTGAATTTTATTGAAATAGAAATGATTTAATTTGGGGCTGTTTTGCTACTGTTTTGGATATTAGGGTCAAATTGGAAATTCAAAAAATGTTGGTTTTATTTTTAAAATTGCTTTGGGATTATTTGCAATATTATGAACTATTTTGCTTGCAAGTTTGGAATTTTTCTAATTTCACTTGTTATCTGAATTTTGAATTTTGAGTTGAATTATTTCTTAATTGCATTTCTTAGGATATAATGATGATGACTTGGCATCATTTGTGTGAGGTCACTGTAGCATGACACTGGGGGTGTTACAAATCTCCCCCACTACAAGAAATCTCGTCCCAAGATTTAAGAGGTGGGGTAAGGGTATCTTCGGAATGAAGGATGTACAGGAGAGTCAGGTTTTGATCCTGTGGAACTGTGGTGAGTGTCGATTAAGAGTGGGAAGGCGGTGACATCTTGCAAGGTCACGATAGCAAGGCAAGTCAGAGGACAATCTGCCAGCTATGTCGGCAACAACGTCGGTACCAAGGGCGAGGGACGAAGAGAACCATTTTCCTGCTCGTGAAAACGAGGCGGACCAATAGGCAAGGTTCTCGTCCATCGGTGGTTACCGGAATGTCATCAACAATAGTAACAATGTTTTATTTGGGGGTGTTGACTTAAGCAGGGAATTATCACTGCTCAGATAAAAGCTAGATTACAAGAAAGGTTAAACAGACCAATGGAAAGGAAAATGTGATGATCAGATTAAACAGACCAATGGAAAGGAATAATTGCAGACAATCCAGGTCTCCGGGTGAATGTGAGCACGAGACCCTAATGTTAGAGTTAGCAAAATCATTTAACCCGAAAAGAAGAGAGATCAGAATCCCAGAGTAAAGGAGAGGAATAAAAGATCCTAAACCCATCCGTTGGCGACGTGGGCCCGTAAGCCACACATCCATGTTAGTAAAACAGTTTTTCAAAGACTAGACTCAACTTCGGCCAAGGAGTTGGAAAGGGGGGGTTCCTACAGGAAGTCGGCTCTGATACCAACTTGTGACGCCCCCGACTCGACCGTGCACTAATCATACACGCAAATGCGCACGATCAAGATCAGAGACTCACGGGAAGATATCACAACACAACTCTAGACACAAATAAAATAATACAAGCTTTATATTACAAGCCAGGGGCCTCGAGGGCTCGAATACATAAGCTTGCGAACAAGCGTTAGCGGAAGCAACAACAATATCTGAGTACAGATATAAAGGTTAAACAAGTTTGCCTTAAGAAGGCTGAGCAAAACAACGACATCTGATGGAAAAGGCACAGGCCTCCTGCCTAGGAGCCTCCTATCTACTCCTGGTCGTCGGTCTCCACGTAGTAGTAGGCTCCACCGGTGGGGTAGTAGTAGTCGGCGGGATCAGCTGGCTCCGGGGCTCCGTCATCTGGTCGCAGCAATCGGGTATGGGGAAAAAGAGGTAGCAAAGCAACCGTGAGTACTCATCCAAAGTACTCGCAAGACTTACATCAGAACTATTCTATTTATGCATCGGTATCAAATGAAGGGGCTGTATCTGTGGACTAGACTGCAGAAATGCCAGAATAGAGGGGAAGGCCTAGCCTATCGAAGACTAGCATCTTCCAGCGTCTTGCAGCAACAGAAGAGAGTAGAGTAACATATAATATATTAACAAGTATGTATTAGCGACGCCCAGAGATCCTTCCTCGACTCCCTGCGAGAAAGCAATCCCGGAGCTTACAATTAAAGTAACATGTATCCAGTTCAAGTTGTAGTAGATCGGGATACAACACTGAGCGTCCTGTTACCGTAGACACGGCTATTCGAATAGATAACTTCCCTGCAGGGGTGCACTACTGTTACCCAACACGCTCGATTAACTCTGGCCGAACACACTTTTCCGGGTCATGCCCGGCCTCGGCTGATCGACACGACGTAGTCCTACCTAGGCTCCACAGAGAGGTCCCCGCCGGTCTACATCCTAAGCGCTCAGGGGTCTTGGGCCCATCGCCCTTTGCACTCCGGGTCGTTGCGCGCAGGGTCAGCCTCACCACATTGTGTCTGTGGGTATCTGCTGTCGCCTGGCCGCAATGTTGAACTGGACGTCTGACAGAGCTTTCGGCTGATACATACGGCGCCGAGGGCCCCATTAAACCATTATCCCGCGTGGTGGTAGTGCGTATAGGCCAGTGGCCAACTCAGATCAAATACCCAAATCTGTTAAGCGTGCTATTAGTAACTCACGGACACGAACAGGGTTCAAGGCTCACCTCCGACACTCTGTCTCATCGACTTGGTAATCCGTGGTCCAACGACCAGGAACCAGGCCCACCTCTCTCCTAGGTGGTCTCCACCTGCCCTGACGTCCCGCCACAATAATCTCTCGCGGGTGCCTTCCTGGCCAACCCGACTTCCAAAGGACTGAGGTGAAGGTCAAAGTACCCGTGTGTCCATAGCATCGTGGGGAATCCGAGGAATCACCCTCGATGGATTCCCGCTCGATGCAACTGTCAAGGTGAACTTGGAGGAATCACCCTCGATAAGTTCACACTTGAGGGGCTGTCCGACGGAGGCATCATCAGAGGTGGTGAAAGAGGAATCACCCTCGGTAACCCACAACCGACTAGCTACGCTACAGAGATATCATCAGGAGTGAGGTAGGAGGTATCACCCTCGGCACTCGATAGTAGCTCTATAGAGTCGTACAACTAAGGGGTTGTGCGGTGCTGTGTTCGATCTCAGTACATCGATCACCCTGATCGAGTCACCGGTGGAAAAGCATGGCAACAAGGACAAGGGTGTGGGGCCATTGATGGATCGCTAACCAACCTATACTAAACATTTAGGATAGCAGGTAATGTATCAACATCAGTTACAAAATCAGGCTATGCATCAGAATAGGAGCAATCAAATACGGTAGCAAATTCTAATGCAAGCACGGGGAAGAAGGAATAGGTGATATAGGAATGATCAAGGGGTTTTTTCTTGCCTGGAAGCTCTGCTGAAAAGGAATAAGGGTCGCCGGTGACGTAGTCGATCACAGGGTTATCGGCAGCAGTAGCAGGGCCTACCGGAGAAGAATAGGGGGAAGAAACAGATAAATATAAGCATTCAAATGCAATCACTATGCATGACATGCCTAAATGAAATGCAGGGGTGATATATTGCATCTCCAAATATTCTAGATGTTTTAGGAATTTATTTGGAATTACTTTACCAAAGTCATGCACTATTCATTTATCAGAAACAGGCAAAAAGTTCCACGCTCATCTACTTAGAGGGTTCTAACATGAATGTAGATGACATATTCGGATTCATTAGATTTTTCTGATCATTTTTCATATATCTTTTTTTTCATCTGAGTTACGGTTTATTTTATATGATTTTTCAAAGTTTTAATCATTTTCTGGAATTTCTACTTATTATAAATTCGAAAATTCCAGCTAAATGGCTAGGTGCACCCGGTGCAGTGCACCAGAGGTGCACCCAGTGGCCGACACGTGGGGCCTCTGGACCCAGTCAGCAGCTGAGTCAGCACTGACTGGTCAACCGTGAACAGTGGGGTGGGACCCACTGTCATACATAGTAGCATTAGGTTTAATTTAAATGATTTTAATTAGCAGGAGGGGCCCACTTGACAGTGCAATTAGCTGGGTTAATTAGCTCCTAATCTAAACAGTAGCCGGGCGGGGCCCACGGGTTAGTGAGCCACATCGGCCGTTTTAAACATGCGCGCGCGTGCGTGCTCGCCGGCGACGGCAGAGCGGCGGCGGCGCACGGAGCCGAGGCTCCGATGACCGAACCGAGCGGCGGCTGGGTCCTTGCAAACCATACGAGAGCGCCGCGTCGGGGGAGGGCAGCAGCATGTGCGGGGTTGGCCTGTGGCCGCGGCGGCAGCGAGCACGAGCGACTGCCGGAGCACGCGAGCTCGGCTACGGCGTCTACGACGACAAAAGATGGCAGAGAGAGGGGTTGCGAGGCGACGCTCACAAAGAGGCTGGCGGCGAGGCCTGAAGCAGCAGGGTGGCCGGGGATGGACGCATCGATGGCGGTGCCGCGGCGGCCGTAGCCGTAGGCGATGGCTCGATCCGGCGCTGTAGGGGCGGAGAGCTCGAACCCGTCCCCGAGGAAGACGTAGTCGACGTTGCTGGAGCTCTTGGACACGGAGGGACGACGATGGGTGGCTGGTGGCCGCGGTAATGGCGAGCGGCGGCAAAGGATGCGCTCGAGCGAGCTCGTGCGAGAGGGAGAGGGGTGAGCGAGGGGAACGAGGGGGAGCTAGGGTTTCGGGGGAGAGTGGGAGGGAGCAGGGGCTGCTCTTATCCCCTCCAGCGGCACTGCCGCGCGAGGAGGCCGGGCGCGGTGGCCATGGCGCGGCCTTTGCAGAGGCGCAGCGGGAGGTAAGGGAAAGGCCAGCCCTGGTGGGCTGGGCCGCACTGTTGCCACGGCTGGGCCAAGTGTACAGTGCCCCTTTGCTCTTTTTCTTTTTATTTTTCTGTTTCTAAAAACTCTTTCTGTTTTGCATTAAGTAGAGCCACCAAATGATTTTTGTAAATGGTGAAAATTGTCACATAAATACAAAGTAATATTTTGGGCTACCACAAAAAGTTTGGGGTATATTTGACTTCATTTGAATTTTATTTAAATAGAAATGATTTAATTTGGGGCTGTTTTGCTACTGTTTTGGATATTAGGGTCAAATTGGAAATTCAAAAAATGTTGGTTTTGTTTTTAAAATTGCTTTGGGATTATTTGCAATATTATGAACTATTTTGCTTGCAAGTTTGGAATTTGTTTAATTTCACTTGTTATTTGAATTTTGAATTTTGAGTTGAATTATTTCTTAATTGCATTTCTTAGGATATAATGATGATGACTTGGCATCATTTGTGTGAGGTCACTGTAGCATGACACTGGGGGTGTTACAGTTCACCCCTCTCATCCATCTCTCTTCTTGCTTTCGTCGTTCGCTTCGGTGTTCTTGTAGGTTTTGGATTCAGTCATGTGCTGGTTCGTGAGGATTTTTGTAGTAGTAATCAGTGGCAATTTAGGGTTTCTTTTAGTCTTTTGCCATGTGAGGGTTTCTGCACTGCAAGGAACCAAGCATTAGAAACACATTCATATCCTAGCAGATGTTGGTTTCATATGGGTTTTATCTAGGATTCAACGCAAGAGTAGATCTCCTTGTGCTATTTGTCCTACCAGAAGTCATTTTAGAGTAACCCTTAGCTATCACCATGTTCGTTCTTCCCTCATGGTCCTGTTCCCCTTTTAGGGATTTCATAATGTCGATTCATGTTCTGCTCTGTGAGATAGTCCTCTTTTTTTTGTAGTAATCTTCCAGAGACTAGGTAGTGCTATAAGTAAAAAAAAATCTAGTTACTAGGTTCCTCTATTTTATGCTAGATCATTAATTTAAGGGCACCCCTTTTTTGAGCTCAATGTGTCATTACCATGAGTATAGATCATTATTTTTTTACTTGTAGCTGATTTGTAGATTTCATTCTTTTTCTCTATACCTCTATTATTAAGTAGCTTATTGGTGCTCAATGCAAGGTTTTAGTTCTTGATATGTAGGTCAACTATGGTGATTTCACTACTATGAGTATATTACTTTTCTAGATTGAACCATGTGCGATAAAGATTTCTGATATGTAGCTTGTCTAGGTTTTTTTATGTTTGATGGTGTTAATAGTGATTCTTGTGTTTATTTTGATGGTGTTCAAATAGTTACTGCTAGATTCTTAATTTTGTAGCACTCCTAAGTCACGAGTTTGGTTCCATCATTATGGTTTTAGTTTGATTAGTGTTGGAAGTATAGGTTGTACTAGTTGTTCTCCCTTATTTTCTTCAATAGGGGGGCATTCAATATTGCTTTACTGCATAGTTTTATTTGTCTCTTAGTCACCATTTGAAAAATTTATTGATAATTTTTCACCTTGTTATGGATAATGCTTGTGTTTGTCTGTTATTTTTTTCACCTTTTGTTATGGATAATTCTTTCGCTTCCTTGCGTACATTCTTTTTCATGTGATTTAAATGGATCAAAGTGTTGGGAAACATGGTAGAAAACAACAATTTTCGTCCTACGATCGAACCAGGAACACTATGAAGATGCATTAGAGGTTTAGATCGGATCGTTACCAATTACGAGTTGCAGCGGAAGAAGAGTTGCTGTAGATCGTAGTTGAAGTCCCTTGAACCGTTCATGAACGATCCCTCAAACCAAAGACCGAAAGCTCGGCCTCTCTACAGGTTGCAAGCGTACAGGCTTCATGATCCGGCAGCGCTTCGCCGTCCAGAGCTAATCATCGCCGGAGAATTAGAGGGAGAAGAGGATAACCGCACAGAGCTTAGAGAGATCTAGGTCTAGCTCTAATTAGATCAACTCCAATTTAGAACTAGAACTAGTGAACTAGAGGAGACTCCAAAACTTGTGTGTCCAATTGTGGCCAAAACCTCTAGTATATATAGGTTGGAAGGAGGGGAGGGCGCCACAAGGGGGGGGGAGTCCTCCTCCACTTGCGCCGGCACTAGGGGGAGGAGGAGTCCTTCCCCCAATCCAACTCGGTCCCCTCTAGCTTGTCCAACAAGCTAGGGGGCACCCCCTTTTGTTATTGGGCCCTAGGGCCCAATAACTCTCCACCACTTGGCCTTTTTATTATTTCTTTAGCCCATTGATATTATATTAATTATAAAAGCCTCCTAATCAATATTAAAACCTTTTATTATTAATTTAACATCTTCGGAAACATTTTCCACCTATACATCAATTCCCGGTATTACCCTGTAAACCCCAAAACTCTTCAGGTAACTCTGAAACGCTTCCGGTTTCTCTCGAAACTATTTCTAATATTAATGAAACTATTTCAGAAATGTTTTCTCATAACTCTTACATCAAGAACACTCAACAGATCATGATTCCCTTAAGCTTGTGACCATGTAGGTTCGGTAAAACATAGACATGAACAAAACCCCTTTCGTTCTATGACCAATAGCGGAACCGTGGACATCCATATTGATCCCCATAAATACACGAATGATATTCGAGTGAACCTTTGGTTATCATGTGCTATTCCCTTTGCTTCGTGATACTTTACAAAACCCTAGGTGAGATATATCGGTATCCTCTTGAGTCATTCTCATGCTCACTATACCAGTCTCCTCGTTATCGGTTTTGTTCTTCTTTCTTGTCGACATGTTCTAGCATCCCTGTGACCTAGTCACCTGTGTCTGGCCAGACGATGATGAATGTCGTCACACCGAGAGGGCCCTAAGAATATCTCTCCATCGTCGGAGGAGCAAATCCCACTCTTGAGCTATCTAGTCCCTTGTCAAACTTTCCGATGAACCTGTAAGTTGTTGTTATGATCACCGTGTTATAGATGACGTTTGAGAAACCCCAAAGCCCATCATACGGTAAGAAGTGACTACGATACTCTCATGGTCTAAGGAACTAAAGAATACGTTAACTCTCTGTGTTATAACGATTGACTTATGACGATAGTATCTCAAAGTATAACAAACAAGTTGGGTCAATTCAATATGATCGTTCTTCCAGCGTCATACTCTCAAAGTTGTTTTGGGACTATCGTTAAACTTAACGATATCCCAAGATCCAAAAAACATGATCACATACAACACTTGAGCTAGTCCTAGAGGCAAGACTAGGAATCAAATTTTACGGTTTATCATTCTACACGTGCATATGAGTTTTCCACTGAATCGCATATTCCTGGATCATAGCAGTTATAACATAGAATATAAACTTCTTAATTATAAACATGGAAATAAATAATACAATATTATTGCCTCTAGGGCATATTTCCAACACAAAGTTATATTTTAACTTTTCCTAGCCTGTCCATAGTAATTTGAACAATGAATCTGCATTCCAAACTCCACCTGTTGCAATTAATTTGAGTAATCTGAACAAGAACTTCTGCAATCTAAGCTTAAAATCTTTTTCTTTCCCCAATCATGTTTTTTGTGTTTGGCTCCTTTTGTTTTTTAATGCTGCTACATTTTCCTCTTTTAAATCTTTCTAAACAGCAAGAACTTAAACCAAAGGTTGTGAACATTGACAGTAGCATCATAAAGGGATATCAGGCACATCGCTTTTTTAATCAATCAGTTGACTCAGCTCAGAAGAGATAGATGTATCCCAACCTCTATTGCTCTCGCGTAAAGACTTTTTTTTACACGACATGAAAAAGTGACTACGAATTCCCCTTTTTGTTTGCGAATCCCTGTTTGTATCCTTTGAGCGCATGCCCATTAAGTAGCGATCAAATCAAGGAAATCGATCAAACGATCCCAATACCGTGCCAGCCCAAATCATGATCTTCACCAACTTGGATTTGGTTCTCTCGCGAAAATCGCGAGTTGCAGAGATGAGAACCATGAAAAGTAAGATCCCAAATAAGAAAACAGAAACCGTGTCTTGCGCGGTCTAAGTCTAAGGAAATACAAAAAATTCACTTATACAATTTCATCTACATCAAATTTATATATCAGAATAGCGGATAGAGGCATCATTAAAGGAGTCAGGTCTACTTACTTTATGCTTCTTTCCAATTTTATGATGGATTTGATAAGAACCCTTTTTGCCTTCTTGATAAATAATCGACAAAAAAAACTTTTTATATAACCTACTTGTTTTATTATAATTATAACAAGTCCTATATGGCAGCCAAAGTTTTTCCACACGCCCATTACAATCGGTGTTGATTCTACTTTCACTCCTCCTCCTCCTGGTTCTTCCCATGATGTACCCCCCAATCTTCCCTGATGCAGACATAGGAATTCAAATTGCAATTTCTTTTTGTGACCAATCAGGTGTTGTTTTGTTCTTCATTTATCCGCTATTTCGATCCTATCACCTAAAATGTATCAAACCAAATGGTATTTTTCCTATGAAAAATATTTTCCTTTTTCCTTTTGTATCTTTCAGCAGGCACTTCTAGGCTTAGCAAACTAGGTACAATTGAAAACAAGAATATGAAGAAAAGAGGTACAAAAGTTGTGTCACCTGTACAAGCTAGAAAAAAGTTGAAAATAGCTCCTCAAGTGGATCTTTTCTTCTCAAAGTACTTGAGGAAGCTCTTCTTCAAGGAACAATAAGTTTTTGCACTTATATTTAATTCTTTTTCTAGTAGCTGCTATTTAAACTTATTCTTTCTCTAGTAGTGCCTACACAAGTCTTGTTGTGCATGGTACCACAGATTGTTTTTGGATGCTTCTGTATAGCAGTATGTCTTAAACATGCTAGTTGCGAAAAGAAAGCTCGGTGGCTTCTCATTTCTTTCTTTATGTTTTCAACATCATAACATGCTTAAAGTTGCTAGTTTGTCTCTGTCTTATAGATTCTATTTTTAGAACCTCATTAAAGATTAAAAGCATATGCAGTTTCAACAAAGAACTGTCCTAAACTCTGTGCAGTCTTATGTTTCTATATTAGTTAAACTTAATCAGTTATGATCATCCATTCCGTATTTCTCTTTTTGGTTGTTGATTCTTTCATTAAAAAAATAGGCATCTAAACTAGTTACTAGCAATTATCCTATCGCATCAGTTTCCTATCTCATTTTCTCCTATTATGATAGCTAAGCTTACAACTTTTTGTGTTTCACAGGATATGTTCCAAAATACAGAATGATATATGCATTCAATCTGTTTAAATCTTCTCTAAACAAGATGAAGGAAGATGATCTTCCAATTTTTGATTGAAATTCAAAACTGCTTTCACAATTACATGCAGAAGTTCATTTCTAGTCATGTAATTCATGTTCCTGCAAAGTCTGATATGTAATGAGCCAGTGTAGTTTCCGTTTAAATTGAAAATTCTCTATGTAGTAAGATAAAAGTGCAACTTCTACTTTTTGTATGATAGAATGGTGATAAAGTTTTAAGCACTACCTTTCGAGCTTTTTTGCATCGAGCTTTATAATTCTTTCTCTCTCTCTCTTGTGGGTTTCAATCTCCACCTTCTCTCATTTTGACATTTACGACACCAGAACTTTAACCATCATGGGAGGTGAATTTTCCAATTTATAGGTTGACCTGCAACCTGATTTAGTACAATCAGGTTAAACACCATTACTAATTCAGTACCATCACTATTTTGTACATTGATCCATAACTTAATGACTTTGGTGAACTAATTTTAATGTTCCGTAACTTAATGAATTTGTTGAACTAATTTCTATGTTGCACCCTGCATCCAGTTTGTTACTAAATGACCCGAGACATGCTGGTTCTGTTTTGAATCATCTTTTTCATCATTTTAAAATCATGTTGTTATGCTCTGTGGTCTGAAAAGCATGGTGAGAATGTGTGGGTGTGCTTTGATGTACCTCTGCCTCTTGCATATGATTATGCATGGTTTTGCTCTTTTCTTGTGAGGTGGAGATTTGTGTTCTTGTGTTTGTACTTTGAACCTGAAGCAAAGTTTCTTGTGTCGTAGGCATCTCATCAATGAGATTCGGCACAACCTTGGACTTCCTTTTTCTTTTCGGATGATTGATTCAATATTTTGAATTCGATGCAAGTGTGTTTTACTTCTAGTACTATGCTGCCATGCATTGCAAAAGGAGGTACGAATTGGCTAAATCAGAAGAAAAAAATTGTGCAGGAAAGAGCGAGCTAGAGAAATATAGTCAGATAGAGAGAGAGAGAGAGAGAGAGAGAGAGAGAGAGAGAGAGGTTCACCTAAATTTGAACTACATCATTTCGTAAATTTAATTCAGGAATTGAGATTTAGTTCACCAATTCAAAATTAAGTTTAACTAATTCAAATTATACTCACAAAATTCAAATTTTGTTCACCTAATTCCAATTTTTCAAATTTAGTTCACCAATTTTCAAATGTAGTTCACGTAATTAAATTTTTTAAGTTCGCCCAATTCAAATTAAGTTCACCAAATTCATAACTAGTCCACTTATTGAAAATTTAATTCACAAATTCAATTTTTAGTTGACCACAAATTAAGTTCATTGATTTTACTTCACTTAAATCAAATTTAGTTCTCTAAATTCAAATATATTTCACCTAATTCAAAATTAGTTCACCAAATTCATAAATAGTTCACCAAATTTAGTTCATCGAATTCAAATTTAGTTCACCTAAAAAAGATCGCTCACCTAATTCAAATTAAGTTCACCAAATTCAAATTTATTTCACCTAATTCAAATTGTGTTCGCTGCATTCAAATTTAGTTCACCTAAATAAATTTTCTTCCCCTTTTTCAAAATAGTTCACCAAATTCAAATCTACTTCAACTAAATCCAATATCGTTCATCAAATTTATACTTATCACCAAATTCAAATTTAGTTAACCAAATTTAAAAATTGTCCACCTAAATCAAATTTTGTTCACCAAATTAAAATTACATTCACCTAATTCAATTTTAGTTCACCGAAATCAAATTTAGATCATGAAATTCAGTTTTAGTTTACTCAAATCAAATTTAATTCATCATATTCAAATTTAGTTCACTTAAATCAAGTTTTGTTCGCCTTATTTAAAATTAATTCACTCAATTAAAATTTAGTTTAAATAATTCAAATATAGTTCACCTCAATCTAATTTCGTTCACCTAATTCAAATTTATTTCACCAA
This sequence comes from Elymus sibiricus, assembly GCA_039707655.1. Taxonomy (NCBI): domain Eukaryota; kingdom Viridiplantae; phylum Streptophyta; class Magnoliopsida; order Poales; family Poaceae; genus Elymus; species Elymus sibiricus. The sequence goes on along the minus strand of CM077676.1, from coordinate 298,406,667 downwards.
ATTCAAATTTAGTTCATTGAATTAAATTTAGTTAACCTAATTCAAAATTTAGCCCACTAAATTCTAATATAGTTCATTGAATTCAAATTTAGTTCATCAAATTCAAATTTAGTTCATCGAGTTTAAATTTAGTTCCTCGAATTCAAATTCAGTACATCGTATTCAAATTCATTTTTAGGTCACCCAATTCAAATTTAAGTCACCAAATTCAAACTTAATGCACCCATTCCTAAATTAAATTCCATTCATCTAATTCAAATTCAGTTCAGAATTCAAATTAGGTCACCGAAGTCAAATTTAGTTCACCTAATCCAATTTCGTTCACCTAATTCAAATTAGTTCACCGAATTCGAATTTAGTTCACACATTCAAATTTAGTTGACCTACATCAAATTTCATTCACCTAATTCAAATTTAGATCACCTAATTCAAAATTAGTTGACCTAATTAAAATTTAGTTCACATAATCAAATTTCGTCACCTAATTCAATATTTGTTCACCGAATTCAAATGTAGTTCACCGAATTCGAATATAGTTCACCTGAATCAAATTTCGTTCACCAAATTTACATTTTTAGTTCAGCAAATACAAATTTGGTTCACCAAATTCAAATTTAGTTAAGCGTATTCAACTTTAGTTCACCTAAATCAAATTTAGTTCACTAGATTTGAATTTAGTTCACCAAATTTAAATTTATTTCACCTAATTCGAATATAGGTCATCGAATTCAAATTTAGTTCACCTAATACAATATCACCCAATAAAACTTAGGTGATTTTTTGTTAAATTTACTTCTTCTAATTCTTATTTAGTTCATCGAATTAAAATTTACTTCACCTAAATCTAATTTAGTTCACCAAATTTAATTAGTTCACCTAATTCAAATTTAGTTCATCAAATTAAAATATGGACTATGCCCTGGAATTCAAATTTTAGTTCATCGAAAATTGCAGGCTGATTTACACGCATTTATAGTATGTATTCAAATCCCATCTTACACGGACTTATAGTATGTATTCAAATTTTCCTATATGAGATTGCCACATAGAGTAACAACCAAACTCAACCACCAATAGTGAAGTCATTCTTACAAAGACATGTTTAGTTCTCTCATTTCCAATGAAACCAATCATTTTTGGCAATCTAATTTCAATCTTTCAATCTATAACTCAAAATAATCAACCGACCTTATTTGTGTTTTTTTCCATAGGGTATAGGCTCTTCAAGTGAAATCCTTCATAATTGCAAGATTTGTTTTTGGTAAAAACAATAACCTAGGTACTGAATGTAATTCAAAACTAATTATGTTTAGCAAATCTTTTTTCCCTTTTTTCCAAGTGTTGATTTCTAACAAAAATCCAAGCAATTAAATTTTTTATTGGCAGAAAGCAAGAAAAGAAGATCAAGAATTCACTTGAAAGATTATTATTCAGAGATTTCTTTTATCCCTAGCTCAGTTGAAAGATTACCAGTTCAATTCTTTTGGAGTTCTACTAGCCTTCTTTTTCAAGTTCACTCAAGTATTTTTTTCCTTCTTTTTTATATAATTTTATTAAGTAGTAACTTGAGAAAAAGTTATCACAGAAACAGCCAAATTGACTCGCATCACGTCCTTCTATTTTGAGTATTTTTTTCCAATCAGTTAGCCGATCGACAGAAATAGGAACTAATCTAGCAAAATACTATACGAGCAAAAAAAAACAGTAATACAAGGGAACGATCGAATGAAAGAAACAGATAGCCACCGAGTGGGCTGCTTAGATGCAGCCAGTTCTTCTAGTCTGCTTCTACTTGTTCACTTTTTTTACACTCCATCAGCAAACATTTCTGTTAACCAACTTTTCTTCTTCTTTTTCGTTTCTTTTAGTGAGACCAAACTCATATACTAGTATTAAACAACCAATAGAGTGAAACAGGAAACGAAATAGTTAATGAGCGGAAACAAACTGCTCGCAGAAAAAACCCGAGCGGAAACGAACAAACGATCAATCGAAACAACCAGGGAAACAGTTAACGAAACCAACCGATTGGAGCTACCTTGGGCCTACAAGATTGAGCCCACAAAATCTCGTAGTAGGCACCAGAAAAACAAATTGGCGCTGAAGGCGCCGGATAGGAGCACCCGTGCGCCCTGAATAGGGTGCTCTTAACTAGTGACTTCAACGCTGGTTTGTGTTTCTGGTGCCAACTACAGGATCTCATGGGATTCACAAAGCTTTCTCGTGCCTACGCACACCCCCATCTTTCGCTAGTTTAATGGGCTACCGGTTCATTCTTTCCGCCCTCGGTTTGCGCTGATTCTTTCACATGGTTTTTTTGTTTGGTTTTTTTTCGTTCTCCATTTTTTCTATTTGTTTTTTTCTTTTTCATTTTTCTTTCTATTTTCTGTTTTCTCTCTTTTTTTTCCTTTTTTCATTTTAATCAAAAAAATATGGACAGTTTCATGAAAATCATGAAAAAATCGAATTCCTGAAACTTTGTCAAATTTACGAACATACATTCTAATTTGCAGAATTTGTAAAAAAAATGTGAATTTTCTATAAATTTTCTAAACTCTTTTCAAATTCATGAAATTTTTATTCTTGTGAACATTTCTCAATTTTGTGAACTTTATTAGAATTTGTGAAGTTTTTCAAATTCCTTAACATTTTTTAATATTCTGTGTTTTTTCAAATCATGAACTTTTTTCATTTTTTCGCAATATATTTCCAAATTTATGAACTTTTTTCGAGTTCACGAGCGTTTGTTTTGTTTTGTAAACTTTGTGAATTTACTTTTTTTTAATGCATAACTTTTTCAAACTCGTAATATTTTTCAAATTCATGATTTTTTAAAGAGATTCAAAAAAAATTCTAAAATTGATGAACTTTTTTTTAATTCAATTTTTTTTACCAGTGCTACAATTAACTGGTCGTTTTTTCCTACCAGACCAACATCAGAAAAAAAAGAGAGGGCGAAGCGACAAGCAGATGGCCCAAAGTTGGGCCGCGGCCCGCTTGCATGCAGGCGAGGGTGTAAACTGTTCTACGTTTTTTCCTTGGTTCTTTTTAAATAATTTGTTTCTTTATTATTATTTTTTGCCTTTTCAGTTTTTTCCATTTTTTCTTTTTTATTTTGTATATTTATGTCCCTTTTTTATTAGTTTTTCTATTTTTCTGTTGTTTACTTATTATTTTTTACTTTTGTTTCCTTTTCTTTATTCTACGAGGTAAAATGTACATATTTTCTTAGCGCCACCTTTAAAAAATTAGACATGTCAATACTTTTATCAAAGTACAAAGGCTTCTTTAAAAAGTAAATGGACTTTTTTGAACACCTTGAATATTTCCTTTAAAGTACTCGAAACATTTTTGTTGAAAAGCATGAACCTGTATTAAAAGTACATGAATAATTCTTTCGAACACTGGTAACATTTATTCAAGGTGTGTGCATTTTTATCGAATAGCATGAATATTTTATTTAAAGTTCCTGAAAATTATTTTGGTAGTGTGGTTTTTGTAATAAAAGTATATGAACATGTTTTGAACTATGTGAATATTTATTCAAAGTATCTAACATTTTTTGTAAGAAATGTGAACATTTTATTTAAAGTACAAGATTTTTTTTGAAATGGTGTGAACATTTTTTTAATTTTCTGAACCATGCAAGAGAGCTGCATGTGAAATACTCCCTCTGCATCAAAAGATTTGACACTTTGATAGTGCCGAAAAAATGTCTTATAGTTTGATATAGAGGGAGTATATAGATATGAGAAAAAAAGGCATACAACCCATGCATTATTCGGTGACCAAACAAGGTGCAACAACAACATAAGGAATAAGGCAAAAACCAAAGCGTACAGGAGACAAAATCATCACTCCACCGAACACTGATAACTAGGACACGTTGACGACTACAACACCAGCATTGGGATGCAGGAGAAAGACAATGAAATTGGTATTGCAACGCTACTTTCACACACAGGGACTTCACGTGCCCATACATGACCTTGCTCTCATGCGTAGCCAGATTATTTTTTTTTTGAGGGAACAACGTTGCACTTTATTCAAGAACGACGGTGGTCGGAACTTTTACAATATCATGTGGCTCAATCAGCCAAACATTCATGCCAAAATCTAATGAAAGAGAAAATTTGGCTAAATTATCCGCTTCAAAATTCCTTCTTCTAGTTTCATGGATGAAATTACATGCATCAAATTCTCCCTTGTGAGCTTTGATCTCCATGACTATCATAGCATTCCGTCCGCTTATGTTTCCAGAGATATCCTTGATAGCCGAGGGGTAGGTTGTCACACGAAATGATGATGCTTTTGACTGTAAGATCAAGAGCCAAGGTCCGTGCCTCCCTACATGCACAACCAGATGGATCCTAGAATCCTCCGACCACTATTGTTGCAACCCAAAAGCTTTCAGAAACTTCATTGGCCCTTCCGCAATCAGAAAAACCTTGGCACGTGCCCAAGAAAGTCCATTGTCATGCTTCTCAGCAAGTATCAGCGGAGACGCCACTATGGTAAACATAAAAGCAACAAAAGTAATAGTTGTTGTTGATACATAGCCAGGTTCGACACCCATCTATTCGCGTCCTTGATCAGCTATTCTTCTCCAACTTCAGAGACAACCTCTTGGACGCTTGCAAGGCGACCCTGAAGAAATTGTTGTTAAAGACACGTAGCTTCACATGTAATGTGTTCGACCATGCGGTCCATCGAAGAGAAAATACCCTCGAAGAACCTACTATTGCGCTCCTTCCAAATTGACCAAGCGACCAAGATGACCATGGTGTTGAGTCTGTTCCGGTCGCAAAAAGGTGCGTTGTCATAGTGCCAACCCACCAATCAACGGAGGGAGCAATCGTCGAAAGCCCAATCCAGGTTAAAATTTGACTCCAAAGAATGTTACAAATTCGTGAACATTTTTTCAATTTTGTGATTTTTTTACAAATTCATGAATTTTTTTTCAAATTCGTGAACTTTTTAAAATTCGCAAAAAGAATTCAAATACGCGAATATATTTTCAAATTCGTGAATTGTTTTCAAATACGCGAACAACATTCAAATTCATGAGCTTTTTCAAATGCGCAAAAAAATAATCAAATTCATGAACTTTCTCCATTTTCGTGAACTTTTTCCAAATTCACGACTTTTTCCAAATTTATTAACTTTTTAAAAAAAATTGTCGATTTTTTCAAGTTTCTTGAACTTAGTTTGAATTCATGATTTTTTCTGAATTTTTTCAACTTTTTCCAGTTCATTGAACTTTTTCAATTTTTTTGAACTCTTTCCGAAGTCAACGCTCAACGATCATTGGCGAAAGGTCCAGCGGTCAACCGGTCCACCTGTCAGTGGTCACAGTCAAACTGTCTAGCGAGTATCTGCGACCTATCGAAAGAAACAGTGTGATCGTTCGAAGAAACAATTTTAACGAACCTAATGGGCTTAGTAGATGCAACCCACTCAGTCGGCTAGTGGCGCCAATCTCTCGGTGTTGAAGGCGCCGAATAGGTGCTCTCGTCAATGTCTTCAAACTCACAAGAGCGGATTGGTGCTTTGATCCCGTGGCTCCACAGTTTAGGAGTAGTTCACATGTGGATGGGGTCGTGCTATGGAGGAGTCCACACTGTCATCCGCCCAAGATCACCAAATTGCCTGAGCAGAGATGCAGAGAGGAAGCCCATAAAAGCAAAGCAAGCCCTGCAAGTCAAACTGGACGAGAGATGACCAGAGACTCCAAAGACCACGAGCAAATGTCGGCTTGATCAGCATTAAGCTGGACGCCGCTAATCGCATCCCACTGGTTTAGCAATTGTAGTCGAAGCTCGAAGGCCAACTCCAACGCGCGAGACCGCATTTTGTCCGGCCACATTTGTTTAGCTCGAAACGGACACAAATCACGGCCCAACGCGCGGCCGCAAACGGACGGGCAGTTGTTTTCTTTCCGTCCGCGACACATTTTCGGTCCAAATTTGGTCCGCATTTGCGTCGAAATGGATAGCGCGTGGACAAATGGGATGCGCACCCTTGTCCTCCCCTGGCCCACCCGTCGGGGGCACAACGTTCCCATTTCTCCCCTTCTTTTCATAAAACCCTCCCGCCCTCCCCGCCCCTTTCCGCTCCATGGCAGGCGCCCTGCAGCAACCCGCCGCCGCCATCCCGGCCTCCGCCTCCACCCGTCCCGCGACGAAGAAGAAGAAATCAAAGGCGGTGCTCTCGCCGGAGGAGCTAGACCGACTGACCCGAGAGTCGGCCAAGAGGAGAGGCCGGAGGGTAGCTGCTGCGGAGAGGAAAGCCGTGGCCCAGGCCTCCCTCGAGGCCGTCGCCGCGCAACACGAGGCCACCGGTGAGGACAACGAGGCCCTCGTCGCCAAGGCCACGAAGGCAGCGACGGCGCACGTCATCCTCATGCTAGGGTTTAGCCGACCCGCGCCGGCCATTCTTTCCGCCGCGGCGAGCACATGCCCGTCGGCCGTTCGCCCTCCACAGGGTCAGTCGCCGAGCCTCCACAACACCAGAAACGGGCGGTATTCATCCGATGCACGAGCATGCTGTGACTCGCTTCTCCACGTCGCTGGACGGCAGCGTGGTCGCGCTGGCCACCCCGGCCCCCACGGCCGTCATCGACCTCAACGTCACGCCTGGGTCCGGTGGCGCTGGCCAGTCGGTCACCAAGAGCGACGCCATTTTTGTATGCCGGCTTGTGTGCCGGCATGAACAGGGGGGGGGGGGCTATCGAAGTGTGTACTCAGGACACCAGGGATCAATGATACCCTGCATTTGTGAATTCGGGCAAGGGCTAGAGGCCTTGTCGGTCCACGGGCAAGGGCACACAAGAACACATGGACACAAGGAGATTTTATACAGGTTCAGGCCACTATCTGAGCGTTAAACCCTACTTCCTTTGGTATTAATATGAACTGGGGGGATACAAGTGCTTTTGTGTTACTATGGTGGAGGTCGGGTTGAGACTAGTAGTGGTCGGGGTACTAGCTAGAGTGCCCGAACACTCCTAAAACTAAACTCCTTCCTCCTCTCTTGTCTTCGGTTTGTTGATGGATGCTTGTGGACTGGTTGCTATGTGTTTCTCTCCTCCCCCTTCTACTGACCTTGGTCCTCCCCTTATATAGGTCTGGGGGGCACCACATTGGTCTGCTTAGTACGTGTGAACACATTCAAAGGATAGTAGGCTTGACCAGCAACTTGTCCCTCGCTTGTTTTGTAGATAACCTGGCACCGCAGGGCTGCCGAAGCCTTCGAGGCTTTTACCCTTGATGTGACGTCCCCCGTCGACCATCTGGATTGGTGCGTTCCCCCTTGGTCGTTGTGATGATAACCCCCTTCCGTAGGCCGGCGTAGAGATCTAGAAGGGATAACCCGATTGGGTTTTTAAATGATGGGTCGTTGAAGTGAGCCGCAGGGCTCTGTCTTGGGGGAGAGGTTAGTTGCCCGCTTGATGTTGTCTAGGTCGGTGTGGACATCCCTTCGCGGGGAAACTCTCACTTGCATAGTGTCATCATATTCGTCTCGTAAAGATGGGAGTTCTCCTACGTCCCTGGGGTTACCCTAGTTTTTACTCCTCCGTCAGTAGCCCCCAGCCCTACCCCGAGCATGGTTTTTTTGGAGGGATTTGCTAGGGGTCGGGCCTATTATCAAGTTTTTATTCCCCTTTCTTGTTTTCCATCTTCTAGCTTTCAACCACCATCTTTGCCCCCCCTGTCTCTGTCTTCTGGTTCCGTCTTCCGGCTCCGTCTTCTAGCTCCGTCGTAAAACCAAATCCCCTACTGATAGCTCCCGGGGACGAACCTTCATCTGATGATACCGTCTCAGCCCCTGCTGATATCGCGCAGCTCAGATGGCAGCTTGGCACCGGAGTCCCTCAATCAAGCTTATATCTTCCAATCGTCGTCGAGGTTGATCTTCCTCTCGCAGGCCTGTACCCGCAGGAACTATGTATTAGCTCAGTGGGAATGACTGCTTCAGCCCTGTATACCAGGAAGAAAGTTGACTCTCCCGTGGCCTTGCTCCTCACCGTTCGCATGGCCCAGAGGGCCGAGGGGAGCCCATCCTCCAATTTGCGCCCATGTCTCTCCAATTTGTTGAAAGTTCGTGTCTTGAGTCCTCTGAGGAGCGAGCCGTTGGCCCGTTCGACCTGGCCATTACTGCGAGGGTGAGCCACAGATGCATAACACAAACGGATCCCTAGTTCTTCATAGTAATCTGTAAAGGCCTTACTGATGAACTGGGTTCCATTGTCATTTATGATGCGGTTGGGAACACCGAACAGGGAGACTATGCCTTGGATGAATTGTATGGCTGTGTGAGAAGTGATTTTTGCTACTGGCATGGCCTCTGTCCACTTGGTGAACTTATCTATTGCCACATAGAGGAATTCATAGCCTCCTACTGCCCGTGGGAAAGGTCCGAAAGGCCATGATAGGGGGATGTTCTGGAGAGCCCGGGCGGGCTGATGGATCGGCTTTGCGTGAAATTGGCAAGGCTCACATCTCCGCACCAAATCCTCTGCGTTCTGCAGGATGGATGGCCAATAGAACCCCAGCCTAAAGACCTTTCCGGTCAAGGTTCAAGAGGCAGCATGATTGCCGCATTCTCCTCCGTGGATTTCGGTTAAGATCTCCATTCCATCCTCCTGGGTGATGCATCTGAGTAGGACCCCATTGTACTCCGGTCGGTAAAGCACCCCGTCCACCAATGCATACATTTTTTTTATTGTCGAGCTACCCTTTCGGCCTCAGCATCTTCCTTCGATAGCTCATTGTTTTGGAGGTACTTGAGGATCTTTGTCATCCAAGTATCTTCGGGGGGGGGGGGGGTTCAGTGCGGTGACTTCCTTGGTTTCCTCCGGAGCGGTGGAGAGAGAGGGGAGCGGGCTCTCCGTGGGAGGCAGGGTCTCTTCTTCGTCTAGTGGTGCCACCGTTGCTGATGGTAGGGTGAGTTTTTCCTCAAAGAATCCTAGGGGAACGGGGGCACGCTCGGCTGCCAATCAGGCCAATTCATCTGCTTCGGAGTTAAGCGCCCGGCGGACGCATTTAAAGCGTAACCCAAAGAACCTTTTCTCCAACTTTTGAACTTCCTCTCGATATGCCAACATTTGTGGATCGAGGCATTGGTACCTTTTATTGACCTGGTTAATAACGAGTTGTGAGTCTCCTTGCACATTCAGTTGCTTTATCCCCAAGGACAGCGCAGCCTGTAATCCTGCCAATAGGCCCTCGTATTATGCCATGTTGTTGGAGGCTCAAGGGAACGCGAGTTGTACGGTGTAATGGAATTTGTACCTTTCAGGCAAGGTCAGGAGTACCCCAGCGCCGGCCCCTTCTAGGGTAAAAGACCCGTCGAAGTGGAGCATCCAATCTCTCTCATATCCCTGCACTGGGGTGGTCGTTTCTTCTTCTTCCATGTTGTCAGGGACGGGCGTCCATTCGGCCATGAAATCTACCAGATCGCGGCTCTTGACTGTCTTGGTGCTGACAAACTTGAGTTCAAACTCCGCCAGTTCGGCTGCCCATTCGGCGATGCACCCTGTGGCTTCCAGGTTTCGGAGGATAGGTCCTAGGGTGGAGGACGAAACCACAAACACTGGGTGAGCTTGAAAATAATGCCGCAGCTTCCGTCAAGCAATGAGTATGGCGTACAACATCTTCTAGATAGTAGTATATTGTGTCTCATCATCATAGAATAGTTTGCTTACAAAATACACCGGTCTTTGGATGGACTGTTTCACCACCACCTGGTCGCTCGGGCACTCCGATGCTCCGTCGGAGGTTATCTCTTATTTCCGCTCAACCACCGGCGTGGCACTGACCACTCGCAGGTTGCAACGAGATACAGGAGCAGGGCTTCCCGCGGCTCGAAAGCCACCATGACTGGAGGTGAGGTGAGGTATACCTTCATTTCCTGGAGCGTCTGTTCAGCCTCTGGGGTCCACCAAAAGGGGCCCGTTCTCTTGAGGAGTTTGAACAGAGGAAGGGCTTTCTCTCCTAGTTTGGAGATGAATCGTCCTAAGGCCGCCATACACCCTACGAGCCTTTGCACGTCTTTGAGGCGGGAAGGGGGCCTCATTTGCTCAATAGCTGTTATTTTTTCGGGATTGACCTCAATCCCCTGACTGGATACTAAGAATACCAGCAGTTTTCCCGATGGGATGCCAAACACGCATTTGTTCGGGTTGAGTTTCATGCGCATTTTGTGTAAGTTACCGAAAGTTTCTGCCAGGTCTTCTAGGAGAGTAGATTTGTTGCAGGTTTTTACCACCAAGTCGTCGACGTATGCCTCCATGTTCCGCCCCATCTGAGGACCGAGGGCGATTATCATGGCGCAATGATAGGTGGAGCCTGCGTTTTTCAATCCAAAAGGCATGCAAACATAGCAGAAAGTGTCTACTGGGGTGATAAACATTGTTTTTCCTCATCTTCCTCCGCCATTCGGATCTGGTGATATCTGGAGTACGCGTCTAGGAAACATAACAGATCGCACCCGGACGTGGAGTCGACAATCTGGTCGATGCGCGCTAACGGGCACGGATCCTTGGGACAAGCTTTGTTGATATCACTAAAGTCGATACAGAGTCGCATGTCTCCATTGGCTTTGGGAACCACTACCGGGTTGGCTATCCAGTCGGGATGTAGGACCTCTCGGATGAATCCGGCCTTCTGCAACCTCTCGACCTCTTCTTGTATAAATCGTTGATCCGGCGCCTGGCGTCATACCTTATGTTTGACAGGCCTTGCGCCTGGGCATACGCATAAGTGGTGCTCGATCACCTCCCTAGGGACCCCGGGCATATCCTATGGTTGCCAAGCAAACACATCAGAATTAGCCCGCAGGAAGGCGACGAGCGCGCTTTCCTATTTAGGGTCGAGTTGGTCCCCTATCTTGACAATACGGCTAGGGTCGTCTCCGAGGGGGACGTTTTTAGTAGCCACAGTGCTTTCAGTAAAGACCCTTGCCCTCCGGGCATTTGGGAGGGTAGGTTCTTCCTCCTTTGTTGCCCCTTCTTTGGCTATGGCGGCCAAGTACATCTTTTCCGTGCATATCACTGCATCAGGGAGGTCAGCTGGAATGGATATGGGCCCTTTTGGCCCGAGCATCTTGATTGTCATGTAGGCGTAATGGGATGCTACCATGAACTTGGCGAGGGCAAGGCGCCCCAAGATGCCGTTGTATGGTAGCCCAAATTCTGCGACATCGAAGTCCAGCGGCTCGGTTCGGTAATTGTCCGTGTTGCCTTAGGTGACCATCAGAGAAATCTGTCCTAGCGACATCATGTGTCTGGACATAGCCCCTAGGAAAGGCTGGGTCCGCTGCAGACGTCATAGGGGTATTTGCATTTTCTCTAAGACCTGTGGTGAGAGAATGTTTAGCCCAACGCCCCCGTCGACCAACATCTTAGACACCCGGATATTGCTGATGGTCGAGGAAATGATCAAGGGGAGTCGTCCCATGGTAGAGGTGCTTTTCGGATGATCGTTCATGTCAAAACCTATGGCTACCTCTGACCACCTGAGAGGTCGGGGATCTCCGGCAAAAGGGATGATCACATTGACTTCTCTTTTCATCAGCTTAAACTGACGATGTGAAAGGGGGAGGGAGGCGCCCCCGTGAATGCACGCAACGTCACAGGCTACCTGGAATCCGTGGTCGAGGCGGGTCCTTTCCCCTTGATTGTTAACAGGGGGTTGGGGTTGCTCCGCGTTACGGCCTACCCCTACTTCGCGCCCCTCAGGATGGTTTATGCGGTTGTTCCGACCTTCTCGCCAACGGGCCGATTCTAGCGGTTCCGTTCAGGCGCCCTGCAGTTATCACAAGGGTGAGACTGGTCAGTGTCTCGCCTCCCGGGATATCCGTGCCACTCCCTTCGATGCTCTTCCGCCATCACCTGTACTTCTATGCACTCTTCCAAGTCATGCCAGTGGGTGTTGTGTATCTTGCACCACTTAACCGGATTTTCCTCCTGAGGTTCTTCCGCCTTCCTAGACTCCTGGGGCAATCTAGGAGGCTTGGAGGCCTTGTTCTCGAGAACCGCTGCGACGGGTGGTTCGACAGCGAGAATAGCCTCCAATCTTCTACTTTTTTCCTTCTCAGTCGTACGCGATGACCCAGTGCCACCAGTGTTTTTGGGACGGTGCGGCTATTCCCATGCCTCCGTGGCTTGGGCACATTTGTCGGCTATGGCGAATAATTCAGGCATGCTCTGGATGTCTTTTGTGCCTAACTTTTCCCTCATCTTCACGTTCCAGATGCCAAGTTTGAAGGCAATCATCACCGCATGGGGAGATATTCCTGGGATGGTGTTACAGACCATACTGAAACATTGGATGAACTGACGTAAAGTTTCGTCTGAGCGTTGCTCCACAGCGTAAAGGTCCTCCTCCACCCCGGCACGCTTGCACGTGCCCCGGAAGTTCCCAACAAACTAGTCACATAATTCCTGCCAGGATTGGATAGAGGAGGGAGGAAGGTTCGTAAGCCATGACTGTGCGGCCCCTTTAAGTAGGAGGGGAAACTAATTTGCCATGACTTTTTCAGCTCCCCCCGCCGCATTCACCGCCGTTGTGTAGAGTTGGAGGAACTCAATGGGATCCTGGGCCCCACCGTACTTAGGTATGTCGAGGTGGAATCTTGGAGGCCAAGATACCCGACGAAGGTCAGGGGCAAAGGCTTGGCAGCCCGCCCCATAGGGGGCGACGATACCCATCACGGGCAAGATTTCTTGCCGGAGCCTCCTTAACAAGGAAGGGGGGGGCCCATGCCGCATTTAGTGGATTGTCTCCCTCATCAGCTCAAATTGGGGGATTTTTTCCGTTATTCCGGCACATGGCCTAACCCTGGGAGCCCGCGCTGTTTTTGAAAGCCGGGTTAACCGGGTTAGCGGGACGCCGTCCTTCTCACAGCGACCGACGGGGCAAAGCCACCGAGGCGACCGATCGGGGTCGCCCATTTCTCGAGGGAGTTCGTGCAGTGCTCCCAACCGAGCGTTGCCGCGCCAAGCTTAGCATATCCGCCACCTCCCTGAGCCAGGAACCCAAGAGGGGCTGCTCTCCTACCGGGGTGGGCGGATGTCGTAACAACGCCCTAGCGCCATTTAATGCGGCAGTGGGTGATGTCTCAAAAATGAGCTGTCGCCGCGCAGGGCGAGGGGCTCGCTCAGGAGTTCGTCCTCTGGCCTGTGTGGGGGTTTTTGGACTGAACGTCCTCCACCATCTCATGTCGCGAATCTCCTTGAGAGTGTTCGGGGGGCAAGGGCTCCCGACCACTTACCATGGCTGGTAGCCCTCGCTGCCAATTCTTTGACTTAGCCCTAACCCCCTACCTGGCGCGCTAGATGTTGGAGTGTGTACTCAGGACACCAGGGATCAATGATACCCTGTATTTGTGAGTTCGGCCAGGGGCTAGAGGCCTTGTCGATCCACGGGCAAGGGCACACAAGAACACAGGGACACAGGGAGATTTTATACAGGTTCAGGCCGCTATCTGAGCATAAAAATCTACTTCCTGTTGGTATTGATATGAACTGGGGGGATACAAGTGCTTTTGTGTTACAAAGGTGGAGGTCGTGGTACTAGCTAGAGTGCCCGAACACTCCTAAAACTAAACTCATTCCTCCTCTCTTGTCTTCGGTTTGTTGATGGATGCTTGTGGACTGGTTGCTATGTGTTTCTCTCCTCCCCCTTCTACCGACCTTGGTCCTCCCCTTATATAGGCCTGGGGGAACCACATTGGTCTGCTCAGTACGTGTGAACACATTCAAAGGATAGTAGGCTTGACCCACAACTTGTTCCTGGCTTGCTCAGTAGATAACCTGGTACCGCAGGGCTGCCGAAGTCTTCGAGGCTTTTACCCTTGATGTGATGTCCCCCGCCGACCATCTGGACTGAATTCCCCCTTGGTCATTGTGATCATAACCCCCTTCCGTAGGCCGGCGCAGAGATCTAGAAGGGATAACCCGATTGGGTTTTTAAATGCTGGGTCGTTGAAGTGGGCCGCAGGGCTCTGTCTTGGGAGAGAGGTTGGTTGCCCGCTTGATGTCGTCTGGGTCGGTGCAGACGCCCCTTCGCGGAGAAACTCCCACTTGCGTAGTGTCATCATATTCGTCTGGTAAAGATGGGAGTTCTCCTACGTCCCTGGGGTTACCCTGGTTTTTACTCCTCGGACAGGGGCCGCGAGACATGAACTATGACCGTTTTTTGTGCGCTGGCAAGTATGCCAGCCGCTGGCTTTTGTTTGCCGGCATGAAACTATGGGGGGTGATCATTTTGTAGGCTGGCATGTGTGCCGGCCGCTGGCGCTCTGGCTGGCATGAACTATGCCCGCTGGCATGAACTACGGCCACGGGGCCTAAGTTTCTGATTCCATTTTCTTTGCAAAAAATTCAGGCGGACGGACGAAATGCGTCCGCCGGTTAGGCGCATGGCCAGCGCAAATGTAGAAACGGCCGAACGCCGCTCCTTTGGCCGACCCAAACGAACAGAATCCGAACAAAACGAATGTCCGTTTGAGGTCGCCCGTTGAAGTTGTCCTAAAGTCCTGTAACCAACGCCCTCCCTCATGGGCAGAAGCAAGCAACCAATCGAGTAGATTTAATGTGATCCGTCAGAAGATCCGGAACCAATTCATCCAGGGAGGTACCATCAAGAGGGTTCCACCTTTCAGCGAAACACATATTACTAAGTTTTCGAAAAAAAGATTAACTTGGTCTCAGATTAATTTTTTAGATTTATCTAGATATGAATACACCTAAACATTTGTCTAGATATGAATATATCTAGACACGAATCCGTATCTAGATAAATGTAAGGCAACAACTAGAAGTGGAGACATATCTTGGTGTGCTGTATCACACCTCCGGCAGGCATGGGTTGTTGTCTCTGCCATGCCGTCCGTACTCCAGCGAGCTCCGCAGCCGCTCCCATTGACTCGTCCCAGCGCTCTTGTACGCTGTTCCTAGTTTCGACCTCTTCTTGCATAGTTACGTCTTCGGTCTTTGGCTTCTTCTGCTGCCTCTGTCCACTGCTATTCAGCAATAGTTCCCGTTTTCAGACGTTTCATCTAGTATGGTCATCAGTATATTTATATACATATATAGACGAATTTATATTGCAAGCTTGGCAAGAGATGTCGTAGCAGATGATAAATACGTATGTGTGGTGAGAAGCTGAGCTAATAGGCATAATGAACCATGGGAAAAGATCAACAGTACTCTTACTAGTCTACTAGCGAGGTTAGTAAAGTTGTCGGTACTAAATTAGTCATGCATCCACCAGAATATCGTCATTTGTTATTGCAAGCTTTCTAAGTCAATGGAGTCAACTCCTTGGAAAAGTCCCTTATCGACGGAGAGTGCGTGTTTAAAATATGGAAACCGTCTGGGGCTGGGGTGCCGGCCGAACGCTCGGCCGATCACGCGAGACCCGTGCGATCTCCCCTCCGTATGGCCAGCCTCTCGCGTGGTTGGATCGCGTGGCTGACGGGGCCCACCAACCGTTCGCCATCAACGCCCTGCGCGGCTGGGCTGCTCCCTCTCTCTTTCATCTTGCCGGTCCCCACCCCCACTGTCCGTCCTCGTCGCCGTTCGCTGCCGCCGCCGGCCGTCCTGGTCGCCGGTCCCCACCCCCGCCGGCCGTCCTCGCCGCTGCTCGCCGCCCTCGCTGGCCGGCCTCGGCAAAAGCTGGAACCCTGTAACACCCCGATTTTTGGCCCTTTCTTTTTCTTTTGGATTTCTTCGAATTTCTATTTGGAGTTCTTTTTCCGTGGCTCTGTGGTCTTGAAACCTGTAAAGATTTTCTCTTCTGCCTCACCCAAGTGGCTTGTCATTCTCAAATCTATCCCAAGGCTATGTCATTTCCATCTTAGCCCAGCCCTAATTTTTATTTCTTGGGAATATTCCTTTTTCTATTAAAGGAATAACCCTGTTTGCTTTAGGTTGTGAAGCAACCTATATTTCTGTCATTTCAAAAATTCCCACAAAATTCTCATAAATTTTTAGGATCATATCTTCCACAAGTATGCCAAAACCCATCCTTGCCTAGTTCAAAAATAATTCAGGAATATTCATTTTCTATTCTGTCCAGAATGACACTTTGTGAAGGAAGTGCTATTTATATTTTCTTGATTGCCTTCAATTTTTTTGAGAAATCTCTCATATCCAAATAATTGCCACATGCCAAAATTCAGCTTCATTTGCCTAGTAAATCTTCCTCAGCAAATTCCCAAAGTTTCTGACAAGAGAGAAGCTTTGTGAAGGAAATACTAGCTAGGCTTATCCAAATGAGTTAAAATTTTGGTAGATCATTTATATGATCAAATCATGACTCTACACCAAATTTCATCTCCATCCAACAATCTATGTGAGCACACCTTCAAATCTTGGTTTCTGGTCACAATTTCAATTTGTGAAGCAACTATATTTTTTACTTCTTAACAAATTCTGAAATTAATCCAGCACCTAAATATCCCCATATCCATTGGGCATGAAAAAATTCACATCATTTTGCCCATCCAGGTTTTCCACAAAATTCCCTCAAGTTTCTGTCCAGTGTGGAGCATTGTGAAGGAAGTACCATTTTTATTCATCTAATTGGTATGAAATTTTTATGGCACCTTCATATGCCCAAATGATCATACTCCACCAATTTTCAGCCCTATCAAATCATCCATGTGAGTGCTACTTCCTGATCTAGCTTCTGGACCAGATTTGGCAGTTGTAAAGCAACTATGTTAAATACTGGTCCAAATCTTTTCAAAATCCACAGGATTGTAGTCCTTCCTACCCTAAACCTCTGTGACATCCTGGTTAGCTCTTATCCCTTTCACCTTGGCCACAATTTCATGGCCAAGTTTGCTGTAGCAAACTTCAGTTGATGCTATCCATCATCACAGAGGTGATATAACCAAACCAAGGGCACAATGTTACTCCACCTAGTAGGGTCCACACGCTAGACATAATTTTGCCACCCAGAATGCACCACGTGCGCCTGTGCACGCGGTGACCACGCGGCTGGGAGGCCATTGTCGCGCTCTGCTCGTCGTTTGCTTCGGGCACTCCTCTGCTCGCCGTTTCCGCGCGTCCTAGCGTGTTCTAGAGCTTCGTGGCAGCCTCGCGCTCACTCTCCCGCCCTGGCCCCTTCCTCCTTTGCCCTCCTCGCACCACGGCTGCCCCAACCGCGTGCGCACAGTGGCCGAGTGGCCGACCGGACACCGCACCGCCCGCGTCTGCCCTCCTCTGCGCCTCCACTGCCCTTCTCCCGTCGCCGTCCGAGCCAGTCCGCGTGCGCACGCGTACGCGGTCGCGTCAGTGCATCTCCCCGAGCGCCCGTGGCGGCATCCGGCGAGGGTATCGTTGCCGCGGCTATTTTAGCCACCCCCGAGACCTCCTGACCGCACCAACCTCTCCCTCTCCCTCCCAGTAGCCTCCCCAGCAACTCAAATGAGCTCGAGGAGCTCTCCTCCCCTCCCATGGCCTCCATGGCCGCCGTCGGGCATCGCCTAAATTGGCGCAATGCCGAGCCTCTCCTCTCCTCTTTTATTCGCCATCCGAAACCCCAGAGCACGGCTAGCCTCCCCACCTCTTAGTTTCTTCGCCGGAGTGCGTGTGGCCGCGACCCCCAAGTACGGCCGCCGCCCCGTCCACGGCCACCGCGAGCCGCCGCGGCTACAGCTCTCCCCGGCGCGCGTGCTGCCCATGGGTGGGTGCGGCGCTCTGCCCCGAGGCCGCCCGTGCCCTCCCCTTGGCCGGAGATGGCCGGAGTCGTCGGGACCGTCGCCGGTCGCGCCCGGCCTCGCCTCTCTTCTCTGCTCGCGTCGGGAGGTGGGAGAAGACCGGGAGGAGAGAGAGAGAGCATGGGTGGGACCCCCCTGTCGGCGACCCAGAGCCCGGGCCCAGCCGAGTAAGTGGAGACGGCTTCGTAAAAATACGTTTTCAATTAACGAAAGCGTAATCTGCTTCTTCTTCGGATCAAAATGCGCTTTCCCCGTTCGAAAGCGTATTTCCTAAAGTACGCTTTCTGTTTTTTTCAGCCGCCGGCCGAAACGGTTATATTGTGAACGTTCACTGGTTAAGAGCAGAAATGAATAAATTTTATTTAATTTCTGCCTAACGAACGAACGGCCACAACTTTTTAACCGTGACTCTGATTCAGGTGATTCCAAAGCCCACGATCTCAGTTCGTCGAGCCCGTTCCGATGGTATCATTTTCATGAGGTTGTCACACTATGAAAATGACCATTTTGCCCTTGCCCTTAAAACAGCTCCGCCGAGAGGGAAACTTTTCCGGCGATTCTTTCCGCGAGTTCATCGCATCACTCCCCGATGGTTCCTCCATCCCCAGGCAAGCCACGACAGCCACTTGCATGATGGCATTGCAGTAGCCATGGTTCCCACTTGAATATTTAATAATTGTTTGTTTATTTAATTATTTTGTGAATCCTTCGAATATGCTTGTGAATCCATGTCTATGTTTATGCCATGTTCATTTTCATCTAGTGAGTGACATGATTAATTGTTAATGATTTTATTCTCATGTAATCTTTTCCGAGGCTAGTGATAATAATATCCTCATATAAGTAGTTAGGGTTTGTTATGAAAATACTTGTGATAGACATGATCATCGTTATGCCATGCTCATTTGCATCCCATAGAATAAATGAGGTTATGTTGTTAAATGGCTATGTTGCCCATCCATGGTTACACTGATATCATGCTCATCTGCATTGTTATTCCCTTATGTATTTTATTGTGACTCAGCTCATCACCATTCAAGTTAAATCGGACATTAATCGAACTTGAACAAATCTGTTGGCTGAGTCATGGTGCCACCGAATCGAGCTCACCAGTGCAACCACACTTGCCTGGATGGGGAGGCCCTAATGCGGTCTATTGTCATGCCTCTCGCCGGTACCTCCAACGAGGGAAGGTTATGTGCGCGCGCTACCCTGATCAGGTAGGCGGCCATAAGCCTTGAGTGCCCGAGTTGTGTTGTACCCGGTGAAAGTATCTAGATGACGACTAGAGGGGGGGGGTGAATAGGCGTTTTAAAACTGTTACGGATTTGGCTTTATCCTAATGCGGAATTAAACTAAACGGATACCTTTCAAGCACAAATCCTAAATATGCTAGGCTCAACTCAGTGCACCAACAACCTATGCTAAACAAGATAGGCACTTAAGGAAACTAGCAAGCACAAACTATATCACAAGATATGGAAATGTAGGAACAACTAAGCAATTCAACTAGCACAAGATATATCAATGAGAGCAAGTATGAATTGCGGAAAGTAAAGGGTGTGGGTATGAGATAACCACAAGTGAGTCGGGGACGCGGATTTATCCCGAAGTTCACACTCGTGAGAGTGCTAATCTCCGTTGGAGCGGTGCCGAAGCCAAAGCTCCGGGGCGTCACCAAGTGACTCACCGTATTCTCCCTTTTGAGTCACCCCCAACGGATGAGCCTCGATTCACTCGGGGTTGGTCTTGAAGGCGATCACCACACCTTTACAAACTTCTCCGGAGCACACCACAAGCAAGGAAGCTTCCGGAGAAACCTTGACCACCTAGGCCACTTCACACCCTTCCCCGGAGCACACCATAAGAGGAAGCTTCCGGGGGAACCACGGCCACCTAGGCCTCTTCACAATCTTCTCAAGAATATCACCAAACCGTCTAGGAGGCGGAAACCTCCAAGAGTAATAAACTAACGGGCTCTCACTCGAACAAATCGATGCGGGGAGCTCAAACCAATGCAACAAATGCAATGCAAGTTCAAGCAACAAATGCTCAACTCACTCTCTCAATCTCATAAGATGCACTCTCGAAAGTAGGAGATTGAAGAGAGGGGATGCAATGGATAAAATCAACTAATGACTCAAAGATGCATCCACAAATCCCCCTTCACATAGAGGGGAGATAGGAGTTTGGGAGAGGTGGTAAGAGGCTCAAAATGATGTTGAGAAAGTGTGTGAACATCCCCCCAACCGGTGGGAGAAAGGAGCCCTTAAATAGCCAAACTCAGAAACTAGCCGTTGGGGCTCAACGGGCAGTTTCTGGACACCCCGTGCCCACGGGGGTTGAGACCCCGTGCCCACGGGGTCCCGTGCGCACGGTACAGGCCCGTGGACACGGGGGCCCCGTGCGCACGGGCTCAAGACCCCGTGCACACGGGGTACCCAGAATCAGCCTGCAGCAGCCCACTGAAATAATGATAACTTTGGCATACGAACTCCGAATTCGATGATCTTGGGCTCGTTTTGAAGCTATGGAAAAGCCCAAGGTCCTCACATAGAGAACCACCCAAGATCAACAAGAAAGAATTATGCAAGTAATGCAAAGGTTTGAGCTCTCTACATGCGACGTGATCAAGCTACTCGCCCGAAAGTCCCTCTTGATAGTACGGCTATCAAACCTATAATCCGGTCTCCCACCAAGCACTATGAGACCGGCATAACTAGGAAAACCTAGCTAAGTTATACCTTTGCCTTGCATATTCAACTTGAGCTTGATGATGACTTTAATGCTTGCCTCAAGTTGGAATCCCTTTCTTGTCCACAACCACTTGGTGAAGATACTCGAATTGCTTCCTCGTAATGCAATGATGGAAGCCTTAACTTAAGCCCATCTTCACATGCACATTATCATGATGTGGACCGCAAGCTTCAAAGCATATAACCTCCGACTTCTCATCTTGCACTTGGACTCCTCGAACCCGATGACCATCATCACTTGATGTCATCCACACATAGGCTACTTGAAATCTTTCTTTTTGATGCAAGCCCATGAGAAACACCTAACCCACATAGACATAACAAACACATAGCATGGGTTAGGTAACAATGTTTGCGGTACCTTTGTGAGTTGACCATCTAGATATAATCTTCGAGCTTCATCTTGGTCAACCAACATCTTTACTTTATGCCCCATATTGGTTTCTTGAAAGCCACAATGAACTCTTCATTTCCCTTCATTGCTTCAAGACTATATCACCAAAGACTCTTTCATGACCATATCAAGTTCCACTATGAATATCATCTTGGTCACCACTTGCCCTTCTAAAAACTCCATCACAAGCTCTTGAGAGGCACAATGAATTCTTCACTCTAGTTGCTTGCTTCAAGACTTGATCAACCTAAACCCAACACATGAGCTCATCATGATCTTGTCTTGAAACCATAACTTGAATTCTTCTCTTTGATTATTCTCTCAAGCCCTTGATCCTTAAAAGCCCAAATATGTCAATCTTTGTGATCCTCCAATGAACTCCACCATGAACATAATTATATTAGACATTGAAATCAATCTTGATGGTTTCAATAGAAATCCCCGAAGACCAACTTGAAACCTCACTGGACATGGGATCTCGAAAGCCAAACACCTAGGCCCCGTTAAAACGGGGTATCCAGAGAGTTGACACTCGACCCCGTGCGCACGGTACAAGCCCGTGAGCACGGTGTATCCAGAGAAGGATACCATAAGGACTTCTTCGGATGCTTTGATGGCATTCTTCACAAAACAACCCAATGCACTTCAAGCATCACTATGGAACATATCTTCATATAAGATTCAATGCACTTGATGCTCCATAGGAATTGTCATTTAATACCAAAGCTTAGAGCAAATATATCTTCATATATATGGACTTCATCCTTTATTCCATCCAATATCCTTGAGGCACCATCTATGGACAAAATCTTCAAATATATCTCACTGAAAACATTAGTCCATAGAGATTGTCATTAATTACCAAAACCACACTTAGGGGCTACATGCCCTTTCAATCTCCCCCATTTTGGTAATTTATGACAATCTCAACAAGAGAGTTTATATAATGAATTTAAAACAAGTATGCAATCTATCCGAGAATAAATTGTATACTTGAAGTGGTTTTGATAGCCTCAAATATCACAAAGATAGTTGATGTTATCAAAACCGGTTGTACTAGCATCAAAATACTACACAAGAATTTGATGCTAGTAGAACCACACTATATAGAGCAAACTCCCCCACAATATATGCACGTGAAAGAACTTGGTGTTGTTTTCTCTATATACACATCCATGCAACAAGCAAGCACAACAAATGTAGATATGCATGAATGACAAGAATAATAATGTGGATATGCATGAATGACAAGAACCAACCTACTTCTCCTAAACCCTCTAAACTTCTCCCCCATTGGCATCAAATGCCAAAATGGAAGAAATCCAGAAGGCCAATATAGTATGAGTTCCTCCTTAATTTGCGCATTTCTCATATGTGAGTGGAATCAAATGCACATACCCATTTATGAATAAATGGAGGAGCTCAAACTATATTGGGGATCCATAGAATGCAACAAGAAGATAAAACATGAGAATCAACCACGAAAAAGATCCAAAGAACATATTTTGGACAAGGGATAAAGGAGATATCCAATATGATAATCATGCTAAGCATGGGTTCAAAATATATCCAACAACTCATGAGTGCAATGATATATGCAATACATACAAGCACTCACTACTCAACCTCTTACCAGATTCACCAAAGAATAAAAAGAGACAATCCAAGTGACTGGCGAGGAATAAAGGATATCAAAGAGGGATATGCACTTTCTCATGTGTATGAGTTTCTTAAGTGGCCAATAATCATCAAGATGAGCAACCACAAAGAAACTTGCACACACAAAAAAGATACAAAAGATAACAGCATGATATCCATGAATGAATCCATCGTTATACAAACTTGATCTTTAGCATAAGAGCTATGTCACATGACACATGTCACAAGGCACATGGCGTAAATTGATCTCATTTGCATAAAAATGAATTACTAAGCATGAGAGAAAAAACCACAACCAAATTGAGTGTTTTTGCAAATTTATCAATATTGCACATAAGAGCACTTTGAGGAATTGGTATGCAATAAATTGCTTAATTGGCATATTTGGGATAAGTGGACCATGAGCATGGTTTTATAGATCCCCATGATATGCTTCTTCTCAAATGTCTCATAGATGCAATAAGGAGGTTTAAGCTTTTGCAAGAAACACAAACTCAACAAGTACTAATCATGCCATGATGCAACATACATAATGTTGACTCTAATTTAAATAAATGCATGAGGTAAGTACTTGTTACCGAGAGAGCATTGTTTCAAGGGGCCCTTGATCTAGCACGCGAACATGAGGGACTTGATCTTGTTCTTGGATAGGTACATGATCTCCCATAGCATCTTGCTCTTGTGTTGGGGGTGATGACTTCCCTTGTGATGGATCCATAAGAGGGGCTCTTACTCCTTCTTCTTCTACATGGACATGGGATGTTTCTTGTGGAAGAATATGACCAATCCCCATTGTACTTGTAGCTTGGGAAGGAGCCTCATCACCTACAACACTTGAAACAATTTGCTTTGCATGGAAGCCGTTATCCTCATCAAACTCCACATTCGCCGTTTCCTCAATACATCCCGTGGATTTATTGAGAATAAGTAAGTGTGGGAGCTTGATGCATATCCAACAAAAAGACCCAAATTTTGTTAACCGGGTTTTCATGATGGGAATGAAACACTTACAACTGAACCGGGTTTTCATTTATCTTCTCCCTCAAATCAAAGAATCAATCAAGCTTGGCTCTAATAATTTCCCACGGTGTCTCCACCTTCCTCATGAATAAGCCAAGCATCCAATGCTTCTCCAAAGTACCTAAAACACATTAAGGTACAATTTGGTCCCCAAACATATTGGGTCTGAAGTAGTTAGCACAACCACAATACATAGGGCAAACTCCACATTAAATATGTGCAAAAGGATATGAACTTGAAGTTTATGCACACTTTTAACCATTAATGATTTTATGGAGTTTACCCTATATAGAGGATCAAGTAGAGCAAGCAAGGCATGAAGAAGAATATAAATAAAAATGCATGCACAAGCCTACCAAGATCCAAAGAGATACAATTTGGACAAAAGAACACATAAACGATGAATACTCCAATAATAACATAAATCATTCAAGTTGTCCAAATTATATCAAAGTGACGAATCCACACAGGACCGCACACAAAGTACAACATATGAACTAAGCAAAAACCAATGAGCATATAGGATATACATTATACACATGCTCAAAGGCTTATCTCACTCAAGTAGATAATAGATAGTACAAGCAGTGAGATAAGGCAAGTTGAAACACGGGCCGAGAAGAAGATGATCATAAAGTTCTACCACATGAAGAAATACCAATTGTAAGAGAATACAAATGGTATTTGGAATTAACACTCGGTGGTAGATTCCGAAGATGCACAAGATCAAAAACATAAACCAAAGCACATGAGAGATTTATATCGTACTTGGCCGGGTGGGCGTTTCTGCCCATTGGACCCCATGCGCACGGGCTAGGTCAGCCCCGTGCGCACGGTGTGTCCAGAGAAGAAACCACCACCCCGTGCGCACGGGGGTCAAAAGACCCCGTGCGCATGGGGTATCCATGGAGTTACGCAGTACCCCGTGCGCACGGGGGTCAAAAGACCCCGTGCGCATGGGGTACCCAGAAAGTTACGCAGTACCCCGTGCGCACGGGGTATCTAGAACTTTTCTGTTGCAACTTTCTGGATACCACGGCAAGCACACTACAAAGGCAAATAAAAACCAACAAGAGATAATTAATGGATACTCTGAGAATTTGAATTTCAAATGAGCTTGACATACCACATAGTGACTAGATAATATTGAATATCAATACTATGTGGTATTTCTCATATTCACATTTTGGGTTTGTGATGTGCACAAAACATAACACTCCCCCATAATGTGATGATCCACTAATATCTCACAAGAGCCAAACAAGATACAAATGAGGCTCAAGACAACAAACACCACTTATCTTATATGATGTGCAATGCAACCTACACATGCTAGATAACACAAATCAAGCATACTAGGAAACACAACATATAAATGCACATGCTAGATACAAAACCTAAGCATGCAAGGGGCGAGTAACTTTCAATGTAAGCAATATAAATACAAGTTACCGCAAAGAGGAACATTTGATAGATAATATGAAGATAATCCACATGACTTGGCTCGAACAAATAAATGGTGAATATTCTTTTCTTCATGAACTAGCCAAATCTCCAATGTCCTCCACACACCTATTGATCAAGTTTGAGCTTGATGGTCCCCAACCAAGTTGGGTCCTAAGAAGTTAGTCACAATAGGCTTGGTAACCCAAATGGCCTTTTCCATTTCCAAACCACTTTGGACGCCAACAAACTTGGTAAACAAATTGCCAACAACATCCTTCCTAAGCAAAAAACGATCATTGACTAGAGGAGGCTTAGGGATGTTACCGTTGGGACAAGATGAAGATATGTGTCCCTTCTCACGACAATTATAGCAACATGTGCTCCCCCTTCTCTTCTTCTTTATTTTCTTAACTTGGGGAGCATTATCTTGGTTCCTCATTGGTAGTGGCCTTTCTTCAAGTTGAGGTTGACCTTGACATTGAACTTGAGGCCACTTCCCTTGTTGCTTCACATTTGAAGCCTTTTTCTTCAATGGACAAGATCTCACATGGTGTCCAACATTCTTGCACTTGAAGCATGTAATGTTGGCCTCATTCTTGACTTGGTCTTGTCCCTTCTTCTTGTTCTTGGACTTCTTGTTGTTGGAGATGAAACCAACTCCACCCTTGTCATGAGGGGATTTTTGAACACTCAAGATATTTTTGAGAGTGGAGTTCCCTTCATGACATTTCTCCAAGTCTTTCTTCAAAATAGTGACTTGGGCCTTGAACTCTTTGTTTTCCTCTACAAGGTTAGTATCAACAAAAGTACTAGAGGAAGTAGAAGCTTCATTGTTAGAGCAACAAGGCAAGGAGAGCAATTCATCACAAGAGTTGGCAATAATATGTCTAGATGAATCATTAGGACCAGCACATGTCAATAAAGCATTTTGAGTAGAAATAGTGCTAATGTCCACATGAGGCTCACGAGATGTTACCTTAGTCACAATAGCCTCATGAGATAACTTTAGCCTTTCATGGGAGATTAGAAAGTCATCATGAGATCCCAAGAGCTTTTCATGACTTTCTTCTAATTTTCCATAATTGCTAGTTAGCAAAACAAGTTGAGCCCTTAGCTCAACATTCTCCTTCAAGATAGATGCTTCACAAGAAGTAGAGTTAGTAGCACAAGCATCATTGACAATATGAGAGGAGCTAGAAGAAACTAGAGACTTCACATGAGTAGCTTGGAGTTCCTCATAAGACTTAGAGAGTTTGGTGAGCTCTCCTTTGACATTCTTGTAGCCAAGGTCAAGGTGCTCAAAATCCTCTTTAAGTTGATCATGAGCAACTTCAATCTCTTCTTTAGAAGATTCTAAGTCTCTAAGAGTTTCTAGAGCATCAAGAAGGTTACAATCAAGTTTTTCATTAAGTTCTTGCTCTTCATGAAGTAAATCATTACACTTCCCAAAATGGGCAATAAGATCTTTAAACATCACATAAGTGTTCTTATTAACCCCATGAAGAACTTTACCAATTTCATAAATTTCTTGACTCATATCAATATTAGTTTCAGCACCACACTCATCATTATCACTACAAAGAGTAGATGATACCTCGGTAATACCTCTTGCCATGAGGCACATGTGAACATTGGAGGTTGATGATGATCCTTTTGGAGAGGAATATTCTTCATCATCAAGAGTAGGAGATTCATTTCCATCCTCTTGACACTCATAGCATTTCCTCTCCAACGTGGTGATTTCCTTCTTTGATCTTCTAGCAAAATCTCCCTTAATGACGTGTGCACTAATTTCTCTTATTTCCTCTACATGGTTAGGCAAACAACAACTAGAGGAACTAGAAGCATAGATATCATGGCAACAAGGAGTATCAAGCATATCATCACAAAAAGTATTCAAGGAATCTCTATATGATATGCATGGACTATCAACACAAGAATGTATCTCATTTTTGCTAGAAGTGTTCAAGTCCAAAGAAGCTACAACATTAGCATTTATGCATGAAAGATCATCAATGTTGAGAACACCATCATCATTACAAATGATATTTCCACTCACCATGTCATTACCTTGGGACAAGCCATATGATGGTGAGGTGGACGGATTTGAAATGACTGACACACGGAAGGGGACGCAATATGGAGTTCTTCATGATATGAGGATGTGGAGAACTCCTCAAGTGACTCCTCCGAAATATGATTGACCTCATCAAGATTGGACCCACCATATATTTCTTCAAGTTTGGTCCACATCTCATGAGCCGACACACAAGTCATAATTGACTCAAACACTTCGAGGGATATAGACCGGATTATGACATTCTTAGCACCATACCCACAAAGCATATCATCATTTTCCTCACTAGTTGCAAAAAGTTCATCCTTCCATGGAGAAGCCCCTACAAGAACAATTCGCACAAAATTTGGACCCATGGCCCGGAAATGACAAAGCATGCGAATTTTCGACAAGTGATAGTTTGTGCCACTAAAACAAAAAGTGTCATCGTGCACTAAACCACTAGTCGACATCTTTACTCTCTAGGTGGTGAAGCCTAGCAAGGAGAGACCAAAGCTCTGATACCAATTGAAAGGATCTAGATGACGACTAGAGGGGGGGTGAATAGGCGTTTTAAAACTGTTACAGATTTGGCTTTATCCTAATGCGGAATTAAACTAAACGGATACCTTTCAAGCACAAATCCTAAATATGCTAGGCTCAACTCAGTGCACCAACAACCTATGCTAAACAAGATAGGCACTTAAGGAAACTAGCAAGCACAAACTATATCACAAGATATGGAAATGTAGGAACAACTAAGCAATTCAACTAGCACAAGATATATCAATGAGAGCAAGTATGAATTGCGGAAAGTAAAGGGTGTGGGTATGAGATAACCACAAGTGAGTCGGGGACTCGGATTTATCCCGAAGTTCACACTCGTGAGAGTGCTAATCTCCGTTGGAGCGGTGCCGAAGCCAAAGCTCCGGGGCGTCACCAAGTGACTCGCCGTATTCTCCCTTTTGAGTCACCCCAACGGATGAGCCTCGATTCACTCGGGGTTTGTCTTGAAGGTGACCACCACACCTTTACAAACTTCTCCGGAGCACACCACAAGCAAGGAAGCTTCCGGAGGAACCTTGACCACCTAGGCCACTTCACACCCTTCCTCGGAGCACACCACAAGAGGAAGCTTCCGGGGGAACCACGGCCACCTAGGCCTCTTCACAATCTTCTCAAGAATATCACCAAACCGTCTAGGAGGCGGAAACCTCCAAGAGTAATAAACTAACGGGCTCTCACTCGAACAAATCGATGCGGGGAGCTCAAACCAATGCAACAAATGCAATGCAAGGTCAAGCAACAAATGCTCAACTCACTCTCTCAATATCATAAGATGCACTCTCGAAAGTAGGAGATTGAAGAGAGGGGATGCAATGGATAAAATCAACTAATGACTCAAAGATGCATCCACAAATCCCCCTTCACATAGAGGGGAGATAGGAGTTTGGGAGAGGTGGTAAGAGGCTCAAAATGATGTTGAGAAAGTGTGTGAACAGCCCCCCAATCGGTGGGAGGAAGGAGCCCTTAAATAGCCAAACTCAGAAACTAGCCGTTGGGGCTCAACGGGCAGTTTCTGGACACCCCGTGCCCACGGGGTCCCGTGCGCACGGTACAGGCCCGTGGACACGGGGGCCCCGTGCACACGGGGTACCCAGAATCAGCCTGCAGCAGCCCACTGAAACAATGATAACTTTGGCATACGAACTCCGAATTCGATGATCTTGGGCTCGTTTTGAAGCTATGGAAAAGCCCAAGGTCCTCACATAGAGAACCACGCAATATCAACAAGAAAGAATGATGCAAGTAATGCAAAGTTTTGAGCTCTCTACATGCGACGTGATCAAGCTACTCGCCCGAAAGTCCCTCTTGATAGTACGGTTATCAAACCTATAATCCGGTCTCCCACCAAGCACTATGAGACCGGCAAAACTAGGAAAACCTAGCTAAGTTATACCTTTGCTTTGCATATTCAACTTGAGCTTGATGATGACTTTAATGCTTGCCTCAAGTTGGAATCCCTTTCTTGTCCACAACCACTTGGTGAAGATACTCGAATTGCTTCCTCGTAATGCAATGAGGGAAGCCTTAACTTAAGCCCATCTTCACATGCACATTATCATGATGTGGACCGCAAGCTTCAAAGCATATAACCTCCGACTTCTCATCTTGCACTTGGACTCCTCGAACCCGATGACCATCACTACTTGATGTCATCCACACATTGACCACCCGAATGGGAGCACGAGGCCATGATTTCCGTGGTGTGGGTACAGTGTACTAACCTCTGCAGAGTGTATAATCTATCGATAGCCGCGTCCTCGGTCATGGACACAGTTCATAGTAGGTCACATTATGGGTCAACAGAAATAATAATCTGAATAATAACAACCCCGGTTTGATGAGAAAAGAAGTTGGTTGATCTTTATGTGGTCACGAGTTGATCACGACAGTAAGAAAGATTGATACCTAAGGTGGTTACGATATAACCTCCGAGCAGAGTAAGTTGGTCCATGAGACCTTAAACGTCAACCCCCTTGCATGCTAGTGCTAGTATCATCATGTTCATATCATGAATTATATGTACATGCCATGCTCATGTTGTTCTAGTAGCATCGTGCTCATCATTGATGATTAACCTGTAAATGCCATGCTGTTGTTTGTCTTGATTGGTTTGGTTGCTGTGAGCTTGCGAGTACATTCAAAGTACTCACCTGGCGTGTCATGCCAGATTGCAGGTGATGCCATGATTGATTGTTTGTCGAGGATCCCGAGGTTGCGCTCTAGGATGCGTCCCAGCCAGAGTCCCTGTGGAGTGGATTCCATCGCCGTTGTCGCTGTTCCGCTGCTAGAAGTTATTCCGCTGTTACGAGTTGTTCCGCTGCTAGCATAGAGCTACCTTAGCAGGCGAAGTGTCGCCGTACCCCTGTAACCTTTGTTATATCGGACCCTTGTACCCGTTATATTTGTAATAAAGAGCTGATTTGTTCTATGCCAAGCAGTGCCGTATTCCAGAAGACTTGATCTCTGGGCTGGAATACGGGGTGTTCCGGTCTCTCTAAGCCGGGGTGCCACAAACCCGCGCCGTGGCCTGCTGCAACCGGTGCCCAGGAGAGCTGCCATCATGGACGACAAGCATGGTGACCGCGAGCTGCGAGGACGGCGGCGCTCTCCCGAGCAACATTGCAGACATCGCGTTTTTGTTACATGCTACAACCGGTGTCACCTTTTGCTACAACCGGCACCCCACGCAGCTACAACCGGCGTCATGTTTTTCTACATCGCACGAACCATCGTATGTTTTTTCTACATGCTACAACGGGTGTCATGAATTGCTACAATCGGCACCGTATCCGGCTACAACCGGTGCCGTGTTTTGCTACATCACATGGCCATCGCATTTTTTGCTACAACCGGCGTCATGCGTCCTGCTTCAACCAGCATCAGAAATTGCTACAACCAGCAAAGCCGAAGGCTGGAACCAACATCCATTTTCACTGCATCGAAGTGTGGCCGACTGCGACAACGAAGTGTGGCCGGCTGCGACGGTGCTGCATTTTTTGCTGCAACCGGCAACAAGAAAGCTACAACCGCGCTGAGATTTGCTACAACCACTAACAATGAAGTGTGGCCGACGGGGACGACACACGTTTTGTTTTTGCTGCAACTAGGCGACGGTGAGCGTCACCGGCGATGACGGCGCATGCTTTTTTTTTGCTGCAACGGGCAACCATGGAAGCTTCCACCGACGCGGGATTTTTGCTGCAACCCATGGGTGGGCTCCTGGAACTGCGGCTTTCGGGGAGCGAGGATGGCGAGCGGCGGCGAGACGGAAAGGTCATTGGCGTTGGGGGTGGTTGGAGAAGGAGGAGGATTCTCTCGTGCGTGCTGTTCGTGCGGCTCTAGTGCACCCACGGGTGGGAAACGAAGAAAGAGATCGAGGAGGGAGGAACAAGACGACTGGGGGCAGATCTGACGGTCTCCTACAGCTGTATCGGGCGGCTGGGGGCCGACCAACCCAAATTTGGGCCGGTGCGCCGGCGCCCAGCACTGCCCTTAAAATATACACATATTTAAATCCGTTTGTTGATTTGTGTACCTCTGGACTAAGCTTAAATCTTTTATCTTTACTATTAAAGTAAAGTCCGTACATCATTTCCCCCTCACACCTCCACGCCCCTACCACGTACACGCCATCTCCCATCGGTTTTACCATTTTTTTAGGTCGTCCAGTTCTTCCGTCACAAATCGTCCGAGCCTAAATAGACCGCTTCTCTTATCCCGAGTGCACGAATGGGCTAGGGTTGCCCAGCCGCTACGCTCCCCATAGCGCACCTCCCCATGCCGATGGAGACATCGCCGCCCTCGCCTGCGTGATCTAGTGTTGTAAATGTTGAACTCACTTGATTTCTGTTTAGTATGTCTTTAAGTTTTGATGAATTGGAGGCTATACACATACATGCTGGAAAGTGTTGACTACTTGGAGGTAGTTGCTTGTGCATAGAAACATACTCAAACCACTTTTAACATTATATTTTTCACCAGGGCAACTCTAATTGCTTCATTTATCGCTCTATAGTTCGTTAAATCTTTGAATTATTTTCTGAATCTATGGTAAATAATTTAACTAAAATTCATATGCAAACATGTCGGTAAATGAGTAGGAAAACATATCGACGTGGGTTCTGCTAAGATGTGATGCTTAAATGCATTTGAAATCGTGCACATGACTATACTTAGGTTAGGTATTTTCTAAAATTCTAAAAGTATAAGGTCATTGTTGTTGGAAATATGCCCTAGAGGCAATAATAAAGTTGTTATTATCATATTTACTTGTTCTTGATAAGTGTTTATTCTCCATGCTATAATTGTATTAACCGGAAACTCAAACACATGTGTAGATACATAAACAAACACTATGTCCCTAGTGAGCCTCTACTAGACTAGCTCGTTGATTAAAGATGGTTAAGGTTTCCTAACCATAGACATGAGTTGTCATTTAATAACGAGATCATATCATTAGGAGAATGATTTGATAGACATACCCAATCATAATATTAGCATCTGATCGTGTCACTAAGTTCAAATTGCGATAGCTTTCCTAATGTCAAGTATCTATTCCTTAGGCCATGAGATCGTGCCACTCCCTAATACCGGAAGAATGCTTTGTGGGTATCATCCGTCACTTCATAACTGGGTGATCATAAATGTGCTCTTCAGGTATCTCGGAAGGTACTAGTTGGGTTGCATGGATCAGGACTGCGATTTGTCACTCCATGTGACGGAGAGATATCTTCGGGCCCTCTCGGTAATACAACATCCTAAGTAGCTTGCAAGCATGTGACAAATGTGTTTGCTCATGAGGATATTGTATTACAGAACGAGTAAAGAGAACTTGCCGGTAACGAGATTGAACTAGGTATGGTGATATCGACGATCGAATTTCGGGCAAGTAAAATATCATGAGGCAAAGCGAATGGAATACGAGATTGTTTCAATCCTCAACATTGTGGTTCAAACCGATAAAGATCTTCGTTGAATATGTGTGAGTCATTATGGGTATCCAGGTCGCGCTATTGATTATTGATCAGAGAGTTGTCTCGATCATGTCCGCATGTTCTTGAACCCATAGGGTCACACACTTAACGTTCAATAACGTAGGGTAGTAATGGGATATTCATAATGGTGAGACCGAAGATAGTTCAGAGTCTCGGATAGGATCCAGGACATCATGAGGAGCTTCGGAATAGTCCGGAGATAAAGTTTCATATATGGAAAGTGGATTTCAGGGTTCCGGAAAGGTTCGGGAATTTACTGGTATTGTATCGGAGTTTCATAGAAATGTTCCAGGGTTCAACAGTGGGGCCCACCTGTCCCGGATGGTCCACATGGACCCAAGGGGTGGCACACCAGCCCTACATGGGCTAGGCGCCACAAACCCACTTGGCCCATGCGCCATAGGGGAAACCCTAGCCCCAAAATAAGGAAAGGGGGGAGACATGGAGGCCAAGTCCCCCCCCTTGGCCGCCGGCCCTAGGGCTTGGAGGGAAAGCCTCCCAGCCCCCCCACGCCTATATAAAGGGAGGGAGGCGCAGGGGGCAATAGCCATCTGTGACACCCCGATTTTTGGCCCTTTCTTTTTCTTTTGGTTTTCTTTGGATTTTTATTTGGAGTTCCGTTTTTGTGGCTCTGTGGTCTTGAAACCCGAGAAGATCATCTTTTCTCCCTCTCGCAAGTGGTTCATCACTCTCAAATCCTTCCCAAGGCCATGTCATTCCCACCCTAGCTCAACCCCAGTATTTATTTCTTAGGAATATTCCTTTTTCTATTAAAGGAATAACCCTGTTTGCTCTAGGTTGTGAAGCAACCTATATTTCTGTCGTTCCTTAAATTCCCATAAAATTCTCAAAATTCCTTTGGCCCATATGGAACTTGGATATGTAAAAATATTCAAGATTTCATGCCCATAGTGAGCACACCATCCAATCTTTGTTTCTGGTCAGAAATTCAGTTTGTGAAGCAACTATATTTTCTATGCCTTCATAAAATTTGGAATTTTACCAGAACATTCTCATACCTATATAACTTCCCTCCACCAAATTTGGGCTTATTTCATTCATCCAATATTTCTCAATAATTTCCCCAAGTTTCTGTCTAGAGGAAAGCATTGTGAAGGAAGTACCATTTTTATTTATCCAAATGGTATGAAATTTGTACAGTTCCTTCATATGCCCAAATCATCATCCTCCACCAAATTTCAGCTCAATCCAATCATCCATGTGAGTGCAGCTTCAAGATCTAGTTTCTGGACCAGATATGTTGTTGTGAAGCAACTATAATAAATATTGGTCCAAATCTCTTCATATTTCACAGGACTGTAGTCCTTCTTACCCTAAACATCCGTGACAACTTTTTACTCCATTTAACCACCCCATTTTACCTCAGCTTCTAGCCCAAGTTTTCTACAACAAACTTTGATTGATGCATCCCATCAGCACAAAGTTGCTTTCTTCAAGCTATCACCTCAGGAAGGTCCCATTTGGGAAGGACTATGCGGTAGACAACTTTTGGCAGTCCCTCATGCCCTCTCCTCGCCATGCCATGCGGTAATCACGCGGTCTGGCCTACAAAACGCGTGCTCTGCTTGTTTGGCCGCGCCCCGAGTGTCGTTTTGCTTCGGCTTCTTTCTTCCCAACCGTTCCCGCGTGCCCCAGCATGTCCCGGCGCTCCGTGGCAGCCATACGCCCTCTCCAGAGCGTTCTCCCCCTCCTCTTTCCTCCCCGGCATGCCACGACAACCCTGCCCGCGGCACTGTTCGCCCAAGTGGCCGACCGGACTTCGCTCTTCCCGCGTCTGCCCTCCTCTAGCACTCCACTAGCTCCCTCTCGTCGCCATCAACCTCTCCGCGCGTGCGCACGCGTACGCGGTCGCGTCAGAGTGGCGCCCACCCTTCCGCGGCGGCATCCGGGCACAGCATCTTCACCGCGGCTATATAAGCCACCCCCGGGCCTCTCCGAGCACGGCAACCTCTTCTCCTCCCTCCTAGTAACCTCCCCGACCTCTCATTTGAGCCCCGGAGCCCCTCCTCCTCGCCCACGATCGCCATGGCCACCGCTCTACTCCGCTCAAATTCGAGCAATGTAGAGCCCCACTTCCTCTCCTCTCCCCACCAGAAGAACCACCAGATCCCGGCGAACCTCCCCAGCTCCTCATATCATCTCCGGGACGCCCGAGCGCTCGGAGCCATCGATGGCCGACGACCGCCTCCATGGACATCGAAGCCGCCATCGCTCTAGTCTTCCTCGAGGTCCATGCGCCACACGGTTGGATGCGCCGCTCCTTTTTGAGCTCATCCATAGGTGGAGCATCGCCGGAGACGCTCTGTGGCGCCGGGAATCGCCGGAGGACGGCGCCACTGTTCCCTTCCGCAGGCACGCACGGGAGGTAGAAGACGACCGGGAGGAGAGAGAAAGGAGATGAAGCGGGCCCAGCTCGTAAGTGAGCCAGCCACTGGGCCCAGCCAGTTTAAGTGGAAACGTATTCCTAAAATATGCTTTCTGCAAGCGAAGGCGTACTCCGCGACGGCTTCGAGTAGAAATACGCTTTCTCTACTCTGAAGGCGTATCCCCGAAAATACGCTTTCTATTTCCAGCCACCGGCCGAAACTGTTAGATTGCGGACGTTCGTCCGTTAGCAGCAGAAAAACATAGTTTTTATTTGTTTACTGCCTAACGAATGAACGGCCGTATTTTCGCAACCGTAACTCCGATTCAGGTGATTCCAAAGCCCAAGTTCTTTATTCGTCGAGCCCGTTCTGTTGGTACCATTTTCATGATGTTGTCATAGTGTGAAAATGACCATTTTGCCTTTGCCCTTTAATCAGCTCCGCCGAGAGAGAAACTTTTCCGGCAAAAATTTCCGCGAGCTTCTCGCACTTCTTCCCGATGAATCCTTCATCCCCAGGCAGCCACAACAGCCACTTACATGATGGCATTGCAATAGCCATGGTTCACTTGAATGTTTAAATAATTACTTTGAAATTATTTTGTAAATGCTATGTATATGCTTGTGGCTTCATGCTCATCCCTATGCCATGTTCATGTGCATCCAGATACTTACTTGTTAGTAGTATTATTCTCATGTTCCATTCTTGTATTCAGTTCATATGCTAGCGATCATGATATGCTCACATGAGTAGTTATGGTTTGGTATGCAAATACTTGTGATATTCATGATCATCTTTATGCCATGCTCATGTGCATCCCGTAGACTAAATGATTTATTGGTGTTGATGTTATGATAAATGGTTATATTGCACCTCTATGCTTATGTTGACATCATGCTCATATGCACTACTATTCCATCATGTTATTTTGTTATGGCTCAGCTCATCACCATTCAAGTTGAACCTGGCATTAATCGAACTTGAACAAATCTGTTGGCTGGGTCATAGTGTCACCGAATCGAGCTCACCAGTGCAGCCACATTTGCCTTATGGGGGGCCCTAATGCGATCTATTGTCATGCCTCTCACCGGTGCCTCCAACTAGGGAACGTTATGTGCGCGCGCTACCCTGATCAGGTAGGCGGCCATAATCTTGTGTGCCCAAGTTGTATGGTACCATTGTCCCCGTTTGGGACCATTTGTTTTGTTTTGGCCACGACGGTGGCAGCCACAAAGGTGGCGGATGTCACGAGTTGACATCGGGGCCACCCATGACATAGCCCAAAGGGGAGTTTGTCGGAGTGGCCGGGAGAGTGTCATGCAATAGATTAGTTTTGTCGGAATGTCGTTGGTCCACCCGATTGGGAGCACGAGGCCATGAGTTCCGTGGTGTGGGTACAGTGTACTAACCTCTGCAGAGTATATAATCTATCGATAGCCGCGTCCTCGATCATGGACACAGTTCATAGTAGGTCACACTATGGGTCAACAGTAATATTAACCTGAATAATAAACAACCCCGGTTCGATGAGAAAAGAAGTTGGTTGATCTTTATGTGGTCATGCGATTATCACAGGTAGAGATCAAGCTCCGTGTGGTCATGTGATGATCACGATGGTATAGTTGATACCGAGCTTGGTTGATCCTGAGGTGATCGTGTGATGTTCACGACGGTAAGTTTGTTACATATGGTGGTTACGAGATAACCTCCGAGAAGAGTAAGTTGGTCCAAGGGACCTTAAACATCGACCCCCCTCTCATGCTAGTGCTAGCATCATCATGTTCATATCCTGATTAACATGTACATGCCATGTTCACTCTCATGTTGTTCTAGTAGTATAATGTTCATCATTTATAATTAACCTGTAATTGCCATGCTGTTGTTTGTCTTGATTGCTTTGGTTGCTGTGAGCTTGCGAGTACATTCAAAGTACTCACCTGGCATGTCATGCCAGATTGCTGGTAATGCCGTGATTGATTGCTTGTCGAGGATCCCGAGTTTGCGTGCTAGGATGTGTCCCAGCCAGAGTCCCTGCGGAGTGGAGTTCATCACTGTCGTCGTTGTTCCGCTGCCAGAAGCTATTCCGTCACTACGAGTTGTTCCGCTGCTAGCATAGAGCTACCTTAGCAGGCAAAGTGTCGCCGTGCCCCTGTAACCTTTGTAATATCGGACCTTTGTACCCATGTTATTTGTAATAAAGAGCTGATTTGTTCTATGCCAAGCAGTGCCGTATTCCAGAAGACTTGATCTCTGGGTTGGAATACGGGGTGTTCCGGTTCCTCTGAGCCGGGGTGCCACAACGCTTGGTATCAGAGCAGGTCTGGCTGTAGGATGCCCTAGTCAGCGCGAGTATTAGAAACCGGTAGTTCAGAGTCTAGCTTGCTTGTTGCATTTGGTTGTTGCATTTGTTTGCTGCATAGCATGCATATAGACTCTCTATCTTGTCGCTAACGATCTTATCTTGGAAATGTAGGTGGCATCGGTTTCGATCCACTACCTGCACCCTTCAGTTTTGCATACTTGCTCTTTGGTGTTTGGTGTCATCTCTGTCCCAGCGGAGTGATGCCGAGGTACTTAGTGGTGTCGATCATTTGCAGGATTGATGCACAGGTATCGCACCAATATATTCTCTTCAGCCACACCTATCGTTTCGGTGGTAGACATGTTTCTACCCCGGATCTTGCCATCCAACCCGCCGCTTTGGCAACCCTTACTGGTCTTTGTTACCAGAAAAGGGCAATGCCAGCAGACCCTGCTTTCCACCGATATCCTACCCTATCACCCATTCCCTGGATGAGTACAGTTCCTTTTCGTCCACTTGATGATGATGTGGCCGTGATATCCGTGTTATGTTACATGATCACCGAGTACGTCCTCATCCCTAAGCCCGTCCAGATGCAACCAGTGTTGAGCCAGCGCTTGGTGTAGCTCTGTCTACACCAACCTCTCCACATGTTGATTCACTTTCATGCACACCGTCACAGCATGTTAGATCGTAGTACCGGAGTTTCCGCAAGATTTGAGTGCTTAAGTAGGCATGCATATTGTTGTGTGTAGCAGTAAAATGTGATGTTTGTAATCTTGATGCTTTGTGTGTTTTTGTTTGAGTCGTTTCTTTTGCTTCTTTCTTTGGGCCTTCAGTGTCACCTTATTTCCCCTTATGAATGTTGCTCATCGAACCGCCACCGGACTCGAAGAATCAGTGAGGAATTCAATACTTGGAAGCTCAGCTAAACATTATGGAGTTCTCAGCCGACTGCATTATATTGGGAATATCTGGTTTGAATACAAATGATATTCTGGATTGACTACCAGCATCAAGTCTATATCAGCGCGCAATCTTCACAGCAGTAATGATTAAACCAGCAGGAAGATAATTTGTGTGCAAGACCAACCTTATATTTCGAGTCAAAGGTATGGATCATATACGAAGTTTGGTTCTGCTATGAGTAAAGATCTAAAACATGCTATACCCCGGCAGCAAGCTAGAATGTGCTATGGATCCAGACTCAGGAAGAAGGATAGTCCGACAAATTCTTTTCATACAAGTAATCAACAGTAGGAATATCAAGGGTATGTATATATATATGGCATTCAGCCCGCATATCAGAGAGAAAAGCTTCTGGTGTAAGCAACCCAGTCTTCCTCCGCACGCTACCAGAGAAGCTTATGATGCAAGGCTCCTTAGTCTTCCTCAGTACGATATGTGGATAGCTTCCAGCATAAGATACCCAGTCTTCTTCAGTAAGCCATCACAGAAAAGCTTCTGGCATAAGGCACCAAATCTTCCCCAGCAAGCAACCAGGAGGAGAAGCTTCCGAGGTACGGTACCCAGTCTTCTTCAACACGCTATCCCGGCAAAAGCTTCGAGTGCAAGATATCCAGCCTTCTTCAGCACGCTACTCTTAGATAGCTTCCAACACAAGCTATCCAATCTTCGCCAGTACGACATGACCAACAGTTGACAAAATTACACAGTGGGTTGGCAGTTCAACTCAAGGGTCAAGACCACAATAATTTAGTCAGAAACACGAGCTAGGCAGGACACAAGTCTGCCTCGGGAATAAAATGTTCAGCTACACATGTTTCCATATATATTGTGAACATGCTGCCAAGGTCATGCAAGTCACTCGTACAATGATGCAAGCATGGGGAGGATCCGACAACCACGTGAGTTATGTAAGAAAGCCAGTTATACAACTCAGTGTGATGCAAGGACCGACAAGCTATAACATAAGACCACATTGGGACAACAATCTTGGCAGTGATTATCAAGGCCAGCTTCCTCATGCCCGACAAGGCGATATCGTTAACCCTCGTGACCAGCTTGTATGATTGCCGACAACAATGAGCTTTATACAAGTACAGGCGAACCTGGTATATTTCCTATGACCCGAGTCATGAACAAGGCTAAGGTATGATTACCAGAATATTGCACCTAACAAAACCTATGGTCACACGAAGAATTAAGGATATATATGGCCAAGCTCTTTCAGCAAAAGATTCAGAGAAAAAGAACAATAATGAAGGAGCAAGACCGGCAATATAGGTGTGATAATTGGTGCATGAACAACATGGTACGAATACCCAAGACAGTCTGATTCTGTATCGATCACCATGAATATACACCCAAGGGGTCTACTCTGTTTGTAAGGGCCTCATATCAAGGTAACCCGCTTGTCCAAATATGTATGCCCAGAATTGTCAGTATCATATATCGAAGTCGGTCATGTCAGACCAAAGGCCAGCTCAGCAGCTTGACTTCAACGACCGGGTTAAATCATTGCATGGCCTACTACCCACATATGGGTATACCGATAGAACAAGAAATCAAAATACTGAACAACAAGCTCGGATCATGCGTACTCACATATGGTACCCAGTGAAGTCATTGCCTGTCATGAACAAGATTCTTCGGCCAGAACCACCGTCAGTCAAGTCTCTGGATGCAATTGTTATAAGGCCGTACTCCTTTATACTGGTCATGACTGGCGACAGTCAAATCTTTGGTATGGATTTGATACTCGAGACAGTGAAGCCAGCCAAGATGATTCAGAACTCCCTACAAGTAGTCAGATTCTGCCAAGAGAAACGTTGTGATTTTCAGCATTGTTTTCAACCCGGAGGACATGCATCTAGTAACCCGATGCAATGATTAAATGTTTCACCAAGGGAATTTGTTCATAACTCTATTGAATACTACCGGTGCTGGATAGAAGAATGTCATGTCAATTGGAAATCACTCCCGGACTTATGGAAATTCCAGCCATGATAATATCAGATAAGCCAGCAGACATAAAAGAATTGGAGTCGGAGTAAGGATGAACATATGAAGGAAGACCTGTCAGAATATGGAATATGGTGAAGCAAACCACCCCAGAGCAAGGTAATCAGGTCATATGAAATTCAGTGGGAACATCATATAAAGGAAAAGGATACCCGAGTTGGAAACGGTTTCCTTAAGTCAGGATATTCATACTTGTTCCCT
Source organism: Elymus sibiricus (assembly GCA_039707655.1). Classification (NCBI taxonomy): domain Eukaryota; kingdom Viridiplantae; phylum Streptophyta; class Magnoliopsida; order Poales; family Poaceae; genus Elymus; species Elymus sibiricus. The sequence goes on along the minus strand of CM077676.1, from coordinate 298,366,167 downwards.
GAGCAACCAAATCTCGAGGACGAGATTTTTGTAAGGGGGGTAGGTTTGTGACACCCCGATTTTTAGCCCTTTCTTTTTATTTTGGTTTTCTTTGGATTTTTATTTAGAGTTCCGTTTTTGTGGCTCTGTGGTCTTGAAACCCGGGAAGATCATCTTTTCTTCCTCTCGCAAGTGGTTTATCACTCTCAAATCCTTCCCAAGGCCATGTCATTTCCACCCTAGCTCAACCCTAGTATTTATTTCTTGGGAATATTCCTTTTTCTATTAAAGGAATAACCCTGTTTGCTCTAGGTTGTGAAGCAACCTATACTTCTATCTTTCCTTAAATTCCCACAAAATTCTAAAAATTCCTTTGGCCCATATGGAACTTGGATATGTAAAAATATTCAAGATTTCATGCCCATGGTGAGCACACCATCCAATCTTTGTTTCTGGTCAGAAATTCAGTTTGTGAAGCAACTATATTTTCTATGGCTTCATAAATTCTGAAATTTTACCAGAACATTCTCATACCTATATAACTTCCCTCCACCAAATTTGGGCTTATTTCATTCATCCAATATTTCTCAATAATTTCCCCAAGTTTCTGTCCAGAGGAAAGCATTGTGAAGGAAGTATCACTTTCATTTATCCAAATGCTATGAAATTTTTACAGTGCCTTCATATGCTCAAATCATCATCCTCCACCAAATTTCAGCTCAATCCAATCATCCATGTGAGTGCAGCTTCAAGATCTAGTTTCTGGACCAGATATGTTGTTGTGAAGCAACTATAATAAATATTAGTCCAAATCTTTTCATATTTCACAGGACTGTTGTCCTTCTTACCCTAAACATCTGTGAAAACTTTTTACTCCATTTAACCACCGCATTTTACCTCAGCTTCTGGCCCAAGTTTGCTACAGCAAACTTTGACTGATGCATCCCATCAGCACAAAGTTGCTTTCTTCGAGCTATCACCTCCGGGAGGTCCCATTTGGGAAGGACTACGCGGTAGACATCTTTTGGCAGTCCCTCGTGCCCTCTCCTCGCCATGCCACGCGGTGACCACGCGGTCTGGCCTGCAAAATGTGTGCTCTGCTCGTTTGGCCGCGCCCCGAGTGTCGTTTTGCTTCGGCCTCTTTCTTCCCAGCCATTCCCGCGCGCCCCAGCATGTCCCAGCGCTCTGTGGCAGCCATACACCCTCTCCAGAGCCCTCTCCCCCTCCTATTTCCTCCCCAGCGCGCCACGGCGACCCTGCCCGTGGCACTGTTCGCCCAAGTGGCCGACCGGACTTCACTCTTCCCGCGTCTGCCCTCCTCTGGCACTCCACTAGCTCCCTCTCGTCGCCATCAACCTCTCCGCGCGTGCGCATGCGTACGCGGTCGCGTCAGAGCTGCGCCCACCCGTCCGCGGCGGCATCCGGGCACGTCATCTTCACCGCGGCTATATAAGCCACCCCTGGGCCTGTCCGAGCACGACAACCTCTTCTCCTCCCTCCTAGCAACCTCCCGGACCTCTCATTTGAGCCCCGGAGCCCCTCCTCCTCGCCCACGATCGCCATGGCCGCCGCTCTGCTTCGCTCAAATTCAAGCAATGCAGAGCTCCACTTCCTCTCCTCTCCCCACCAGAAGAACCACCAGATCCCGGTGAACCTCCCCAGCTCCTCATATCATCTCCGGGATGCCCGAGCGCTCGGAGCCATCGATGGCCGACGGCCGCCTCCGCGGACGTCCAAGCCGCCGTCACTCTGGTCTTCCCCGAGGTCCGTGTGCCACACGGTTGGATGCGCCGCTCCTTTCTGAGCTCATCCATAGGCGGAGCATCGCTGGAGACGCTCTGTGGCGCCGGGAATCGTCGGAGGACGGCGCCTCTGTTCCCTTCCGCGGGCACGCACGGGAGGTAGAAGACGACCGGGAGGAGAGAGAAAGGAGATGAAGTGGGCCCCGCTCGTAAGTGAGCCAGCCACTGGGCCCAGCCAGTTTAAGTGGAACGTATTCCTAAGAATATGCTTTCCGCAAGTGAAGGCGTACTCCGCGACGACTTCGAGCAGAAATACGCTTTCTCTGCTCTGAAGGCGTATCCCCGAAAATACGCTTTCTATTTCCAGCCACCAGCCGAAACTATTAGATTGCGGACGTTCGTCCGTTAGCAGCAGAGAAACACAGTTTTTATTTGTTTTCTGCCTAACGAATTAACGGCCGTATTTTCGCAACCGTAACTCCGATTCAGGTGATTCCAAAGCCCACGTTCTCTATTCGTCGAGCCCGTTCTGTTGGTACCATTTTCATGATGTTGTCACAGTGTGAAAACGACCATTTTTCCCTTGCCCTTTAATCAGCTCTGCCGAGAGAGAAACTTTTCAGACAAATTTTTCCGCGAGGTTCTCGCACTTCTTCCCGATGAATCCTTCATCCCCAGGCAAGCCACAACAGCCACTTGCATGATGGCATTGCAATAGCCATGGTTTTCACTTGAATGTTTAAATAATTACTGTGAAATTATTTTGTAAATGCTATGTATATGCTTGTGGATTCATGCTCATCCCTATGCCATGTTCATGTGCATCCAGATACTTACTTGTTAGTAGTATTATTCTCATGTTCCATTCTTGTATTCAGTTCATATGCTAGCGATCATGATATGCTCACATGAGTAGTTATGGTTTGGTATGCAAATACTTGTGATATTCATGATCATCTTTATGCCATGCTCATGTGCATCCCGTAGACTAAATGATTTATTGTTGTTGATGTTATGATAAATGGTTATATTGCACCTCTATGCTTATGTTAACATCATGCTCATATGCACTATTATTCCATCATCTTATTTTGTTATGGCTCAGCTCATCACCATTCAAGTTGAACCTGGCATTAATCGAACTTGAACAAATCTGTTGGCTGGGTCATAGTGCCACCGAATCGAGCTCACCAGTGCAGCCACATGTGCCTTATGGGGGGCCCTAATGCGATCTATTGTCATGCCTCTCTCTGGTGCCTCCAACTAGGGGAGGTTATGTGCGCGCGCTACCCTGATCAGGCAGGCGGCCATAATCTTGTGTGCCCAAGTTGTATGGTACCATTGTCCCTGTTTGGGACCGTTTGTTTTGTTTTGGCCACGACGGTGGCAGCCACAAAGGTGGCGGATGTCACGAGTTGACATCGGGGCCACCCATGACATAGCCCAAAGGGGAGTTTGTCGGAGTGGCCAGGAGAGTGTCATGCAATAGATTGGTTTTGTCGGAATGTCGTTGGTCCACCCGAATGGGAACACGAGGCCATGAGTTCTGTGGTGTGGGTACAGTGTACTAACCTCTGCAGAGTATATAATCTATCGATAGCCGCGTCCTCGGTCATGGACATAGTTCGTAGTAGGTCACACTATGGGTCAACAGTAATATTAACCTGAATAATAAACAACCCCGGTTCGATGAGAAAAGAAGTTGGTTGATCTTGATGTGGTCATGCGATGATCACATGTAGAGATCAAGCTCCGTGTGGTCATGTGATGATCACGATCGTATAGTTGATACCGAGCTTGGTTGATCCTGAGGTGATCGTGTGATGTTCATGACGGTGAGTTTGTTACATATGGTGGTTATGAGATAACCTCCGAGAAGAGTAAGTTGGTCCAAGGGACCTTAAACATCGACCCCCCTCTAATGCTAGTGCTAATATCATTAGGTTCATATCCTGATTAACATGTACATGCCATGTTCACTCTCATGTTGTTCGAGTAGTATCATGTTCATCATTGATAATTAACCTGTAATTGCCATGCTGTTGTTTGTCTTGATTGCTTTGGTTGCTGCGAGCTTGCGAGTACATTCAAAGTACTCACCTGGCGTGTCATGCCAGATTGCAGGTAATGCCTTGATTGATTGCTTGTCGAGGATCCCGAGTTTGCGCGCTAGGATGTGTCCCAGCCAGAGTCCCTGCGGAGTGGAGTTCATCACCGTCGTCGTTGTTCCGCTGCTAGATGTTATTCCGTCGCTACGAGTTGTTCCGCTGCTAGCATAGAGCTATCTAAGCAGGCGTAGTATCGCCAGGCCACTGTAACCTTTGTAATATTGGACCCTTGTACCCTTATTATTTGTAATAAGAGCTGATTTGTTCTATGCCAAGCAGTGCCGTATTCCAGAAGACTTGATCTCTGGGCTGGAATACGGGGTGTTCCGGTTCCTCTGAGCCAGGGTGCCACACCATCCAAAACCCTAGGCGCCTCCCCTCCTGCTATTCCTCCCACCTCTCCGCAGAAGCTTGGCGAAGCCCTACAGGAGTTCCACCATAACTCCACCACCACGCCGTCGTGTTGCTAGCCTAGATCCCATCTACCTCTCCCTCTTGCTTGCTAGATCAAGAAGAAGGAGACATCACTGAGCCGTACGTGTGCATATCTCGGAGGGGTCGTTTGTGCGGTGCTTGATCGGATTGGATCATGAAGAAAGTACACTACACCAACCACGTTCGTTAGAACGTTTCCGCTCTCGATCTACAAGGGTGTGTAGACTTTCCCCACTCATTGCTAGCATCCAGTAGATTAGATCTTGGGTGAATTCATTCTCTCATAGGAATTTTTTTTCCATGCAACGAATCCCATCAGTGGTATCCGAGCCCTGTCTATGCGTAGATGCTTTGCACTAGTAGAACACAATTTTGTTGTCGACGTTGATGTTCATGTTGCCACCCTCCTTTGTTATTTTGGTTTTGGCAGCATAGTGGGATGAAGCGGCCCGGACCAACTTTACTTGTCCACGCACAAGAGACCGGCTCCGCGCTTGACATGTAACTTGTATTACATAAAGCGGCTGGCGGGTGTCTGTCTCTCCCACCATAGTTAAAATCTGATTTGACAACGGCGGTTCTGAGAAGGTTAACAACTTGTATATCTTCGTTGTGACTTTGCATAGGTAAGAACGGTTCTTATACGTTGCCCTTAGAAGCCACGTAAAAAATTGCAAGAACAAAGTAGAGGATGTCTAACTTGTTTTTGCAGGGCATGTGATGTGGTATGGCCAAGATATGATGTGATATATGAGATGTTCATGTTTTGTAATCTTTCACGACTTGCATGTCGATGAGTACGTCAACTGGCAGGAGCCATATGGTTGTCTTAATATTATTGTATGACCTGCGTGTCAATGTTTAAACGTCATGTAATTGCTTTACTTTATCGCTACGAGTTAGCAATAGTTGTAGAAGCAATAGTTGGTGGAGACAACCATATTACGGCACCAAGGACCAAGGTGCCATGCTAGTGATGACGAGGATCATGCCGGTGCTTTGGAGACGGTGATCAAAGGCACAAGAAGAAAAGGCCATGTCACATTATACTTGCATGTGATGTTTGTCTTATTATGCTTAGATCGCGACGATAGCATTATAAGATGATCTCTCACACTTAATATCAAGATAAAAGTGTTTTCCCTTAGTATGCACCGTTGCATAAGTTCGTCGTTTTGAAGCACCTCGTGATGATCGGGTGTGATAAACTCTACGTTCACATACAACGGGTGTAAGCCAGTTTTACACATGCGGAAATACTTTGGTTAACTTGACGAGCCTAGCATGTACAGGCATGTCCTCAGAACACATCGAACCGAAAGGTTAAACATGAGTCATATGGATGATATGATCAACTTGTTGATGTTCACCATTGAAACTACTCCATCTGACGTGATGATTGGACTTGGGTTAGTGAATTTGGATCATGTATCACTAAACAACATGAGGGATGTTGTTTTAAGTGGGAGTTCATTACTAATTTGATTAATTTGAACTAATTATCATGAACATAGTCTAAATGTCTTTGCAAATATGTTGTAGATCAATGGCTCGCGTTGTAGTCAATTTCAATGCGTTCCTAGAGAAAGAAAAACTGAAAGATGATGGAAGCAACTTTGCGGACTGGCTCCGTAATCTGAGGATTATCCTCACTGTTGCACAAAAGGCTTATGTCCTTGATGCATCACTCAGTGCGCCACCCCTTCCCGGGACGTCTGTAGATGTTGTGAATGTCCGGTAGACACGTGTTGATGACTACTCGATAGTTCAGTGCGCCATTCTGTACAGCTTCGAATCAAGGCTCCAAAAATGTTTTGAGCACCACAGGGCATGTGAGATGATTGAGGAACTAAAAACGGTATTTCAGGCTCACGCCCGTGTGGAGAGGTACGATGCCTCAGACAAATTCTTTAGCTGTAAGATGGAAGAGAACAACTCTGTTAGCGAGCACGTACTCAAAATGTCTGGTTATGCCGATCGCCTGAATCAACTGGGAGTTAAGATTCCTGATGAAGTAGCGATTGACAGGGTTCTCCAGTTACTGCCACCAAGCTACAAGGGCTTTGTGATGAACTATAACATGCAAGGGATGGAGAAGACACTCCCTGAGCTTTTTGTGACGCTTAAAACCGCAGAAGTAGAAAACAAGAAAGAACATCAAGTGTTGATGGTCAAAAAGACCACCAGTTTCAAAAGGGCTAAGGGAAAGAAAGGGAACTTCAAGAAGAATGGCAAGCAAGTTGCTGCTCCCGTGAAGAAGCCCAAAGTTGGACCTAAACCTGACGCTGAGTGTTTCTATTGCAAGGGGAATGGCCACTGGAAGCGTAACTGCCCCAACTACTTGGCATATAAGAAGGCTGACAACGTCAACAAAGGTATATTTGATATACATGTTATTGATGTGTACCTTAATAGTGCTCGTAGTAGCGCCTGGGTATTTGATACTGGTTCAATTGCTAATATTTGTAACTCAAAACAGGAGTTGTAGAATAAATGAAGACTAACTAAGGACGAGGTGACGATGTGCGTTGGAAATGGCTCCAAGGTTGATGTGATCGTCGTCGGCACGCTCCCTCTACGTCTACCTTCGAGATTAGTTTTAAACCTAAATAATTGTTATTTGGTGCCTGCTTTAAGCATGAACATTATATCTGGATCTTGTTTATTGCGAGACAGTTATTCATTTAAATTCGAGAATAGTGGTTGTTCTATTTATATGAGTAACATCTTTTATGGTCATGCACCCAATGTGAATGGTTTATTCTTGTTGAATCCAGATAGCAGTGATACACATGTTCATAATATTAATGCCAAAAGATGCAAAGTGAATAATGATAGTACCACATACTTGTGGCACTGCCGCTTAGGTCATATTGGTGTAAAGTGCATGAAGAAACTCCATACTAATGGACTTCTGGAATCACTTGACTTTGAATCATTTGAAACATATGAACCATGCCTCATGGGCAAGATGACTAGAACCCCGTTTTCTGGTATAATGGAGCGGGCAAGTGACTTGTTGGAAATAATACATACCGATGTATGCAGTCCAATGAGTGTTAAAGCATGCGGTGGATATCTTTATTTCCGGACCTTCACAGGTGATTTAAGTAGATATGGGTATATTTACTTAATGAAATACAAGTCTGAAACATTTGAAAAGTTCAAGGAGTTTCAGAGTGAAGTAGAAAATCATCGTAATAGGAAAATAAAATTTCTATGATCCGATCGTGGAGGTGAATATCTGAGTTATGAGTTTGGTATGCATTTAAGACAATGTGGAATTGTTTCATAGCTCACGCCACCTTGAACACCACAACGTAATGGTGTGTCCAAACCTCATAATCATACTCTATTAGATATTGTGTGTTCTATGATGTCTCTTACCGATTTGCCACTATCGTTTTGGGGTTATGCACTAGAGACAGCCGTATTCACTTTAAATAGGGCACTGTCTAAATCCGTTAAAACGACACCGTATGAATTATGGTTTGGCAAGAAACCTAAGCTATCATTTCTTAAAGTTTTGGGATGCAAAGCTTATGTCAAGTGGCTACAGCCTGATAAGCTCGAACCCAAAGCGGAAAAATGCGTCTTCATAGGATACCCTAAAGAGACAATTGGGTATACCTTCTATCACGGATCCGAGGTCAAGATCCTTATTGCCAAGAATGGATCCTTTCTAGAGAAGGAGTTTCTCTCGAAAGAAGTGAGTGGGAGGAAGCTAGAGCTTGACGAGGTTATCTAACCTTCTCTCGAATTGGAGAGTAGCGCAGCACAGAAAGATGTTCCTGTGGTGCGTACACCAGCTAGAGAGGAAGCTAATGATGATGATCATGAAACCTCGAACTAGGCTGCTACTGAACTTCGTAGGTCGACCAGGACACGTACTGTCCCTCAATGGTATGATAATCCTATCATGGACGTCATGTTGTTAGACAACGACGAACCTACGAACTATGAGGAAGCGATGATGAGCCCGGATTCTGAAAAATGGCTAGAGGACATGAAATCCGAAATAGGATCCATGTACGAAACCAAGTATGGACTTTGGTGGACTTACCCGATGACCGAAAGGCCATTGAGAACAAATGGATCTTTAAGAAGAAAACAGACGCTGATGGTAATGTCACCGTCTATAAAGCTCGACTTGTCGCAAAAGGTTTTCAGCAAGTTCAAGGGGTTGACTATGATGAGACTTTCTCACCCGTAGCGATGCTAAAGTCTGTTAGGATTATGTTAGCAATTGTTGCATTTTTTGATTATGAAATCTGGCAGATGGACGTCAAAATTGCGTTCCTTAATGGTTACATTAAGGAAGAGTTGTATATGTTGCAACCCGAAGGGTTTTGTCGATCCTAAGGATGCTAATAAGGTATGCAAGCTCCAACGATACATTTATGGACTGGTGCAAGCATCCCAGTGTTGTAATCTTCGCTTTGATGAGGTGATCAAAGGTTTTGGATTTATCCAAGCTTATGGAGAAGCTTGTATTTACAAGAAAGTGAGTGGGAGCTCGGTAGCATTTCTAATACTGTATGTGGATGGCATATTATTGATTGGGAATGATGTAGAACTTCTTGAAAGCATAAAGGGTTATTTGAACAAGAGTTTTTCAATGAAAGACCTCGGTGAAGCAGCTTACATGTTGGGCATCAAGATCTACAGAGATAGATCAAGACGTCTGATAGGCCTTTCAAAAAGTATATACCATGACAAAGTTTTAAAGAAGTTCCAAATGGACCAGTCCAAGAAGGGGTCCTTGCCCATGTTGCAAGGTATGAAGTTGAGTAAGACTCAGTGACCAGCTATGGCAGAAGAAAGAGAAAAGATGAAAGTCGTCCCCTATGCCTCAGCCAGACACTACAAAAAAACACTTCCGTGATAATACGTCTTTGTCACAGTAGGTCAAGTTTTCTGTCATGCATGTACATCCGTGACAATTTTATGACAGAATCAAGATAGTCATACCTGTGCTGTCGTAGAAGTGTTCCATGACAATACTGAAATTATCATCATGGAAGTGTCCACTTCTATGATGATAAATGTCGCCTCATGGAAGTGTTTTCGTCAAGGGTGACCGACACGTGGCATCCACCATAACAGGTTGCCGTTAAGCTATCGGGTTCCGGTTTGGATCCGATAACCCGTTAGCAGCTCTGACCAATGGCGATTTTCCACGTGTAAATTTCTCATTCGCCAGCGGATCCACATGTCAGCTCGGCGTTGCTACAGATCATTCGTCCAATGGACAAGACGCGCCTATGATACGTCGACACGTGGCACGGCCCAACAGTGGCCCATTTGACCTAAATGGGCCGGCCCAGCCAAAGGCCCACAAGATTTTGTCAGACACTAGTGAACCGGCCCGTTAACAGCCTGCCATGGTTTGGGCCAAATTACGGCCCATATCGGATCGTGTTTTGTGCCAAATTATGGCCCATAATAGATGCGGCCCGTTAACAGGCCACTGTGCTTTTGGGCGCATTGTAGGCCCTGTTTGTATCTCGGCCTGTTAAAGGCCCATTTAACAGTTCGGTCCGATATTTGTTTCGGCCTGTTAGCCGCCGTTGCTGCATCTGGCCCGTTTTCGGCCCGGTTTAACTTTCGGCCATTTAATGGCCCGCTGTGGCACCCCGGCTCAGAGAGAACGGAACACCCCATATTCCAGCCCAGAGATCAAGTCTTCTGGAATACGGCACTGCTTGGCATAGAACAAATCAGCTCTTTATTACAAATAACACAGGTACAAAGGTCCGATATTACAAAGGTTACAGGGGCACGGCGACACTTTGCCTGCTAAGGTAGCTCTATGCTAGCAGCAGAACAACTCGTAGTGACAGAATAGCTTCTGGCAGTGGAACAGCGACAACGGTGATGAACTCCACTCCGCAGGGACTCTGGCTGGGACGCATCCTAGAGCACAACCTTGGGATCCTCGACAAACAATCAATCATGGCATCACCTGCAATTTGGCATGACACGCCAGGTGAGTACTTTGAATGTACTCGCAGGCTCACAGCAACCAAAGCAATCAAGACAAACAACAGCATGGCATTTACAGGTTAATTATCAATGATGAACATGATACTACTAGAACAACATGAGCATGGCATGTACATAATTCATGATATGAACATGATGATACTAGCACTAGCATGCAAGGGGGTCGACGTTTAAGGTCCCGTGGACCAACTTACTCTTCTCGGGGGTTATCACGTAACCACCATATGCATCAAGCTTTCTTACCGGTGTGATCATCACACGATCACCTCATGATCAACCATCATCAAGAATACCATCGTGATCATCTCGTGACCACATAAAGGTCAATCAACTTCTTTCCTCATCGAACCGGGGTTGTTATTATTCAGATTATTATTTCTGTTGACCCATAGTGTGACCTACTACGAACTGTGTCCACGACCGAGGACGCGGCTATTGATAGATTATACACTCTGCAGAGGTTAGTACACTATACCCACACCACGGAACTCATGTCCTCGTGCTCCCATTCGGGTGGACCAACGACATTCCGACAAAACCAATCTATTGCATGACACTCCCCCGGCCACTCCGACAAACTCCCCTTTGGGCTATGTCCTGGGTTACCCCGATGCCAACTCGTGACATCTGCCACCTTTGTGGCCAAAACAAAACATCGTCCCAAACGGGGACCTCGGATCCATACAACTCGGGTACTCAAGGCTTATGGCCACCTACCTGATCAGGGTAGCGCGTGCACATAACCTTCCCTAGTAGGAGGCACCGGCGAGAGGCATGACAATAAACCGCATTAGGGCCTCCCCATCCAGGCAAGTGTGGTTGCACTGGTGAGCTCGATTCGGTGGCACCATAACTCAGCCAACAGATTTGTTCAAGTTCGATTAATGTCAGGTTTAACTTAAATGGTGATGAGCTGAGTCACAATAAAATACATAATGAAATAACAATGCAGATGAGCATAATATCAGTGTAACCATGGATGTGCAACATAACCATTTAACATCAACAATGATAAATCATTTACTCTACGGGAAGCAAATGAGCATAGCATAACGATGATCACGAATATCACAAGTATTTTCACATCAAACCATAATGATCCATATGAGCATATCATTATCACTAGCATCTGAAATGAGTACAAGAATACAACATGATAAGAATATCCTTAGCAATTAATCATAACACTTACTAGATGAAAATGAACATGGCATAAGCAATGAGCATGGATTCACAAGCATATTCGAAGCATTCCCAAAATAATTGAATGCGCAAACAATTATTAAATATTCAAGTGGAAACCATGGCTACTGCAATGCCATCATGCAAGTGGCTGTTGTGGCTTGCCTGGGGTTGAAGGATTCACCGGGGAGAAGTGCGAGACACTAGCGGAAAAATCGCCGGAAAAGTTTCCCACTCGGCGGAGCTGTTTTAAGGGCAAGGGCAAAATGGCCATTTTCATAGTGTGACAACCTCATTAAAATGATAGCATCGTAACGGGCTCGACGAACTGATATCGTGGGCTTTGGAATCACCTGAATTGGAGTCATGGTTGCCGAGTTACGGCCGTTCGTTCATTAGGCAGAAAAAGAATAAAAATCTGTCCACTTCTGCCCTTAACGGACGAACATCCGCAAATTAGTAGTTTCGGCCGGCTGGGTTAAAACAGAAGGCGCATTCTGAAGAATACGCTTTCTGGCAAAGGAAAGCATACTCTCGCCCGCAGCCGCGACCGAATACGTTTTCATTAAGCAAAGACGTATTTCGGAGAATACGTCTCCACTTAAATCTGCGCGGGCCCGGGGTTGACTCCTTGTTTGACTGACTGGTGGGGCCGCGTGGTGGTGGGGCCCGCCCGGCCAGGTCATCGTCTTCCACCTCGCTCACGCCCGCGGGACAGAGGAGGGCGCGTGGCGCCGACGCTCGCACGGGCGGCTCCAGCCACCTCCGGCGGCGCTGGAGACACCGGCGAGCTCAGCGAGGAGCGCCGCACCCGTCCCCGCACCACACGGACACCGGGAGGCTACGGAATGGCGGCGTCTTGGCTCATGGCGGATGGCGGCTCGGCCATGATGGGCACGGGCACTACGGTGGTCCGGCGGGCGAGGGGGAAGTCGGGGCAGCTCCGGTAGGCTTCGGGGTTTCCTCTGGTGGTGGCTAGGAGGGAAGGGGAGGCTTGGGCGGCTCGAATTTGAGCGAACTCCGACGATGCCCGTGGCTGCAATGGAGGCCATGGGAGGGGCAGAGGAGCTCCCCGAGCTCGGTTGAGAGGCTGGGCGGGGTACTAGGAGGGAGAGGGAGAGGTTTGTGTGGTCGGGAGGGCTCGGGTTGGCCTTATATAGCCGCGGCGACGATGCCGTAGCCGGAAGCCGCTGCGGACGTGCGGACGATACCTCTGGCGCAACCGCGTGCACGCGCGCACGCGCGGAGGGGGAAGAGAGGTCCAGGGGAGGTTCATTCGGTGCTGAAATGCTGCGGGGAGGAAGAGGACAAGGGCAAGGCGATGACGGCCGCAGACATCCCGGGACGGAGTGGCTCGCCGGAGAGGAAAGAGGAGAGGGGAAGGGGTCCAGAGAGGTGGCGTGGATGCAGGAGAGTGGGGGCAACACAGAGGACAAGGTGCGGTGTCGAAAGCTCAGCGTTTGGGCGGCGGCAGAGGGACCCGATGCCCAGATCGCGCCTTCGGCGCGCCAGACCGCGTGGTCACCATGTGCACAGGCGCACGCGGTGCGCTCCGGTCATCAACATGATGTCTAGCGTGTAGTCCCTCCTAAGTGAGACATCTATGAAGTGATGGATCAAAGAAACACACTATGGGTTGATGGGAGTGATCAACTTTAGTTTGCTGTTGCAAAATTAGGCATGAAATAGTGATCAAATGGGAGGGGATAAGAGCTAACCAAGATGTCACAGAGGTTTAGGGTAGGAAGGACTACGATCTTGTGGATTTTGAAGAGATTTGGACCAGTATTTAACATAGCTGCTTTTCAACTGCAAAAACTGGTCCAGAAACTTGATCAGGAAGTAGCACTCACATGGATGCTTGGATTGGGCTGAAAATTGGTGGAGGATGGTGATTTGGGCATATGAAGGCACCATAAAAATTTCATACCAATTGGATGAATAAAAATGGTACTTCCTTCACAATGCTCCAGACTGGACAGAAACTTGGGGGAATTTTGTAGAGAAAATGGCTTGGCCAAATGATGTGAATTTTGGCATGCTCAAATGATATAGGGATATTTAGGTCCTGGATTAATTTCAGAATTTTTGAAGCAATATAAAATATAGTTGCTTCACAAACTGAAATTGTGACCAGAAACCAAGATTGGATGGTGTGCTCACATAGATTGTTGTATGGAGATGAAATTTGGTGGAGAGTTATGATTTGATCATATGGATGATCTCCCAAAATTTCAAATAGGCAAAATTTTTGGATAAGCCTAGCTAGTACTTCCCTCACAAAGCTTCTCTCTAGTCAGAAACTTTGGGAATTTGCTGAGGAAGATTTACTAGGCAAATGAAGCTGAATTTTGGCATGAGGCAATTATTTGGGTAGTAAAGAGTGCCCAAAATTTTTAGGGCAATCAAGAAAAGATAAATAGCACTTCCTTCGCAAAGTGCCATACTGGACAGAATAAGAAATGAATATTCCTGAATTATTTTTGAACTAGGCAAGGATGGGTTTTGACATATTAGTGGAATATATGATCCAAAGAATTTATGAGAATTTTGTGGGAATTTTTGGAATGGCAGAAATATAGGTAGCTTCACAACCTAGGGCAAACAAGGTTATTCCTTTAATAGAAAAAGGAATATTCCCAAGAAATAAATATTGGGGTTGGGCTAAGATGGAAATGACATGGCCTTGAGATAGATTTGAGAGTGACAAGCCACTTGGGAGAGGAAAAAGAGATGATCTCCCCAGGTTTTAAGACCACATAGCCACGGAAAAAGGAACTCCAAATAAAAATTTGAAGAAATCCAAAAGAAAAAGAAAGGGCCAAAAATCGGGGTGTTACACCCGTGCTGCATCTGGGCCGATTTCTAGTCCAAAGTGACTTTCGGCCTCTTAACGGACCATACTCTTTGTGGATAAATTTCAGCCCAACCTGACTAACGGCCTGTTAAAGGCCCGTGACATAGTTGGGCCAAATTATGGCCTACTTTGCATCTGGCCTGCTTACAACCCATAATTTTAAAGGGCCAACCAAGGCCCGTGATAAATTTTGGCCTGTTAACGGCTCGTATATAATTGGGCCAATCATGGGCCTACGGATGTTTCGGCCTGCTTCTGGCCCATGAATTATTCGGCTCAATTCAAGCCCAATCTCCTTTTCAGCCTGTTAAAAGCCCAGGGAAATTTCTGGCTGCGGCCCACGTTTTACTCGGCCTGTTAAAGGCCGAAAACTACTTTATGTTTAGGCCTAATAATGGCTCGAGATGATTATAGGCCGACTTTCCGGCCCGTATATAACTAGTTACGGGCCGGCCCATTTGGGTAGCATAATTTTTTTCTATATACCGCTGACAGACCGATAACGTATTGGGCCGTTGAGCTCCGTTGAAGCTACCGGCCTAAATTACAGCATACCAACTAAGAATAAACCTAGACTATACAATAATGAAATTACGGAATATTACATCCACTGGGCATCAAAGTTCGCCACCATTGATAATAAATGGCAACCAGACCACAGATTACATACACTGGGCATCAATGGTCGCCAACAGTGCAAAAAAACGCACCGACAAAATAATAGACAAAACCAACAACACTTCAACACATTTCAACAAACGTTAGTCC
Source organism: Elymus sibiricus (assembly GCA_039707655.1). Taxonomy (NCBI): domain Eukaryota; kingdom Viridiplantae; phylum Streptophyta; class Magnoliopsida; order Poales; family Poaceae; genus Elymus; species Elymus sibiricus. Next base: position 298,351,090 of record CM077676.1, on the reverse strand, counting down.
TACCCCGGTGCTGCAGCGCAAGCAGCTGAACAAGCTAATGAGACCTCAGTTGTCTGAATGTTAAATCCTCTAGCTCTAGCCGCGTAGCTATAAAGCACGCATGGGTGTCCTCTTTGATCTCCGTTAGAGATTGTACTTCAAGTCGGACCTGAGCTACACCAAGTCTTTTAGCTTGAAGTTGAGACTGAAGAAGTCGAACTGATTCAGGCAACAACTTAACCAAGGTTGTGTCACAGCTGCTGGTGAGTTTCTTGAACTCACTGTCTTCATCAAGACATAACCTTGGGGTCATCTCGCTCTCTTCAAGATGGTTTACCTTCTTCACTGCAATATAAGTGATAGGTACCAACAATGGGTTTGGCTCACTATCTTCCCTAAAGTTTTGCCTGGCGTCAGAGATATTAATCTGAAAGAGAAAGGAGACAGAGAACAAGTTTCACAAATATATAAGCAACGATGGTCAGTGTGTGACAACTCCATCCCATTTTATATTGGCAAATTCAGAGATACAATTTAAAATAGCATTAACATAATATGGCATTGTCCGTATCATCGGCAAAATCAGTTAAGACAAAGCAGCAAATGAGATGATGCAGGCATGGGCAACTTCACCACACCACTGGATTAGAGATCTAGAACACAGGCATACATGCAGGGCTAAAGAAAATCAATGCATCTGTTCTGATTAATGTGAATGGTATGAATATGGAACATGTTTTTACAACTACAATTTGAAACTGGCAGTTGTTGCAAACATGCAATCTGATGCAAACACCAAAGTAAAAAGCAGTGGAGGAAATGATGCCTATCCAAATCTATACTAGAACAAAGTTTGAAGGCTTGAGAAGGATGGACTTACATTACATGTTAACATGGGCTCGACAAAGCCCTTCTCCATGTCAATGGAATGATAATTCAAGAAATTCCCCAAAGAAACTTCTTCATAAGCATTGCCTTTATTCTACATTTTTTTAAAGAGTAAATATAGATCTAATAATATTGGAAGAAATAGAGGATAATGAAGCTCAGATGCAGAGTGATGATACATAATCAAATAGCTATCAATTAAGTACAACGTTACAAGGCAAAAGGTACTGACAAGAGGAATGCAGACCTCAACTTGTGCTGTGGCATTGGCTCTATTCAACATTTTGGTAAGAGTAAATGTAGATCTGATAATTTGGAGAAAATGGAGGGCAGGGCATATAAGATGCAGAGTAATGCCAAACAATCAACTATCTCTCAATGTAAGTACAGTAATACTACCTCCGTCCAGAATTACTTGTCATTGAAATGAATGTATCTAGCACTATTTTAGTTCTAAATAAATCCAATTGAGCAACAAGTAATTCGATACGGAGGGAGTACATGACAACAAGTAATTACAAGAACAATCCAGAACTTCATAACCATTGGGATTATTCTACATTTATGTAAGAGTAAATATAGATCTTATAATTTCGAGCAAACGTTGGATAAGGAAGCTAACATGCACAGTGATGCTACATAATCAAACAGCAATGAGTGTAAGTATGGTGATAAAGGGCAAGAGGTACTGACAAGAGCAATGCAGTGTGCAGTATTTTTGTGAGATCCTATGATCCCTTGAGAATGGATCACTGCCTTTTACAAATACTTTGTTTATACTCCTTCGGGATTTGCAATCACCCTCTTCCTTTTGGACATCTATTACGAAAGAACAACATTTGAGTGGAAAAACCTAACATGATGACACATGGAATAGGTACAGAAAATGGATAGGCATGGTATATTCTCATATATGATGTGTAAACTAAGCAGATGGTGGTGTAACAAAGTAGAAGTAATGCAAGATACGTGTGACCAATACAACCTTGCCAAGTTAGAGCAAGCACCTTGATGGGTGAATAAGATAGGCCATCTGACTCTGACTCATCTGGAGAGCTAAATAGACTTGGGTCTCTATCTAGGTCAGAATCGTCTTTAGGATCATATTCTGCAATGGAATTTGTAGATGGGGAGCGTGTGTGTTCCTTTGCATCCAGACATGATCTCAATCCCTTGATGCCAAGTTTGTTAGCCAGTGGATAGTTCCGCAATATTCCTCTGGTGCGCCCATTGTCATATTCATTATGATCATGTTCAATACCTGACATGCATGAAAACATAAAAATAAGTGAGATTATCTTTGTAATGCATATGGTATTCTAATCCAATAGTGCCTCCCTGTAAACCCCTATGTGCTATCTCTGTGCAATTCTTCTGAGAGATGCCATGTGTGCTGTAATTTGGTGTGTGCATTAATATAGTGTAGCCTGCTACTCAAAATATAGGCTCCCTATTGAGAGCTCCAGAAGTAATGATACTTCGCAGATGACAGCTTCAAAATATACTAAGGAAGAACAACTCGACCTGACCTGTCGACCGCAAATGTCTCTGCTCCTCTTCCCAAAGAAGGAACATACTGTACTTATTAAAGAACAAGAGAAGAGGATCATGTTAAAGAAGAGCAGAAGAGCAAGCAAATTGTAGATATTACAAGTCTTTCTATACAATGTTTGTTGCCCACCCATGATGAACCAGAGCGCACAGAGAAATACTATTCCTTTCTGTCTCTCTATATGTGGCTCACATGCATTTCGATACTAAAGTAGGAACATTTAGCTGACCAATTAAACCTTTCTCTGTCTTACTAATATCAGCATCATATCAGATTCGTTTTTGTACAACTAAGCTTGTTTAGCTTGATGGGTGGAGCAGTGCTCTTACGACACGAATCACGTAGGCTGATCGTAGTGATCATAAAAAGGGGAAACCCTAAGCATGATGAGTGATACATCTCCAATGTATCTATAATTTTTGATTGTTCCATGCTATTATATTATCAATCTTGGATGTTTTTATATACATTTACATCAATTATATATCATTTTTTGGGACTAACCTATTAACTTAGTGCCCAGTGCCAGTTGCTGTTTTTTGCCTGTTTTTAGTTTTCCAGAATATCAGTACCAAACGAAGTCCAAATGCCACGAAACTTTTTGGAGATTTTTTTCTGGACATAACAAGTATTGGAAGCTTCGGGAGAGGGCCAGAAGATGGAGCAGTGGCCCAGGAGGCACCAGGGCGCACCCCAGGGGGTGGCGCGCCCTGGTGGCTCGTGGGGCCCACACAGCTCCGTTTGACCTAATTCTACCACTATAAATTCTCTAAAATCGGGAAACCAACAGAGGAGTCCATGAAATACTTTTTTTGCCGCCGCAAGCTTTTGTTCTCGAGAGATCCCATCTGGAGGCCTTTTCCGGTACTCCGCTGAAGGGGGAATCGATCACGGAGGGGCTCTACATCATCCTTGCTGCCCTTCCGATGATGCGTGAGTAGTTTACCACAAACCTTCGGGTCCATAGTTAGTATCTAGATGGCTTCTTCTCTCTTTTTGATCTTCAATACAATGTTCTCCTCGATGTTCTTGGAGTTCTATCCGATGTAATCACTTTTTGCGGTGTGTTTGCTGGGATCCGATGAATTGTGAGTTTATGATCAGATTATCCATGAATATTATTTGAGTCTTCTCTGAACTCTTTTATGCATGATTATTATAGCTTCGTATTTCTTCTCCGATCTATTGATTAAGTTTGGCCAACTAGATTGATTTATCTTGCCATGGGAAGAGGTGCTTTGTAATGGGTTCGATCTTGCGGTGCTCAATCCCAGTGACAGAAAGGGACATGACACGTATGTATTGTTGCTATTAAGGGTAAAAATATGGGGGTTATTCATGCGTGAGTTTACTTTGTCTACATCATGTCATCTTGCTTAAGGCGTTACTCCGTTCTTTATGGACTTAATACACTAGATGCATGCTGGATAGCGGTCGATGTGTGGAGTAATAGTAGTAGATGCAGGCAGGAGTCGGTCTACTTGTCTCGGACGTGATGCCTATATACATGATCATTGCCTTGGATATCGTCATGATTATTTGCTTTTCTATCAATTGCCCAACAGTAATTTGTTTACCCACCGTATGCTATTTTCTTGAGAGAAGCCTCCAGTGAAAACTATGGCCCCAGGGCCTATCTAAATCATATATTAAAAATCCTAAAAATACCTTGCTGCATTTTTTCTTTCTTTATTTTATTTTGTATTTTTGTTTCATTCTATCTATCTATCACATACAATTTAATCTTGCAACTTACCGCCGAGGGATTGACAACCCCTTGTTTGCGTTGGGTGCAAGGATTTGTTGTTTTGTGTGTAGGTACTCCTAACGAGGTGTTGCGTGATTCTCCTACTGGATTGATAACCTTGGTTTCATAAATGAGGGAAATACTTATCTCTACTATATTGCATCTCCCTTCCTCTTCAGGGAATTACCAACGCAGCTCACAAGTAGCAGGAAGAATTTCTGGCGCCGTTGCTAGGGAGACATCATCAACATCTATCAAGTACCTACGCATAAAACTTTCATCTCCTTGCATTTATTTTATTTGCCTTTGCCTCTTGTTTTCATCTCTCCCACTTCTAAAAAGTTTTACAAAAACACAAAAATATTTTTATTTGCTTGTTTGCTTGCTTGCTTGCTTTTATTGCCTTCATGTCAAACACTCAAGAACAGAAGGTGAAAGCAAAAATTTAAGATCACTATGGATCCTCATCCACTTGCTAATCTTTTAAAAAGATCCAATGATAATGAACCAATTGCTAGTGATTTGAGTGCTCTTGATTTCCTCTATGAAGTTTTGCTTGAAAATCATGAATCTGAAAATTGTGATGAAGTGTTAGAAGAAGAAATTTATAAAGTGATTCATGATAGCTCCTTGATTGAAAAGCATGATTGCAATGATGTTACTATAAATTCCATTAATGTGAATTGTGCTAATAATTTGCAAAACTACAAGCTTGGGGATGATAATTTTGTTATGTCCACTACTTATTGCAATGATCATGATTGGGGTGATAATGCTTCTTATTATCTTGAAAATTTATTTAAGCCTCATGATGAATATGTTATTGATAATAATGTTTGCAATACTATTAAAAGTGGGTTTGGAAGAGCGTCAACTTTAGGTAATAATGATCCCACTACTTTGGAGAATTATCAATCTTATGAAATTTTTGATAAAAGTGGGTTTGGAGAGGTCATTGTCGGTACCAAAACCGGTAGATCTCGGGTAGGGGGTCCGAACTGTGGATCTTGGAATCAATGTGTAACAGGGAACGTAGAGACAGCGATTTACCCAGGTTCGGGCCCTCTCGAAGAGGTAAAACCCTACGTCCTGCTAGATTGTATTGATGTGATTGTATGAAGGTTACAGAGTTGATCTACCTCGAGATCGGATGGGCTAAACCCTAGGTGGGTATGATGATGATTCTGGCCCTCTACGGACTAAACCCTCTGGTTTATATAGACACCAGAGGGACCTAGGGTTACATATGGTCGGTTGCCATCAAGGGATAGACATGCCGGTTACACTAAATATTTCTTGGAGGAGATGCCAAGTCTTCGGAGGTTTCCTTCTGGTGCACGGGATCGCCCGCAATCCGGCCTTCCTTTGATGAGTAAAGAGCGGTCCATTAGTCCGGCCTGCGAGAGATAGGCCGGCAGCCTGAGTACTCCCTAGTCCGGGACACCCTCAGTAGCCCCCGAACTAGTCTTCGAAGCCGAGGTATACGCCGAACACCATCGGCTTTGTGGACTAGTTCCTTCCCTTCCGTGATACTTGTGTTGCCTAGCCACCTGCTCCCCGAACTATGCTTCAGTTGCCGAGGGGTACCGATAACTTAGCCCCGAAGGCTAGTCGTATTGGTCTGAATAGTGAACCCATCTGACAACTTTTACCGAAGGGTCACAGCCCGCCACGACCACGAGTTGTTTATGAAAACTCGATTCGCGGTTCGAGGCAGTTCCTTCATTGGCGCGTCCCATCGATATGGAGATCGTGCCCTATTTTCAAGGGATATGATCAATAATTTGCTTCATCCCACGCGCGCATAATGGCATGATTACATGGGGAAATGGCGAAGCCTGCGGTGCAGTAAAGGGACCTTAGGTTTTACATCCCATAAAAGGGGAGCGGCCTCCATTTCTTTCGCATGCTCTCACCTCTTCCTTCGCTGTTGCCCTCCCAATCTCTTGAGCTCCAGCGCCTAGATCTGCTCTCCCTTCCAGGAACCTCTCCAGCCATCTGTTCAATCCAGCAATGGCCGGTTCCGGGTCCAAGGGCAAGTGGGAGGCTTCCAACGTCATCGAGAGCGTTATCTTGGAGCTGAAGAGCACGGGCTATCTCCCCGCCAACATCGCTCACCACGCTCCGGAGGCGGGCCAGGTCATCCCCACGCCGCGGCAGGGCGAGAGGGTGGTGTTCCTACCCCATTTCATCCGAGGTTTAGGTTTTCCCCTCCATCCCTTCGTCAGGGGTCTCATGTTTTTCTACGGGCTCGATTTCCACGATTTTGCCCCAAATTCCTTCCTGCACATCTCGGCCTTCATCATCATCTGTGAGGCCTTTCTTCGGGTCCGACCACACTTCGGCCTGTGGCTGAAGATCTTCAACATCAAGCCGAAGATTGTTGATGGCCAGCAGGCGGACTGCGGGGGAGCGATGGTCAGCAAGCTTCCCCGGGTGGAGTGGCCAGAGGGTACCTTCATCGAGACCGTCAAGATCTGGCAGAAGGAGTGGTTCTACATCACGGAACCAAGGAGCGCGGATTGGGGGGCGATTCCGGCCTTCCGATCCGGACCCCCCACGAGGCTAGTTTCATGGACCAAGAAAGGCCTCGACTAGGGGTCAAACAAGGAGGTGGCGCTGCTGCAGAGCCGGATAGCAAAGATGATAGAGCGGGGGGTCGAGCTGCCCAACGTGATCCAGATTATGCTCTGCCACTGTATCCTCCCCTTCCAGGCCCGGGCTTCCCCCATGTGGTCCTACAAGCCCGAGGACCCCGCCACCGTGCTCAGCTTCTACCACACTTCCCACACTCAGCTGTGGAAGGTGCTGTTCAAGCCGCAGAAGGACTGGTCGGCCGAGGAGGAAGACATCGGCCTCGATGCCGCAAACCCCCCTCGGGAGGTACGGCAAGTTTTGTTCTTATATCCGGATTGTTCCCTTTTGATAAGGTGCTCAACTTTCTCATTTCTCATCTGCAGAGCTGGCTGAAGAAGGCCGAGCGGATCGACAGCCCGACCTCGCTGCCAGAGGGCCCCAGGACGCCCTTGCTGACGGCCATGTTGGCCGTGGAGCCGTACGAGGCGCCGAAGAGGAAGGAGAAGAAGAAGGAAAAGAAGAGGGAGGCCAAAGAGGGCCTCCGCTCCCGAGGACCCCCGGACACTAGATCCGGGGACACCCATGCTCCCTCCCCACAAGAGGAGGAGAAGGAGCAAGGAGAGGATGGGGAGGAAAGTGATTCCTCCCGAACAAGGAAGAGGACGGTGTCCGAGGATGCCGAGGAGGAGCAGCCTCATCCCGCCCCCAAAAGACCGTGCAGGGCCAAGGTGGCCTTGTCCAGCAATAGCTCGGCCTCTGCCGAGGACTCTGAGGCCTCTGAAGAGGTTCCTCGGAGGACCCCTAGGGTCAAACCGCTGGCCCAAAGGGACGTATCTTTAAGATTTGCCTGTGCACCTTCAGCTGAGCTAAGTGTGCTATTAACCGTGCTTCTGCTTTTAATATTGCAGCCCGCTGTGCGACCTCCCCACCGATCGAGTCTCAGAGGGGGATTCTCCACCGGCCGCGCTGGCGGAGAGCGGGACCGAGTCGCGCGCCTCGCCTCCTCCGATCGTCGAGGAGTCCGAGGAGGTTCTGTCGAGGAGGACCCCTCCCTTGCCGCACACAGGGGGAGGGGGCGACACCGTTAAGGCCGAGGTGCATACCTCGGCCACCGAAGACCAGGAGGGGAGGAGCCCTCTTGTAAATGAAGAGGAGGAGCCCGGACGATCCGAGCTCTCTCTGAGAATGGCTCCGGAGCCATCAAGGTACCCGGAGTCAAGCATTCTGGACTCCTCGAGAGGAGGAGCCGAGGTGCCCCCGCCACCCCCGCCCGCCCCAGAGCGGGCTTCGACTGGGTGGCCGGACGAGATGGAGGACGCTTTAACCAGCTCCTCTATCGCTGAAGAGCACCGTGTCCTTATGGGCGCGGTGTTGCAAAGTCTTCGGTCCATGGACAACGAACTGAAGGAGGCCTTCAGTGGCCTTCTCACAGGCTTCAAGGTAGGCCAAGTAATGTTTTTACCCTTAGAAAATTCCTTTTATGTGAGTGCATAACCTCATACACAATAGCCCCCGAGACTCTGACTGGCTTGAGTAAAGCTGGTCAGAGGATCGAAAATCTATAACTCGGATCCTAATGTGCGTAGAGTGCTGTGCAGGCGTCATCTTCGGCGACAGACGCCAACGCCGAGGAGTTGGCCGACCTAAATCGGAAGCTCAAGAGCTCCGAGGATGACCTCGGCTTGCTGAACAAACGGTTCGACGAAGCGCAAGGCAAGTTCGAACTATAATGTTTACTACAGCAGCTTTTTGTTGTTGAGTAAGGTTTGAAGTAAGTAGCCTAAACGGAGTTAATTGATATGACTGCAGCTGCTACCGCGGAGGTCGAGAACCTCAAGGCCGAGCTGAAGAAGGCTCAGCTGGAAGCGGCGGAGCAGAGGGCGGCAGCCGAACAAGCAGCTGCCGAACTGGCTACGGTGAGAAGCGCTAGCCAGAAGCACGAGGCCAGAGTGTCTGAAGTGCAGCAAGAGCTCAAGGGTGCCGTCATGAAATGTGAGGCCCTTGAGCAGAAGAATAAAGAGCAGGCCGCCGAGCTAACCTCATTGGGGTCGGTGGCCAAGGAAGCACGGACGGAGGCGCGCGGCTACCAAGAAGAACTCCGCCAAGTGAAACTCATTGCGGATGGTAAGCCGTATTTGCTGCAAAGTGTCTTTGGTGGTAACAGGTTCGCTTTGCTCACGCGAGTGTGGCGTTCCCCAGGCGCCTTTGCGGACCTCCCGAGGGGTGCGGCTGATGCGGCTAGGTTCTTCGCCGCCCAGGAGGGTCGGGCCGAGTAGAGGCTATTTTGGGCGCAATTTCAAGTGCCCGAACATCCTCCCCTCCTCAACAACGAGATGAAGCAGCTGATGGAGCTGCATCGGATGGCGGAGCCAGCGATGAAGGACCTTTGCGTCAAGCTATGGCCTTCGGAGCCGCTGCTGAGCAGCTATTTCGGTTTGGTGCAGAGGCTGTACGACGCCACACCACGGATCGATGCCTGGAAGCGATCCGTATGCATTGAGGGAGCTCGGATGGCCTTCGGCAAGACCATGGTGCACTGGCCAAAGATCAAGCCAGCCGAAGTGGCCACCGGACCACCGCCTCCTGGGAAGGAGCACAGGCGCCCCGAGTAGTACTTTCCCATCGTGATGGATGGTGCTCGGGCGATAGAGGCCCAGTGCTCAAAAGATGTAATTTATGAGTAGATTTATTTTCCTTGTACCCGAGGAGTTGAAACTTTTGTTTTGTTGAAATGCAACTGGTTGGGTGTAAATATAATGCCTCAAGTGTTTTATTTTGACTCCTGTGCGGCCGTTTAAAACTGAAAGTTACCAGTCGTCGGCTTCAACCCCCTTGCAGATACTGCATGGGGTGTTTCTCCCGAACACCTTAACCCTTAGCCGACGTCTCGGGGCCCGAAGGCGGTTATGTGTAAGGAAAAACGAGGCAATCAGACTATGTGGTTTTAGTGCTTTCACTTAGCCATAGGAGCTTAACTGCGGGGGCTGGTGACTAACCCCCAGTGTATGTGATATCCGGACGTACCGCGGTTGACACCATTATCACGTGGTTCCTGTGACAGAGAACCCTTCGTTTGACACGGCCTAACCTCCAATGATTTGTAGTTTAACACTAGTCATCGGATCGCCGACCAGTTCTCACTTATTATGACAGTCAGTTTTCGGCTTTCTCCACCGAGGTACTTGACCAGGCTAGCTAGAAGTACAATCGCAGTGGTTCTCCCTTCACCCTCCTAGCCGAACAATGTGGAACGTAAAAGGGCAAACACAGGAGTCGGGCAACCCAACTATTAACCAAAGACACAATTCGGAACTGATTCATATAATGCAATATCCATGACGCCGAGCACATATGAAAATTGGTGCCAGAATGATGTTTGGGGCTAGAGTGAGGTTCAAGCCCCCGGTCTATGAGCCAATCACATTTAAAAAGGAAACGTATCATAATAGTTTACTTCGGCCGAATAGCAGAAAGGAGGGTGCAACATAATTAACCGCAGTATGACCGGAAAAAATGGTCGTTATGTCCTTTAAATTCGTGACGTCTATCCGTACAATCCGAACTGCCGAAGTAACTTTTACAGATACTTTAAGAAATAAATACATTAGAGGAAATGTTTACACAGGGCCTTCATGAGTGGTTTGACGTCCCTACTACGCCCTGCTGCACGTTTGCGCCTTTGCTCTTTATGAAGCTTCTGGATGAGTGTGGTTGTCGACTATATGCTCGGCGGAAGTAGTAATGTTCGGTGGACGAGCCCTTGGGGAAGGGTTTTGAGAAGTCGCCGCACTGTATCAGCTTAATGCTGATCAGGCCCTTGGCGGTGCCTGTAATTGATGTTAATCCGAGAACATCTTTTGGCCATGGCTCAGTCGAACCGAGCTCTCGGCCTTTGTGTCATGTGCCCCCACAGCTGCCCATGGGATCTTGAGCGCGAAGTTGTGCACTCGAGGCACGTATTTTGCGGCTGGGTGGGCCGTGCTGTGGGGCGCATATCCGTATTTAGGGTCAGCACGGGAGTGCTCCGGGACCGAGGCCGTAGCTCGAGCGCATTTGCGTGCGTCCAGTGCCTTGATGGTAGACTGGGCCTATGACGCTTCTTCAGCGGCCTGGACTTCGGTGGCTAAAGCCGCTGTGTGTTCCTCTGTTCGGAGTGAGCGCTCGGTGGTACCATTAAAGGTAATAACATCCTTCGGTCCTGGCATCTTGAGCTTCAGATATGCGTAGTGCGGGACGGCGTTAAAGCGGGCGAATGCTGTCCGGCCGAGGAGTGCGTCGTAACCGCTGCGGAAGGGGACAATGTCAAAGATTAAGTCTTCGCTGTGGAAGTTGTCGGGCAAACCGAAGACTACTTCCAATGTCACGGATCCCGAGCAGTGTGCCTCGACACCTGGGATTGCACCTTTAAAGGTGGTGTTACTGGGTTTTATCCTTGACAGGTCGATCCCCATTTTCCTCACTGTATCTGAGTAAATCAGGTTGAGGCTACTGCCTCCGTCCATAAGGACTCTGGTGAGGTGATATCCATCCACGATGGGGTCGAGCACCAGAGCCGCTGTTCCTCCATGACGGATACTGGTCAGATGGTCTCGATGGCCGAAAGTGATCGGGCAAGCCGACCATGGGTTGAATTTTGGGGCCACCGGCTCTAAGGCGTAGACATCCCGGAGTGCGCGCTTCCGCTCCTTCTTGGGTATATGCGTGACGTAGATCATGTTCACGGTTTTTACCTCGGGAGGGAACTGCTTTTGGCCTCCATTGTTCGGCCTGCGAGGTTCGTCGTCGTCCTTGTTGCGGGGACCCTTGCTCTGTTCTTCGGCTGTGATCTTGCCGGCCTGTTTGATTACCCAACAGTTATGGTTGGTGTGGTTGGCGGGCTTATCCGAGGTGCCATGAATCTGGCAGGGCCTATCCAAGATTCTATCCGGTGCAGACGGCCCGTCCCTGTTCCCTTTAGAAGGTTTTTTCCGCGGTCCAGATTTCGAGCCGCTGAACCCGGCGTTTACCGCTGCATCATCGGCTTCACTGCCATTGTTTGTGTGCCGGCGCTTGTTATTATTGTTGCACCAGGGTTTCCCGTTCCCGTCCCGGGCCTCCGAAGTGCCGGGGTCTTCGGGGTGGTTGCTTCGACGAGCTAACCAACTATCCTCGCCCGCGCAGAAGCGGGTCATTAGGGAGGTGAGGGCCGACATTGTTCTCGGCTTATCCTGGCCGAGCTGGCGTGCGAGCCACTCATCCTGAATACTATGCTTGAATGCGGCGATTGCTTCAGCATCCGGACAGTCGATGATCTAGTTCTTCTTAGTCAAGAACCGGTTCCAGAATTGCCGAGCTGACTCCTCGGGCTGCTGAACGACGTGGCTCAGGTCGTCGGCATCCGGGGGCCGAACATATGTGCCCTAAAAGTTGGCTCGGAATGCGTCCTCGAGCTCTTCCCAGCTCTTGATGGAGTTTTCGGGGAGGCTGTTCAACCAATGCCTTGCTGGTCCTTTAAGTTTTAATGGTAGGTACTTAATGGCGTGGAGGTCATCTCCTCGTGCCATATGAATGTGGAGAAGGAAATCTTCGATCCATACGGCTGGGTCAGTTGTCCCATCGTACTATTCTATGTTCACGGGTTTAAACCCTTTGGGGAACTAATTCTGCATTACCTCATCTGTAAAACACATTGGGTGTGCGGCGCCCCTGACCCGGGCTACGTCGTGCCGGGGATCGGTTGTCATCCGGGCACGGTGCTGCTCCTGAGCTCTATCGTTCCTATTGCGCCAGGCTTGGTATCCATCCCGTCCAGTGGGTGTATATCCTCTGGATCCATAGATGGATCTTGACTGTGTCCCTCTGGCATTCAGGTCGTGCCGCAGATCGTATGGGTCATCCGGTTGAACCGTGTCTTTGCCTGCCCGGCGAGTAGGCGCGGGTGGGTATTCGGTTTCTCCAGCCGTCCTGTCTCGTCCTCGAGGGGGACGGTCGGGCTTGTTTGTTTGAGTCCATCTAGGAGGTATGGGCTCAAGGACCTCATCCTCGAATGACGGGAGCAAACGCCGCCGTGGGTAACTCTTGTATTGACCCTGGCGCTGATTGTCGAAACCCTCTTCGGCTGCTAAGACCATCGTCCACCTATCATTAAGGGTGTCTTGTTCGGCCTTGAGCTGCTGCTTCTTCTTCTTCAAGCTTCGAGCGGTGGCTATAAGATGCTGCCTGAATCTCTCCTGGTCCAGGGGTCCTCTGGGACGACAAAATCCTCGGGTCCGAGGCTATCCTCCTCTTCGGATGGAGGGAGGTAATTACTGTCATCGGAATCCTCGGGGTCCTCAGGGTCGCCCTGGTCCTCGTGCCCTTCAGGGGCGTCGTGGTGCTGTTCGGGGGTGTTTTCGCCGAGCTCCCCCATGTTGTCCGGAGTCTCGTTGTCTTCGGTACCATTCGTGTCTGTGTTCTTTTCCTTGCCCTTTCCTCGCCCCCTGGATTGCCTTCGTCGGCGTTTAGGCGGTTCCTCGGTGGGGCCGTTGCTGTCCTTCTTGATCGCGTCGCTATCCTTCTTGGGGGTGTCGACCATGTAAACGTCATAGGTGGAGGTGGCGGTCCACTTTATGATGTTGGAAGTGGCGAGGGAGGGAGCCATATACGGCGGGACGTCGATATCCTCGTCCATGTCGTCGGCCTCCTCGGTGGCGTAGTCCAGCGTGTCGGTTAAATCTTCGACAGTGGCTACTAAGTGGGTGGTGGGTGGGACGCAAAATTCCCCGCAGTCGGCCTCAAGTCTGATCTGCTCATGGGCCGAGGACGGGCCATCCGCGATACTTATCTTCTGGATCCGATCTAGCATCTCGCTTAAAAGCGATAGGTCCACTGGATCCGTCCTTGGGCATACTTCGGAGTCGAATTCCGGTGTGCCGGCGTCGGGAGTTTGTTTGGCCAAAGGCGACCCTTGGTTCTCTGGCGCCGGGATCAGATCCGAGCTTGAGGCCAGATCCATACTGAGGGTCGGCCCGGAGACGGGGCTGAGGAGAAGATCCGAAGTCAAGGCCTCAGGATTACTAGGCTCCTCAGGTAAAGCTGAGAACCCAGTAAAGGTCAGATCGCCCCGAGAGTCGGCGACGTACTCTAGGTTGCCGAACCTGATCTCCTGATTAGGGGAGAAGCTGTCGACCTGGTCGAGGTGACTAGTCGGGTCGGCGTGCAGCACGACGCTGCCGAACGCGAAGAGCTGGCCGGGGACAAAGATGTCCCCGCTGTGGATGCCATCGTTGATGACTAGACGGACCATTGATCCTTGACGATCCAACAGCGGAGCTCTCAATGAAAGCACCAATGTCGGTACCAAAACCGGCAGATCTCGGGTAGGGGGTCCAAACTATGGATCTTGGAATCAATGTGTAACAGGGAACGTAGAGACAACGATTTACCCAGGTTCGGACCCTCTCGAAGAGGTAAAACCCTACGTCCTGCTAGATTGTATTGATGTGATTGTATGAAGGTTACAGAGTTGATCTACCTCGAGATCGGATGGGCTAAACCCTAGGTGGGTATGATGATGATTCTGGCCCTCTACGGACTAAACCCTCTGGTTTATATAGACACCAGAGGGACCTGGGGTTACATATGGTCGGTTGCCATCAGGGGATAGACATGCCGGTTACACTAAATATTTCTTAGAGGAGACGCCAAGTCTTCGGAGGTTTCCTTCTGGTGCACGGGGTCGCCCGCAATCCGGCCTTCCTTTGATGAGTAAAGAGCGGTCCATTAGTCCGGCCTGCGAGAGATAGGCCGGCAGCCCGAGTACTCCCTAGTCCGGGACACCCTCAGTCATGACTTTAGTTGATATTAATCCCACTATCTTGGAAGATTATAAAACTTTTGTGCATGTGGATCATGAAGATAAAATTTTATATGATAGCTATATTGTTGAATTTGATTATGATCCTACATGTAATTATTATGAGAGAGGAAAATATGGTTATAGAAATTTCCATGTTACTCAATTACCTCTCTTGAAGTTCAAATTGTTAATGCTCCGTTCTTCTTCCTTGCATATGTTAGAGATTGCTTGTCTTGATAATTTGTTCTCCTATAAAATGCCTATGCATAGGAAGTATGTTAGACTTAAATGTGTTTTTCACATGCTACATGATGCTCTGTTTGTGTTTCAATTCTTATTTTTTATGTGAGCATCATTGAAATCTCAAGCCTATCTTAATGGCTATAAAGAAAGAGCTTGTTGGGAGACAACCCAATAAACTTTTTATTTCTGTTCTTGTGTGTTTTCACATTTATGCTACTGTTATGATTGTGTTTTTGTGTTTTTAATTAGTGTTTGTGCCAAGTAAAACCTTTGGGATGATTTGGAAGATAGTATAATTGATGCTGTTTTGAAAACAGAAAGTTTTGCGTCCAGTGCTAGAATTTTGGTTCTGTATTGGAGCGTCAGAAAATCTGAAATTTTTACACAGTATTGGTATATGAATTTCCCACGTTTTCCTAATTTTTCAGAATTTTTGGAGTTACATAAGTATGGCTTTTAAATAGATTGCTACAGACTATTTTGTTTTTTGATAGATTCTGTTTTTGATGCACTACTTGCTTGTTTTGATGAAACTATGGATTGTATCGGGGGGTATAAGCGATGGAGAAGTTAGAATACAGTAGGTATAATGCAAAAATAAAATATGAATGGGTTTGCAACAGTACTTAAAGTGGTGATTTATTTTGTTATACTAATGGATCTCACGAAGGTTTTGTTGAGTTTTGTGTGATTGAAGTTTTCAAGTTTTGGGTGAGATCACGATGGATGAAGGAATAAGGAGTAGCAAGAGCCTAAGCTTGGGGATGCCAAAGGCACCCCAAGGTAATATTCGAGGAAGACTCAAGCGTCTAAGCTTGGGGATGCCCCGGAAGGCATCCCCTCTTTCTTCTACCAACCATCGCTAATTTTACTTGGAGCTATATTTTTATTCGTCACATGATATGAGTTTTACTTGGAGCGTCGTGTATTATATAAGTCTTTGCTTTGTTTGCTTTTTAGTTTGTCACAATCATCTTTGCTGGACACACCTATTTGAGAGAGCCACACGTTCATCATAATTTGTTAGAATACTCTATGTGCTTCACTTAAATTTTTTGAGCTAGGCAGTTGCTCTAGTGCTTCACCTAAATCTTTTTGAGCACGGCGGTGGCCATATTTTGAAGAAATATTTGCTCTCTCATGCTTCACTTATATTATTTTGAGAGTTGATAAGATTAAAATTTTGAGGAAATATTTGACCTCTGATGCTTCGCTTATATGTTTTTGAGAGTTGATAATAGTAATGGTAATTTGCGCAAGATATGAATTTGGTCCCAAAGTGATGAATATTCAAGAGGGATATAGTAAAAACTTTCATATAGATCATTGGATATGATAAGTGTGATTCCTTGCAATAGTTTTGCGATATGGAGATGATGATATGTGAGTCATGTTAGTGAGTAATTGTGATTTAGTAAGAATATTAGTGTTAAGGTTTGTGATTCCCTATGCATGCACATTAAGTCAATAGTTATGCAAAGAAATTATATCCTACTTATGGTGCATTATTCGGTGTTAGTTATGTTCAATGCATGTTTATGACCGTTTTCGCTTTTTGGTTGGTTGCTTCTCAATCTATTTGCTAGCTTTCATTTGTACTAAGTGGAAATACTGCTTGTGCATCCAAACTCCTTAAACCCAAGTTGTGCCAAATGAGTCCACCATATCTACCTATATGCGGTATTTTCATGCCGTTCCAAGTAAATTTGCATGTGCCAACTCTAATTTTCAAAATAATTTTTCCGTTTTGTGTGCCCGTACCGCTCATGAAGCGGCAGGGGGTGGCCAATATTTTCCATGCTAGGTGTGTTATTCTCACGATGAGTGTTTATTCACTTGTCATTGCACGAGAGAGTGGCTGGTAATAGGGATGCCCAGTCCCACAATGAATCAAAAATTAATAACAACAAAATTCCTTGGAAAATGTTGGTATGGAGGGCACCCGTGGATACGGCTAGCCATGGATTGTGAAAGAATGGTGGAAAGGAAATAAACTTTACTTTCTGTTTGGGAACCGCCTATGATGTGTCTAGCATGGAAAATATTGGGAATTCTCGGTCGTTTTCGTTGACAGGAAAAGCATGCCTCTCAAAATATTTTTATCTCTCTAATTTAAGCTTTGAGCTCTGGCACATTAGCAAATCTCTGCTTCCCTCTACGAAGGGCCTTTCTATTTACTTTTATGCAATTTTTATTTTTATTTTGAGTCTCCATCTTCTCTATTAAAGCACCAACTAGAGAGCACTATTGTCATACTTGTGCATTGTGTGTAGCTAATAATGAATGTGTTTCATGAATGGATCAATGATTGAGCATAATGGGCTAGGGATAACTTTCTTTAGCGTTGATATTTTGAAAGACATGGTTGCTTGTTAGCATGCTTGAGTATTTATATCTTCATGTCAAATTATAGACTATTGCTTTGAATCATTCAAGTCCAAATGTCCATGCTATAAAAGAAAAGAAATATATGATGAATATGATAGGTAGCATTCCACATCAAAAAATTCAGTTTTTATCATTTACCTACTCGAGGACGAGCAGGAATTAAGCTTGGGGATGCTGATACGTCTCCAACGTATCTATAATTTTTGATTGTTCCATGCTATTATATTATCAGTCTTGGATGTTTTTATATACATTTACAACAATTATATATCATTTTTTGGGACTAACCTATTAACTTAGTGCCCAGTGCCAGTTGTTGTTTTTTGCTTGTTTTTGGTTTTCAGAATATCAGTACCAAACGAAGTCCAAATGCCACGAAACTTTTTGGAGATTTTTTTTCTAGACATAACAAGTACTCGAAGCTTCGGGAGAGGGCCAGAAGATGGAGCACTAGCCCACGACGCACCAGGGCGCGCCCCAGTGGGGGTGGCGCGCCCTGCTGGCTCGTGGGGCCCACACAGCTCCGTTTGACCTAATTCCACCACTATAAATTCTCTAAAATCGGGAAACCAACAGAGGAGTCCACAAAATACTTTTTCCGCCGCCGCAAGCTTCTGTTCTCGAGAGATCGCATCTGGAGACCTTTTTCGGTACTCCGCCGGAGGGGGAATCGATCACGGAGGGGCTCTACATCATCCTTGCTACCCTTCCGATGATGCGTGAGTAGTTTACCATAGACCTTCGGGTCCATAGTTAGTAGCTAGATGGCTTTTTCTCTCTTTTTGATCTTGAATACAATGTTCTCCTCGATGTTCTTGGAGTTCTATCCGATGTAATCACTTGTTGCGGTGTGTTTGTTGGGATCCGATGAATTGTGAGTTTATGATCAGATTATCCATGAATATTATTTGAGTCTTCTCTGAACTCTTTTATGCATGATTATTATAGCTTCGTATTTCTTCTCCGATCTATTGATTTGGTTTGGCCAACTAGATTGATTTATCTTGCCATGGGAAGAGGTGCTTTGTAATGGGTTCGATCTTGCGATGCTCAATCCCAGTGACAGAAAGGGACATGACACATATGTATCGTTGCTATTAAGGGTAAAAAGATGGGGTTTATTCATGCATGAGTTTACTTTGTCTACATCATGTCATCTTGCTTAAGGCGTTACTCCGTTCTTTATGGACTTAATACACTAGATGCATGCTGGATAGCGGTCGATGTGTGGAGTAATAGTAGTAGATGCAGGCAGGAGTTGGTGTACTTGTCTCGGACGTGATGCCTATATACATGATCATTGCCTTGGATATCGTCATGATTATTTGCTTTTCTATCAATTGCCCAACAGTAATTTGTTTACCCACCGTATGCTATTTTCTTGAGAGAAGCCTCTAGTGAAAACTATGGCCCCCGGGTCTATCTAAATCATATATTAAAAATCCTAAAAATACCTTGCTGCACTTTTTCTTTATTTAATTTATTTTGTATTTTTGTTTCAATCTATCTATCTATCACATACAATTTAATCTTGCAACTTACCGCCGAGGGATTGACAACTCCTTGTTTGCGTTGGGTGCAAGGATTTGTTGTTTTGTGTGCAGGTACTGCTAACGAGGTGTTGCGTGATTCTCCTACTGGATTGATAACCTTGGTTTCATAACTGAGGGAAATACTTATCTCTACTATACTGCATCTCCCTTCCTCTTCAGGGAATTACCAACGCGCCTCACAAGTAGCAATGAGTATAGTGTTGACCATGGCATGGCAGATCTGAAGCTGCAAACCGCACAAAGGCTACTTAGCAACCGATGTTTGCTTTCAACTAACAACTAAGATTTGGTATGGACAAGATAGTACAGTAAATAAGTGACAAAGAAATGCAATTCCCTGCTGTCTCTCTATATGTTGCCACATGCATTTGGAAACTCAAGTGGGAGCATTAGCTGACCAATTAAATGTGTGTGTGTTAACTAATATCAGTATCATATTCACATTCGTATTTGAACAACTAAGCTTTGGAATTATGAGGGTGTGTTGTTTAGCTTGAAGGGTGGAATGCTGCTAGTACGACACAAAGCACCTACGCAGATCATAGTAGTGTAGATAAAAGGGGAAAACCCTAAGCATCACGAGTAAAATCGGGAAAGTGGAACTAGCTAGAACATATGGGCTTGTATTGGCGGTACGGCTGGAAATGCTTCGGATCCCCTATAGGGGCAGATCTATTCAACTAAAGGCGCAATACTGTTACTATCAGTCTAGACTCTCAAAGGCGACACAGCTCCCAGCATTTCCTGGATATTATGGCAGACCAACTAGAATAGTTGAAAGCATCCATCAGAAGAGACCCAATATAACTGTCGACTGCAAATGTCCCTGCTCCAGTTCCCGACAAGGAACATACTGTACTACTATACTTATTAAGAAGAACAGAAGAGGAACATGTTAAAAAGAGCAAGCAGATTTTGGATAATACAACGTGTGTTTCCCACACATGATGAACCAGAGCGCACAGAGAAATACTCTTCCTTCGTGTCTCTCTATATGTGGCTCACATGCGTTTCGAAACTAAAGTAGGAACATTTAGCTGTACATTTAGCTGACCAATTAAACCTGTCTCTGTCTTACTAATATCAGCATCATATCATATTCGAATTTGTACAACTAAGCTTGTTTAGCTTGATGGGTGGAGCAGTGCTCTTATGACACGAATCACGTAGGCTGGTTGTAGTGATCATAAAAGGGGTAAACCCTAAGCATGATGAGTATAGTGTTGACCGTGGCATGACAGATCTGAAGCTGCAAACCGCACAAAGGCTGCTTAGCAACCGATGTTTGCTTTCAACTAACAACTAAGATTTGGTATGGACAAGATAGTACGGTAAACAAGTGACAAAGAAATGCAATTACCTGCTGTCTCTCTATATGTTGCCACATGCATTTGGAAACTCAAGTGGGAGCATTAGCTGACCAATTAAATGTGTGTCTGTTAACTAATATCAGTATCATATCACATTCGTATTTGAACAACTAAGTTTTGGAATTATGAGTGGTGTATTGTTTAGCTTGAAGGGTGGAGTGCTGCTAGTACGACACAAAGCATCTACGCAGATCATAGTAGTGTAGATAAAAGGGGAAAACCCTAAGCATCACGAGTGTAATCGGGAAAGTGGAACTAGCTGGAACATATGGGATTGTATTGCCGGTACGGCTGAAAACGCTTCGGATCCCCTACAGGGGCAGCTCTATTCAACTGAAGGCGCAATACTGTTACTAGCAGTCTAGACTCTGAAAGGCGACACAGCTCCCAGCATTTCCTGGATATTATGGCAGACCAACTAGAATAGTTGAAAGCATCCATCAGAAGCGACCCAATATACATGTCGACTGCAAATGTCCCTGCTCCAGTTCCTGACAAGGAACATACTGTACTACTATACTTATTAAGAAGAACAGAAGAGGAACATGTTAAAGAAGAGCAAGCAGATTTTGGATAATACAATGTGTGTTGCCCACCCATGATGAACCAGAGCGCATAAAGATATGCAATTCCCTGTTGTCTCTCCATATGTGGCGCACATGCTTTTCGAAACTAATGTAGGAACATTAGCTGACCAATTAAACGTTCTCTGTTTTAGTAATATCAACATCATATCAGATTCGTATTTGAACAACTAAGCTTTGGAATTATGAGTGGCATGTTGTTTCGCTTGATGGGTTGAGGAGCAGTTCTAGCACGACACGAAGCACCTAGGATGATGGTAGTGAATATAAAAGGGGAAAACCATAAGCATTGCGAGTATAGTGTTGACCGTGCCATGGCGGATCTGAAGGTGCTAACCGGACAAAGGCTATTTCGCAACCAATGTTTGCTTTCAACTAACAAATAAAGATTAGGTATGGACAAGAAAGTACAGTAAACAAGTGACGATGCCGTGTAGGCCTCTGCTGATACGTTGAGGGTGCTGCGGGTGCTATTGCTGTTGGCGGCGCGAAAGCAGATCTGAGACGGAAGACTGTGGCATCGAGGGATAAGTCATGTTGCCGTGGACGAGACGGTCGTAGGAGCGGCCACGACAAGGTGGACGACGGCGCGGATGAAGCGAGAGGACGCGATGCTAGGATCCTAATCCGGCGCGGTGGATGAGAGACGTCGATCTCTTGTAATGAACAACGGCGTCGGGGTAGCTGCTTCGGCATGGTGGACGGAGGAGGCTGGGGTGGAGAGGGTGTTTTGGCGCCCACGGAGTACGAATGGGGAAATGGAGCGAGAGAGGAGGGGGGAACCATGTCTTTGGGACGTGCTTGTCTGAAATGTGGGGAAGTTACCAACTTAGCCCCCGTTTAAAATTTCGGATGTCTCATCGGTTGGGGATAGGACGGTAATCTCACATGTCCCCAATATTTGCCGAGAGCGATTTCGGGCGAGGAGAGGGTATTTTGGCACCCACGGTGTATGAACAGGGCTGACAGGTAGGGCGGTGATACGTCTCCAACGTATCTATAATTTATGAAGTATTCATGCCATGTTTATTATAGTTTTATATGATTTTGGTGCACTTTTATATGGCTTTTATATGATTTTCATGGACTAACATATTGACCTAGTGCCCAGTGCCAGTTGCTGTTTTCTGCTTGTTTTTGGTTTTCCAGAAAATCCATATCAAACGAAGTCCAAATGCAGCGAAACTTTTTGACGATTTTTTCTGGAAGGAAACAGACCCAGGAAGCTTCGGAGGAGCAGCAGAAGAGCCACAGGGGCCCCACGGGCCACCTGGGCGTGCCTGCCCCCCAGGCGCGCCCTGGTGCCTCGTGGGCCCCCTGTGGCCCCTCTTCGCGTGATTCCAATGCTAAAAAATCATATATATTCGGAAAACCCCAAAAGTTAACCTAGATAAGTTTTTACGCCACCACAAGCCTCTGTACCAAGGAGCTCCCATCTGGAGCCCTTTTCCGACACCCTGCCGGAGGGGGGAATCATCACCGGAGACCATCTTCATCATCCCGGCGGTCTCCATGATGAGGAGGGAGTAGTTCACCCTCGGGGCTGAGGGTATGTACTAGTAGCTATGTGTTTGATCTCTCTCTCTCTCTCTCTCTCTCTCTCTCGTGTTCTTGATATGGCACGACCTTGATGTATCGTGAGCTTTGTTAATATAGTTGGATCATATGGTGTCTCTTCCCTCTCTATTCTTGTTGTGATGAATCGAATCTTTTCCCTTTGAGGTTTCGTTATTGTTGGATTGAATATTTCAGATTTGAGAACACTTGATGTATGTCTTGCATATGAATACCTGTGGTGACAATGGGGTATTATATTGATTCACCTGATATATGTTTTGGCACTCAACTCGCGGATTCCCGAGGTGACATTGGGGTAATCTATGCATCGGGGTTGATGCACGTTTTCATTATCTTTTCTCCGATAGAAACTTTGGGGTGCTCCTTGGAGTTCTTTGTGTGGATTGAATATTTTGATTATGAAGTTGTTTGATGCATATCGTATAATCAACTCACGGATACTTGTGGTGACTTTGAAGTATCTAGGTGACATTAGAGTTGGTTGATGTGTATCATATGGTGTTATTTTAGTACAGACTCTAGGGCTGCTTGTGACACTTATAGGAATAGCTCAATAGATCGATCGGAAAGGATAACTTTGAGGTGGTTTCGTACCCTACAAACAATTTCTCTCTTGTGTTCTCCGCTAATAGGAACTTGGGAGTGATTCTTTATCGCACGTTGAGGGATGGTTATATGATCCAATTATGTTAGCATTGTTGAGAGATTGCACTAGCGAAAGTATGAACCCTTGCTACCTTGCTGTTTTTTTATTGTTCGCACTACAAAAACCTATATCTACTATCCATACTACACTTGTATCACCATCTCTTCACCGAACTAGTGCACCTATACAATTTACCATTGTATTGGGTGTGTTGGGGACACAAGAGACTCTTTGTTATTTGGTTGCAGGGTTGTTTGAGAGAGACCATCTTCATCCTACGCCTCCCATGGATTGATAAACCTTAGGTCATCCACTTGAGGGAAAATTGCTACCGTCCTACAAAACTCTGCGCTTGGAGGCCCAACACGAGTCTACAAGAATAAGTTGTGTAGTAGACATCAAGCTCTTTTCTGGCGCCGTTGCCGGGGAGGTGAGTGCTTGAAGGTATATCTTTAGATCTTGCAATCGAATCTTTTAGTTTCTTGTTTTATCACTAGTTTGGTTTTATAAAAAGAAAACTACAAAAAAAATGGAATTGAGGTTGCCTCATATTATTCGTCTTTATAATGTTTTTCTTGAAAATGATGGAGCGGAAAATTGTGCTCAATTGATAGAAGAAGAATTCAATAAAAGGTTTGGCATAAAATCTTTGAATGATGAGCATGATTGCAATGTTGTTAGTATGAATTCTATGAATATCCAAAATACTAAAGATGATTGCACTAGTAATGACAAAAATGTTTCTTATAAGCATGTCAATTTTTGTGGAGTGCATAAAGTTTGTGAAGACATGCCTTATAGGGATGATAGATTTTGTAAGAAGCATAAACATGGTAGAACCAATTTTTTGCTCAAAGTGATAGATGAATTTGCTACAAAATTATGTTCTCTTTATCCTATTACTTGTGAACTTTGCAATAAAGTTGGTCAACCTTAATTTTCAATGCATACTTTTTCATGATCGAATCATGGCTAAATATTGTAATGACTTGACCGCCCTCGAACTATATAATGAGCTTTATCTATTCTTGGGGTGTGAGGAATTGTCACATAAAAAATAGTTGGTTTGAAGTATTCATTCTCACGGATGACATTGAAACTAATCTAAAGGAAATCTATATGTTTTGTATGGTAAATTACAAGGAGAATGCTTATGTTGCCAACTATAGAAAAACAGGAAAACAAATTGAATATAAAAGAAATACTAACGAAAGGGTAAAGATTCCCCCTTTCCCTCCTATTTTCTCTCATGATGAAATAGGTAACGAGGAGGAGCTTCCTATCCAACCAATCTCTTCAATAAGAAGCTCGAAAGAATTAAATAAACCCACACATAATGTGGTAAAGAAAAAGAAAATAAGGAAAAGTAGAGGCAAAGAGGCATCTCTCCCAAATAATGTTGCTCCTACTATTGTTGTACCTCATGAGAATGAATCAAAAATAATTGTGGAAGATGATACACTTGATGACGATTTTGTTATGCCTATTGCTTGTTGTGATGATTATGGTTGGGAAGATAATGATACTTCTTATGATCTTGAAAATCTTTATGGCACCAACTTGGAGGAATATGATAATAATTGTTATACTATTGGTGCTATTCATACTATTGATGGTAATAGTGATAATGCTAATGATATGCAAACCAAGAAGCTTGGGGATGCTATGTTTGATGAGAATGACATGTTTGAGAATTTATTTGCTACAATTAATGTTTATCCCAAGCTTGGGGATGCTATGCTTAATGAAGATGATCTTTTTAGCCCCCCCCCCCACTTTGAATGATCAAATTTGTTATGATGATTGCATGCCTCCTACTTATGATGATTATTGTGATGATACTTATGTTATAAAAAGTAGTGATGATTATATTTATAAAACTTGTCATAATTATGATTACCCTTTTTCTGAACATTACTCTTTTAATGTGGAAACAATTTATAGTATTCGATTTTCATGTGATACTCCCACTTTTATGAATGAGAAGAAATTTGCTTATGTGGAGAGTAATAAAAATTCTATGCTTGTGGATCATGAAAAGAATGCCTTATGTGATAGCTATATTGTTGAATTTCTTCATGATGCTACTGAAAATTATTTTGAGAGAGGAATATATGCTTCTACATATTTCAATAATATCAAGTTTCCTCTCTATGTGTTGAAAGTTTTGAAGTCATGCTTGTTTTGCCTTCCTATGCTAGTTGCTTCTTGCTCCCATAAATTGTTTGCTCACAAAATCCCTATGCATAGGAAGTGGGTTAGGCTTAAATGTGCTAGTCATATGCTTCATGATACTCTCTTTGTGTTTCAATTCTTTACTTTTATGTGAGCATCATTGGAATCATCATGCTTAGCTTAAATGGCATTAAAGAAAAGTGCTTGTTGGGAGACAACCCAATATTTATACCTACTGTTTTTGTGTGTTCACATGATTAATATACTGTAGTAATCATGTTTTATATGTTTTCTTTCAATAATGTGCCAAGTAAAGCCTTTGGGATAGTGTGGATACTTGTTGATTTGATTCTGTGCAAAAACAGAAACTTTTGCGTCCAGTGATGGTATTTCTATTCTGTACTGGAGTGTGAGAAAATTATGAAATTTTTACACAGTATTGGGATACAAATTGTTTACGTTTTCCTAATTTTTCAGA
The DNA here is from genome assembly GCA_039707655.1 of Elymus sibiricus. Classification (NCBI taxonomy): domain Eukaryota; kingdom Viridiplantae; phylum Streptophyta; class Magnoliopsida; order Poales; family Poaceae; genus Elymus; species Elymus sibiricus. Next base: position 298,325,516 of record CM077676.1, on the reverse strand, counting down.
ATTTTTGGAGGTACACAAGTATGGTTTTTAAATATCTCACTACATGCTGTTCTGTTTTTGACAGATTCTGTTTTCGATGCATAGTTTGCTTGTTTTAGTGTTTCCATAGCTTATATTGAGCAATATAAATTGTGGAAATGATAGACTACAGTAGGAATTATGTGCGAACAATTATGAATCTTGTCTTGACAGTACCGAAGTGGATGATTTATTTTTATCATACTAACCTATCTCACAAGTTCCGTTAAGTTTTGTGTGATTGAAGTTTTCAAGTTTTGGGTGAGATATCGATATGAGGAGAATAAGGAGCGGCAAGACCCTAAGCTTGGGGATTCCCAAGGCACCTCAAGGTAATATTCAAGGAATACTCAAGCGTCTAAGCTTGGGGATGCCCCGGAAGGCATCCCCTCTTTCGTCTTCAACATTATCGGTAACCTTACTTGGAGCTATATTTTTATTCGTCACATGATATGTGTTTTGCTTGGAGCATCATTTTATTTTAGTTGGATTTGCTTGCTGTTATCAATAATCATGTTTTGTATCTTTTAGTTCAATAAAATGCCAATTATAGCCTTTACCATGCTCAGTTTGCAAGTTCATGTGTTGCTGTTTGAAAACAGAAAGTTTTCTGTTATGTCCAGAATACTCCTGATAAGTCAGAACATGATAAAATTCTGAAATTTTTACACAGTAAGCATGCAAGAGTTATCTGTCACGTGGTAATTTTTCAGAATTTTTGGAGTTAGGTAAGTATGAATTCTTATTCACCCTTTATAGACTGTTCTGTTTAGACAGATTTCGGTTATAGTTGCATTGTTTGCATATGTTGCTTGTTTAATGTTTCTATTTGTGGATAGGAGTATTAAATATGCAGATGAATTTAGTATGCAATGTTCAATTATAATTTTAGTGATTTGTTACAGTAGAGAATGTTAAGGTTTTGAGTTGATTTATACTAACTTATCTCACGAGTTCTTGTTGAGTTTTGTGTGGATGAAGTTTTTAAGATTTAGGAGAAGCCATGATATGAGAGGAATTAAGGAGACACAAGAGCTCAAGCTTGGGGATGCCCAAGGCACCCAAAGATAACATTCCAAGAAGTCTCAAGCAACTAAGCTTGGGGATGCCCCGGTTGGCATCCCACCTTTCTTCATCAACACCTATCGGTTAGCCTAAGTTTTTACTTGTTCACGTGTTATGTGCTATTCTTGGAGTGTCCTTTTATTTTCGTTTTGTTTGTTGTTTGAATAAAATTATCAAGATCTGAAATTTTAAATGAGAGAGAGTCCTCACATAGCTACCTATTTACTTAACTACTCATTTGGTCTTCACTTATATCTTTTTGGAGCAGTTTGTCATTTACTCTTGTCCTTCACTTATATCCTATGAGTAAATTGTTGAATGAATTGAATATCATAAAGTTGAAATTATATGTGCTTCATATGCTTATATCATGTCTAGTAGTAGTTTCACATTTGGGTTAGAAAGTGAAATCAATTTAAGCTTGACAATCACAATATTGGTCATACAAGCAATTCATGAATGATTAGTATAAGGAAGAGAACTTTCACATATAAATATATTATCTTGGACATCTTTTATGATTGTGAATACTCATTAATTATTTTCAAACTTGAGCAAATTAGTTGAAGTTGGACAAGGAAGACAACGTAATGAGTTATGTTTGGGTATATTTGCATAGAAGTTATATCGTTATGGATCCTCCAACATGTGGTGCTTGCTTAGGATTTTTTGCTAGCCAAAAATTCGTACTAAGTAGAGATACTACTTGTGGATCCAAAAACCCTTAAACCCAGTTTCTTGCCATGAGTGTCCACCATACCTACCTATGGATTGAATAAGATCCTTCAAGTGAGTTGTCATCGGTGCAAAAAGCAATAAAAATTGCTCCTAAAATATGTATGATCTTTTATTGCAAGGGAAAATAAGCGTTGTACGAACTTGTGATGGTAAAGAAATAAAAGCGACGGACTGCATAATAAAGGTTGCTATCACAAGGGGCAATATAACGTGGCGTTCCTTTGCATTAAGGGCTTGTGCATCCAAAAATAAAAAGCGCATGACAACCTCTGCTTCCCTCTGCGAAGGGCCTATCTTTTACTTTTATGTATTTAATTTTATGTATTTACCTTTATGCAAGGGTCACTAAGTATTCATTCTCATTTCAACCTTAATTATTCTCTAGTTGGCAAGCATCATGTGGTGGGGAAAGATCTAGGCACATATGGCCAGTCAAATATATTTGATCATGAATTATTATTGTTGACAATTATCTCTATGATAAATAAGTTGGGAGGCGAAACACTAAGCCCCTATCTTTCTCTGTGTTCGATGGATGCCATTTGTTCTAAAAATATGCTTTGAGTACTACCAATCATAGAAGACTATATGATAATTGAGTATGTGGAGCTCTTACTTAGACTTTGTTGAAATTAAGTTGAATTGCAATTGTTTGGTGACTAAGAACATAGGTTGTTAAGTTTCAAGAGATTGCATTGTTTGAACCATAACATGTGAATTGATTGCTACTTTATCATGATCAGTTTTATGAGAAATAGTTGCTGTTATGATGCTAGGAAAAGTGATTGAAATTATCATTGATCAAACTTATGCACTATGCTAGCATTCACACTTCATAAATTATTTATTTTATCATTTACCTACTCGAGGACGAGCAGGAATTAAGCTTGGGGATGCTGATACGTCTCCAACGTATCTATAATTTATGAAGTATTCATGCCATATTTATTATAGTTTTGTATGATTTTGGTGCACTTTTATATGGCCTTTATATGATTTTCATGGACTAACATATTGACCTAGTGCCCAATGCCAGTTGCTGTTTTCTGCTTGTTTTTGGTTTTCCAGAAAATCCATATCAAACGAAGTCCAAATGCAGCGAAACTTTTTGACGATTTTTTCTGGAAGGAAACAGACCCAGGAAGCTTCGGAGGAGCAGCAGAAGAGCCACAGGGGCCCCACGAGCCACCTGGGCGCGCCTGCCCCCCAGGCGCGCCCTGGTGCCCCGTGGGCCCCCTGTGGCCCCTCTTCGCGTGATTCCAACGCTGAAAAATCATATATATTCAGAAACCCCCGAAAGTTAACCTTGATGAGTTTTTACGCCGCCGCAAGCCTCTGTACCAAGGAGATCCCATCTGGAGCCCTTTTCCGGCACCCTGCCGGAGGGGGGAATCATCACCGGAGGCCATCTTCATCATCCCGGCGGTCTCCATGACGAGGAGGGAGTAGTTCACCCTCGGGGCTGACGGTATGTACTAGTAGCTATGTGTTTGATCTCTCTCTCTCGTGTTCTTGATATGGCACGATCTTGATGTATCGCGAGCTTTGTTAATATAGTTGGATCATATGGTGTTTCTTCCCTCTCTATCCTTGTTGTGATGAATCGAATCTTTTCCCTTTGAGGTTTCGTTATTGTCGGATTGAATATTTCAGATTTGAGAACACTTGATGTATGTCTTGCATATGAATACCCGTGGTGACAATGGGGTATTATATTGATTCACTTGATATATGTTTTGGCACTCAACTCGCGGATTCCCGAGGTGACATTGGGGTAATCTATGCATAGGGGTTGATGCACGTTTTCATTATCTTTTCTCCGATAGAAACTTTGGGGTGCTCCTTGGAGTTCTTTGTGTGGATTGAATATTATGATTATGAAGTTGTTTGATGCATATCGTGTAATCAACTCACGGATGCTTGTGGTAATATTGGAGTATCTAGGTGACATTAGAGTTGGTTGATGTGTATCATATGGTGTTATTTTAGTACGAACTCTAGGGCTGTTTGTGACACTTATAGGAATAGCTCAATAGATCGATCGGAAAGGATAACTTTGAGGTGGTTTCGTACCCTACAAACAATTTCTATCTTGTGTTCTCCGCTAATAGGAACTTGGGAGTGATTCTTTATCGCACGTTGAGGGATGGTTATATGATCCAATTATGTTAGCATTGTTGAGAGATTGCACTAGCGAAAGTATGAACCCTAGGCCTTGTTTCTAAGCATTGCAATACCGTTTATGCTCACTTTTGTTACTTGATACCTTGCTGTTTTTTTATTGTTCGCACTACAAAAACCTATATCTACTATCCATACTACACTTGTATCACCATCTCTTCGCCGAACTAGTGCACCTATACAATTTACCATTGTATTGGGTGTGTTGGGGACACAAGAGACTCTTTGTTATTTGGTTGCAGGGTTGTTTGAGAGAGACCATCTTCATCCTATGCCTCCCATGGATTGATAAACCTTAGGTCATCCACTTGAGGGAAAATTGCTACAATCCTACAAAACTCTGCGCTTGGAGGCCCAACACGAGTCTACAAGAATAAGTTGTGTAGTAGACATCAGGCGGTTATGTCACGTATGAGTGAAGTTACAAACCTGCCCCTACTTAAAATATTTGCCTAGATCAATTTTGGCAGAGGAGAGTTTGTTTTGCCGCCCACCGTGTATGAATGGGGAAATGGAGGGGGAGAGAGAGGTCTTTGGGACGAGCTTGAATCAAATGTGGTTTACCGCCCATGTTTGGCGCCCACCGTGTCTGAATGGGGTGAGAGGCGGTCGTGTCACGTCTGAGTGAAGTTACAAACCTACCCCTATTTAGAGCAGTGGAAATCGGGCCAATAGGTTGTGCGTGTTAGGGGTAGACAGTAATTTCCATTTCCCAAACACTGGTTTCGGGCAGCCAACGTGGGAGTGGGTGTTTTGCCGCTTCTTTCGAATTTTGGGAGAATAAGTATTCAAGTTTACCCTGGCCACTAAATTCGAACCCATTTTGTATTCGATTATGAATCTTTATAAATCATTCTATGTTTTTTTAGATATCTTCAAAAGCACAACAAAGATGTATTCCACCTTTATATATGAATATGATTTACAAATGCCACGATACTCAAATTCAGAAGGTTGAATCCACTTTGAGTCAAACAGTTATTTCATCCAACACAATCTGCTCACACGAAAAACAGTTCACCTTATGTCCACTCCTACAAGTACTGAGGATTGCCTCGCTTAAGAAAATCAGATCGTTACAAGACATGGACAACAAATAAGGGGTCTTACAACATAATCCATTCACAAACATGACACAACATGCAAGTATACTAATCTAATGACAATTTCAACTGGTATCTAAAGAAGAACTAGGATTAGCCTGGGCTTCAGATAGCAGAAGCAGCAAGACCTTCTTTGTTTCCAAATGCAACTGTCTTACTTGCTCCACATCTTTGTTTGCTTGCATAATGCGTGCAGCTAATTGCATAATTTCTAGCCTCATGATCAGGATTACCTCATTCATGGCAGCCACACCCCTCTTTCTGCCTCTAGTAGAGCCTCAAGAACTATAATATATGTGCTCTCCAACGGGATTGCCTCTGAACTGCTACCATCTGGTAACATGGATGGCGCACTGCTTCCACAAATAGATCCCGGGGGTGTACATTGTGTCCTAGTTTGAACTGCATCCTGAAAGGTTTCCGCTGGACATAAGTAACAGATAGCTATCGCATGATCTAGGCAGTCAGCTTACATGGTAAACTACATACAAAGTATTGCCGAGCATGGCAAGCTATATTTAAATGGTTCAAAGTTGCATCAGCCAAAAACAAATTAAAATGGTTAGCTGAAAGGCAGTGTACCACAGCTATATTTAGTTGCCCAAGCATATAAACAGTTGAAATATTCTGAGAAAGCACTTAAACAATGTGGCCTCAAATAAACTAGCAAGACAGTCTTGTGATGGAGTTCATAGGAAAAGTTAAGGAGTCAAATGAAGTATGCATGCATTTTTTTACGATAGTACGGCAGGCACTTCTGACACATTGGCCAACTTAGGTACAGGGCCGGGCCGGCAAAATTCGGGGCCCTGTGCGAAACTACAAAAATGGGGCCCTATCTTACTAAAATGAACTAACAAGCAATTATAATGTATATGATATAACGTCTTACATAACAATTTGACATATAAAAGATCATACCTATTCAACTCCCGGTTGCATAATATTTATTTAAACAACATCATTCTTTTAGTATTCTTCAAAATGAAATCTTGCAAGGGTAGAAGGATCAACAGGATGATTGCCGGATGACACTTGTGATGCTTCTTTTCTGACAAACTTGTTCGTACCACCTTTATAAGATTTATTCATTAAATTTTTCCCTGTTTCTTTTCTTTGCGCTTCTGGGACCAGACTGATGTTTCCCCATGATGACTCAAATATGTATTATTGAAACACAAGATAAAAAAGATGAATAAAACAAAATTGTAGTGATACAGCAACAAATATCAATTGAAAATTATGTGTCAATGTTTCACAATTAGACAAACTCTAACTTGCCTAGTCTCGTGTCAAGTCCGGTTGAACTGCTACACTGTGATCTTTAACCGAGGAGGCAAGAACCGATCTCTAATGATCCCGGCCAAAAGTTAATTAGGATTTAGAAAATTAGGAAATTAGGAATTAGGAGTAGGAGCCGAAGTTAATCAGAAAAGACACGATAGCGGCAGGCTACCTGTTTTGAAGCCGTGAAGCACCTAGAGGATGGAAGCTGTGAAGCACCTGGAGTCGGTCGCCGATCAATCCGACGAGAACTTGGAAGAGGAAGGCAACAGCCGCAGCGGCCGATTGATCCGACGAGTCGATGAGACGAAGCCGCCGAGGTGAGTAGGTGACGATCCCGTTTCCTGTAGCGACGCCGACGCGACTGCTAATACGGTTTTGCGATCGATCGAGTGACGAGTCCACGATCCCCTTTTTTCTGAGGGACCGACGATCACGATCACGATCGATCACGATCACGATCACATTTCCTTCTTACAGATCACGATCGATCCAACAGTTTTTTTTAATTTGAGAAACACCGATAGAGCAAACTTTTATTTTTGAGGATTACCGATCGAGCAGACGAGCAACAGCGCTCGATGCCTCGACAGGTGGAGCGCCAGGGCCCAGCGGCCCAGCGTGGCAGCTCCTAGGAATTTTTTTTAGAAATACTAGCCTTACATAAAAATTTTGGGGCCCCCAAAAATTATGGGCCCTGTGCGGGCCACACATTCAGCACAACTATGAGCCCGACCCTGCTTAGGTATAGCCTAACAAGTACTCCCTCTGTAAACTAATATAAGAGCGTTTAGATTACTAAAGTAATGATCTAAACGCTCTTATATTAGTTTACGGAGGGATTAACAAACAAGCATTCTAATCAAGCAATATAGCAAAGCAGGCAACTGAACTATTTGTAATTCAGTAGGATTACAGGTTGTGGGCACAAGCCAAGAAAGCAGCCCACATGCATGACATTTCATAGTAACTAAAACACACTGGCTTAACATATGTCGTTGTGAAGGCTCGCTGCTGTTGCAATGTTCTTTGAAGATGTCGTCAGCATCCCGTGCATGCAAATCTAGTCGTTGTAGTTTATTCTTCCCCCTCTATTTTGGTAAAACTAATTTTAATCACATGCACTGTTCAAATTGAACATCAATGATTCATCTAAACTAATGAAAGAAGGGTGTGTGCTTACACGACAATATGTGTGCTTCACTCTATTTTTGTGCTTGTTCGAGGTGCCAGCCCTAAAAGAAAAAGCATTTTGCTTGAGGCGGTTGGCAGCTCCATAATGAATAAAAGCAACAAATTAGTCATGCAACTTGGGAAGATCAATAACGCACAAAAAAGTTATGAACAGAGGCTCAGAGCAGTGCGGTAATAGCTAGCATTGAAAAATGTAGGTTAAGGCGAACCAAAAGCAGCGGAACTACAAGCTAGTTTGCTGATGTGTAATTTAGCATAGAGAACATAGAAGCAGTTCAGTACAATAATTGTAACCAAGAGGTGACATCAGAACAACACCATTATCATAAATATAGCAAGCAAGAAGTAAAATAGGAGGCAGTAATATCTAGGAAGTACAGTAATACTTAGGACAAAGAAAAATCATTGTAACTACAGGTGCACTGATTTGTAATTTAGCACATATAACTTGTTCACTACCACACGTTTGGACCTATAGGTGCAAGCAGAATAACGCCTCTCATAAAAAATTGAATGATGCCCTGAAGAAATTCGAAGGTGCGGTGCTTATGCTAAGAAGGTGAACGTAGGCGTCGGCTGTTGGAGAATAGTACCTGATTCTCGGTGGCGTATGGGTAGCGTTGTCATACGTGAAAGCTAAGTGTCGTCGATGGTGCTCATGTTGTGATTGAGTTGGGCCGGCTGTCGCCGTGGTGAAGCGGCTCCGGTGCTTAGGTGCGGCGCCTGTCGACATCCAAGAAAGCTGATCTGTGGTAAGTGAACTGTTGTACAATAAAGACGAGAAAAACCAAAGGAGTACTAATTGAAATAACCTGATGAGGCAGCGGCGGCAGTAAAGCTGGGCCGGTGGAGTTGAATATGGTGTCCGTGGAGCGGGTCCGGTGCAGTGGACGGAGGCTTCAGCGATGCACATCCGGGGCGGTGTACAGTGCTTTCGGTGAGGCGGATCTGTTGCGGCGGACGAAGGCTTCTATGAAGGGTCAGCGACGTGGCAGACGAGGGCGTCGGTGAAGGGCCTACACTGTGGTGGACGAGGGCGCCGGTGAAGCAGATCCGGTGCGCTGGACCATGATGGCGGTCAAGGAGATCTGGTGCGGTGGACAAGCCAGTCGCTGAAGCGGCTCCGGTGCAGTGGTGAGTTGGCAGTTGGGGGTTCCAAGGTGCGGAAGGTAGATCCGGCGGGGTGTGAGGTGCACCGCCGCGGTGGAGGACTAGATTCAGCGGCTTGGGGGAGGTGGGAGGTGGGGAGGGGAGTGGTTCTGGGTTAGAATGTTGGGGGCAAAGAGGGGAAAACAATGGAGTTACCAAAGCAGCCCTTTTCCGTTGATGTGGCAGGGGTAAAAGAGGAATATCGTAGGGCTAAACTTTCGGGCGCGAGAAATTTTGATGTGAGCGGGAAGTTTGAAAGCTTTTGGCGGCTGAAATTATGTCTTCTCGTCTTGTACAACTGACTATGATATCATGGCCGAGTATTTATTTGTTGTGCACGCTAGAAAAAAAAGGTGCAAGTTTCGAAAATCAATGTCTCCAACTCGAAACTTAGATTGTCCATTCAATTCAAATATGGATCATTGAGCTATTGCAAGCAAATACCATCATATGCTCCAATTCAAATGAAATTTCGAATGTGTTTCTCCTAAATATGATGACACAAACAAATATGTATGTGTATGAATAAAGTGGATGATTACAAGGTTTGAACACGAGCGTATGTCTATATCTCTAGGTTTGATATATGAATTTGAAATCACGCAATCGGGTTAAAAATTGTACCCCCATTTAAATGAATTAAAAAAGCTAATAATGCAGTCGAATTCAGAATTTCCAATCGTAGGTCAGTAATTCTAGTACTTCAAAATATACCTCGCATGTTCAAAAGTATCGCTATCTCATAGTCCAAAAATATGAAGAAAAAAATGATCAAGCATGAGTGCACACACTCTTGACCATGTATTTTAATTACGTCTATATCTCTCAGACATACACCCCTCACTCTTTATCTGAAGCACACCACCCCGGCCCCTCTCCCCCCCCACACAAGCCTTTCTCTCCCCCGGACACAAACACGTGCACACATTATCCCCTCTCTCTCTCTTCTAGGTCTGAACCCCAATATAGGTCTCTATCTCTTTGTCTCTCGGACATGCACACATCTGTTCCCCCACTCTCTAGGTCTCCAGGCATCTATCTTTCCCAAGCACACACTCTATAGCCGTGTATCTTTCCCATACACACTGCCCCCAACATCTTTCTCCCTACGTATATCTGGCTTTCGCACGCTCTCCACCATCTCTCACTCTCACATTGACGCACATCTCACTCACCACCCCCACTACACACAAACACCCTCCCTCTCCTTGTGCACCTCTCGCCTCTTTCCATCTCTTCACATGCGGACCCGACCCTTCTTCCCACTATATGTCGCGACTCTCTCCATAAATCTCTAGCGTATCATCGATCTCAAACTCGCGCGATGTTCTCTCCACCATCTATTTTGATCTCTCATGATGTCTCTCTGACGCACGCAATGACTCGCTTTACTTGTGTCTCCCTACATAGGCCACTTTCGAACACCATCGACCTCCTCTGCCTATTTATAGGCCACTTTTCGCACACAATCGACCTCCATCTCTCTCTCTCTCTCTCTCTCTCTCTCACTCTCTCTATCCATCTCTCTCTCTCTCCCTCTCCCGCACTCTCTCTCTCACACACACTCGATGTCTCTTCCAAATATATAGCACGCACCCCCGCCCGCACCCACGCTGTCCCGCTACTAGACATGCCTCTCTCTCTCTCTTGGACACACATGCCATATCATCCTCCCTCCCCCTACTAGGTTTACATCATCAGTAGTCTCTCTTCTCCACACACACACACTCCCTTTCCCACACACGTGCACACAAAATAGACACAGGCACACACATCACGCCATCTATCTGGATCCCTCTTTTAAGACACACACCCTTGTATATTCTCTCCAGCTCTAGGTATATATATATATCCCTATCTCTCTCTCTCTCAAACTCACATGCACACCAAAAATCCCTGTCTCTCTAATTCACACCTCTCTCCCTATGTCCGCATGCGTATCTCACACACTCACTCTGTGACTATGTCTATCCGCCTCCACGTTACACAACACAAAGTCCCATATAGGTCTCTCTCTATCTTCCACACACACAAAAACACGCAATGACTCTCTTATCTCTGCCTTAGTCTCTCCATATCACACACACGCACGATCTCTCGATCGCACACACACTCAACCAAGGTTTTCTTGCGAGATACTTACGATCTATTCATCAGTCGTGGCAGTACAAAGAACACGAGACGTGAAAAAAAATACATCTACACGTTCGTAGACCACCTAGCGATGACTACGAGCACTAGAGCCAGCCGAAGGTGCGCCGCAGTCATCCTCCTCCTTACCGGAGACGGGAAAACCTTGTTTTAGACAGTCGGGAAGTCATCGTGCTATGGCCCTACATGCTCAGCCGTTGAATACAACGTAGATCCAAGTTTATGGAAACAAGTATCAATAATACGTTTGTATTTCCATAGTTTCAAGTTTTCCATCAAGATATTAGTCACCCATGGTCGATATTTAGTTTGAATTACGTACACATGCATACTATGTAACTAGCCGTGCTTATAGACTTCCAAAGCTTAGCTTTCACTCCTACTTACAATATGTAGAGTATTTAACAAAAGACTAACACTTTCAACCAGCCCAAGCAAGAAACTATTGTACAAAAAATAGCAAAAACATACCAAAAATTTCTCAATCCATGCCAAAAAACTACTACCAAACTCCTAAAAAAACTAGTACCAAGTGTCGATTAGGCTCGTTTAAACCCGTTTATGACAGGGTTGGCCCACACGTCCGTGCTGACGACGCACCTTAAGTCAACACCGTATGTTTGACCGTAGAGTTGACTGTTACAACAGGTGGGACCCACATGTGAGCATCTATCCTTTTCTTCAAACAGTTCGTATGCGTGTTCGTCGTCAGCGCCGGTGATGGGCGAGCTGGCCGCCGCTCTGGCGGACGGGCCGGCCGCCGCACTGGCTTCCGCACGGGCTGGCTGGCTGGCCCGAGCGCGGCTCACGCGCGAGCAACTCGCCGCTCTGGTCTCCGCATGGGCTGGTTGGCTGGCCCGAGCGTGGCTCACGCGCGAGCAAGCCGCCGCGCTGGCCTCCGCCCGAGCCGGATGGCTGGCCCGAGCGCGGCACGCGCTGATAACCCACAAGTATAGGGGATCACAACAGTTTTTGAGGGTAGAGTATTCAACCCAAATTTATTGATTCGACACAAGGGGAGCCAAAGAATATTTGCAAGTATTAGCAGTTGAGTTGTCAATTCAACCACACCTGGAGATAAAATATCTGCAGCAAAGTATTTAGTAGCACAGTAATATGATAGTTTTGATAGCAGTAGCAACAGTAACACTAGTAACGGTAACAGTAGCAGTAGCAGTTTTGTAGCAAGTGTAAAGTAGTAGCAACAAAGTAACTTAGCAGAAACCAATATGAGAAAGTCGTAGGCATTGGATCGGTGATGATAATTATGTTGGATGATATTCATCATATAACAGTCACAACCTAGGGCGACACAGAACTAGCTCCAATTCATCAATGTAATGTAGGCATGTATTCCGTATATATTCATACGTGCTTATAATAAGAACTTGCATGGCATCTTTTGTCCTACCCTCCCATGGCAGCGGGGTCCATAAGGAAACTAAGGGATATTAAGGCCTCCTTTTAATAGAGAACCGGAACAAAGCATTAACACATAGTGAATACATGAACTCCTCAAACTACGGTAATCACAGGAAAGAATCCCAATTATTGTCACCTTGGGGTATGCGGATCATAACACATAGCAGGTGCGTATAACTTGCAAGATCGGATCAAGAACACAAATATATTCATGAAAACATAAAGGGTTCAGATCTGAAATCATGGCACTCGGGCCCTAGTGACAAGCATTAAGCGTAGCAAAGTCATAGCAACATCAATCTCAGAACATAGTGGATACTAGGGATCAAAGCCCTAACAAATTGACTCGATTACATGATAAATCTCATCCAACACATCACCGTCCAGCAAGCCTACGAAGGAATTACTCACACCCCGTGGTGAGCATCATGAAATTGGTGATGGAGGATGGTTGATGATGACAACGACGACGAATCCGCCTCTCCGGAGCCCCGAACGGACTCCAGATCAGCCCTCCCGATGAAGAACAGGAGGTGGCAGCGGCTCCATATCGTAAAACGTGATGAAACTTCTTCTCTATTTTTTTCTCAGGGAAAGAGAATTTATAGCGTTGGAATTAGGTCAGACGACCACCTGTGGGCCCCACAAGGCACTTGGGCGCGCCCTAGGGGGGTGGCCGCGCCCTACTGCCTTGTGGGCAGTAGGTGGCCCCCCTTTTGTTGATTCTTGTGCCAGTAATTTTTATATATTCCATAAAAATTCTCCAAAAAGTTTCGTCCAAATCAGAGAACTTTGATTTCTGCACAAAAACAACACCATGGCAATTCTGCTGAAAACAGCGTCAGTCTGGGTTAGTTTCATTCAAATCATGCAAATTAGAGTCCAAAACAAGAGCAAAAGTGTTTGGAAAAGTAGATACGATGGAGACGTATCAACTCCCCCAAGCTTAACTCATTGCTTGTCCTCAGGCAATTCAGTTGACAAACTAAAAGTGATAAAGAAAAACTTTTACAAACTCTTTTGTTCTTGTATCCGTATATAAGCTTAAATAGTACCTAGGTTTTCAGGAAAAGATCATGAATGAACCATGCTCATAATAACACTTAAAAACTATATTTACTCATATCAATGGCATAATCAACTAGAGAGCAATAATAACATATCTCAAATGCCAACAATTTGTCAAAACAATCATGATATAATATGATAACATGGTATCTCACTAGCCCTTTCTGAGACCGCAAAACATAAATGCAGAGCACCTCCAAAGTTCAAGCAACGACTAAACATTGTAATTCAGGGTAGAAGAGATCCAGTCATGATGCACACAACATTAACTATACTCAATGCATAAGGATGACAATAGTGCTCTCAGGATTGGCGCTTGGTGCAAGAAGCTGAGACTCAACAATAAAAGTAAAATAACATAAAGTAAATAACGTAAAAGTAAATAGATAGGCCCTTCGCAGAGGGAAGCAGGGATTTGCAGCGGTGCCAGAGCTCGAAGCTTAAATCAGAGATGAAAAATAATTTTGGGAGGTGTACTTTTCCTATCAACATCACGACCGAGAGTTTTCAATATCTTCCATGCTAAACACATTATAGGCGATTCCCAAGCGGAAAGGTAAAGTTTAGCCCCCCTCGACCATACCAACACAAGCCATGTCTAGCCGAATCCTCTGGTGCCCTCCATACCAACAACTTTTCGGGGGAGTTTGTTTGCATTATGTATTTTCAATTTTGAGCATAGGACTGGGCATCCCAAACACCAGCCTCTCTCGTGCAATGACAAGTGAATAAACACTCATCTTGAGAGTAACCAACTTAGCATGTAAGATACTGACCGCCCCCTGTCGCTCCATGAGCAGTACGGGCACACAAAACAGATGTTTATTTGAATAATTTAGAGGTGACATGTGCAAATTTACTTGGAGTAGCAGAGTAATACTGCATATAGGTAGATATAGTGGACTCATCTGGAACAACTTTGGTTTAAGGATTGTGGATGCACAAGCAGAATTCCCGCTTAGTACAAAGTGAAGGCTAGCAAATAGGTTGAGAAGCGACTAACTAGAGAGCGAAAACGGTCATGATCATGCATTAAGAATAATTAACATTGCATACTAGCATTATTAGGATATAAACACCCTGAACATAAATATCGTGGGGGCTATGTTGGTTTTGAATCAACTACATGCATGAACATGTGCCAAGTCAAGCCACTTGAAACATTCAGAGGAGGATACCATATTAACATACTACATCATAACCATGTTAATGCATGTTGACATCCAAAATAAATCATTATCCACTCCTAGTTACTTAAGCATGGCATGAGCAACTATAATCTCTAATTGTCATCACAAACATGTTTACTCATAATATGCTGAATCATGGATACTGAGTTAAACATATTTACAAAAACAAAAACAAGAAGAGTTCATACCAGCTTTTCCTTTCCACGGTCACTTCATCAAATCATCATCATTATTGACTTTCACTTGCACGACCGAATGATGTGAAAATAATAATAGTGCAAGAGTGCTGTGGACTAAGCTGGGATCTGCAAACATTTTATTCAAGGGAGAAGACAAGGCAATACTGGCTCTTTGTTAGATCAACAATAATGCATATGAGAGCCACTCAACATTTTCATCGTGGTCTTCTCCTTACAATGACTCAACCAAAGAAAAGAATTTCAGAGAAACATACTGAAATATTTTTGGATTTTTTAGTTTTTTCTTGAAGGAAACAAATTAAAGAAGACAAAACAAAAACGAGAAAAACTATTTACATGGGAGAACTCCCAACAAGCAAAAGAAGAAACGGGAAATCTTTTTGGGTTTTCTTTTAATACTACAAACTAATAAACAAGAAAGAAAAACCGAAAAGAAGCGAGAAATATTTTTGGGTTTTTGAAGTTTTTCAAACACACAAGAAGAAAGCGAGAATAAAATTAACATGGATATACAATGAAAACGTATGAACACCGACAACTGAAATGAATGTGTGAACATGAATGTAATGTCGGTGAGAGATACGTACTCCCCCAAGCTTAGGTTTTTGGCCTAGCTTGCTAATCACCACCCGTAGTATCCATCAGGACCGGGCGGATAGTACTGGGGCGGAGGCACTTGAGGGTTCCACTGCTGGGCCTCGTCCTCTGCTGCTGCCAGCTCATTCCTGTAAGCTGTGATGTCTACCGGCATGATGGTATATCCGTTCCCGGCATGAGAGTCAAACAAAGTGGGTGCAGGCAACGGAATAATATCGCGAGTTGTCTCGCTAAAAACCAGATTATAACGAATATATTGAGGAGGTTCAGGTTCATCAATAAAGTGGTGATCGATCATGCACTGTTGGTCTAAATAAACCTTGGGCAGCAAGTAGTCATTTGGGCGGATAGCAACATTAAAACGTTTCGCGAGACGCGAAGCATAAATACCAACATGGATTTTACCCTTAGTTCTGTTGGTGTGTAAGCGGCGTGCAATGATAGCTCCCAAGCTAAAAGTGTTATCGCCGTAAATAGCACGACACAAGATGGCGAGGTCAGGGGCACTGAGCGTACCACCTTCCTCCCTTGCGGTCAAGCATTTCCCTATGAATAAAGCAAAGTAGTGCATAGTAGGAAAATGCAAGCTAGTAACACGAGCTTTTGAAATGCCCCTAAATTCCCCCACAGTCAAAGTGCAAAGGAAGTCCTCGAACTCCTCAGGCCGAGGCTCCCTCAAATCCCCATCAGAAGGGATCAAGCATATTTCACAAAACTCATCTACTGTTAACTCATGATGTTCAGCATATAAATCGAAACGCACCATGGGGATATCAAGCCTAGGCATAAAATAAAAATTTTGCACAAAGGAATTCGTAAGAATGTGGTGCTGGTCACACCCATCTGTGAGGAAGTTGGTCAGCCCGGCATTCGCAACAAATTGCGTGAACTCTTGACGAAACTCGGATTCGTTCATGAAGGTGTTGTGCAGCCACTCGCACGGTCGGACTTCCATCCTGCGCGGGATGTCGAGGTCGTGGTCATGGGCATCCTCAAGGGCACCCTTAGAGGTCCGACGCAACGAACTCCTCCGAAGAAAGTTCATTTTTCCTAAGAGCAAATTTCTGAAAAAAAATTGGACCACAAAAATATGTCAACAAAACTTCACAAGATTGATAGCAACTACACATACAAGTGCCTAGAGGCTATATCAAGCATTCAAACTACTTAGAACTCAAGGAATTCAACATGCAAGCTCATTTTCAGTAGCACCAATAGCAGCAATTTATGCAAAATATAATCCACTAAAGCAAAAACTAATTGGAGCAATGGGAGAGTCACATACCAAGGAGCAATCCCTCAAAATAGTTTCGGAAATGGAGCTCCGAGCAAAGATATCGAAAATCTCAGGTTTGGGAGCAAGAACACGAGAGAGAGAGAGAGCTACAAAGATTTTTTTTCTGGAGGTAGGAGATGAAGTGGGCTGAATGGATAAGTGAGTGGGTCCCTGTGGGACTCACAAGGCACATGGGCGCGCCCTGGGGGGTGGGGGTGGCCGTGCCCTACTGCCTTGTGAGCAGCAGGTGCACCCCCTGGGTTGTTCTCAGTACCAAAAAATCTTATATATTCTAGAAAAATCATGTCAAAATTTTATTGCATTCTGAGCACTTTTATTTTTAGGCCATTTTTTATTGCACGGATAATTCAGAAAACAGGATAATCATGGCATTTTATTTTATTTAAAATAGAAATAACAGAGAGCAAAAGGTAGGTACAAAAAGTTGTGCTTACTAAATTCATCAACCACATGCACTTTAGAAAGAATCCATTAATAAGGTTGATCAAGTCTTATTAACAAACTATTTCCGAGTGACATGAAACCGAAGAATTTTCGTATAACACTAAGTTACCTCAATGGGGATATGCATCTCCCCAACAATGAGAATTTCATATTTATTTTTGATAGCAGGAAGAGGAAATTTGAAATCCCCAATAGTGATTGTCGAAACCTTTTCAGTACAGTTGATATCATTCACTGAAGTTTGTTTCTTCGGGAAATAAACCGTATGCTCATTACCATTGACATGAAAAGTGACCTTGCTTTTGTTGCAGTCAATAACAGACCGTGTAGTATTCAAAAATGGTCTTCCAAGGATAATGGACATATTGTCGTCCTCGGGCATATCAAGTATAACAAAGTCAGTTAAAATAGTAACATTTGCAACAACAACAGGCACATCCTCGCAAATGCCAATAGGGATAGCAGTAGATTTATCAGCCATTTGCAAAGATATTTCAGTAGGTGTGAGTTTATTCAAATCAAGTCTTCTATATAAAGAGAAAGACATGACACTAACACCGACTCCCAAATCACATAAGGCAGGTTTAACATAACTTCTTTTAATGGAGCATGGTATAGTGGGTATTCCCGGATCTCCTAACTTTTTAGGTACTCCATCCTTAAAAGAATAATTTGCAAGCATGGTGGAAATTTCAGCTTTAGGTATCTTTCTTTTATTAGTGACAATATATTTCATGTACTTAGCATAAGGAGACATTTTCAACATATCAATCAAGCGAGTGCGCAAAAAGATAGGTCTAAGCATTTCAACAAAGCGCTCAAAGTCTTCATCATCCTTATTTTTAGATGGTTTAGTAGGAAAAGGCATAGGGTTTTGAACCCATGGTTCTCTGTCCTTTCCATGTTTTCTAGCAATAAGTCTCTTTTATCATATCTTTTATTCTTAGGAGGTGGGTTATCAAGATCAACAACAGGTTCTATTTCGACATCATTATCTGGTTGAGCATCAACATGAACAACATCATTTTCATTATCATTATCATTATCATTATCACTAGGTGCATGTTCATTACCAGATTGTGTCTCAGCATCAGAAATAGAAGCATCATTATGATTCTCCGGAAGCTTTTCCCCCTCAGGTTCACTAGAAGCATGCAAAGTCCTATCATTTTTCTTTTTCTTTTTCTTCTTAGATGGACTAGGTACATCAATATTATTTCTTTGAGAATCTTGTTCAATTCTTTTAGGATGACCTTTAGGATACAAGGGTTCCTGAGTCATTCTACCTCCTCTAGTAACAACTCTAACAATATGATCATTCTTTTTATTATTCATCTCATTAAGCAAATCATTTTGTGACTTAGCAATTTGTTCTAGCTGAGTCTGAACCATAGAAGCATGTTTACTCAAGCATTTAACATCATTAGCAGTTCTAAACATCAAATCACTCAAGCGTTCAATCATGATGGCATTCCGTTTTAGTTGATTTCTAACATACAAATTAATGTGTTCCTATTTAATGATGTAATTATCAAATTCATACAGGCATTGACTAGCAGATTTATTATACGGAATATCACCTTCAACAAATCTAGTGAGAGAATTTACCTCCACTACCTGTGTCGGGATGTCGAGCCCATGTATTTCTTCAATAGGTGGTAAATTCTTAACATCTTCAGCTTTAATACCTTTTTTCCTTCATAGATTTCTTAGCTTCTTGCATATCTTCTGGACTGAGGAATAGAATACCTCTCTTCTTCGGAGTTGGCTTAGGTGGTGGCTCAGGAAGTGTCCACTCATTATCATTCTTCAATATATTATTCCATAATTCTTCAGCCTGCCCAACATTTCGTTCCCTGAAAACACAACCATCACAACTATCTAGGTAATCCCATGAAGCATCGGTTAGTCCATTATAAAAGATATCAAGTATTTCATTCTTCTTAAGAGGATGATCAAGCAAAGCATTAAGTAATTGGAGAAGCCTCCCCCAAGCTTGAGGGAGACTCTATTCTTCAATTTGCACAAAGTTAAATATTTCCTGTAAAGCAGCTTGTTTCTTATGAGCAGGAAACTATTTTTCAGAGAAGTAATATATCATATCCTGGGTACTACGCACACAACCAGGAGCAAGAGTATTAAACCATTTCTTAGCATCACCCTTTAACGATAAAGGAAACAACTTAAGGATATAGTAATAGCAAATTTTTTCCTCATGAGCAAATAGGGTGGCAATATCATTCAACTTAGTAAGGTGTGCCACAACAGTTTCAGTTTCATAACCATGAAAAGGACCAGATTCAACCAAAGTAATTAACTCAGGATCGACAGAGAATTCATAATCCTTATCAGTAATGAATATGGGAGAGGTGGCAAACTTAGGATCATATTTCATTCTCTCCCTCATAGATTTTTCTTTCATTTCAGCAAGCAATTTTATAACCTCATATCTATCATTACAAGCAAGAATGGCTCTAGCAATCTCCCTATCAAAGACATGTTCATCAGGTGATTCGACTCTAGTAGGAGAGCTAGGCATAATAGGTGAATCATAGTTTTCAAGAGTTTCAACATTTTCAGTTTCTTTAGCTTTAGCAAGTTGTTCATCAAGAAAATCACCAAGTGGCAAAGTGTTATCAAGCATAGTACTAGCATCATCATAAGTATCATTCATAGCAGAAGTAGTATCATCAATAACTTGTGACATATAAGAATGAATAGCAGCTGGTGGTGTCACAAGCCTACTCAAAACAGAAGGTGAATCAAGTGCGGAGCTAGATGGCAGTTCCTTACCTCCCCTCGTCTTAGAGGGAACGATCTTGGTCTTAGCGTCTTTCAGATTCTTCATAGTGATCAACAGATATAAATCCCAAGTGACTCAGCAAATAGAGCTATGCTCCCCGGCAACGGTGCCAGAAAAAGGTCTTGATAACCCACAAGTATAGGGGATCGCAACAGTTTTCGAGGGTAGAGTATTCAACCCAAATTTATTGATTCGACACAAGGGGAGCCAAAGAATATTTGCAAGTATTAGCAGTTGAGTTGTCAATTCAACCACACCTGGAGATAAAATATCTGCAGCAAAGTATTTAGTAGCACAGTAATATGATAGTTTTGATAGCAGTAGCAATAGTAACACTAGTAACGGTAACAGTAGCAGTAGCAGTTTTGTAGCAAGTGTAAAGCAGTAGCAACAAAGTAACTTAGCAGAAACCAATATGAGAAAGTCGCAGGCATTGGATCGGTGATGATAATTATGTTGGATGATATTCATCATATAACAGTCACAACCTAGGGCGACACAGAACTAGCTCCAATCCATCTATGTAATGTAGGCATGTATTCCGTATATAGTCATACGTGCTTATACTAAGAACTTGCATGACATCTTTTGTCCTACCCTCCCGTGGCAGCGGGGTCCATAAGGAAACTAAGGGATATTGAGGCCTCCTTTTAATAGAGAACCGGAACAAAGCATTAACACATAGTGAATACATGGAGTCCTCAAACTACGCTAATCACCGGAAAGAATCCCAATTATTGTCACCTTGGGGTATGCGGATCATAACACATAGCAGGTGCGTATAACTTGCAAGATCGGATCAAGAACACAAATATATTCATGAAAACATAAAGGGTTCAGATCTGAAATCATGGCACTCGGGCCCTAGTGACAAGCATTAAGCATAGCAAAGTCATAGCAACATCAATCTCAGAACATAGTGGATACTAGGGATCAAAGCCCTAACAAATTGACTCGATTACATGATAAATCTCATCCAACACATCACCGTCCAGCAAGCCTACGAAGGAATTACTCATGCCCGGTGGTGAGCATCATGAAATTGGTGATGGAGGATGGTTGATGATGACAACGGCGACGAATCCCCCTCTCCGGAGCCCCGAACTGACTCCAAATCAGCCCTCCCATTGAAGAACAGGAGGTGGCGGCGGCTCCATATCGTAAAATGTGATGAAACTTCTTCTCTATTTTTTCTCAGGGAAAGAGAATTTATAGCATTGGAATTAGGTCAGACGGCCGCCTGTGGGCCCTACAAGGCACTAGGGCGCGCCCTAGGGGGGTGGCCGCGCCCTACTGCCTTATGGGCAGCAGGTGGCCCCCCTTCTGTTGATTCTTGCGCCAGTAATTTTTATATATTCCATAAAAATTCTCCAAAAAGTTTTGTCCAAATCAGAGAACTTTGATTTCTGCACAAAAATAACAGCATGGCAATTCTGCTGAAAACAGCGTCAGTCTGGGTTAGTTTCATTCAAATCATGCAAATTAGAGTCCAAAACAAGAGCAAAAGTGTTTGGAAAAGTAGATACAACGGAGACGTATCACGCGCGAGCAAGCCGCCGCGCTGGCCTTCGCCCGAGCCGGATGGCTGGCCTTAGCACGGCACGCACGAGCAAGCCGCCGCACTGCCGTGCGAAGCTAGCTAGCAAAGCTTGCACACAAGCAGCTGGATGCATCCAACAGGTTGTGTTCTTGTCGGAAGTCGGGCTCCGGGGACCCAAAGGTTTGAACACTGGGGTGAGCTTGTTCTACCTACTTCGTCTCCTACCACGGTTAAGCGACGGCGAGGCGGCGGCGAGGGCGCGCTAGCGAGGGACGGAACGAGGACTCGGCGGTTTACCCAGGTTCGGGCCACCTTGCAGTGTAAGACCCTACTCCTGCTTTTGGTTGGGATTGCAAGGGCAAGAGAGTTCTTGTGTACAAGGTACAAGGTAGGAGATGAAGGAATCAATTGGATCTCTCCCTACAACGGCTGCTCTGCCCCTTATATCAGCCATGGTCCTCTTCCCCCTGGAAACTTAGGCGGGAAGGGTTGCCACACTTGGCGATTTCGAAAGGGGACAGGCGCTCAGGCTATCCTGACTAAAGGTGGTCTTCGCCTGCCAAAGCATGATCCATGACGCGCTGGTGGGCTCGGTGATGACCTCCGCCCTGCGCGCCCGTCGTCTTGGTCTTCCTTCGCCGATCGGGCAACCTTTGGGCTTGCTTTGGAGAGTAGATAGTTGGCCCTGCTCCCTTAACACGAAAGAGGAAACCATCTTCATCCGCGCCTGCTGGCGCAGCCCTTGCTGCCGCTCGTCGCCGCGCGCGTCACCCACGTGACGGGCTCCAGGCCGCGTGGCAAGGCGAACAACCTTCGCCTCGAGCGCCTGCGGGAGGGGTCCTCGGGAGGCCACCTCAGAAAGCCGCCTCGCGAGGCCACTCGGGAAGCCGCCTAGTGAGAGGACCTCGCGAGGCCGTTGACGGTGGTGCTAAGCGTTGCTTGCTACTCCCTGAGGAGGGGGGCTCATGAGGGGTCTTGGTGAGAGTTCAGTGGAGACGGCCCGCTGGGCCCATGCCAGGCGTTGCGCCCAAGGCCAAAGGCAGACGGGCTTGGATACCCCGGGTTCCACGGGCCCGACAGTAGCCCCCGGGCCTGCGGCGCGCACGTTCCCGCCTACTGAGGGGCGAAACGGCGCGGGCCCTAACCGCCTGCGGCCAGGCGCGACGCGTGGCGCACGATGTGATGGGGGACTTCCCCACGACGCCTCGATAACCGCCGCGCTGACATAAATCTTGGCGCGGGCGACGCGAGGCCATCATTGCCTTCCTTCATACTTGCTAGTGCTCCAACTCCCAACACCGGATAAGGCGGAGCGACGAGGGAAGTTCCGTGCCGAGATAAAAAGGGAGAGGGGAGGGCCAGAGTCCCCCACCCATCTTCTCCTTCTTCCAGCTTCCTCTGCCTCCCTGCTAGAGTTGCCATGAAGATGGCGAGGGGAAGAGGGCACAGCTGTGCCTCCGCCGCCGCATCGCAGGTCCCGCCCCGGGGGCGCGGTCGTTCCCCGACGGTTGTCGGCGCCGGGCCCGGCAGTCACGGAAGGGGCGCCGCTCGCGAGCGCGGCGGGCAAGGCGCGCAAGGCCGAGGCGGCCGCGGCGGAGCGGCCGCGCTCTTGCCACAACCAGGGAGCCACTCGGTGGAGGCAGCACGTGAGTTCATTGTGAACATGCACCGCAGCCCCTGCACCTGGCTCCGGCTCCTGGACTCCTTTGCGGCGGCGATGGCGGACCGCGCGCCCTTGGGCCTGTGGGTGCAGGCCGACGGTTGCTACAACGACCCCTCCTGGGTGGCGACGGAGCTCACCCCCTCGGGCTTCATGTTCCTGAGGCAGGGGTGGAAGTCGTTCACCCTCGCCCGCGGCCTGAAGCAGGGGCACGTCCTCCAGTTCAAGTACAACAGGGCCGCCATGCTCTTCGTGAAGATCTTCGGGCTCTCCGGTAGCCGCCTGGAGTGCTGCGCGGAGAGCGAGGATGGCAGCTACAGCGGCTCCTCCAGCGAGGACGACTCCTCCGACGGTGTCGCCCCCTCCGGCGGGGGCGGAAGCGATGGCGACTCCCCCCGCATCAAGAGCGAGGACGAGGACTCCGACTAGGCGCGCGCAGCGAGGACTCCGGAACCGATGGCGGCGATTGCGCGCACGGTGACGGAGCCGCTCGTGCCCGCAGCGTCTGCTTGGGGATGCGCATGACACCCTGTGCTGGAGTCTTGAGGGCGACGGCGCCTCGCCTAGGCCCCTTCTTTCTTTTCATTTTCCTGCATTGAACCGATGTAGCCCCGCGGGGACGTGAAAACAATATCTTCTATGTTAACTTAGTGTTTTTGTGACACATGGTGTATGCACTCTCTCCCGAAGTCCTCTCGTGAGGCTGGGTTTTTTTTTCTTTGCTCGCCTCGGTGCTCTACGCCGTTAGGACCCAGCCCCCGGGCGGGCCTCAGCCGCCGCTGGTATGTTCGGTCGCGATGCCAGGACAAGGCCAGGAGGTGAGGGGCACCGGGAGCTAGTGAGGGCTCCTGAGGCGCGATGCTTAGGGGCCCCCCTTTAGCGTGCAAGTGGCTTACGCAGAATAAAAACGCAGCGCTCGACGGGATCGCTAGGGGAGAGGGCTTGAGTGATGGTAAGGGCGCCTCGCGAGGCAATCACACTTAGCTTTTGGCGGAGGGCGGTGTCGGGTGAGCCACGGCTCATGAGGGGCTCACGCAGCTCATGAGGCATGCTCACGAGGCTCGGTGTTTGAAGCATCTTCGCCTCGCGAGGCCGACTCGCGAGAGGCCGCCCGCGAGGTCCCCGCGCAGCTCGACTCCTGAGGGGCTGCATGTCGATAGATTTCACGATGGGGGGAGCGGCGCAAGCTTGCTAACTTGCCAGTGGCCGTTGCGTGAGGAGACAAGGCACCAAGGACCTTGGTGAGGTGACGTGCGTGGGAGCAGGCCCGCGAGCCAGAGCTCAGTCACTTGGATTTGGCGGCGCTGTAGGGACGGACCCGAGCACAGGCACCGTGCCTAGCCCGCGCTCACGAAAACGGTCAGGGGAGGGGTCGCGAGCGTGCGGCGCTCTCTGGTCAACACCGAACTTAACAGGCGATTAAGCAGGTAACATAACTCATCAGGGCGAAATCAGTAAAATTCATTACACAACCAAAAGGATAAGGTTCCGGGAGCGAAGCTCGAGAGGCGCGGCAAGAGGCGACGCGCCAGGCGCACCTGGCAGAACTGTGCTGTAGTGACGTTAGACCACTTGGCGAGGCGTGCCGAGAGAGTCCGCCCCTCCAGGGCCAGGGAGCTCGTGAGGCCTTGGGAGCTCGCGAGGAGCAGGAGGCTCACGAGGCCCTGGCGCGAAGGGCGCCAGCCTCTGGAAAGAGGCGCCGGCGTTCCTCAGCCCGAAGGGTATGCGCGTGCTGCCGAAAACGGGGCCAACGCCCTGGCCAATTCGCGGCAGCTGGAATTCGCCTGTCAAAGCATGATCCATGACGCGCTGGTGGGCTCGGTGATGACCTCCGCCCTGCGCGCCCGTCGTCTTGGTCTTCCTTCGCCAATCGGGCAACCTTTGGGGTTGCTTTTGAGAGTAGATAGCTGGCCCTGCTCCCTTAACACGAAAGAGGAAACCATCTTCATCCGTGCCTGCTGGCGCGGCCCCTGCTGCCGCTCGTCGCCGCGCGCGTCACCCACGTGACAGGCTCCAGGCCACGTGGCAAGGCGAACAACCTTCGCCTCGAGCGCCTGCGGGAGGGGGCCTCGGGAGGCCACCTCGGAAAGCCGCCTCGTGAAGCCACTCGGGAAGCCGCCTAGTGAGAGGACCTCGCGAGGCCGTTGACGGTGGTGCTGAGCGTTGCTTGCTACTCCCTGAGGAGGGGGCCTCAGGAGGCCAGGGCCTCATGAGGGGTCTTGGCGAGAGTTTGGTGGAGACGGCCCGCTGGGCCCATGCCAGGCGTTGCGCCCAAGGCCAAAGGCAGACGGGCTTGGATACCCCGGGTTCCACGGGCCCGACAGTGCTAGCTTGGCTAGCTAGCGGCCGCGAGCGCCACGTCAAGCTGGCTTCCGGCTGACGCAAGATGGGCTCCGCGCCGCCGGCGCTTTTTACCTCGCTTTCAGCCTGCGGCGGTGGCTGCCTCCCATGGCCGAGGATGACTAGGTGGACGGCCGGAGGTAGGAGGTGACTCGGGGATTTTTTTAGACTGACATGTAGGTCCCACAAGTCATAACGCCTAAGTTGCTGGTCAAACAGATGGCGTTGACTTAAGGTGCCACATGGGTTTAAACGAGCCTAATCGGTACTTGGTAGTTTTTCGCGACGGTTTAAGAAATTTTTGGTATGTTTTTGCTAATTTTTTGTAGAGTGGTAGTTTCTTGGTATGGCTGGTTCGAAAGTGGTAGTTTTTTTGTTAAATACTCCAATATGTATAAGGAACAATCTACTAGCGACAAATAGGAATTCTACGTTGCGTTGTACCAGTCGTCACGGATAGCCTAGCCGCGTGCTAGGGTTTTCCCTCCCGTATATTTTGCACGCGCCATCATCTCGTGGCTCGCGTAGAGTAGCAGCCGCCCTCGCTTGCTGCTTCCTCAGCTGCCATCTTTAATGCCGCCTCCCAATTAAGCCAGAGGAGCCAGAAAAGCCTGGCGCCGCATTGGGAACTGTGCAATATGGCCCTGGACCTGGACCTAATGTAAGTACTCTGTAGCTTGTGGCGTTGCACGCATGGACTTCGCTCCTTATAGTACAAAATTAGCTTGAAAAACATTTTCATAATATGGGATGGAGGGAGTAGAATAGTTGATTTGTTAGACTTATCTAGAGCCATGTGATTGTTTCTTTCTTTTGCAAAAATCATGGAAAAGTTGTATTCATAAATTGAACATTGCACGTGTTGTGCATGTACGCGTGTACTAGTGGAAAAGAAAAAGCCTACTCTTGCGGTATGAAAGAACTCAAATGTTTTGCCCCCGCAATAGTGTGTGCGTGAGAGGAGCGGCTAAGCAGGCCAGCTACTCGCTTGAATAGAGCAGCAAGCAGGTCTGCAGTACGCAGGTGTACTTTCCCTACATTGATAGTTACAGCGATGGTTCTAGAGAACAGTACTACTGCTACTTCCAGGCTGGTTTACTAGTCCCCATCGTATTTTGAGTTAAAGTTTGATCACATATTTGACTAGCAAAATGTTAATGCATGTCACCGAAAATTATATTGTTGGATTCGAATTTGAATGTACTACCCTCCACTTGCTACTGTAGCTCCTTGGCCTTGAGATTCAAAAGTTGAAAACGGGTACACTAAGAGCATCTGCAATAGTTTGTATGATAGATTCGTTGTCATATACAAGTTCTCCAATGAATCGTACTCTGATGGGTACCACACACATTAAATCAATAAACAAAACCTGATGACCAACGCCCGAGAGAAGGAAATTGGGGAGCCAGCTGCGGCAGCTCTCACCAGGTCAGTCAGGGCCCACAGAAATGAATGTAATTATCTCGGAGCTTGTGCCCGGAAAGTTGAGTACTAGTACTACTCCTATATTAAATAATACGTAACTACACCATCGCAGTACCGCTAATGCGTGCCCGCATAACTTCCTTCATGAAGGGACGAGGCCCTGCGGTTACGCTCTTATCTCCTCCTCGCCAGTTCCCCTCCCGAAGAGACCAAGGCAGTTCGCCATTGCTGCCATGGATTCGCCAGTCGGTTCTCCTCCTCGCCGGGGCTGGGAGACCTTGGACGATGATTCTCTGGGATAAATCGCACGCCGCTCCGACTTCCTCACCGCCGCAAGACTCTGTGCTTCCTGCACCAACTATTTTAAGACGGTGCGTAAACAGGCTTGGGAGAAGGCCATGCTTGTTGGTCTTCCATGCGTCCTCGAGGAGAAGGTTATTCAATGGGACTCCAGTCCACCGCAACGTGGCCACAGTTGCATCTTGACGCCGCTTGAGTTGCCGACGTTGAGAGGCAGTCGGATTTTGTCCGATGAGAAGGTCAGTCATTGTGTTTGATCATGTAATGTACATTCTAAAAATAATTAGTTATTCCATCCCGTAATTTCTCCGCTGCCCACCGTCCCACAGGTTTGGTTTGGTGCCAACGGAGATTGGCTTGCATACCTACGACCGGATATCACCATCATTTTGCACAACATCCACAGCAGTGCGTCCGTTCCCGT
Source organism: Elymus sibiricus (assembly GCA_039707655.1). NCBI lineage: Eukaryota > Viridiplantae > Streptophyta > Magnoliopsida > Poales > Poaceae > Elymus > Elymus sibiricus. The sequence continues at coordinate 298,297,920 of CM077676.1, read as the reverse complement.
AGACCCCTCGTCCAGCATTTGGATCGGCCTTCCGGACTGGAACGACTTGAATAGGTAGGATTAAGCCACCATGAGATTGAAGAAAATAGCAATTGCGGACCCGCCGACCAAGCACCGCAGCTACGATGGTTACTATCTCATTGCGGTGTCCGACATAAGGATTGCCATCAATAAGAATGGCCCTGACGGCAGAGGCTAGCACATGTTGGCTGCGGCAGATTTGTACCCGCACAAGTTCAAAGACGCCGTGTGCCATGTAGGCCGCATCTTTGCTGTGACAAGCCAGGGGCCTTGTTTCATCTGGGTTCCATCCTACGGTACGGGAGATAAGAAATAGAATGCACTAACCATCATTTGCATCCCTAATGGTACTCCATTATTTTGCAGGGACCATGCATCCCCTGATCAAAATCAGATTGCTGATCCTGGATGTGTTGGATTATGTGCATCCGCCATTCGGTCTAACCTGGAACCTTGTAGTTGACTTTGGCAAATTGGGATCAACTATCTTAGCAGTGGTTACCCATGGTACCATTGATGTGCAACAAGGTGCCACGATCTACCACGATCGGACCCTCACCATGTACCTAGGTATTCCATTCTCTCATTGCCTTCTCTTTCATTGTACTAGTAGTAGTAGTACTACTACTACTACTACTACTACTTCGGATCCATAGTACTAGTGTGTCGTAGGGATCGGCAGAGTAGTGCTTTTTATCTAGGAGTACGCGTATAGCTGGCTCTTGAATCCACTCCCACAATTTTTGTTTTTCCATGTCTTATCTCCTCCATGTAGCCAAAAATGGCTATATATAATCAGTCGGTTATTGAAATTCCTCTATAGTATAGTAGTACTACTCGCTGCACAATATTACTGCGCGCCATATTTGAGCACAACATTATCCTGCATGGACCTTGACCATGTACTCACCATGTGTCCAGATCTGAGATGCCACATGTACCAGATGGACGGCTCCGAGTTCGACCCCTGTGATGCTATGTGGGAGCGAAGGGACACTCTTGGAGAGTACTCGCTTTTCATTGGGGACAACTACCCCATTGTCAAACATATGCCACCTTCCATGCACGACACCGAAGGCCTGCCGTTCATGAAGCATGGTTGTGTCTTCAGTGTGCACTGCTGGTTGAACATGTTGGGACACGCAATCCCTGATTTATGCCGCTTCAGCTTGGATGAGTCTCCATTGTGTGGAACTGGACTAGAAAGCTGCGACAATTATTCCCGTTGCCCACCGCTATGGATCGTGCCATCTATGAAGAACACCTGGGACTGGAACCTGGAGGACGACATGGAGCCCATCTATAACGTGTAAGTGGAGTATGGTAAATTGTGAATGGTAGCACTGTAAATATATGTAGAGTAGTCGTGCACAAATTTATCACATGAAGTGGAGATCAACTTGTGTGGCATGTTGGCATTTGTCCTTTAGAATTTACTAGTAGATGTGTTATGTGTACGTGCAACTTGTGTGGCTGTTCCACGGGCACCAACACGCTTGGTGAGAAAAAAAGGTGGCACAGCTTTGGCTATAGGTGACGTGGCAGCATCATACAGTAGTGGTTGTTCGCTATAGTTGTACGACTGCTCGTACTCCTATAAACCTTGCGCTTGGCTCTTCGCCTCTTCGGGAGGTCCAAGTTCAACAATGATGGTACTACAGTACTATATGCTTCTGGCAATCTGACACCGAATGAACTGCCGCACGTCCACCGCGTGAGCGAGGGCGAGGGAGAGCGCGCTGTAGTCAAAAGCTTCTCCTCGTCCTATGAGCCACGGTGCGCGTGGGCGAGGGAGAGGGCGTAGGCGTACTAAGCAAGCTTCTCCTCGTCCTGCGAGCCACCGCGCGCGCGAGCGTGGGAGAGGGCGTAGTAAGCAAGCTTCTCCTCGTTTTGCGAGTTGACGGGACACAGTAGTACTAGTAGTCCATACTGCCTCCTTTCCGGTTAATATGTCATAATTTGAAACGAGATAAATACAGTGGCGGTCACTGTATTTGTAACAATACGGTCACTAGACTTCATAATACGCTTATTACGGTCACTCTATACATTTTACGGTGATTATACGGTCACTAGCTCACCGTAGAGCACCGTATTGCACTCCGCTGACCGGCCAAATAGTGTACGTGGCACTTTCTTGACAGGTTAAATTGGCACGTGGTTTCAGGGTCCCATCTATCAGTTGGCAGAGCAAAGAAATAAGTTAAACAAAACTTTAAGCAGGCACGACAGGAGTCCAACCCTTGCACGCGAACCACCCTGGCTGTGTATGTGTGTGCATGCACGTGTAGGTTGAGCACTTGAGCGTGAGCGTGTGTGTTGCGTCGTGTGATGTGTGCCGCATGCATGGTTGCGTGAGTGTTGCGTGCATGCATGTGTACATGTGAGTGTTGCATGAATGCGTGAGGGTTCTAGTCCCTCCCATTCACATGTTCATATTTCAAGCTTCATTAAAATGTTGCATGCAAAAATTACTCCAATGGATGTAAAAGTCCTGGTCATTTGTTGTTCACGCATGCACGCATGCATTGCAATTAATACGTTCGTAAACACAATTTTCTTGAGGAAAACGAGCCCATTAATTGAGTACTTTTGCAAAGTACTACAGTAGTACTAGTACAAAAAATTCTTATGGCACTCATCATCTACTATTACCTTGTTGGTGAATCTTTTTTATTAAGCTGTATATAAACTGGAATGAGGGAGTAGGTACTACTACGTAATTGGCGCTGGGAGCCTTGGCCAATGGTTCTTAATGTTGGACAAGAGAGAGTAGAGGCATAGATAGGAAGTCTTGGCGATCCATTATTCCCCATCGGTGTATTCAACTACTAGTCTTCACAGTGAAGTGACAATACACGCTGTAGCAGATGGGACACTTGATTAATAAGTTGAGCCAGCGTGCTGGTGTTACTAAATCAGCCTTACCCTGTAGTGCCATCATGTCTGCCAGTGGAGCACGGTTCCGCAATTACGCGTACGCACCTCTCTGTTCCGTTGACTGGCATATGGGCCCGCTTGACGTAGACCCACATGTCATCCGCTTAACTATTTACACTCGTGTATACTAGTAGTACTAGTTGAATTGAGATTTAATGCACCTTCTTCCCCATCTCTCCCTCTTCTTCCTCCGCTCTTCCCCATGGACGTCCCTTCCCCATCTTCGTCCGCACACCATTTTCCAGTGCTCACTGCTCGCCCGCCCGCGCCATCTTCCTCGGTCGCTCGCGCGCACCATCTCCCCTCGCTCACTACTCGCCCACACATGCCATCTTCTTCTCTTGCCCGCCCGCATCCACTTCCCCACTCGCCCGCATGCACCGAAAACCCCAATCACTCAGAGCCCTAAAAAACCCAATGGCAGAACCGACTGACACACAGAGCCGTGATTGGAATTCCCTCCCCGATGTTCTCTTGGAGCAGATCTGTAATCGTATGGACCTGCTCAGCACCGTGCGTCTGGCCGCATGCTCGGTGTCTATGCACCATCTACTCATCGGCAGCCGGTCGGCCGTTTTCAAGACACCCTGCTTGCTGATGCCCGATCCTCGCAACTGGCCCAGACACCAACGTGACGGTCCTACGGAGGTTGCCGTCGTGCCCCTCGACATGCTACCACTCCCCGCCCACCCGCCCTTCATGCGCTGCCACTACTGGGCGGGCATGAAGCCAACTGGATCATCCTCATCCACCAATCGGGTAGTCCGTGGCATCTCGTGGATATCTACACCCAGCGACAGATCAAGCTTCCATCGTTGGATACTGCCGACATCCAGCCATGTGGCCCGCCGGACACTCCTGCCTACTACGCACGAGAGGCGTCGGGCACTTGGTTGGACCTCCGTTTGCTGAAGGTTGTAATCTGCGAAGTACCCACACCATCAGAAGACTACATAGATTACAAGATCATTGCCTTGTTCGACGGGGGATTAGCCTATCTGGAATCCGGTCGCCATACATGGTTATGGCTCATCACCAATCCTGTTTACCCTCCATTTCTGTCTGATTCTATAGTGCACGATGGCATCATTTACGCGGTGGACGTACTGATTGGCTGCATATACTGGTGGAATCCATCATCGTGTAATTGTTCTATCTCATCTCATCTTTACCATATGAATATGACTGCCTGTTGATTGTTAGAAATTTAGAATAGATAGTATGACTTTAACCACATCATTGCTATATGTTCCTCTCATTTCCTAGATTTTTATGACCACACATGTTATTGTTAGAGTTGATATGAGAACAATTGGCATCTAATGATTGTTAGAATAGATATTATGAGTATAACCACATCATTGCTATATGTTCCTCTCATTTCCTAGATTTTTATGACCACACATGCATGTTATTGTTAGAGTTCATATGAGAACAATTGGCATCTAATGATTGTTAGAATGGATATTATGAGCATAACCACATGATTGCAATATGTTACTCTCATTTCCAAGATTTTTATAACCACGCATGTAATTGTTAGAGTTGATACAAGAACAGTTGGCATCTAACTGTTATGGTAGAATATGAGTAAGCACTGGCATAGCTGTTTTCCTCTCATTTTTACATCATCTTTGAACCATGACATATTGCTAGAATATGAAAGCAATTGGCATTTTTTAAAAATTAGGGTACGATTATGACCACTGAGGGTGTCCTGGACTAGGGGGTACTCGGGCTGCCGGCCTATCTCTCGTAGGCCGGGCTGGTGGGCCGCTCTCTACTCATCGATGGAAGGCCGGATTGTGGGCGACCCCGTGTATCAGAAGGAAACCTCCGAAGACTTGGCGTCTCCTCCAAGGAATAACTGGCGTGGCTGGCATGTTTATCCCCTAATGGTAACCGACTATATGTAACCGTAGGACCCTCTGGTGTCTATATAAACCAGAGGGTTTAGTCCATAGAGGATCATCATATTCATTGCCTAGGGTTTAGCCCATCCGATCTTGAGGTAGATCAACTCTGTAACCTTCATACAAACACATAAATACAATCTAGCAGGACGTAGGGTATTACCTCTTCGAGAGGGCCCGAACCTGGGTAAATCGCTGTCTCTACGTTCCCTGTTACCCATTGATTCCTAGACCTACAGTTCGGATCCCCTACCCGAGATCTGCCGGTTTTGGTACCGACATTGGTGCTTTCATTGAGAGTTTCATCATGGGTCGCCAAGGATCAATGGCTCGCCGCCCCCGGACAGCTTTTCAGCGATGGAATCTGCAGCAGGGACATCTTCGTCCTCGGACAGCTCTTCTCTTCAGCGATGGAATTCGTAGCGGGGACATCTTCATCCCTGGACAGCTCTTCGCGTTCGGCAGCATTGTGCTGCGCGCCGATCTGACCGGTCACCTCGACCAGGTCGGCGGCTTCGCCCCCGAGCAGGAAATCAGGTTCGGCAGCCTTGAGTACGTCGCCGATGCTCGAGGCAATCTGGTCTTCACTGGGTTCTCGGCTTTACCCGAGGAACCTACCAACCCCGAGGCTTTGACCTCGGATTCTTTCCCCGTCCCCGGGCCGGGCCTCAGTTCGGATCTGGCCTTGAGTTCAGATCCAACCCCGGCGCCGGAAAACCAAGGGCCACCCTTGGCCGAGCATACTCCCATTATCGGCGCGCCGGAGCTCAACTCCGATGGCTGCCCGAACATAGATCCGGTGGACCTCTCGATTTTAAACGAGATGTTAGACCGGATCCAGAAGATGAATATCATGGATGGCCCGTCCTCGGACCAGGAGCAGGTTGGATAGGACGCCAGTCGCGGGGAATTTTGCATCCCACCCACCACCCACTTGGTAGCCACTATCGAAGATTTAACCGACATGCTGGACTACGCCTCCGAGGAGGCTGCCGACATGGACGAGGATATCGACGTCCCGCCCTATACGGCTCCTTCCCTTGCCACTTCCAACACCAGAAAGTGGACCGCCACCTCAACCTATGACGTTTACATGGTCGATACACCCAAGGACGGTGACGGTCCCACCGAAGAACCGCCCAGACACCGACGATGGCGAGCCAGAGGCCGGGGAAAAGGCAAGGAAGATCACACAGACACGAATTGCACCGGAGATAACGAGACTCCGGACAACTAGGAGGAGCTCAGCGACAACACCCCCGAGCAGCACCACGATGCCCCTGAAGGGCACGAGAACCAGGGTGACCCCGAGGACCTTGAGGATTCCGAGGACAGTAATTACCTCCCTCCGTCCGAAGAGGAGGACAGCCTCGAACTCGAAGACTTCATCGTCCCAGAGGACCCCCTGGAGCAAGAGAAATTCAAGCGGCAACTCATCGCCACCGCCCGAAGCTTTAAGATGAAACAACAACTGCTAAAAGCCGAACAGGATACGCTCAACGACAGATGGACGATGGTCCTAGCTGCCGAAGAAGGCCTTGACGATCAACATCAGGGTCAAAAGAGTTACCCATGGCGGCACCTACTCCCAGAATTTGAGGATGAGGCCCTTGAGCCCATGCCTCCCAGACGAACTCACGCAAACCAGCCCGATCGCCCCCCCTCGAGGACGGGATAGACCGGCTGTGGAAACCAAACTCCCAGTCGCACCCCCTCGAGGACGGGACAGGCCGGCCGTGGAAGCCGAACTCCCACCCGTCCCCCCTCGAGGACGGGATAGGGCGGCCAGGGAGGCCGAATACCCACTCGCACCTCCTCGCCGAGCAGGCAAAGACCCGGTTCAACCGGATGACCGATACGATCTGCGCCACGACCTGAACGCCCGAGGAATCCAGTCTAGATCCATCTACGGATCTACAGGACACGCACCCGCTGGACGGGATGGATACCAAGCCTGGCGTGACAGGAACGACAGATTTCGGTAGCAGCACCGCGCCCGGATGACAGCCGATCTCCGATGCGATGTGGCCCGGGCTAGGGGCGCCGCACACCCAATGTGTTTCACCGATGAGGTGATGCAGCATCAGTTCCTCGAAGGGTTCAAACCCGTCAATATAGAATCCTACGATGGGACAACCGACCCAGCCGTGTGGATTGAAGATTTTCTTCTACACATTCATATGGCCCGAGGAGATGATCTCCATGCCATTAAGTACTTACCGTTGAAACTCAAGGGATCAGCAAGGCATTGGCTGAACAGCCTACCCGAAAACTCCATCGGGAGATGGGAAGCGCTCGAGGATGCATTCCGAGCTAACTTTCAAGGCACTTATCTTCGGCCACCAGACGCCGATGACCTGAGCCATGTCATTCAGCAGCCCGGGGAGTCAGCCCGGCAATTCTGGAACCGGTTCTTGACCAAGAAGAACCAGATCGTCGACTGTCCGGATGCCGAAGCGATTGCGGCATTCAAACACAGTATCCGAGATGAGTGGCTCGCCCGCCAACTCGGCCAGGACAAGCCGAGAACAATGTCGGCCCTTACCTCCTTAATGACCCGCTTTTGCGCGGGTGAGGATAGCTGGTTAGCTCGTCGAAGCAACCACCCCGAAGACCCCGGAACTTCAGAGGTCCGGGACGGAAACGGGAAACCCCGGCGCAATAGGAACAATAAGCGCCGGCACTTAAACAACGGCGGTGAAGCCGATGACACTGCAGTAAACGCCGGATTCAGCGGCTCGAAATCGAGACCGTGGAAAAAACCCTCTAAAGGGAACCGGGACGGCCCGTCTACACTGGATAGAATATCTGATAGGCCCTGCCAGATTCACGGCACCCCAGACAAGCCCACTAACCACACCAACCGTAACTGTTGGGTAATTAAACAGGCCGGCAAAGTCACAGCCAAAGAACAGGGCAAGGGTCCCCGCAGCGAGGATGACGACGAACCTCACGGGCTGAACAACGGAGGCCAAAAGCAGTTCCCTCCAGACGTCAAAACCGTGAACATGATCTATGTCACGCATATACCAAAGAAGGAGCGGAAACGCGCACTTCGGGATGTCTACGCCTTAGAGCCGGTAGCCCCAAAATTCAGCCCGTGGTCGGCTTGCGCGATCACTTTCGACCGTTGAGACCATCCGACCAGTATACGCCATGGAGGAACGGCGGCTCTGGTGCTCGATCCCATCGTGGACGGATTTCACCTCATCGGAGTCCTTATGGACGGAGGTAGCAGCCTCAACCTGCTCTACTCGGATACAGTGAAGAAAATAGGGATCAACCTGTCAAGAATCAAACCCAGCAACACCACCTTTAAAGGTGTAATCCCAGGAGTCGAGGCACGCTGCTCGAGATCTGTGACATTGGAAGTAGTCTTCGGCTCGCCCGATAGCTTCCGTAGCGAGGACTTGATCTTCGATATTGTCCCCGTACGCAGCGGTTACCACGCACTCCTCGGTCGGACCGCGTTCGCCCGCTTCAACGCCGTCCCACACTATGCATACATGAAGCTCAAGATGCCAGGACCAAAGGGCGTTATTACCATCAACGGTAATACCGAGCACTCGCTCCGAACAGAGGAACAGACGGCCGCTCTAGCCGCCGAAGTCCAAGCCGCCGAATAGGCGTCGCAAGTCCAGTCTACTGCCAAGACACCGGACGCACGCAAGCGCACCCGAGATGCAGCCTCGGAGCACTCCCATGCTCACCCCAAATAGGGGTACGCGCCCCACAGCACGGCCCACCTAATCGCACAATACGTACCTCGAGTACACAATTTCGCGCTCAAAATTCCATGGGCAGCTGTGGGGACACATCAAACAAAGGCTGAAAGCTCGGTTCGACCAAACAATGGCCAACAGATGTCTTCCCATCAACATCGACCACAGGCACCATCTAGGGCCTGATCAGCGTCAAACTGATATCCCACGGCGACTTCTCAAAACCCTTCCCCAAGGGCTCGTCCGCCGAACTTTACTACCTCCGCCGAACATACGGACGACAGCTCCACTCACACAGAAGCTTCTTAAAGAGCAAAGGCGCAGACGTGCAGCAGGGCGTAGTAGGGACGTCAAACCACTCATGAAGGCCCTGTGTAAACCTTTACTCTAATGTATTTATTTCTTCAAAAGTATCTATAAAAGTTACTTTGGCTATCCGGATTGTACGGTTGGACGTCACATATTCAAAGGAAATAAGACCAAATTTTCTCCGGTACTTGTGCCAGTCATTAACGTTTGCACATTCCTTTCCGCATTTTTAAGGCCGAAGTAAACTATCACGATACATCGTTTTTTTTAACCGGCTAATAGACCGGGGGCTTGAACATAAATCTTGCCTCAAACTTTGTCCCAGCACCTACTTTTATTTCATGTGCTCGGCGTCATGGATATTGCACTATATGAATCAGTTCCGAATTGCATCTTTGGTCAATAGTTGGGTTGCCCGGCTCCTGTGTTTACCCTCTTACGTTCCCCACTGTTCGGCTAAGAGGGTAAAGGGAGAACCACTGCGATTGTACTTCTAGCTAGCCTGGTCAAGTACCTCAGTGGAGAAAGCCGAAAACTGACTGTCACAATGAGCAAGAACTGGTCGGCGATCCGATGACTCGTGTCAAACCAAAAATCGTTGGAGGTTAGTCCGTGTTAAACGAAGGGTTCTCTGTTATAGAAACCATGTGATGATGGTATCAACCGCGGCTTGTCCAAATATCACAAACACTGGGGGCTCGTCACCAGCCCCCACAGTCAAGCTCCTTTGGCTAAGTGAAAGCACTAAAACTGCATAGTCTGATTGCCTGGTTTTCCGTACATACAACCGCCTCCGGGCACCGAGACGTCGGCTAAGGGTTCAAGTATCACGAGAAAACACCCCATGCAGTATCTGCAAGGGGGCTGAAGCGGACGACTGGTAACTTTCAGTTTACAAACGGCCGCACAGGAGTCAAAATTAACATAAGTAGGCACTCTATTCATAGCCAAACATCTTGCATTACAATAAAACATAAGTTTCAACTCCTTGGTTACAAGGAAACTAAATCTACTCATAGATTACATCCTTCGAGCACTGGGCCTCTACTGCCCGAGCACCATCCATTACGATGGGAAAGTATTGCTCGGGGCGCCTATGCTCCTTCCCTGGCGGCGGAGGTCCGGTGGCCATCTCGGCTGGCTTTATCTTCGGCCAATGTACCATTGTTTTGCCGAAGGCCATCCGAGCCCCCTCAATGCATGTGGAGCGCTTCCAGGCGCCGATCCGGGAAGTGGCATTGTACAGCCTCTGCACCAGACCGAAGTAGCTGCTCGGCAGCGGCTCCGACGGCCATAACTTGACGCAGAGGTCCTTCATCGCTGGCTCCGCCATCCGATGCAACTCCATCAGCTACTTCATTTGGTTGTTGAGGAGGGGAGGGTGTTCGGCCGCCTGGAATTGCGCCCAGAACAGCCTTTGCTCGGCCCGTCCCTCCGGAGCGGCAAAGAACCTGGCCGCGTCCGCCGCACTCTTCGGGGGGGTCCGCAAAGGCACCTGGGGAACGCCATACTCGCGTGAGCAACGCGAACCGGTTACCTCCAAAGATACTTTGCAGCAAGTACGGCTTACCGTCCGCAATGAGCCTGACTTGGCGGAGCTCCTCTTGGTAGCCGCACGCCTCTGTCCGCGCTTCCTTGGCCACCGCCGCCAATGAGGCCAGCTCGGCGGCCTGCTCCTTATTCTTCTGCTCGAGGGCCTCACACTTTGTGATGGCATCCCCGAGCTCTTGCTGCACTTCCAGCACCCTGGCCTCGTGCTTCTGGCTCGTGGTTCGCTCCACAGCCAGTTCGGCGGCCGCTTTCTCGGCCGCCATCCTCTGCTCCGCCGCTTCCAGCTGCGCCATCTTTAGTGCGGCCTTGAGATTTTCCACCTCCGCGGCGGCAGCTGCAGTAGAATTAGTCAACTCCGTTAGGATACTTTGAACCCCACTTACAAAAAAAACACGGCTATAATCTTGACTACAGCTCAGACTTGCCTTGCGCATCGTTGAACCTCCTGTTCACCAGGCTCAGGTCATCCTCGGAGCTCTTCAGCTTCCGATTCAGCTCGGCCAGCTCCTCGGCGTTGGCGGCTGCGGCTGAAGATGACGCCTGTACGCAGGTTAGTATCCGAGATATTGATTTTCGATCCTCTGACTGGCTTTGTTCAAAACCAGTCAGAGTCTCGGGGGCTACTGTGTATGAGGCTATACATTTACACAAAACAATTTTTCTAAGGGAAAAAGCATTACTTCGCTCACCTTGAAGCCGGTAAGAAGGCCATTGAAAGCCTCCTTCAATCCGCTATCAACGGACCGAAGACTTTGCAACACCGCGCCCATAAGGGCACGGTGCTCTTCGGCGATAGAGGAGCTGGTTAGAGCATCCTCTATCTCATCTGGCCACCCAGTCGACGCCCGCTCTTGGGCGGGCGGGGGTGGTGGTGGCACTTCGGCTTCTTCCCTCTCGGGGACCGATGTGCCTGACTCCGGACGTCTTGACGACTCCGGAGCCGCTCTTGGAGAAAGCTCGGATTGTCCGGGCTCCTCCTCTTCGTGAACCAGAGGGGCCCTCCCCTCCTAGTCTTCGGCGACCAAGGTGTTCGCCTCGGCCATGATGACGTCGCTCCCTCCCCCTGTGTACGGCACAGGAGGGGTCCTCCTCGACAGGACCTCCTCGGCCTCCTCGGCGATTGGGGGAGGCGAGGCGCGCGATTCGGTCCCGCTCTCCGCCAACATGGCCGGTGGAGAATCCCCCTCCGAGACTCGGTCGGTGGGGAGGTTGCGTAGCGGGCTGCGATATCAAAAGCAAAAAGTGGTCGATATAAAGCTTAGTTCGGCCGAAAACACTTCCGAGGATACTGGAATGTGTACCTTTGGGCCTGCGGTTTGGCCCTGGGGATCCTCCGAGGAACCTCTTTGGAGGCCTCAGAGTCCTCGGCAGAAGCCGAGCTATGGTCGGACAGGGCCACCTTGGCCCCGCATGCTCTCTTGAGGGGAGGGCGAAGTGGCTCCTCCTCGATGTCTTCGGACGCCCCCCTTTTCCCTGTTCGGGAGGAATCATCTTCCTCCCCTTCTCCCTGCTCCTTCTCCTCCTCCTGTGCGTAGGGAGCATGGGTGTCCCCGGATCTATTGTCCGGGGGTCCTCGGGAACAAAGGCCCTCTCTGGCCTCCTTCTTCTGATCCTTCTTCTTTTCCTTCCTCTCCGGCGCCTCGTATGGCTCCACGGCCAACATGGCCGTCAGCAGGGGTGTCTTGGGCCCCTCTGGCAGCGGCGCCAGACTGTTGATCCGCTCGGCCTTCTTCAGCCAGTTCTGCGGACGGGAAGTGAAAGGGCTAAGTACCTTATCAAAGGGGAACCGTTTGGTTATAAGTACAAAATCATTCATACCTCCCGTGGGGGATTTGCGGCGTCGAGTCCGATGTCTTCCTCCTCGGCCGGCCAATCTTTCTGCAGCTTGAACAGCGCCCTCCACAGCTGAGCGTGGGAGCTGCGGAAGAAGTTGCGCACGGTGGCCGGGTCTTCGGACTTGTAGGCCCACATGGGGGAGGCCTTGTCCTGGCATGGGAGGATTTGGCGTCCGAGCATGATCTGGATCATGTTGGGCAGCTTGACGCCCTGCTCTATCATCTTGGCAATCCGGCTCTGCAGCTGCGCCACCTCCTTGTTCACCCCTAGTCGAGGCCCTTCTTGGTCCATGAGACCAGCCTCGTAGGGGGTCCGGATCGGAAGGCCGGAATCGCCCCCCAATCCGCGCTCCTTGGCTCGGTGATGTAGAACCATTCCTTCTGCCAAACCTTGACGGTCTCGATGAAGGTGCCCTCTGGCCACTCCACTTGGGGGAACTTGCTGACCATCACACCCCCGCAGTCCGCCTGCTGACCATCGACGATCTTCGGCTTGACATTGAAGATCTTCAGCCACAGGCCGAAGTGTGGCCAGACCCGGAGAAAAGCCTCACAAATGATGATGAAGGCCGAGATGTGGAGGAAGGAGTTCAGCGCGAGATCGTGGAAGTCAAGCCCGTAGAAGAACATGAGACCCCTGACGAACGGGTGAAGGGGAAAGCCCAAACCTCGGAGGAAGTGGGGGATGAACACCACCCTCTCGCCCTGCCGCGGCGTGGGGACGACCTGGCCGACTTCTGGAGCACGGTGGGCGACGTTAGCGGGGAGATATCCCGCGCCCTTCAACTCCATGATGGCGCTCTCGGTGACGACGGACGCCTCCCATTTGCCTTTGGACCCGGAGCCCGCCATTGCTAGATCGAACGGCGGCTGGAAAGGTTCTTGGAAGGGAGAGCGGATCTGGGCGTTGGAGCTCGAAAGATGGGGAAGGCAATGGCGAAGAGGGGAAATGAGAGCGTGCGAAACGAACGAAGGCTGTGCCCCTTTAATGGGCTGTAAAGCCCCCGGTCCCTTTACTACGCCGCAGTCCTCGCCATTTCCCCATTTAACCATGCCATTATACACGCATGGGGTGAGGCGGATTATTGATCATATCCCTTGAAAACAGGACACGATCTCCATATCGATGGGACGTGCCAATGAAAACTGCCTCGAACCACGAATCCAGTTTTTCATAAACCAACTCGCGGTCGTGGCAAGGTGTAACCCTTCAGTAAAAGTTGTCAGATGAGGACACTATTCACACCAAAGCAACTAGCCTTCGGGGCTAAGTTATTAGTATACTTCGTTACCGAGGTATAGTTCGGCGCATATACGACCGGGCAATACTTGAGAATACAGTTCGGAGTGATACAGGCCTGTTACCGGTGTCACAAAAGAAAGGGAACTGGTCTACAAAGCCGCTGATGTTCGGCACCTACCTCGGCTTCGAAGACTAGTTCGGGGGCTACTGAGGGTGTCCTGGACTAGGGGGTACTCGGGCTGCCGGCCTATCTCTCGTAGGCCGGGCTGGTGGGCCGCTCTCTACTCGTCGATGGAAGGCCGGATTGTGGGTGACCCCGTGTATCAGAAGGAAACCTCCGAAGACTTGGCGTCTCCTCCAAGGAATAATTGGCGTGGCTGGCATGTTTATCCCCTAATGGTAACCGACTATATGTAACCCTAGGACCCTCTGGTGTCTATATAAACTAGAGGGTTTAGTCCATAGAGGATCATCATATCCATTGCCTAGGGTTTAGCCCATCCGATCTCGAGGTAGATCAACTCTGTAACCTTCATACAAACACATCAATAAAATCTAGCAGGACGTAGGGTATTACCTCTTCGAGAGGGCCCGAACCTGGGTAAATCGTTGTCTCTACGTTCCCTATTACCCATAGATTCGTAGACCTATAGTTCAGATCCCCTACCCGAGATCTGCCGGTTTTGGTACCGACAACCATGACATTGTAATTCTCTGGCTATGATCTGTGTTACTGTTATAATAATCTTAATTCCACACATTCTCTAAACATGATTGTATATTTTTGTCCTTTTGGTCTCCAATTTGATTTGTTGCAGCAGACGCAAATGCGCTGGCCTTTATAATTCCAGCACCTGGAAATATAAATGTCAATGGGTGGTGGTTTATCGCTCGTTCAGCTGATGGTTGGCATTTGATGCTCATTCGCACGTACCAAAGTGACCAAACCATTTCATCAAACCACATGCAGTACAATACATGGGGCGTTCGCGACTGTGATGGCTATGGCTGCTTCGTCTTCAAGAAAGATCTGATCTCCGTTGGGCCAGGCGTATTCAATTGGAGGCGGGTTTACAGCCTTGGCAACCACTCCCTGTTCCTCGGGCTCAATTATCCGATCATCGAACATATCACCGGCGATGATTATCGTGCTATGCAAGTTCCATTCGCTAGGGGGAACCGTGTTTACACATTGTACCATGGATTTCATGAAGCACCATATCCAGAGATTCGGCGACACAGCTTGTTGCCAGATGAACTTCAGTGTGTGAAAGGCATCAAGCTTCCAAGTGATCAATGGCTTTTGCAAACCCGACATGCGGCGATGTGGTTTATTCCAACAGCTAATATGCACAACTTGATTCGTAGTGATATCTAGACTGAGCCATGTATCCTGCTAGTTGTCGCATGATCCTGTTCTGTTGGTTATTTTGTACTGTAGTTAGTTTGAAGGTTAAATACCTTTCTGGGATCAAGTGCATCCTACATCACCTGCGTAGCATGTATTTTGATAATGATGATGGAGATGCTGTGCAGAAGCCATATATAGCAATTAAGCTTCAAGTGTGTACTTGTTCGTGAAAGTGTTGTCCAATGGGAATTATATTTTGTATTACTCATGTAGCCTACAAGTCTGTCGCACAGCCTTGTAACTTTGTAGGCACCTGTTTGTAAGCTCCTTCTAAACACTCTTGCATAATGCCCTTAAAACTAAGGCTTTAGCAACGCCCCTCTGATATTATTTAAAGCAATATGGAAGCAACATGGAGATTGGATGAATGTACACCATTTCTAATATTTGTACTACTAGTAGTCCTCTATACCGTATATTGCGCTACTCGTACTAGGTAAGTAGTACTTGTACGACTAGTAGTACTAGTACACGTCGGTCAAATTATTCATCATGTCCTCACATTGAATTGACGTGACAACACGCTTTGCGTGAGGTGACACAAGAGTCCCGGCCGCGTGTTCGGTTCGCCAAAGTGAGCCTCACCCCTCTGGTAGTCCAGTAGCACTCTCCCATTCTCTCCCGGTCTCCCCGCCTCCCAGCCGCCACCTTGTTCTGATCCAGTTGGTACGATGGGCGATGAGCTAGTGGAGCTGCTATACTTCATTGCAAGTAGTCAAAAGGAAGACGCTGAGAAATTTGATCTCAACAAGGAAGCTCTTCAAGCTAGCCGCATGAAGGGTGTAACCAGCGAGGCCGCTCCTGTGAGTATTCGTCCCGTCGCCTTGTATGATGACTTCGATCTTTATGGGGTTTTTCAAGTCTTTAGAGTATGCATGTAATAATGAAGCTGAGACCCTAGTTTGTTTGGGCATCATGGATTTTAGATTTGGAGTAGCACTTATCTATCAAAATCTTTCATCATTTACTTAAACAGTTGATTGATCATACATTGAGTACCATTTAACTGGAATTAACCGTTTCAAGTCCAAGAAGGATTGGCCGGTGCTGCCGGCTGGCGTCAAGTTCGATCCCATGGATCAGGAGCTGATCGAGCACCTTGAGGCTAAAGTGAGTGCTGACAGCGCAAGATCTCACCCTCTCATCGATTTGTTCATACCGACCATCGACAGCGAGCACGACATATGCTCCACCCATCCTGAGAAACTTCCAGGTGAGACACCAATCGACCGTCTACTTGCACAAAATATATTCCTTTCTTTTTACAAATTTCTGATGTATGCTGCCCGGCCTAGGATTGTATTTCGCCAATACTGCAGGTATCACACTGAGTGGCCTAAGCAACCATTTCTTCCAGCACAACTCCAGGGCGTTCAAAAGGGGTACGCGGACGCGTCGGAAGATACAATCGGAGTGCGGCATGCACGCGATGTGGTACAAGACCGGCAATACCATGCCAGTGATGATCGATGGCCGGCAGAGGGGCAGCAAAAAGGTTCTGGTGCTGCACACCAACAAGAACTTCAACCAGCAGAGGACCAACTGGGTGATGCACCAGTACCACCTCGGGGACCACGAGCAAGAGAAGGAGCGGGAGCTGGTCATCTGCAAGATCTTCTACCAGACGAAAACGAGGGCCAGGACTAAAAGGATTATAAGTTAGTTCAGTAGTACAAGTTCTACCTGGTCGTCTGCAAGTTGGTGTTGTTGTTATGGATCTTTCGGTCTGAACTTGGCATTTCCTTCCAACCATCATGTCAAGGGTCGACGTGGATATAACGTTGAAGTAATTGTTGCGAAACGAATTTTCAGGCACCTGATATAAGTAGCAAAAGCACCTGCTGTTAGAATTCCCAGTTCTCCAAAATTTTACTAACATCTTCTAGTACGCAGGTGTCGGGGTACGACCATCTATGGGGCCATGCAGCCCCTTTGTGGTTCGGCGAGGAGGATCGGCGCGCACAAAGAGCATGAACAACGGAGCGCGAGGGATTTTACCCAGGTCGCCGGAGTAGTGCGCCTGCTCATGAATGCAGGGCGCGGGATTGGCGAGTTCGGGCGGCCGCCCGAGGACGGTGAAGAGCCAGCCCCCGCATCCTCCCTATGAAGAGGGGGCTGCGGGATGCGATGCTCACCCACTTCCTTCGCCCCATCCTTCCGGCACCGCGGGACCAAGTTTTGATGAAGAGATAGCTCGGATCTTGCTTCCCTTGGTTCAAAGAAATGACGAGTCCACTGACGCGGCCGACAACGCCGAAGACCTTGCCTTCATGGAAATCATGGCTGTCGGGTTCAAGGGCGTCCAGGAGCGGTATAGCCAGAGGTGGGACAAGGTGCATGAGGAGCGCAAAGCTGTAGATTTGGTCGACTGGAAGCTGAGGGAGAAGGCGAGCGAGCTGCGCACGTGGTATAACCAACAGGCCCGAAACCTCAAAGCTGCCGCCGAAACAGCAGCGGCCCGTGACGGCAAGCTGACGGAGCGCGAAACGCGGCTCAACGCCAAGGAAAAAGATCTTGCCGCACGGGAAGGAGCCCTTGCCGCCACTCTTCGCGGCAAGGATGATGAAATTGAAGCGCTCCTTAAGCAGCGGACCCAAGAGCTGGAAGATGGGCACAAGAAATCCATCGAAGCCCAGGCTTTGGAGAACGCCGCCAAGCTCAAGGAGGCTGTTGACAAAGTTGCTGCTGCTAACTCTGCCAAGGCAGAACTGGAATCCCAGGTGACCAAACCGAGGGAGGATCTCGTCGGCAGCGGCAAAGAGGTCGAGGCTCTCAAGGATGAAGCGCTGAAGGCAGCCCGTATCTTAGGAGATTTGCAGGCGCAACTGTCATCCAAGAACCAAGAACTCGACGCTGCCGCCAAGGCGATCGAAGATCTGAAATCCCAACTGGCCACCATAGTAGCAGCTTCGGAATCCGCCAAGGAGAGGGAGAGAGTCTTGACGAAGAAGCTGGAGAGGGAGGAGGCCTCGAAGAAGGAGGCCGAAAAAAACTACGCCCAACTGCATGAGAACCTCTCCCTTTGGACCGGCAGGCTCGTTAATGCCGCCGAGCGCATCAGCTCCCAGATGGCCATGATGGACATGAAGAGCTGGGGCTTCACTGTTAATGACAAGGAGGCCACCAGCGTCCGTCTGACCAAGTTCTTCGAGGGCCTCATCGACGCCTTGAAGACGCATCACGAGGACAGATCTGCTTCGTTCGCCGATGAATCCCGGAAATTTGTGCGCGAGGTCGTGTATAGGGTGCTGCTCAAGCTTGCTCATCGCAATCCTGGCCTTGACCTCTCCGGGGTCTTCAGGAGGTTACCTGATAGCGCGGACGTCACCGCTGCCGACAGGGTTGCCGTCCCTCTCACCGACAAGGTTCTCCAAATCCCCAGGGTTCAAGGCAACCGCCGAGACTGAGCTTGCCGCCACATCCACCACTGAGCTGCCATGTACAAGATACATTTAATCTCTTGTTAGCCCTGCGCTATTCCTGTGGTGTAATATAACTTATGCTGCCTGAACGTATGCGTGCCGTTTCCCTTGTTTCATTTGTCTTTGCATGATCATGTTCCCTACGCTTGTTGGAAGCTTGCCGGTGCGCACACTTGCCGCGAGCACTTTGAGGAACGGGTCCTTAGCAGCCTGCTAGAAGTGCTGCTGCCGGCAAGGCGACTTGCCGGGACAGGACGCAGCTGCTAGGCTTGCCGAGCGGACTCGAGACAAGCTAGAGCACAGACCGATCGCGACAAGGTTCCTTTCGCGTGCAGGTTTCTCATACAAAGTGCAAAAATCGTTCAAGGGAGAACGCGAATGTAAGTAAGGAAATTTTTTAAAATCTTCCAACTTAGCTTTTCTCTGCGTCATTTTTCTTGTTGCATGAAATGATCACTTGAGCGTCATTTAGAAATGGTACCCATCTCCACTCCCCCCGGGAAACTTGCGCGCGAGGGATTCCCTTGTCCTTTTGAGAAAAAGGCAGAAGAGAAAAGAGAGTTTTGGGAACCTTGACGGCTCGTTAGCTATCACATACAAACCAAAGTGTACATCACGACATCATATGCATCGGTACGTAAATGAACATGTCTGAGGAGTCGCGAAGCTCTTAGCTTTAATATGCACAGGTTCTGCGCCTGGCTTTGTACGAAGGGTTACATGTCTTGCCGACAAGGCTTGTACAAAAGGGGTTGCCGGGAGATGTCCCGGCAACTGCGCCTCACGGGTAGAACTTGCGAAGATGCTCAATATTCCATGAGTTTTGCACTGGGGTGCCATCTTCGGTCTCCAGCCGGACTGCGCCAGGCCTGGTGACTCGTACTACCCGGTAAGGGCCTTCCCACTTTGGCGTCAACTTGTTTGATCCTTTGGCGGACTGGGCGCGCCGAAGAACAAGGTCGCCTTCCTCAAGGCTTCGGGCGCGCACTTTGCGGCTATGGTAGCGGCGCAAGGCTTGCTTGTAGCGTGCAGCTCGCACAACCGCCCGAAGACGATCTTCCTCAAGGAGCAACGCGTCGGCTTGCCACAGTTGCCCTTGCTCAGCTTTATCATAAGCGAGTACTCGAGGTGACCCGTATTTGAGTTCCGTGGTGAGCACCGCCTCTGCACCATAGATTAGGGAGAAGGGTGTCTGGCCGGTAGCTCGATTTGGCGTCGTCCTGACTGACCAAAGAACCGCCGGCAACTCATCAACCCAGCGCTTTCCGCACTTGCGCAGCTTGTCTAAAGTTCTTGTCTTGAGACCACGCAGTACTTCAGCATTCATCCTTTCTGCTTGGCCGTTGCTTCTCGGGTGAGCGACAGACGCAAAACAGATTTTGCTGCCGAGGTCTTGAATGTACTGCATGAAGGTGCGGCTCGTGAATTGCGTGCCGTTGTCGGTGATGATCCTGTTAGGAACCCCGAAATGGCAAACTAATCCTTTGAAGAACTTGACGGCTGATTGCGCTGTCGCCTTCCTCACTGGCTCCACTTCTGGCCACTTCGTGAACTTGTCGATAGCGACGTACAAGTACTCGAAGCCCCCGGCAGCGCGGTGGAAAGGGCCCAAGATATCGAGCCCCCAGACCGAAAAGGGCCAGGAGAGAGGGATCTATTGGTGAGCTTGAGCTGGTTGATGTACATTCTTTGAATGGAACTGGCACGCTTCACACTTGGTTACTAGGTCAGTCGCATCCTGGAGGGCGGTGGGCCAATAGAAGTCTTGCCGGAAAGCTTTGCCGGCAAGTGCCCTTGATCCTATGTGGGAGCCACATATGCCTCCATGTATCTCTGCCAACAGTTCTAGCCCATCTTCCCGGCAGATACACTTCAATTTCACACCGTTTGGCCGTTTTCTGTATAGGATGCTATCCACAAACTGATACATACTTGACTGGCGGGCTACTTTCTCAGCTTCCTCTTGCTCATCGGGAAGTTCTCCTGTTTGAAGGAAATGGACTATCTGCTGTGCCCATGCCGGAGCCTGTGGCTCGACGACAAGGGCCAAAGGCTTCTCTTCGGCCATGGGAGCGCTTGCTTCCGCGGCAAGAACCTGTGGTCCCACGCTAAGCCGTTGCTCACCACCAGCCGTGTTGTTGTTCCCGGCAGCGTCGTTGCCGGTGGCTTCTGGGAGCTCCGCTGGAAAGTACTTGCCGGTACTCAACTTTCTTGTTTTACCGGCCTGCGTTGATGGAGTAACTGTGGGTTGATTCAAATGGAGCACAAAGGTTCCCGGTTCCACGGGAAGCTTTCGCGCGGCACACTTAGACAGGCTATCAGCAATGCTATTTTCTGCACGAGGGACGTGTTCGGTTAGCAGTCCGTCAAAGTGTTCCTCCAATTTCCTCACTTCTTCCACATATGCTCTCATAAATGGGCTTTGGTAATCCTTATTCACTTGCTTCATGACAAGCTGCGAGTCACCGATGATCAATTTCTTGATTCCAAGGTCCACTGCAATCCGAAGACCGGCAAGGAGCCCTTCGTACTCAGCAGTGTTGTTTGTAACTTGCTCCCTGGGAAAGTGCATTTGGACCACGTACTTGAGGTGCTCCCTGGTGGGTGCGACAAGCAGCACTTCGGCACCGGCGCCTTGCAGCGAGAAGGCACCATCAAAGTACATAACCCATTCTTTCGCTGTTTCCTTGCCGGGGAGAGCCGTTTCCTGAATCTCTTCATCTTGCGTTGGTGTCGATTCAACAATGAACTCTGCCAAGGCTCTGCTCTGGATTGTTGAAGTGCTTTCAAACTTGAGTGCAAAGCTTGATAACTCCAACGCCCACTCCACTACCCTGCCGGTTGCTTCTGGATTTCTCAAGATGCGTTGCAGCGGGAAGCGAGTGACAACGGTGATCTCGTGTGCTTGGAAGTAGTGACGCAACTTCCTTGAGGCCATAAGGAGGCCGAAAGGCAACTTCTGCACTCCAGAGTATCTCGATCTAGCCCCCTGCAGGAGGGAACTAATGAAATACACCGGTCGCTGCACCGTTTTCTTCTTCGGCACCACCTGCTGATCAGCTCCATCTACTTGTGTTGTATCTGCCTTGTCGGTGTCAGACTTTGCCGGCGAAGATTCTGGCTTGTCGCTGGATGGGCTTGCCTCGGTTGCTTCTTCGTCATTGATTTCCCTCTGTGCCACTAATGCAGCACTGGCCACTTGATTCATTGCCGCTATGTATAGCAGCAACGGCTCTTGTGGTCTAGGCGCAACTAGTGTTGGCGCAGAGGAGAGGTATCCCTTCAAGTCTTGTAGCGCGGCCTCCGCTTCTGGAGTCCATTTCATTAGACCAGCCTTTTTCAAAATTTTGAAGAACGGCAAGGCGCGCTCGGCAGATTTTGAAATGAACCTACTCAAAGCAGCAACACAACCGGCAAGACGTCGCACATCCTTGACGCTTTTCGGTGCTTGAATCTGCTCAATTGCTTTGATCTTGTTGGGATTTGCCTCAATTCCCCGCTGAGATACAAAGAATCCGAGAAGCTTGCCGGACGGGATGCCAAACACACACTTCTCGGGGTTGAGCTTCAGGTTAATCTTGCGCAGGTTTGCAAACGTCTCTTCCAAGTCTTGAATGAGGGTTGATTTGTCCTTGGTTTTGACCACTATATCATCCATGTAGGCTTCTACATTCCTGTGCAGCTGGGGCTCAAAACCAATCTGGACTGCTCTTGCAAATGTGGAACCGACACTCTTTAATCCGAAAGGCATACGCACGAAGCAGTACGTGCCACATGGAGTAATGAATGCGGTTTTCTCCTCGTCCTCCTTGGCCATGAATATTTGATGGTATCCGGAATATGCATTGAGGAAGGAGAGCAGATCGCAGCCAGAGGTGGAGTCCACAATCTGATCGATGCGCGGCAAAGGGAAAGGATCTTTTGGACTAGCTTTGTTGATATCAGTGTAGTCTATCCAAAGTCTCCACTTCCCGTTTGCCTTGCGCAGCACCACTAGATTCGCCAACCACGTGGGATGTAACACTCCTCTGACCAGGCCTGCTGCTTTGAGTTTCTTGATTTCTTCGGCAATGAACTGCTGTCACTCCAAAGCTTGCTTCCGGACTTTCTGTTTGACGGGCCGAGCGTGGGGACAAAAGGCAAGGTGGTGCTCAATTACCTCCCTGGGAACGCCGGGGATGTCAGACGGTCGCCACGCGAACACATCGACATTCGCCCGCAGGATGGCAACGAGAGCGCTTTCCTATTTGCTGTCAAGAGTGGCGCTGATGGTGAAGGTACCGTCAGCGCCGTCCTCCCTCGCCGGCACCTTCTTGGTTGCCGGTGCAGTGGCTTTGGATCTCTTACTGGCAGAGCATTCCGGCAAGTCTTCAACGGGTGCGCAGCACTCCGAAAAGGTGTGCTTCCCGGAATCCTTGCTAGAGGTCTTGCAAGAGTTCTTCTTTTCTTTCTTCTCGGCGGGAGCTGGCGCCTTGGCCGCCTCTGCTGCAATCGCATCCCTGTACATCTTGTCGACACAAATGACTGCATCTTTCTTGTCGGAGTTGATGGAAATGACACCCATCGGCCCTGGCATCTTTAGTGAGTTATAAGCGTAGTGAGACGCCGCCATGAATTTTGCCAAGGCTGGGCGGCCAAGAATTCCATTATACGGCAGGGGGGTCTTAACGACATCAAAGACAATCTTTTCCGTCCTGTAGTTCAGTTCCCCGCCAAACGTTACCGGCAACGTGATCTTTCCCTTGGGCTGGCTTCTTCCCGGGTTTACTCCTTGAAACGTGCCTGTTTTCTCGAGTTCCTCATCGGGGATCTGCAGCCTCTTGATAACTTCCGGAGAGATCAGGTTCAGGCCGGCCCCACCGTCAACTAACATCTTTGTTACCTGGAGGTTGGGAATTGTTGGCGCGACCAACAATGGCAAGCACCCGACCGCGGTTATGCGATCAGGGTGGTCCTCAGCATCGAAGATGATAGGCGTGTGTGACCATTTGAGTGGCTTTTGAGAGCCCATTGCCGGCTCTGCCGCGTTAACTTCACGAGCCCACCGCTTAAGTTGGCGGTGGTAAGAGTGTAAAGATGCGCCTCCGTTAACGCACATGGTGTCAGTCGCCTTCTGGAATTCTTGCTCGCTGGTCCCATCGTCATCCTCTTCTTCTTCACTCCCATCATCCCCTTCTTTCTTTTCACGGCCCCTAGCAGGCTTTTCCTTCTGCTGCTTGGCCTTGCCGCCGCGGCCCCCTCGACCACCGCGGCCTTTCTTGCCGGACCCATCAGCACCATCTTGACCCTTTTCTTTGTCGCGCTTCTCGTATTCAGCCTTCTGCTTCTCGACAAGGTGCTCGACTTGTCGGCACTCTTGGAGATCATGGCCCTTGGTGCGGTGGATCTTGCAGTACGGTCCATCGGGTCTGCCGGACTTCTCATTTGCCGCCGCCTCCCGACAAGCGGCGCATGCAGCTGCCTCCTTGCCGGGACTCTCTGTTTTGGCTTTCTTGGTGGGCTCGGAGTTGCCGGAACCTTCGACGGCCATCACAGTTTTTCCCTTGCGCTTCCTGTTGCGCTTTCGGCCCCTCTTCCCCGGGGTGGCAGCATCATCGTCCTCAGAATCTACCTCGGCGCCAGCGTCCTCCCCGGGAAGCCTTCACCCTTCTTCGGCACGCGCACACTTATCCGCCATCGTGTAGAGCTCATTGACGGTTTTGGGCAATTTGACGTTAATCTTCTCCCGCATCCTCCGATTGCGCACATTCGTGTGAAAGGCGGCAATCACAGCTGCGGGGTGCACGTCTGGAATGTTGCGGTGTACACGGCTGAATCTCTGGATGTACTTGCGCAAGGTTTCATCGTCTCTTTGTGGGATCACCTGCAGGTCGCTGGGCTGTCCAGGAGTCTTGTGGCCTCCGGTAAAGGCACCAACGAACTCGTTGCAGAAGTCTGACCACGAAGAGATGGAGTTCTCCGGCAAGTTCATCAGCCAAGACCTCACGTTGGGTTTCAGTGCCAACGGAAAGTAGTTGGCGAGGATTTTCTTGTCTCTTCCTCCGGCAGCTTGTTTGGCAATCGTATAGATGCCCAGAAACTCTGCCAGGTTTAGCTTGTCGTCGTATTTTTCCGGCACTTCTGGCTTGAAGGCTCGAACGGACGGCCACCGGACTTGCCGCAGCTCATGAGTGAAGGCAGGACACCCAACCTCGTAAGGTAGGTATCCGCCGACCCCTGGCGCAGGCTCATCGGGGACGAGGCCATTACGCACGTCGGATTGACGCCGTGCCTCGCGGCGCCGTTCGATGGTGGTGCGGGCGTCCTCAGCTCGCCTGTCTTGCAGTACTTGTCGCTGATCTCACCGCGCTCGTGGATCCAAAGATGCGATCGACATCTCATCGGGCCCAAAAGATTGCTGGGCTTGTCGTGGCTGTTGGCGTTGTTGCTGTTGTAGCTGTTGTCGTGGTGGAGATTGCACCGTTAGCGCAGTTCCGTCAGCGCGGCCACCAGCTGGAGATGACGGTGCCGGTTGCGGACGCCGTGAAGGCTCTGCTTGCTGTGATTTACTGGCTTCGGCAAATCCAATCAAGCTCTAGATGGTGGCTCTCCACTCGTCCATCTTCTCTGCTGCCGGAGGGAAGTTCAGTAACATCTGAGCCCGCGCCATTGCTTCCGCCGCTATGGCTGGCATGGCTGGGAGCGAAGAGTGCGACGTTGCTCTACTCCTGGTAGAGCCAGTAGCAGCGCCATCGTGGCTTTGCTGCTGCGGCCCATGATCAGCAGCGGGTCGCCGTGGCGGAGGCGGTGCCTGAGGACCTGGGACTTGGTCCACGGGCGTCTTGCCGTGAGGTCGCCGCTGCCCAGAGTCGTTGGCGCCGCTCGGGGTCGTACCGCGCCCGTCGTCTGAGGGGCGCGGCGTTCATCCTAAAGCAGCGTCCTTGGACGTCACCGCAATGGGGTCTCGGCTCGCGCCAGCCCAGGCGTTGCCGCTCCGGTGGCTGCGTTCGTCGTCGCGGCGGGGAGGAGGAGGAGGAAGGGGTCCGCCTGTTCCGCCTGCGCTGTCGTGCCCTCATTCGCCAGAGGACTGAGGAGGTCGACCGGCTCCGTGGTGCCCGTCCCTTGTGCCGATCGCGGTGGGCGTAATGACTGCGCCGCCCGTGCTAGTCACGCTGGCCACAGTGCCCGCGCCGCCCGCATTGGCTGCGCCGCCCGCGCCGCCCGCGGACGCGTGCGAGGTGGCCGCCATCGTGATGCCCTTCTTCTTGGGCGCCATCGATGACGAGGAGGACGGTGATGAAGTTGATGATGCAGATGAAGAAGACGCGCAGTCCGTTGATCAAGGTTCGCACAAACGCCTCTCCGCCCCTACCTGGCGCGCCAAAGATGTTGGGGAACGACCATCTATGGGGCCATGCAACCCCTTTGTGGTTCGGCGAGGAGGATCGGCACGCACAAAGAGCATGAACAACGGAGCGCGAGGGATTTTACCCAGGTTTGGGCCGCTCAGAAGCGTAAAACCCTACTCCTGCTTTTGGTGTATAAGCGGTGTGGAAGCACAGTACAAGGAGCGCTTCTCCCGGCAAGGCACCGAGAGAGCAGCTGCGCGAGAGGTGCTTGTGTTTGAAAAGGGGTCCGAATCCTCTAAACCGTTGCCTTGCCCCTCCTTTTATAGTCCAAGGGGTTACCACAGTGGCAAAACAGTAATTACAGTGTGACTAGATAGTGAACAGTGCTATCATACCTAACTCTGCCAGTTTAGGACAAAGGCATTAAATGCAGCGCTTAGGTGTCGCGTGGAGAGGCAGTCCCGGCAAGGTTTCTGCACCGCTTGCCCAGCTACCTTGTATTATCTTGACACGCCTCCTGGACGGGTGTCATTAGAGGCAAATCTTGTCCTAGCGAGCTGACAGGTGCCCGACAAGCCTCACCAACCAACCACTGCGGTCGACACCTCACGCATCAGCGATCACCTGTGCGGCGAGGAGGAGCGCTGGAGGGCTGGCATAAGCTTGCCGGCATGGAGCTTGCCGGGTCTTCGCCTTGCCGGTTTATGCTTGCCGGCAAGGAGTGTCTTCACCTTTGGTACTGGTTGAGCGCCAAGCCTTGAGCTTCTCTCTGGTAGCTCCTTCGGCTGGACTTGGAGTCTTGGCCTTGGCAGTCCCTGGCAAGGCCTTGGCCGGCAAGGAGGCTGCTACTGTCTGTGCATAAGTCAGGGTATAAAATACCCATGTTTTATACACCGACAGCAGAGGATCCATCAGGTTTCACAGGCTGACAGTTGGACGCAGCACATCGGGACTGGGATGTGGCACGCCAAGCCCAACTGCAAATTGTTAAACAGAGGAGCGATGGATTTGGGCCTTTAAGAACAGTTAAGTGTTGGGACCTCGATCGCGGGAAGCGCCTCCCATGCCATCCCTCTAACCCACATTCCACATACAGTATCACTAAAAAAAACCGCATACGACATGTTCTCTCGTTCGAGTTCTCAGTTAACCAAAATTTTTAACAGGCGTGAGAAACAGGAGCCGCCGCTTCCAGCGATCATTTTTGGACTGAGAAAAGGCCTAGTCGGCTATCGTTTAGTTGAAATATGTAAGGTGTTCCATAAGCAAAAGAAGCATGTAAAATGTAATGTATTTAGTCTGGTTTCAATGACAATCATCCAATTTTCATGAAATTCGTCCGTGGAACCAGAAGAGGGCTGTCCGTACAGAGGCTAACAGTACGGACCCAGCAGGTCCATGGCCGTACGCAAGCAAGTGCACACACTTATTATCACGATGGAAAAAATATGCTGACGTCTGAGACCCATGAAATTTTCAACGTAGTCAATAAACGAGAGACTTCTACAAGGAGAGACTGAAAACTGGGATCCAGCAGGTAGTATATATTTTTTTTGAGGTCAAGAAAATATTTACTGGGCTGTAGACTGCCCAGGTTATGTTTTGTTTATTAACAGGCGCAGCCCATGACGACATGCAGCCACAAGGATCTAGCAGGTATCAACTGGCCTCTGGGCCGCCCAACCTTGGTTTTATTTTTTCTTAGAACATCAGCAGCCCAGCTGTTTTTTACTGAAGAAAACGCACAGCCCAGTTCTATTTTTGCCATCTCTACTTTATATATATAGTTTTATTAGTTTATATATTATATTCGCAAAAAAAATTAGTTTACATATTAAGTTGTGGGCCTACTAAGTTGATGCGTACACAAGGCTATGTCAACTTAGTCAACAAATCGACTCTACCAGCGTGAGACCGTTAGATGTCAATCCAACTGTCGGCGTGCTTCTTCAATCTCTGATCTTCCTGCTCCAGCCACCCAAACCAGTGCCGGCGTTGCCTGCTCCCGCCTTCCGTTGCCAGCTTTTCTGCCATGCAGGCCTCACCGCCTCACCCTACTCCCATCGCTTGCCAGGCCATCCCTGTATTGACCCACACCTCCTGTTATTCTCCGGCGACAGCAGCCTCACACCACAGCCGAGCTAGTAAACCCTCGTATTCCCCTCTGCATGAGCATCCACTGCGAGTCTTCCCTGACTCCGGGTCGTTCCCTCCCTAGGCCTCGCCGTCGTCCACCGCCTTGGTGCTCTCGGCACGGCGTCGTAAACGTGGTCAACGAACGACAGCCATCGGAAGAGGACTGTACGTGGATAGGCGGACAACTGGGCCCCACGAGGTCCATGGTTGCACGCAAGGAAGTGCCTCCTTATTACGTAGAAGAAAAATGATTCCACTCCCTGACAGCTGGGACCCACCAGCTACACCTTCGCACGCAAGGAAGCTCCTCCTTATTACATGAAAAAAAATGCTTCCTCCCATTGGTTTGCTGACATCAGGGACCTACGACATTGTCAACGTACTATGAGAGAATTGCACATGGAGCGGCTAACATGTGGGACCCAGTTGCTTGAGTAGTTTTGTTGTTGTTGTTGAGACGGAGTAGGTTATCAACTGGGCTGTGCGGTGTCTGTGGCCCGTCTAGCCCAGGATTTTATTTTTTGTTTACAATATGACGAGCCCAGCTGTTTTTTTTCACGGTGAAAATGACTAGCCCACCTTTTTTTCATAGAATAACCTACATAGGCCGATTTCTTCTTCTCCGTCCTGCTGGGCTACAAATCTTTCAAGACGACAAGGGATACATTCGGCCTGCCCAGACAAAAAGGGTTGTAAATCATATAAGTAATATGAAATGGGCTGTATATATATAAAAACAAAGAAAATGGGCAATTATTTTCAAATTGCGAATTTCTTTTATTTTTTGATATTTCAAATTTCATTGGATTTTAACATAATTTAAATATATTTTAAATTTAGTTATTATCGGGCTTGACATTTCGGGATTAAAAATAGTTCGGCAATTTCAATGAAATATCGTTGAAATTTTTAATCCTGTCCTTGGAGAAAATGGTCAGGTATTCTAAAAATATAATATGGGCTGCAATAAATTACGTAATAATTAGCAATTGGTCTCTAAATTTAGGAAAAATAGCAAATGGGCTATATGCTTTCCGCCACAGATATTATGCTGACTTGTGGGCCTACTAAGTTGACGCGTACGCAGGGCTTTGTCAACTTATAGACAACAAACGATTCTAGTAGCACTGGCATCCAACGGTCGTGCTGCTTCTTCAATCTCTGATCTTCTTCCTCCAACCGCCCAAACCAGCGCCGGTAGGACCGCCTGCTCCCGCCTCCCGTGGCCGGCTGTGCAGCCGCGCAGGCCTCATCGCCCCACCCTACTCCCATTGCTGGCTAGGCCATCCATCTACTCACCCACACCTCCTGTTATTCTCCGGCGACGGCAGCCTCACACCGCAGCCGAACCAGTAAACTCTCGTACCCCCCCCCTCCGCGTGGGCAACCACTGTCGCGTCTTCCCCGGCTCTGGGTCGTTCCCTTCCTAGGCCTCGTCGTTGTCCACCGCCTTGGTGCTCTCGGCACGACGTCGTCAACGTGGTCAATGAACAACAGCCATCAGAAGAGGACTGTACGTGCAGAGGCTGAGAGCTAGGACCCACGAGGTCCATGGTCGCACGCAAGGAAGTGCCTCCTTATTACACGCAAGAAAAATGATTCCTCCCCTTGTTTCCTGGGACCCATCTTATTTGGAGGCTGACTTGTGGGCCTACTTAGTTGACCCGTACGCAGGGCTTTGTCAACTTAGTCAACAAATGATTCTAGCAGCAGTGACCGTTGGATGCCGTGCTGCTTCGTCAATCTCTGATCTTCTTGCTCCAGCCGCCCAAACCAGCGCCGGTGGGACTGCGTGCTCCTACCTCCTATGGCCGGCTGTGCTGCCGCGCAGGCCTCACCGCCCCACCCTACTCCCACCGCTGGCCAGGCCTTCCCTCTACTCACCCACATCCCCTGTTATTCTTCGACGATGGCAGCCTCACACCGCAGTCAAACCAGTCAACCCTCGTACTCCCCTCCACGTGGGCATCCACTGCTGCGTCTTCCCCGGCTCCGCATCGTTCCCTTCCTAGGCCTCGCCGTCGTCCACGGCTTTGGTGCTCTCGGTGCGGCGTAGTCAATGTGGTCAATGAACGACAGCCATCGGCAGAGGACTGTACGCGGTGAGGCTGACAGCTGGACCCACCAGCTACATCTTCGCACGCAAGGAAGTGCCTCCTTATTACGCGCAAAAAATGATTCCTTCCCCTGACAGCTGGGACCCACCTGCTATATCTTCGCACGCAAGGAAGTGACTCCTTATCCTCCCTGACAGCAGGAAGCCACCCGGTCGAAGCGTATGTAGCGTTGTCTGTCTGGTCACGAACGTGTATGTACATACTGGTCGATCGGTCTCTCTGCAAGGATGAACCATGGCCGAGTAAGTAGCGGCACGTGCCGTAGTTGAGCCCCCGACGTAGCAGTTCAGACAGTCCCGTCTAAATCGTGTACACGTACATACAGCCACACAACAAAGAATACGGCCACGTACGTACATACGGGCGGGGTCTGGAACGCGTACTCGCGCATACGTACGGCCAGGGCTCGTGTACATGGAGAGGCAACGGACGGCAGCAACGGCCTCGTGTTCATTGGCAGCCAACCGGCTAGGTCAGAATGGAGGAAACATCGTCGTGTTCATCAGGAGCCAAGCGACTGGGTCGGAACTCGTCCTGTTCATCGGGAGCCAACTGGCTTGGACGGAACAACCGAAACGGGGTCCTGTTCATCGACTCGGGGTCTGGTGTACCGCAAAACAGAGGAAATGGCCTTCTGTTCGACCGCCTACGGTCAAAACGGGGTCCTGTTCATCGGTGGCGGTCTGGCGTACCACAAAACGGAGGAAACAGACTTCTGTTCAACCGCCTACGGTCGAAACGGGGTCCTGTTGATCGGGAGGGGTCTGGCATACCACAAAACAGAGGAGACGGACTTCTACCCAACTGCCTACGATCGAAACGGAGTCCTGTTCATCGGGAGGGGTGTGGCGTACCGCAAAACGGGACTCCACGGGCTACTGTTCATCCACTGTCGATTTCCCCCAGCCTCCACCGGCTACTGTTCATCCAGCCTCCACGGGGTCCTGTTCATCCACCCCCAACCGGCTGGGGTATGGCGTACCGCGGCACGGCCTCCTCGGGGTCCTATTCATCCAGCGCCAACCACCTACACGGCCGGGGTCCTGTTCATCCAACCCCCACCGGCTGGGGTGGGGCATACGAACGGGCGGCAGCAATGGGAACTGTTCATCCACAGCCAACCAACCGGCTCGATCGATGCGTCTCGACTCGTGCCTACGTGTATCGCGCGCGCGGTAGCAACGGGCACTGTTCATCGAGAGGCAACCCAATCGGCTAGCTACGTCTCGCACGGGGTCTCGATCGGCTTCGGTAAGCAGCGAGAAGGATCGATCGGGTTCAGTTAGCAGTGAAGGAATTGCTTGGGTTCAGTTAGCAGCGAAGGGATCGATCGGCTTCAGTTAGCAGCGAAGGGATCGATCGGGTTCAGTACGTAGTGTGAGGGCGATCGGTCGCTCGGGTTGAGTAAGTGAACGTACGCCTCGCTCGGGTTCAGCTAGCGAGCGCCTCGCACACCCGCGCGCGTACGAGAGAAAAAAGTGAAAAACCACACTACATCGCTCAGCCCGACCACCCACCGTAACCGGGAACTCCCCGAAAATTTCCTCGCCCTCACTTCTACCACGATTTTTTTATGTCATGGACGGCCCAAAGAATGTCATGCGGGTGCGTCTCTAGCCCGCCAAGGACGAAAAGCCCATTTTCTGTCATAATTTTTTGTCATAGAAGTAGGAGCCCACCACATCTATGATGATATGTGTTTTTGTCACAATTATTGTCATAGAAGTGTCACAACCATGATAGAAAAAGTTTTCGTTCGGGCCATAATGTCACGGATGTGTCTTTTTTTGTAGTGAGAGGCTCTATCATGTATGCCATGCTGTGCACAAGACCTGATATCTGCCTTGCCATTAGTATGACTGGTAGGTACCAAAGTGATCCAGGAGTGGAACACTGGACAGCGGTAAAAAATATCCTTAAGTACCTAAAGAGAACTAAGGAGATGTTTCTCGTTTATATGGAGGTGGTGAAGAGCTCGTCGTAAGGGGTTACGTTGATGTTAGCTTTGACACTGATCCAGATGACTCAAAGTCTCAATCCGGATACATATTTATTTTGAATGGTGGAGCAGTCAGCTGGAGTAGCTCCAAGCAGAGCGTTCTAGCAGCATCAACAACTGAAGTGGAATATATAGCTGCTTCAGAAGCGGCGCGGGAAGGAGTCTGGACGAAGAAGTTCATATCCGAACTAGGTGTGGTTCCTAGTGCATCGGATCCCATGACTATCTATTGTGACAACACTGGTGCCATTGCCATTGCCAAGGAGCCAAGGTTTCACAAGAAAACTAAGCATATCAAACGTCGCTTTAACTCCTTCCATGACTACATCAAGGAAGAAGACATAGAGATTTGCAAAGTTCATACAAATCTGAATGTTGCAGACCCGTTGACTAAACCTCTTCCACGAGCAAAACATGATCAACACCAGAACTCCATGGGTGTTAGATTCATAACAATGTAAACTAGATTATTGACTCTAGTGCAAGTGGGAGACTGTTGGAAATATGCCCTAGAGGCAATAATAAAGTTCTTATTATCATATTTCCTTGTTCTTGATAAGTGTTTATTCTCCATGCTATAATTGTATTAACTGGAAACTCAAATACATGTGTGGATACATAAATGGACACTGTGTCCCTAGTGAGCCTCTACTAGACTAGCTCGTTGATTAAAGATGGTTAAGGTTTCCTAACCATAGACATTAGTTGTCATTTAATAACGAGATCATATCATTGGGAAAATGATGTGATGGACAGACCCAATCGTAAGCTTAGCATCTGATCGTGTCACTAAGTTCAAATTGCTATAGCTTTCTTAATGTCAAGTTTCTATTCCTTAGACTATGAGATCATGCCACTCCCTAATACCGGAAGAATGCTTTGTGGGTATCAACCATCACTTCGTAACTGGGTGATCATAAAGGTGCTCTTCAGGTATCTCGGAAGGTACTAGTTGGGTTGCATGGATCAAGACTGCGATTTGTCACTCCATGTGATGGAGAGATATCTCTGGGGCCTCACGGTAATACAACATACTAAGTAGCTTGCAAGCATGTGAAAAATGTGTTTGGTCACAGGGATATTGTATTACGGAACAAGTAAAGAGAACTTGCCGGTAACGAGATTGAACTAGGTATGGTGAGACCGACGATCGAATCTCGGGCAAGTAAAATATCGCAAGACAAAGGGAATGAAATACGGGATTATTTCAATCCTCAACATTGTGGTTCAAACCGATGAAAATCTTCGTCGAATATGTGGGAGTCATTATGGGCATCCAGGTCCCGCTATTGATTATTGATCAGAGAGTTGTCTCGATCATGTCCGCATGATCTCGAACTCATAGGGTCACACACTTAACGTTCGGTAACGCTAGGGTAGTAATGGGATATTCATAATGGTGAGACCAAAGATAGTTCAGAGTCTCGGATGGGATCCAGGACATCATGAGGAGCTTCAGAATAGTCCAGACATAAAGTTTCATATAAGGAAAGTGGATTTCAGGGTTTCAGAAATGTTCGAGAATTTACTGGTATTGTATTGGAGTTTCGTAGAAATGTTCCGGGGGTCCCACTGTGGGGCCCACCTACCCCGGAGGGTCCACATGGACCCAAGGGGTGGCGCACCAGCCCTACATGGGCTAGGCGCCATAGCCCCACTTGCCCATGCGCCATAGGGGAAACCCCAGCCCCAAAATAAGGAAAGGGGGGAGACTTGGATGCCAAGTCCCCCCTTGGCCCCCGGCCCTAGGGCTTGGAGGGCAAGCCTCCCAGCCCCCCCCGCCCCGCCTATATAAAGAAAGGGAAGTGCAGGGGGCAGCAGCCATCGAAAACCCTAGGCGCCTCCCCTCCTACTTTTCCTCCCACCTCACCGCGGAAGCTTGGCGAAGCCGTGCAGGAGTTCCACCATAACTCCACCACCACGCCATCGTGCTGCTGGCCTAGATCCCATCTACCTCTCCTTCTTGCTTGCTGGATCAAGAAGAAGGAGACGTCACCGAGCTGTACGTGTGCATATCTCAGAGGTGTCGTTCGTGCGGTGCTGGATCAGATTGGATCGTGAAGAAAGTACGACTAAACCAACCATGTTCGTTAGAATGTTTCCGCTCTCAATCTATAAGGGTATGTAGACTTTCCCCACTCGTTGCTAGCATCCAGTAGATCAGATCCTAGGTGAATTCGTTCTCTCGTAGGAATTTTTTGTTTATTCCATGCAACGAATCCCACCAATTGTAAATGGTGTGTGTGCTTTCAAATGTTCTACTAAGACCAACTATTGGAAAATGTAAGGAATATGTTGTCTTGATACTACAAACTCTTTCGGTCTCATGTGAGT
This sequence comes from Elymus sibiricus, assembly GCA_039707655.1. Lineage (NCBI taxonomy): Eukaryota > Viridiplantae > Streptophyta > Magnoliopsida > Poales > Poaceae > Elymus > Elymus sibiricus. Next base: position 298,263,639 of record CM077676.1, on the reverse strand, counting down.
TTTGTTTTGGCGAGCTTTAAACTAAGGACAATGTATGGACCATTACAAAATTGAAGATAAAGTGTGAACTATAGATTTGTCATCGAATTACATGTGGCTTTTGGATAGTAGAATTCCTTACATGCTCTAAATCTATGCAAAATATGTAGCCACACGGGTGCACTCAGTCGCACCTTCACGCCAGGTTAATTACAAAATTGAAGATAAAGTGTCAACAAATAGACCTGCTGCTGAATTACACGTGGCTGTTAGAAAGTTGAATTCCATACATCTGGCTTTCGTATGATAGAGTATCTTTGTTTCAGACTCATGAATATGCTCCTCACTATAGGATGAATCTAATATTGCTTATCATGTTTCCTTCAAGTACAAGATTCCACGAAGGCCATACAGTGCATAACAACTTTGCTGTTAATTTAGAGTACAAAGTGGACCCTTCTCAATCAGCATTGAAGATACAAACAATGTTAATTATGAGAGTGGCATTTCAAGTAGAGGAAGAAGAATGGAGAGGACGAGAAGAAGAGCAGTAATTTAATGGTAAAAGAAAAGTAGGACAATTCAGTGTGATGGGCATGAGGACTCTAATGCTATATATTTAACACGATTATTTTTTGAACTTTGAAGCACCAGAATATTTATGGCCCTGTAGCAACTCACGGGCTATTTTACTAGTATCTAATTATTGTGGGGTTTAAGAAGTCATTATCATCTTCAAGGTTGTTATATAGATGATGACGCACTCTTTTTTAGGTAAGATGATGATGCACTGAAGCAAGGCTCCGCGACGCCTAACCAAATAACTAAACTGGACCTTGTGACACCCTGGTTTTTGGCAACTTTTTCTTTTCAAAACTTTCTGGCTTTAATTGCAATTTGGATGGATTTTGAATCTTTTCAGTTGACTTTGGACTTATGAATTTCTCTCAGTGATCCAAAGCCCTCACCATCTTGGCAAAACCTTGTCACTCACCTTCTGGATCAATTTCCAATTCTCAATCTTTCCCAAATATTCTTTTTCTTCCTTTAGGAAAATCTGTCATCACTATGGGTTATGAAGCAACCTATAGTTCTGATGATCAGAAAAATCCCAAATTAATCCCACACCTTCTTGTGATCATCCACTCCCACAATCTCCAAAAACATTCCATGGTCCAGTACAAAATTTAGTCCAGAAAACTTCATTTGTCTTCTGGACAGTACTGGCCATTTGTGAAGCAACTCATATTTTCCCAACTCAGAAAATTCTTAGATAATTCCCTGAGATACTAGGGAACCTATCTTACCACAATATAAAAAAATATCATCTTGTCCAGTACAAATTTTCATCAGCAATATTCTGCCAAGTTTCTGCTCAGTTTAAACCTTTGTGAAGGAAGTACCATCTAGAGGTAACCAAATGAGCTGAAATTTTTATGGCATCCCCTATCCACCAAATAACCCTTCCACACCTATTTTCAGCTCCAGCAGATCAACCAGATGAGTGCATCAAGCTCATCTAGCTTCTGTTCCAGTAACCACACTTGTACATGAGCTACCTTCAAACTTTGATGAAATTTCCTTAAACCTTGCCAGCTTGTTGTCCTTCCAAGATAGATCATCCCAGACATCTCCTTTGGCTCCATCTCCAGCTCACCTCTCCTCTAGATCCCTCTCAAGTTTTCTATCAGAAAATGTAGCTGAAGCTACCCTTCGCATCAGAGTGAATCTAGTCGAACCAGAGGCACAAGGGGACTGAGTGATCGAGGGTCGACGTGCTGGACAAGAAATGCCAGGCTCGCGTGGCCTCTAGACACCCATGCCCGTGGTGAGCACGGCAGTGGCATGCCAAACCACGCGCTCTGCACCACGCCCGTGTCTGTCAAGTCGCGTCCGACTGCCTCGCGTGATCTTTCCTTGTCCCATATCGCCAACGTCTTCTCCTTCATCCACCTGGTCGTTCTGGACTCCTCCCCTCGCCGGAATTGCCCTCGCCGGCCGCCACGTGCGCGGGCACTGTGGCACCCGTGCGGCCACAGTGGCCCTGTCGCTCGTCGCCTTCCCCCGCTACCAGCCACTGCACGCCATTACTCAACCTGCCCTCCTCCGTCCCGTCGCCGCTCCCAGCCAGCCAGCGCATCGTCCTGGCGCCGGCGACGTGACCCGAGCTCCGCCGCTTCCAGAGAGCTCGCCTCCTCCAATAAATAGGCCTCCCCGGCCTCTCTCCGCTCCTCACCTCACCTTCTCCACCTCTCAATTGCCTCGCTGAGCACCGAGCCAAGGCCAAGAGGCCCTCTGGCCTCGCATCTCGCCGGAGCACCGCCGCCACCCGAGCTCTGCCTCCTCGCCGATTCGCTCCCTCCTAGCTTCAACCGACTGCACGCGTGAGCTCACCGCACTCCACTGACCGCGCTCGAGCTCCTGCCCGACCGAAACCTCGCCGGAATCTCCGTCTCCGACAACACCCGAAACCCACTGCCGCCGGAGAGGAAGAGGACGACGTCGTCCGGCCACCCCACGTCATGCTACGGGTACGTACGTGTTCACCTCGGAGCGCTCGATCCATTCCCGTAGTCGCCGGACCTCGCCACCGTCTGTATCGCCGGCGACCATCGCCGAAGTGCCGCCGCCCTCTGTTCCCCTCTCCCCCCTTTTAAATCTGATAGCGGGGCCCGCTTGTCAGTGGCTTACCGAAGCGGTAAGTGGAGACGCCCGGGCAAAGTGCGCCTTCGACGTGGCCCCTTGTGGATTTTCTGATTTTCTAATTTTAATCCAGATTTGACCAGGAACTTTGACCAGCCATAACTTTTTAACCATAAGTCCAAATCAATTGATTCTTTTTGCTCTGGGTTTGTCTTGAGCCCCTTTATTTGCTGGAAAAATTTGGTATTTTTCCCATGCTCACAGAATTTCTGGTGAACCGAACAGTGTTTTGTGACATTTTCAATTGTCTTTTTAAAATATTTTCAGAAGGAAATACTTTTGGATTTGAAGCCCAGGAGTTTGTGGACAACCCAATAGAGCAAGGCAAGCCATGTCATCCATTGCATGAAGCATTTCAATAGTGTTGGTTATTTAATTGAATTATATGGGCATTTATTTTAATATGTGATATTTTAGAGTAATTTTATTTTGATGCCTAGCTACTGCCATGTTAAGTTACTCATGATAAAAATCCATGCTTGATAAATGCTTGACAACACTAAACTTAATGGGTTGATCTAGTGTCACCTATCCGGACTTTCCCGTCCAGCCACATTTGCCGGTATGGGACGGCCTTGACTTGGTCTGGCTTTGTGCTCTTTTATCGGTACCACCACACTAGGGAGGGTTATGCGTGCGTGCTGCCCTGATCAGGTAGACAACGATAATCCTGTGAGCCCAGTTGAGTTATTTTTCCGGTGTCCCCGTTTGGGACAGTTAGTGGCCACGACGGTGGCAGGTGTCACGGGGTGACACAGGGGCCACCCAGGACATGACCCTGGGAGGGTATGATTGTCGGTGGTACGATAGAGGAGTCACGGGTCAGGCAGGTTTCGTTGAAGCACCATCGGTCCACCCGAATGGGATCATGAGGCCAGGGGCTTCATAGTGTGGGTAAAGTGCGCAACCTCTGCAGAGTGTAAGAATCTATTCGAATAGCCGCGTCCACGGTATTGGACAGTCCGTACTAGGCCACTGAATGGTCAACCGTAATACTGATGATAATGATGGAAGAACTTGTCTTATGTTCGGAAGTGCTCAGTGGATTATGAGCGTTCCGAGGGTTGTGGGACAACCCGGAAGAGAGTAAGTTGAGATTCGATATCAGTGAGTAAACAACTTAAGTACTCAATATGTTTATTGCCATGCTATTGTTTGCTGTATTGTTTTGGTTGCCATGAGCTTGCGAGTACATTCCAAGTACTCACCTGGCGTATCATGCCAGATGCAGGAGAAGCTGAGGACAGAGGTCCCGAAGGTTCTTGCTACGCTAACTAGGCCGTGTCCACAGCAGTGTCCCTGTGGATGGAGTTTTCCGCGCTATGTTCCGCTACGCCGTAGTTCTACCCAGTAGTATTGAGGCCCTGTTGTGTTCCATAAATAATGTAGATATTGTCATAGCAACTGATGTGCTTCTGGCCTCGCTATCGATGTAAATTATGAGCTTGTACTCGAGATATTTCAATAAAGTTCAGTTATGTTCTGTTACAAGTTGTTGTGTGTTTCCAGAAGACATGATCTCTGGGTTGGAAACACTGGGTAAACCGGTCCTCTGAGCCGGGGTGCCACAGACCTACTGCTATTCCACACATCCTAAAGTGCCTATATGTGTAATGGCTGAAGCATCAAGCAAAGTACATCCTAGGGAAAGCCGATGCCAATGCCAACACTACCCTTTGCACTTCATGTGATTTACGACATGCTTGCCATTATGATCGTTACTTCCTTCGCCTCTTGATTCGCCAATACCCCGAGCCTTCTCATGAAACCTAACATCCACCACATACCACTCAGTTAGACACCCACCTCCCTTAATCATTCATGCCTTGTGTGCATGTCTAAATTTGGAGGAGAGGTTTAGAGATAACTAAGAATCAACAAATTACAATTATCTCAGTAATTAGGGGCATTTTAGACCATTCATCAACTCATAACCGCTCCCACAACCACGTTGCCAAACAACTAAGGTTGCGTTTGGATGCAAAAAAGATTGCGGTCTTAGAAGAACATTGTGGCTTTTGAAAAAACCACAATTCAAACTATTGTAACATGTTTGGCATCAATAAATACTGTAGTTTGACAAAATCTGGTATCTCTTAAATGATGACATTTTTGTAATATCTGAAAAAAATTAAAAAGCGAGAAAAGCTAGATCATTGGTATCTCTAAGTCCATATCGCAGTCATCGCCTCCGACTCCTATTGATGCAAGCTAGCCGGTTGATCTATCTGTCTAGAGGCGCACATACATGCCCGAATGACTTAGTGCCGATTGGAAACACATGCACACAGAGGCGATTCTGACAGGGGTGTGTCTCTCCCGATCACTTCGATGTCTTCGTTGGCACAAGCTTATTAGGTCATGTAGTTCCGTGAGTGTAGCTGTGTTAGGTTCAACTAGGTATCTCCATGATTTTCCATGCAATGATGTAACAATTGGCCAAAACTAGAGGAAATTGAGAAAAAATGCCACTTGCCAAACTCCTCGACAATTTTACCAAGAAAAACTATGGTTTTTAGCAACTCCTTGACAAAGCCTAAAACTATCACAAGCGGAGGATACAAACATGCTAGAACAAGCAAGTGACTACAATAAATATATTACTCACAAAGATGCATCAAGGTAACTATTAACAAACAATGGCCAGTCCAAACCTAAAGGTCAGCACGAAGTCCCTTCAAAAGCCATCGTTAGTTTCTAAACAATCTCTTTAGAATGGGGATGCACACAAACAAACGTTCTTGGGTCCATCAAACAAATATTGGATCATGGATTTTCAACCTTGAAGGTTGAATTCAACCAAGAAAGTGCAGACCATCAACCTGATACGACGTCTTCGAAAGTGCATGTAGACCCAATGTGGTTTCGGTAATTAATGATAATCCCTGTGGACTAATGTTACATTGCGATGTATATGAATGAATTTATAGGTAATGCATGAAAGATATTGGATGGATTCAAGGATGAAAGCCATAAAGATAACAAAAATGTATTGAGTATTGATAATGGATGGTAATTTATATGGACCAACGATTTCATGAAATTATATATGAAGAAATATTTCATAGTTGATGCAAGATGGAAGATCGGTGATCTCAATAGATGAATATATTATTGTCAAGAAAAGGTAAGTGAAGAGAAGTTAAGGTATTAAGATTTACTTCAATGAGTAAACCAAATATGATGAAGATGATGCTCATGTGAAGAATAAGAAATGACTAAAATGTAGTTCTTTGGTGAAACTCAAAAAAGGTCATGGTTGGGCTTATGATCAAGTCTTTAAGCATGTAATTCAATTGAACAATTCATTGTGTCTCTTAAGAGAGTGTGATTCATTCATTGGTGATCGATTCCTGAAGCAATGAAGTGAAATGAAGAGTTCATTGTGGATTTTCAAGAAATCAGTATAGATCATGAAGTCAAGAAATTTAATTCTAGTAAGGGTCGTACTATCCGGGTTGCCAATCCCAGACAATCAGGATGTGTACTGATGAGGACAAGGAAGCTCCTAGGGTACGACCATCAGGGCAACCTTTCAAACTGTGATCTGGCTCACCACAGTAGTTGCAGTGCATGATCATACCATGCCTAGACAACTTCTTCCCTCCATTGCCACAAACTACTTCTCCTGGAGCTTTCCTTTTGTTTGTGTATGGCCTTCCAACATGTTTCTGTTGGAAATATGCCCTAGAGGCAATAATATTATATTATTATATTTCCATTTTCAAAATTAAGAGTTTATATTCCATGCTATAACTGATATGATCCTGGAATATGTGATTGAGTGGAAAACTCATATGCACGTGTGGAATAATAAACGGTAAAATAAGGTTCCTAGTCTTGCCTCTAAGACTGGCTCAAGTGTTGTTAATGATCATGTTTTCCGGATCTTAGGATATCGATAAGTGTAACGATAGTCCTAAAACAACATTGAGAGTATGATGTTAGAAGAACGATCATATTGAATCGACACAAACCTGTTTGTTCTACTTTGAGATAATATCGTCTGAAATCAATTGTTATAACACGAAGTGTTAACATGTGTTTTTAGTTCCTTAGACCATGAGAGTATCGTAGTCACTTCTTACCGTACGGTGGACTTTGGGGTTGCTCAAACGTCATTTGTAACACGCACTACTAGGGAAAACCTTATAGGTGGAGGCTTATCAGTAGCGCGGCTTTGTGGAACGCGCTGTTGCTAATTTACAGTAGCGCGGCTACAGCTCAGGCGCTACTGCTATCCATTTAGCAGTAGCGTGGCCCAGATGAAATGCGCTACTGCTATGTGAGCCCCCCTTAGCCACCCGGCTATGTATAGTAGCAGCGCGGCCCGCCTGAAGCGCGCTACTGCTAAAAATTTAGCAGTAGCGCGTGTTGCAGACCCACCGCTGCAACTAATGTTGTACCGTGCCACATGGTGAGCCCCTCTTAGCAGTAGCGCGGCCTGAAGGACCGCGCTACTGCTAATGTTTTAGCAGTAGCGCCGTTCGCTGGCCCGCGCTGCTGCTAAGGCGCAGCAGCCACCTTTTGAACCCTCTCCCCCCTCCCCCTTCCTCTCTCCCTTCACTTTGCCCTCCCCCCTCCTCTCTCCCACACTTTGCTTCTTCCTCACCTTGCTTCTCCCCCCATTACTCTCTTTCTTCTCCTACCTCTCTTTCTCTCTCTTTAATGCCCCTAACTACACCACACCTCCATTAATGCAACCCCTTTCTCTTTTCCTCACTTTTCCACCCCCTCCACTAGTTAGAGCCATCTCCTTCCCCAACTAGCTATGTAGATTTACCCATTTAATGAAGTGACCATTCTACCTCCCCAACTAGATCTATCCATTTAATTGTGCGTGAGTTGCTTATGTTTTGCCGAAATGTCGATTTATTTCCGTTTCGGCATATTTCGGGCAAACTCTATATGTCCTATTTTTAGGGAAGGTCATGCCGAATTTTTGTATGAATTTGATGCATGCATGCGTTTTTATAATCATTTTGCTTATTATTACCATGCAGGCGATCATGATGGTGAGTGGAACGATGGTGGAAAGGTGGTTGCGATCGGCGGTGCAGGACATGTATGAAAATAACCGGACAGAGATTTTATGTCCGTGTCGAAGATGCAATGGAGGAATTTGGCTCGACCCCTATAAGGATGGTCGTTTGAAGGCGCACCTGCTCATGACTGGTTTCATGGATGGCTATACTCGATGGATAAGTGAAGATGATGATGAGGACGCCGACGGGGTAGCCAATGACGACATGGGGCCAGACGAAGAGATGACCGATAATGGCGGCGGAGAAGAGGCCGGACATGGCCACGGAGAAGGGGCCAGACATGGTGGCGGCGGAGAAGAGGCCGGAAATGGCGGTGAAGAAGAGGCCGAAAATGGCGCCAGGGAAGACGCGGACATGCCGCAGCCTTCGTCACTACTAAGTTCAATCGTGCGGGACCCTCATGTTCGAGACCTGCTTCGCAAGAGGACGAGTAGCGACAGAGTTGCTTCTAGAGAGGAGGCCAAGCTGGAGCAACTGGAGGTAGACTCGAAGACTCCATTGTATGATGGTTGCGATCCCGAGGTGACCCGCTTGAGTTTCATGCTCGAACTTCTAAAGACGAAGGCTAAAAAGAAATGGACCGACAGAAGCCTCGATGAGCTTCTCAAGTATCTAAAGAAGGTTCTTCCCGCGGGGAACCTGTGTCCTACTAGTGTCGATGAGGCCAAGAAGATCGTGTGCCCTCTTGATCTGCCGCACATTAGATACCATGCATGCATCAACGATTGCATCATTTATCGGAAGGAGCACGCGGAAAAAACCAACTGTCCGGTGTGCAATGCTTCTTGATACAAGAAGGCCGGAAAGAAATCTCCCCAGAAAGTTGTTTGGTACCTACCGATCAATCCCCGTCTGCAGCGTTATTTCGTAGATCCTAAGGAAGCAAAGCTCATGCGCTGGCACGCGGAGAGGGTGAAGCCCGACGATGGAGATGATCCGAAGCTGAGACACCTCGCGGATGCAAGCCAGTGGAGAGCGTTCAATGCCGAATATCGATATTTCGCAGGTGATGCAAGGAACATCGTGCTTGGCGCGAGTACCGATGGCATGAATCCGTTTGGCAACCAGAACACCAACCATAGCACATGGCCCGTGTTTGTATGGATGTACAACCTCCCCCCTGGTTGTGCATGAAGTCAAAGTACATACACATGAGCATGCTGATTCAAGGGCCGAAACAACCGGGAAATAATATTAATCTATATCTGGGGCTACTTCAAGAGGAGTTAGACACATGATGGAAAACACCGGCCAAGACATGGGACGCCAGCAAAGGCGAGTATTTCTATATGAGAGCCGCGCTGATGACGACGGTGCACGACTATCTCGGTTACGGATATGTCGCAGGCCAGGTGTGCCACGGATATTGCGGATGCATGCGGTGCATGGATGATACAACGTCTCAGCAGCTAACGAAAGATGGCGGGTCTGGGAAAATCATGTACATGGGGCATCAAAGATGGCTCGCGAAGGACGACCCATGGAGAAACCGTGGAGATCTATTCAATGGTGAGGCTGAGCATCGAGGACCTCCACGTAAGAGGAGCGGCACCGAAATCGATGAGCGTTGAAAAACTAGAAACAGTGCCCCGCGTCGGGAAAGATGAAAAAGGCGCCGGAGCTGCTGCTAAAGGTATGGAAAACGAGGTCTGTTTTCTGGGACATGGAGTACTGGCCCAAATTCGACACACCTCATTGCCTTGATCAAATGCATATCACGAAGAATGTCCTTGAGAGCTTGCTTGCAACACTGATGAACATGCCGGATAAGACCAAGGATGGGCCAAAGGCAAGAAGAGACTTGGAAGATTTGAACATCAGGGCAGATCTCCACATGCCGCCCCGTAAAAAGTCGGAGGATACGGAGACGGAGACGGAGGCACGGGACAAGGGCAAAAAAGTCAACAAGAAGGAACAGAATTATTGCCCCCCTTCTTGCTTTACCTTAAGTCCGAAGGAGATCGATCAATTCTTCAACTGCCTTACCGGAATCAAAGTTAGTTCCGGTTACTGTGGGAAGATAAGTAGATTTCAAGAAACCAAGAAGAAAAGGTTCAGCGGGATGAAGTCTCATGACTGTCATGTGATGATGACACAGATACTTCCTGTTGCCCTTAGAGGGATAATGGACAAGCATGTCCATGACACGCTTATTGGTCTCTACAACTTTTTCGACGTTATCTCTCAAAAGTCGATCAGTGTGAAGCAGCTCCGAAGGCTACAGGAAGAGATCGTTGTGATACTAAATGAGCTTGAGATGTACTTCCCACCCGCGTTCTTTGACGTCATGGTGCATCTATGTGTCCACATTGTGGACGACATCATAGACCTCGGGCCGACATTCCTGCACAACATGATGCCGTTCGAGAGGATGAATGGGGTCATCAAAGGATTCGTTCGTAACATGTCCCGTCCGGATGGAAGCATCATCCAGGGCTATCTGACCCAAGAGTGCACCTCTTTCTGCGAGAATTATCTATATGGCGGATACCCTATTGCTGGTTTGCCCGTTAACAAGCACCTTGGGAGGCTCGGAGGAGAAGGTCACACCAACGACCGGAGGGAACTGCATGTGGACCACTCGGGTCGACGCAGTGACTTTGACAGAGCAAACTTAGTAGTGCTACAACACCTAGACGTGGTAGATCCTTTCGCGACACTGCACAAAGAAACCATCGCAAAGAAGTACCATGACCGGGGGCTATGCAAGACGAACGCCGAAGTTATAAGTGAGCACAACTCCACTTTCCTGCCTTGGTTCAAAGAGCATGTTCTTGCTAATCCCCCGGAAGAGGGCTCTATGGACGGATTGCTCATATACGCCTTAGCACATGGCCCCGCTGAGGGTGTCCCGGACTAGGGGGTACTCGGGCTGCCGGCCAATCTCTCATAGGCCGGGCTGGTGGGCCGCTCTCTACTCGTCGATGGAAGGCCGGATTGTGGGCGACCCCGTGTATCAGAAGGAAACCTCCGAAGACTTGGCGTCTCCTCCAAGGAATAAATAGCGTGGCTGGCATGTTTATTCCCTGATGGTAACCGACCATATGTAACCCTAGGACCTTCTGGTGTCTATATAAACTAGAAGGCTTAGTCCGTAGAGGATCATCATATCCATTACCTAGGGTTTAGCCCATCCAATCTCGAGGTAGATCAACTCTGTAACCTTCATACAATCACGTCAATACAATCTAGCAGGACGTAGGGTATTACCTCTTCGAGAGGGCCCGAACCTGGGTAAATCGCCGTCTCTACGTTCTCTGTTACCCACTGATTCCTAGACCCACAGTTCGGATCCCCTACCCGAGATCTGCCGGTTTTGGTACCGACATTGGTGCTTTCATTGAGAGTTCCGCCGTGGGTCATCAAGGATCAATGGCTCGCCTAATCATTAGCAACAACGCTAGCCGCAGGGACACTTTTGTTCCCGGCCAGCTCTTCGCATTCGGCAGCGTCATGCTACACGCCGATCTGGCCGGTCGCCTCGGCCGGGTCGACAGCTTCACCCTCGACCAGGAGATCAGGTTCGGAAACTTAGAGTTCGTCGCCGACTCCCAGGGAGATCTTATCCTCACGGGGTCCTCAGCCTCGCCTGAGGGACCCACAAATCCTGAAGCACCGACTTCGAGTACGGCCAATCCCACTACCGAGACGGCCGCCACTACGGATCCAGTCTTGAGCCCAGACCTAATCTCCGCGCTCGGCTGCCGAAGATCAGCCTCGTCCGAACATGACTGCGGGGCGAATTCAGACGCCCCCGTCACGGCCATACTACGGGTTGACCCCGTAAACTGCCAGAACATGGAGCCAATGGATCTCTCATTATTAAACGGGATACTAGATCGGATCCAGGCCCTGGGAATCGCCGATGGCCAGTCCTCGGTCTACGATCAGATCGGGCTTAAAACCGACGACAACGAAATTCACGCCCCTGCCACCACCCACTTGGTCGCCACCATCGAAGGCCCCACAGAGGGATCACCCCTTCCCCCAGAACCGAAAGCGCATGGGGTGCAAGTTTCTGACCAGCAGGCTTCATCCTCTAGCTCGGCAGCTGAACTCCGCTCCGGAGAGGGTTTAGAGCCGAAGTCTGGTTCAGCACGCAATTCCGGGTCCACGCAACCACGCCCGGCCAACTATCCAGAGCTTGGCGCATCGGATTCCATGTCAATCCAGGACGTGGCCGCCAAAACCCCGGACTCACACTCCCCTGGGATCAAATTTTTTATCCCACCCACCCCCCACATTGAGTACTGTCCAAATAACTCAGGATGGCCCGACATATGGGACCTAATGTACGTAAAGCAGCAGCCCGGAGAGACAGTTCGGCACTTCTGGGCCAGTTTCTTTATTGTCAAAAACAAGATGACGGATGGCTGCAACAAGGAAATTCTGGAGATCTTCCGACAGAACTGCCGAGACGAGGGCATCTTAAACACCCTCGCCCGCCGCCACATCCAAAATTTCTCTGATTTATCGGATCTGGTGTCCAAATACTGCGCCATGGAGTATGCTTGGCAGGCTCAGCTCGAGCAAACGGAGTCAATCTGTACAGAGGAACCAAACCGAGCTCGGGTAAAATGCGCACACCCTCGCCGGACACCCCAATACGAGCGATCCGAGAAAAGGATGAAACCCCTGACAAGTCCCAGAACGGTCCTTGATGAACTACTGGATAAACCATGCCCCATACACTCCGTCCTCCTCAACAAAAACCCAACCCACAGCCTTCGAGCTTGCTGGGTGGTCAGGCAAGTCGCCAAGAGCGGCGAAGTCATCCTCGGAGGCCCGTACTCAAATAAATGTCCAGCAACGCCCTTTGATGATGACGCCGAGATCTTAACAATCTACGAGACGTATTCCTCGAAGAATCAGAGGAAGAGAGCCCTTCGATAGCTCGCTCAAATTCACCATGTGGCAGCGACAGACTCATGGATAGACACACCCATCACTTTCAGTGAACAAGACCAGCCGAGGTCCCGCCCCACTCGAGCTGCTGCCGCCCTTGTCCTTGATCCCATAGTGGATGGATTCCAACTCCAAAAGGTGTTAATGGATGGCAGTAGCGGGCTAAACCTCATTTACGAGGACACCTTGGACAAAATGCAGTTTCACAGATCCCGCATCGAGCAAAGTCACACCACCTTTCGAGGGATCATCCCCGGAAAGGAGGCACGTTGTAGTGGCCGAGTTGCTCTTGATGTGGTCTTCGGAACTCCCGAGAATTACTGATCCGAAGAACTGCTTTTCCACATCATGCCCTTTCGCAGTGGCTACCATGCCTTATTATGGCGCGATGCCTTCGCACGATTCCATGTCGTCCCACACTACGGGTACATGAAGCTTAAAATGCCAGGGCCAAACGGCGTGATCACAGTAATAAGTGATCCGGACAGAGCTCTTCGGGCCGAGAACAAAACAGCATCCCTCGCCCTCGAAGCGTTGTCCGAAGCCCTCGCAGCTGAAGAACTGACCGCGCTCCGGTCAACGGTGGATAAGGACGACGTAATCCTCGACAAAAGGCCCAAATCCACGTCCTTCAAACCAGCGGATGAAATCGTCAAATTCCAAGTGCACCCAACAGATCCTAACAAGACTGCGTCCATTGGAGCTCAGTTGGACCCCGCGGTCGATGAAGAGCTGCGCAAATTTTTGCGGGCAAACTGGGATATCTTCGCCTGGCACCCGTCAGACATGCCAGGGATCCCACATAGATTAGCCGAGCACAGCTTGAACATCATTAAGGGTTTCAAGCCAGTCAAACAGACGCTACGTCGGTTTTTCGAACCCAAGCGTCGGGCTATGGGCGAGGAACTGGCAAAGTTGCTCGAAGCCGGATTCATCCGGGACATCAAACATCCCGAGTGGTTGGCCAATCTGGTCATGGTACCAAAGAAGGATAAGTCCTGGCGGTTGTGTGTCGATTTCAAGGATTTAAACAAAGCCTGCCCCAAGGATCCTTTCCCCTTGCCCCGCATAGACCAGATCATAGACGCCACTACCGGGCATGACTCACTGTGTTTCCTCGACGCTTACTCCAGATACCATCAAATTAAAATGAAGGAGTCCGACCAAGCGGCCACCGCATTTATTACTCCTTATGGACCATTCTGTTTCAACACAATGCCCTTCGGATTAAAGAACGCAGGGACTACATACCAGCGCATGATTCAAACATGTTTGGAGAAACAAATCGGCAAAACAATCGAAGCGTATGTGGACGACGTGGTTGTCAAAACCAAACACGTTAGCCAGCTGGTGGACGATCTCCGGAAAACCTTTGATAGTCTTCGGACTTTCGATATATGGTTCAATCCGGAAAAGTGCGTCTTCGGAGTGCCGGCCGGTAAGCTGCTCGGATTCATCGTTTCCCATAGAGGAATAGAAGCCAACCCAGCGAAAATACGGGCACTGTCCGAGCTGACGATCCCCACTGAGCTCAAACACGTCCAGAAACTGGCTGGCTGTGTTGCAGCCCTAAGCCACTTCATCTCACGCCTCGGAGAAAAGGCCTTACCGCTATATAAATTGCTCAAATGGACGAAGAACTTCGAGTGGACCAGTGAAGAGGCGGAAGCACTCGAAGAAATAAAAACTCTACTGGCCAGCAACCCGATCTTGACAACACCTAGTCCGGGCGAGCCAATGCTGCTATATATCTCGGCCACGAATCAGGTGTTCAGCGCGGTTCTCGTCGTCGAACGAGAGACAGAGGGTCACAAACTCCAGGTGCAGAAACCTGTGTACTACGTATCCGAAGTGCTTACCCCGTGTAAAACGAGGTACCCGCATTATCAGAAGATCGCCTACGCAGTTTTCATGGCATCCCAAAAGCTCCGCCATTATTTCCAGGAGTGCTCAGTTACGGTGGCATCCGAAGTACCACTGAATGACATAATCAACAATCGAGATGCCACCGGCCGTATAGCCAAATGGGCTATAGAACTCCTCCCCTTCGAAATCATATATCGACCACGCCGAGCTATTAAATCTCAGGTTTTGGCTGATTTCGTTACGGAATGGACAGAAGCCGAACTCCCTAGGGAGTACAGTACATACTCGCATTGGACGATGTACTTCGACGGCTCCAAAATGCTCGCCGGGATGGGGGCTGGAGTGGTCCTCACATCCCCCACTGGCGATAATATTCGGTACATACTCCAGATCATGTACACCGACTCCAACAATGCAGCCGAATACGAAGCCTTGTTGCATGGACTTCGGATTGCGGTGTCAATGGGCATACAGCGGCTCGAGGTACGGGGAGATTCTAATCTCGCCATCTCTCAAGTCAACGGTGAATTCGACGCAAAAGACCCAAAAATGACAGCATACCGCAACGCCATCCTAAAAATCTCCGCCCGTTTCAAAGGACTGGAGTTTCACCATATACCTAGAGACAACAATCAAGCTGCCGACATTCTTGCTCGAATGGGCGCCAAGCGTGACCGTGTCCCTGAGAACACCTTTTTGGAACGACTCTTCAAGCCGTCCGTGGTTTGGCAGGAGGATGCCCAGGGCTCAGAAACCAATACCTCAGGAGAACTCGTCCCTCCGCCTATCGACCCAGACGAAGAAATTATCGGGGGCTCGGCCATCGCAATGACGTCTTCGGCTCACGAAGTCATGACGGTAATTGCGTCATGGACCGAGCCTTTCCTCGCCTACCTCCTCCGTCAAGAACTACCAGATGACCAGACTGAGGCAAGGCGTATCATTCGACGATCTAAAGCCTATAAAGTCCACGAGGGAGAACTATATAAAAAAAGCACTACTGACGTCCTCCAAAGATGTATATCCGAAGAGGAGGGAAGGCAGCTCCTGGCCGAGATTCACGCTGGCATGGGCGGTCACCACGCGGCAGCTCGGGCCCTGGTCAACAAGGCTTTCCGAGCAGGGTTCTTCTGGCCCACTGCCCGAACAGACGCCCAAACATTGGTCCAACATTGCGTTGGATGCCAGCTCTTTGCAAATCAGAGCCATATGCCCCCCACGGCCCTTCGGACGATACCGATCACTTGGCCTTTCGCGGTCTGGGGGCTGGACATGGTCGGACCACTTAAAGGGGGGACCAAGAAAAAGAAATATCTACTCGTCATGGTAAATCGATTGAGGCAAAACCGGTAACTTCCGCCAAGTCTAAACTGGTCATCGATTTTATATCCGGCGTCGTGCACCGTTACGGCGTCCCCCATAGCATAATAACGGACAATTGATCCAATTTTACTGCCCAGGAAGTTAAAGACTGGTGCGCTAATTTGGGCATTAAGCTCCACTATGCCTCAGTATATCACCCACAGTCTAATGGACAGGTCGAGAGAGCTAATGGACTGATTTTGAGCGGCATCAAGCCCCGTTTGGTCCGATCTCTAAAAGAATCTGACTGCCATTGGGTCGAGGAGCTCGACTCCGTGTTGTGGGGCCTGCGCACCACTCCTAATCGATCCACGGGCTACACACCGTTCTTCATGGTGTATGGGGCAGAAGACGTCCTCCCCAGTGATCTTATTCATGACGCACCTCGGGTACGTATGTATTTAGAAAAGGAGGCCGAGCTGGATCGGCAAGATGACCTGGACGCCTTGGAGGGTGAGCGCGACATAGCTCGGGCTCGTTCTGCTTTTTATCAAGAGCAGGCCAGACGTTATCAGAGCAGGGAAGTATGGGCAAAGGCCTACAACATCAGCGATCTAGTCCTGCGCCTCCCGGAGAAACAGAAGCATAAGCTGTCGCCCAAATGGGAGGGGCCCTTCATAATCGATCAAGTCCTCGCGGGCGGAGCATATCGTCTCCGCGACCCAAAGGACGACCGCCGCGAACCAAATCCATGGAATGCAGCTCGGCTACGATGTTTCTACGGCTAACTCCGCGACCTTACCTTGTTCGGTTTATCCTTCTAGGATTTATGTTTTTCTAGTCAATAGTCTCTCCCGGGTTGTGTTCGGATACGCCGAACTACGTTAAGTTTTTCTTCGGCAAACATCTTTGAATGTACCACACACTGTTACCTGGGGGCTTCTTTTACGGAGCCAATCATATTTTATTTATGCAACCATCCGTCTTTTACGAGTTTGCAACCTTCCTACATCGTTTTAAAGCCACTATATGCATCAATTTGACTTAAGATTTGGCCAAGCTGGGTTGCCTCGCTCCTGTGTTTACCCCTATGTTCCCGATTGTTTGGCTAGGGAGTAAAGGGAGCACCTCTGCGATTGTTACGTCCGGATTTCCCGGGTACGTACCTCAGACGGATGAAGCCAAAAGCTAGCGTTCTTAAGAACACAGTTGGTCGGCCACGGGGGAAGTGAAAATAATTGGTAACTATCACCAAGTTTCCAGGGTATTTTCCCGAAGTAACCATCCCCGTCTACTTCGAGTATTCGGTTATCCATCCACGGCTAACGTGGTAACCCGAAGAAAGGGACCCATAGAGGAACTATTTTCGTCGGAAGATGTTTCTTACGTTAAACAGTAATATAACATAACTCCCCGAGCACGTTTTTGTCTGTTTGCACCAAATGGCCGGATTGCCTAGTTCTCCGAAGTGTTTTCTGATGTGTTCGGATCACATAGTAGGAAACACTCCTCGGCTCCTGGTCGAGGAGGCGGAAGCCGATGGCTGGTTAAGACAACGTTTTACGCACGGTTTGGAGACGACTTGATGTAAAGTACATAGATACATAGAATCAAACTGTTAATCTTGATCAAGACCATCTATTATGGTCTCCAGAGCACAATCTGCTTGGGACAGCCGAGCTGCGGGCACCACCTGGTCATATACCAGATGCACGGGCACTTCCTACCCATCTGGCCCTACCGGCCCAACCCTAGCTAAATGCTCTGGTTCCAGCTTGGTGAAACGGGTCTTGATCATCGCCCAAGCCTCACGTGCTCCCTCACGACAAGATGACATCTTTCATAACTCCAAGCGGCGCCGAGATCCTTTGAAACGATTCGTGAGTTCGGCCATCCCTTCCGGAGCCACTTCGCCAGGCCACAGTGCTTTGAACATGCTCTTCATGGCTTTCCGGGCCCGCTCATGTACGGCAAATAGCTCCTTCAGAAGGTCCCACCCGAATGAGCCGGCCTCCTCTTCGGGACGTCCGGTCAGAAGAACTACAACGAGACGTGGCGTTGTTCATATTGCTGCCTAATACGTGCAGTTTATGAACTGAAAAATCAGATTGCACTTACCGAACATGCCCGCTTTTAGTCTCTGGTTCTCCTCTTAGGATAGGGTCAGTTGAGCTTTCAAGCTTTTGACTTCTTGAGCCTGTTGTTTGCCTTCCACCTTAAGCTTATCCCTCTCCTCATAACATCGGGAAAGCACCCAGTAGCCAGCCTCTTGCTGTGACTCCGCAGACCTTTGAGCTTCCCTGGCAATATCCAAATCTTTCTGCAGCTGATTTATCGACTCGGCTGCTATGGAATCATCTTTCATTAGCAGAGGTGTTCCATCAATTTTTTCTTAAACAACTTTAAGTTTGGCGCTTACCATGTGCCTCTCTGGTGAATTTCTTCACACCCTCTAGCTCGGCTTTCAAAGCCTCTAACTCTGTTTGCGCCAGCTTGAGGTCCTCGGATAGCTTTTTGTTTTGCTCCCGAACAGTCTGCACAATGGCATGGCATTATAAATATCAGACCCTTAACTCGTCCGTCCCGCCCAAATTAAGGCTCGGGGGCTACTGGGTTAGATACTAGTTGTCAAAACCAATACCATACCTGCACATTAGTAGACATGAGCTTCACGGCCCCTTCAAGTCCTGTTCGGGCAGCGCCGAGGTACGCGTCTACCGAGCTAAGGGCAGTAAATTCCTGATCGGAAAACGCGGAGTGCCGAAGTGATGCCTTACGCCGCCGATGATTCATCACACTTTCAACCTCGGAGTTAGTGACCGAGACGCCTCCTGAGTCTTTGGGACGTTGGTCCTCGGTAGGGACCCCCGGAGTAACTACGGTTACAGCTGGCGACCTCGGGTTTGAGTCACCCCTCGGTACCTCTTCAACATCCTTAGCCGAGGGTGGTTCCACATATCGTCTACAGGACACCGTGGAGAAAATTATTGGCATATTCGGTGGATGTTGAAGATAGAGGCTATGACGGTACGGCGGGTGCGTTACCTCTTCGGGCGGGGCGCAGAGGATGTAGCTCCCGTTGGGGCCGCGCGTCTGGTCACCCCATGGCTACTCGTCACTGGGGCCGCTGGTGCCGCTCTTGCGGCTGTCCGGCGTGTCGTACGGCGGCCCTTGGGAGTAGGTGTCAGTGTATTCGGAGCAGCAGCGACTGAGTGTTTCTTTCGAGAGGAAGCCCGTTGGCCACTTACAGTGGAGGCAGGAAGCGCCCCGGGATGATCGGCCAAAAGGGCCACCTTAGAACCATCGAGGCTCTCCTGGTAGAAGACCCCCTCCTTGAAATTAATTGATGTTTCAGGGTCATCATGGAACCCAGGATCATCGTCACGAGAGTAATCCTTCGGTTGAGGAGCAGGGCAGCTCACTGTCTCGATCCAGCGCCTCCAGTTCTGTTCGGACAGAATAGAAATCTGGTTAAGAAAAATTTGGGGTGCCTACCGAACTATAAAACATGGTCAGACTCACCATTTCAATGGGTTTGTAGCTCGAGAAGCCTTCCTTGGGCCTTAACCGAGCAAATTCTTGCTCTTCTCCCTTGAAGAGATTGGCCAGTATGGCTGCCATCACCGCCTGGTCGGCAGGTCCCGTCCGTGTGTACCGGGTTGCATCATCTTCCCCGTTGTAGCACCAAAGCGGGTGCATTCTCTGTTGGAGAGGATGGACGCACCGAGCAATGGCCGCGGCCATCACGTCGATAACGGTTAGCCCGTTGTGGGCTAGCCACCTCACTTGAGCGGCCAGCCGAGTTACTTCGGCGCTTTCCTCTTGGGAAGGACTCTTCGGGCGCCAGTGGAACTGCTTCTTCGGTGGGACCAATAAGAATTCGGGCAGCCCCCTCCGGACTGGATCAAATAGGGGACGTCTTCGATATAAAACCATTCCGAAGTCCACTCTTCAGCATCTTTCTTCGGAGTCCCTACAGGGTATCCGGTTTCGGCGATGCGCCATACTTCGGCCCCGCCAACCTCATAGATTGTCCCTCCTCGGGTACGGGGGACAAGGCAGAAGAACTTCCTCCACAACTCGAAGTGGGCCTCGCAGCCCAGGAACATCTCGCAAAGAGCGACGAAGCCCGATATATGAAGAATCGATCCTGGGGTAAGTTGGTGGAGTTGGATCCCGTAAAACTCTAGTAGACCCCTCAAGAAAGGATGAATGGGGAAACCCAACCCTCGCAAGAGGAAGGGCACGAAGCACACCCTTTCTCCCTGTGGGGGGAAGGAAAGTTCTCTGCGAGGGCCTCCCCATCTGCGGAAGTTAATCCGGGAGGGGTGGATGCGAGATCTGAAGCAGGGAGATATCCCTGCGTCTCGAGCCTGTGTAATCGCATGCGGGATACGGAGCAGCTCGCCCAATCACCCTGACGGGGGCCGTGAGGGCATGAGGAAGAACCTGGGACGCTCGCCATTGTTTGCTGGATGCGACCTTGAAGGGATGTGAGGAAGAATGGCTGGGGGTGGGGTACGTTAGCCTCCTCGCCCTTAGCCTATTAAAAGGGCACTGTCTCCCCCCCTAACGAGGGGCAGTTTTGTAAAAACCCATCAGGCCACTCGCATTCCTTCGATGCATAGGAATCGAGGGTCGTCATTTAATTCTAGGCGGAGAGAAGCGGTATGGCAGGCCCCACGAAGCCCGCCCATCGGAGGATTCTTCGGCAACCGAGCTATTGGTGACCGAACTATTGTTAAATCAAATACAGGTAAAGGGAGGAACTCGCCACCCAAGCCAAAGACCTTTGAAGCATGAAGCTGCCGAAGACTGTCAACCTCGGCATTGGAGGCTAGTTCGGGGGCTACTGAGGGTGTCCCGGACTAGGGGATACTCGGGCTGCCGGCCTATCTCTCGTAGGCCGGGCTGGTGGGCCGCTCTCTACTCGTCGATGGAAGGCCGGATTGTGGGCGACCTCGTGTATCAGAAGGAAACCTCCGAAGACTTGGCGTCTCCTCCAAGGAATAAATAGCGTGGCCGGCATGTTTATCCCCTGATGGTAACCGACCATATGTAACCCTAGGACCTTTTGGTGTCTATATAAACCAGAAGGCTTAGTCCGTAGAGGATCATCATATCCATTACCTAGGGTTTAGCCCATCCGATCTCGAGGTAGATCAACTCTGTAACCTTCATACAATCACGTCAATACAATCTAGCAGGACGTAGGGTATTACCTCTTCGACAGGGCCCGAACCTGGGTAAATCGCCGTCTCTACATTCTCTGTTACCCACTGATTCCTAGACCCACAGTTCGGATCCCCTAGCCGAGATCTGCCGGTTTTGGTACCGACACCCGCGGCCAACCTCGTGACCTATCAGGCATACGATATCAACGGATACACGTTCTACACGGAGGCCAAAGATATAAACAGTAATTTTCATAACTCAAGGGTGATGATGGAATGCATGACCGGCGACAACGCCGCAACTGAATGATTCCACGGAAGGGTCGAAGAGATCTGGGAGCTTGACTACTCTAGACTGCACGATGCAACGATGTTCCGTGTCACATGGGCTAAGAACGTCGAAAGAGAAAACCGGTATTTCACTACCATGTCTATACCCGACGGCAAGAGCGCTACCATGAACGCCATCGCAAAAAATGAGCCATGGGTACACGCTAAGCACGTGACACAATACTCCATGGAAAAGGAAAAGTCACAACGAGGGGCTCAATTATTCGACAGCGAACACGAAGGGAAAGAAGCTCACTCAGAAACGAAAACGTCGACGCTGAGAAACCATCATTTATATATATGTATTTATTTTGTGTACGCACTTAATCGTTATCGGTCAAATGATGTGTAATATATATGCATAGTTCCAGCTCGGTCGTCTGTCGGAAAAGAAAAGAAAAAGAAAAATGAGAAAGGAAAGAAGAAAATGAAAAGAAAAAAACAAGGAATAGAAAAGAAAATGAAAAGAAAAAGAAAAAGGAGAAAGGAAAAAAGAAAATGAAAATGAAAAGAAAAATAAAAATAAAATGAGAAGAAAAATACAAGGAATAGAAAAGAAAATGAAAAGAAAAAGAAAAAGGAGAAAGGAAAAAAGAAAATGAAAATGAAAAGAAAAATAAAATGAGAAGAAAAATACAAGGAATAGAAAAGAAAATGAAAAGAAAAATAAAAAGGAGAAAGGAAAAAAGAAAATGAAAATGAAAATAAAAATAAACTGAAAAGAAAAATACAAAGAATAGAAAAGAAAATGAAAAGAAAAAGAAAAAGGAGAAAGGAAAAAAGAAAATGAAAATGAAAAGAAAAGTAAAATGAGAAGAAAAATGAAAGGAATAGCAGTAGCGCGGGTCCGGACACGCGCTATAGCTAACTTAGCAGTAGCGCGGGGTCTGCGTAGCCCATGCTACAGCTAAGTTAGCTATAGCGCGTGTCGAGACCCGCGCTATTGGTAAATTTGACTTAACCGCCCGCGCGCGCGGGCCTCCCTCAATTCCCCATCCCCATTCCCCCATTCCCTCTCCTCCTCCGTCTCCGTACGCCGCCCTCGGCCGCGCGCCCTCCTTCACCCTCCGCCGCTCGCCCTCCGTCGCCGGCCCGTCCATCGCCCTCCGCGCGCCATCCGTCGCCGTCCACATCGTCGGTGCCCCCTCCTCCACCCACGCCCGTCTCCCCCGACCTCCACCTCACCGCAGACGTCTCCCCCGACAACCCCCCCGGTAAGTCCCCCGCCCCTCCTTCTCTCTCCTCTCCTCTCCTCTCCGTCTGCCCTAGGTTTTAGTATGCACCCTAGGTTTTAGTATGAACCCTAGGATTTAGTATGAACCCTGGGTTTTAGTATGAACCCTAGGTAGCTAGGTTTTGGTATGAACCCTAGAATTAACACTAAGAGTTTGATTGGTATTTAGCTAGGTATCAAATTAGGACAGGAATTTTATTCTAGGAACCCTAAGTGTATAGAAATTTTATTCTAGGAATTTAGCTAGGTATCAAATTAGGACAGAAATTTTATTCTAGGAATTTTTATTGGTATTTGGCTAGGTATCAAATTAGGACAGAAATTTTATTCTAGGAATTTTTATTGGTATTTAGCTAGGTATCAAATTAGGACAGAAATTTTATTCTAGGAATTTTGCTTCTAGGAACCCTAAGTGTATAGAAATTTAATTCTAGGAATTTAGCTAGGTATCAAATTTGGACAGAAATTTTATTCTAGGAATTTTTATTGGTATTTAACTAGGTATCAAATTAGGACAGAAATTACGACAGAAATTTAGCTAGGTTTCAAATTAGGACAGAAATTTTATTCTAGGAATTTTTATTGGTATTTAGCTAGGTATCAAATTAGGACAGAAATTTAGCTAGGTTTCAAATTAGGACAGAAATTTTATTCTAGTAATTTAGCTAGGTTTCAAATTATGACAGAAATTTTATTCTAGGAATTTTGATTCGTATCAAATTTTCTCTCTTTTCTGTTTTATAAATTCAGTGCCATAGGTTGATGTTATTCTGTTTTATAAATTCAGTGCCATTGGTATCATGTGTGGGATGTCAAAGCAAGTGGTTTGATGTGTATGTGGTGATACAGATGTATCTTTCTAGTATATCTTTGCAGGGAAAATGATCCGAGTGGCCTATGTTTTGCCAGAATGTTGATTCATTTCCGTTCCGGCGAATTTCCTGTGAATTTCGGCATGACTTGTGCTAGAAAGTAGGCATATCGAGTGCCCGGGATTTGCTGGGACGGGAATGAAACGGCATTCCGGCAAACCATAGGCCTTTTTTTATATCATTACTCATTTTATTATAGTTTAAGAATTAAACGAGCAGACTTAATCATAGGAAACATGTCGAACAACAACGAAACCGGGGCTTCTGACCACGGTGCCGACGACATACAATATGACCGTGAACATGATTTCCTCGACTTTTTGTCTAGTCAGCAAACACAAGGTTTGCAGGGTGCCCTGGTCATAGCGGACGATGGTACTGCCACCGATGGCACCGGCACCGATGGCGGCGCTGAGACCGGTGCGGAAGGTACCGGCGCGGAAGTTACCGGCGCCGAAGCCGGTAACGAAAAGAAGAAGCAGAAGAAGCAGAGGACACGACGCCCTAACAAACTCGGCATCGGAAGAATCCTGGTCATAGAGATGCACCCCGGCAAATTCGAGCCAGTAGCGCCGGATGAAGCTCGCAAGTGCTACGACAACCAAGTCGGATGCATCCTACGGGAAACCGCAAGCATCAACGACAATGACTTAAGGAAGAAACCAAATATGGAGCACTTACTGCTAACGAAGCTGCACAAGAGATTCCAGTTCCCCAGCCGGGATGACCGCATAGAACACCCGTGGGATGATGCTGCCATGAAAAGTATCAATAACCACGCCATGGGCATGTTCCGCAACGATTTGGCCGCCTGGAAAGGGAGGGTGAAACGAGTGATTGATGCTAACGAGCCCCTGTCCAAGATTTTGGCGGACAATCCGACACTTACGGAAGAGGAGTTCCAAAAGTTCAAGGACACTTCCGCTACCGAGGCAGCCAAGCTTAAGTCTGAGAAATACAAGGCGCTTCAGCAAAGGAGCACGGGGAACCAACGCCTCGAAAGCCGTGGCTACATTGACAAGAGGCCCATATGGGATAAGGAGGACACGGAACGTGAAGCCGCGGGGATCCTAGACCCCTACGCGGAGTTCACCGACCCGTAGGAGCATGACTTCATCAGGGCCCGGTACAAGTGGGACAAGGAAAAGAAGGTTTGGTACACGAACCCGATCACGAGGAAATTGATTAGATTACTGGTAATTATTCTTTTACCACCTTACATTTAGCTTCTGATCAAGTCGACTACACATTGTAGTAACATTCGTATAACGGTTCACGTTCCTTTTGCAGAAGGAGCAACACAGGCTTGCGGCCGAAAGCGACTCGTCGTCTCAGTCGTCGATGAGGCCCAAGTGGGACACCCCTCTCAACCGGGCCTTGAACCAACTGAAGGGACTCCCTTTGGACCAGCGGCCGCAATATGGATGTGTGCACGGCATCGGAGACGGCGCCACGTGTAAGTACTACTACGACGAGGGCCTGGAGGCCAAAAACAAGAAAAAGAAGTTCCGTCAGTTGAACATCGACGAGAAGGTGAAGCTTGCGGTCGAGAAAAATGCAGCTGAGGCCGAGAAAAAAGCAGCTGAGGCCACAGAAGCGACCATAAATGAGTTGGTCCAGCAGGCAGTCAATGCAGCTTTAGCTGCCTGCAGAAATGATTTCGCTACTAACTTGATTCCGGCTATTATCGACTGGACGAAGCAAAATCCAGACAAGACGGCACAGGACTTTCCCATGCCCAGCTTCGTCGGGAGCAACTCGGTGAACATCGCACCACCACCACTTGCTGCCGCTACCGCACAAGGTCCCGCACCCATGCCTGCTCCCGCACCCGCTCATAGCAGCCCGTCCTCTGTCTCTGGCGTGCTAGGAGGGCCTTCGTCTTTGGCTGACCTCGACGCCCTCACGGTAATTACACGTCGCACCAACATATGTATAATCTTCCGTTTTTCATTGCCTTTTGGATGTCTTATGCCGTAGACATGTCTTCGCAGGCCGACGAAACCCCGTGCACCGTACTCTACATGATCAACGGCCAGAAGGTGGATGTGGGAAAGGCAGTGATAACGAAGCCCTTGGAACTCACGTTCCACGGCCAGCTGATCCCCGTTGGCACCTTCAGGGTTACCTTGTCGAGTGTGAAAGTGGGCACGACGATTTGGCTCCTCCGGTACAGCTCGGGGGAGAGGAGGACAAGACCCCGATGCGGCTTGGAGAATGCAAGGGTTGGATGCTGCTGTGGCCGAAGAATCTTCTTCGTCTGGAGGCGGCCGAGAGCACACCAATGACCACACATCACCAAGGTATGAACACCACCACCCCGCCTACGCAATTACCAGTGCCTCTCGTCCCGGGTGAGAGCGGCGGATGATGCGACGAAGGGGGTCCAATAGTGGATGATGTAGTCGCCCCCGTGGAACAAGGAATGGATGATGAGATGGAGGAGGAGGACCCTCTCCGGTTCCTCAATACCAGCGCCTATGACGATGGACAAATGATGAGTCAGCCATATGACTCAGGCTATGAGCATGCGGATGAGGAGATGGATGATGTGCCCGGGCAGGAACATCCTAGGGTTGATTGCAAGAAGTCTCTCTTCATTCAATCCTCACAGAACACACCTCCAGATGCCGCCTCAGCGCAGGGTCAACTAGCCGAGGGTCGTAAAGTGCTTAGCCCGACAACACTGGTGGCGGGGGTAAGGAAGGGTCTGGATGGTCAACCCAAGAAAAAAGAGAGGAAGAGACCGCCGAGGAGAGGCTCTGCTGCTGCCGAAGCTTCTAGCAGCCAGCCGACCGATTTTGCAGACCGTGTATCGGTCAAAGGTGCGGCGATGTACCATGTCACGGGCGAGCCGATCCTACTGCCGAAACCGCTAGAGGGCATATCAGGGGATCTCAGGAGACTGCACGACCATGTGCTGTCGACTGAGAAAAGCCGTCTCGCCTCGGAGGATCCAGGATATCCGCTTTACGCGGTTCGTGTGCCTCAGGCCAAGTGCTACATCGACACACTGCCCGCGGAGGTGTTCTTCCTGCGGTTTGATCATATCTTTGAGATGTTTCTCACGAGGCGGCTCGATTTTACGATCGTCCGCCTTTTTGCGCTACATATGAACTTCGTCATCAGGAGAGAACAAATCTCGCAAATCTCGGTGGCGGATCCATACTACATGCATGAGTCCTTCTTGAGTCTCGGTGACTTTGAACGTAAAGCTGCTAGGGACTACATCGAATACTTCATGATAACGAATAAGGACAAGGAAACGATTCTCCTGCCTTATCATCCAATGTAAGTCATTGCCGGACAACCCTTTCATACGTTTCAATCATTCCTTCGCTCATATGGAGACTAATTTGAGGTGTTATTTTTCCCGCAGCAACGGACGCGCCGTCCTTATAATTCTTTTCCCGCGAGTCTCCCACGCTGTGTATTTCGACTCGTCCAGAAACTACGAGAAGAAGGACTACACCCACATAATGGATATTCTAGATGGTGCTCTCCACGGCTTCTGCATGAGGGGTGGCCACATCGAGATCAGGAAACAAAGGAAGAACAAGCCGGGTTTCTCGCATAAAACTACCTTCTGCTCCATCCATCAACCGACAGCAAGCAAGAACGATGGATTCTACCTCCTCCATCTCATGATGGAGTTCAGAAGGGATCACCAACACCTTCGCATGACAACAAGAAACGATGAACATATCCGCAAATGGGCAGAATCCTTAGGAGACGAACCGGATTATAAACTCAAAGATGACTTCTTTCGCATCCAGAAGGACATTGCAATGATCATCATGAAAGAAGTCGTCGAAGAGAATGGGATGTTCCACCACGGCCCTATATCGTGAGCTGACGTCAGAACTCGCATAGGCATGCAACACCAGGACCTGACGCCGTTCACGAAGCTAGGGTGCATCCTCCCGGATATGGATGGATGGAACTTCCAGTGATTGACGATGCCGATGATGATGTGTCGGTTGAACTTGTACTTTCTGTAGCGATGAAACTTTGTGATGTCAACGGTCCTGCTGAACTTGTGTAACGCTAGTTTGTTAGTTTGGGTATGATGACCTGCGTACATCTAGTTAATTAGTTTGGGTACGATGAACCTGCGTTGATTAATTATGTTTACTATATGTTGCATCTATTAGCTAACTCTTTCTTTTCGTGTTGCTCAAATATATTATGTTGCATATTATTGTTGAATTTGCTTGATGAAGATGCATCTCTAACAGGTACATAGGTCCTTGATGGCGAAGAAGTGGTATGCCGTGTACATAGGGAGGGTTCTGGGAGTGTACGACGAGTGGCCCGAGTGTCAGGCCCAAGTGTCACGGTTCTCGGGCGGCAGCCATAAAGGGTTCGATAGCAGACAAGAAGCAGAAGCTAGTTACTTGAGGTTCATGCTAGAGCGAGAGAGGAATCAGAACCGGCGCCTCATGTGCTGCATAATTCCGCTCTTACTCATAGTGATAGCTCTTCTCTTCTATATCATCGTTTAGATGGATGATGAAACATGTGTATGGGATGATGATGTAGTTGCATGTATTCAAGACATATCATAACTTGTATCGCTATTTCGAGATCGATGATGATGAGAGACATCATTTGTGTTGGATGATGATGACATGATTTGATGAGACTATTTGCATGTGTATGATATGATGAGACTATTGTGTGTATGATATGACAGAGGCTATTGTATAAAACCTATTAAAAATAGAGTAAAAACGCTGCTGAATTTTTTTTACAGAAAATAGTAATAGTAGCGCGGGGTATGTGTGTAGCAGCAGCGCTGTCTTAGTAGTAGCGCATGGTAAACAGGTGTGCTGCAGCTTTTTGCAGTAGCGAGGTGCCCTGAAACGCGCTACTGCTAAACTCTGGTAGCAGTAACGCGGGTGGAACAGCGCTACAGCTAAGAGTTAGCTGTAGCGCCGTAGCTGTAGCGCACCCACCCGCGCTACTGATATGACAAAACCCCGCGCTATTGCTAGAGTTTTCCCTAGTAGTGACGGTGATCATAACGACAACTTACAGGCTCATCGAAAAGTTTGACAAGGCACTAGATAGCTCAAGAGTGGGATTTGCTCCTTCGACGATGGAGAGATATTCTTAGGGCCCTCTCGGTGTGACGACATACATCATCGTCTAGCTAGACACAGGTGACTATGTCACGGGAATGCCGGAACACTTCAATGAGAAAGAAGAACAAAACCGGTAACGAGGATAACAGTATAGTGAACATGTGTATGACTCAAGAGGATACCGGTACACCTGGGGTTTTGTAAAGTATCATGAAGCAAAGGGAATAGCACAAGATAACCAAAGTTTCACTCAAATGGCATTCGTGTAATCATAGGGATCGATATGGAAGTCCATGGTTCCGCTATCGGTCATTGAATGAAGGGGTTTCGTTCATGTCTATGTTTTACCGAACCTACATGGTCACAAGCTTAAGGTAATCATGATATTGTTGGAAATATGCCCTAGAGGCAATTAATAAAGTGTTTATTATTATCATATTTCCCCATTCATGATAATGGTTTATTATTCAAGCTAGAATTGTATTGACCAGAAACTTAATACATGTGTGAATAGATAAACAAATACTGAGTCCCTAGTAAGCCTCTACTAGACTAGCTCGTTGATCAAAAGATGGTCAAGATTTCCTGACCATGGACATGAGTTGTCATTTGATAATGGGATCACATCATTAGGAGAATGATGTGATGGACTTGACCCAACCGTCAGCATAGCATATGATCGTTCAGTTTAATGCTATTGCTTTCACTATGTCAAATACACGTTCCTCTGACCATGAGATCATGCAACTCCCGGATACCGTAGGAATACTTTGGGTGTATCAAACGTCACAACATAACTGGGTGATTATAAAGGTGCACTACAGGTATCTCCGAAAGTGTTTGTTGAGTTGGCATGGATAAAGATTGGGATTTGTCACTCCGACTATCGGAGAGGTATCTCTGGGCCCTCTCGGTAATACAGCATCACAGAAGCCTTGCAAGCACCATGACTAAAGAGTTAGTTGCAAGATGATGTATTACGGAACGAGTAAAGAGACTTGCCGGTAACGAGATTGAACTAGGTATTGGATACCGACGATCGAATCTCGGGCAAGTAACATACCGCCGGACAAAGGGAACAACGTATGTTGTCATATGAGGTTCACCGATAAATATCTTCGTGGAATATGTAGGAACCAATATGAGCATCCAGGTTCCGCTGTTGGTTATTGACCAGAGAGTCATCTCGGTCATGTCTACATCATTCCCGAACCCGTAGGGTCCGCACACTTAAGGTTCGATGACGATATAGTATTATATGAGTTATGTGATTGGTGACCGAATGTTGTTCGGAGTCCCGGATGAGATCACGGACATGACGAGGAGTCGCGGAATGTCCGAGAGGTAAAGATTGATATATTGGAAGATAGTATTTGGCCTCCGGAAAAAGTTCTGGAAGGTTCCGGATATTTATCGGAGTACCGGAGGGGTTACCGGAACCCCCCGAGGAGTAGCATGGGCCACATGAGCCTCATAGGGGAGGAACACCAGCCCACCAGGGGGCTGGCGCCCCCCCCCCCCCATGAGGGGTCCGAATTGGGCTGGGGGTTTGGGGGCCGGCCCCCCCTTTCCTTCCCTCTCTCTCCCTCTCTCCCCACTCCTAGTAGGAGTAGGATTGGGGGGAGGGAGGCGCCACCACCAAGGGGAGTCCTAGTAGGACTCCTCCCCCCTTGGTGCGCAGCCCCTTGGCCGCCTCCTCCCCCCTCCCTCCTTTATATACGGAGGAGGGGCACCCCTTGGAGACACACAATTGTCCCATAGCCGTGTGCGGTGCCCCGATCTCCGTTTTCCACCTCGGTCATATTTTCGGAGAGCTTAGGCGAAGCCCTGCCGGAATCACTTCACCGTCACCGTTGCCACGCCATCGTGCTGACGGAACTCATCTACTTCCTCGACGTCTTGCTAGATCAAGAGGGCGAGGATCGTCACCGAGCTGCACGTGTGTAGAACTCGGAGGTGCCGTACGTTCGGTACTTGATCGGGGGAGCTCGAAGGATTGTTTGACTACATCAACCGCGTTGTGAGACGCTTCCGCTAACGGTCTACGAGGGTACGTAGACACACTCTCCCCTCTCGTTGCGATGCATCTCCATGGATAGATCTTGCGTGAGCGTAGGAATTTTTTTGAAATTCATGCTCCGTTCCCCAACAGTGGTATCAGAGCCAGGTCTATGCGTAGATGTGATTTGCACGAGTAGAACACAAGTGAGTTGTGGGCGTGGGTGTATACATATTGCTTGCCGTTACTAGTTGTTACTTGATACGGCGGTATTGTGAGATGAAGCGGCCCGGACCGACATTACGCGTACGCTTACGCGAGACAGGTTTCACCGCTACGTGCACTCGTTGCATAAAGGTGACTGGCGGGTGTCTGTCTCTCTCACTTTAGTTGAATCGGTTGCAATGAAGAGGGTTCTTTTAGAAGATCAAAAAGCAATCACTACACCATGTTGTGGTTTTTCGTAGGTAAGAACGGTTCTTGCAAACCCGTAGCAGCCACGTAAAACTTGCAACAACAAAGTAGAGAACGTCTAACTTGTTTTTGCAGGGTATGCTGGTGATGTGATATGGCCAAGACATGATGTGATATAAGTTGTTGTATGAGATGATCATGTTTTGTAAAGTTATCAGGCAACCGGCAGGAGCCTTATGGTTGTCTCTTTATTGTATGCAATGCCAACGCTGTGTAATTGCTTTACTTTACCGCTATGTGTTAGCAGTAGTAGTAGTAGCAATAGCCGGCGAGACGACCACGACGCTGCGATGGAGATCAAGGTGTCACGACGCTACGATGGAGATCAAGGTGTCAACCCGGTGACGATGGAGATCATGACGGTGCTTTTTTGCTGATGGAGATCAAAGGCACAAGACGTTGATGGCCATATCATGTCACATATATTGAATTGCATGTGATGTTAATCCTTTTATGCATCTTATTTTGCTTAGGACGACGGTAGCATTATAAGATGATCCCTTCACTAAATTTCAAGATAAGTGTTCTCCCCTAGTATGCATCGTTGCGAAGGTTCGACGCTTCTAAGCACCACGTGATGATCGGGTGTGATGGATTCTTTCGTTCGCATACAACGGGTGTAAGCCAGTTTTACACACGCAGAATACTTGGGTTAAACTTGACGAGCCTAGCATATACAGATATGGCCTCGGAACACAAGAGACTGAAAGGTCGAACATGAGTCATATAGTAGATATGATCAACATGAAAGATGTTCACCATTGATAACTAATCCACCTCACGTGATGATCGGACGTGGTTTAGTTGATGTTGATCATGTTACACTTAGACAACTTGAGGGATGTTAATCTAAGTGGGAGTTCTTAAGTAATTTGATTAATTGAACTTCAATTATCATGAACATAGTCTAAATAATCTTTGCAATTGTATGTTGTAGATCAATGGCCCGCACTGTAGTTCCACTGAATTTTAATGCGTTCCTAGAGAAAGCTAAGTTGAAAGATGATGGAAGCAACTATGCGGACTGGGTCCGTAATCTGAGGATCATCCTCATTGCTGCACAGAAGGCTTATGTCCTTGATGCACCGCTAGGTGTCGCGCCCCCTCCCTCGTCTGTTGACGTTATGAACGCCTGGCAGACACGTGTTGATAACTACTCGATAGTTCAGTGTGCCATGCTTTACGGCTTAGAACCGGGGCTCCAAAGACGTTTTGAGCATCACGGAGCATATGAGATGTTCCAAGAGCTGAAACTTGTATTTCAAGCTCATGCCCAGGTCGAGAGATATGATGTCTCCAACAAGTTCTTCAGCTGTAAGATGGAGGAGAATAGTTCTGTCAGTGAGCATATACTCAAGATGTCTGGGTTGCATAACCGCTTGACTCAGTTGGGAGTTAATCTTCCAGATGATTTGGTTATTGACAGAATTCTCCAATCACTGCCACCAAGCTATAAGGGCTTTGTGATGAACTATAATATGCAAGGAATGGAAAAGTCTATTTCTGAGCTCTTCGCTATGCTCAAAGCTGCGGAGGTAGAAGTCAAGAAGGAGCATCAAGTGTTGATGGTAAAGAAGAGCACTAGTTTCAAGAAGGGCAAGGGAAAGAAGGGGAACTTCAAGAAGAACAGCAAATCAGTTGCTGCTCCCACGAAGAAACCCAAGTCTGGACCCAAACACGAGACTGAGTGTTTCTACTGCAAGGGGACTGGTCACTGGAAGCGGAACTGCCCCAAGTACTTGGCAGATAAGAAGGATGGCAACGTCAACAAAGGTATATTTGATATACATGTTATTGATGTGTACCTCACCAATGCTCGTAGTAGCACCTGGGTATTTGATACTGGTTCGGTTGCTCATATTTGTAACTCGAAACAGGAGCTACGGAATAAACGAAGATTGGCTAAGGACGAGGTGACGATGCGCGTCGGGAACGGTTCAAGAGTTGAAGTTATCGCCGTCGGCACGCTACCTCTACATCTACCTTCGGGATTAGTTATGAACCTAAATAATTGTTATTTGGTGCCTGCGTTGAGCATGAACATTATATCTGGATCTTGTTTATTGCGAGACGGTTATTCATTTAAATCAGAGAATAAAGGTTGTTCTATTTTGATGAATAATATCTTTTATGGTCATGCACCACTTGTGAATGGTTTATTCTTGTTGAATCTCGATCGTGGTGATACTCACATCCATAATATTGATGCCAAAAGACGCAAAATTGATAATGATAGTACCACATATTTGTGGCACTGCCGCTTAGGTCATATCGGTGTTAAAACGCATGAAAAAACTCCATGCTGATGGACTTTTGGAATCACTTGACTATGAATCATTTGAGACGTGCGAACCGTGCCTTATGGGCAAGATGACTAAAACTCCGTTCTCCGGAACAATGGAGCGAGCAACAGACTTGTTTGAAATAATACATACCGATGTATGCGGTCCAATGAGTATTGAGGCGCGCGGTGGATATCGTTATGTTCTCACGTTCACAGATGATTTGAGTAGATATGGTTATGTCTACTTAATGAAACATAAGTCTGAAACGTTTGAAAAGTTCAAAGAATTTCAGAGTGAAGTAGAGAACCATCGTAACAAGAAAATAAAGTTCTTATGATCTGATCGTGGAGGAGAATATTTGAGTTACGAGTTTGGCACTCACTTAAGACAATGTGGAATTGTTTCACAGTTAACGCCACCTGGAACACCACAGCGTAATGGTGTTTCCGAACGTCGTAATCGTACTCTATTGGATATGGTACGTTCTATGATGTCTCTTACCGATTTGCCACTATCGTTTTCGGGTTATGCATTAGAGACAGCTGCATTCACTTTAAATAGGGCACCGTCTAAATCCGTTGAGACGACACCATATGAACTGTGGTTTGGAAAGAAACCTAAGCTATCGTTTCTGAAAGTTTGGGGCTGCGATGCTTATGTCAAAAGGCTTCAGCCTGATAAGCTTGAACCCAAAGCGGATAAGTGCGTCTTCATAGGATACCCAAAAGAAATTGTTGGGTACACCTTCTACCACAGATCCGAAGGCAAAGTTTTCGTTGCTAAGAATGGATCCTTTCTAGAGAAGGAGTTTCTCTCGAAAGAAGTGAGTGGGAGGAAAGTAGAACTTGATGAGGTAATTGTACCTCCTCTGGATAGTAGTACGCCACAGAAAGAAATTTCTGTGACACCAACACAGACCAGAGAAGAAGATAATGATGATGATCATGAAACTTCGGAGCAAGTTGCTACTGAACCTCGAAGGTCAACCAGGACACGTTCCGCACCAGAGTGGTACGGAAGTCCAGTCTTGGAGGTTATGTTGTTAGACAACGGTGAACCTTCGAATTATGAAGAAGCTATGGCGAGCCCGGATTCCGAGAAATGGCTTGAGGCCATGAAATCCGAGATAGGATCCATGTATGAGAACAAAGTGTGGACTTTGGTAGACTTGCCCGATGAACGGCGAGCTATTGAAAATAAATGGATCTTTAAGAAGAAGACGGACGCTGATGGTAATATCACCGTCTATAAAGCTCGACTTGTTGCTAAAGGTTATCGACAAGTTCAAGGAGTTGACTACGATGAGACTTTCTCACCCGTAGCGATGCTAAAGTCTGTCAGAATTATGTTAGCAATTGCCGCGTTTTATGATTATGAAATCTGGCAAATGGACGTCAAAACGGCATTCCTTAATGGATTCCTTAAGGAAGAATTGTATATGATGCAGCCGGAAGGTTTTGTCGATCCTAAAGGCGCTAACAAAGTATGCAAGCTCCAGCGATCCATCTATGGACTGGTGCAAGCATCTCGGAGCTGGAATACTCGCTTTGATGAAGTGATCAAAGCGTTTGGGTTTATACAAACTTATGGAGAAGCTTGTATTTACAAGAAAGTGAGTGGGAGCTCTGTGGCATTTCTCATATTATATGTAGATGACATATTGTTGATGGGAAATGACATAGAATTTCTGGAAAGCATAAAGGGTTATTTGAACAAAAGTTTTTCGATGAAGGATCTCGGAGAAGCTGCTTACATATTAGGCATCAAGATCTATAGGGATAGATCAAGACGCCTCATTGGACTTTCACAAAGCACATACCTTGACAAGATTTTGAAGAAGTTCAAAATGGATCAGTCAAAGAAAGGGTTCTTGCCTGTATTGCAAGGTATGAGATTGAGTAAGACTCAATGCCCGACCACGGCAGAAGATAAAGAGAAGATGAGTGTCATCCCCTATGCTTCAGCCATAGGCTCTATTATGTATGACATGTTGTGTACCAGACCTGATGTGTGCCTCGCTATAAGCTTGGTGGGGAGGTACCAAAGTGATCCAGGAGTAAATCACTGGACAGCGGTCAAGAATATCCTGAAGTACCTGAAAAGGACCAAGGACATGTTTCTCGTTTATGGAGGTGACAAAGAGCTCGTCGTAAAGGGTTACGTCGATGCTAGCTTTGACACAGATCCAGATGACTCTAAGTCACAATCTGGATATGTATTTATTCTTAATGGGGGAGCGGTCAGTTGGTGCAGTTCCAAGCAAAGCGTCGTGGCGGGATCTACATGTGAGGCGGAATACATAGCTGCTTCCGAAGCAGCACATGAAGGAGTCTGGATGAAGGAGTTCATATCCGATCTAGGTGTCATACCTAGTGCATCGGGTCCAATGACTATCTTATGTGACAACACTGGAGCAATTGCTATAGCAAAGGAGCCCAGGTTTCACAAGAGAACCAAGCATATAAAGCGTCGCTTCAACTCCATTCAGAATTTGATTAAGGATGAAGACATAGAGATTTGCAAAGTACACACGGATCTGAATGTGGCAGACCCGTTGACTAAACCTCTTCCACGAGCAAAACATGATCAGCACCAGAATGCGATGGGTGTTAGATTCATTACAATGTAATTGACTCTAGTGCAAGTGGGAGACTGTTGGAAATATGCCCTAGAGGCAATTAATAAAGTGTTTATTATTATCATATTTCCCCGTTCATGATAATGGTTTATTATTCATGCTAGAATTGTATTGACCGGAAACTTAATACATGTGTGAATAGATAAACAAATACTGAGTCCCTAGTAAGCCTCTACTAGACTAGCTCGTTGATCAAAAGATGGTCAAGATTTCCTGACCATGGACATGAGTTGTCATTTGATAACGGGATCACATCATTAGGAGAATGATGTGATGGACTTGACCCAACCGTCAGCATAGCATATGATCGTTCAGTTTAATGCTATTGCTTTCACTATGTCAAATACACGTTCCTCTGACCATGAGATCATGCAACTCCCGGATACCGTAGGAATACTTTGGGTGTATCAAACGTCACAACGTAACTGGGTGATTATAAAGGTGCACTACAGGTATCTCCGAAAGTGTTTGTTGAGTTGGCATGGATCAAGATTGGGATTTGTCACTCCGACTATCGGAGAGGTATCTCTGGGCCCTCTCGGTAATACAGCATCACAGAAGCCTTGCAAGCACCGTGACTAAAGAGTTAGTTGCAAGATGATGTATTACGGAACGAGTAAAGAGACTTGCCGGTAACGAGATTGAACTAGGTATTGGATACCGACGATCGAATCTCGGGCAAGTAACATACCGCCGGACAAAGGGAACAGCGTATGTTGTCATATGAGGTTCACCGATAAAGATCTTCGTGGAATATGTAGGAACCAATATGAGCATCCAGGTTCCGCTGTTGGTTATTGACCAGAGAGTCATCTCGGTCATGTCTACATCATTCCCGAACTCGTAGGGTCCGCACACTTAAGGTTCGATGACGATATAGTATTATATGAGTTATGTGATTGGTGACCGAATGTTGTTCGGAGTCCCGGATGAGATCACGGACATGACGAGGAGTCTCGGAATGTCCGAGAGGTAAAGATTGATATATTGGAAGATAGTATTTGGCCTCCGGAAAAAGTTCCGGAAGGTTCCGGATATTTATCGGAGTACCGGAGGGGTTACCGGAACCCCCCGGGGAGTAGCATGGGCCACATGGGCCTCATTGGGGAGGAACACCAGCCCACCAGGGGGCTGGCGCCCCCCCCCCATGAGTGGTCCGAATTGGGCTGGGGGTTTGGGGGCCGGCCCCCCCTTTCCTTCCCTCTCTCTCCCTCTCTCCCCACTCCTAGTAGGAGTAGGATTGGGGGGAGGGAGGCGCCACCACCAAGGGGAGTCCTAGTAGGACTCCTCCCCCCCTTGGTGCGCAGCCCCTTGGCTGCCTCCTCCCCCCTCCCTCCTTTATATACGGAGGAGGGGCACCCCTTGGAGACACACAATTGTCCCATAGCCGTGTGCGGTGCCCCGATCTCCGTTTTCCACCTCGGTCATATTTTCGGAGAGCTTAGGCGAAGCCCTGCCGGAATCACTTCACCGTCACCGTTGCCACGCCGTCGTGCTGACGGAACTCATCTACTTCCTCGACGTCTTGCTGGATCAAGAGGGCGAGGATCGTCATCGATCTGCACGTGTATAGAACTCGGAGGTGCCGTACGTTCGGTACTTGATCGGTGGAGCTCGAAGGATTGTTCGACTACATCAACCGCGTTGTGAGACGCTTCCGCTAACAGTCTACGAGGGTACGTAGACACACTCTCCCCTCTCGTTGCGATGCATCTCCATGGATAGATCTTGCGTGAGCGTAGGAATTTTTTTGAAATTCATGCTCCGTTCCCCAACAGATATACTGAGTGTTAGCAGGACGAGAGTATCGAGGATTTATTTGTGGAATTGTTTCATTAATATTCGAAATAGTTTCGAGAGGAACCGAAAGCGTTTCAGGGTCACCGGAAGGGTTTCGGAGTTTATCGGGCAATACCGGGTATTACCGATAAATAATATATAGGTGGAAAATGTTTCTGGTGGTGTTAAATAATAATAAAAGGCTCTAGGCACTGAGTTAATAGGTTAGTCCCCAAAAATGATATAAAATTGCATATAAAGTATCTAAAATGATAATATAATAGCATGAAATAATCAAAAATTATAGATACGTCGAAGACGTATCACGCCCCCCTTTCCTTGGAGGGGAGGCCGAATTGGACTAGGGGAGGGTTTCCCCTCCCCCTATCGCCGGCACACCAAGGAGGGATTCCTTCCCTCCTTGTGTGGCGCCCCCTCTCCCCCTCCAACCTATATATACTAGAGGCTTTTGCACTATTTGGACACACAAGTTTTGGAGCCCCCTCTAGTTCTCTAGTTCTAGTTCTAGTTGGTCCTAGTTGATGAATTAGAGCTTGACCTAGATCCTCTGATCCTCATAATTAGAAGCCCAGTGTGGTTCTAATCTCCTCCCTCTAATTCTCCGGCGATGATTAGCTCTGGACGACGAAGTGCTACCGGATCATGAAGACCGTACTCTTGCAACTCGTAGAGAGGCCGTGCTTTTGGTCTTCCATTCGAGGGACTATTCGTGTGTGGTTTGCGGGATCATTCAACTATGGTTCGAGGGACTCCAAGTACGATCTACACCGACTCGTCTACTTCCGCTGCTACTCGGAGTCGGTAACGATCATGA
Source organism: Elymus sibiricus (assembly GCA_039707655.1). Taxonomy (NCBI): domain Eukaryota; kingdom Viridiplantae; phylum Streptophyta; class Magnoliopsida; order Poales; family Poaceae; genus Elymus; species Elymus sibiricus. Next base: position 298,225,132 of record CM077676.1, on the reverse strand, counting down.
TCCAAACCATCTATGCATCTTCATACTGTTCCTGGGTGTTCGTAGGGCAATTTTTTTTGTTTTCTACTACGTTTCCCAACAGTGGCAGCATCAGCGGTTCTATGAGTAGATGCAGGTTTCGATCTAGATCACATCTGGATGTGAGGGTTTGATGTTCTTGTTATGCTTACCCTGAGGGTTGCTTCGGTTCAGTTCATTGACGGCATGATGTAGTTTTTCACAAAGTTCTGACAATCGATCGGCTCTAGCTGTCGTTGATCTGATAACAGTTCTTTGGGCTTCATCATAGTCAAGAATAGTGAACTATCGCAAACACAAGAGGGCGATGAAGATGTTTGATCTTCTAGGGGGACACGCGTATTGACGAAATTTGGTGTGGGGCTAGAGATATTTAATTAAGTCTCTTCCCTCACACACCCTGAAAGTTAATCTAGCAACAAGAACTATCACCTTGATGGTGGACGTAGGTAGCTAGTGTTATCCGAAAACCCTAGAAGCCACGTAATTAAAATTTGCCAAACTGGTTAGAGGATGTCTAACTTGGTTTTGCAGGTTTGGATATGATGTGGTACAACCTTCGTCATGATAATGAGTTTATGTATGAGATGGTTATATGTAGTAATGTTAAGTGGCCTGCGCATCACGGCATGATGGCTGGAGCCACGGGATTGCCACCTTAATGTAATATATGTAGAGAGAGCCTACAGGTTATAGGTGGTGGTGGAAAGGGTACACCGAGGACCCGGAGCTTCACCAGGCGCAGGGAGGAGGTGCTGAAAAATTTCGTGCCATGGCAACATTTTTTGAAATTGCCGCCACAGCAGCGTTTTTGAAACGATTTCCACGACAATGATTTTTCTAACACTGCGGCGGCGATTGTAACATCCCCAGATTACTAAACCCTGGTATTGCTAATTAGTCATGCCAAGTCATCATCATTAAGCCCTATAAAAACAATTAAGAATAATTCAACTTCAAATTCAAATTTAAAATAAAGTCAAAATTGATAATTATCCAAACAGCAAAATAAAATAGTTCATAATATTGCAAATATTCCCAAAGCAATTATAAAAATAAAACCAACATTATTTGAATTCCCAAATTTACCCTAGCAATTAAAACAGTGGACCAACAGCACTTATTCAGCCCATTTAAATACAAACATAAATTAAATGAATTCAAATTGACCCCAAACTTTTTGTACCAGTCCAGTATAGTGCCTAGTATTTATGAGACAAGATTCACATTCAACAAAAATCGTTTGATGCACTAACTAAATGTGAAACAGAGGAGAAAATATAAAACAGAAAAGAAAAAGAATAAAACAAACGAGACACTGTGCACTTACCGGCCTGCCGCTACAGTGCAGCCCAGCCCACCAAGCCCCCCTTCTTCTTCCTATTGCTCACAGAGAGCTCGGTGGCCGCGCGCGCCGCGTCCATGCCGTGGATCCTCCACGCGTCGGCCATCCTCGACGCTCCCGCGGTAGATAAAGACCCCTCCTCGTTCCCCCCGGCGAACCCTAGCCCCTCTCCCTCTCTCTCTCTTCCTCGCCCTCTTCCCCACAGCGCGCACCCGCCACTGCCGTCGCCGTGAACGCGGCCACCGGCCACCGTTCGTCGTTCTGCGATGTCCGGGAGCACCGCAGCCTTCTTCTTCATCGACAGCAGCACTGGATCGAGACTGGGGAGCCGCATCAACGTCGCATGCGCTGTTCCCCTCCGTCGGCATCCGCCTCGGCCGCCGCTCGATGCGCTCATCTCCGGCCTTCCCCGGCTACCCCGAGCAGCTCCTCGTCACCGCGGTGAGCCGCTGCGCCGGATGCGCCCTTCCTCTCTCCCTCTGGTCGTCCCTAGCGTCGATCCCGTCACGCCCGTGCTCCGACCATCGCTGGACCTCGACACCGGCGTTCCCCCAGTCACCTTTTTGTCTCACCCGTACCACCACTCGATGCGCCTCGCTGCGGGCGTTCGAACGGTACTAGCCGCACGCGATCTGGTCGCCGGAGTGCGATTCCGGCGGGCTTCCGCTGCGTTCTGTGGCCACCGGCGTTTAAACGCCGGCAGGCACTGTTCACTGGCCACACGCGTCAGTGTTTAGATTAGGTGGTAATCACGTTTAGCTAGAGCTATTAGTCACTGACAGCCGAGCCCCACCCTAAAATAACGGTTGGATTAAAACGTTTCACTGACATGTGGGTCCCATTACACTGTAGCGGTTAATTAGGTTAATTACACTGACAGTGGACCCATCTGCTTAATTAACTTAATTAAAACTGTTTAATTAGTACAGAGCCTATGACAGGTGGACCCCATCGGTCAGTTTGACCGGTCAACGGTCAATGCTGACTGGACCGCTGACTCAGCCCCTGGGCCCACCAGTCAGCCTCTGCTGACTGGGCAGTTGACCCAGTCAACTGTGGCCCACTGTCAGCCTAATAAGCAAAGCTCTGGGTACACTCTCTGTGTACCCGTAGCGATTTAATCTTTTAATTTCGAAATAATAATAATTCCAGTAAATTCCAGAAAATGATTAAAACTTTGAAAAATCATATAAAATAAACCATAACTCGGATGAAAATAATTTATATATGAAAAATGATCAGAAAAATAAGACGAATCCGAATATGTGATCAAAATGCTTGACCATCACTCCTAACTAGATGAACATGGAACTTTCCCCTCCGGATCAATATACCGATAAGCACCTGGAGCTGGGAAAATATTCCCGGATATTTTCCCGCTCCGTATAAAATACCTAGCACTACATTAGGACACCCCTAGCATAATCTACCAGCATGTCGTGCATCTGTGTTGCATCTGTGTGCTTTATATTTACTGTTTCTTCCCCCTCTTCTCTCCGGTAGACCCCGAGACCGACGCTGCCCCTGTGATCGACTACGTCACCGATGACCCTTCTTTCTTTTCAGCAAAGCTTCCAAGCAAGCAAAACCCCCTTGATCATTCCTATATCGCCCATTCTTTCTCTCCCGTGCTTGCATTAGATTTTGCTACTGTATTTGATTGCTCCTATTCTGATGCATAGCCTGTTTTTGTAACTGTTGTTGATACCTTACCTGCTATCCTAAATGCTTAGTATAGGCTGGTTAGTGATCCATCAATGGCCCCACACCCTTGTCCTTGTTGCCATGCTTTACCACTGGTGACTCGATCAGTGTGATCGATGTACAGAGACCGAACACAGCACCACACACCCCCTTAGTTGCACGACTCTGCAGCGCTACTATCGAGTGCCGAGGGTGATACCTCCTACCTCACTCTTGATGATATCGCTGTAGCGTAGCTAGTCAGTTGTGGGTTACCGAGGGTGATTCCTCTTTCACCTCCTCCAATGACGCCTCTGTCGTGCAACCCCTCAAGTGTGAATCCATCGAGGGTGATTCCTCCGGGTTCACCTTGACGGTGGCATCGAGTGGGAATCCATCGAGGGTGATTCCTCAGATTACCCTCTTGATGTTACGGACACACGATTACCTTTAACTGTTGCCCCCCATGTACTGTTACTGCGAGACTGAAGGGACAGGCGGTACCACCCCGGTAGAGGTGGACCTGAGTTCCCGACAGTCTCTTGGGAAGTCGGGTTGACCTGGAGGGTACCCGTGAGATAATTACGTGGCATGGCCGGGCAGGCAGACCGTCCAGGAGAGGGATGGGCCTGGCCCTTGCCGTAAGTCCACGAGATGGGGCGATGGGGTCACATGATCGTGGATCTCTGCTCGTCTCCGCGAGCTCCTAATAATTCACTAACGGATTTGGGTATTTGATCTGAGTTGGCCACTGGCCTATACGCGCTACCACCACGCGGGATAATGGTTTAATGGGGCCCTCGGCGCCGTATGTATCAGCCGAAAGCTCTCTCAGACGTCCAGTTCAGCATTGTGGCCGGGCCGGATCGTGCCATCCAGGCGGAGGTGGCGCTGGAATCCCCCTGCGCACAACGACCCAGAGTGCAAAGGACGATGGGTCCAAGACCCCTGAGCACTTAGGATGTAGACCGGCGGGGACCTCTCTGTGGAGCCTAGGTAGGACTACATCGTGTCGATCAGCCGAGGCCGGGCATGACCCGGAAAAGTGTGTCCGGCCAGAGTTAATCGAGCGTGTTGGGTAACAGTAGTGCACCCCTGCAGGGAAGTTATCTATTCGAATAGCCGTGTCCACGGTAACAGGACGCTCAGTGTTGTATCCCGATCTACTACAACTTGAACTGGATACATGTTACTTTAATTAATATGTAAGCTCCGGGATCGCTTTCTCGCAGGGAGTCGAGGAAGGATATCTGGGCATTGCTACTATTACTTATTACTTTTATATGCTAATCTGCACTCTTCTAATGCTGCAAGACGCTGCAAGATGCTAGTCTTCGATAGGCTAGCCCTTCCCCTCTATTCTGGCATTTCTGCAGTATAGTCCACAGACACAACCCCTTTCCTTTGATACCGATGCATACTTAGCATACTTCTGATGTAAGTCTTGCGAGTACTTTGGATGAGTACTCACGGTTGCTTTGCTACCTCTTTTTCCCCATACCCGGTTGCTGTGATCAGATGACGGAGCCTCGGAGCCAGTTGCCCCCGCTGACGACTACTACTACCCCACCGGTGGAGCTTACTACTATGTGGAGACCGACGACCAGGAGTAGATAGGAGGCTCCCAGGCAGGAGGCCTGCGCCTTTTCGATCTAGTGTCGTTGTTTTGCTCAGCCTTCTTTAGGCAGACTTGTTTAACTTATGTCTGTACTCAGATGCTAATGCTTCCGCTGATGCTTGTATGACTCGAGCTTATGTATTCGAGCCCTCGAGGCCCCTGGCTTGTAATATAAAGCTTGTATGACTTTTATTTGAGTTTATAGTTGTGTTGTGATATCTTCCCGTGAGTCCCTGGGCTTGATCGTGCGCATTTGCGTGTATGATTAGTGCACGATTGAGTTGGGGGCGTCACATCATTTCAACTGAAGATTCAAGAAGATCGTGAAGACTTCCCGATGCCCAGGGTATACCATATCATGCTATTATGAATTGCCTGAGATGTTTATCCCTTTGTTGTTTGCACCCTTTGATTGCGTAGTAGTCAATTATTAGGGTGATCTCTCACAGTAAATATCAAGTTAAAAGGTGCTCCTCCCAGTGTTGCAACCGTCTATAACACGTAGCATTCCGGGGCGCGTCATGTCCACATGAGTACAAACGGGTTGTGAGGTGTAAGACGGGTGGATGGTCAGACCATGTATGCAGATAACACTCGGTTTTGTTGAAGTTCTGGTAGAATCGTTCTAAGCTCAGAGCACGAAGCATCAAAAGATGAACAAGAGTCATATGGAGATATGACCGGCAAAAGTTTTCCTACCGGTCAAAATTCTCATCATCAGTGATGTCCACATCAATGGCTAAGAATAAGATCAGGGTCTTGAATCACTCACTATCAATTATGAGAGATATTGATTTGAGTGTGAGTGCACTTTAAAATTTGTTTAAACACTAGTGCAAATTAATTATGAATCAATGTCTGAGTGAATTTGTGTTTATCATTGTAGATCAATGGCTCGCAATATGTTCAACTTAGCCCCTATGTTAGAGAAAGAAAAGTTGGTTGCAAATGGTGGAAAGTATGCGGATTGGATCTGGAACCTGAGATTTGTTCTCAGGAGTGCTAAGGAGTATGTGTTGGATCAGCCCCTAGGTGATCCTCCTGCAAAGGATGCACCACAAGAAGTTGTAGATGCTTTCACTACTCATAGTGATAACTATGAGTCAGTCCAGTGCCTCATGTTGACTTACATCGATCTTGGACTATAGAAATGCTTTGAGCGGCCTACCGCTCAATTTATAATTGGGTCACTAGAAGTTCTATACAAGAAGCAGGCAAGGACCGAACATTTTGAAATAACCAAGGCCTTGATTGAATGCAAAATGGCAGAAGGTTCCTCAATGAGTGAGCATATAGTGAAGCTTGCTGGCTATGTTGATAGACTAGCTTATCTAGAATTTGGAATTCCTCCAACACTCAGTACAGATATTGTGCTTGCTTCACTCCCCCCATCTTACGATGGTTTTATCATGAATTACAACATGAATGGGCTGGAGAAAAGTGCAAATGAGATGTTCGCTATGCTCAAAACTGCGGAAGCTGGAATGCAGAAGAACAAACATGTTGATGGTCAACAAGACCACCAGTTTCAAGAAGGGCAAGTCCAAGAAAAAGTCTACTGGCGCCGGTAAGACCGTGTCTCAGAAGAGGAACAAGGGCGGAGCCACTAAGGAGACTTAATGTTTCTACTGCAAATAGAAGGGACACTGGAAGCGCAACTTCAAGAAGTACTTGGCGGACAAGAAGAAGACCGGTTCTTCCGGTAAAGGTATATAAGTTATACAAAGTTAATGTTATTCTACTTGTTGATTTCCTATATGTCATGAGTATTTGATACTAATCGGTTGCTCTCATTTGCAAACCGATGCAGGGACTATAGAAAGCTCGCAAGTTGAGAAGGAATGAACTCGTGATACAAGTCGGGAATGGTGATAGGATCGCTACTCAAGCCGTCGAAGTCATGTCTTTAGTTAATCTTCAAGATTTATATTAGAACTTAATAATAGTTATTTCGTTCCAGACTTGTGTAAAACATTATGTTTTGGGTTATGCGACGGATATTCTTATAAGTTTTAAACAATGGTTGTTCAAGTTGTTATAAGAATATGTTTTGGATTTACCTCTATTATTAGTGGTTTATTCATGAATCTTGAATTGAATATTTAAAAAATTAAATGTTGAACGTCTTGAGAAGACTGATAACACCACTTAAATGTGGGACTGCTTGGTTATATCGGAAAATAATCTTCATATAGATGAAGTGTGGAAATCTTTAGATTTTGAATCAATCGAGAAAATACATAGTGATGTATGTGGTCCAATGAGCAAACCAGGGTGCGGTGAATACTTATACTTCATTGATGTTTTGAGTAAATATGATTTACTTGATGAAACATAAGATCTGAAATATTTGAAAGGTTCAAAGAAATTCCGAATGAAGATAAGAATCATTATGACAAAAGATAAAAGGTTCTTCAATCATGAAGAAAATTATCTAAGTCATGAGCTTAGCAAACACTCGAATAATTATGGAATTATTCTTACCGATCTGTTTTTTATTAATTTTTGGGGATATGCACTTGAAACAGCAACATATACACTAAACACGATCACCGTCTAATAATCTGGCGAGATGACACTGTATGAGTTATGAAGTACACGATCCAGACAAATGCTAATTTGTAGGTTATCCCAAAGACGTAATTCGGTATTCCTTCTACCAAAAGTTCAAGGACAAAGTGTTTGTCAGAAAGAATGAACACCTTTCCAAGAAGGAGTTTTCTCGCTAAAGAAGTAAGTGCGGGGACAATGCAGCTTGATAAGATTATTGAATCTCTGGTGAAAGTAAGTAGGATTAACAAACCGAAAGTTGTTCCGTAAGTTGTCTGCACAACTGAGCCAGAAGTTACTACACCAGATGTAGAAACTCTAGTTAAAGCTTGTAACAGAACTGCGTAGATCAAGAAGAGTTAATGAACCTCCTAAATGATCTCACAGTGAGATATTCATCTTAGAAGAAGATGAACCTGCGCACCAAGGAAGCGATGGCGGCGCCCAGCTCAAACGAATGGCTTATAGCCATGCACACCGAAATGGAGTTCATATACAACAATTAAGTTTGGAACTTGGTTGATCCTCCAGAAGGTATGTAACAAATGGATGTCAAAACTAGTTTCCTAATGGAAAAGGATGTATGAATGATACAGTCAGAAGGTTTTGTAGATCCTCAAGATACCAGATAGATGTGCAAGCTTCAAAGGTCTTCCTATTGTTTGAAGCAAGTATCAAGGAGCTGGAATCAACATTTTAATGAGATAGTTAAAGAGTTTTTGACTTCATTAAAATGATGAAGAAACTTGTGTATACAAGAAGTTTAGTGGGAGCTCTATAGCATTTCTAATCTCATATGTATCTGACATATTGTTGATTGGAAATAATATAAAGTTTCTAAGCACAATAAAAGATTTTGAAGAATATGTTTCCAATGAAAGACTAAGGCGAAGCAACTTATTGGACATAAAGATCTATAGAGATAGATCAAGACGTCTGATTGCGATAAGCCGAAATGAATACATCGACAAGTTTTTAGAAGTTTTAAAATGGAGAAAGGGTTTTCACCCAATGTCACATAGCAAGATGCTTAGAAGAAATCAATGTCTATAAGATAGTTGATAAGCATGTGCAGATGAGTGGAATTCAATATACCTCGATAATTGAATCCATCATGAATGCTACGTTATGCATTAGGCAAAATGTTTCTTATGAACTAAGTGTAAGTAGCAGGTACCACAGTGATCCTGGATTGGCTCACTAGGTAGTTGTTAATATAATGAAGTGCCTCAGAAGGATAAATGACATGCTCCTTGTTTTTAGAGGAGATGAAGAAGATCGTTGTAATGGTTACACGAACACCAGCTTCATGACTGATATATATTATTATCGGGCTATGACAATTGTTTGGAATAGTTTTTGAGCATGAACAATATTGTGGATTCTATAGCGAAAGAAGAATATGTTGAAAGCATCAGATGTTTCAAAGCAGTCTGGATCAAGAAGTGTCTTGATAGTTGGTGTGATCCTAAGTGCGATGAAACCAATGACAATGTATTGTGAATAGTAGTGTCGTTGCTCAAAGCAAAAGGAATCTACATCCCACATAAAGATCAGACATGACTAACACAAATATTACATGGTTTTGAATGTGCCAAAACCGATCACGAAGACTCTACCACGAGCAAGGCATGAGCAACACCGGATAAGCCATAGGTGTTAAATAGACTATGTAACTAGATTATTGAGTCTAGTGCAAGTGGGAGACTGTTGGAAATATTCCCTAGAGGCAATAATATTATATTATTATATTTCCATTTTCATAATTAAGAGTTTATATTCCATGCTATAACTGCTATGATCCTGGAATATGTGATTGAGTGGAAAACTCATATGCACGCGTGGAATAATAAACAGTAAAATAAGGTTCCTATTCTTACCTCTAAGACTGGCTCAACTGTTGTTGGTGATCATGTTTTACGGATCTTAGGGTGCTGTTAAGTGTAACGATAGTCCTAAAACAACATTGAGAGTATGAGTTAGAAGAACGATCATATTGAATCGACACAAACTTGTTTGTTATACTTTGAGATAATATCGTCTGAAATCAATTGTTATAACACGGAGTGTTAACATGTGTTTTTAGTTCCTTAGACCATGAGAGTATCGTAGTCACTTCTTACCGTACGGTGGACTTTGGGGTTGCTCATACGTCATCTGTAACACGGTGATCATAACGACAACTTACAGGTTCATCGAAAAGTTTGACAAGGGACTAGATAGCTCAAGAGTGGGATTTGCTCCTCCGACGATGGAGAGATATTCTTAGAGCCCTCTCGGTGTAACGGCATCCATCATCGTCTGGCCAGATAGGTGATTATGTCATGGGGATGCCGGAACACTTCAACGAGAAAGAAGAACAATACCGGTAATGAGGATAACGGTATAGTGAGCATGTGTATGACTCAAGAGGATACTGGTACACCTCGGGTTTTGTAAAGTATCATGAAGAAAAGGGAATAGCACATGATAACCAAAGGTTCACTCGAATGTCATTCGTGTAATCATAGGGATCGATATGGACGTCCACGGTTCCGCTATCGGTCATTGAACGAAGGGGTTTCATTCATGTCTATGTTTTACCGAACCTACAGGGCCACAAGCTTAAGGTAATCATGATATACTGAGTGTTAGTAGGATGAGAGTATCGAGGATTTATTTGTGGAATTGTTTCATTAATATTCGAAATAGTTTCGAGAGGAACCGGTAGCGTTTCGGGGTCACCGGAAGGGTTTCGGAGTTTATCGGGCAATACCGGGTATTACCGATAAATAATATATAGGTGGAAAATGTTTTCGGTGGTGTTAAATAATAATAAAAGGCTCAACTAATTGTTAGGAGGCTTTTATATTTAATTTAACATCAACGGACCTTAAAAGGCCAAGAGGTGGAGGGAGAATTGGGGCACCAAGGCCCAATAGGGGAAGACACCCTCCTACTTGTGAGCTGCGTTGGGATTTTCCCCGAAGAGAAAGGGTGAAGCAATATAGTAGCGGATAAGTATTTCCCTCAGTAGAGAACCAAGGTTATCGAACCAATAGAAGAACCACGCAAACACTCCTTAGCAGTACCTGTACACACAAGAGCAAATATTTGCACCCAGCGTAGGCAAGAGGGTTGTCAATCCCCTTGAACTCGTTAATTGCAAGGATCAAATCCGATAGTGGTAAATAGATAAATTGCAAAGTAAAATAAAAGAAAATAAATTGTGGCAAGGTAATTTTGGTTTTAGTAATATGATTACAGTAGACCCGGGGGCCATAGTTTTCACTAGAGGCATCTCTCTCATAAAAATAGCATACGGTGGGTAGACAAATTACTGTTGGGCAATTGATAGAAAAGCGCATAGTTATGATGTTATTCATGGCATGATCATGTATATAGGCATTACGTCCGTGACAAGTAGACCAAAACAATTCTGTATCTACTACTATTACTCCACCAATCGACCGCTATCCAGCATGCATCTATGGTATTAAGTTCATGACAAACAGAGTAAAGCTTTAAGCAGGATGACATACTGTAGATAGAATAAAACCAATCAATATGATTAAACCCCGTCGTTTTACCCTTAGTAGCAACAATACAATACGTGCCTCGCTACCCCTGCTGTCACTGGGTGAGGACACCGCAAGATTGAACCCACTACTATGCACCACTTCCACTGAAGATCGATATATCAACTTGGCCAAAGAAAACCCAAAGATCGGACAGCATTACATAGCTATAAAAATCATACATAATAAAGTTCAGAAAATACTCAATTACTTTCAATGAATAATCGGATCATAAATCCACAATTCATAGGATCCCAACAAACACACCACAAAAGAAGATTACATCGAATCGATCTCCGAAGAGAACATTGTATTGAAGATCAGAAAGAGAGAAAGCCATCTAGCTAATCACTATGGACCTGTAGGTCTGTGGTGGACTACTCACACATCATTGGAAGGGCAGCAAGGTTGATGTAGAAGCCCTCCGTGATCGATTCCCCCTCTGGCAGAGTACCGAAAAAATCCTCTAGATGGGATCGCGGAAGAACAGAGACTTGCGGCAGCAGAAAAATTGTTTCGAGTGGCTCTCTGGGGGTTTTGGAATATTTGGGAATTTATAGCATTGGAATTAGGTCAGACGGAGCCACGAGGGGCCCACAAGGCATCAGGGTGCGCCTACCCCCCCCCCCCAAGGGCGCGCCCTGTTGCCTTGCCGTCTCCTCGTAGGTCTTCTGGTCCTCCCCCGAATCTTCTAGGGTCACTTTTGTCCAGAAAAAAATCATCAAAAAGTTTCGCAGCATTTGGACTCCATTTGGTATAGATTTTCTGTAAAACCAAAAACAAGCAGAAAACAGCAACTGGCACTAGGCACTGAGTTAATAGGTTAGTCCCCAAAAATGATATAAAATTGCAATAAAGTATCTAAGAATGATAATATAATAGCATTAAACAATCAAAAATTATAGATACGTCGGAGACGTATCAGCATCCCCAAGCTTAATTCCTGCTCGTCCTCGAGTAGGTAAATGATAAAACAAAATAATTTTTGATGTTGAATGCTACCAACCATGTTTATCATGTAATCTTCTTACGGTATAAATATTGAGAAACGATGAAGTATTTGATATGAACATAATAATATCCATGAATACAAGAACATAATCATTACTTCTTCAAAATATACGATGCTCAACGAATGTTATCCCTACTCATTGAATTATGTAAGCATGGCATGACTCTGCCTTCACCGCATAAATATAAATCATGAGAACCCCGGTGTAAAACCAAGCAATTGTATCGTACTTTTTCACGCGCTTCAGCATTTTCAACTCCACTCAATACATGAGCGTGAGTCATGGACAAAAGCACTACGGTGGAATAGAATGCGGTGGTAGAGATCTAGAGAAAGAAAGTCTCGCATCAACTCGGCGGATCAATAGGCAATGGAGAGACCTATCGATTGATAATAATGCGAGGAGTAGGGATTGCCATGCAACGGATGCACTAGAGCTATAAGTGTATGGAAGCTCAATGGAAACTAAGTGGGTGTGCATCCAACTTGCTTGCTCATGAAGACCTCGGGCATTTGAGGAAGCTCGTCATTGGAATATACAAGCCAAGTACTATAATGAAAAATTCCCACTAGTATATGAAAGTGATAACTCAGGAGACTCTCTATATGAAGAACATGGTGCTACTCTGAAGCACAAGGGTGGTAAAAGGATAGTAGCATTGTCCCTTCTCTCTTTTTCTCTCATTTTTTTTGTTGGGCTCTTTTTGCCTCCTTTTTTTAGAACAATATCATGGACCTCATCCCCTCATTTTGGAGGACTCGTTAGTCTCCATCATTATTTTCCTCACTGGGACAATGCTCTAATAATGATGATCATCACACTTTTATTTACTTACAACTCAATAAGAATGAAACAATATGACTATATGAATGCCTCTTTGCAATGTACCAGGATGTGCAATGATCTAGCGTAACATGTATTACGATGATGAACAATAGCTTTGCCACAAATATCATGTCAGATCTATATGATCATGCAAAGCAATATGATGATGAACACACATGTCATAAGATGGAACGGTGGAAGTTGCATGGCAATATATCTCGGAATGGCTATGGAAATGCCATGATAGGTATGTATGGTGGATGTTTTGAGGAAGATATCAGGAGGCTTATGTGTGATAGAGCATATCATATCACGGGGTTTGGATGCACCGGCGAGTTTGCACCGACTCTCGAGGTGAGAAAGGGCAATGCACGGTACCGAAGAAGCTAGCAATATGTGGAAAGGTGGGAGTGCTATATTTGTCCATGAACTCACATTGTGAAATTTTTATTAGCCCTCGAAGCAAAGTCCTACTCGCATGCCCCTAGGGAAGAGGTTGGTAGGATGTGACACCCTGGTTTTTGGCAACTTTTTCTTTTCAAAATCTTTCTGGCTTTATTTGCAATTTGGAGGGATTTTGAATCTTTTCAGTTGACTTTGGACTTATGAATTTCTCTCGGTGATCCAAAGCCCTCACCATCTTGCCAAAACCTTGTCACTCACCTTCTGGATCAATTTCCAATTCTTCATCTTTCCCAAATATTCATTTTCTTCCTTTGGGAAAATCTGTCATCACTATGGGTTATGAAGCAACCTATAGTTCTGATGATCAGAAAAATCCCAAATTAATCCCACACCTTCTTGTCATCATCTACTCCCATAATCTTCAAAAACATTTCATGGTCCAGTAAAAAATTCTGTCCAGAAAACTCCATTTGCTCTCTGGACAGTACTGGCCATTTGTGAAGCAACTCATATTTTCCCAACTCAAAAAATTCTCACATAATTCCCTGAGATGGTAGGGAACATATCTTGCCACAATATCCAAAAATATCATCTTGCTTAGTACAAATTTTCACCAGCAATATTCTGCCAAGTTTCTGTTCAATTGGAACCTCTGTGAAGGAAGTACCATCTAGAGATATCTAATTGAGCTGAAATTTTTATGGCATATCCTATCCATCAAATAACCATCCCACACCAAAATTCAGCTCCAGCAGATCAGCCAGATGAGTGCATCAAGCTCATCTAGCTTCTGTTCCAGAAACCACACTTGTACAGCAACCCCATTCAAACTCTGATCAGATTCTCTCAAACTTTGCCAGCTTATAGTCCTTCCAAGAGAGAGCACCCCAGACATCTCCATTGGCTCCATCTCTAGCTCACCTTTTCTCTAGATCACTATCAAGTTTGCTGTCAGAAACTGTAGCTGAAGCTACACTTCACCTCAGAGTGAATCTAGCCGAACCAGAGGCACAAGTGGACTAAGGGATCGAGGGTTGATGTGCTGGACAAGAAACGCCAGGCTCTCATGGCCTCTAGACACCAATGCCCGTGGTGAGCACGGCATTGGCATGTCAATGCGCGCGCTCTGCATCGCGCCCGTGTCTGTCGAGTCATGTCCGACTGCCCCGCGTGACCATTGCTTATCCCAGCTCGCCGACATCGTCTCCTTCCCCCACCTGGCCGTTTTGGACTCCTCCTCTCGCCGGAATCGCCCTCGCCGGTCGCCACGCACGCGGGCACTGTGCCGCCCGTGCGGGCACTGTGGCTTTGCGGCGCGTCTTCTTCCTCCGCTAGCCGCCACCGACCGCCTTAACTCCTCTGAGCTCTTCCGTCACTTCGCCCTACGTCGCGAAGAAAAGCTCGGCGTCCTAGCGCCGGCGACGTGGCCCGAGTCCCTCCGCTTCCAGAGAGCTCCTTCCCCTGCTATATAAAGCCCTCCCCGGCCTCTCTCCGCTCCTCACCCCACCTCCTCCACCTCTCAATCGAGCTCCTGAGCTTCGAGCCACGGCCGAGAGGCCCGCGGGCCTCGCTTCTCGCCGGAGATCCGCCGCCACCCGAGTCCAGCCACCTCGCCGTTCCACTCCTCCCCGGACTCCACCGACTGCATGAGCGAGCTCAGCTCACTCCATTGACCCCGCCTGAGCTCTTTCCCATCCGAATCTCTGCCGGAATCGCCGTCTCCGGCGACGCCCGAGAGCCACCGCCGCCGGAGAGGAAGGGGATGACGCCGTCCGTCCACCTCTCGCCACTCCACGGGTACGTGCGTGTTCGTCTCGATGCGCTCTATCCATTACCGTAGTCGCCGGACCTCGCCGCCGTCCGTGTCGCCGGCGAGCATCGCCGGAGCTCCGCCGCTCTCTGTTCCCCTCCCCCCTCTTTTAAATCTGACCGCTGGGGCCCGCTCGTCAGTGGCTTACCGAAGCGGTAAGTGGAAGCGCACAGGCGAAATACGCCTTCGACGTGGCCCCGGTTGATTTTCTGATTTTCTATTTTAATTACAGATTTTGACCAGAACTTTGACCAGCCATAACTTTTAAACCATAAGTCCAAATCAATTGATTCTTTTTGCTCTGAGTTTGTCTTGAGCTCCTCAATTTGCTGGAAAGATTTGGTATTTTTCCCATGCTCACAGAATTTCTGGTGCACAGAACAGTAATATGTGACATTTTCATTTGCATTTTAAAAATATTTTCAGAAGGAAATTCTTTTGGATTTGAAGCCCAGGAGTTTGTGGACAACCCAACAGAGCAAGGAAAGCCATGTCATCCATTGCATGAAGCATTTCAATAGTGTTGGTTATTTAATTGAATTATATGCATTATTTTAATATGTGATAATTTAGAGTAATTTTAGTTTGATGAATAGCTACTGCCATCATAAATTATTCATGATATAAATTCATGCTTGATAAATGCTGGACAACACTAAACCTAATTGGTTGATCTAGTGTCACCTATCCGGACTTTCCCGTGCACCCACATTTGCCGGTATGGGACGGCCTTGACTTGGTCTGGCTTTGTGCTCTTTTATCGGTACCACCACACTAGGGAGGGTTATGCGTGCGTGCTGCCCTGATCAGGTAGGCGACGATAATCCTGTGAGCCCAGTTGAGTTATTTTGTCGGCGTCCCCGTTTGGGACAGTTAGTGGCCACGACGATGGCAGGTGTCACGGGGTGACACAGGGGCCACCCAGGACATGACCCTGGGAGGGTATGATTGTCGGTGGTACGATAGAGGAGTCATGGGTCAGGCAGGTTTCGTTGAAGCACAATTGATTCACCCGAATGGGATCACGAGGTCGGGGGCTTCATGGTGTGGGTAAAGTGTGCAACCTCTGCAGAGTGTAAGAATCTATTCGAATAGCCGCGTCCACGGTATTGGACAGTCCGTACCAGGCCACTGAGCGGTCAACCACCCTAATGATAATAATGATGGAAGAACTTGTCTTATGTTCGGAAGTGCTCAGTGGTTTGCGAGCGTTCCGAGGGTTGTGGGACAACCCAGAGAAAGTAAGTTGATATTCGATAACAGTGAGTAAGCAACCCAAGTATTTAACCTGTTAATTGCCATGCTATTGTTTGCTGCATTGTTTTGGTTGCCATGAGCTTGCAAGTACATTCCAAGTACTCACCTGGCGTATCATGCCAGATGCAGGAGAAGCCAAGAAAGGAGGTCCCGAAGGTTCGTGCTACGCTAACTAGGCCGTGTCCACAGCAGTATCCCTGTGGATGGAGTTTTCCGCGCTATGTTCCGCTACGCCGTAGTTCTACCCAGTTGTATCGAGGCCCTGCTATGTTCCATAAGTAATGTAGATATTGTCATAGCACCTGATGTGCTTCTGGCCTCACTATCGATGTAAATTATGAGCTTGTACTCGAGATATTTCAATAAAGTTCAGTTATGTTCTGTTCCAAGTTGTTGTGTGTTTCCAGAAGACATGATCTCTGGGTTGGAAACACTGGTAAGCCGGTTCTTTGAGCCGGGGTGCCACAACGCTTGGTATCAGAGCCGCGCTGACTGTAGGACGCCCTAGTTAACCCTGCGCTAGAATCGCGATTAGTTTAGAGTCCCGGTGTGTCTTGCTTGTTGCATCTGATTGCTTCATGGCATGCATATAGTTTTTATTGTGCTAACCGCTGGTTTGATGAGTGTAGATGGCACCAATTCCGTACCACTACAACCATGAGCCGGCACCGTTCACTTTTCCAGTACTGCTTCGCAATGTCTGGCTTCGGCTGTATCCCAACGGCGAAGACCCAGTGTACCAGGTGTTCCGAGAGAAGCTTGCTGGTTCAGTATACGAGTACCACGCAGAGGCCTTTCTTACTACGAGTTCAGATATTGGCAGCTACTCCCATTCTTCCAAGGGCGGAACTGCTTCTACTCCGGAGTTGGTGATCCAATTTGCTGCGATGGAGGCTCTTACTGACTTGCGCTTCCACAAGGTCGAGATGCAGACCCATCCAGGTTTCTTTCACTACCCCACCCTGTCGCCTACGACAGGGCGAGTCCTTTTCGCACCCGTTGATCTGGCGAGTGATCGTGCTACTGGTGTTTTATCTCGTTATCTGAACGCCAGTTACTGTATGATCACTTCACTAGCTGAGGAGCTGACTCATGCCCGAGGGGCACTTGCAGCTATTGCGGCAGCACAGTCTCCTCCTCCGCCTCCGTTTTTACCTGTGTATACTCCACCCGTTCCACCTTCTGAGACTCCATCCAGTTCGTTTGGACCGCCAGGCTTTTCGTCTGGTAGCCGACGTGAGACCCCGGCAGAGTGGGCCTCACTCCTAGCCACTCCAGCTGCACCGATGTTGCGGCGCCATGCTTCTTCTCCTTTAGAGGGAGAACCTTCCCGCCAGCGTCGTCGTGTTTCCTTTGATCCGGAGGCCGAGGTTCACATCATCAGCTCAGATTCCGAGTCAGGATCAGATGACGAGGAGTCTTCAGTTTACCAGTGTTCGTGCCACCGGCGTCGCTAGAGTGGAGGCTTGAGTTTCAGTGCATGCATCATAGCATCCCTGCATATGTCAACTGCCGTATGAGCAGTCTAGCCATGATCATCCCCTACTAGCTTGTCATGTATGATGTTGGGTTGCCTTGTATAATTATGTTGTTCTCCTTATCTTCTGTTTTTTTTATTCGACTTCTTTTCTGGTGTCACACTGTCATGCTTTCCCTTATGGATGTTGCTCATCGATTCGGTATTTTGCAATGGGAACAAATTTAGGATGAAGAGGTGTAGTAATCAAGGCGGCGATGGAACTCCAGTTCATCGATCCGCCAAACAGGCAGGACAGTCACCAGAAGATTTACCACCACAGGCACCAACCACTGATCAGATTATGAGAATGTTTGAGGAGAAAAGAAATCAAGATCTCATGGAATTTCTGAAAAGTATGCAGACTATGGTGGGCCAGAATAACCATAATGGGACACACTCTAAATTGTCTGATTTTCAGCATACCAAGCCACCCAGTTTTGGTCAGGCTGTGGATCCGATGGAAGCTGATGACTGGCTGAGGACCATGGAAAAGAAGTTGGACATAGCACGCTGTGATGAATCAGATAAGGTTCCTTTTGTTATTCACTATCTGGAGGGACCGGCAGCTATATGGTGGGACAACACAAAAATAATGTGGCCTTCTGGAGAAGATATATCTTGGGAAAAAATCAAAGAGGTATTCCGCAAGTATCATATTCCTACCGGCATTATGAAGGTAAAGCAGTGGGAATTTCTGGCTCTTACTCAAGGGAACATGTCAGTGGGTGAGTATCTGAACAAGTTTAATAATCTGGCACGGTACTCTACCCATGACGTGTCCACCGAAGAAAGGAAGATTGACCGATTCCTAGGGGGGCTGAATCATACCCTCCGTTGTCAGCTCTGTATGCTTGACTTCCCTGATTTCCAGACTTTGGTGAACAAGGCCTTCATAGCTGAATGAGAGCACAAGTCAGGATATGATGATCGCAAGCGGAAGTTTGAACCCAAGAAGGACAACCGTGAGCAGTTTGTGCAGAAGCCACGTATCTGGCAATCAAGTCCGTCTGAACACAAGCCTGCCTGGAACAATGGCAACAACAACAACAAGCCTGTCAGCCAAGACAAGACCTTCGACAAACAGCCAGTGATGGAGGATTGCCGTCGCAACAACACATGCTTTACTTGTGGCCAGAGCGGGTATTACTCCAAGCAGTGCCCCACAAGAAATGGGAAGCCATCATCCGACTACAAGCCACAAGTCAACAGTGTTGGATGCCGCCCCAATACGAACTTCTATCGCGGCCAAGTCCATCACATCTCCGCTGAAGAAGCCCGCGAATCCCCAGATGTGGTCCTTGGTATGTTTTCTGTTAACAACATACCTGCAATAATTTTATTTGACTCTGGGGCTTCTCATTCGTTTATTTCGCAGAGTTTTGCCACCTTGCACAAATTTTCTCCTTCTCTTTTGGACAAAATCATGGTGGTACAATCCCCTGGCTCCATGCTCAGAACAAATGTGATATACAAGGATCTGGAAATTTCGATACAAGAAGTGAAGTTTCCAGCTACTCTTGTTGCCATTGAATCCCTCGGACTGGATATAATATTGGGAATGGATTGGTTGGTACCACATCAGGTGTGTATCAACTGTGCCACCAGGAAGGTGACGTTGGTTAACCCGGCAGGCCAAGCAGTGCAATTCACTGCTAGCAGAATGATGTCAAAGAAAGGAATGGCATTCAAAGCCACAGCTACAGACATAAGTCTGATTCCAGTAGTCAGTGAATTCCCGGACGTATTCCCAGAAGAGTTGCCAGGAATGCCACCTGATCGGGAACTCGAGTTTTCTATTGAGGTTGTTCCCGGAATAGCTCCAATTTACAAGAAGTACTATCGCATGCCTTCCCCAGAGTTGGTGGAATTGAAGAAACAGTTGGATGAATTACTACAGAAAGGGTACATTCGTCCAAGCACTTCACCTTGGGGATCACCCGTGCTGTTTGTCAAGAAGAAAGATGGCAGCCTACGAATGTGCGTGGACTACCGCCAACTGAATGAGGTCACCATCAAGAATAAATATCCACTTCCTCGCATTGATGATCTGTTTGACCAATTGAACGGGGCCCGGGTATTTTCCAAGATTGACCTTCGAACGGGGTATCATCAATTAAAAATCAGAAAAGAGGATATCCCCAAGACAGCCTTCACTACAAGATATGGCCTGTATGAATTTACAGTCATATCATTTGGGCTGACAAATGCTCCCGCCTATTTCACGAGCATGATGAATAAGGTCTTCATGGACTTCTTGGACAAATTTGTGGTAGTCTTCATCGATGATATCCTGATTTATTCAAAAGATGAAGAGGAGCACAAGCAACATCTCCGTACTGTCCTGGAAAGACTAAGGACCCATCGCTTGTATGCCAAATTCAGTAAATGCGAATTCTAGCTGAGAGAGGTGGGATTTTTGGGACATGTTCTGTCAGAACAAGGTGTGGCCGTCGACCCCAGCAAAGTGACTCTTGTATTAAACTGGAGGACCCCAGCCACAGTAACGGAAGTCCGCAGCTTTCTGGGATTGGCAGGTTACTACCGTCGCTTCATCGAAGGCTTCTCGAAAATAGCCAAGCCATTGACGGAATTGCTGAAAAAGAACCACAAATTTGCCTGGACGGAAGAATGTGACAGCAGTTTCATGGAATTGAAGACGAGGCTAACCACAGCCCCTGTCTTAGTGCTTCCAGACATCCACAAGAGCTTTGACATATATTGTGATGCTTCCAGATGTGGAATCAGCTGCGTTCTAATGCAAGAAGGAAAGGCGGCGGCATATGCATCCAGACAGCTACGACCTCATGAAGAGAACTACCCCACTCATGACTTGGAACTGGCAGCCGTGATTCATGCACTAAAGATTTGGAGGCATTACCTCATTGGGCAGCGATGTGAAATATACACAGACCACAAGAGTCTCAAGTATATTTTCACCCAACCTGGTCTGAATCTCAGACAGAGAAGATGGCTTGAATTGGTCAAGGACTATGACATTGGAATTAATTATCATCCGGGAAAAGCCAATGTGGTCGCCGATGCCCTCAGCAGGAAGCAAGGTACCCTAAATGCATTAATGGAGGGGATCCATCCGAGGCTACGAGAAGAGTTTGCCAAGATGAACATGGTGCTATGCTGCCCAATAAGCCCGGATACCTTGGAAATTACTCTGACACTCATGGAAGAAATTAAGGCCGCTCAGAAATCAGATGAGGGTATACAAGAGATCAAGGAGCGCATTCCGAGAGGAAAGGCCAAGTCCTTCCATCTTGATGATCAAGGTACCCTATGGTTTGAAAACCGAATATGTGTGCCTGATCAAGACAACTTGAGACAGCAAATACTTAGAGAGGCACACGAGTCTGCCTACTCTATTCATCCCGGAGGAACAAAAATGTACCAGGACTTGCGAGAGACCTTTTGGTGGCCAGGAATGTGAAAGGACATAGCATACTATGTCGCCTGTTGTGACATCTGCAACAGAGTCAAGGCTGAGCACCAGAAACCCACTGGACTACTGCAACCCTTACCAGTTCCCCAGTGGAAATGGGACGACATATGCATGGACTTCATTGTTGGACTACCCAAGTCAACAAGAGGCCATGATGCTATCTGGGTCATCGTGGATATACTTACGAAAGTGGCCCACTTTCTTTCGGTAAAGACCACTTTCAACGCTTACCAGCTGGCACAGCTCTACCTGTCCCGGATAGTCAGTCTTCATGGGGTACCCAAGTCTATCACATCGGATAGAGGCTCCCTATTCACTTCAGTGTTCTGGCTGCGACTGCACCAAGCCCTGGGAACCGTGCTAAAGCATAGTACGGCATATCACCCACAGACAGATGGACAGACCGAACGTGTGAACCAGATTTTGGAAGATATGCTTCGGTCATGTGCTCTCGCCCATGGATCCAAATGGGAGGATAGTTTACCCTATGCAGAATTCTCCTACAATAACAGTTATCAGTCAAGTCTCAAGATGTCACCATTCGAAGCTCTGTACGGACAGAAATGCCTCACTCTGTTAAATTGGTCTCAGACAGGAGACAGCCGCATCTTCAGCACGGATTTGATGCTCGAGGCTGAGAAGCAAGTCAAAGATATCCAGGAGCGTCTTCGAGCAGCCAAGTCCCGACAAAAGAGCTACTATGACCCGAAGCATCAGGAAGTAACTTTTGAGCCCGGAGAATATGCCTATCTCTGAGTTACCCCCATGAAAGGGATAAAGAGGTTTCATACCCGAGGAAAGCTTGCACCGAGATATATCGGACCCTTTCTAGTAATGGCTAGAAGAGGCAGAGTGGCATATCAATTGGAATTACCACCGGAATTGTCTGACGTTCACGATGTATTCCACATATCATAGCTAAGGAAGTGCATCGCACCCCCGATCAAACAGGCAGATATGAGTGAGCTGGAATTGACTAAAGATTTGACCTACGAGGAAAGACCTGTCAGAATTCTGGATGAGATGGAAAGAACTACCAGGAGTACAAGGTGTTGTGGGATCATCATACTGAGGAAGAGGCTACCTGGGAAAGAGAGGATTTTTTGAGATCAGCGTATCCATACTTGTTCCCTGAGCAACCGAATCTCAAGGATGAGATTCATTCTAAGGGGGGTAGGTTTGTGACACCCTGGTTTTTGGCAACTTTTTCTTTTCAAAATCTTTCTGGCTTTATTTGCAATTTGGAGGGATTTTGAATCTTTTCAGTTGACTTTGGACTTATGAATTTCTCTCAGTGATCCAAAGCCCTCACCATCTTGCCAAAACCTTGTCACTCACCTTCTGGATCAATTTCCAATTCTTCATCTTTCCCAAATATTCATTTTCTTCCTTTGGGAAAATCTATCATCACTATGGGTTATGAAGCAACCTATAGTTCTGATGATCAGAAAAATCCCAAATTAATCCCACACCTTCTTGTCATCATCTACTCCCATAATCTTTGAAAACATTTCATGGTCCAGTACAAAATTTTGTCCAGAAAACTCCATTTGCTCTCTGGACAGTACTGGCCATTTGTGAAGCAACTCATATTTTCCCAACTCAGAAAATTCTCAGATAATTCCCTGAGATGCTAGGGAACATATCTTGCCACAATATCCAAAAATATCATCTTGCTTAGTACAAATTTTCACCAGCAATATTCTGCCAAGTTTTTGTTCAATTGGAACCTCTGTGAAGGAAGTACCATCTAGAGATATCTAATTGAGCTAAAAAATTTATGGCATATCCTATCCATCAAATAACCATCCCACACCAAAATTCAGCTCCAGCAGATCAGCTAGATGAGTGCATCAAGCTCATCTAGCTTCTGTTCCAGTAACCACACTTGTACAGCAACCACATTCAAAATCTGATCAGATTCTCTCAAACTTTGCCAGCTTATAGTCCTTCCAAGATAGAACACCCCAGACATCTCCATTGGCTCCATCTCCAGCTCACCTCTTCTCTAGATCACTCTCAAGTTTGCTGTTAGAAACTGTAGCTGAAGCTACACTTCGCCTCAGAGTGAATCTAGCCGAACCAGAGGCACAAGTGGACTACGGGATCGAGGGTCGACGTGCTGGACAAGAAACGCCAGGCTCTCGTGGCCTCTAGACACCAATACCCGTGGTGAGCACGGCATTGGCATGTCAATGCACGCGTTCTGCATCGCGCCCGTGTCTGTCGAGTCACGTCCCACTGCCCCGCGTGACCATTGCTTGTCCCAGCTCGCCGACATTGTCTCCTTCCCCCACCTGGCCGTTCTGGACTCCTCCCCTCGCCGGAATCGCCCTCGCCGGCCGCCACGCACGCGGGCATTGTGCCGCCCGTGCGAGCACAGTGGCTTTGCGGCGCGTCTTCTTCCTCCGCTAGCCGCCACCGACCGCCTTAACTCCTCTGAGCTCTTCCGTCACTTCGCCCTACGTCGCGACGACCAGCTCGGCGTCCTGGCACCGGCGACGTGGCCCGAGTCCCGCCGCTTCCAGAGAGCTCCTTCCCCTGCTATATAAAGCCCTCCCTGGCCTCTCTCCGCTCCTCACCCCACCTCCTCCACCTCTCAATTGAGCTCCCGAGCTCCGAGCCAAGGCCGAGAGGCCCTCGGGCCTCGCTTCTCGCCGGAGATCCGCCGCCACCCGAGCCCAGCCACCTCGCCGTTCCACTCCTCCCCGGACTCCACCGACTGCACGAGCGAGCTCAGCTCACTCCACTGACCCCGCCTGAGCACTTTCCCGTCCGAATCTCTGCCGGAATCGCCGTCTCCGGCGACGCCCGAGAGCCACCGCCGCCGGAGAGGAAGGGGACGACGCCGTCCGGCCACCTCTCGCCACTACACGGGTACGTGCGTGTTCGTCTCGATGCGCTCTATCCATTCCCGTAGTCGCCGGACCTCGTCGCCGTCCGTGTCGCCGGCGAGCATCGCCGGAGCTCCACCGCTCTCTGTTCCCCTCCCCCCTCTTTTAAATCTGACCGCTGGGGCCCACTTGTCAGTGGCTTACCAAAGCGGTAAGTGGAAGCGCATAGGCGAAATACGCCTTCGACGTGGCCCCGGTTGATTTTCTGATTTTCTATTTTAATTACAGATTTTGACCAAAACTTTGACCAGCCATAACTTTTAAACCATAAGTCCAAATCAATTGATTCTTTTTGCTCTGAGTTTGGCTTGAGCTCCTCTATTTGCTGGAAAGATTTGGTATTTTTCCCATGCTCACAGAATTTCTGGTGCACAGAACAGTAATATGTGACATTTTCATTTGCATTTTAAAAATATTTCCAGAAGGAAATTCTTTTGGATTTGAAGCCCAGGAGTTTGTGGACAACCCAACAGAGCAAGGCAAGCCATGTCATCCATTGCATGAAGCATTTCAATAGTGTTGGTTATTTAATTGAATTATATGCATTATTTTAATATGTGATAATTTAGAGTAATTTTATTTTGATGAATAGCTACTTCCATGTTAAATTATTCATGATATAAATTCATGCTTGATAAATGCTGGACAACACTAAACCTAATTGGTTGATCTAGTGTCACCTATCCGGACTTTCCCGTGCAGCCACATTTGCCGGTATAGGACGGCCTTGACTTGGTCTGGCTTTGTGCTCTTTTATCGGTACCACCACACTAGGGAGGGTTATGCGTGCGTGCTGCCCTGATCAGGTAGGCGACGATAATCCTGTGAGCCCAGTTGAGTTATTTTGCCGGCGTCCCCGTTTGGGACAGTTAGTGGCCACGACGGTGGCAGGTGTCACGGGGTGACACAGGGGCCACCCAGGACATGACCCTGGGAGGGTATGATTGTCGGTGGTACGATAGAGGAGTCACGGGTCAGGCAGGTTTCGTTGAAGCACCATCGATCCACCCGAATGGGATCACGAGGTCGGGGGCTTCATGGTGTGGGTAAAGTGTGCAACCTCTGCAGAGTGTAAGAATCTATTCGAATAGCCGCGTCCACGGTATTGGACAGTCCGTACTAGGCCACTGAGTGGTCAACCACCCTAATGATAATAATGATGGAAGAACTTGTCTTATGTTCGGAAGTGCTCAGTGGTTTGTGAGCGTTCCGAGGGTTGTGGGACAACCCAGAGAGAGTAAGTTGATATTCGATAACAGTGAGTAAGCAACCCAAGTATTTAACCTGTTAATTGCCATGCTATTGTTTGCTGCATTGTTTTGGTTGCCATGAGCTTGCGAGTACATTCCAAGTACTCACCTGGCGTATCATGCCAGATGCAGGAGAAGCCGAGGACGAAGGTCCCGAAGGTTCGTGCTACGCTAACTAGGTCATGTACACAGCAGTGTCCCTGTGGATGGAGTTTTCCGCGCTATGTTCCGCTACGCCGTAGTTCTACCCAGTTGTATCGAGGCCCTGCTATGTTCCATAAATAATGTAGATATTGTCATAGCACCTGATGTGCTTCTGGCCTCGCTATCGATGTAAATTATGAGCTTGTACTCAAGATATTTCAATAAAGTTCAGTTCAGTTCTGTTCCAAGTTGTTGTGTGTTTCCAGAAGACATGATCTCTAGGTTGGAAACACTGGTAAGCCGGTTCTTTGATCCGGGGTGCCACATAGGAGTTAACCATCGCGCACCCCCGATTTAGACAACACTCAAGGATTTCAATCAGACATAAAAATGCTCAAACTTCCCCACCATGCCATGATGGACACTTAAATGAGTCGTACATAACGAGCTTTAATATCGATATTTCTACTAACCAATGATCATGAAATAATACCCTTTTATATTACTACATCAATATAATTAAATCATACGCCTCATATTTAGTGATCTACATGAAAGTTTTTATTATACCACTCTTATATACCTATCATTTTCAGACTAGTTTTATAACTCATGCATATTACCACTTCCTATTTAGGACTCTCAAAAAGATTTAAATGAAGCATGAGAGTGCAATAATTTCTATAAAATATATAACCACCGCCGTGCTCTAAGAATATAAGTGAAGCACAAGAGCAACTGCATAGCTCAAAAGATATAACTGAAGCTCAAAGAGTATTCTAACAAATTATAATAAATGTGTGTCTCTCTCAAAAGGTGTGTCCAGCAAACAATGATTGTGGCAAACTAAAAATCAAAACAAAACTATGGCACAATACGCTCCAAGTAAAACTCATATCATGTGATGAATAAAAATATAGCTCCAAGTAACATATCGATGAATTGTCGACGAAAGAGGGGATGCCATCCGGGGCATCCTCAAGCTTAGACGCTTGGGTCTTCCTTGAATATTACCTTGGGGTGCCTTGGGCATCCCCAAGCTTAGGGTCTTGCCGCTCCTTATTCCTTTACTCATCGTGATCTCACGGAAAACTTGAAAACTTCAGCACACAAAACTCAACAGAAACTTCGTGAGTTCCGTTAGTATAATAAATAAAATCATCCACTTTAGGTACTGTTATAAACTCATTCATAATTGTTCTTGTATAATACCTACTGTATTTTAACTTCTCCATGACTTATACCCCCCGATATAATCCATAGCATCATTAAAACACGCACATATGCAATAAATACAGAATCTGTCTAAAACAGAACAGTACGTAATGACAGAATATTTATCTATACTTATGTAACTCCAAAAATTCTGAAAAATTATAAAAACGTAAAACAATTGTATCCAAATACTGTGTAAAAATTTCAGATTTTTCTGAGGTTCCAGTAAGAAATGTAAAATCAAATACTGGTCGCAAAACTTTCTGTTTTCAAACAGCATCAATTATACTATCATTTAAATCATCCCAAAGGAATTACTTGGCACAAACACTAATTAAAAGATAAAAACACAATTATTACAGTAGCAATAATTATGTGACTCAAAAAAAATAAAAATTTCAATAAAGATAAATATTGGGTTGCCTCCCAACACTCCCAACACTCCCAACAAGCGCTATTGTTTTATGCCCCTAGCTAGGCATAATGCATTATTTCAAGTATTGTCATCTTTCGAGTCCAACTTTCCCTCAAAAATAATATTTTCATAAGCGTTTCTCAAAAGTTCCCTTTTCTCAGCAATGCATTTTCTATTTGGGGATCTCAAGTAATAGAAAGGACTATCGTCGGCAATCTTAATGTTTTCAATATCATTCTTATCTGGGATATGATCATCATATAACCCTTCATATGCAACGGTAAACTTATCATCAAGAGTAATCCTAGCATTTGTAAGATTTTTTTCATTGTACCCTTGTTGGTTTCCCTTAACAATCCAAGCATATTGATCATTAATGCTATTAAAAAGATGTTGGATTAAAGCCATACGTGGAACATTTTTTCTAGAGTTCTCCTCAAATTCATAGCAATCTTTAGATTCAATTTTTCGAATAAAATCCTTGTCATAAAGAACCTCATCTATTCAAGGGCATTCATAATTCATATCATAATAGTCAAAGATTTCTCTAGCCTCTTGAATTATGTAATCAAATTCGTTCATAAGGATGATAGTAGCAATTTTCTTAGCCCCAGGATTGTCTATGAGGGGAAGTTCAAAAAATAATCTTTGCAAAGTAGGATGGGTACGAGCGAACTTCCTTTCAAGTTTTTGCACAAGCATAACAATAGCATCAGTATAGCAATTTGTTCTTTTAAGAATAGATCCTTCACTTGAAGGCAAGGTTCCAGTGCAAGTAAAAAAAAATCTTGGATAACACTTTTCCCAATAATGTTACCACTACGTGAGGCTCATCATTAGGAGGATCATTATTGTGATTAAACAATTTAGGTTCTTCCTCATAAGTTTCGCTAGGATTATCCTTACTAGCACTTCCAACGATAATAAATTCAGACATGATAGCAACTTCAAGCAAACAGGCAAAATAAAATATTTTTTATTTTTTTAACGAAACTAATAAAATTAAATAAAAAGTAGAACAAGTAAATGATAATATGAATGTAGGAACCTATAAGTGTTTGACGATGTCTCCCCGGCAACAGCGCCAGAAATTCTTTCTCCTACTTGTGAGTTGCATTGGGATTTTCCCCGAAGAGGAATGGTGAAGCAATATAGTAGCGGATAAGTATTTCCCTGGGTAGAGAACAAAGGTTATCGAACCAATAGGAGAACCACGCAAACAATCCTTAGCAGTACCTACACACACAAGAGAAAATACTTGCACCCAACGCGGGCAAGAGGGTTGTCAATCCCCTTGAACTCGTTAATTGCAAGGATAAAATCTGATAGCGGTAGATAGATAAATTGCAAAGTAAAATAAAATAAAATAAATTGCAGCAAGGTGATTTTGGTTTTAGTAATATGATTAAAGTAGACTCGGGGGCCATAGTTTTCACTAGAGGCATCTCTCTCATAAAAATAGCATACGGTGGGTAGACAAATTACTGTTGGGCAATTGATAGAAAATCGCATAGTTATGATGTTATTCATGGCATGATCATGTATATAGGCATTACGTCTGTGAAAAGTAGACCGAAACAATTCTGCATCTACTACTATTACTCCACCAATCGACCGCTATCCAGCATGCATCTATGGTATTAAGTTCAAGACAAACAGAGTAACGCTTTAAGCAAGATGACATACTGTAGATAGAATAAAACCAATCAATATGATTAAACCCCATCGTTTTACCCTTAGTAGCAACAATACAATACGTGCCTCGCTACCCCTGCCGTCATTGGGTGAGGACACCGCAAGACTGAACATACTACTATGCACCACTTCCACTGAAGATCGATAGATCAACTTGGCCAAAGAAAACCCAAAGATCGAAAAGCATTACATAGCTATAACAATCATACATAATAAAGTTCAGAAAAGACTCAGTTACTTTCAATGAATAATCTGATCATAAACCCACAATTCATCGGATCCCAACAAACACACCGCAAAAGAAGATTACATCGAATCGATCTCCGAAGAGAACATTGTATTGAAGATCAAAGAGAGAGAGAGAGAGAGAGAGAGAGAGAGAGAGAGAGAAATCCATCTACCTAATCACTATGGACCCGTAGATCTGTGGTGGACTACTCACACATCATCGGAAGGGCAGCAAGGTTGATGTGGAAGCCCTCCGTGATCGATTGCCCCTTCGGCAGAGTACTGGAAAAAGCCTCCAGATGGGATCGCGGAAGAACAGAGACTTGCAGTGGCGGAAAAATTGTTTCGGGTGGCTCTCTGGGGGTTTTGGAATATTTGGGAATTTATAGCATTGGAATTAGGTCAGACGGAGCCACGAGGGGCCCACAAGGCATCAGGGCACGCCCTGTTGCCTTGTCGTCTCCTCGTAGGTCTTCTGGTCCTCCCCCGAAGCTTCTAGGGTCTCTTTTGTCTAGAAAAAAATGGTCAAAAAGTTTCGTAGCATTTGGACTCTGTTTGGTACAGATTTTCTGTAAAACCAAAACCAAGCATAAAACAACAACTGGCACTAGGCACTGAGTTAATAGGTTAGTCCCCAAAAATGATATAAAATTGCATATAAAGTATCTAAAATGATAATATAATAGCATGAAATAATCAAAAATTATAGATACGTCGGAGATGTATCACGCCCCCCTTTCCTTGGAGGGGAGGCCGAATTGGAATAGGGGAGGATTTCCCCTCCCCCTATGGCCGGCACACCAAGGAGGGATCCTTCCCTCCTTGTGTGGCGCCCCCTCTCCCCCCCCAACCTATATATACTAGAGGCTTTTGGACTATTTGGACACACAAGTTTTGGAGCCTCCTCTAGTTCTCTAGTTCTAGTTCTAGTTGGTCCTAGTTGATCAATTAGAGCTTGACCTAGATCCTCTGATCCTCATAATTAGAAGCCCAGTGTGGTTCTAATCTCCTCCCTCTAATTCTCCGGCGACGATTAGCTTTGGACGACGAAGTGCTATCTGATCTTGAAGACCGTACTCTTGCAACTCGTAGAGAGGCCGTGCTTTTGGTCTTCCATTCGAGGGACTATTCGTGCGCGGTTCGCGGGATCATTCATCTATGGTTCACGGGACTCCAAGTACGATCTATGCCGACTCGTCTACTTCCGTTGCTACTCGGAGTCGGTAACGATCATGATCCAAACTATCTATGCATCTTCATATTGTTCCTGGGTGTTCGTAGGGCGATTTTTGTTTGTTTTCTACTACGTTTCCCAACAATTTCTAGTACATTGGCAGCTGAAGGGCGCGCCATTCATATTCTCCCACTCTGTTTTGTCTTTGCATGGATATATCTGGTAGGGGTCGATCAGGCAAATCCCAAATCTGACACCCGAATAGCTGTCGGACTGCTCTACCCCTTAATCTCATTTTTCAGTTGCTCTGTTTTGTGTTATTGTAGGCCTTCTTGAACATCTCCACAGAGTAGCACTGATGTACCAGCTGTAGAGGATCAACTCTTTCATGTCTTGCACATGCTATCGCATGCCCACATGGGATCCCACTCATCTCCCATCTCTTGCAACTTCATTCATTATTGTGCCAGTCCACAATGTAATCTCTTCCTCTGTCTCCAACCTGAAATATTCCATCTCCTGCCCCATCCACGTAGCATGTACTTTCCCATTCAATCATCTTCTTCACCTTTTTCTTGATCTTGGGGCAGATGTGTCCTTTCATTTTTTTAGCCTCTGTTTGTTTGGTGCAGTGCCTTGTCATCCATTGACCTTTGATCCTTTCAATCATTGATAGCGTAGGAAGCTCTCTTGCATCTAGAATGTCTCTGTGGAAACAAATATCGTAATACAGTTAGTACACTTAAGTAAGATGTATGTAGGATATCACAGTTAGGGTTTTGCTCTTACTTGTTGAAGACCTCACGGTTGTTGTTCAGTAGTATATCACACTTAGGTAGATCACTTTGAGCTCTCACCCATGTGTGTGGTTCCAGCTCATGCAACCATTTGTATGCATCAATACTTAACTCCTTCATATCATTCATGTGTTACTCATACTTAGTTGATGTGTTGCTTCTTGTAATCTTCCATAACTGATTCTTCTATGCATTACCTTTGTGCAGCTGCTGAAAATTCTGTCACATGTGTCTCACACAGAACCTATGTTCTGATTCTAGAAAGAGCTCATCCACAACATTTATTAGTCCCTGCAAAGGTACAACAATGCAATCATAAGCTCATAACCTAACCTATTTGTTAGTGTATAAAACATGGGTATTTTATACCCTGACTTATGCACACACGGTAGCAGCCTCCTTGCCGGCCAAGGCTTGCTGGAACTTGCCAATTAACAAGATTCAAGACCCAACCACAGAAACTACTGGAGAGAAGCTCGAGACGAAGCATTAACAAGCATTCAACTAGTACTAAGGATGAAGACATTCCTTGCCGACAAGGCTAAACCGGTAAGGCGAAGACCCGGCAAGCTCCGTGCTGGCAAGCCTTCGCCAGCTCTCCAGCGCTCCACCTCACCGGGCAGCTAGTCACTAATCGGTGAGGTGTCGACCACGCAGGCTGGTTGGTGAGAGTTGTCGGGCACGTGTCAGCACGCAGGGAGAAGGTTTACCTTTAATGACACCCGTCCAGAAGGCGTGTCAGGCTAATAGGAGGTACCTGGGCGAGCGGTGCAGGAACCTTGCCGGAGCTCCTCCTCCACATGACACCTAACGGTGCATTTAATGCTTTTGTCCTAAACTGGCAGAGTTAGGTATGATAGCACTGTTTGCTATCTAATCGAATTGTAATTACTATTTTACCACTGTGGTAACCACTTGAGCTATAAAAGGAGGGCTAGGGCAACAATTAGAGGGATTCGGATCCTTTTTCAAGCACCAGCACGTCTTACATGCGTAGCTGCTCTCTCCGCACCTTGCCGGGAGAAGTGCTCCTTGTACTTGTGCTTTCACACATCCAATACACCAAAGCAGGAGTAGGGTTTTACACCTCACGGTGGCCCGAACCTGGGTAAATCCCTTGCATTCTCCATTGATTCCGCTCTTTGTGCATGTTGATCTCCCCTGCCGAACCACAAGGGGCTAGATGGCCTCATAGATGGTCATACCCACGACATCTTTGGTGCACCAGGTAGGGGGATCGCTTGCGCGAACCTGAATCAGTGGATTGCGCGTCAGCTTCATCAACTTCATCACCGTTCTCCTCGTCATCGATGGCCCCCAAGAAGAAGGGCATCACGATGACGGCCCCTTCGCGCGTATCCACAGGCGGCGCAGGCAGCGCAGCCAATGCGGGTGGTGCGGATACCGCGGTTGGCACGACCAGCGCAGGTGGCGCGGTCGCCATGCCCACCGTGGTCAGTGCAGGAGACGAGCGCGCTGGAGGCGGTCAACTTCCTCGACCCTCTGGTGAACAAAGTCGAGACGGCGTGGGCGGAGCAGATGGACGTCTTCCTCCTCCTCGCCGCGCCGACGAACGCAGCCACCGGAGCAGGAATGCCCAGACCGGTGCGAGCCAAGATCCCGCCGCAGCGGCGTCCAAAGATGCTGCTTCAGGACAGACGCCGCGCCCCTCGCACAATGGGCGTAGCGCAACTCCAAGCGGCGTCAACGACTCAGGGCAGCGGCGACCTCACGGCAAGATCCCTGTTGATCAAGTCCCAGATCCTCAGGCACCACCTCGGCCACGGCAACCTGCTGCTGATCATGTGCCGCAGCAGCAAGATCGCAATGGTGCTCCTGCTGGCTCTGCCAGGAGTAGAGCGACGTCGCGCTCTTCGCTTCTGGCCATGCCAGCCACAGTAGCAGAGGCGATGGCGCAGGCCCAGATGCTGCTGAACTTCCCTCCAGCAGCAGAAAAAATGGATGAATGGAGAGCCACCATCCAGAGCTTGATTGGGTTTGCCGAGGCGAGCAAATCACAGCAAGTGGAGCCTTCACGGTGTCCGCGAACAGCACCAGTAGCTCCAACTGGTGGCCGCGTTGACGGTGCTACACTAACGGTGCAATCACCCCAGCGGCAATAGTCTCAATAGCAACAACGCTAACAACCGCGGCAAGCTCAACGATCTTTCGAGCCCAACGAGATATCGAT
Source organism: Elymus sibiricus (assembly GCA_039707655.1). Taxonomy (NCBI): domain Eukaryota; kingdom Viridiplantae; phylum Streptophyta; class Magnoliopsida; order Poales; family Poaceae; genus Elymus; species Elymus sibiricus. The sequence continues at coordinate 298,192,078 of CM077676.1, read as the reverse complement.
GGCCTCTTCAGGTCCGCGAGCGCGGCAAGATCAGTGGCAAGTGTTGTGAGACAGGTGGGTGGAGGACGCCCGCACCACCATTGAACGGCGCCGGGAGGCGCGCCGTCAATCCGACGCGCGCAACGACCCCATCGTTGATGAGCCTGCGCCAGGGGTTGGCGGATATCTGCCTTAGGAGGTTGGATGTCCTGCCTTCACCCGTGAGCTGCGGCAAGTCCGATGGCCGTCCGTCCGGGCCTTCAAGCCAGAAGTACCAGAAAAGTACGACGGCAAGCTAAACCCGGCAGAGTTTCTGGGCATCTACACGATTGCTGTGCAAGCTGCCGGAGGAAGAGATGAGAAAATCCTCGCCAACTACTTTCCGTTGGTGCTGAAGCCCAACGTGAGATCTTGGCTGATGAACTTGCCGAAGAACTCCATTTCTTCATGGGCAGATCTCTGTAATGAGTTTGTTGGTGCCTTTACCGGAGGCCACAAGGCCCCTGGACAGCCCAGCGACCTGCAAGTGATTCCGCAAATCCGCAAAGAGATGGAGAAACTTTGCGCAAGTACATCCAGAGGTGCATCCGTGTACACCGTAACATTCCAGATGTGCACCCCGCAGCCGTCATTGCCGCATTTCACACGAATGTGCGCAATCGGAGGATGTGGGAGAAGATGAACGTCAAGCTGCCCAAAACCGTCAACGAGCTCTATACCTTGGCGAATAAGTGCACACGCGCTGAGGGAGGAAGAAGGCTTCCCGGGGTAGATTCCGAAGACGACGACGCTGCCACCCCGAGGAAGAAGGGCCGAAAGCGCAACAGGAAGCGCAAAGGCAAAACTGTTATGGCCGTTGAAGGCTCCAGCAAATCTGAGTCCGCCAAGAAAGCTAAGACTGAGAACTCCGACAAGGAGGCTGCTGTATGCGCCGCTTGCCAGGAGGCGGCGGCAAACGAGAAGGACAGCAAATCTGATGGGCCGTACTGCAAGATTCACCGCACCAAGGGCCATGATCTCCAAGAGTGCCGACAAGTCGAGCACTTGTTGAGAAACAGAAGGCTGAATATGAAAAACGTGACAAAGAGAAGGGTCAAGATGGTGCCGGTGGATCCGGCAAAAAGGGCCGTGGTGGTCGAGGAGGCCGTCATGGCAAGGCCAAGCAGCAGAAAGAGAAGCCTGCTAGAGGCCGCGAAAAGAAAGAGGAAGATGATGGAAGTGAGGAGGAAGAGGACGACGGAGAGTCCAGTGAACAGGAATTCCAGAAGGCAACTGAGTCCATGTGCGTTGACGGAGGTTCATCTTTGCACTCCTCTCATCGCCAGCTTAAGCAGTGGGCACGTGAGGTTAATGCGGCAGAACCGGCGATAGGCTCTCAAAATCCACTCAAGTGGTCTCACGCGCCTATCATTTTCGATGTCGAGGATCACCCTGATCGCACAACCGCGGTCGGGTGTTTGCCGTTGTTGGTTTCGCCAACAATTCGTAACCTCCAGGTCACGAAAATGTTAGTTGACGGTGGGGCCGGCCTAAACTTGATTTCTCCAGAAGTAATCAAGAGGCTGCAGATTCCCGACGAGGAGCTCGAGAAAACAGGCACTTTTCAAGGAGTAAACCCGGGAAGAAGCCAGCCCAAGGGAAAGATCACATTGCCGGTAATGTTTGGCGGGGAATTGAACTACAGAACAAAGAAGATTGTGTTTGATGTTGTCAAGATCCCTTTGCTGTATAATGGAATTCTTGGTCGCCCAGCCTTGGCAAAATTCATGGCGGCATCTCACTATGCTTACAACACGTTGAAGATGCCAGGGCCGATGGGTGTCATTTCCATCAACTCCGATAAGAAAGATGCAGTTATTTGCGTCGATAAGATGTACAGAGATGCGGTTGCAGCAGAAGCCGCCAAGGCGCCAGCTCCCGCCAAGGAGAAGGAAAGCAAGAATCTGGCAAGACCTCTGGCAAGGATTCGGGGAAGCGCACCTGTTCGGAGTGCTGCACGCCTGTTGAAGACTTGCCGGAGTGCTCTGCCGGTAAGAAATCCAAAGCTACTTCACCAGCAACCAAAAAGGTGCCGGCGAGGGAGGACACAGTGACGGTACCTTCACCATCAGTGCCACCCTTGACAGCAAATAGGAAAGCGCGCTCATTGCCTTCCTGCGGGCGAATGTTGATGTGTTTGCATGGCGACCATCTGACATCCCCGGTGTTCCCAGGGAGGTAATTGAGCACCACCTTGCCATCTGTCCCCACGCTTGGCCCGTCAAGCAGAAAATCAGGAAGCAAGCTTTGGATCGGCAACAGTTATGTCGGCGTACGACACCTATGGGACCGCGTGGATCCCTTTTACGGTTCGGCTGGGGAGAAGATGTACACAAAGAGCGGATCCAACGATCAACGCGGGGATTTTTACCCAGGTTCAGGCCGCTGAGTAGCGTAAAACCCTACTCCTGCTTTGGTTTATTGTGGATGTTTAAGCTCAGATACATGGAGCGCTTCTTGGTGAACAGTACGCAAGAAGGGCGGCTACGCATGCAGCTGGGCCAGAAAAGCTCTTCCTCCTCTGTAGCTTCGCCTTGGGCCTCCTTTTATATGTCAAAGGGGTCACCAATAGTGGTGAACAGCAAGTACAAGAGGTGTAAAGTTGCTACAGTGTTTACATGCTTATCACTGACGACTTAGGACAAAACGCATTAAATGCTCCACTTAGGTGTCCCTTACTTTCTTGGGGACGGAAAAAGAGCCCGTCCCATCAGCGCCGCTTAACCCCATCCGCCGCTAGTGCCATGACACGCATCCATGAGGACAAACCCTAAACGACAGGCTGGTCGCTGCACTGGAGCGGTGGCAGGGCGGTGGGATCTTGCCGGGTGCAAGGCCTTGCCGGGCCATCACGAGCCTTCCCGGCAAGTATCTTGCCGGGAATCCAGCCTTCGATCTTCTGTCTTCTGATCATCGGCTTGAATGCCTTCTTGATATTCTTGTGTTTGTTCCCAGCTGTCCCCCGGCAAGCCTTGCCGGGTCTTGTCTTGCTAGGGGATCATGCCGCTGGGAAGAAGCCTCTCCCCCTACCTGGCGCGCCAAAGATGTCGGCGTACGACACCTATGGGACCGCGTGGATCCCTTTTACGGTTCGGCTGGGGAGAAGATGTACACAAAGAGCGGATCCAACGATCAACGCGGGGATTTTTACCCAGGTTTGGGCCGCTGAGTAGCGTAAAACCCTACTCCTGCTTTGGTTTATTGTGGATGTTTAAGCTCAGATACACGGAGCGCTTCTTGGTGAACAGTACGCAAGAAGGGCGGCTACGCATGCAGCTGGGCCAGAAAAGCTCTTCCTCCTCTGTAGCTTCGCCTTGGGCCTCCTTTTATATGTCAAAGGGGTCACCAACAGTGGTGAACAGCAAGTACAAGAGGTGTAAAGTTGCTACAGTGTTTACATGCTTATCACTGACGACTTAGGACAAAACGCATTAAATGCTCCACTTAGGTGTCCCTTACTTTCTTGGGGACGGAAAAAGAGCCCGTCCCATCAGCGCCGCTTAACCCCATCCGCCGCTAGTGCCATGACACGCATCCTAGAGGACAAAACCTAAACGACAGGCTGGTCGCTGCGCTGGAGCGATGGCAGGGCGGTGGGATCTTGCCGGGTGCGAGGCCTTGCCGGGCCTTCGCGAGCCTTCCCGGCAAGTATCTTGCCAGGAATCCAGCCTTCGATCTTCTGTCTTCTGATCATCGGCTTGAATGCCTTCTTGATATTCTTGTGTTTGTTCCCAGCTGTCCCCCGGCAAGCCTTGCCGGGTCTTGTCTTGCTAGGGGATCATGCCGCTGGGAAGAAGCCTCTCCCCAACGAGCTCTTGTTCTTGCTTGTTAATATAATGCTTGCCAGATATGGTATTCGCCGGGAAGCTTGGCCTTGCCAGGGTTGCCAGGCAACAATCCTGGACGGGAATGACCCATGCTAAGAAGGTTGATGAGACCCTGGTTCTCATTACACCGACAAGTTCATTGCCGAGGAAATCAAGAAGCTTGAAGCAGCAGGTTTGGTTAGAGGTGTACTACATCCAACTTGGTTGGCAAACCCAGTTGTGGTGTGCAAAGCAAACGGAAAGTGGAGACTTTGTATTGACTACACTGATATTAACAAAGCATGTCCAAAGGATCCTTTCCCTTTGCAGCGCATTGATCAAATTGTAGACTCTACTTCCGGCTGTGATTTACTCTCCTTCCTTGATGCATATTCTGGGTACCATCAGATATTCATGGCCAAGGAGGATGAGGAGAAAACCGCATTCATTACTCCATGTGGCACATACTACTTTGTGCGTATGCCTTTCGGGTTAAAGAGTGCTGGTTCAACATTCGCGAGAGCAGTCCAGATTGGTTTTGAGCCCCAGCTGCACAGGAATTTGGAAGCATATATGGATGATATAGTGGTCAAAACCAAGGACAAATCAACCGTCATTCAAGATTTAGAAGAAACATTTGCAAACTTGCGCAAGATCAATTTGAAGCTCAACCCCGAAAAGTGTGTGTTTGGCGTTCCATCCGGTAAACTTCTTGGATTCTTTGTATCTCAACGAGGAATTGAAGCAAATCCCGACAAGATCAAAGCAATTGAGCAAATTCAAGCACCAAAAAGCGTCAAGGATGTACGGCATTTTGCCGGCTGTGTCGCTGCCTTGAGTAGGTTCATTTCAAGATCTGCTGAGCACGCCCTGCCATTTTTCAAGATCTTGAAAAAGGCAGGTCTGATGAAATGGACTCCGGAAGCGGAGGCCACGCTACAGGATTTGAAAAGATACCTCTCCTCCGCGCCAACACTAGTTGCGCCTAGACCACAAGAGCCGTTGCTGCTATATGTAGCAGCAACGAATCAAGTGGCTAGTGCTGCATTAGTGGCGCAGAGGGAAGTCGATGACGAGGAAGCAGCCACGGCAAGCCCATCCAGCGACAAACCGGAATTTTCTCCGGCAAGGTCCGGCGCCGACAAGTCAGAAACAGCGCAAGCAAATGAAGCTAATCAACAAGTGGTGCCGAAGAAGAAAGTGGTGCAGCGGCCCGTGTATTTTGTTAGTTCCCTTTTGCAGGGGGCTAAATCAAGATACTCTGGGGTGCAGAAATTGCTTTTCGGCCTTCTTATGGCTTCGAGAAAGCTGCGTCACTACTTCCAAGCACACGAGATCACCGTCGTCACTCGCTTTCCGTTGCAACGCATCTTGAGAAATCCAGAAGCAACTGGCAGGATAGTGGAGTGGGTGTTGGAATTGTCAAGCTTTGCACTCAAGTTTGAAAGCACTTCAACCATCCAGAGCAGAGCCTTGGCGGAGTTCATTGCAGAATGGACACCAACGCAAGACGAAGAAATTCAAGAAACAGCTCTCCCCGGCAAAGAGACAGCCAAAGAATGGATCATGTACTTTGACGGTGCCTTCTCGTTGCAAGGCGCCAATGCTGGAGTGCTGCTTATCGCACCCACCGGAGAGCACCTCAAGTATGTGGTTCAAATGCACTTTCCCAGGGAGCAAACTACAAACAACACTGCTGAGTACGAAGGGCTCCTTGCCGGTCTTAGGATCGCAGTGGACCTTGGGATCAGAAAATTGATCATCCGCGGTGACTCGCAGCTTGTTGTAAAGCAAGTAAACAAAGATTACCAGAGCCTGTTGATGGAAGCGTATGTGGAAGAAGTGAGAAAATTGGAGGAACACTTTGACGGGTTGCAAACAGAGCACATCCCTCGTGCGGAAAACAGCATTGCTGATTACCTGTCAAAGTGTGCTACTCAAAAGCTACCTGTGGAACCAGGAACTTTTGTGCTCCATCTGAATCAACCAACAGTCACTCCATCAATGCAGGCCAGTAAGAGAAGGAAGTTGAACACCGGCAACTACTTTCCGGCAGAGCTCCCTGAAGACGCCAGTAAGAAGGTTGCCGGGGACAACGACACGGTTGCCGGTGAGCAGCGGCTTCGTGCAGAACCTCAGGTTCTTGCCGCTGAGGCAAGCGCTCCCGCGGCCGAAGAAAGGCCTTTAGTCCTTGTCATCGAGCCACAGGCTCCGGCATGGGCACATCAGATAGTTCGTTTCCTTCAAATAGGAGAACTTCCCGATGAGCAAGAAGAAGCTGAGAAAGTAGCCCGTCAGTCAAGTATGTATCAGTTTGTGGACAACACGCTATACAGAAAGAGACCAAACGGTGTGAAATTAAAGTGTATTTGCCGGGAAGATGGACTGA